>CM056994.1:76135246-78630246 GCA_029891345.1 Dryococelus australis | reverse complement strand
GTTGGTCACAATGATCTTGTAACCATGCTTCAATGATGTGAAGAAACAACTGAGGAAATATACACTCTGAATTCTGATACTATCGTCCATCATAAAATGATGGAGGTATCTCATGCTTCAACCCGAGGCAGCCATATTTTATACATAACATTCAATAGTCTGCATGTACTTTACAAACTAGGAATAAAAATTCAACAGCTCTTTATATTCTGAGACATGTTAACATCAATATGTATGAAATAGAACCTGTGTTTAGTGCAGCTGGTAGCCCATCCTAACACACATTCCTGCCATTTATGACTAGCCTAAAAAGAAACTTGAATGTATAATATGAGAATCGATAAGCAGCAGAACAAGAATGTAAAATAAACAGAAGAACCCATAAGATAAATCTACATTAAAAATTTGCTAAGTATGTTGACGTGAACCGGACAACCTTAGCCCGTTCATCCCGCCGACAATACACTGCCACGAGGAGACCTCAGTGCCTCAACATGTGTTCCATGTGTGTGTGATGTGCCGTCACAAATACAACATTACTTTTTACATGCGTTTTTAATTACAACATTAAGAAACTATGTCCCTACAATTTTTTTTATGCTGCTATATTAATGTTTTAATTATGTCACCATATTCTTGTCTCTTGAGTGTGCCTCTATCATTTTTTGCAATATATGCATCTCTATCAATTTATTGACGTTTCACTATTCAACTATTTTGAACACACACAGTGGAAGCCCGGTATACCGCGGATACGGTTATACCCCGGGGCAATTTATGTCCCCCGGCCAGAATAAATAAGTAAGTGGAAAATGTGCGGTCAGGTAGGCCTGTGGTCTGTTGGCAGGTGATCCTGAGTCAAGCACATTGAAGGATGAGGGGGAGGGAGTAGGTGCGCACATTTTCCCTCCTTTCAGTGCCGAGATATATTTTACTGATTCATTACAGCCAGTATTGTACGTTTTTCTGTATTCAGTTTCGTTGGCGTGGTGCGAAGATTTGACTGAAGAATTCCTAGTGGTCCTTTTTTTATGTGACCCTATTATACCTGTTCTGCCATTTGGTAGTAAACAGGCCAAAAAAAAAGATACTGTGGCAACCTTTCCATCTTATCTGGGCGTTGGATCAGTATGGGGGGATGGCACGGCCATATTTCAAACCGTATATCATACTTGCAAGTGTCCTGCTGTCACGCATTCACTGGCACTTACAAGTTAACATGAAATGTGTGTGTGTTATCTAGCTAACACATTTAAGCAATTACAATTATTCTGTGCCAAAATGTTTAGCTAAAGTAAGTTGAAATACGCTGGAATACTGTCGTAAAAGGGATGCAGACTGTGGCGCTTTCGGTATAAAACTGGCTTGCAATGCTAGGGGCTCTGGGTTCAGATTCTGGGTAAGGTAGGGACTAAGTTATATACAGGCCTATAAATAATCTACAGGATATAGCGCTACATAATAATTATAATAATGCTGTAGACACTTAGTTATAATGTGTGTATAGCAGCTGTAACAGGTCTTCCCCTTTTCGGAAAAAAAAAATCCTGAATTTGATGCAGGCCTTGAAATACGTGCTTCTTAAGTCATTTACAGGCCCATAATTAATCTCATACGGGGTATAGCCCTACGTAATCATTATAAGTATAATATAGACACTTTTACTATAATGTGTATGTAGCAGATATTCTGTATGTCTTCCCATTTTCGAAAATAATAATTCCTAAATTTGAGGCGCGCCTCAAAATTCGTGCTTCTAAGTCATTTATAGGCTTGTAATTAGAGACCTGGAATATTAGCAAACGTGATAAAGTGAAAAATTACGTGAATTTCGACATTAAAAATTAAAAATTGTGATTTTTGAGATTTTCACCTGTAATTCACGAATTGTACAAAATCCTGTAGTATTTTCGCAAATTATTATTGTTTTACGTCACATAGTTGCTTCTTAAGACGTATTTGATGTGTTTTTGGATATTCGAATACGAAAGAATGCATAAATTGGCCAGTAGATTTCTTCGATTTATCACCTTAAAAAAAAATATATTTACTTTCCATCACATGTATATACAACCATAGATAACATGAGCGCAAGTGATAATGCGTCACTTTGAGTGAACATTCTACTTACAGCCCTGCAAAAGTTTGTACATTACGAAAACACGCCATTGTAGTGTTCACGTCCACCAAACACCATGTTATCTATGGAATTCACGCCAACTTCTCTTGTTTACATTTGTACCGTTCATAACATCGTCATGTTTAAACCAACAATTCCTTATTTTTTACAAAGCGAGCGATGCACTGGTGAAAAATGTGTTTATATGCATTTACTTATGTAGAATATATTTGAAAATCAATTTACCACGTATTTTAAACTTGTATTCGTCCAGTAAATTGTATTTTCATCATACACATTCTCTGTAAATATATGCGGTAAAAAATGAAACGTTTTGAAGAAACAAAAGTTTTGTCAGTAGGCCTAACGAAAAAATCTGTTGTTGAAAGTTTCGATAATTCAAAAACGTAGGCAGATTTCTCTAAATTTTTTTTCCATTCGTACAAGGCACTTTTATTACTTTTTTAAACAGTGTTTTTATAGTTATTTATTGTTTACATTATTATTTTCATGAAAACAATATGCCCTCGCCAGTGCATTGCGACAGTTTGTTGTTCCAGGTGACAGGCAGAACACAAAATCTTAAGCAAAATTTGAACTTGTTTTCAATATTGTCTGTTGATAAACCGTCAACTGTATTAAAATCGTGACTGTATATTTCTCTGGGAGTTAGAATTTTTTGCACGGAAATAACAATTGATAAAAAAACACCACTTATCAATATGAATAACATTGCCAATTTCAGGTTTTACAAATAAAGTGACACATCTCAAATTATGTATGTCTTTATAAAGAGAACATTAAAAATTGGAGCAATTCTCATGCAGAAACCTACATTTTTGTAGCAACAAAATAACAGCTATTTTTGACAAAAATAACACCTTTTTTCCAAAAAATAACACATATTTTTGAAGAAGAAAAAAAAACACCTACATTTTTAGGTCTCTAAGTATAATTAATTTCCTACAGGTATAGCTCTACATAATCATTACAATTATGAACTAGACACTTTGATTGTAATGTGTACACAGCCGCTATTCAGTATGTCTACCCATTTTTGCAAAAAAAATAATTACGAAATTTGTACAACCTATGCCATCTGGCAGCGATTGCGGTAATACGCTTTTCTCGTGTCTTCCAGGTTCTCCATCCTTCCCTCTACTCATTTGACTTTCAGGCTTGCTGCCGTCATGGCACAGTTGCACCATGCGGCGGCCGTGAACGATTTTCTGGGACTTGAAGTCCTCTAGGTGTGTTTTCTATACACTCCTAACATCACGTAGTGGAGCCGAAAATGTAGTTTTTGTGGTGTGGTGATTTTTTAAAATTATATTCTGGTGTTTCTGACTACTTCTTTCTCCATGTAAGGATATTTTGGCTACCCTCATTGGTAAGTACTGGTCTAATTTATTTATGTTGCATCTACGTGTCCCCAACCAGATTCCCTTTATTAATTATTTTTGTTCCTTTGTGTTTTTTTTAGAGAGGGTTCCAACGTTCCAAGGTTCCATTTCATTCTTCCCCATGCCATAGCATGGCTATTTACATGGTGCATTTCAGTTCTGAATTGTCTTTCTACTGCTAAGATTCTACATTCTGTACTCCAGTATAACTTTTCAAGTAATGCAGATCGCTACTACTAGCCTATTTCTGCGAGTTATACGTTCCTCAACTCTTCGTTTGCCAACTAAGTCTAGGAAAATATATTTTAATAAACTTTTAGTATCATACAAACATAAATTATGACAATATTGTATGAGAAAATTATATTCTTATTATAAGTATTATATCATAATGTAATTTTTTTTTTGTTGGTCATATGTACCTATCTTTCTATCGGTTGAATGCAGTCCTTCTATCATGCTATTGTAGCCATTTTTAATGCAATGTTATGTGGTGATTCTACTTCTGAGGGCTGAGTTTCTTTCTTTTGAAGTGGAACTACTTATTTTTTCCCCTATTATGTTACAACGGCACAGTGAACAGTGCATCAGTGCAGTGGGTGATTGAGATTTATGATTCTTTTAAGAAGGGTTAATTAATTACTGTAAAAGGTTAGTGTCTACATGTTGTGCCCCCGTGTTACGCCATATGTCTTGGTGCATCAGTGCTCCGTAGCACATGTGTGACTTGCGTTATTTTGACGCAGGATATTTGTTTATGTTTAATAAATATACATGTAATCAGTGCATTGCACTGACACTGTGTTCTTGTTAATGTATAAGGTAAGTGTATGTTTGTATTAAACGGGTTTTGTGTGAAGTATTAGCCATGTACATTTTAATAACAACAAATTAGGCATGCGCTAATCATACTTTTAGTAGCGTAACATAACAAACATTCCAGGGTAATTCGTGTACATTGTGCGGATGTGCACCTAGTTTAATTTGTTTGAATTTAATATATTATTTTTAAGGCCAGTATTGGGACTGTATTTCCAATAGTGGGTCAGTATAGTAAGGTTATGTATGCCGACCACAAAAAAGCAACAAGGATGACCACGTGGCCAGTTAACCTAACTTTTTCCATATTACTTATTTGGCGAGTGTATTGTATAATTTGTGTATTTGTAATGCAATTGTAACCCTAAATAAAACACATTGAGATAATAGGCATCAAAGGGGACCACCCCAGAATGAAATAATTATGTATTGAAAATATGTACAAATTGTAGAATAAGACTAAGTCATATGACATAAGAGAAGAGGTATAATGTAATATTTTTATTTCTGTTTTATATTTTTAATAGTAAATTTTATAGTGTCTTGTGTAACATGGAACCTTCATAATTTCATTGCTACATCAAATTTCATTTTACATAGTAAGTCTTGTGGAATGATGGGACTTCTGACGTCACGCAGGAGTTTCGCACCACGGTGGCCAGCTCCTGCGGAAGCCAAGCAGTAGCATCATCGCATCTTGTGGGGTAGGTCATGCGAGAGGGCCCGCTCCAGAGACTTCAACTTTTTGCCGCCAATCATGTAACTGCCATTATTTTATTTAATATTCTGGAACCTTTTAGCTTTTATTCACCCGAGAGCATGTGCCACCCTACAGTCCGGTCCATTGTACATGGCTGGACCTTAACTTTTCACACTAAATCTTAATGTAGGCTTTGCGCAGTATTTTAACTGTTTTAGAGCTCTCCAAGCTACAGTGGAGATGTAAATGTACATGCCTCAAACAAGGGTTTATGAATAAATTGTCATATCAACTGGATGCTGCATACGAGTTATTTAGTGGTCATGCTGACCACTTGACAACTTTCATGATTACTTATATCAAGTGTACTATGGTGTTTTCTATGGCGTTGGGTGGCCGAAGCAACCCACAGTGTATGTACAGATGTTTAGGGGAGGCCTACAGCCCCTACTAGACCACGCTTGAGGATTATAGAATGATGATAATTTTTCATCATCACTACGCAATGGTTTCTGCTGGAAGAAGATGTTGGGACACCAGGGAGGCCACATGGGCCATCGGCCATCACAACCCCGCATCAATCTTGTGCTCTGCACTGGCAGCCAAACCCCGGTAAAACCTAACCGAAATCTCTTAACCTTTGATGTCCCAAAATTCCATCACGTCAATGTATTACCCAACCCACAGTATGTAGGAATCAAAGTATGTATATATCCCAATGTTGGAAAACTAGCATTTTTAGCTAATAACTCAAATTTCAGACCAATTTCAACAATTTATTTACTAAGAACTTGATTGCAAGATGTTTATTCCAGACATGAAATGTACTGGAATGTTTAATGATATTTTCATTTGTCACTTTAATGTGCTGGAACTAAACTAAAATGAGGGCTTCTGACATTACAAGCAAGAGATTTGTTTTTCAGGTATTCTGCCCAATTCGACTCATTTTATACTATTGGCTAAAGTTATAAAACCAGCCCATGGAAGGTCTTGGCCCTATTTTCTTCTTGAGTAGTAATAAGAGTATTTTTGAAGTATTTTAAATGTGCATGTCACTAAAATCCCCAGGACTGTGTGCTTGTGTATAAAAATTTGCATAAATTCCCAATAATTACTTTTGTAATAGAATTAATCATATTGTTCATGTCTGACACTATAGTAGAATCCCACCGATACAAACCCTCACAGTTTCCGAGAAAGAATATCATTAGTGAAAGGTTGTTCTAATGGATGATTTGGAACCAATTCTGACATACACCCAACACCTATACGTCAAAATTTGCAATCATTTCTAATGCAAAAATAACAAAGTTTTTTAAAAATTTAATATAAGTTTATTTTTATAGGCAGATGTTTCCTGGGAAAAACAACACCCTAGAAAGTCACACTCCACCGACCCTTGTTGACAAAAAAGTCTTAAGACAGCACAACATGTAACATTTGGTGAAGTCAATTGCCTGCAAGTGTAAATATCAGACAATTTATAATTAAAATGTACACTTGATGCATGACGCATACTGCTTTTATTCCAAAGTGCTGCTGTCATACCCTTGCAATCTTAACCAGCATTCCCGATGAAAGAATAACAAACCAGTCCGTATGTTCCGCAGCCAAGCAGGCAGCGATACAACCCGCCACAACCTAGTAGCCCCCAAAGGCGCATTGCCACAAGGCCAGCTGGCCACGCAGCGGCAGAATAAGGAAGGGGTTGCACTCCTTGCTCGTGGCAGTAGCACACTAAGCCCGACACAAAGATATATGCGGTGAGACTGCGTTCAAACAGAGTTGATACCGGCAACCTCACGGGAGAGGTCGCTTTCTGGAGCCCCAAAGGAAGCCACCAGCAGAGACCACCACACCACCGGAGATATCCGTCCCTGAAGGAAGCAGCCAGCAGGGACCACCACCCCGCCGAATAGATCCAGCCCAGAAGGAAGATGCAAGCTGAGACCGCCATGCCGACGAGACCCAACTGAGCGCCCGTGAAGGGCCACACAGCTGACATGACCTCAACCTGTCACCGGAACAACCCCAGCCAGAGCCACAAACAGCTAAGTGTCAGCGTTCATCGCTCAAGGAACGTCTTAAGTAATTGTGTGCCCAGAAACCAACATCCTTAAGTATAAGGATCATCAGTGGGTTTACGCATCTAGTAAAGTTGGTATTTGATCCCGCCCTTAAGGCACCTAAATTTGCTGGGTACAGACTCGGACAGCGTGTATTTTTTGTCAAATAAAACATTGCTATCTAACCCACAACTTGACTGGTGTACTTCTTTGTAAACACTGTTTAGTAGATCACTTTATTGCTTACAGCCCCCCCTCTCATTCAGGGGGAGGGGGGGACTAGAACAGAAGGAAGGACCACCACCTCGAGATACCACCTACATCGTAACTGCCATCAGTCCCAGACCCACCTCTCCCCTGGTAAGGACAGTAACACCCCTACCCCTCTCCCACAGCAGAAGACATCAACCAACTTGGTAAGACAGAGTACAATCAGCCTCCAAAATTACCCCATGATGACGCATCGCCCTTACTGCCACAGAAAAAAAGGAAACAAAGGCAACAAAGCATTACTCAAAGTTTCAACCCTCGACACCCAAGGCGCCCATAGTCTGAGCCGGAGAGGTAACCCGAACCCTATGAGCCACTTTGTATATCACAAGGAGCAAGTAGTATAAATTTATTTTTGATGCCCAATGTGAGGCCATAGTGAATCCTATGTAGGCAGAAGAACAGAACCAGATTACGTGATACCAGTGAGAAGGGGCCTCGCTCCTGCCGAGCCAGTCAGAATGTTCGAGATTTCGGGGTGTCTCGAATAAAGCCAGTGGCGCCCAATAACATATTAGCCAGATACGACTTGATTGTACTAGTCCTGCAGATAAATGGAGAGATTTGGGCGGCTCTTAACAGCGAGGTCTTCAGAGAGCAAGCAGTATGGAGATGCATACCATAGAACAGGGGAGGAGCGGTGCAAGAACTGAGAGAACACGAGCCGAAATAACCTCCGGACGAGGAACAAGGAAAGAGTGGAAGAAATTCCACATGAAAGTTACCAGCTGGAGCAATGCAGCACTCCCCATTGTCGCGGGATAGGACTGTACACAATCACATGCAGCCACTGCCCGCAGTGCTATTGCTGCAAGTGTATTGGCTGGCCTGAAACATTCCGACCAACCAAAGGGATAGAGTACCATTGTTTTGGTTGCCGGGAACAGCAAACATGCTGGAACCTACTTAATTGCCCGGAACACAAACACGACGAACTCAGTGTGCGAAATGTCCATAGACATTCCACAATATTTGTTTGGGATGGCCCGACGATGCCAATAGAACAAGACCCATGGAATACCACTGCAAAGTATGCCAAAGAAGGGTAGAGACCAAGGAGCAGAGATTCCTTTGGTACGAATGCGTTGAAGGAAGGCTAGGTAGAGCTAGGAAGCAAGTAAGCAGGTCAGTACCCCAGCAGAATCTGCGGAGGAGAAATGGAGACTGGTCATGAGCGGGCGAGCGTCCCACTATTTATACTCTAGCTGGTCATTCCCCTTCAGTCAACTGGATATGGTGGTGCTGGAGATGGGGTAGCTGTAGCCATAGCTTCCTCAAGGCGTGACGTCACCGACTAGCTTGGAGAATCGAGATGAGGCGGATTGTACTGGTAGAGCCATCTGGCGGCGTGTTGTGTTACTGAAGTGCCTTGGATGCACGACCTAAGTGGTAAGTGAATAATACAATCATCGGGCTGGAAAATCCATTCTCGCCATCGGTAGACAGTAAAATCTGACTTGTCAACAATAAAAACTCAGTTGGTATCAGGCGGCAAGGCTTGCTCACTGATGATGCAAAGTCACATAATCATTGATGAAAAGACATCTTGCATCAGTTTTTATTATTTTATAACAGAAATAATGATACAAAATGAAAAATAAATGTAAACACACCCCCTGTGGTAAATACTCCATGTCCCACATTTTTTTGGTTACATTTAGCAAACAAATTTGTTATGATATGATGAGTAACTTGCTGAAGTGTTATGAAATTTGTTAATCTTTCGTTAAGACTGAGCTCTTATGACATTATTATTAATTTTCATTTCAGTTTCACGAAAGTTCATAACATATATTTCACTTTAATTTTGTAAGAAAAAGTCACATTTGCACAACCCTAGTTTATATCAATGTGAAAGGGGTGTCCTTTCACATTGATAAGCACGTTATAGAGTTTGAATGAGGCTGAATGATCAGCATGAATGAAGGAATTTCATACCATGAAAATGCTACTTATATGAGCATAATGCTATGACAGTGATGCAAGTGTGGAAGTAGTCAATTGAAGGGAACAAATATGATTCAAAAACTGAGAACTGGATCACAAAATGAGAAAACACCATAGGATGACAAGACAACTCATCTGCATGGCAGTGGTGGACCATTCAGCTCAAGTGTTAGCAGAATGTTGGGACACTGCAACAGGTCTGACATTATATGTTTTGTTGATATGATGGCATCTGCTTCACAGAGGACTGCATTAATGCATTCCTAGGTAGACGGTTCCCTTATGCTTGAACCATCAATGTTTTAGGCAATAATGGGTTTATCAACACTCTCACTGGCATGCAGTGTGGCAACATTTGTATTTTCAGACGAGTCCCATTTACACTTGGATTACAATAATGGCTACAAATGCACTTTATGTTAAGGCAAGCACCATCTTCCAGAATGCATTATCCAGCAACATACTGCACGAACAATGACTGTAATGGTTTGGGGAGGAATTGGGAATCAAAGGCAATAATGGCTGCTTTGAATTTTGGGCACTGTTACCAGCAACTGCTGCATCAGGAACGTTGTAAAGGCTAAAATTGTATCCTTCCTTCAACACACTCCCGAATCAATATTTCTAAAGACATGAGACCATACGTAACCAAAATGTCCAGGTTATGTTTGAAGCAAGGCAGAAACTACTACTTCCCTGACTGGCACATTCACCTGATGTGTTACCTATAGAACAAGTCTAGGATATGTGCATTCAGCAACTAGCCAGTCATTCTCATCCAGCAGCCAACCCCGATGAACTGTGAACTTTTGCTAAAGCAGTCTGGCAGCATTTCCCCAGTAATACATACAGGCCTCTTTGCTTCAATGCCATGGCATGTAGCAGCTATTATTGCAGCTCATGGAGGCTTTACAACAAAGTGATTTTTCGCAAGTTATGTTGTTGCATTACTCTTAACTGGAATTGTTTGTTTGTAATACTATCAGTAAATTATGTAATAAATATCCTTCAATTCTGATGATTCCTTCAGGGTGTTGCAATTTTCAAAAACATTAGTGTAAATATCTCAAAGTAAGATGCGCATCTGTCTTTTCAGGGAATAAAGATCTGAAATTTATGTACACAAAAGAATGGTACTTTATATATATATAAAATTATTTTCGACTATAAGCCTATGTGTTATTTTAATTTTAACTTCTAAAAAATAGAGAGTATCTTATTTTTGCTTACAAATAAAAATTGTAAGTGATGTGGGGGTTAATGTTTTTTTTTAATTGTCATATGATTCATTAGAGTAAGAGCCACTGAAAAATCTTTTAAACTTTAAAAGAGTTAATTTATTTAAATTATGAAATTACCAGAATGGTAAAAGGAGAAATTGTGAAGAAATAAAGTTTTCCTGTACAGGCTGTTCATGGTTATTTAATAAATTATGATATCACCACAGAAAAAGTACCAGTGCCCTTACCAGCATACTATATTCCTGGCAAACATAATGGCATACGCCAAGTGAAGTTTGTAAGGATGGAGGGAAAGTAGTTACATGTCTTATCGTTGAATTACAAGTGTAAGGTTGATGCATGAGCTTAACCAATTAACTACACACGATTACGACTCATCTCACTGCAACCCTAGTGTACTACGTCTACACATGTGAGATTAAATCCCAGCACCATTTTGTACATGGAAGAAAAGGTCTGCCACAATCCTGGAGGGTGGCCAGACACGCAAATACGAAATACGAGAGGTTGCGAAAGACAGCGGGGCGTCACCCCTTCCCAGGCGTTAAGAGCCAACAAGCCATCAGCCGCCTCGGGCCATGCACAAGCGCCACCGAGGATACGCGAAGGCCGAGAGATGACCAGAGGGTGCTTCCCCCACTCCGGCCTCGCACCTGAGGGACGTTACATACCCTCCCCCGCGGCCGCCACGACACGCACTGCCTTGCTATATGAGGCAGTGTGCAGCGGTCCTCGCCAGTTGTTCCTGCAGTCTTCTCCAAGCACCTGGGTGCTGGAGTCTAGTAGACTACTACGAAGACTTTCAACAGCCCTTCCAGAGGCTGTCGCCAATGACATAACAGTCTTCAGCAGCCACCAGAGGCTGCCACCACTGACATCGCCATAAGAGCTCTGCAGCCCCGCTACCGGACGCTCCAGCGACGCCAATAGCTATTACAAACTTTCTGTAGTAACAATACATACCACACATAATTCTTCTTTCTCTCCTACATACACCCCCTTTTTAGAGTTAGATTTGTATCAAAGTAATTTTTGTCAGTTTTCACTTAACTTCCCCACTTAGCTTAGGATCAGGTCACAAACACCTGGCTACCATAGATTACTTCCAACCCCCCGTCTGCCTGGCAGGAGAGCACGTGTCACCATGTTTAATAAGTTTTTAATAAACACGGCTTTGTTTCTCTTACCCTCGAGTCTCATTCATAGGGTAATCTGTCACCAATTACTGGGAGAACCTCGAGCTGAGTACTGCCAACCAGAAACTGGAAATTATTCTTATTCCAAAATTAGCTACAACTGGAGACTCCCCCTCATGCGGCTCCAAGTTGAATACACACCCATTAGAAGGCCAACTATTTTATTCCTAACAAGTATACAGGTACTGGAGGAATAGAATAGAGGAGCCACGACCACTAGCAACACTTCTCAATAAGGGAGATACGGTATATCTGAGTTGTATCCCTACCAGAGCACCTGGGTACTGGCAGGGGTATTTGCTTAGGTGCTACGGCCTGGCCTTGGTTGGGATCGCACACCCAGTGATAGTCTTGGCAACCCACATGGCACCAATGCTTCTGATCAGGCCGCAACAGTGGTGGATCTTCTGAAGCACCGGAGCTCGCGTTGGCAAGACTGTTGCCAGGTAAAACTTATTTAGGTCTATCTGTATCTGTGGAACTCCTTTCGAGGTTCTCCATAATTACACCTGGCCTATGCCATTCAAGGTGAGATACAGCACCAGGAGAGAGGAGCAAAGCGTTGCGTGCCTTGCTGCCAGACGACTGGCTGGTCTAACCCCACTAACAGCTAGCCGACGAGCAGAACGAAGTAATACCGCCTTACTTCAGTCACTGGCACCACCTACGACGACTGATATTAACCCAGCTACCTTCCCGTCAGCTCCGCTACGTACACACCCGTCCTGTCATCCAGTGGTAAGAGAGTAACTGAATAAGACCGAGAACCAGCTAGGCGTCTCTAATAGTAACTTTTGGAGCAGGTCATCCCAGGAATCGAACTGCAAATTCTGCGTTGTGTCACATCATGCACTCGCTACCGCCCGAGCCGAAGACGAGCAACGTAATCGGCTATATCCCACTACCCCTCGCCCACAAAACCGACAAGGCACCATCCCCTAGCACCTCCCGCCCATCGTCAACTGCGACTAGCTCCGAAATGAGTTGCAAACCAGACCAATCCAAGGGCTTAGTAAACCATAAAATCAAGAACTTTGTACCAACCTCTAAGACCACGTCCCCGACCGCTATATCCAGCCATAAGTACGCATTAGCCAACCCGCAAGAAAAAACCAACCAAAGTGCAACCAAAGCCACACGACCGTGATCCAGCCATAGCTAATCGGACATGCGTCAAGGTAAACATTTGTGAATACTAAAGCTATATGTGTACTGAGGCGTGACCGGTTAGATGAATAGTCACGACAGTCGAGGATTCTATCAGGTAGACCACAAGCAAAGTGAATGCGTATGCATAAAGATACAAATAATATCACAACCGGAGCAGTCGATACTGACTCGTGCCTGAGTTGGACAGCGCGGTCCCGTTCCGCCTGCCTTTCCAGTATAGGTTGAGGAAGTACACTCAACTGTCTGGCGGCAAAGAGCATTGCGTGTCAGTCCCTACGTTTTCGGCCGTGCCTCTGACTGAAAGGCATAAAGTCTCTGCTCACAGGTTACTGGGTACACCTTGACGCGAACAGTGTAAGTGCAGTTTTGGCTTGCTGACAAGACTCTGTAAAGTTTCCACTGATCCCCCACGATATGCGGGCTGATCAGACGGGGAGCTGTTTGGGTCACCAATGCCGCCACTGGAAGTGTGTCCACACAGGCATGGATGGTAGGTCTGTAGCCACCATTTATTCCGGCACTGGAAGCAATGCTGTGGGATAAGGCAATAACTTGAGACTGTCGCCCCTCTCTGGGTGAAGGTGTTACTGGTGGTTGTGGCTCCTCTGTTCCTCTCCACCGGAACTGGAAGCCAAGCTGTGGTAGTTTGGAAAGCAACAGATGACTATCTAATGGGTGAGTGAAAATATGACAGACTCCTGAAGGGCGCCCGTGGTTGAAGTCAATTCGGTAGTTAAACATACTCTGGTTCTTGTCAAAGCTGTACGTAGCAACCTGTATCAAGCAGGCAAACAGACAGATACTCTATGAAATAAAAGCTGAAAGGGAGGTAGGAAACAACAGAGTGTTTATTGAAGTCTCATTAAACATGCGACGCATGCTACCTCCTACCAGGCAATTGAGTGCTGAAGGTTACTACGCTGGCCAGGTGTAGGTGACCTGGTTCTAATAAAGAATGGGAAAGAATTAGCTAAATGAGATAAAATATAATACTTCTAAACTGTCTAATAAAGATGTCTTGAGGAGACAAAGTGAATTTAACCTGTTGGTAAGCGTGTTCGCTGGTTCTCGGGTTGAATTGTCGTCGATGGTGAAGTAGCCGCAGGGGGCGTAAATACTTCATAGATATTGGGCGGTCCCAGCACTGGCAGCAGTACTGTGGGATAACACAAGATGGAACAAGAATGACTCTCGAGCTCGGCAGCATCCTGACTCACATAGTTAGAGCTTGTAGGCTGCCGGCACGGGGTGTGGGAGAGGCGTGACGTCCTTTTGCCCTGGTTGGTGTGGGAATACACAAAAAAAAAATTTTGCAGACAGGTAGGTGGGACCCTTAAATGTAAGGTGCTTAACCACTGTAGCAGTGGGTGTTCTGTGCGCTCTGGTCGTCCGATCGGTTAAGCAGCGGCGACTGGCTGGCGAGCTTGATTCTCTCTCTTTCGGGCTGCGTCCCCCTCTGCCCCTTGCTCTGGTTATCGGGCTTTGCTGATGCGGCGAGTCTGTATTGACCCCGTGTTGCAAAGGTTATGGGTCAGGAAGACATGTGTGTCGGGTGTCCCCCCGGCCTACATTTCATATGCACGCTATTGACAAGAAACCACATAGCGCTGGTGGATATTACAAGGGAATCACACATAAAAACCTGAAGGAAAAAGGATATGAAACAATGGCATGTCAAAACGATGGGTTTAAAGTAAGAATAATTATAATATGTACAAGCCTTACTCGCGGAAGGCAGGGAAATGCCACTACTATCCTGGAGCCTGCTGTAGCGAGTTAAGAAAGACAAAGGAAAATTTTTCCAGGGAACCTTTGTGTCTGTCAGCAAGCTAAATAGTTACGTTTGACAGACTGCGAGGTGGCCAACCACAGGCCCTTCAATACCTGGGTTGACCGGCTAAATGAATACAAAGCGAGTACACTAACATGCATGACTATTATGGCAAATTGTGTGCACATTGGTCGTTGAATACAATACACATAAACACTCAAATTTTTAACTTAAAGATATCTTGCACGAGATCTGGGGAGCTTTAAAGCTCACAGTATTTGGTTGATACTGAGAAGGTGCACAAGATATTGCAAACAAAAGCAAATATAAGCATACTCATAAACATTCACTCCTATAAAACAGCATTCTTTCTTGTAGGCGATCTTCACATATACCTTTCAAAACGTATTACAATATTTAAGTGTGTGCCTACACATCAAATCAGATTTAATGCTGAAAAGCATAAAAAAACTAACCTAGCTATCCCTTGCGGGAGTCCCTCTTATAGTGTAGGTCTAACAGCTAGTATGTACACTGTGTATCTTCATTGGAATGTTCGAGGTAAGTTCCTACGGAATTTTTCATTTTTTGTCCGTGCTGAAAATGCACACTAACACAACGACATTCTTCATGTAAGCGAACTTCATAGAAAACACTTTCAAAACATACTGCGACATTTATATGTTTACCTACACATTAAGTCAGATTTAATGATGATCATTATAAAATATAAAAAGCAAAAATGTTATTGTAATGTCGAAGTCTCTGTCTTCAACTTAATCACTGCCACTGTGGTGGGCGTCTTTACGTGATTCATTTATGGTAGCCATTACTGTCACTGTGGAGAGCGTCTATTCGTAATGCTACTTACTTTAAGTGGGCTGTCTGCCACTGAAACACTTGAACCTTGAGGTGTAAAATGTCTATCAAAATTTACTAATGTACAGCTTTTTACGGCTGTATATAAAAAGTTAGTTACATAGTCGAGTGATTAATTACTGGTTCATTTACATCGTTGGGTCTTTTTACTTGAACTGTATTGGATACTTTTAATTTAGCCTAAATTTGATTGTTCTGCTTACGTCACTGTCTTTTGCTTGCGGCTAAATTAAATGTGGTGCACGTGACCGGTCTATAATGAGTCCTTTTGTCACATGCACATAAGAGTGGTTTACGGCTACTACACTGTTGTTAAACTTCGCGCACTTACTGGCAATCTTCTGTTTCACTTTCAACGGGCCTCCCGTCTGGACGAAGGACAGCGTGCAGAGAGTATGGTCACATATACCTGGTTGTGAGTCTCCATGGCGATTCCCAGTACCGGCCAGGCATGTGGGCAGCCTTGGCAGTACGTGGGAGCATCAGGCATCATGGATCAGCCGGTGGTGTCGTGGCTTCTGCCACAACAAATTAGGAGGGCACTCGTTCAAGTGAGGCTGAGGCAGTACGGGGGAGTGACAAGCCATCCACTCCGACTGCACGGGTTCCTACCCATAGGGGAGGATGATTCTCTGATGGGGTAGTGGTGCAGGGGAGAAAGGTATCCACCCCGACAGCGGGCAGCACAGCTCGTCGTGGTACCAGGTCATGGACGGCATCAACGGTCTTGGTGCCAGGTCCTGGGACGAGGCGGTGGAGGAGAGATTCACGTCGACTTCCACTGCAGGTGATGTGCCTGTTGAGGTAGTGGGTGGCATCGACGTTCTCAATGAAAGCGGCCTCTCGCGTAGCAAGATGGCAGGGCGGAGCATTTCCAATGTGATAGCTCGACGTCCGGGTCTGTGGGTATTCCTGCGTCGCAGGACCTGGGGACGGAGCACGTCTGTTGCAGCTCGACGCCCCGGGTAGCAGAGTTTCCTGTGTAACAGGTGGCTGGGACAGAGCACTCTTGTCCGAACTCGACGTCCAAGCTGGTGGGAGTTCCTGCGTGGCAGAATCTTGAGACAGAGCACTACCAGCGTGGCAGCTTGACATCCAAGGTTGTGGAAGTTCCTGCGTGACAGGTTCTTGAGACGGAGCTCTTCCAGCATGGCAGCTCGACGTCCCAATAAGCAGGTCTTCCAGCGTGGCAGGTGGTTGGGGCAGAGCACTCTCATCTGAGCTCGACGTCCCGGGTTCCGGTGGTCTAGTGGCATCTTCTACTTCCTCGTCGGGGGACGACTGCGCTGAAGTTAGGATGGCCTCGACTTCCAGTTCCATAGTTGTACCAGGTGGAGAGGTAGGCGCCTGGGTGATTCCTACCCCTCTCACCGAACTTCCGATTGCTCACTGATGCGGCTTAATCTGTGGGGTGTTTGACAGGGTTCTCTGTCACAGGGACTCTGCCATGATAACTCAGAGCAGCTAGATCTCGTTTTGGCTGATATCTTCTCGGCATAGCTGTGTGGCGTAGAGGGAATTGATCTGATGGAAAATGCACCTTGACATTGTTCTACCTTGGGTTTCCATGGCGCGATGTAACTCAGTGCCTTGTCAATCACAATGGGTGTCGGTTTGGGTCTTCTTGAAGTCCCTGGTTCTGCATTGAGGATTACCCCTTTGGATGGGGGTTCATCTTCATCCCTGGATTGGCCAGGTGTGTCTCCTTCAGCGTCGTCGTTTCCAAGTATTGGCATATCCCCTGGGTATGGTTGTATCTGACCTCTGGTGGCCTTACGAATCCGTCCATGTATAGTCTCAGCCCAGTAGACATTGTCTCACTTGCTTACGATGCGGTACTGTCCATCCCATTTGTCAGCAAGGCCAGCGCTCAATTGATTGCTGGTTTTGCTGAGTGGGTAACTTCGTGGGAGGACAGCTTCCCCTAAGTTGAATTCTCTTACCCCTCATTCGATTGGGGATATTTTTTTTCAAAATATATGCATTCTGGGCTTTCTGAGCGTGCGTGGTACAAGCTAGGGCTGCTAGCCAGATGTCCTCGGGTTGAGGCATATCCGTAGGCTTGCTTTCCCACTGCCAGTCGCCTGGTAGGCGAAATGGTTGTCCCACGAGTAAGAAACTCAGACTGGTGTCAACGGCCTCGTTCGTACGGTGTCAAAGGGCAAACAGCATGGTGGGGATGTGCTTATCCATGTGCTTATGATCACTACCTACACTAATATAGAAGCACTTCTTGATTTCCTGGTTCCTCTGTTCAGTGGGGTTGGCTTGTGGGTGGTAGGGAGGGGTAGTCCAGGTTTCTGCCCCCCCCCCCCCACTCTTGACAGGCAGTTTGCCATTGCCGACTAGTAAACTGGGTGCCATTGTCCATCAGAATGGCTTTTCGGATAACCCCATCGTGCAAAATCTCCGCCTCCATTTTTCGCATGATTTGGGTATTTTCTTGGCTGGGTAGAGAAAATGCCTCTACCCATCTTGAAAACTGATGTTACTACGAGGCGGTAGGGGTTTCCTTTTTTGCTACACGGATACGGGCCCATCAGACTGGCAGCGTTGTGGGTTCAGGCCGTCTTGGGACTCCGTGGTTTTGCGGTGGGAGAGGGAACCGGGTTGGCTTTGCCACGACAGCACGTGACGCATTCCATCCCAATTGTAACGGGTTTTAATATCCAATAGGGTTTCCCTAGTGCCCAGATGACCAGCTTGGGAATGGTTGTGACGGTGCCGGCATGTACCAGCTCGTAGTTGCGGTGGAAGCCAGATCTTACACTGTGTATTGGACTGACGGCTACTTATACATACGTCATCCTATAGTGCGTACCATTGGGGCTGTTCCCATAGTAGGCATCGGATATTGAGATCCTCCTGTTGGCTAAAGGTTATTTGTTGACGGGTTATTTGCTGAAGAAGTGGGATTTGTTCTTTTGGACTTTTTTCAATCTGAGGGGGAGGAGACGTTTTCTCCTCCTCTTCCTCCTCAGCTTTCTCCTCCATCGGGGAACGAGCCAAGGTGTCTGGTAGGTCATTCAACTTACCTGGGTAATGTTGGACCTCGAAGTCGAACTCAGAGAGGAACATGTCCAACCGGCCGAGCTTGGCCTTCGAATTCCAGGACTCGTGTAATCATTGTAGGGCTTTAGAGTCAGTTCGCAGAATGAAGTGTTGCCCTTCGAGATAATACCAATATTTCATCACGGCCCAGATAACGGACAGACACTCCTGCTCGTTAATGTGGTAGCGTTGCTCGGTCTCATTTAAGCAGATCGATGCATACGCTATCACATGGGGTTGTCCTCCTACATCTTGCTGGTACAATACTGCGCCTAGACCATTTTGACAAGCGTCCGTTTGCAGTTTTAAGGGTTTGTCTCCCTTCGGCCAATGGAGTTGGTGAATATTCTTGAAGCTATTCTTCAAGTTGGAAAACGCTCGTCGTTATTCTGGGCACCATTGCCAACGGGTGTCTTTCTCGAGAGTGGTGCCATATATTCTGCAATGTTTGGAACGAAGTCTTGTAGCCAAATACATAGACCAAGGTAGAGTCATAGTTGCCGTTTATTTGAAGGTTCTTCCACTTCTTCAATTGCTCGTATTGAACTGTGTTGTGGGAAGTTTCCCCTCGAGCAATATGACATGTCCCAGGTTATCTATTGACGTCTTGCCGAAGAAGCTTTTTGACAGCTTACAAGTAATCCCATGTAATTCGAGCCTTTCCAATACTCGTTGCAGATGGCCTAGATGTTCCTCCCAGCTGTTAGAATATATTATTACATCGTTGAGATAAGCAAAGCAGAACTCGCCGATGTAACCTGTTAGTACTTCTGACAACAATAATCGATGGAATGTTGCGGGGGCGTTTTTCAAGCCAAAAAGCATGACTCGAAATTGTAAGGTTTCGCCCTCAGGTGTCGTAAAGGGTGTATACTTTCGACTGTCCAGATGGGCCACTATTTGCCAGTATCCCGATTCCATGTCAGGAGTACTGGAATATTTTGGCCTTGCCAATATCTCGTAGTGTATGAGACAAGTCTATAGCAGGGGGAGCAATCAGGTGGGTGACTTCATTTATCGATTTGTAATTTACATAGAATCACAATTTCCTGTCCTCCTTGGGTACAAAGACCACATGTGAGTTATAAGGGGAATTCGATGATTCCACGATCCCCTGGTCCTTTACGTAGTTGACCTGTTCCATGATGAGGTCACGACTGCGAGCTGACACTCGGTATGGATGGATGTAGACTGGTACATCAGTTGTAGACCATATTTCATGTTGTATGGAACGTGTTTGTCGTAGCAGTCCTCCTAGTCCGAAAGCGTGGGCGTGCTCGTCCAGTACTGCTTTTAATTGGTAGAACTCTGGTTATTCGAGTTCATGATTAATGCTCATTGGATCAATGGGCATTGGTGGGATGTCCTATGGATTTTGATCCCAGTTTACAGTAATACGATTTGTTTCTCCCAGGCAGGCTTGGCATTGTCCGTGATCAAGAATACATTGATAGCAGATAAGCCACAGGCATCCTAGTATTACTGAGTCGGACATGGTTGGTGAAACAATAAGTTCTGTTGGGGTAACAATAATTTGAATTTTTATATTCAAGGTAATTCGGCTGGTTACATCCAGGGTGGCATCGGGTTGCTCTATTTTCACATTTTTCTTTTGTGGTCTTAGTTCGGAGAGCTGGTTTGACGTTAACAAAGTTCTTCTAATAAAATTTCCGGTAGCCGCAGAGTCAAGCAAGGATAGTACTCTTTCGTTGTTCACCTCCACCTCTACGTGTGGAGCTATGAGAACTGGTGCTTCCTCACTTAATCCTTGGATGGTGGGCTCTTGTAAACAGGGGGTGGTGGCCTGCTTCGTACCCCAGCACCGGCGTTTCCCGGCTTGGTTTCAGAAGTTGGTTTTCCAGCTGGTCGTGTCTGGTTATTTAACGGCGTGTTGCCAATACGGTTTGGTAGAACGGCAGCTCCTTCTGGTTTCCGAGGGCAGTCCTTGTTCCAGTGGTTCTCCGGACAAAACCAGCATTTGGGTACGAAGGCCATGCAAGGGGTTGTGGTTGGTATGCCTTTAGGAGGCACAACAGGTGGCGGTCGTACCTCAGGGGCCTTGGTGAAGACTGGTTTTTTGAGACTCACCTGGGATGCAAAGTTTTGCTCAGCTTCTCGAGCTCGATCGACTAATTCATCCAAGGTTGTGAGTCTCGCTGTTAAGAGTATGTTCCGCAGATTTGGCAGTAACATTCGACCAATGAATTGAATTGCAGTGGTTACATTGACCCTGAGGAACCCACGTCGAAACATTTGTTCTTTTCTTCTTATGAAGATTTCTGCTTCTTCATTGAGTACCTGGGTCTGGCTATAAAACTGTGTCATTAGCAGAGCCAACACCTCACCTGTGAATTCCACTGCTATCCAGTTACTGAACTGCTTCCAGTCCATTAAGAATTCTCTGTATCTTTCCCAACATGTGAGGACGAGGCCCTTTAAATGCAGTTGAGCCCAGTCAACCCATTGCTTCGGTGGCAGGTCCATTTCTTTGAATTCCTTTTTGAATTCCTACGTGAATGTGATGGGGTTTTCGTGCGGGCGCCCTGCAAAGTCAGTTATTTGAATATTGTTGTCTCTACTCGTGGCTGGATGGCCAAGTGCCGTTCCATGTTGAATGTATATACGGGAAAGTTTAGATCTGTGGGAATGAGAGATGTGTTTTCTTTGACATCTCTCACCATTCCGGGTATAGAAACTCTTTCCCGGGCCATCCTATGCATAGGTGGTGATAGGGTTCACTGCACTTCGTGCACCTGATGCAGTTTATGCCCTGCCCAGGGCACGTAACTTAGTTAGAGACACTCATTGGTTGTTGACGGCAAGCTGTACAGTGGTACTCTAACCTGTCTGTAACTCAGGTCTCTTCAGGCCAGCCTATACAGGCATAATGGAAGAGTTTCGTGCAGTAGGTGCATTCTACCCTTAGTGTGCCATGGCCTGGGCGGTCGGCATGGCAACACTGTACAATGGATACGTCGTGTTCGTTGTCAGAATTCTTGCCGGTGATGGCAATGACCTTGGCGTCTGACATGGTGGTCATTAAGGGCACCACTGGGTGTTTCAAGGACTCCCCAAAGTCCGTTTGACTGATCGTTTTGACCCTTAGTTCTCGGGGTATGTATGGTCTAGTTCGTGCCTTTTACTGCGCACAGCTATTCATCTGACACCCCATGTTGAGTGGCAGAAAATTTTTTTCATGTTTGTCTGATTAGACTGACTTGGCACGTTAGTCGAGGATTTTGTCTGCTAGACCACAAGTGGGGTAGTTTGGTTTATATAGTTGGCATGAGTCGAGGGGTGTTGGCTAGTACTTACTCACTCCTGCTTCTTGAAGTTGTAGTCAGAGTAGGTTTGGCTTAGGCGCGACGAATTTGGTCTATGCCGGAACTGAGGTTCCACAGGTGTGCTTCGTCAGACCAGAAGATGAGGTTGTCCCAGCCTAAGCGCACTTCAGGACCGGTCAGGAGTCCTTTAACAACCGGTTGACACGAAGAAAGTATGCAGATACATGGTGGGAGTCAATTACAGGAACCGGAGCAGACACGACAACTTGTTGTCTAAGTTCAGCGGCGCATTCCCGTTCCACCTGCCTCTCCTGCGTAGGACAGGGTAATACTATCCATGGCCTGAGAGTAGAGTGAGCCAGATATCGTTCCCTGTGTTTTCAACCACTCCTCCTCCCGTGAGGCATAGGGCAAACAGTTCTATAGTCTACGCGATGCACTTAGACAGGAAGGTTAATAGTGTAACCCAATAGTGACTTGCCGGCACGAGCTCGATAAGAGTCCCCACTGATCCCCCACAGTTGTGGGCTGATCAGGGACGTGGAGTTGTGTGGGCCGCCAAGTCTCTACTGGTTGTGTTCGCACTAGGATGGACGGCAAGACTTCAGGCTATGGTCACCGCAGGACTCCACAGTCAGGCTAATTCGGTTTAACAAAACTCCCAGTTCCTGTCCATTGTGCACAGCATATCCTACCTTCAACTGTTGATGCAAATAAGTGCCCTGGAAATGAAAGACAGACAGGTAGAGAGCAATGAGTGTTTGTTGAAGGTTCAATAAACACGTAACCTTTGCTACCTCATACCAAGTTTTGGATAGCTGAAGGTAACTGCGATTCCAGGTGTAGGCGACCTGGTTCTACAAAGGAAAATGCTGGTTGAAGACGAATGCAAATTAATTAAAGTTAAACTGCTAAGAAAAAGGTGTCTTGAGGAGACAAAGTGAAGTTAAAATATATGTGATCGCGTTTGCTGGTCATCGGGTTGACTTGTAAATATACGTAGTGAGTAGCAGCGGGGGCATACTTGAAACAAACAAACTTCGCCGAAGATCCTAAGCACTGGTATAGTGATGTGGGAGGTTGCTAGAGATGCGAAAGAATGACTCCCGAGCTCTGCAGCATCTGGACTTACATAGTGGAAGCTTGTAGGTTGCCGGCGCGGGGTTCGAGGGAGAGGCGTGACGTCTTCAGGCCCTAGCTGGCATGGGAATACTCTGGTCAGCGATTCTGCTTTGTGCTTCGTCGGAGGCACTTGGCCTTGCCCAAGGTCTGCACACCTTGTTGGCTCTCAGCGCAGAGTGAGGGGGGGGGGGAGGGGAGGGCGACATGCCAGCCCGGTTGCGTATCCTCCAGGTGTGAAGGAATCGCTCATAGTTCCTGCTGCCTGTAGAGTAGGCAGCGTGTTGCTCACATCTGTAGTGATGGAAGAGGAGCGATAAGTCGTAATCGTATTAGATTAGTTGTATAAGTAGCACGCGTCAAGCTTACAAAAACTACCATGCAACCGTTATTACTCAAATGACATAACAACTGTACCAATAATTGGGTGGAGGGTGACTTTATTTTAAATGTTCTGAAATATCATTAATGACTTTATATACAAACAATAATGTAGCAGATGATGCCAAAGTTAATCCTACTGAATGTAATTTGAAAATTTGTTTTAGTTTGCAGCAAGCTACAACTCTTACTCGTTTTGTGCACTCAAAATATAGAGGTACATAATTTACTATTGTATTAAGCTACAACACTCAAGTTTGGTACAAGGCTTTTATCCTTCCCCCAACTAGCTTTGTTGAGATGAAAGTTTCAGGAAGCAAGGCAACAGTGAGAAAAAAATTAACTTATTAAATTTATTAATAAATACAACATTTTTAATAAGTAAACAACATTTGAGAGAAAGTTATCCTCAATGCAAATTGCATTACTAAATAAATTAAATTTGGATTACAGGAATAAACTGTTAAAAATTGTTATGTTAACAACAGCATTGCAGCAAAATGACAATTCCCACTGTCGAGTTGACGAGTCCTATTAGTTTATTACCTGAGTAAAGTTTAAAAGTAGGCCACTAGGCTACCAATAATATATAAAAAAAAGACATAAGCTCAAGTACTCACAGTCTAATCCTTATCAACATCACACACACAAAGAAAGATGATACATTTTTCACATGGTTAGCCAGTTGCGAAGTTTTGCTGACTAGGTCAGTTTCATCGGGTGGTGAGTTGTAGGGCACTGCAATATGGTGGAATGGAGCTGTGATTATCTTATTAAAGGCCCAGGAGTTGCCTGGATTTTGTTGCAATTGATGGGCAAATTCCCAGCATCTGAGTTCTGAGCTACTGCATGAAGGTGATGCAGGACTTTCACAACTCTGGTACTGTAGCAGGAATAAAAATCTCTGTTGTGCGACTTTGCATGTGCTGAAACAGATTTGTCTTGTTGGTTGTGGATGTGACCAGCTATGGCTGTTTTAGTGTCTGCTCTGTGGCCATTCATTCTCTGAGTAAGTTAATGGTGAGGCTGATGTATTCTGCATTACAGTGTTAACACTGTAGCTGATAAATCAGATTTTCTTGGATTTGGTATGTAAATCTATTGAGTAGTCTCCTATTAAAAGAAATTGAAGGTTGGTGGTTGGCACAAGAGCCACAACATGGACTGTGGTAGAGGTGGGATCCTCTGGGGGCAACCTCAAAAAATAGCTCAGAAATCAGAAGCTGGAAATTAACTTGACACGTGATGCTCTCTAGAGTTAGCGACCACGTCACAGTCAGGGTGGTTTTACATACACTACATCAGACACATGGCTAATGTAACGTCAGGTTAGTCTCAATGTACTGGGGCTTTGCCAGTGTACAGTACTGGATGCATGACCTTACGACTAGGAACGAAATCGGGGATGGCTACTGCAATTCTACGGACGGCAACACACACCCTTTCCAGTTTACCTGGCTTACCAAGGTGCTGGGGTACCTGTTTACCCAGCTGCAGCAATGGTTGTCGACAACTGGAACTGGCCCCAGGTCCTGGTACATAGGTGGTTCAGCTGGAGTGCTGGACACTGGTGTTGGCCCTAGGTAGACTGGTTGGTCTGGAACCAGGGGTTGGCTATACCATACCTTGTTCCTTGGTCTGATAGGAAGGCGGTGATAATGGGATGCTGGTTGCCGGCAAGCTTGATGGGAGGGATGGTGGTGAGCTTCTGATAGAACTGATGGTAGAAGCTTCTGTTAGAACTAGGAGTTTCTGGTGGTGTTGGTGTAGAATGTATGGTAGGTCCTGAAGACGACGTCAAAGACTGGAAGATCTTGTAGAGGATCGTGAGGACCTGGCTAGCAGTAGAGGGCTCCAGCACACGAGGTGGTGGAGCGAGCTACTGGAGGTGAAACAAATGGTGTTTATGGGCTGTGCACTGGTACTTATAGTGCGCTGGGCCAGTATGCGTCTGGACTGGAGTGGGAGGTGTGACATCCCCTTGTGACGTCTCTCTTGAGCGAGGCAGAGTGGGGGTAGCCACACTCTGCTTCTGGCTACCTGCTTCGGGCTGCTTGTCAGCGCTCAGGGCGCTTCATGGCAGGTGTTCGCTTTGGCGATCTTTGGAACACTTCATGGCACTTCGGGGAGGCTGGTGTTTTTCCTGACCGCTTGCGCAACATGGTATTTCACATGTCTGTTATTGCCTCTGCAACAAGGGACAATCCTGTAGGCACACGTGAATGACTGTCTTTAGTTTGACCCTTCCTCGTGTGACGTGAAAATACGTGGCTTGATTAGTTGTCGTCGTTTTCAATATATGGCAGAAAGGGGCATGCGTGAATCTCATCAATTTATAACAATATCCAGGCAGCCCCAGTGTTTCAATATAAGATATTCACAGCTCCAAAACCATAGTGAACAGCAAATCAACAAAATTTCAATTTTCCAGCTGCACCCAAGTTTGCCACTTGGCCACTAGGTTCACTACCAACAGCATTCTTCCACCATATTGCAGTGACCTACAACTCGCCGTCCCAACATGAAGTTAGCCTAGCCAGGGAAACGCAATTGCGCGAAAATGTGAAAAATGTGTCGTCTTTTTTCATATATGTACCTGTTGACAAATACTAGACTAGAATGTGAATAGTTGTGTTTCTGTCCTTTCTTATGTATATTATTATCTGCTGTAATATCTCCAAAGCACACAATGTACTAGTGTTTCTAGATCATCAAACACAAAACTCGCAAGTTTTCTGTATTCCAAGTTATTGAAGCAGGAAGAAAATGCAAGCAACTAGGGGAAGAAGCAACACAAAACAATCTAAAATATTCACCTGCACAACAAGGCCTCAGTCAGGTGGGGAGGCTTGTATGACTCGCTGGCCGTCTCCTGGCTGTCCGTCACAGCCACGCTGCTGCTGCAGCCACTGCAACTGGCCAACCAACACTAATTACTACATATGACCTACCCACATGCATAGTAGCCTGCTATTTACAACACTGTACTTCATCACCACACAACATGCAGTGGCAAAGGCAGGTTTAACTCTCCAGGCACAACACACATGCATTTCTCTTTCACAGTACATACCACTTTACCCACGAGTCACAGCTTCCACATCTCCACCTGTATCCTTTGTGTGCACATGATCAGTATGCTTGATATGTAAATACACGTTATCCAATTTAATTCAGGTAATTTTATATCTTTGCATGCAGTTGCAACTCTGAGGTTATAAACCTGACTTCATCAGTGCAATGCATTGCAAACAACATTTGGCCACCACAACATGTTTTGTTATTGTTTGCAGAAAGAATACATAAAGAAGACACAAATATACAGGTCCAAAACTTGATGTACATTTATGTGGTCGGCACTGCAACAGAAAAGTCACTGAAAAAATTAGCAAGTATTAAATGACTTCAAGTCTTGCATTTTTATTTATTACGTGAAAGGTTTCTCAGAACTCTTCCTTGTTGGCATAGAATTATTTTTTCATTTGTTTTTACCTGGGTTAAAGAACATTTCATTCCACAAAGTTGGCTGGAATAGCAGCACTGAAGACATAGTACTGAAGCCATAATTATCTGGTTGCAGAAGGACTTAAAATTTTACAGGCAAACAGCCTTTTCAACGATATGGCCCATAAACGAAAAACAAGGATGATGTACCATTGGCCTCAAATATATATTATAATACGAATACATCAAGTAAAGAAGGAAACTAACACAATGTACACAGTTTGAAAGGAGTACAGTAATAAAAGAGTCGCAAGCAGAGTAAAAAATCTGTAGGGAAGAGCAAAAAAATTTCAAAACAACAGTCAAATTTATCCAATACTAAGGATAATGGCATATCACAAAATGTGGTAAAATGTTAATGCAATAACGAAAATCAAGGAACAACTAGTTTTCATTATCAATAATTAGCAAATACAGCAATTTACACCATCTCCAGTCTATCTCATAACAGTATTTTTCCAATATATGGAAACTCATTACATTGTCTCTATTAAATGCAAAAAGGACATTTATATAATATGGTTTGTGTTATAACATGAAAAATGAATACCAAGCAATTTATCAACTAAGAAAACAAATATTTCATAGAATATTTTGGAAGCACTGGTGCACATGAAATAATCTGTCCACGACTGCCAACAAAGGATGCCTGGCAGTGGCCTAGGTATATGAAAGGCAACATTTTGACGTGGCACAAGGCTACACAAATCTTAAGCCACGGTCTTCCTAGTTTCCATCACTGGTAACACGGCCCAGTGTTACACATCAACCATACCTTTCTCACCCTACCTAGCTGAGGCAACAGTAAATCAACCATTACACACTGATTGTGGTTCAAACTATACCTTTAAAATGGGGAAAATTTTTTTGGTTGGGTGAGGATTTTTGGAATGTTAGTAGAAATGCGATGAGACAAGATATGATTGAAAGTTAAATAATTTGCTCATCATTTTTAAAGTTAGTCTTTTCTTTTGCGATATGGATAAAATAAAATTGAAATATGTATGTTTGAAATATATACAAGCAAAAATACAACTGTATTATGTAAAAGTTATTTTGGAAATAAATTTTTAGTAATATTGTAAGCAATGCAGACATACAAATATAATTTAAATAGTTTTAAAACCATAATACAGTAGAACCTCACGGTTTCCAGACATAAGGTCATTGTAATAAAATGGTCGCTATAGATATATTGAAAAATTTTGGACAGATTTTGACCCACCTCCAACCCCTGTATGTCAAAATTTATACCTTTATGAACAAAGTTAATGTTCAATTGTCTCTGTGTGAAAATCAACAGTTTTTTTTAATTAAAATATAAATACATTTTAATAGGTAGAAATCTTCTAAAAATATGATACCCTGGAGGTGTATACTCAGCCTCCGCCTGTCAACAAAATGTTTAAAAAATTAAGTGGCACAAGGTTTTATCAAGCATCGGACATCCATGTTCAATTGTCTCTGGTGTAAAATAGACATATTTAATTTAATTCAATAGTTATACATCTGAATAAAATTATACAACACACGTGTACTTGACCTCCCTTGTCTTCGTAAATGTTTAAATATTGCGCTGCAAATAAAAGTAGTGTCAATTTTCAGTGGCTTTTTGTGGGAAATTCTGAGGATTTGTCACTGAAATATTTACTTATTTTAAAAGACTCACATCTTCTGAATAAACTGATATCCTGGAAAGACATACACAAAACCTCTTTGTTGCCAAATAATATGATAGCACTGAGCACCCGTAACTCACAGTCCAAGTTGGGGTTGACGCATGATGCATTCTGCGCTTCTAGCAAGCACGCTCTACGAAACGACTTTGTCCCATCTTGGAATGCAATTAAATCCTTATGGGGAAAGTCATGCCAACTAAACAGCAATGGAGGCGGGACACATGCCAACAGGGTACTTTGGCGTGGCCCAACTGATACTACAGACATGTGCACCTAGCTGTTACTGTTCTCCGAAACTTACCCAGAAGTAGTCACATCAATACCCCTCTCAGAAGATTGTTCCACTTACTGAGCCACTGTCACCCTCCAGGAAGGTCATACCAATTCCACAGCATGCCACTGGAGGGCAGTACGCTGACGCATGGCATCTTTTAAAATATTATTTTATTGACTTTTGACTCATCACTGCTACTAAACTGGGAGCTCATGCAACAGAATTTTATCTGCTGCCACCACCACCAATGAGACTTCAGGAATTGTTGTATCTACCCATGGCAAAAGACGGATGCTCCACGCCAGATATAATTATTCGCAGGCCGAATCACCAAAGTCATGCAGCGAGGTTCACCAGGCAGAGCAGCATTCTGCCAGATGCCACTACTAGTACGAGCGCCGAGACATGAACATGGATCCTGCACCGGCGACTAACGTCAATCTCGCCAAGAATCTATGTCATGCACTTTGCACCTGCTACCCCTCTCCAAGACAAACCTCCTATGCCAGATGTAGAAGGGGGAGGGGGGGGAGTATAAATAGCGAGACACTCCAAGGCTCGCGACCAGACCTACCTTGGTCCTTCATCGCATACTAGTGGTGCCGAAGGCCTAACAACTCTTAACCATGCGTCTCCCAAATATCCCCCTCTCTCACCAGTCTACAGAAGAACCTACGTAGTCAAGCTTACGTCTGCTGTAACACTTGGACACGTACCGGTCCCTTCTGGACAAGCAGAGTAGAGCTAGGGAAAGTTAAGTCAGTTACCGGTAACAGCTGTTTGAAATACTGCCTTTCCTTTAGCTTTGCGCAGGTCACCTCCACCTGATTCTCGTAGGGTGTTTTACCTTCTGCAAGCCCTAGGGGATAGGAGGTAGTACCTTCACCATCCTTGTTTATTTCTGTTAAAGGAAATAAACATTAACTATCTTACTTTTGAATATCACTTCCGTATCTTAGTACCCATCCCCCGTAGACATCGCACCTGAACGGAGGGGTGGTAGGAGACCGGAGTTTTATTCGTACCATAACGACACCTCACACCACCCACACAACCACCTTGGACAGCCACCCATTCACTGCACTAGTGTGGTGAACAGTAGAGCGTGGCACTAGGATACTGTTTTCTTAGGGGTTGGACTGCCGGTCTGGGGTTTGCCCTTCTCTTCGCATACTAGTGGTGCCGAGAGGGGTACTCCTCGGGTCTGGGGAGACCAGCACCTCACGGACACTGACTGCACCAGAGTTGGAAGGCCACCCGTTCTCTGCACCTAGTGCAGTGAACGGTAGAGCCATGACATTAGGGACATGTTCCTGGTAGGATCGGCTCGTCAGCTGGAGTTTGCCTTTCTCATTGCGCACTAGTGGTGCAGAGAGGGTTAGTTAGTTCTCTGGGTCTGGGGAGACCAACCCAACTGGGACCTCACCATGTTGGGACCACTGTTTACGTTACGCAGCTTGACTAACTCCTAACCCCGGTGCTGGAGTTTAAGAGTGAGATACAGTGTGGTCAGTGGCCTCAGCATCCGCACTGTCTACAAGCTTACACGTTGACTGCCTCACTCCGGCCACGTCTGATCTTAGATATTAGTCCTGATGCCATTTACCCAAAATGGTGGTATTCAAAAGAGGGTCAACGGGCACGGGCTGTCTCTAAATCTTCTCGGGGGCTTAAATTCCTTCCTGACGGGTTCAAGTTACTTAGTCCATAAGCTGCAGTACTCCATCGGCTCACCACTCCAGCTCCACCTGCTGCCAACAAGCAAACTTCGAGCCGTCAACCAAGATAGCAGAAGGGCACCATCCGGTAGTTGGTAGTTCAAGCCTTACTCTACGGCACCGACAGTATCAACGGAAGAAACACCCCCTCTCTCTCTGTGAGAGACGCGACCTGCCAGCACCTCGTATACCCACGTATCATTTACCATACTAGCTGATAATGACTGTACCAAAGAAACGACCCAAAGTACGTCTCGCAACCAATCAACACCAATTCAGCCACACAGGGCCACGCTGGCCAGGTATACCCGCACGAGCAAACCTACACACCTGCAGAGTGGTCTTAGCTGAACCTGACTTCATTCCCAGTCAACAGCCAACGAGGCCAGTTTTGTACACGGGCCAGACACCCGTCTCTCACAGAGAATAAGTCGCATGCCACAAGGATGCACCTAGCCTACCCTTCGAAAACTTAAAATATATCAACCCCTGCAAAGTGAGGATAGCTTCCCCTTAACCTTCTGAGGTCCTACAAGCTCTGAATTTTAATATAAATAGGACTTCCACAGCAAGCCTCAGGGCAGTTTGCTGCACCTCTTCTGCTGAGAAGGCTAGAGGTGTCAGCCCAGGGCACGTGAGGGCTCCAGCCAAGCCACTGTCTTCGCCCTTCTGGTGAAGAACCCCCTTGTTGCTCAAATATAAGGTTGCTTCAGAACAATCCCCATTATTTATTTTTCAAGTAGGATTGGCTGATTACTTCCATTCCCCAGAATTATCACAACAGATAAACATCAGTTCTTTTATTCGGATTGCCTTCACCTGGCATTTAATGAGAGTCAACTTCTGTAGTACTGTAGTATCAATAAACATATTTCTATTTTATTTAAATTTAAATTATTTGTGAATTTTTCCATCTTAGCTTTGAAACCCCTTTAGATCTTTAAGGTATTTTAAGAGTTTGCATTACTCTTGCTTTAAGGTAAAGCCAGATGCCACGAAACAATGCCACAAAGGCAAATACATACACCTTAAGAAGCAAACAGAGATCTGCAGCCCGTAGATATTCGGGAGCACTCAAAACACCATAGGAACTCCTCCACTTGTTGAATCAAGTAACTCACTCCTACTCTGCCATCGCTGGTGAATGGCCAGGTTTGAGAGTGAGATATTTTTGCCACTTGACCTGCAGTGGAACCACACCTAGGCACTGCTGCATAAAATGTGTCATATCCTAGGCTCTATTTCACCACTGGGCGCCAGTAGAAAGTTCCATCAACCGCTGGATAACGGCAGAACACAGAACAACAAAGTGAGATATTGTGTTCAAAACCAGTGTATCTAGAAGTACGCGGTAGGGTCGCAACCTATAACCAGCTTCTCTTTAAGCGGTTCAGTTCAATTGTCCTCATGCCTTACACTAGAAAAGGTGGGAATACACAGAAATTAAAATTAATTATAAAAGAATTAGAGAAGCAATTAGCTGATTTACTTCCCCTCGAGTTAGAGGACAAATATCCTTTATTCTTGCCACCTACATGAGCATCAGGAAGCTCGCATCTTGAACACCTTTTAATTATACACTTCGGAGACACACTCCTAGGCTTTGAGATCATCAGTTACTAATGAACCCTCGCTCTGTAAACCCTCCTACTACATCCCAGGAATTCCCCAGCAGCACCAGCACCACTACACCACAAACAGCTTCGGCCACTGTTCCGCTGCTGACCGCCTCGACAAGCCAGCCTGCAAAGAGGAGTATGCAGCTACCTCGATTCCAACATGTAAAGACACTGAAACATGTGATCAATGTGACATCTGATTCTGTGCCTATACCCAAACCAACTCGACCTACCCTTTACACTGGAGTTTTACCCAAGCATTCCTAAAGTTCCCGGGTATGCTCCTCGCGACGTTGGCTGCACAATTGTTGAAGTCCGTTTCATGCACAAAAACAAGATCTTCCTATCATAGAACTTTCATTAAAAAATTAGTTATAGGGGTTGAAATCTCCAGTTCCCCGTCCAGGAAAGACATTCCCAAGCTCCCTACTCAGTAATTACTCACGGTATTGTAAACCCCACCTTAGGCGGTGGTTGTTAAGAAAAGGGCTTGTGTTTGACCTCCGATGGTATTAGGGTTTGTTCTCTACTGCCCCCCTCCACATAGGTTGATCTTGGATTATGAGGTTTCTTTCATCTTCTCCACACCCCCAACCAAGCCAAATTTTTTCTGTATCTGTTTGCAGGCTACTGCATTGTTAATAATTCTCAAATTTTACTTAAAAGAAAAACTGCATTTGAGATGCTGATTGAAAAGATACTGTTGTTATAAGAAGGAAATGAAAAATATGACCATTGTTATACGGAGGAAAGGAAACCATTACGCCTTATGGAGAAATGGTGGAACCATGAAATAATGGTGTTATATGCAGGAAAATGTTATATGCGGGAATGTTATAACATGGTTCTACTGTAATTGACTGCAATTGTTAAAGAATATTGCAACTGTGACGCGTGACATCAATCTACACATTATTTATCGACATCTACTAGGGATGTAACAATTCCACTTTTCCTCGATTCTCAATCTCGATGCCGATACCACCCTCGATTCTCGATTCCAAAATATGCAATTCCTTTAGTTACAGACAATTTCTTTACAGAACTAATTAATGTATAGGAGGGTGTGAAATTAAATTATTTAAACTAGGCCTACACTAGTAGTAGGCCTATTAAAAAAATAAATAATAGGGATGTCAAAGTTGATTCCTGGCTACAGCGATACACTTGATTATTACAGATATCGAAGAATCAAGAATTTAATGGTTAATTGTTGAAAATCCTTGTCCACTTTCACATAATTTTTTGAGGTTGTGTTGCACGGCAACAGGTGTTTGGTTTTCCAAATAGGCTGAACCTGTACCGAACTCACATGTGTTGACCGGGATTAACCAGTCAATGATGGTTCGACTATGAAAGAATTAAGATAGTACAGTAGAACCTCAATTATCAGTGACAATGCAGGGGAAGAGATAGTTGGATAATCGAAACACATGGTTAAACGAGTCGTTTTATCTTGATGGCTGCCATGTGGCAGAAGACTTAGTATTTGGCTGCCTCACTTCACTTTGATGTCACTCTATGTGCTGTGTGGCACAGTTTTAATGGGAAAACTGGACATGTTTTCTTTTTTGCACACTTTCTGACATAATTCAGTACTAGTGTATACAGTCGCAAGAATGCTACAAATGCATGTGGAAATTTAGGGCACAATATCTAAACCTGTAAATCTCCACGAAACACTAAAACAAACTGGCAGTCAGGGATGAAAGACCACTGCCGCACATGCGGATACTGTTGGTGATAGCACTTTGTTGCACGTAAGAGTTGCAATCAGCATTTGTTGATAAGCTGTGAACCAGAAGTTTGAAGTCTGCATTGGTCTGCAACCAGATGTGGTTTGTAGATAAGAACCCTCATTAGCAGCAAGCTCCTGGAGTTATGAAAACATGCATTGGCTTTTAGTCTGTTGCACAATAGTTATTAGTAGTGGAAGCAAAAGAATTCTGGACCAGGATCCTTAATAATACCAGGATTCCTGGAATTATTTTTCAGATTTTTGATTTTGTTTACCCATTATTTAAAGGTATATTAGATAAAGAACAGGTACATATTTTGTAACATACATATTTCCTGTTTGTGAAATTTTCGTTTTTAATGTAGCCGAAATTGAAAGCAATTTTTTTTTTGTGTTTACCTTCACCAAAAATATCCGTCTCTTTTTTCTAAAACTAGGTAGTGTTAAAATTTTCAATGTACTGAGGATTTTATTTACATAGACGTGAAGAAAATGTCAAATGATGTGTGGCATTATTTTTCAGTTGACGTAAATTATGTAAATTACGCATTTTGCAGTCTATGTTCGACAAAAATTTCATGAGGTGGGGTTAGTCGCACAACTAGTAACATGAGAAAACACTTATGTAAACACGACGAGTACAAGAAAATTGCCAATAATTATGATTCAGAAGATCTTTTGGGCAAATATACCTGTAGCAGCAAGTCATCCAGTGTCCCTGCAACTTAAAATGTCTGGTAAAAGCATTTTCATTTAGCAATGCTAAATGAAAGGTAACTCATATTTCAGTTTCATTAGTGAATAGCATCAATATTTGTGTACATATCGGTTCGCTTCAAAAGTTGACCTAAAGTATTGCATTGAGAAGTTGAGAACATTTGTTTAAATTTTTTTTACAATACTTTGTCAATATTAATTTCAAAATAATCACACATTTATCAAAAATACTGATATGAACTTGTTAGGCCTAATTGGATAGGTCTGAATGTTACATAAATGTAAGAAATTAACTTCACTTAGCAGACCAGAAATTCTTTCCACTATATCCTAATTTACGGTATCAGAATTGAGTGAAAGGTTTTGCAGTTGGAATCGAGAATAGGAATTGAGAAAAATTTATATTTTGACATCCCTAATAAATAATATCACACTTGAACGGGAGCATATACATATGTCCATAGAGTTTATTTGAAAATATTTCCAAACCTCACTTGCCATGATAAATGTTCACCAACATATGAAATTATTAAAATGTTTGCAATTCTGGCACTTATTGAAAAGCAATCATAATTAACATTTTTAAAAGCAGTAATTATTTAAAACGCTCAAATTTTAAAATACGGGTTCATTGTGGTAAATTCACAAACAATTTTTCAGGAAATGCAAAGTTTAAAAATATATATATATATATATATATATATATATTATTTAGAGTAATAAATTTTAATGCAAAGGAATTATGCGATACATACATAAACTAGACAAGTGATATCCACGTAATATAAACCTCATCTGCATTATTCTTCTTTTTTTTTTTAAATCTTCTCAGACCAGTTCAGGTCTACGTTTTTATTAATTTCTTACACACATTACACTCACACTCACCTTTGCACTTTTCTCTTTACATAAAATGCCCAAATTATACAGTTTATGGTATTTTATATCCGCAGCAGCGTTTCCCATAATTTATGAGACTATATATTTGATGAAAACGGTCCATTTAATGTTGTCAATTTAGATATCACACATTCGTTACATGCACATCCATCAATGTTAGTAAACAAGTTGTGCTGCTGCCATATATTACTGCACAGATTCGAATTGCGAGTGTTCACTTTGCACAATTGGATGCGGTTTGTTGTCAAACTCTCTGTAGCATATCTCAGAAGTATGTACATGTTTTACTGCTTGTGTACTCTTTAGATTATTTGCTTGGATTTAGTTTTGCAAGAAAAAAATAATGTATTTAAGTGCATTGTTGCATTTAGAATTGTGATTTCCAAGATTTAAAAATTGTCTCGAGACGAAATCGAGAATTTTTTTATCCCTAGAATTTCTCAATATGCCAGAGCCTTGCACATCTCTATATTTTTGCACTGCCGAAGTAATTTTGTGATATAATATAGGAGAAGAGTTTATGTCTTGAAGAGAAAGCTCATTTTGTGTGATATTGTGCATTTGTTTTATTTCACATTTTAACTTGTATTTCGGTGTTATTTCTTTTTATCACAATTTACCACAAAATCTCTCTCTAGTGATAGGTTATGAACTTGTAGGAATCAGGTTTTAATGCTTTGATTCTTGGTCTTCCGATTCTCGATTACACGATTCTTCACGAAAGCGGGTATCGAGGAATCGAGTTGGACATCCCTAACTTCTACTCATCAGTACAAACGAATTTGGAGCACTTTCAACGGAGTTTGGTCAGCCGCCACCAACGAGACGTCTGGGAATTGTTTTATCAACTTAAAGCAAAGGACGGACGCTCCACGTCAGATATAATTATTCACCGGCCGAGCCACAGAAGCCATGCGTCGAGGTTCACCAAGTACAGCAACGTGCCGCCAGATGCAACTACTACTACGAGTGCAGAGACATGCCTGGATCGAGCGTAGGCCACTAACGTCTTCACATGCCGAGGAGCTATGCTAGCACTTCACAGCTACTTATCCCTTCTCCAGGATAACCCCCTGTGCCAGGCGAGCAAGGGGCATGCCGCCGAGGAGTATAAATAGAGGACCGCACCAAGACTCTTAACTAGTCTTCAAGCAATTGACGCCTGTCCTGTTCTTTCACCACACTTCTGGTGCTGTGGCAACCATCAGCTATCCTACCTTGATCTTCATTGCGTCCTGGTGGTGCCAAAGACTTAACCTCTCCTCTACTCTTCACTGCACCCTTCAGGGGGCCGAAAATCCTTGTACTATCAGCTCTTCACCGAAGAACCTACATCTTGCATATTACATCGCAGTAAACACTGAGACAGATCCCGGTCCCTTCAAGACAACAGTTGTAGCACTAGTTAAAGTCAGAGTTGTTATTATAGCCACTTGACTGCCTACCCTATTAGTCTAGGAACAGCAAGCATTCACTCGTATTCAAGGAGGGTGTTAAACTTCCATTAAGCTCACATGGATAGGAGGTAGTACATTCACCATCGCTGTTTATCTCCGTTAAAAGTAATAAATAACAGTTTAGCTCACTTAAGAATATGATCACTCCAGTAGGCATTGTACCTTTCCTCGTAAACATCAGACCCATACAAGGGACAATAGGTGACCGGGGTTTTATTCTTTCCATCAAAACACATCACACAAAAACAATACAATCTTGGAAGGCCGCCCATTCTCTGCATTTGTGTAGTGAACGGTACAGCCACAACACTAGGATACCCCTTCTTTAGAGATTGGACTGCCAGTCTCAGGTTTACTCTTCTCATTGCACATAAGCAGTGCTGAGAGGAGTATTTCCCCAAGCTTGGGGAGACTAGTTCCTCTGGAACACTCACCACAACAAAGTTGGAAGGCCACCCATTCTCTACACCTAGTATAGTGAATGGCAGAGCCATGACACTAAGTACTGACGTGCACCCTACCTCAATGGGTAGGTGGTTAAGGCGCTGACTGCCCTCTCTATATTGTCAGGTAAAAGCCTACCGCTGCACGATTGGTTAATGGAATTGGCTCGGTGGGTCACGGTGGTTTTAGATTCAGTGGGTTGCAGCTTAATGGAAGGGTACTGTCAGAAATGGGGGAAGTCAAACCCCAGAGTAATGCGGAATGAGAGTTTCCCACCCAGGGAGTTCTATCTTCCTCACTACTACGGTTGCCAATAGGCCGGACACCAGTTGGGGACTACCTTTGGAGGGAGTCGAACCCGGACCGTTTTCCCCAGAGCTAGTTTAATGAGGAGCATGTTAGGTTCGTCCTTCGGAGGATCTACCTTTGCTGCGGTAATGATGACTACCAGGGGTGAAGGTTCCGGCTGAGCAGGGTGATCTCCCTCCAGGTCATATTCTGGCCAACAGGAGCCTAAATATTTGTATAAGGAAGTTCCGTAATCTACAGGAATGAAACGGGATATCAGTCTAGGTACTACTACAGTTTCCGAAGGTGGAGGTTCAACCTTGCTCGTGTCCTCGTTAGTGGGGTTGGCTTTGAGAGTTCTTTCTAAGGCATGGCGTTCTCTACGTCGTCGAAGACACTGAACTCCACCCTTCTTACTATGCATTTGTTCTGTCCCCTGACCTTCCTGCAAACGTGCAGTCCTTGGGGGCGTGGCTTGTGCAGTCACACCCAAGGCCCTGACGTGTAGAAGTGCAGTCCAGTATTGGGACATTACTGAAGGTATGCGTGGATACACCGGAAACCAAGGAGATGCGGCATATCTTGCGCAGACTAAGACTTTCTACAAACTCCATCTCCTGTAGAGTTCGGTGCACCACATGGCTAGTCTGCAGAGGGATTTAAATACTGAACCTGGTACAAGATTTTCTAACACACTGGAAATTAAACTTACTGGTGAGACAGGGACTAATGTAAAATGATGGTAAACGGACAAATTAAATTTCATGTAAATTTTATTACGTTATTATGAAAAGCGGAAAGTCCCGGCTAATCAATTACAAGAAATAACTAACTGCAGAGAAACCCTGTTAAGAAGTTCCATCTTAAGAATTTTTCCTGCTTATTAAGTAGAATAATTGTGCACCTTGTCTATTTGCACATGTGTAATTTGACCCTTTTAAGAAGTTTTCCTGATTAATAAGCATAATTTTTTCAGTCCCTTCAGAAACATCTTAACAGAGTTTCACTGTAACTAGAAATATATGAAAAATATCTTACGTGCGGAAACACGTGAAGGTAAGCCTGGACAAATAATTAAAAGTATGCAGAAAGTAATCTACGGTAAAATACACAATTTTACAGCATATCCAAATTTACAGGAATTTATCCAGAGGATAAACTAAGGCATGACGACCTGCTACCGCGGAGTCATGGAAGTTAACTGGGGTAAAGGATGCAGGCTGCAGGATTGGAATTACCTCTTGGAGGTGTTTCTGCCCTCAGTCAGCTGGTGCAGTGGTGGACGAGCCTTATCCAAGCTGCAGGGGTAGTGCAGCCTTCGCAGTCTGCAGAGGTACAGTGAAGTCTTCTTGCAGGCTTCTGGATGTTGAGCTGTGTTGCAGGCTGAGAAGAGGAGAGAAGTCTTGCGCAGCTTGAGAGTGCTCACTGACCTACGCAGCCGGTGAGCCCGGCGTCTCTGCTGGAGTGTGGTCCTGGACTTCCTTATATACAAAAAAATCCAGTGATCAGTAATCTTCCGGGGGTACGAGGTAGGGTAGCCTTCCAAAGCAGGGGTATATTTATCAGTAGTTCCAGCAGCACCCCTCATTTCTTATCTCCCTGCTTGGAGGCGACGACAACACCTCTTCCCGAGGCTGACGGGTTATGATGTCAGAAAGTCACAGGTGTGCTGCCATCTTGTGAGTTTACTGGAACTTCTTCCACAGCCAAATAGTAGGGTAGTGGTTCATCAAAAATATTTTATTTAATTGTGGGGGTGGCGCTTGCATGCGGGATTCCGGGTGGGCGGTACATTGCATAATTAAAGGCATCAATTACTTTTACGTATGCCGCTGTCCAACGCGTAGAGTCTCTTTGCTCAATACGTTAAATACCTTTATCACTGTTACTGACTTGCCCCGAGTTCTCATAGGCTCAAGATGGGGCAAAGTCGTCCGTACAGCATGCATCTGCGCTGCACAGCATGTTGGCATGCATCAGTACTTACTCCTATTAGGGTCAGCTTCTCAACTTGGAGGTTGCTCTTCTCATCTCACACTAGTGGTGCAGAGGGGAGTACCTCTCCGGGTCTGGGGAGACCAACTCTTATCTGGATATCACCCTGTATTGGGAACGTAGCCAGTGTTACGCAGCTCGACTGACCCGAATCCTTGGTGCTGGAGTTTGAGAGTGAGGTATGGCATTGGCAGGCAATCACTTTATGCATACTTCTTACTCCAACATACACATCAATTGTCCCACTTCGACGAGGTCCGAACATAGATATATTTTTCCTCACGCTCTTTACCCACAGTGGTGATATTCATAAGAGGGTGAAACGAGCAAAGACTGCCTCTAAATATTCACTGGAACTTAACAACCTTCCTGACGGGTTCGAGCTTCTCAGTTCGTGAGAGCAGGCAGCAGTAATCCGGAGACTCTCCATACCAGCCACACCAACCTATGAAACCCGCAACTTTTAAACCACCTACAAGAACCACCGGGGGACTTCACCCTGCAGTTCAGGCCTACCTCAGTGGCCAAGAACATTCAATACGAATTGTCAACCTGTGGATCTGGGGAACATCCCAAACACTGCACACCTCGGTGACAACCGAACCCCACACACCTAGGTCGACCAGCACACACACCACAGGGGTAGCCCCTCATGTACCACCAGTCGAGCCTCAGCCAGCACAGCCACAGGTTAATCATCACCCAGGTATACCAGTATGAGTGGTACCGCTAAAGCATAAAGTAGTACTCAACGAATAAGATTTTGTTCCCTATCAGGAAGTGACTCGACCAGTACTGTATACTGGCCGAGCTCCCGTTCCGCGCAGTGACTAAAGATACAGGCCACAAGGACGCGCCTAGCACGCGCCAAAATCAATTTGACCATGTGACATGCCACTTGCCGAATATCGTCCCGCATCAACTGTGATTCAAATTTTTCAGCTATGCCAATTCATGGATTACATTCATTTAAAGGTAATCTATAAACTATTTTCAAGAAGCCATATATCTCATGAAATACTACGATAATGTGATTGATGGCCATGATGTTTCGCCAGTAAGTCGCTGCTGCATGATCTGCTAGATAGATAGCCACACTGTAACTCCAACATGCAGTTGCTATGCTTTCCACTAAATGGCTACATTGTTACTCCATTTGCAGTTACTAGATTTCCTGCTAGATCGCTGCAGGAAAAGATACAGCCCATCACCTCAGTTCCTGTTCTAGCAAAAACATATCTGCCCAATCTGCTATGACGAAAATTTCCATTGGTTTATGGACAACGTTTTTCACGTTATGAAACATGAATACAATATGTTTAGTTACGAAATTACTTCAAAACATCATATTTCACAATCTGCATACAATTAAGTTGGTAAAACCAGTAACTTCTATGACTTATTACACGAATTATATACACCTTACTTGTATAATTTTATTCTGGACTTTCCAAAGATTTTTTTTTTTTAATTATTTACCTTATTTTAAAAATTGTAAAATTAATATTTAAATTTATTAAGACATATATTTTGAATGACAAAGCCATAAGAACTAAAAATAAATAGTAAAATTGAAGTAAAAAAAATTTTTTCGACCAAAAAATGTATGGTTTATAATTTATATTCTAAGACACTTCATTGCTTTTCAAAAATGTTTTCAGAAAAAATGTGTGGCTTAGAATCAAGTAAATACAATGTATGTTGCCATCCCATCCTCTTGCAAGCCGATGATTCCTCAAAATAATGGCCAAAAATAGAACCTTTCATTAATCTTTGCAATATGAAACTATGTGTGACACCTATAACAGTGCAAAATTTTACGTCCCTTTCTTCAATATGGGTACAATGACACTACTCCTACAGTTTTCTGGGATCCTTTTATCCACCCATACTGCTCTCGACCTACTATACAGCTGTTGTACTTCAATTACCCATTCTGCTTTTATCACATTTAACACTGTCAATTTATCCACACCTGGTACTTTCCTATTCTTCATTTTCTCGAGTGAGTCTTCTACTTCCTTCCTGGTAATATTCTATTCATTCTCATCAGCTATTGTCTCAGCTTCTGTGTTTATGTCCTGTGTTATGTACATGAACATCCTCTCATATTTGTTACTAGCAGTCTTAGATCCCCATCCAGTGCATCACTCTTGATCACTTATCCATTTACAGTATTCCTTTTTATTTCACTGTATAATAGAAAGTAGTAAATCACTGACTTCTGCTTCCTGTCCCAGCTGCACTTAACATTCTTACAAGTATTCAGTGTCATTTCCTCACTTTCAGTCCATTTCTTGCACATAAATCTAACCCCAAGAAGAGCTATAAAAATGTGAACTGTATTCAAAAAGGTTGCTGTTCTTTTTATGATCTTCAGAAGACAGTTGTTTTGTCGTGAAGAGAATGGATTGAAAAACATAATCAATCAAAAGTATTCAAGAGGCCACGATAATCTTCAAGTCCGCAATATATGAATGTAAGGTGAATTAAATGGCTTGCCATGTGATGAGCACATGCATTTTAAAATAAAAAACTTTTAACACTGTACTAGGTTTCTACATACAAATAAACCGAAATAATCAAAAATTATATTGTTACAGGGTTCTTTTTGTGACTTTGTATGTCAGTTGAGTTTCAACACTTATGGTTCCTGCCCAGGCATATCCCATGTCACATGTATAACCTATGATACCCAACAAGGAACTTCTACAGATTTTTTTCAAGAGTTTCTGTTCCTCCACCAATGCCCACCTGGCAAGTGTTACATGCTTGCCAACACATGGATTTAAAAAACGACCCAGAAAAAAAAAATGAAAAAATTACCTTTTAATTTTCTGTAAGGGGCAAGACAAAGTACTCAGAAATATTTTTAACCCTTACCTCGGCAGGACTGTAGACTGAACACACTTGCTCTCTTCATCTGTGCTAACAGGAGACCTGTTGGTAACAGGAGACCTGTTGGTCTCCATCTTTGACTCTGCAGATTCATCTGATAATGTGGTCTTTGGGCGGCTTTCAAAAAACCTAAACCAGAATATAAGAAGACCTTATCACATTACATACTGCACAGGAATAATATCTGAACTAAACACTGCAAGTATAATTGTTTATATACTGAAGTGTACAGACAATATTATGTTAAAGGTACTGATTTCTGTCCATTAAATTATTTCAGATTTTAAGAAGCTGGTAAAACGTTCATATTTTGAACAAACTTGAACCTCAATATTAAAGTCTGGTTCACATTGAAAAAAACCTTGCATATAAAGTACAATTTCTGGACAGCAGGCACTCCAAACTACTAGTCACCCATGCCAGTCAGCACTCAAGCTCCCAGGACACCGCCAGCAGCGGCCGTCATGCCCTCCCTGCCTCCTTTACGCCAATTGCCTTGACGCTCATGCAAAGGCAACCCTACGCATCTACCAGGACAATACCGGGAGACCTCTTCGAAGAGGACCCCAGCACAGACCTTCAACTGGCTAGTCCGACAACTAACGACACAGCAATGAGCTAGTCATTTATCTTGTAAAGAGTTACCAAGAGCATATAATACAGGATGCTTAGTAAATAACAATTCCCTTGAAAAGTTAAAAAAGGGAGAGAAAAAGGTGAATCCCCATGATTATCAGCACCAAATATTTCTGTTGATGTAACAAGTTTCTTTTCACAGGGACGTATACTAAAGACTCAGTGAAAGTGCAAATATGTTTTATCTTGTAGCCAAAGACTAAGTACAAGAAATAGAAGTGATAATATGTTTCTGTAATCTACGACATGTTAAATTTACTTTTAGAGAGCCACAGGTCTTTCTTTCTCGTACAGCAACGATGTCAATCGCGGGAGAGTTTACGCATGCCAAAGTTTTAGCCTTAGGCCTATAAGAATGTGTAACGTTGCAGTAACATAGTATGATCTTTATGTGAATCAGACAAGTGGCCTGCGTTTTAATTGACATCTTAATAAACAGTCCAGCGACATTTGTTTACCTTTACGTCATAAATAAAGTACAGCTATAAATTTAAAGCCGCAGCAATAATGTTTAGCCTTAACATAATTAAAGAAGTCAAGATGTCTGTATAGTTTCCACGATTATTTAAATTATGCCTCTAAGAAGTATCACCTAATTTTAATTACCAGATGTAAACATTCTATGAGACAGAATAAGACATTACTTGTTTGCAAAGAACATTCCACAATGCACTTGTAATTCTTTAACGTAATATATTTTTGTGCACTGAAATTTTATTTGTTGACAATGGAAGCAGTGTATCCACTGGCATTAGTTTTCTATTACCGTTGCCGTAAGAGGGGTCACACACCACCCCTCCACTCAGAGGCAGCAATCATTTTGTAACATCAATCCCCCCCCCGCCGGTATGTAAGCCAATCGCCGGCAGGGCAGAGCAGTTTCGGTTCCTAGTCTCATGACAGCACAGCCTTTCCTCTGGGGGCATATGAGAGATTGGCCAGCAGAGCAGAGAGTGCATCGGAGAGCCTTCCCTGACGTGGAACTCCACCATCCACATGCTCTGCACCCACTCACCCTCCCGACAACCAGGGGCTAAAATATGCTCAGTGTTGCTACCTCTAACCCATCCTCCTTGCCCGGGGGGCAGAAATACGCTCGGTGGTAATGGCGGATATCCTGACTTCCATTAAACCTTGTTTACTACCCAGGGGCCAAAACACGCTCAGTGGAGGCAAGACGTACTGCGCAACTTCCTGTCAGTAGGATTGAGGTCGAAATACGCTCAAACACTGTCAACCTATACCTAGATACACAGGGACTGAAACACGCTAAGTTGCCATCCCTCCACCTCCTACTCCAACCAGCAGGGTGCAAGAATATGTGGATGTTGGGAACAAACGCCACGTCTTCACTAGAACAAGTGCTCGTTGTGGTGCGTGCACCATCCATTTCCGGTAGTGTAAACCTCATTCAATGCCATGCAGTCACAGTGTTGAGAGGAGGTAGGGTGTTTTCAATGCTCTCCAGAGTTATTTGTAATCAAGTGTTCAATCAGTGACAAACCTTGTGCAATTTAGAGTAAACTGTTCTCGTTGCCAGAAGCGGCAAATCAAATCCAATGAAATTACTATTACATGTGTTTTTCCTCATGTCGGCTACTCCATCCACCTATGTGCTTGCACTGAGGAAATAATTAAAGGAGAAAGTCAGCTCCGCCTGATATGCCACTTCCCGGCCTAAAAATGATCCTCCTATTAAATTTATAACTACGATCCACGCCCGGCACCCTCCACCACGTTACAGGAGTTTGCCAAAATGGCCACAGGTGACAAGGCCAGCCCTCCGAACCCCCCTACCTATGATCTATTACAACAGCAAGCCTGGAAAGAGGAAATACAAGAGGCAGCTGCCTCTGCCCATTTCACTTATCCTTCACCTTAGCTTCTGAATGTGGTAAGTCAGAACTTTATTTCACTTGGTGCACATAGCTCACAGCCAGATACCGCCCCCTGACACTCATTAGATAATGTCACTATTCCCCAGTCCTCTTACCACTATCAGCTGCAAGGAACAGTTATGCTAATACCATAGCCAGGCCTCCCAGTGTCACATACACCTTCACCCCCATCCTAGGTACAGGTATAGCTACAGCCGTCAGCAAGTTTTTTTATGGCATCAGTTTTTAAAGAAAGTTTTCAGAAAGTGAGATGTTAAAAAGTGAAAATAGTGCAGAAATCGAGCTTTGTGTGGAAATATATTTCTGCTCCAACTACAAATAATACAAAAGAAACATCTTTGTTATGTGGTGAAATAATTATAAATTATACTTTTGAGATGCACAGTAGTTACGAAACATTACATGATTGGCAAAATCGGCACCCAGTGATCTGCACTGATGCTCTGCACCAAAATGATAGGCAATTTAAGTGATTGGTCTAACCCTAATATTTTTACATAGTTTACGTAAGGTATTTGCATAGGAATTGGAAATCTTATGTTAAAGTGAAAGACACATTAATGTGAAGTACGTTATAATAGAATTATACTGTACAGCTACATAATCTAACAAAACTACACTATATACAAAATAAGTAAAATACAAACAAAGAATATAAAAAAGGGAAAGTACTTACTGGGAAACTAATCAAAATTCAAATGAATGTTCTTCACTACCGCTTCATTAAGATGTAAACAAATTGTGAAAAAAACATAAAATGAAAGTATAATTCATACAAATCACTACCTCTGAATATTGTCATTATAGTTGAGCTGGTTATAGCTGGGTGGAGTCTCCGTTGAAGACTTGCTGTCACAGTAGTCATGATGAGGGGATATTTCTCCCAGCATAACTTCAGATCCATGTTCCTAACAAAAACAAAAAAGCACATCATCTAGTAATTTCTCAAGAAATTACAAACATGTGCAAATAGCAATCTAACTACATTAACCAGATGCACTAGGCACACTAAAATTATATTATTCCACTTCACTTTATTATGGTTTGGAAACATAATTTCTAAATGCAGTTTCAAGGTCTTAATTATTTTACAAAATGCAGCAACATGGTGTCAACTTCCATGAAAAGGATAATTACTGATTGTAAGAAACGTACAATGCATCAATAACTGCTGAGGTATAACTGGAAGCAGTTAGATATATTTTGTTTCCAGGCAGAGTTAAAATAAATTTTAACTTTTTGTCATATTTCACAAGTAACAAATAAATGTCTTTCAACACACTCAGGCAGCCATACTCTCATATGCAAAAAAAAAAACGTGATCACCATAAACAAATTGCCAGAGTACAATGAAGGCTGCTACACAATATAATTATAACCAGACATGTGGCACATTTGTGTTTAATGTGGTTCGTTTGCATGGATGTCACATGGGATCATATATGTTCCTCAATCATTCATAGCTGCAAGACACTAAATAAGGCCTTAATAACAGTGTGAACCACAGAGCCAAGTTCAGTGAACACACAGCATGCCCCAATGGCACATTTGACAAGCCTTTGCCCAGCTGGACGAGTTTGATAGAACCCACATCTGCCTTCACAAGGCAGGTTGTAAGTTTCGGCACATTGTTCGCCACTTGAACGTTTCTGTTACACTGTCATATGGTGTTGGACACAGAGAGAACACGAGGGTAAACACACACTTCAATAAGGCCCGGGTTGACTCCGGCGAACCACCAGCAGGGAGGATCCTTATACAGCTTTGTCCAACAGTACCATATCCCGGCAGATAGCAGGACAGGATCTGTCGCAGTGTCCCTTACGATGTCCACCATCATGAGCTGAGTATTGCTGAAAACATGTGCTCTGCCGGGAACGGGCAGCATGGAAGCTTGCGGATTGGCAACCAGTGGTGTTCAGCAAGGTAACGCAGTTCTGTCTGGATACAAATGACAGCTGAATTTGAGTCTGGAAACATCCTGGCCAGCACCGTGATCCACGCTTCGTTGCAAAGCGGCACACCACCCCAAGGAACTGTTTCATGGTGTGGGGTGCCATTTCCTATAATCCCGTACCCCACTTAGTGGAGATTGAAGGAACCCTGATGGCACAGCGATAGTCAGGAAATTCTGGACCATGTGAGCTCTCCTTCCTCGTGCAGCTTGACAACACCATTTTCCAACAGGATAAGTCCCAGTCTCACACAGCACAGGTATCTCTGGCCTGTCTTTGTGATGTCAACATGCTTCATTAGCCAGCAAGGTCTCCACACTTCTTGCCCATCGAAAATGTTAGGAACCAGATTCGACGGCAGCTGTGACAGGACCTTCATCAAGAAACATATAACATCTGTATGCCTCCATACCCGACCATATAACCACATGCCTTCGTGCTGCGGGTAGCCCAACAACATACTAAACGCATCCTGCAAGTATTGGTCTCCTGCAATATATGCTTAGTGTAGTACAATACTTCGATGTTTTCTGTACACATACTACCATTTCCTGTGCATGTACCAACTTACATGCCTCCGTGATGGCACCTTCAGGGGAATATTTCTTTTTGCAAAATGTTTTTGTGTTAAAACATTGTTTAACTTGCAAACATAGTGATCGCAGTTAGAGGAAGTACAACATATTTTATCTTTGATGGTTCCTGCATAACCCATGACCAGACAACACCGGTCAAGTAAAACAGCATTAGTTCAGCCATACTGTGGCCCATTACCTATTTGCAGGTGAAAAGAAACTTTTGTTGGTTAAAATGACAAAAAAGGGATATTTTGAAAACTGAAATAAGGTTTTTTTCGTTTAGGTATTTTATTTAACGGTTCTGGCAACGAAAAAAATATGAATATCTAGAAGCACATTTTATAATTTGAGATTTTGTTTATGGATCAACATTTTTCATAGCGGTTTCTTCACACTTTTTGAGTCAAACTTCTGAAATATCACCCCACGTACAACGTGATTGGTTGTTTCCCAACTATACTGTTCGCGGTAAAATAAGCATCTTTAAAAGCCCTGCTTAAGATCTACTTGTATGCACGTTGAGTATTCTTCCACCTTATGTAAAATTAACTCTGCCATGGGCCTCATATTTCACAATCCTGCCGCTGGAGAGCAAAGCGCCACCCGCTGGAGCATTCACTGCCTTCAAGATGCACGGGCTGGCCAGATCACATCATCACCTCGCAGCCTCGTGGCAAGCGCCACAGAGACAAGAATCCAGTTCCTCATGCATGACGTCGCAAGATCAACCTCCAAGAGGGCGGAAAATGATTCCCCCTCACCCTTAGAAGCACCACCGAACTGAACTGATTAGAATAAAGAGGCAGCAGGACCTGGCCTCAGAGCAGTCTGCTTCACCTCCACTGCTATAATTGGCTACTGGAACGTTTCAGTCCAGCAAGAGTAAGCACTAGCCCGTCTCCCGCTGAAAGAGGCCACGGGGGTGATCTAAAAGAGACCACTAATGCTAGAACTCTTCGCGCCGCGACGGTAGCCTCAAGACTCCAGACGGTCCTCAACTTCAACGTCCACCGGCAGCTCCGGAGAACCCGCCAGCAGTCCAGAGGGTATTCCACCTCTTCGGGATCTCCAGCTCCAGAGGCCTTCCGGATGTCAATACCACCACAGGGTCTGCTAATGCCGTCAACCCCTACCTTTCCTTGGTTACCATCCTTGGAGTCCCGCTATTGACGACGTTCCTTCTGGTATCCCCAACAGCCACCCCACTTCTTCAGCGTCCTGCTACTTCCATTAGATTCCTTCAGAACACGTCCTTAATTAAATTTTAATTAATTTAATATATTTTAGTATGGCTTCTACCAAACACGTAATATTTACAACATTATTATTAATTTTATTCAGGACACCTTCTCCTGATTTAGATTCACCCCTTTCCATCATATGTCTCCCAAGACCTTGCTGTTAAGAGGCACCCAAATCTCTTCACTCTTCACGGTCTTCTATTTTATGTGCACTTAAATATATTTCTAGGAGAGTGTAGCCCAATTGTATTAAAAGTTTTTTAATAAAAGCTCATATCTTTAAAGTAAATCTTTTATTTCTTGTGAATAAGGGTGAAATAATTTCACTAGCCCATAAGGCGTAATCTTATTATATTATTTTACTTCATTCTATTCAGACCCATATGGTCAGTATTAATTCTCGCTTAAAAAGGAATAGCAGGGGCCTCACATAAGAAAACCACAAAGCCAGGCTAACACGTTTCATGTGTGGAATTCATTGCTCTGAGTTCATCGCTACTTTGCCTAGCTATTGTAAAAGGCCGAATAAAAGGAGAGAGGATTGCTCTAACCACTGAACCCACGGTGAAACCTCACATGTCACTGCTACCCCACAAGCTTCATTTATGCACCGTACTTTCCACCCACTGCCTCAAAAAGCCGGGCAAGAACATCTGTGTGTGTGAACTTATGGAAGGTAAAGTGGACAGCATTACACGGCAGGAGAACGTGATACACCAGCTATTACCTACTATTTTGTCAACAACATTCCAATGCTGTACAACTGTAAAGGCGATACAGTGGAACCCTCATAAGGTTCTTCAGGGTCCACAAGAAAGTGACACTATAAGCAGGAAAACACTATAAGAGGGAAATACAAAAATTCAAGTAACTGGACACAAAAAGATATAAAAGTATGCACCGTAATAAACACACAACTTTATAAAATTAACAAAACAAATATTTTTGTAAAATACATAATTCTTTATGAAAGTTTATCTCCTGGTTGCAAATCATACAATTAGTAAATGAGCAAAATATTACTGTACATGCAAAACAAGCACAATTGTTCATGGCAGTTTGTCTCCTGGTACCAAAGCACACAAAATTGTCTACAAGCATAATACTTAATATAAAATGTTTCACGGAAGTTTGTCTCCTGGTTGCAATAATATTAGTTAAGCCTACAGTACATAACAAATAAAACATTATGGAATTATTTTCTTTAAAGATCGGTAACCATTCTCTTATGAAAGTTTGTCTTATAGTTGCACAACTTAGAATATTATTTAAACTATTGGGTTCTGGTTACAAAATACACACAGTTTGCTAATTAGTAACCAAAGACTATGAATTCAGTCATTTTCTGAAGAAATACTTAACGGTAGTTTGCCACTTGGTTGCATTTCCTTGCATCAGTAAAAAATGATCTAAATGGAAAAATGACTGCATCACATGTTCAGGTACATTATACTGGGAAGCAATAAAGTTTCTCAAGATGTCTAGAGACTCATAAGCTTGTGAATGAATCATTTTTACTTCAGTGTCTTCTTTGTCATCTTCACTCTCTTGCTCTGACGGTTCTGCCGATATACATAGTTCAACAGTTGAAGAATTACAAAGCAATGCTTCACCATCCACAGAAACATACTCATCAAAGGTACACATGAGAATTAAGCTTCTCTTGGAGGGTTCCCCACTCATCTGATGGTACTAGCATCTCAACATCACCTGTTGTTGTAGATGACACTGAAGCATGTATGAAGCCTGCTTTCTTAAAGCAATTGGTGATAATTGACTGTGGCATGGATGTCCAGGATGCAGCACTCATATGCATTGCTGTCAACATGCTGATTTTCTTGAGAGTTTTCTTAGCCTTGAGATCACGGAGGAGTGTTTTACAAAAGTGTGAACTGAAATAATGTTTAAAATTCTTAATGATGCCTTGATCCATATGCTGCAGACATGCTGTAGTATTTGGTGGTAAGAACTGAACATCCATTTTAGCATCCAGAAAATGTAAATACTGATGGAAAATGTTGCGGGTCATCCAGGCACTTTGATTACTTTCGTACCTGCAGAGCAAACTTTTGATGTTCTTAAAGCATCGGGGTTTTGCTGCCTTTCCAATCACGAAAGGAGGGCGTTTCTTGCTGCCATCAATAGTGACTCATTCCTTTGATTGTTTGCCACCTATACACTTTTTCCTTTGAAAGGGAATGTTTTATCGGACAGCAAGTTAATAAAAAGTGCACACTCATCCACATTGAAAAAATATTTTGCAGAATAATCTCGCAAAAGAAATAGCAGCACAGTCATTTTCCAGTTGTCTGTGACAGACTCGTTAACACTAGCACCCTCACCACTAACCATTTTATACACAATACCGGTGCATTTTTAAAACCTATCTATCCAGCCTTTTGAAGGATTGAAATCTTCTACACCATATCTCAAGGCTATTTCAGTTGCCTCCTCTCCCAAATTGTTCCGTTTACAGGCACATTTTGGGAATGCACTTGCCTAAACCACTCCAGCAGACTCTCGTTTACCTCTTCATACTTCCCACCACGTATCTTTTTACAGTGGTTGATCGAGTAAAGCATTCTTTTATAATTGTGTCACAATTTGAAATGATTCGGTTCAGAGTGGTCACTGGGATTTCCAAATCACGGGCAATTGATGTGCGTATTCTACCAAGATTACTGTCCATATGCTTAATTAAATTTAACTTTTCAGTGGAAGGGAACTTGGAGTTGTGTGGGCGTGGCTAGACGGAAGGTGAACAGTAGAAGGGAGTAAGGGGTATGTGCGTGGCTACATGGGTGGAGTGAGGAAGAGAGTAGTGGGATATGGGCGTGACTAAATGGGTGGAGCGAGGAAGAGCGTAGTGGGGTATGGGCGTGACTACATGGGGAGTGAGGAAAAGAGTAGCGGGGTATGGACATGACTACATGAGTGGAGGAAGGGAGTAGTGGGGTATGGGCATGACTACATAGGTGGAGTGTGGAAGGGAGTAGTGGGGTATGGGCATGACTACATAGGTAGAGTGAGGAGGGAGCAGAGTGTGGCTGTAAAGAAGCAGAGTATGGAAGGCAGCAGATGGGTGTAAGCGCATCTATCAGAGGGCGGGTGGCTTGGCGGCCACTGCAGCTGCCTGCCGCCGCTGTGACTTGTTAGAGGTCAGACGCAGCCAAGCAATAAGGGGGTCCGCTTTACACAAAAATAGTGCATTTTTATGAAATGGGACCACTTTATTAAATTAGTATTAGAGCTGCAACAGTACTGATAAATATTCACTGTCCATTTTATCATCTTGTTTTAATTACTAAATCAGAAACAGTCTGCATTATTAGCGGGAAACTGAAAACATTATTTCCGGGAATTTTGATTATTGTTCTTATAGAGAAACCTTCGGGACCAGAAAAATCCTGCACTATAGATGGGAAAACCCTTAAAACGGGAATCTTATACGTGGGTTCTACTATATTAAATACAGACGTAAACTAAAAGTGCAAAACCTGGTAAAAGAAATACTAGAAGTAGTAGAGAAACAAGTAGACACCCAGACACACTTATTCAAACCACCCGCCCAGACATCTGGTAAACCTCACGTAATACACTTGCTGATTACATAATACCAAGATTCTTTATTATTATTCAATCCAGTTCTTGCGTCATATTATCCCCATCTCATACTTTCCTTTAGCTTAGATTATTACCTGGGCATGACTTTGTCGCAGCCAGCAATGACCGCTGCTCAGCCGCCGCCACCTGCAAGTCGCCAGTCTCCACCAGCTAGAGCTCTGTGCCCAGGAATAGCCAAGGTAAGGCATTGCCCTAGTATAGTTTTGTCCACACCTGATTTTATCCCTATACGCAAACCTATACACCCACGTATTTACACAGGGAAACATCAGCGAGATACCCCCCTGTAATTCAGTTTGACATACGACAATACAACTTATTTGCATAAGTCATAATGCTTCAACATGGCATGTGAATTGCATACTGTGTGCACCGTGTGTAGCATGCCTCTGCCAGCCCAGCGGTCAAGCCAGCAATCTTGGCAAGCTGTTGCTGCCTGCCAATGCATGTATGCATGTCATTTCACACGCAGCTGCTGCGAACTGTGGCATAGTCCATTTCATATAACTTCAATCAATTTTGACAGTTCTCGAAAATAAATGCAACCACCATGTATCCCTCCGCCACAGCTGTTCTGTCGGTGAAGAACACTATCTTTGTAAATAAACTACGAATCCAATGGCAAGCACTGGAAGACTGACATCTGCCCAGTACTTAGGCTTCTATAGGTGGTTGCCATTCCCAACTGTTTTATTTTTGTTATGATCACAAAATATACTAGTTAGGGTTCTGTTTTATTTTATTGGTGAGGTGGGGAACTATAGTTTAAGGTATTTGGAACTGCGATTGGAACTTGCATTGTTTTTATGATGCAGTGGACAATTTTGTTCATAAAGAAACAGCTTCCAATTTAGGCCAACTAAGTTATAACTTCATCGAAAGAACTAAATGCGATAAATGTGTCACAGTTCGTACAGATGCGAGAAATGCTCCACAAATAAATATCATTGCATTTTTTATGTAATAAACTACACTAAACAGGCGCTTATTTAGGCCACGTACATTTGAAAACCTCCTGCAAGAACAAATCATAATAAATACGTCACTATTATAACTGATGTGCGAAACGCACATTGTAAACATGTTAAGCAAATTTAACTTCTACATAAAAATCATTAGCGTTTCAATCAAATAAAAGTACAAATAAATTTCAAATATTCTAACAACAATTTCAGAAAACATTACTTACAAAACACACAAACTTACTGTTTGCTTCGTAATTCCTCAACTTGTGCCGAACTTTGGATGGTTAATTCACTAAAATCACTTGTCTGCTGCTGATATGAAGTATTATATTTGCTGACTTATGCAATTAACAAAACACTTGAACTGTTTCTTGAAATCAACAAATTCAAACTTAACAATGTAAATAATTTTTCGCTCGCGCTTCGCGATGGTCACAGTAAATAGCGGACCATAACACACAACATACCCTTTTAAAAAGCGGCGCACTACACTTAATGAAATATGTAAATACAAAAATAATTAACTGCAAACATAATTTTCCGACATCACAGCAAGGAATTCTCGCATATAGTTAAATTATGACAGAAAACAGCACAATGGCAACAGCTTTTCACCGGACGGGTGGAGATCATAGACAACAGACTCAACGGAGATTGGTGGAGACCTTTCACATACCCGTGATGTTCGCATGCTCTACCATAATATTTCTAAATATTTTTAAAACCCTTGCTTTATAACTCAGAAAAAATGTGTATTGGTCTATGAGCACAATTTTCACCATAAACGTTGTAATTATCATAAATTTTCTACATTAAAATTTTTCAATCCGAGTACTATTTTCTTTTACAACCATCGCAAAGAGTGCCAACATAATAACACCAATCCTGCAACAACCATCAGCTAACATAGTACTTTGCAAATGGGGGCATTCACTTTTTACATGCTGTGTAGGTTGGTCATGTCTGTCAAATTTTATTCAAGTTTTATGAAACAGAGTAGATCCATCCGTCCGTCCGTCCGTCCGTCCGTCCGTCCGTCCGTCCGTGTGTGTGTGTGTGAGAGAGAGAGAGAGAGAGAGAGCATAAGAGATAGCACAGGGAAAGGTGTTATAAAAAAACAGGTAGACTGAGTTTGTGTGCATGTATGTTGGTGAAGGTGGATGCTTCTCCTCCTTTGCATTTCTCCTCGAATCACCTCGAAAGGGATTTGTGGAGAAACTGCAAAGGTGACAACATGGTAAGACTATCTAACGATGAGGGGAGAAAGAAAGGGAGGGAAGCAAGAAGGAGAAGGAGAGAAATGGAGCGAGCAAGTTGGCTGGGCAGCTAGAATGATACAAGAGAAGCAAGGAATATACAGTATTTCTAATGCACCATCGTTAAGCCAACATGACACAAAAGAAGTGTCACTTTTATTATTATTCTATCAAACAATAATAGTGACGCATGCCAACGTGCTGCTCAGTGAGAATGCACACTCTACGGACGACTTCGCCCCCATCTACGAGCCACATGCGCTCAGGGGAAAAATATATAAGCAGCAAACCAAATTTAATGTATCAAGCTAGGAAAGTCCACAAGCCGCCAATTACATCATTGTCATTTACATGCGTAATTACAATCCCCATTGCCCGTCCAGAATTATGCATGCAAAAGGCACCCCCGCAAAATAAATAAATATTTAGAATTCTACTACTCGTCGCTTTGCCCTGGAAGAAGTTCCTCCGACCGAGAGATGGCAGCACCCCCATGGCCTGGAGACGTCACGACCAGGCCGTCTCAGGGACAAGGATTTTAATTTGTCATTGACTCCATGCAGGGCAATAGGAAATGAAAGGCTACCCTACCCCCCGCACCCCGCAGAACTGCTGATAAGTGGAAATTTAGTATAAATACAGCTCCAGTATCGGAAGATGTGCCCGTCGGCCGAAGAGGATGCGAGCCATCCTGAGTCTGCCAAAGACTCTCTCTTCCTGCCTTGAGTCTGCCCCAGTCTCTTACCTTGAGTCTGCCTAAGACTCTTTTCTACCTTGAGTCTGCTCAAAGACTCCTCACTACCTTAGTCTGCTTAAGACTATACAACACCTTAAGTCTGACCAAGAACACTCTAATCCTACCTGAGTCCATCCTACCTCGAGTCTGCCCAAAGACTCCGCTTAAGGCTCCCATCAATATGCGAAGGATTCTCCCTCCTCTCCACAACGCACGTCACGGACGACCAGCTTGAGAGACGACTACGCCTTCATCAAGTAAACATTCACCTTGACCCCGGTATCCCTTACACTAGTCAACTTCCTATGACCCCATCATAACGAACCGGCACGTTGTAGAGTACTTACCTGATTAACTTCCAGTTAGTGAGCATGCTGTAAGTTGCGTTGCTATAGTTTGTCAGAGATTCTTATTCCTTTATTCACAGGCTCGCCTTCACCTGAATTATTCTGTCCGCATGTCTCGTGTAGACCGTAAAGTGATAACCAGGTAGTTAATTAATTATTCTTTGTATTTTCTGGAATAGGCGGGACTCTCTAGGGTGAACAACGTAATAAACATTACGCCAGTTTTAATTGTTTGTGTTCCGTCATTTTTAAATAACTACCTCGTATTCCCCACAACTTGGTATTGTGTGTCAGTGTGAAATTCCAGTGGTTCGATGTACAACAGAAGGGGTGGTAGGCAAAGTAGGCAGTGACGTAGGGAACGATGAGCATTAGCCAACATCCCCGCTTCTCATGTGAGCTCAACGTCCGAGGATGAATCCCATTTAATGTGCCCCGACCTTGTCCCCTAGCCTATCTCCCCCTTAATACCACTTGAGATCACTACCCCGTTGATCACCTTCTTGGTGCCTACTTGCCTGGGTATTCCACTAGCGAATATGAGGACCAGATTAAGCAATTAGCCTAAATAGATAATGCTACTCAACAGAACACCCCCACTAGACAGACACCCAAGACGACTAGCACGATCAAACTCACGTAGGGTAGATTGATTCGGGTCGCCCAACCGGAGCATACCGAACTCCCTAAGTTTTGCACCATTAAGCTAGCGTCTGGAAAGTGTGTACGGGTTCGACTCACGAATCAGCCAGATGTCAAACCCCGAGCTGCATCCACTTCATTTGACTTTGTCCCAACACGGCAACACACTCGCCCTGTAAAGGTCTCCTCTGCCAGATTGCACACTCCCATCTCAACAACCAACTAATCATTATCCCATTTCATCCACCCAGGATCGCTGGCATCACGCATATTGGCGACCTTCACAGTCAGAAGAATAGCGGCCTAATATTGTGGACAACCCCCTTACGCCCCATCGGGCTGTGAAAACGAATCTGCCATGGTAGGCACAGCTAGGCTCCGAGAGTGTGTCAACATTCAAACCCTACCATCTAATGTTGCAACACCAGGTAGCCATGCATCAATACATACATATTTATATTTGTAGCCAAAAAAATGTGCGCAGGTTGTCAATAAATTGAAAGCACAAAATATCAATCCAAAAACATAAATCCAATCATAATCCAATAAAATAGCGTAGCAGGTCGTCAACAATCAGTACAGTCAATTCCAAATGCAATCTGAACTCATAAACCAAAAAGAGAAGCCAAAATAACAATTATGAAATGAAAAATACTTATCCAATAGCCAATCAACGCATGTACAATAATGAACTAAAATGGTAAAGCTATCTTGACACTAAGGGCTAAAAGGGCAAAGTTGAGGGTGGGTAACGCATGCGGTTATTGACCGGCCTCATTTTTATATGCACAATAGTGGACCCTTGCTGCCGCCAGTCACGAGAGATAAGCAGTTGGAGACAGTAACTGAGTGTGGGTGAGGGGGTGGGTGAAAGATAGCACAGGGCAGGCTAACCTTCAGGTGTCGTGCGGTGCGCTTGTTTCAAAACACCACTGTCACATTAATTAACTGATTTTCTCGGTTTTTTGTTTATACCAAATGGGACTTTATCACCCCTGATAAAGGATTTAATAATGGGGTGAGTGTACACTTAAGTTTTAACGGGCAGTTCAAATAAGGATATTACTGGTGTTGTGAACAGAAGCTTCTGTAAGTGATCGGCAGCTTCAGCTTGTTCCAGTGTAATTGGACTGCTAAGAGCAGTTCTATTTGAGCTAAGCTGTTGTTCGTAGAGGCGGAAGTTGCCTTTTTATCTGTCTTTTGAATATCACTCCGACGGCAGTAGGGCATGAGGAAGAGGACTACTACCAGCCCCGAAAAGAGTTGAAAAGGTGACGTTTGACCCTACTAGGTGTACTTCCGCAAGCTGATGTTGACAGACAAGGTTGTACCCTGTGCTCCTGTCACGCCCACCACCAGGAGTGGTGGACACAGTATTGGAGTTAATTTATGACCGACAACTACAACCCTTGAATGCGGGTCCACAAGGGGTTAGACCCCCAGAACTAAGCAGATACTTTCTCCGGCACCAAAAACACTGTGGACGAAGTATAACTTAGGCTTGTTGACGAACCACCATGGGGGTTGAATTCCTAATGGTTGTGGCTCTACCATTCTAATACACCACGGTGAACACAACTGATGGCCGTCTAATATGTATGTCTTTGACGTACAGGCATTCCTGAAGGGGAGCACGCAGTCCTGCACTACTGTTCGGAAAAAGTCTCCTGCTTTACTCTTAACAGAACAGATGTCTAATTAGGAACAACACATTTGAAATACTGTAAGGTCCTGCTGTGTGATGGGCAGTCAAGGTATCCAGACTTTTGCACAGTAACAGCTGAGGGTACACTGGAAACCCCAAAGCAGTGGCGTGCCCCTGCGGGATTAAATGCTAATCCTTTCAGGCCCCGTCTCCTGTGGAGTTCAGTGCACCTCACAACTGATTACCGACGGGTTAATTATTGCACAATTAATTATACACACTTGAATGAAACCACAAGAAATAATGACAGGGAAACTAATGCTACAATTACGGTAGGCGAAACCAAGGTTTTAGATTCACGTAATATTTATTATGGTAACTAAAGAAACTGGAAAGTCCCAGCTGACTGAATACACTTTAAAATTAGCTACAAAATAATATTAGCAATAATTACGAGCTGAAAACAGACAAAGGCGAGCCTGTTAAAATAATATAATCATAAAAATGCAAAAGTTCTAAGGTGATGCAATTCACAGCGTATGATGTTAGAAAAGGGTTTGTCCAGGGGTATGCTAACAACGTGATGACCTGCTACCTCAGAAGTCAAGGGAAGTTGACTGAGGTAAAGGGATAATGGGTACAGGTGGTCAGATTACCGTCTGGAGAGAGTACTGAATCCTTATGGTCAGTTGGTGTGAATGAGCCTTCGCAAGCTGGTTGGCTGGAGTGCTGGCAGCCTTCACAAGCTGCTGGCTGGAGAGAGTACTACCTTCACAAGCAGCAGGCAGGAGTTCGAGCCGTATTACAGGCTGAGGAGAGGAGAGAGTGTCTTTGCAGATTTGGGAGAGCTCGTGAACAGTTGTGGCCGGCGAGCCTGGCGTCTCTGGTGGCGCCTGGTACTGGACCTCCTTATACCATATTCACACGAGTATAACAGCCACCTACGTATAACACTCCTCATAATTCTGAACTCAATAAATTAAAAATATAAAATATTCATATATAACACCCACTGCAAAAAAATCTCTGTGCATCCATTAACGTACCCCACGAGCATCAAGACAAAGAATGGAGTCGACCTAGTTAGTTTTACGAACTTGCATAGTTTTAAATATTTTCAGAAAATAAAACATATAATGGGAGCACGTGAGATAGACTGGAGGGTATGCCGTGGCATTACTCTCCATGTAGTATGATTCTGCAGTGCTCGCTGTAGAGCAGAATGTCTCTGCGACATTACTTTTTGGGCAAAGTCTTGACTCCAGCCGAAGCTTCCCGACCACTTCCGAGGTGACGTCGTACCAATAATCCGGAAGAGCAGAATGCGGAATTTAACTTCAGTCTTTCGGCAGTAGCGCTACATATAGTAATACTCTCTAACACGTGGCTTTGATTAAAAATGGGGAAAGTACGTACTGGTTACACTGAAGCATTTAAGTTACAAGTAGTGCGATATGCAGAGGAAAATAGTAAATGAGCTGCTGCAAGAAAGTTTACTGTTAATGCACAGTGTGTTTGGGAGTGGTGCCAGCAAAGAAAAGCTACAAAGTGCACCTAAAAACAAATGTGCGTTTCGTGACAAGGCATGTGAGTATCCCGTAGTAGAAGCTAAATTGTTCAAGTTCATCATGAATTTAAGAAAATATGATTATTCTGTTTCTACTGAAATGCTGCAGTTCGAAACATGTAAAATAGCTCGTAAACTCAACATCGAGCCAGCAAAATTCAAAGCAAGTTACGGATGGGTATGAAGGTTCACGAAGAGAAAGCAGCTTTCTATTCGCCGCAAAATCACATTGGCACAAAACATGCCAGAAGAGTACGACAAAAAGCTACTAGATTTTCAAAGGTATGTGATTGCTCTACGTAAACAGAAAGATTATCTTTTATCACAAATCGGCAATGCTGATCAAACTCCTGTGTGGTTTGACATGACCGAATAAACGACTGTTTCACTTGTTGGTGAAAGGTCTGTACCTGTGAAAACAATGGGTGCAGATAAACAGCGTTGCACCGTGATGTTGGCTATTACTGCGGACGGTCGTAATTTTTAAACGGAAACTTTGTCCAAGGAATCATTGTCAGGGCACAAGAGAAGGGTTGGATGACCGATGAACTGGTTCTGGACTGGCTAAATGTTGTGTGCAAACGTCAGCCTGGTTGTTTACTGCAAAAGCACGCCATGCTGGTGTTGGACAGTTTCCGTGGCCACCAAACAGAAAAAGTGAAGAGAAGTGATAATCAAGACAGTGATCTTGTTATCCCGGGTGGTATGACGAAACTTCTGCAAACTCTGGATGTGGTGGTGAACCGTCCCTTCAAGGCAGCATTCAGACGGCAGCACAATTCGTGGATGATCGCATAGCAACATGGCATCACTCCAAGTGGAAGGATGAAGTATGTGTTACGCTGCCTACTGTGTGCATATGGATCCTGGCTGTATAGCGGTCAATCACCGAGGAAATGATTGCCAAGAGTTTCAAAGTGACTGGCATATCGTGCAAACTGGATGGTACAGAAGATGCTGTAAGATGTGAACACACTGTGAGGTAGTGATTCAAGCAGCGATGGAAGTGACAATTTTTAATATTGTTTACTTACTTATGTTTTTATTTATTCATTTAGCATAGGTATCTACCTTGGCCTTTTTTTCAATTATCATAAAAATGAAATCTACAGTGAATTAAGACTAGTGTTCTAATTTTTTTTTGTGTTATGACGAATGAAGAAGGAACATGGCGGCCACCATATTTGTTTACGTGAGTACCGGTAATAAACTGAACTTTTTTTTTTTTTTTTTTTTTTTTTTTTTTTTTTTTTTTTTTTTTTTTTTTTAGTAAAAATATCTTTTAGGGTATGTTTATTTTATTAGTTGTAATATAGTTATAGTTTGGCTCGTTTAAGTTACAGTAGTAGCCAGAAATAACAGATTTCAAGTCAATGATTTTACAATTCAAATTATCTTCCAAGTTATAGATATTATTTTTTGGTTAAAAATGGGGCTGTTATACTCGCGTAAATAAGGTATACTGAAAAATCCCCTGATCAGCTATCCTTCAGGGAGCGGGGGGTAGAGTAGCTTTCTAGCAAAGGGGTCGGTTTTCAGGGCGGCTGGAACGCAGCTAATATCTTATCTCCCTGCGTGGAGGTGACAAATATAACACCACGTCCTGAGACTGACGGATTGTGATGTCACAAGGTCACAGGGGTGCTGCCATCTCGGGGGGGTTCGTTGAATCTTATTCCGTGGCTAAATGAAGGATAGAGGATTATCAAAAATATTTAATTTATTCATAGCGGTGGCACTTGCATGCAGGATTCTGGGAAGGCAATGCATTACGTAATTAATTGTGTTAATTACTTTTACGTTGACACGTGTGATATGGGGTACGATAACCCTAGATGGTAGTGTGATGACAGACCTGCCACGCCCAGCTTGGCTTACCACGACAAATACTATACATTCAATTAGACCTAGGAGGCATAAGGGGGTTAGATGTAGTATTCGGCCACTTGGGGATAGGTTTGCTATGGGTTGGAGGGGAATCAAACCCCAGAGTGAGTCAGATAGAGGTGGCTTCCCACCCCGGAAGCGTGATCCTCCTCACTATTAGGGTCACCAATATACAGGACGCCAGCTGTCCCAAATGGGTGAAATGGTGAGAGGTCTAACCTGACGTGGTGATGGGGGTGCGTGGTCTGGCAGAGGAAACTTAAAGTGAGCGATTAGGTTGATGTGTCGGTAACAATCTACCGAGGGGAGTGTTGCACGAGAGCGGGTGTCGGGTTGTGCTGGGAGTCGAACCCGGATCACCTTTCCCATTGCAAGTTTAATGTAACAATATTTCGGGAGAACTGTGCTCGCAGGATGTTTCACTCTGATACGTCGTCCGGACTTCAGTTGGACATTACTAGTGGTTTTCGATGACTGACTAGCGGGGTTGTCATGGGGAATAGCCTTGTCCTCCTGAGTTAACAATTTCTCCTGTTCCTCGTACTCCGCCGTCGGATACCCTGGCCACTGGCTACCAAGTAGATGATCTAGTGGGGTAGAAATATCCAAGGGAATAAATGGAGAAATGGTCTGTGGAGGTTGGTCGTGACACCTGACTGGGGGTTCGTCTTCAGACGTGGAGCAGGCGTTTGCCCGTGCAAGGGTGTGGCAATCTCTACGTCGTCAACTAGCAGCACCTCCTTTTCTTGCAGTACACCTCATTATTAGAGTTTACACAACACCACATAAGATAGGGAATAAGGGTCCTCTAACTACTAGTAACAGTACACAAGAATTTAACGTGACGTGGTTGTTTACTGTGGGGATTGGTCCCTGGGGAGTAAATGCAATAATTATTACTAATACAAAAATGCACAACTATATTTAAATTGGATTGACAAACACTGGAGATAAATATGGTACAAGAATAACGTAAACCAAGATGGGGTCAGGCGAAGGCGAGCCTCGGAGAGAGCCAATGTAGCAACGAGAATGTATAGCAACGCAACATTGACAGCGGTTAAATAAAGGGGAAGCTAATCAGGTAAACAATACGAAATGCGATGGCTCGTTACCGTGGAGTCAAAGGAAGTTGACTGGGGTAAGGATTACCAGGTTAAGGTGGGGTAAACCTGTAGCTGGTAGGCGTCTCACATGCAGGTCTTCGGTGACATGCAGGTCTTGAGAGAGAGTCTTCACAGACTTGCGAGGGTTTAAGATGCAGGTTTTGAAAGGAGGGTTTGCGGTAGGAACTAGAGTAGTCCTTGGTCAGACTCGAAGGAGAGTCTTCTGCAAGCTGGGTGTAGGAGAGTCCTCTGCGGACTTGGAGTGATGAGCAGCAGAGCCCTTTCGGACTGGAGGATGGCATGTCCTTTCAAACTGAGGAGGTTGAGTTCTTGCAGACTGGGGGTTGGGCTCGCGTCCTCTTCGGTCACCGAGCCCGGCGTCACTCATGAGTGCTGGCAGCCGGGGTTGTATTTATACTAAATTTCCTCCGATCTGCAGTTTTTCGGGGTGCGGAGGGTAGCATTGCCTTCCACCACGGGGGCACATTTATCGGAGGTGCAGACACACTGCGAGTGTCTTATCTCCCTGCGTGCAGGTGACGACAAATTAAAATCCCTGAGGTGGGCCGGCTGTGACCTCACGAGGTCACAGGGGTGCAGCTATCTCTCATGATTACAGGAACTTCTTCCAGTGCTAGCCACGAGTAGTAGAATTCTCAATAATAATAATTCCAATAGCGGGGGATCCTTTTGCATGCATAATTCTGGACGGGCAATGGGGATTGTAATTATGCACGTAATATACAATGATGTGATCGGCTACCCAGGCTTGTGGGCTTCTCAGCGCTATACATTTATTCTGGTTTGCCGCTTATATATTCCGCCCCTGAGCACACGTGGCTCGTAGATGCGGCAAAGTCGTCCGTAGAGCACACATTTGCACTGCGCAGCATTCTGGCATGTATCAATGTATGCGGCTGTCCAGTGCTTGGCATCTGCTTGCTCGATACTTGTAATCATTTCTGCCACTGTTAATGACTTGCCCTGAGTGAGGGTCACTCATAGATGGGGTGAAGTCGCCCGTAGAGTGGGCAGCATGTTGGCATGCGTCACTGTCATGTACCGGTATTTATACTGGCCGGCTTTCAATTGGTTGGGGGTGAAGGAGGGTTGGCATGATGCTCTCAGACTCTCAGATGTTATAAACTGTGTGACCAAAAATGTTATATTTGCAGTCCTGTTAATACTTTGAACCTTGGAGCACTAAGGAAAACACAAAGGGATGGCCTTGGAGCACTAAGGAAAACACAAAGGGATGGAGTTTGAATGAGAACTCTTAAGTCCCCAAACACTCAACCACCAGGTACTGGGTTTGGGTCCACTCTGTACCTGGACACTGTTGGCGAAGGACCGAACCAGCTATGGTCAGTGGGTTGAGGGTTCAAACCTCAGATGCCAACATGAAAGGATGTACACTAAATAAATTACTCATCTACAGAGTCACCGTTAGGAAAACTGCACACACGACCAGGACTAGCACGAGAAAGGGTTCAACCCATGCTGGGATGAGAGCCAATGAGAGGGACTAACTTGTGGTGTATGGGGATTTTGTGACTTGGGGATTCTAATCCCGATAAATACCTTGAATTTAAGTGTACTCTCATACACTGTGCATGTGCAAGTAGTTTGGGTGACTTCAATCTCTTAAAAACAAGGCGTAGATTGTGGGTCGGGTAGGTTTACGTAATGGAACAAAGTTTACAACAATAGTCTGAAGAACACCACGTTGACGGATTACCTCAGGAACCCCAGGATTTGGAGCTCTCATCTGCTTTGTAGGTGCTGCTGCAGCAGTCGGCTGTGGAACAGCAGCCAACTCCGGTTGCAGCTGGATGGTGCTCTGACTGCTGAAGGTTGTGTGTATAGGTCATGGAGAGATAGCGGTATATTCAAGGGAGAATACTGACGGCTCTATGCTTAATATCTCTATACCACAATGCAAGGTTAATAAATGCTCAAAAGATAATGCGTCCTGCTGTCCAGGTTGGTAATTTAAATAAAAAGCTACCTTCTTGTGGTTCAGTATTACTCTGATCAAATAGTTCTCTTTCTATCTGGTACAGTTCCCATTTAAGACGGTTCTTTGTACCTGATTTCAAAGCTTTCATATGAGGCCGAACTACCAATGTAATTCCAATAGGAAGGTAGGTAGGTAAGTGGGCTTAACGTCTTGTCAAAAGCAAGGTCATAAGAGATGGTGTGGTTCCAGTAATATTTTAAATAACCACACAAGATAATATGTACGTGCCATGAAGCCAGTTATAAGGAACGGTCGTACAGTGTACTTCCGGGCAAGCGACTAGATCCGACGTGTCTTGCCGCTTAACCACACCCGGCCATTTACTAGCCCGAAGAGTTATTCAACAGATCACATGAGCAGCCGAAGTACCAAGGTGTATTGAGTTCTTAGTCGAGAGCTCCCCTGAAGATTGACCACTACAATACTCTGAGTATTAACTTGGCCAAACTCGGAATACCACTCGGTGTTACTTGTATTTGCCGTTTGGCTGATACCATAGCCGGCATTACTTCATGTACACAATTTAAGAATCAAAATATTAAAATGTGAAGTTAATTGAGAAATTACTTGTGGTTTACTTAGATTCAAATACTCAAGGGATGCAGGGGATATTAATAAAGCTAGTAAGTAAAAGGCACTAAACTTCAATAGGACATCCACATAAGAAATTACAGTAAAGCAAAAAAAAAATTTCATAGCAATGGTTTCTACCATAAGTTACTTTAACGTTAAATAGCATACAAATTAACTGCGGAAGTTAAAAGTATATATTCAATGCAAATCATGTGAAGGCTACCTGTTACATTTATGTTTAGTCAGTTGTTTTGTGAATTAATTAAATTTAAAGAAATTTAATTAAAAGATAAACTACCTGTGAAACTTAGCTAAAATATACGAGGTATGTCCAGAAGGGACCTCACAATATGTTACTGGGTTACCCTACTCAAGCGGTAGAGTGGCCTGGCTAGGGCCTTAAGGGGGCTACGTCACCATGACTTTGGGGTTACCTTTACGGTGCAGGGTTAGGGAGAGGTTAGATCAACGTAGGAGGTGCTTGAGGAGTCGATGACGACTGGAGGCGCTGCTGAAGAAGTACTTGAGGGGAAGATGGCGTCTTGAAGAGCGTAGTTGTGGTAGGCATTGCAGGAGTATGACTGCTGGTCCTAAGTCAAATGCCCTCAGCCTTCACAGCTTAGAAGACGATGTAAGACTTATGTTACAGCTGCGGTATCCAACTCCAGCCTTTGCAGTCTCTTCAGGAGTGGAAAGTGACTCTGGCGAGCCACCCCGAGCAACTACTCAGACGTGAGCTGGCTAGTCTTTTAAAATGATCTATGTCGATCATAGGTGCTTCGAGATGTGTGGAGGTGGATTGAAGAGGTGGAGCTTGTGATGTCATATGCATGAACCAGTGGATGAATTATCTCGCCTCTTCCCTCGGTGCCTGGGGTGCAGAACTTCACAGCTAAGGTGCTCGAGTAGGCCGTGACCCTCTGTGATTGGGCAGTGTCTCTGGCAGCACTAAATTCAAACTGGTGCACGATTCTGCTGGAGAGTGTGCTGAAGTAACTTAAGTGAAACCCTGTTAAGAAGTTTTCCTGCTTAATAAGTTGAATAATTGTGCACCTTTATCTGCACATTGGTAATTTGACACTTTTAAGAAGTTTTCCTGGTTAATAAGTATTATTTTTTTAGTTCCTTCAGAAACTTCTTAACAGAGTTTCACTGTACCATATTTCGGTGTGTAAAGGGTGCACATTTTTACCAAAAAAATGACTACAAAAAGTGGGTTCCAGCCTAATGTCAAGGTATTGAATTAAAAAAATTTTTACCACCCCAAAACAGCATTAAGTGATTATTTATAACTATATACAGTGTAAACTCGAACTATCTAACTCGGTTTGACCGAAAGTCCGCGTCCACAGAGCATTATCTGTGGTCTGGAGACAAAATTCCCTATGTAAACAAAGCTAAAATAGTCAGTTTTTGCATAACTCGAAATTCAAATTTTACCGCATTGATCAAACAAAGATTTTTGTGGCATCACCGAAAATTACATGCTCCGATCATTAAACAACAAATTATTAATAAGCAAGTACAAATACGAACTGTACTCACCAATACATACAAGTCAATATACAGTAGGCCTACATAATGTAGGCCTACACATGCACCAGTAATGCAAATCGATAACCAAAATAAAATAAATTTTTAATACACATTTTTTTTGCTTGTGTCCCCCTGTCCTGCATTTATGCAGTTATATTTGAATAATTTACCACTTCCGAAATAACCTCTTGTTGATTTAATCACGAACTCGTCCTTTGTAGCAAAAAATAAAATAAATAATAACAGACGTCACAGACTACACATTGTGTATTTACAGAGCACAAAATACAAAAAAACATACTAAAAAATATGGGAATACATACAGTACATATGAATATAAAATATGTACTGTAGATTTTATTACATAATCAGCAATCAATACTGCAATGTTTTCGGAAGCAGCCATGTTGATAATGACGAGCTAGAAGCAGCATTGCCATATTTTCGAGATATTGATTCGCGATGTGACGTCAACAACACTCAAAAATTTTCACTTGAATCGTTTTTCATAAAAATTACTAATGGATTACGTATAAAAATGTAACACAAATATTCCCGGAAAGTTAGAAAAAGGCAACACAAAATTAAGGTAACCCTATTCACTGCACTTTATCAACCACAGTATTCAAGACTTACATGAGAAAATAATTTCTCTGCTGTACAAGAAAAATATATCTTGTGTAGTTCGCAGACCCGCCGCATTGCCGCAAGTGTAGATTGATGGACGCCATTTTGTGTAACGCGTTGCCATAGTTTTACTTTCTCAAGTCACATTACCATCTGTGGAATAAGCACGTACTTATTATTGCTTCTTGGGTGCCGTGGTCGTAGTGGCTTTTACCCAGACGTAGTGAACTTGACCTACGCTGAAGTGGCGATACCACAAGTGAGCTTTGTTTGTCCAAAAGTGGACGTTATCCCAGCTGAATCCTGCAGCAGTGCTGGTTAACAGTCTTTTCACAACGGGATGGCACGAGGGATGAATATGGACACACGGAGATACAAATAAGATGGTTACTGGAGAAGCCAACAATGACTCGTGCTTGGGTTGGGTGGCGCGGTCCCGTTCCGCCTGTCGCTCCAGAGTGGGTTGAGGAAGTGCACTCAACTGTCTGGCGGCAAGGAATGCTGCGTTTCATTCCCTACGTTTAGGACCGTGCCTATGGTCGTAAGGCATCGAGTGTCTGCTTATAGTATGCTAAGTACACCTTGACAAGAAGAACCTAAACACAGTTTATAGTGTCAGTCCGGTTTTGGCTTGCTGACCAGGCTCCGTTAAGTCTACACTGATCCCCCACGCATGCGGGCTGATCACAGACGGGGAGCTGTTTGGGTCACCAATGCCGCCACTGGATATGCGTTCACACAGAGATGGACTGCAGGTCTCAAGCTACAGATATATCAGCACTAACAATGCTGTGGGATAAAGTAATAACTCGAGACTGTCGCTTCTCCCAGGGTGAAGGTGTTGCTAGTGGTTGTGGCTCGTCTGTTCCTCTCCACCAGCACTGGTACAGTGCTGTGGCAGTTGAAAGCAACATGTGGCAGTCTAATGGTGTGTAGAAAATATGACGAACCCCTGAGGGGCGCCCGCTGTTGAAGTTAAATTGGTTATATCAATTACCCGGTTCTTGTCAATGGTGTGCGTAACAACCTGTGTGTAGCAGGCAAGCAGATAGATACTCTCAGAAATAAAAGTGGCAAGGTAGGAAACCAAAGTATGTTAATTGATGGTTCAATAAACATGCAACGCATGCTACCTCCTACTAGGCAATTGAATGCTGAAGGTTACTACGCTGGCCAGATGTAGGCGACCTGCTTCTAATGGGAAAAGCGGGAAAGAAATATCTAAACGAGGAAAGATACATCTAAACTGGTCTAAGAAAGGTGCCTTGAGGAGACAAAGTGAATTTAACATGTTCGTGAGCGTGTTTGCTGGTTGACGTTCGTCGATGGTGAAGTTGCCGCAGGGAGCGTACTTAGAGGTCCAAGCACTGAGCAGTGCTGTGGAAAGTCGCGAGAGATGAACAAGAATGACTCTTGAGCTCGGCAACGTCCTGACTTATTAGTGGAAGCTTGTAGGCTGCCAGCGCAGGGTGCGGGGGAGGTGTGACGTCCTCCTGCCCTGGTTGGCCTGGGAATACTCTGGTCAGGTTCTGCTTCTTGCCTCGTCGGTGGTTCCCAGACTTGCCCAAGGTCCGGGCAGCTTGTTGGCTCTCAGCGCGGGGTGAGGGGGGGGCATGCCAGGTTGCTTATCCTCCAGGTGAATAGAATATGCTTATAGATTCCTGCTGCCTGTAGGGTAGGCAACGTGTCACATCTGTAGTGATGGAAGAGGTACTCTTGGCGATGAGTCGTAATCGTATTAGATTAGATGTATAAACAGCACGTGTCAATACAAAAATTTGGTGCTGCCTTTACTTGAAATATTAATAAACCCTAATTTTTCATCAAAAACTAATGGTGCGGCCTATACACGCACGCAGCCTATATACGGCAAAATACAATAACTGTGGTGTGGGAAGGGCAATGATATGACTGTTTTTTGCGTACACATAGGAGCAGTACAAGCTAAGAGCACTGGGTTGAAGGTGTGTTGAGTCTGTGTCAAAGCTGTGGAGTTCCCCGTGTCCTGTCTCCAGTACAGAGGGTAGACTTGCCCGAGAAACCAACCATCTCAGATGGAGCAAAGTCATGATTCTGTAGTGCGCTCTATCTAGCGTGAATTTCGTCATGCGTCAACTTCATTTAATACAAAAACAATTTACTCTATACAAAGGAAATATTTTTTCCCCCACTCACTTGGGGTGGACAATGCTACCCTGCCCTCTCCAGTGACGATGCCCATGGACGAGGGCGCATTCATGAGCACACAACATGCTACAGGAAGTAAACACATGCTCACCGATATACTCTGCTCCTCCTGCGGCAGCACAATGTTCAAGTCAGGCTTAGACATCTCCCCAATGAGAGATTCCATGAAGGTGGCAAGTTCCTTGCATCGCTTCGACACCTGCTGCTTCACCTCCACCACAGATTGACACACCGTCTGCACCACAAACACAATCATTCACACTTTTTCATGCGTAATGACAACTCTAAAAAAGTATCACTGGCAAAACATCACTGTCATCATTCTGACATAACCATGAATATTTCCAATATATGGAGTTTTTATCCCCTCAATTGGCTACTTTCTGGCAATTGCAGCTAGAATGCAGATGTAGGTAGTTTCAAATGCCATACTGATTGGTTACTAAGAAAGTTAATGCAAGCTACCGTGTCATTAATTTCAGGAGCTCAGTCACAAAATAAATTTGAGTTATTCTGTCACAAACAGTTTAAAGTTGCTTTATTATTCAGGGTGTAACTGGACTCTACTGACAAACTTCGGCAGGTGATTCATCAAAATACGTCTAAAATACCTATATACACAACATATAACTAGGGATGTAAAAATATCAATTTTTCTCTATTCCGAATCTCGATTCCAACCGCAAAACATTTCACTCAATTCCGATACCATAAATCAGGATATAGTGATTATAAACATGTGCCTACAGTCAATATGCCCTTTTGAAATTTTGTTTTATATGTCAAATTATACAGACACAAATATGAAGACAATTACAGGAAAAACTTTCTGGTCTGCTAAGTGAAGTTAATTTCCTATATTTATGTAACATTCAGACTTATCTAATTAGGTCTAACAAGTTCATATCAGTATTTTTGATAAATCTATGATATATTTGAAATGAATATAGACAAAGTATTATACAAAAAAGTAAAACAAAAGTTCTCAACATCTCAATGCAATATTTTAGGTCAACTTATGAAGCTAACCGATATGTACACAAATATTGATGCTATTCACTCATGAAACAGAAATATGAGTAACCTTTCATTTATCATTGCTAAATGAAAATGATTCCACTGGACATTTTAAGTTATAGGGACACTGGATGACTTGCTGCTACACACATCTTTGCCCAAAAGATCTTCTGAAACATGATTATTGGTAATTTTCTTGTACTTGTCGTGTTTATTTAGTGTTTTCTCATGTTATTACTTGTGTGTCTAACCCCACGTCGTGAAATTTTTGCCAAGCCAAACTGCAAAATGCATAATTTGAGTCATTTATATCAAGTGAAAAATAATTAAACACATTGCTAGATATTTTCTTCATGTCTAAGTAAATAAAATCCTCAGTACATTGAAAACTCTACCACTACTCACTTTTAGAAAAAGAGACTGAAATATTTGGTAAAGGTAAACACGAAAAAAAAAATTACTTTCAATCTCGACTACCTCAAAAATGAAAATGTCACAAACAGGAAAAATGTACTGTACGAAAAATGTACCTGTTCTTTATCTAATTTACCGTTAAATAATAGGTAAATAAAATAAAAAATTCGCAAAATACCTGGATCCTTATGTTCCCACTACTAATAACTGTTGTGTAACAGACTAAAAGCCAATGTATGTTCAGCGTCAGGACCCATAACTCCAGGAGCTTGCTGCTAATGAGTGCTCTTATCTACAAACCACACCTGGTTGCAGGTGGATGCAGACCACATCATATCAAGAAACGCTGATAGCAACACTTACGCGCAACAAAGTGCTATCTCCTACAGTATCCGGGTGTGCGGCGGTGGTCTTTCATCCCTGACTGCCAGTTTGTTTTAGTGTTTCGTCTACGTGGATATTTATAGGTTTAGATATTGTGCTGTAGATTTCCATGTAAATTTGTAGCATTCTCGCAACAGTATACATGTAGTATTTAATCATGTCAGAAAGTACACAAAAATGAAAACAAGTGCAGTTTTCCCATTACAGCCACGCCACACAGCGCATAGAGTGACGTTGGAGTGAAGTGAGGCAGCCAAATACTGATAACAGTTGTCTGCCACATGGCAGCCATCAAGATAAAAATGACTCGTTTAACCGTGTGTTTCGATTATCCAACTATTTCTTCCCCTGCATTACTACCAATAATCGAAGTTCTACTGTAGTATCATAATTCTTTTATAGTCAAACCATCATTGAATGCAACTTTTAGTGACGGGAATGAATATGAAGGTGGACAAGGATTCATAACAATTAACCGTTCGATTCTCGATTTTTCGATACCTGTAATAATCTAAGGTATCAAGATATCGAGGAATAGACTTTGGCATCCCTACATATAACCTAAGTCTATTTCTAAGGGGCGAAAACCACCCCTGAAAGTGTATTTCAGTCAGATATTTTCTGCCAGTAACACAGCCAGAATGAGCAATAAATGTCCGAGTTTCTGGATACAGCATTATTAAACAACAAAGTAAAAGAAACAAAAATTTGGGCTCCGATATCAACCCCCGTCCATGAAAAGTGAAGGGTTGGCAGTACATTTGTGCAAATAAAATGTTACTGTATCACTTTGTTGTTTCCTATTTCTGGAACATCAATACGTACTTCTTTGAGCATAGCAATGATTTCTTCCTGAATTAATTTGCTCTCCTTCACCACTTCTTCTACAATTACGGGTAATTCATCATCTTCTTTTACAAATGCAAAAACATCTGGGTTTGGTGGTCCCTGAAACCATAGACAAAAAAAGTTGTATAAGTATGTACATGTAAAATGGGAATGAGAAATTCAACATGGTTAGCTCGCCACCTAAAATATCTTCCAAATTAAGCCCAGGCACACGTAGTCCACTTCCTATTTAGCAATTCACGACTACCTAGCTAGAAGAAGCACTGCCAAAGATATTGGAAATTAAATCAGAATAAAAATGCTACAAAAAAATATTGGTGATGATGATATATGCCTGTAAATTTACCAAGATAAGGGTAGCTGAACAGTACTCTCAAAGTCAATAACCACATACCTTGAGCACTCGATGCTGACCAATCACCACCTCCAACTTCTTTGACCAGGGATTGACAAAGCTCGACCACTCTGTCTCCAGCAGCACGTAGCCCCCATTCTGAGCTCGAAACCGGTAGGGCCGACTGCGGAATGGCAACCCTTGCTCCTTCATCACTAAAGCCATACCATTATATACATACGTGAGAGCGTACCACAGTTTTCGAGACACAGTAGAAATAAAAACACAGCTGATACTAAAAAATGTATATGTAACTTGATAATAATACGAGTATGATGCACGACATCCTTCTCAGCCGTTAATAATGTACTTCTACTGTTACTCTCAGTACAAATGAACATGGGGCAGTTGCAATGAAGTTTGAACTAGCCGCCACCACCAGTGAAGCACCCGAGATTGTGGTATCTACTAAGGAAGAAAGTAGATGCTCCGCACAGTAATTATTATTCAGAGGCTAAGCCACCGAAGCCATGCCTCAAGGTTCACCAAATACCGCAGAGTGTAGCCAAATGCCACAACTAGCACCGAGGCTTGAACTGGATCCTACACCAGCCTAGCATGAATCTCTCTCGAAGATCTATGGCAGGCACTTCGCACCTGCTACCTCCTTTCCAGAGCACTTCTATGCCAGATGAAGAAGGGGTAAGCCGTCGGAGTATATATAACGGGCCGCACCAAGGCTCATGACAAATCTTCAAGCCTTTGACATCTGTCTCCTACCTCAGTTTCTCATTCCGCCCTAATGATACCGAAGACCTATCGAACTCCTGAACTCTTCACCACATCTCTCGAAGGGCCGGAGACTCCTCTCTCTTCAAGCCTAAGGAAGAGCCTTTAAAACCAAGCTACTTTTGACACACGTACCAGTCCCTTCTGGACAACCATAGAGTTATAGAAATTTCAGTCAGACAGCACTTCTTATCACTTCCTTTCCCATAGTTCTGCGAAGGTCGCCTCCACCTGCTTCTCGTAGGGTGTTAACATTCTGCAAGTCCTAGGGGATAGGAGGTAGTACCTTCACCATATTTGTTTATTTCCATAAAAGGAATAAACACTGGCTTACTGACATTCAAATATCACTTCCATATCCTAGTCCCCATTTCCCGTAGACATCCAGACCTATAAACAGCGGATGACAGGACCCCGGGGTTTTATTCTTCCCGTAACGACACCTTACAAAACCCACAGAACACCTTGGATAGCCACTCATTCACTGCACTAGTGTGGAGAACGGTAGAGCCCTGCACTAGGATACCGTTCCATAGGGGTAAGACTGCCAGTCTAGGGTCGGCCCTTCTCAACGTACACTAGTGGTCCAGAGAGGGGTACTTCCTCCTGTCTGCAGGGACCAGTGCCTCCGGGGCACACACTGCACCAGGTTAACACATCCCAGGCGGAATTGGCTTGTCAACTTGGAGGTTGCCTTTCTCGACACTAGTGGCGCCAAGAGGGGTAGTCCTCTGGGTCAGGGGAGACAGACATGCTGGAATCTCAGTGTTGGGACCATTGTTGACGGTACGCAGCTGACTAACTTATCACCCCGATGCTGGAGTTTGAGAGTGAAATACGGCATGGCCAGCAGCCCCAGTACTCACATTGTCAACACCCTTACACATAGACTGCCCCACTCTAACCAGGTATGATCCTAGGTGTTTGTCCTCATGCCATTTACCCAGAGTGGTGGTATTCAAAAGTGGGCAAAATGGGCAAAGGCTGCCTAGGAAATCTTCCCGGGGCTTAAAAGCCTTCCTGACGGGTTCACGCTACATCATTCACGAGAGCATGCTGCAGTACTCCATCGACTCACTGTTCCAACTCTACCTGCCGCCATACCAACCAAGCACAGACACCTGCTGAGCAGTCCTAGCCGAACCTGATGTCATACCCATCCATCAGCCCACGAGGCCAAAATGGTATACAGGAAGAGCACCCGTCTCGCACAAAGAATAAGTCAAATGCCTATAGGACGTGCCTGGCCTAGCATCCGACTAAAGTCGCTTTGGGTCAGTGGCCGGACTAACCACCAGAGTCAGTCACCCGTCAAATACATAAAGTTACAAGTTGGTCACACTCATGACAAATATGCCACCTCAAATCCATGGGATTTGAGAATTATGGTATTCTGGACAGAATTCAAGTAAAAGATTCGACATATCACGTTGAGGTTAACTTTCCTTTATTAGTGCAGTTCAATGTCAGTGGAACCCTGTTGTATTACATTTTTCATGAGACAAAAGAAATTAAATATTATAAGCGGGAAAATATAATATGAGGGTTAAAAGGAAACACAGATATCCTGTTCAGAAGAATGGTTTCCAATCAGTGGCAGCCGGCAGTTAAATTAACCCTGTGCTATGTAGGCAGTCTGCTTCAACCCTCCATCCATATATTAAGCATGCAAGTAAGAACAGATCTCGGCCCACCCCACCCTCTCGAAACTGGATATATGAGATTCAAAGGGTCATAATGTGGCCATCTACTTATAGACTAATATATAATTTATTTTTGCATACAAAACATTTTTCTTTGTAAAACTACATAAGCCCCAAATTGATTTGTTTGACTTTACAGTACGTCAGATAAATTTATCTTTACAAAAAACTAGCAATGGGTCAATACAACATTTTTTCGATGCTCAATACCAGTTTCGATACCAAAACATTCTCATGAAACTCAATGCAGATACTTTTCTAGATACCAAATTAAAATTTTCATGAACCCAAAACAACTTGGCCACGAAAATTGCTCGTTTTATTAGTGTTGTTGACACACACTGAAACTCTATAAAAACCCACATTATATTGGAAATAAATGCTGGATGCCCTGTAACCCTAACGTCCATAACCAATGATAAACAAACACACATCTCTTTTGGTTCTATAGAATCACGTTTCCACAGTAAAAGCTGTAATTAAACTTTGAGCAAAATGATAGCTCAGTAGGCACTTAATTTGCGATTTTGCAGTGTTTTAATTTTACTTTGCGACTTCAAGGAAATTACGAAATGTTAAATAAATATTGTAATTATCTCATACACCAGGTGTATCAGATAATTATGGTAAATAATTTTTGCAAATATTTAATAATGCAGATGCATCAGATAATTATGGGATGTGTGGGATGTACAATAACTACTGAAGTTGCTCGCTTGCACCTATCATCGCTCACTCACAACTCTCGACCCATTTTTATTGTACCTCAATTATGTACCGTAAAAGTAAATGTCAAAAATCATAATTGTGGTATATATGGGTTGCCTAAAAACATGTCAAGATGCTTGTAGCTGTGTGAATATTATGCTATGAATAAAATATGGGATATTACAATATGCTTGTACTTTTAAAATTTAATAACTTGTAAACCATTCCTTCGATTAGTACATAAAGGTACCCGACACGCATGTACGGTAGAGCCTGGACTATTACCAAACCACACAAAAAAGAAGCTAGATCACTCCACCCACCACATAGACCCACCCGAAGGAGAGCCAGACGTGTCAAATAGGGATCTATCCCTTCTGAGTTATACTTAGCTAGGGGTATCGTTGCCTGCCACCCCAGTGCAGATGTGAACTGATAGCATCTTTCCCTTGTCAATGCAGTTCACCCACAGGAAGTGAAGCACCTAACTAGTACAGAAGAGCAGCTGCTGTCCTCGGCAAGTCTGCCTCCTTAATTTGTTTGGCCCTTTGGTGAAATACCCTGGAGCTGCCCACCCCATCCATGCGGAGCCAGCACACCGCTGGAGCCATCCAGTAAATTCTGCCACCGCCAACCAGCATGGTTAGGAGACCACGCCCTGTACCTTCACCGACAAGTACTCGACCCACAGCAGCAAGGCACGTCAAGAGGTAAGCCAGTAGCCCACATATGCCACACAACTGAAAGCCCAGTCTAGCCCAGCTAGACTTCGTACCTTGTAGGCAACCTACCTGCCCTACCTTATTCAAGGGATCAGTGAAGGCCAAGGACCAGATCCTGTAGACCCTGCCTAACTAGGGTATGAACCCCAAGCCTGTGTGTGTGACCTAATACAGAACAATAACCTAGTAGATGCCAATGCGGTCCAGATTTTCAGGCCATTACGGGTCAAATTAAACAGAATTTTATGGTTCATATAATGGTGTTATTGTAATTTAAGTTGCATTTTTAGTTTTGCTTGTGTTTTGTTCTTGATTAAAGTTAAGTACTTACGTTATATCTTAATTCTTTTATATCTTCTGCCATAACCTTTATGATGTCTATTTCAACAGATTGTTATATAATGACAAATAAATACAGCTATAGATACAGGTATCGTATGTTGCATTTATAACATGACCAATGTGAGCAGGAACCCTAATCCAATGATAGCTGCCTTTCGTTGAGGAGAAAGGGTACCAGTCACCTTTGCGTACCCTTGGTTCTCGATTCGCCGCTATCCTAGACCACAAAGAACGTCCAGCAGCCCGTGGAGCAGCAGCAGTAGCAGCAACAGCAGTTCTTGACACAGCAGCAGTAACTCCAGTAAACAGAGCTCAGCCAGTAAACCTGCCCCGTCTCTCAACCAGCCAAAGGTCATTGAACGTAAGCCGCAGGCCCCTAGCCAGCAAGCACCCCAGCCAGTAGCTAAGGCAGTTGTATACTTTGTATCACGTCGCCAGCCAACACAGCCTGTGTTATACTCAGGACGGCCTGTTGTACGAAAATAGAATCAGCCAGAACTACCCTTAGTAAGTGCTCGTGGCCAGCAATAACAAAATTCCCCTGTTCCTGACTGAGTATAAGCACTGACGCACGACACGTTTCTACAATGGTAATTAAAAGACTTCAGCTCATCAGCATAGCAAGCATTGCAACTGATTTCCACGGAGTTTGCAATACCGTTGACCACAAGGCGTGAGATGATATTGTACTGTCTATTACTGCAAGAATGGACATTCCAGCCAGCAGATTGTTTTATTCACCAGCCCACCGAAGCTATGCGCCTCAAGACATCCAGTACTACTAATCACCACTAGATGGCACCACTAATATGTTTCATTGCTTGTCTTCCATTATCGCAGCCGGCCGGTGACGTAACGCCAGAGAAGCCTAACGTGTCAACCTATTAAAAAAATATATACTCGCTGGCTCATGGTAATAACATGTAGGTATTTCTCACTAGGTACCCTAAAACCATTTACCGAAACACACACAAAAAAGTTGGTTCAGATCCGTTCTGCCTAGTGAATTACTTCAGTATTCAATTTAAATGCACAATCAACTATGAAACACTGTCTTAACATGAAAAAACACATTTTTATAAAACTTGCTGGTGGAGTGTAAAATACATTTAAAAAACAGAGTTTAACGAAGTAGCAAAATAGACCAAAAATTGACGCATTACGCTTTTTCTTATTATTGGTTTTCAGATGAACTCGGCTCTATCCTTACATTTAGCATTGTTGAGGTAGGATTTATTCTACACATATTGCCCACGTGAGCTGAGATTGTACTGCCTACCATTGTAGCTTGTTTTATTCACCAGCCCCTTATAATTATGAGTATAGGACGAGTTCAATTAACCCCTACTAGATAGCACTAGTTGGTTTACCGTTTGTCTCTGCTTTCCATGCACATGCTGGCCGGTGACATCACCCCTCGCCCTCATGACCATGACCAATCAGCGGCAGGCACCACCCAATTTTTAGTACAAAAGGAGGTCTCGTTCGCACCTCTGGGCATTTAAGCACTAAGTATTTGTCTCTAGCACTCGCTGCTCAGAACAAGTCACCTGCCAGTCTAGCACTAACTGCTCAGACACATCCCATTCTCCAGCTTCATGCCAGCACTCGTTGCTCAGTATACATCAAGCCTAGTTACATCAGTGATTCTAACCACTCTGCAACATTAGGCAACTCTCTCTCTTTGAAAATCTCTGCTAACTCTCACCTCCTTCTCAACATGGACGTGTTCGAGATACGTAACTCCTCTCCTACAGCCCTTCTTAGGACTCATCCTGCCTATTCTCGCATAGTCTCCCAGCATCACACCCAGCTCAGCGTACGGTCGCTACCGACGGAAACTACGGCAACAATAGGACCAGAAATCTGCTTAGCCAGCCACGCTTCAATTCACATAGACTTCATACACTGATCAACACCGGTTGCCTCTACTAGTTAATAAGGTGTACAGGCAGCTTTCCGACCATTTCATTAGTGCCGACGTCCAGAGTAAGCACGTTATCAGTTATTTCCATTCAAAGGAATAAACGTGCGCTTAAACTTGATCCTTGAGACTACCTTTCCTGTAGACTTTGAACCTAGCTCCCAGCTGACTCTCCAGGGGGAATGGAAGCAGGTAATCCCAGGGAAGTTACTCATGCACATCAACAAACTCTTTCTGTAGCTACATGCAGTAGCTTGGCCCGCCCTTCTGTCTACTCCATAGGTGGAACAGGGGTGTCACACAGGTACACTGCCATCAGCCAGCTTGTCAGTTCAGTGTCCCGTCAGTCTCCCCACTACAGTCCCCATCAAGAGACGGGCGTTCCCTGAGCTGGGGAGACATGGAGGAAGCCACACCCATGTGTCAATCTTTAGATGAGTGCGGCCCGACTTCCAGTGTGAACTGTGGTACCCTCCAGGTGCTAGAATAGGGTGCACATGACTCTACGGCCTCCCCGTGGTGTTACACGTAATTGGGAAAACAAGGAACCTGCTCTCCATTCCTTGACGGAGAGGGTGTACCGTGTTACCAAATGCCCTATTCCAAAAGGCGTGGCCTTAAGGAAACAGTGAGGCTGACCTAGCTTGCTTATGGACGCCTATTCAACTTTTCACCAGCCTTAGTAGAGCCTATTGCCAAACTTACTCCTAGAGAGCAAACCAATGCTGTGCAACACCGGCAAGACCCAGTGGCACTGTTGATACCTACTTGCCTCTTCAGTGAGCCTACCCACACAAGACCTACTGAGATTCCGTCATGGATTGCTGAACTGCTTCACACACCTACACCTCAGCATGCCTCCTTTCATTGCCTACAGGATACCAGACATACTCCGTCCTGTTCCCATGCCAAAGCCTGCAACACGCCAGCCCTCACCTACGCTGCCTATTATAACACGTCCGCACTCGGTGATCCATTGCCCAGTCACACAGAAACAGGTGGCAGCTCCCGAATGCCCAATTGTAGTATTAGTCATTGATTTTGTGCCCTGCCAACAACCAACCAGACCAGTTCTATATAGTGGAAGAGTTCCAGCACCCCGCAAGGACTAGACCCCAGACATTACACGAGTGCACATTATAGCCCCTGGACAAAAACTGCAGGGGACCTATTCATTGGCACAGTAAATACAATACCAGCATACCCATCACACCTTGAGATTTTCAGGAACCATTCTACTGTAATTGACAGTAGCATCACAACCTCTAATACGTGCTGCAAGCTAACTAAAATATTTTTAATTATTTTGAATTGCTTTTGCCTTTTCTTTATTGCTTTTTCCCCCTATGGTTTCCCGAAAATTAAGTCATAACATTGCTGTACTCGCTAGATTCGTACTCGTTAAATAGGGTTCTCACTGTTTTTTTTGCACCATCGACGACAAAACATTCTTAACATACAAAAACATGTTTTTGTAACAACTTCTTGGTTCTGGGGTACTGAAATAGGTAAATTTGAATTTAACGAAACAGTGAAATAGAGTAAAGATTTTCAGGAACAACATTTTGTTAAATTGAGGTTCTACTGACCTTTAATTATAATTATTATGAACTTATTTCAAGTGATTTTCCTATTGAAAACTGAAGCTGTCTGTTTGAAAGAAGTGCTCCAAACCCAGAGAATTAATTCATAGGGCAACAGCTAGGTGTATAAGAATTTAAAATAATGCAATGTTTCTAGCTATAGTCTCATTACATTTAGCGCATAGTCGTTATTTTTTGTTTATTTTTTGTTTTCAAGAAGTAAGTCATGACAGAATGTTAGTACTAGGCCCAGTACACCACAACCTTCTATAATATCAAATATTTTTCCAGATTTTTCCAAAATCCCTGTAGGAAAATTAATTTTTCTTTCCTGCACACTCCCAGATTTTATATTATTCTTTACTTATAAAATTATTTGTGACACAGTTATTACCAGAGAGCCATCCTTCAAAATCAAGTATAGAATATAAAATCATAATCAAATTCATAAATTTAAAAAAACTCACAATTTCAAATTAGCCATTTTTGTGACCAACTACTAATTAAAAAATATATATAAGCATTAGTGGTGCATTTGATGTGTAATTGTTTGAATAATTAACAAACCTTCTTTGTAAACTCCTTTGATGTACGGCAGGTCCTCTGGGTGGTAGAAGTCAAACACACTGCGATCCAGCATGTCCTGAGGCAGGTACCCGAGGTAGCGGACTGCTTCTACACCTATGTGGCTCATATTACAGCTTGCTGAGTGACGGGTCACAAACTTCGCAGAGAAGTGCTGCTCCTCTGGAGCTGCACAGCCAAGCCAGTTGAAAAAACCTTTTTCATCCGTGACACTATGTGCTGTTACAGAACTTAACGAGATTATTAAGAGTATCACATTTAACAAAATAACTTCTAAAAACCTAATTGTGCAAGGAATAAAACTGCATTAGTATAACATGATTTATTAAGGCAATACATAACATTTTTTATAAATCTTGGAGGGAGTTGTCAGTAAGGAAAATTGTCTCACACATGCCTTTCTTCCATTTTTAAATATTGGTATAGTATAATCACAGCATACTGATATGTGTGGAATAATTACTGTGTACAATACTCCATTACACACATAGTTAATTGGATTACTAATTTTTTTGTTACAGAAATTTATAAAGTTACATTATCATAACGATGAGAGTTTTTGTTTTGTAGACAGTTGCTGTTGGTTAACTGATTTATAACAAAGCCTAATTGTATAACAATTTGTAAATTATATTGAATGTCAAAACACGTATGAACTAACGGTATAATTTTTTCAAGCATAAAAAAATTTTTCTACTCATTATAGGGGCTATGATGATACCAATACTTTATAATGTTAATAAGTCAACAATACTATATACTATAAACAAATAACACAATATTTTTCAGGATATTGTCAGTTTAATGTGTATCGTAACAAGCTTCTAAGGTATTGGTTTATGGTAAACATAGTGTGATTTTTCAAATGTTACAGGCTGTAAGATGTGATGAGTACATAAACTTAATTTCGTTTACAACATGAACTTTGTTTCGTACCTATGGAGTTGTCACAGATAAAATGTAATTTTGCCATTGCAGTTTTAGTTAATTTATTGTACATTTTGATAAAGAGAAGAAAGTATTTGTAACAAGATTGTATGCAGTTTGTATTTAATTCTTGTACTTACAGCAGGGTATCAAACTGGAAGAGTTACATTCGGGTGATATATGTTGGTGATAAATACAGACGTGCTCTTTTCCCATTGTTCAGAAATTTAAGGTGGAAAAAAAAAAAACTTGGAAATTGGTTGAAAAATACTTGATGTTACACTGTAAGTTGATGCATGGATTAAGATAAATGTATCAATACTAGTCATACAATATTTTACCAAGTATAATTTTGCAGCTTTATTGCAAATTCAGTGTATGTTTATCCACTTAGAAGAAAGGTATCGCATTAAGATACATGTTGTGTAAATACAAGCATGTTGAGATATAGCATATATAGGTGTAACATGTTGCTCCAGTTTTGATGGTGTCCATGGATCACAGCACAAAGACAGTTAGTTTTGGTTGGGACAGGTTTGAGGACCTTTTTTCAGCACTGGCCTGAATAGTAAGGGAGTGGCTTTTTGTACTTTTGGGCAGACCTGGAATCCTTTTGCAGATGATGTGTGCTGAGCCCAGCGAGGAACCAGAATGAATTATTTACCTATATTAAAGAATCATCCTGTTAAGTTATTGTGTAAACTCTCAATCACAGCTTGCACACCATACAGAACTAACATTGTACTTAAATGTAATGGCTATTAACAAGATGAATAGCTATGTATCAATTGACTGTAGCACCCTGGCAGATATCTTCTGATTAACCGCTCTTCTAAAACATGCAATGTGAATTTCTTTAACATGAAATGTCTTTATTTACCAACTTGTAAACTTAAATTTGTTTGTAAAGAACAGAGCCACAGTAATCCTCTGAGTAGCCCATCTAAGGTAGGCTTCAATTTGAGATAGGTTTCTTCAAAATCTCTCCCAAACTAAAGGGGGTAATGTAATGGTGCAGTACCTAATACTGATGTTATAGGAACATCAGTTAGTTTTCTTTTTGTTTTTGCGAGTGAATGTAATTGATTTTCAGTATTTTGAATAATTTTCAAATACTGTAACGATTTTTAGTCTTGAAATTGCAGATAAAGGTAAGGAGAGCACAATCTTATGTAGACACGAAATAAAAATACTACTTTTTTTTCATTTATTAAAAATATTTACCATAATAACACTGAAAAGTTTACGATGTATTAGTACTTACTCATAAGGCATAACACCAATGTTTAGTTCTTTGTTCCCACTTAAAAAGTAACTAGGACATAAAAAGTGCTCGCTTTACCGTGAACAGCCTATGCATACCATTGATGAATACTGTATTAAGATATTTGCTAACATCTGTAAGAAAGAAATTGTTTTCTAAGTCCTTTAAATTCTTTGCTCACAGTTTTAGGGGGGGGGGGGAGGGGGGGAGGGGGTGGGCATGTGCGTGTGTGTGTGTACGCGTCTATGTATATTACACATATGCACGTGTCCATTTTTATATATATAATTCTTCTGTGTGTGTGTATGTCACTGAACTCCTCCTAAACGGCTGGACCGATTTTGATGAAATTTTTTTGTTTTCAAGTGGATTCGAGAATGGTTTAGATTCACAATTCGGTAAAGAGGGGGGGGGGGAGAGGGGGAGAGAGGGGGGAGAAAGGGGGGGGAGAGAGGGGGGAGAGAGGGGGGGAGAGGGGAGAAGGGGGGAGAAGGGGGGAGAGAGAGGGGGAGAGAGAGGGGAGAGAGGGGGGAGAGAGAGGGGGAGAGAGAGGGGGAGAGAGGGGGGAGAGAGAGGGGAAAGAGAATATAGACAGGACAGACGTCTGTCTGGTCCGCTAGTTTAATATAAATGAGGCAAAAAATTGAAAATGTGACCAACCTACACAGTATGTAAAAAGTAGGGTTCTGCGAAGCTTTGAATTTAACGAATCTTGAATTGAATCTTTTACGATTCGATTCGTTTGAACGAATAGAATCTGTCTTTAAAAATATTGGTTTACCAAATAAGCATTATTCTTCACCAGTAATCATATTTTATTTCCTATCTCATGCAATTTAAACAACGTACCTACTGTATTTACCCGAAAGGAAGGCGAGGATTTTTGATGGAAAAGGAATAGAAAAAATTAGGAGTTCTCTATGATTCCCGAATCGTCTTCAATTCAAAACCTAGGCAATTTTGACAAAGGCTTTTCATGCTTAAATACAGTAATTGTATGTATTTTTGTAGTGCTGAGACTGTATCTGTCAACTTTGACAAGGGTCCCCTTATCTGATGTTGCACAGCCTCCCTAAGGAGGAAGCGCTTTGCTGGGAAACAAAATGGCTCACGTCATGAATAGCTATATAACACCCACAAACGTTTTACTGTCTAAGAAAAATGCTGCTACCATACACTCAGGTTCGAAACACCTATTTCATTGTGATTAGCTTTTCTTTAAAAGTAAATAAAATATATCATGTTATTCATATAATATCATTTCTTCTTGGAAGGTTTGTCATAAATTCATGCAAAAATACTTCAACCTAAATAATTTTTTCAGCACTTCACAGGGGTAGTTATGAATTCAGGTTTAAATATTTTTCCCTCAAAAATATTGTTTTAGGAAGGGGTCGTCTTCCTTTCGGGAAAATACAGTAATTAAAATTACCCTTAGTATAGTACTAATGATGAAATAAACAGCATGAATGTCATCAAGTTTTAAAATTAAATTATAAAATCATTATGACATACCTTACTATTCAATTGTTTATTATCTACTCGAGAAGGCCGTAATCAAATACCATTGTAACCGTAATCGGCAGACCTTAACGAAAAGTAGTTATTATTTTGGTGTCTGTTGTTATGATATGAGGCATTTAAGTCAGTGACAGACGATGTCAAGCAGGATATGAGAAACCTGAAAACCTACTACATAATAAGATTATCCAAAATCTGGTCATTTGTCAACAAACGTGTAAAAATTATCTGTATCATAATTTTGTCATTATCTAATAATTTTACCTTCTTTCTTTTCCTGTGACTAATGGCACAGATCTAAGTTGATTATATTACCATATTAGCAAAAGTTTTAAGCAATGTTAATATTTTTAATTACTATGTAAGTAAGGCATTGTTTTGGATAGGGTTAAGTGCATATGTTTGTATCAAAATGATAAAAATTTTGGTCTGAAAGTGTCGAAACCCTACCATAGTGAGTAGATAATTAAAAAATACATAGATGAAACCCCGAAACATTAGAGATTTTCCTACAGACACATACAGTCTACAGTAACTTAAAATCTACAAGAGGTTAAGTTCACTAGTTAGGAAGTGCTTTTAATTTCTTGACTGTGGGTACCATTAGTTATTCATAGCTTGAAAAAAAAATTCCATATAACACTTTAAAATTATTTGACTCCTTTAAGATTCGTGATTCATGAATCTTTTAAAATATGATTCGAGATTTGATTCGTTATTAAAAAATTCTGATTCGCAGAAGACTAGTAAACAGTAAATTTTCTCGTTTGCAAAGTATTGTATCAGCTGAAGAGTTACAGCAGGATGTATGTTGGAAAGTTGGCACTTTGAATGATGGCTTTGAAAGACACTAGTACTCATAATGAAAAGTTGTAATATAAACTTTTGTTATAATTACAACATTTATGGTTTAAATTATGTTTGTAAAGCAATACTAATTTTTTTTCTTGACTTTTAATGAATTGACTTTAAAAACACTTTGTCAACATAATAAAAACAAAATCATTCAATTATATTAGGTTGTTTAACGCTGCTTGGTTGAATACTGGAACCTACAGTAACACGCACGTCTGCTCGCAATCGAGTCTCTACTCCACTGCTCTATAGCATGCCAGCTCTATCTTGGCACTGTCATTGCACAGATAACCCGCTGCTGCGTAAGCACTAATGGTATCAGATCTTCACATTCTTTATTGCCAGAGGTGGACACTTCACACCTCTGTTCCTTAGCATGAACAAACACGTTAGCAATTATGATGGAGCATGTTGACACTTATGAACAGTAAACATTTCCAGTCAATGGCTAGCCATGTTTCCAGCTTTCAGCTTGGAGAATGGCTTTGTGAATGTTTTTTTTTTCTCAACGTGTTTATATATGAGTATCTTGTTGGTGTAGTCCGAATATTTTATAAGTAGTTAAATTTTTTTTTGTTTTCTTTAAGCATAGTTGGTTGTAAGTACTGTTGTTATGCATTTTCTTCAGTAAACTGTAATATTATTGGCACTTGTATACTGCTTCGTAAAATAGCTTGTTCTGCAATTTTCCTTAACCGCAGACAGCAATGATGCTACACAATAATAATTTACGTTTATAAATTAAAGTTTGTTGGTTTTGCTAAATGTTTCCGAAAAAAAATTATTTTATGTCAGTAACAAACGTGATTTTAGTGAAATAATCATGCAAGGATTTCCTTAGAAAAACACATGTTCAAGAGGTTGTGTATTGCAAACAGTAAGTTAGTGTGTTTTGTAAATATGTATGGATTATATTTATAAACTGTTACTATTGTTTGAAATCCATGTGGCCTAAAAACTGCAATTTCAACTCTCTTGTAGTATGTAAATGATATTTGTATATTTGGTATATATCAAAAATCCAATGAGTGGGAGGTTAACTTATTGGTCAAAGTGTGTGTTTATTGCTGCATCTGTACGAACAGCAACATATGCATCACATTTTGTTTTTTCAATAAGGTTAAAACTTTTGACAATACAATAAATTGAATGTTATTTCCGATGAGCAAAATTTTCCACTGCTCCATCAAAACAATATGAAACTCAGAATGACACACAATCATAAGAAGAACCTCAAAACAACGCTGTCTCAAGAAAAACATTAAACTAAAGCTCCCCTAACCCACCCCCCCCCCCCCAAAACAATTCTGTTTCCTTTTTACACACAAAATAAAATAAACAGGGCCATAACAAACTTGGCAATTAAAAAGTAAAACAGGCTGGAATGCCAACTTAGCTATAATATTCTACATTGATAACTGAATAGCAGTTGGCTAAAACATCAGTCTTTCAATGCATGCCTGCCATGACAGTAAACTTAAGAAAAATGCACTTGTGCACTACACTTAACGTTTGTTTACAAACGTAGTTTTCTTCCCTGAAAGAACAGCTGTGGTGGAAGGCTACATTGTGGACATGCTACTTTTCTAGAACTGTCCAAATTTACCCCACTTACATGAAATGGACAATTACTATGAAATTACTACATAAGATGCAACTGATAAATAGTTAATTATTTGTTAACACAAAGAACCTGTATCATGTAATACAGTAGTAGGAGGGATGTTCTTTAGTATATTTAACCCACAAACCTTTACTATGAGAATTTTAGGTCTTACTTCATATTATTGCTAGAATGAAATGTTTACAGATGTTAGGAACAAATTTTTATTTCAGCACAGTGATTCAAGTTTACTACCTTAGGAGAACTAAATTTTTATGCAAGTTTTGGCGAGTGAACTTATATAGATAACAAATGCAATTACATCTACAGCATCAAATCTACTGTTCTATAGGAAAGGGGTCTGAAATTCACATTTGTACAAGAAATTTTGACTTATTGTAACTTACAAGCACATCCTCAATTTCAATAGTACATCTAAGAACTGTCAAATTTCAGTGTGGTTATACAAAACAGAGTATAGCCTTCCACAATGTTTCTTCAGTACAGTTTTGCATATTTTGTAATAGCAGTTTGTTTTCCAGCACCCTGATCAAAGTACAGCCATACTCTTTGGCTGCTTACCCACTTCAAATTTTAAGTGCGACAAAAACAAAAGTTACATTCCATTCATTTTAACTTACTTCCACATGAACGATGATTAACATAGCATATGAACCACAAATGTAATAAGTTTCAAAGCATTATTTTTTAGTTTTTTACAGCTATCAATCTGTTATTAAGCTATTGGTAGGATTTGCTACAGCTCAAGATTACTATTGGACCGAGTGACTGTGGTCACCTCTCAATCCAAGTAATAAAATGAAGCCTAATTCACACATCCACAGAACACACTGATCAGACTGCAGTTAATGCTGATTTTGATGACAGCAATTTACAAGTTTCCAGATTTCCAGCATTATCTGTATACTAATAATTCCAAGTTGTGCCATTTTGGTTGCTTCATAAACATGATTCACTAAATTGTAGGTTGTCTGCACTTTCTACATGAGCTCAGCTTTTCCATATGAACTCTGTTAGGATTAATGGGAATTAGTAGGCTTAATGGGAATTAATGTTTGAGCTCTATTTTGTTCACCTCACTTCCGATCACAAACTACAGATCTCCAGCAATTTGAGCATGATATCAATATTTATTGCCAAGATTATTTCTCTTCGATTTGAGGATGTTAATAGTGAACCGATGTTCTACACTGCTACCAAAAACACTACCACAGAATTTTTTAACTGTACAAACGTGTAAAAAATTACAAAATTAGCAGGTTAGAAGTTATTAAATCTGAAGCGAATGTTTATTGTATCACGGGATAGTTATTAAATATCTGTTACTTGTAGTCAGATTTCAGTTGCCATGTAATTGCAGCATATTTCCATTTAGCAGTGCCAATGGAAAAACCCTTTGAATTTTTATTACCTGAAAATTATGATTATTCTTTTTATGTGAATAAATGTGGCCAGATTAACTTCAGTGGTAAAACCTTTTATATTGACTTCCAGATGTAGCAAGTAGGTTAAAATTAAGAACTCAAAATTGGTTGAATAATTTGAAACTAGGTATTCTGATATTTGTTTTTTGAATACGAACAATAACCAATTATTAAAAAATAATTTAAATTTTTAAATAATTTCACACCCCTACAATCTAAAAGTCTGGGAATGACTTTCAGTGCCCTATCACAATTCACAATATACCGTACATTTTAAAAAAATTCTTCAGCCAATGAAAGGCTTTGCACAACATACACACACACCATTTTAATTTCTCGACTCTCGACATCTCATTCAATATTCTCAAATATCTCTTGTCAAAAATTCATTTGACTGCAACTACAGTGATTGATTTCTTGAGCCAAAGACATTTTCACTACCGCACATGGTTACGTTTCTTTACCAACTTTGGCAGTCACTGATTTACTTCATGCAAATACAAGAAATTACAATATTATTTCCAATTTTGTACAGTGCACATATGCAAAAATTTTTTTTTTGTGAAACTGAAAATGTAAATATCAATATTATATCTGTAATTCCGCAATGACGGCAGGTAAATTGTACAAACTACATACAATCCATTGTACTTGGCACCTCTCTGTTTCCAACTAACAAACACCCAAGATGACAACATTTTAACTACTGTACAGTACAATAGAAATTTGTGTCAAATTTGAGCTGTTGGTAACATACGTATAGCAAAATAATTTTGGGGTGCATTGCAAACTGTTACTGAGCTCAAAATGTTTTGTTCTATATCTGCTAACAGGAGTAAACAACCTGCATCTACCAAGCAAAAAAAATAGTAACTATGTAATCAGGCGGAAGTGTGTTGCAAGTTTCGCTTAAATAAATAGTAAGGCACAAGATGTGAATCCACATGTGTGACATTGTGCGTATTGAATACTGATTTCTAGTTGACTAGTTTTAATACACTACATTGTAACACACAATAGACTTGCAAAAAAATACACATTGCAGGAATGCAGCTACCAAATATTCTGATTACATATTCCAAATGTTCCGTAATTTAAGTGGTATCTAATTCTGGTCACTTTAAATATGGTTTTTCTATTAAGAATTTGTAACATCAGAAAAATGCCTTGTGCATTGTCCAGAATGTGCGTTCATTTTCCCAAGTTTTGTTTTGTTGTCCAATGACATTTTAAAATTCCGAAAGGTGAAGAAAGTTTACAAGAAACAAAAAGATCATACACTAACAATCGTTAACTTCACTTTGTCTCTTCTAGACACCCGCTTTCTTTAGTCCAGTTTAGTAGTAAAGTATATTTCGCATCTCGAACAATCTTTCCCTTTTTAACCTAGGATCATGTCGCCTACATTTGGCTAACGTAGGAAACCTTCAGCATCCCACTGTTCAGTAGGAGGTAGCACGAGTCATGTGTTTATTGATTTTTCAATAAACATAATTTGGTTCTCTATCCTTACGCTTTTTCATTTACAGAGAATCTTTCTATTTTGCCCGGTAAGAACAATTCACGCCGTGCACTGCCGACAGGAACAGAGTATTTTTCTAAAACACACCCATTAGATGGCTGCCTGTTTCTTCTCAACCACCCAAACACTGGTAGTGCTGGAGGGGAAGAACAGAGGAGCCACAACCAAAAGGAATACCTTCATCCAAGGAGAGGCAGCAAGGCCAGGTTATACCCTTGCTTCGAGCCCTGATAGTGCTGGAGTGAGACCGTAGCTGAGTCGTACCGTTCAACCGTGCCTTAATTCACAACAAGTAGAGGCATTGGTGGTCCAAACGGCTCAATGCCTCTGATCAACCCGCCAAGTGTGGGGGATCAGTGAAGACTTTTAGAGAGCTCGTGCCAGCAAGCAGCTACTGGACTGACACAGTTAAATTGTTTCTCATCAAGGTGCTCTACGTGTGTTGTTTAAGCAGCGACACTCTATGGCTTACAATGTAAGGCACAGCCAAAGGCGTAGGGAGCAAAACCTAGCTCTTCTTGCTGTAAACCGTGGTCTGCACTCACCCCTCCTACGCAGGAAAGGCAAGTGGAACGGAACTGCGCCACCGCACTAAGGCGCCAAGCAGTCACGAATGCTCTCGTGGTATTTGTATATTTTCCACCGCATATTCGCACCAGCCAAGAGTATCACCCAGTTCTGAGAGGACTGGTTTACAGGACCGAGGCTAGGTACGGCCTGGCCAATCCCAAATTCTGGAGCCGGGAATCTAGTGCCTGGAATAGTCAATATGACGTGAGGCAACCCAGCATCCATTGAGTTGAGACCAAGATTCGAAAACCTCGAATTCATCAGCATCACGGAGGTCATCTGAGTAAGTCAGTAGCTAACACCTCTCACCAGCCACAGAAAAAACCTGTATATAACGGTTTTAATATTTCTTTTTTCACCTTTCTAACAGCCAATTTAGTCTAGCGCATCAAATCTTGATGACCGTGCCACACAGTCAATAGCCAGGGACGCGTCCAAGTGATTTTGTGGCGCCCAACGTGGGGCGTCAGGCTATTAACTGTACACAGTGAACGGCTGAACTAGATCAACCAGGGCCCAAAGAACTAAGGGTAAAGCCAGAGAAACCGAACGGACTTCAGGGAGTCCACGAAACATGCCATGGTGCCCATAACCATTAAAATGTCGGTCTCAGACATCAACTCAGCCATAGGCGAAAACCGCGACAATGAGCATGTAGCTATGCCAACTGTCCAGGCAGTGGTTCACTGCAAATAGAATGCACATACTGCGCCAAGATATTCCATTATGCATGCCTAGGCTGGCCTGAAGAGGCTCGTGATACAGATGGGTTAGAATACAGATGTGCAGCCTGCCATCAACAACCCACTAGCTTCTGCATCACTTATGTACAGGATGGGCCGACGAACACGTCTCTATGCCCGGAATGACTTATTAGTGGGAGCTGTGCCAACAAAAGCATACCTCTCACTACCGCAGGTCCAAGCCATCCCGTATATATACAACCAGGGACGGCACCTGGCCATCCAGCAACTGGGAGAGACAATGACATTCAGATTACAGATTTTGCAGGCCGACCCCATGAGGATCCGGTAACATTCCCATGAGAATGTGAAAAGGAGTTCAGGGAAACGGACCTATCAGCAAAACAATGGGTCGAAAGGGTCCAGTTACATTTGAAAGGACTAGCCTTAACATGGTGGGAACGGTACGGCGAGTTCCTCACCGACTGGAAACAATTCAGTAATAGGCTTGCTGCAGAGTTCACTGGCAAAGAGGTTCTTTTACAAACAAATAATTTTTACGTTACTAAGGCTAGTACGTGGAACCTTGTAATTGCGAGGCTTGATAACAGTAAAAAAAAGTCCTTGTATCTGCGAGTACTCATAATAAACAAATGTTTGCATTAAATTAAAATTTGAAGAAACTAACAAACTCTTGAGTTACTAGAAGAGCGGGAGATGTATTATGATGTATCTTAATAACTGGATGCTAAAAACTTCATATCTGCAGGATGGACACAACTTGCATATACAGTACAACGAAGTTCGACAATCAATCACAAAATCAGCAACAGTGTAACAAAATTTTGTATGCAAATATCAATAAGAATTGATTATAGGTACATAAAAATTAATTATGTACATACTTTCTAAGCGTAGGAATTTTACTAAAACAACACCAATATAAACAAGGGCACGAGCCAATGAATGATAGCCAGCGGCACATCCGCCTACATCACTTTTTCCCCACTGATATAAACCTTTTCCAAATGCTTTAATGCATAAGTGCCTAACTGTGAAAAATTACCATTGAATAATTAATAGTAATATGACACCAAACCCCCTTAAGACTACAGCATTTGCTAGCTTTCTACAGATTTTGCGCATGAAAGATACGTATTATTTGCGCTGGTGTCAGCAGGTAAAGTGAACAGCTAGAGTATTGAATCAGCTTGTGGTGTGCTGTTCAGGATTCACAAGATGGCCATTATATTATTGGGACACGCATTTAGTTAGAACAGCATCACTGGATCAATACGAGAGCGAGCAGATGATTGGTTGAACATACGTGGACAGTCAGCAGGAGAGAGAGAGAGAAGCAAGCTCATGGCAGGGTTGCCAGATGCAGCGGCCATTCCACCGTTGCCACATCATCTGTTTCGACACAATGCAACCGACAGCGTGCTCAATGGATGTCATCATAGTAGAGTAATTACGGCAATTATTAAACGTGTCTACATGTACTATATTTACTGTAATTTTCTATTTTTCTAAGGCAAATCACTTGTATCTACGAACATGCACATGAAAATACCACTCATAAATACCAAACACTTTTACTATAAATAGCATATACAAACTGAGGGTGCACCACAAAAAGCTCGTTAAGGCCCATACTCGTACTTGTGAGGTTCCACTATATACAATTTTTCTTTTCCATTTTTTTTTTTTTTGTTAAACTGGATAGTGGGAATCCTTAATTACTATATTTACATGAATCTTTACAAATTTTTTTCATATGTCAAGATGACAACATTAATTTTCTGAAAACGGCAAAATGGAAACACTGGTTTTTAGTTATCAAAATACGTAGAACTTTTTTTATACTTCACAATGGTGAAATTATCCAGTTCCTCAGTATACAACAAAAGAAATTTTCATTGTAGGAATAACAGAGCCCAGTCACCTTACAGCAAACATTATTCCAGAACGATTGTGCCAAAACCACTTACCCTTGTAGGCAGCATTCATTACAGTAGCGGTGACCAACAGAAATATCTCTTGAGAAACTTTGCCAGTGTTGACTTTGGGTGCCAGTGGTGTCTTGTCCATGGATCCTGATTCTCTGAATGCCAGCGAAAGTTGAAATGGGCGGTAGGTCACCTCCCTTTGTGTCACACCATAGCCATTGGACTTGAGGCCACGGTACTGACGCAAACAGCAAAAGAATGACTCCTTGCACTGGGCCAAAGATGCTGGGGAAAAAAACAGAAAATCAAAGTTACACACCACACATTTTCTTTCCAACAACATCTACCTATTGCACATCCTTCCTTTGATATGCTTGGCCCCATTGACCTTCTTACTGGCGCGGATCTCCTTCCTCAATTGTTGACCGGAGGGAGGACTGAGGTCCCACCAGTTGCTCTAGGGTCTGTGTTCAGTGGGTTTTGATGGGGAAGGTGGCATCTGAACCTGTTTCTCCTCCTGCCATGTCATTATGTATATCTCTCCTCACTTCCGACCCTCCTCTGGAGGATGTCATGAGAAAATTCTGGGAAGTTGAAGAGTTTTCAATCAACAAACATAAGTCGCCCGAGGAGGTCCTTTGTGAAAGAATATTTGTTGATGCTCTAACTCAAAACGATGACGGTCTTTACAGTGTATGCTTGCCATTTCGCACTTCTCAAACTGACATTGGAGACACCAGCCCTAAGCTGTAAATTGCCTGAGTGGTCTTGAGAAGCGTCTTAAACGGAACAGTGAATTAAAGGGTATGTACACCAAATTCATGAGAGATCACCTTAATCCCGGCATATGGAGAGGATTTCTCCAGATCAGGTTCAGTCATCCTTATCCTGCTATATCACCTACCACTGTGTGATCAAGCCCGAGAGTTCCACCACCAAACTTCGTGTGGTGTTCGATGCCTCAGCCACGAATTCTAAGAGACGGTCACTCAATGATCTCTTTCTTACAGATCCCAAGATACAGCGAGAGATTGTAGATGTTGTGTCGAACTTCATATTGAATATGATTGCATTTACTGATGATATCAAGTAGATGTATTGAAAAATTGTGATTCACCCTGATCACAACGATTATCAATGCAATGTATGGCGGTTTTGTGACACTGATACAGTCAAGCATTTTCATCTGAAAACAATCACATAGAGTATCGTCTGCACCTTTCCTAGCTATTCATGCATTGCAGCAGTTGGTTAAGGATGAATCAGCCAATTTCCCTAACACGTCCAAAGTCGTTTTCAGACACTATGACATTGTCACAGGTTCTCATTCAGTTGAGTCAGCATTGGCCCTTCAAAGAAAGTTAATTTCTTGTCTTGCTAGGGTGGATTTAAGCTGTGAATGTTCATGAGCAAGCACCATTCCCTACTTGACTGGCTTCCCATGGATGATGTTGAGATGCCACAATCATTCAGCCTGGATATGGATAGTAAGGTTGTCTTGTCAAGGTGTTAAGGTTGCAGTGGAATCCTGTCTCGGACACATTTGCCTGCAAAAATCACAGCGACCCGAGTCATGCCACCAAATGCACCATTTTGTCCACCCTCAGCACGCATCTCTGACCCTCTTGGATGGTCAAGTCCTCTCCTTATGTTTGCAAAACATCTTCTCCAGATTTTGTGGTTGAAGACTATTGATTGGGACGCTACTCTCCCATCGGACCTCGCAGCATGCTGCAGGCTTTTTAATCAAAAGCTTTCTCGCCTGTCATTAATGACAGTTCCTAGGTGTATCAAGGGTTTGGGAGGCTGTGTTTATGAAATCCATGTGTTCTTAGGCAGTTCTGAGATTGGTTACGCAGCAGTGGTTTACTTGCATATTTTGGAACCTTATGATTTGTGTGGTGTGCTCTTGTTGGCACGTCTGCTCAACCATGTCAAGTGACATTTAAACATGACCTTTGTTTGTCCTCCATCAGTGCGTGGACTGATTCCCAAGTTGTCCTGGGATGGATTAATTAATCTCCATACCAGTTAAAAATGTTTGTGGCCAACAGGGTGAGTGAACTCCAAGGCCTTTCCCAACCATTCTGGTGGAAGCATGTACACTCCAAAGACAATCCTGCAGATTGGGCTTCACGTGGTCTTTTGCAGGCTCAGCTGCTGAATTGTCATTGTCATTGATGGACATGCCCATCATGGCTAAGAGACCCTTTAGAGCAATGACCTCAGTACACATCAAGTGTAGTTGCAGCTGATATGAACCCTGCATTACTTGAACACAAAGCTGTGACACTGAACACACTAACCCAGCACCATGATCTGGATAACTTGGTGACACAGTTCAGTCGTCTTACTAAGCTCTTGAGTGTTACCAGTTTCCAACTATGCATTGCACGCACAATTGTTGTAGTTCGCATGCCACACGTCTAAATGGATGCCTTACCCTTTCAGAGTTGGATCACACCCTTAAGTTTTGGTTTCTGTGAGCTCAGATCAAGACATTTATAGATGATACTGTGGTTCTTAAGAGTAATTGATGCATTGCACCTAAAATTAGGAAATTGGTGCCATTTCTTAACGAGCTTTGCTTGATCAGGGTGAGTGGTCAACTTTCTCAATCTACGGTTCCTTTTGAGCATAAACAACCTGTGTTGTTGCCTACGTAGCACTCCCTGACTGACCTACTAATAAGCCATTATCATGAAAAGAACAATCATCCTGGAGTACAACTTTTCGGGGCATTCTGAGAGAACAGTTCTGGATCTTGTTAGACAAAGATGCCATCACCCGCCATTTACGGTATTGTTTCCGCTGTTTTAGACAGAGGACTTCTCCTAGTCAACCACGTACGAGAGATCTTCCAGCCATGAGGGTACAACAAATAAAACCATTCGTAAGGGCAGAAGTTGATTATGCTGGCCTGTACATGATCAAACTTGCGCAAGTACGCAGGGCAGCAATCTTGAAAACCTAGCTCTGCATTTTCGTGTGCTGTGCCGCAAAGGCAGTTCATTTTGAATTGCCTTCTGATCTGTCCACAGAAGCGTTCCTTGGAGGGTATAAACGTTTTCTTGCTAGACGAGGTAGTTCGTCCAACATTTACTCTGACTGCAGCAGTAGTTTTGTTGGGGCATCGTTTGCAGGAACTCAAGCAGCAGGCTTCATATGCTTCTCACCAACAGATGGTAAGGCCACATTGTCCCAGCTTGGTGTCAACTGGCACTTCAACCCCTCTGCTGCTCCTCACTTTGAAGGCCTTTAAGAGGCTGTTAAGTACAAGGTTATTAGGGAACAGGTTTTAGAAAGTTTGAAGAATTGTATACTGTGCTAGTTCAGGTGGAAGCAATGTTGAATTACAGGCCATTGTACCCTTTGAGTTGTGATCCCAATGATCTCGGTGGCCTTACACCTTGCAATTTCCCGACCCTTTAACCTTTGGTTACTCTGCCTGAACCTGGCCTCAGAGACGTTCCCCTTAATCGCCTGCACCAATGACAGCTTGTAGAGTGGCTGCAACAGGATTTTTGACATCACTGGCACCGCGACTACCTGCATATTCTACAACCACTGCAGGAAGTGACATGACAAAGGACCTGAGCTTGCTGCCAATCAACTTGTGCTACTCAAGGAAGAAAATCTTCTGCCCCAACTATCGCGTTTGAGGTGAGTCCTGGAGCACCACCCAGGGAAGGATGGCAAGACAAGAGTGGCAATATGAGCACCCCCACTGAACAACTCAAGTGTCTGTGGTGAAAATTTGTCCATTGCCATTCAATTGTTCAAACATAACATTTCAAGGTGAGCGGAATGTTTAGACCTATAAATATGTGAACACTCAATTTTCATGTGTTATTGACTGTGTGTGTACTGGACAAATTTTATGTACCTACTGACTTCCTCCCATGTGCTGGACACATTCGATATTTGAATTTCCCTTGCTGCCACCTCTCGTGATTTTTGCAGCTGGCAGAACTGCATCCAGCACTGGATCATATGATTGGCAACTCTGGGATGCCAAGAGGCAGTCAGTTGTTCGTGTAGCAACATGGTGGTGAGTAGTGTCAACCAGGCAGCATCACTTCCAATTGATATATAAATAAATAAATAAATAATTTTGCATCCGAAGAAATTTGAGTTTAGAGTCTATTTTGTCTTTGTGGCAATAACAGTACACATTAGTATGAGATTTAATTTTTTTATTGTGTAAAATGGAATGTGATATGTGGGAAAATGATAAATCAAATGCTCATCAAATAAATCACGATGAAAAACTTAACTAAAATAAGAGCTTTAAAGTTGCAGTAGCAAAATACGTGATCACAACAAACAACTGTTCAGCATCAAGGTGTTACTATGTACACTAATTTAAAATTTTGATACATATATTTTTTAATGTGATTTATTCTTACGATTCAGTAATACTCGTGACTTGACTACAAATTTTAATGAATGAATACCAATGCAAAGAGATCCAAAACTATGACTGTACTGACAAAGAAAATATTTACTACTGTTTTCTGCAGGCTGTTCCCTTACTGCTGATAAACACTGATAAACCATCAGTGATATTGGTGCTTGTCAGCAGTAATGGATCATGGGCTACATATAGTATGACAAGTTGGCTCCCTTTCCACTGATTTGAACTAAATCACAAGTCCATATAAAAGACAAGGATCATCGACAATAATTCATAAAGTCAAACCAAAAATGTTGCCAAATTGATGTTCAAAAAACTAAACATACGTTGTCAAAAAACAAAAAAGTAAAAACCAAAATAAATCCAAGAATCCAAGTCATAGTAACACAAGCAAAATGAGAAGGCAAGAAAAATGTAGCTGGATAAACAGGTGATGGTAGGAGTCTCAAACAAAAAAATTTGACCGCATCAGGGGTATTGACTAGCACAGCCAGCGAAGGGTTGGGGATTGTACCAATTTTTAGATACCTATGTGCTATGTCCAGTACAGTGCTCCCTTAGCGAAATACAACATGTAGTAAACATAACATGTGGAACAAATAATTTTTCGGTCAGTTTCCCTAAAATTTTCAAACCTTTTCCATCCAAATTTTTCCCGGTTCCTCAAAAACAATTTGTTATAGAAAGGTGGGCAGTATAAATGGGGTCCGTATAGAGAGGTTTTACTGTAACATAATATATTTTGGGCTATAAAGCATTGGGTTTAAAAACACGTGAAGCAATTATGACAGAGCATGTGGACACCACAATTAATTAAATGTTTTCAGCCCGGTAAACAACGATGTGCAAACATGTACACTTTTTAGTCATGTTTATGCAAGTACCTTGCTGGTGTTGTGGGAATTTTTTATGAGCAAATAAATATTTTTGTATGATTGCAATAAGCACTGTTGGTTAAAGGTGCCTATTTTGTGTGTCTTCTTGAGTGAAATGTAATAATAATGGCACACGTAAATTGTTTTGTAAAATTACTTGGTTTTCTATTTTCCACAACCATCCCGAAGCATCAGAAATATATTTAAGTTACTAAGTTAAAGTCCAGTGGTTTCAGGAAACATTTGAAATGTTGTATTTACCAAAGAATTCTGAAAATAAATGATCTTATACAAATGGAAGACAAACATGATTTTAGTGGAGCAATTATCAAATGACTGCCCTGTAACAACATATGTTCAGGAATAGCGATTCGAAATTACAAACACTAGGTTATAATATAGTGTACATAAGACATATTGAAACAGTTATTACAATACTTTTAATATAAGATGCCTTACAAAATTCTTTTCGAACTTATGTTTTGTAGTGTAGAAATTACATCTGTTTTATGTATTGAAAAGGTGATGAGCGTAAAGTTAACTTTGATGAAAATTTTTAGCTACAGGATGTTTATTATGTACAGTAATTGCATATGTACAAAGAACAACATATTTACATCTCATGTTTCGATCTTTATGTGAACTTAAAACTTTTCAAGTGATAATAGTTTGAATATTTTTTCTGTACACCAAAATAACATTCTAACTTTACCACATTCATATATTTATTCTGTACAGTTAAATTGAAATCAGTTAAAAAAAATTATGGATGGGAACTTTCCAAATTGTTTTATTCCAATACCATTGATTCCTTTAAAAATACTTTGATTCTCAACACTAAGTTCTCATACAGTGAATCATCAAACCCTACTTCTGAATTAAATTTTATTTTTTTAATAGTTAGAGGTAGGAGGGAGAAGGCAGGGGAGGGAGCCAATTTATACAAATAAACACAAATACACTGTCTCATTATATATGTGTGTATGTACACACACACGTGCGTGCACACCCCCCCCCCCCCCTCCAGACGTGATTTGCAATTAAGAATTGACATGCGAAACCCTGAGGGTAATGGAGGAACATCACCACAGTGAAGAGGGTTTTTAGTGGGTACTACGTCAGGTGCACCCGGTGGAGGGGTGTTCGTTTGATTCAGTCTTTACGAGGTACTGGAGCATATCCAGTGTAAAGTACTGGCCTAGTAGCTTAGTGGCGGGGCACGTAATCAGGTTCTGTGAGAATGACTTTGCGTTTCAATGGATTGGTTCTGGACGGTATACTGGGCGACGCGTAACCTGTGGAGGCTGCTTAACCTGTGTCAATTCTGTCTGGCTAGAGCTGGAACTGGTGAGATCAGTGAGTAGGGGCTCGTAGGTTGTGATGGTCGCAGGCGTTAAGTTCCTGCTGACGCCCAGAGGCAGTGAGCACCTGTCTAATCTTCTCTCACACACCAGTCCGACAGGAGCAGGGCATTAGGATAGAATCACACTTTCAAGTCCATGAAGAGAGCAGGTGACGTGTTGCCCTATACTGGTGTACAGCCACGTCCCATGTCTGCCAACCAAATGTGGCACCTCTGTTACAGTACTCAGAGTCGGAACATGGTAAAGAGAGTAGCCACTGAGCAGGCAAGCTGACCTCAAAGAACTGACAACCTAGTGTCGGGTCTCTATAGTTCTGTACACAGTGGTGCACAGGAAGGGTGGCCGTCCAATGTGCGTGTGGGTACTCTTGTTGGTTTATTGCACCGTTTAATTAACTTCCCCGGTCACCTGCATTTCGTTGGATGGGCGTGAAGTCAACTGGGAGAGGAATTACTAATACAGGAAAGATACCCATGAGTTGGTTATAACTAAGGATGGGTCAATACTACATTTTCTTGATACTCGATACCAATTTCCATACCAAAACATTCTCACGATACTCAAAATCGATACTTTTCTCGATACCAAATATAAATTGTCATGGACACAAAACAATTTGGCCAAGAAAATTGCTCATTTTACTAATGTCATTGACACACAATGAAACTATATAAAAACCCACATTACACTGGGAACTCGACATGCAAAGGCTTTTTGGAATGCTCACTGCCAGCAGAGATAACTATGGTACGAAATTAAAGGTTGCTGTTAATATCTTGTGAACCGCTGGACCTAGAACAAAGTTTATGGGTACGTTGGAATGCCTAAAGGATGCAGATTAAATTATGGCACACTTTTCAAAGTTATTGCACACATTCCAAAAGTTATGGTATGCCTGTACCATTACTATGGCACAAGAAAATGTGTATTAAATTATTCAATTAAGGTACATTTTTCAAAGTATCATACATATGCCAAACATTATGGTATGCTCATACCATAAATATGGCACAAGAAAATGGGTGTTACAATTCTATACTTTTGGATATTCTCATGCGAATACTCAATACTATATCAAGGGAATCGTGGTATTGCAGTATCGAGGATTCCATCCCTAGTTATAACTTCTGTTTATTCCTTCGACGGAAGTAAACAGGGTGGTGTTGTACTACCAACTAACGTCAGCAAGAGCTTACATAAACTTAACCTAGGCTCAGCCAGGTTAAGTCAACCTTATCATAAGCTAACAATGGCAGTCTAGACAAGCATTATGTAACTAACTTGAACTGGTACTACTCCTACTAATGTTTGCCCAGAAGGGGTCACAGTGTCTAGTGTGTAGATTATGTTGGCGATGGTAAGGATCGGATACTTCCGGCAATGAGTTGCGGTGGAGACCAAGGAGCTGGAGGTTCAGAGAAGGCTGGAACTAACGAGCAGGCTGGTCAAGATCTCCGGCAGAGTATGCAGTGGAGAAAATGAAGACTGGTCAAGAGTGTGCGGTAAAGGTCAGTAGCAGACTGGCGTTTAAGGGCTGTAGCCTGCTATTTATACTCTGGCTGGTGTACCCCTTCAGTCAGCTGGAAAGGGGTGGTCGATGGAGAGGGGGTAGCTGTAGCATCGCTTCCTCTAGGTGTGACGTCACCGGCCGGCTTGGAGATCAAGATGCAGCGGAACGTAATGGTAGAGCCATTTGATGGCGTGCGGTGGTACTCAATGTCTTGGATGCATAGCCTCGGTGGCTCGACCGGAGAATAATACAATCTTCAGGCTGGAACGTCCATTCTTGCCATCAGTAGACAGTACAATTTGGTGTCACATGATGCGTGGTAACAATGAAAACTCCATAAATATCTATCTAGCAGCAAGGCTTGCTCACTGATAAGCCAAAGTCATTTGATCACGAAAAGACGTCATGCGTCAGAATATTAATATAGACAAAATCTCCGTGTTTACAGCATTCTGAAATCAGCACGTTTTTAGGTACTACTGGATTATGTTATATTGCAAGTTTTTTGTATTATTCACTATTCACTACTTGTGTAGAACAATCCAAGCCAATAAAAAAGAACAGAATGAATCACTAATGGGAAAATCTAAGCGTAAAAATTCTATGGAAATACAGTAATTCTTGAGAATGTGCTTTGTAAAAGATACACAATTGTGCAGTAGACAGAAACAAACATATTGGGCAGGGTGCAATCACGTGTGATGCACACGCTCATAGCGCATATCCTACACAGGAAATGTTACGTGTCACAAATTATAGTCACGGCTATAGTAAATGCCTGCAGCCGAGTCGCTCAATTATAAACATAACTTCCACCCACCTGCCTAACACAGCTGTACACGTGAACATATCTTACTGCTGAACAACACTTTTCATGCTGTACAATTGGAAGTAGACAGACAGATAAAAAATAATTGTATATACAGTGAAACCCTGTTAAGACATTTCAGAAAAACACTAAGAAATATTTTGCTTATTAAGAAGGAAAACTTAAAAAGATAAAATTATGTGTTTGTAACAGACCAAGTGCAAACTTTTTAGACCTATTAACCAGGAAAACTTCGTAAGAGGGTTTTACATAAGAATCCGTTGATTAGAGGTCCAATAAAGAGAGACATTACTGTATTAATACAGTATTACTATAATGTGCATCTCTCATTATACTCAACATGAAGTTTAAAAAGTTTAGAAGACGTATCTTAACGATGTACCAGACCATCTACTGAAATTATGGATCTATACAATTTATTGACAGTCACCTGAAAAATGGCAGATATAGAGTCCACTATATTTGAGGTTAAGATAAGGATGATGTTAAGAGTTTAATACAATTTTATGATCCTTTTTTTTTTCCATGTTAGTTAATACTAGGGCTGATTGGTTAACAGAATTTTCGATTCTGTCCAGTAATTTTTATAAAAACTAAAACAACCTGAATTATATAATAATAATAATAATTTAAAACAAATTAGGGGTGGGAAATTCAATTTCTCGATTCCTTAATATTTCAATTTTTGCTGTAATCGGCATAATCGAGAGGAAGTATGAATTTATAAATTTTTATTATTTCAATTATTATTGTGAAATATTAGTTTATAGTTTAATAATTAGGCCTGTGCGAATATTAAAATTTTTGAATAATTAAATATTCATATTCGATTCGATGTTGAACATAAATACTTAAAATTTTCTAATACTCAATTTTTTTCCAAAGTGTGAATGTTGATATTTAGAAACAGTAGTTTCGGACACAAAAGAACATCACGTATGGTATTTACCGGAAAGGAAGACAAAGTTTTTGGCAGAAAAGAAATATAAAAATTGAGGGGTCAGCTATAATTCAGGAATCATGTTCAATTCAAAATCTAGGCAATTTTGACTGTGTCCTATGGTTGTACGTTTTTTTATAGTGCTGAGACTGTACCTAAGCCTAAAGATGAAGCGCTTTGCTGGGAAGCAAAATGGCTCAAGTCACGAATAGCTCATTAAACATTTGCTTGATATGAAAGCTAATTTGAAAACAGAAATTTTGTGTGCATAAATGTTTTTGTAAACTTTGTTGCATTCATAAAAATTACTAGTCATGACTGACCCGAACCGAGAACAGACATTTTAAACCAAAAACCAAACCAAACCAAACTAAAAATGTGAGACCGGTCAGCTCTAGTTAATACAATAAACTAAAGTAAAGGTGCCCAAGTTAAAACACTAACAATTTAAACCCAGCACAACTCATTAAGTATGCAAAGAAATTTCTTACCTGCACCATTGGTGCTGACCAATGTGTCTGCAACACCGGCTGTGATGAATGTTGAGAATGCAGCTCGATCCTTGGGGTGTACAAAGTCAATAAAGAAGCGCCCAAGCCACATATCCTTGGGGAACCCTAGTACATCAGTGAGGCTACTTGAGATGCAAAGGATGGTACCATTTTGCATGGAGACTACAGCAGAAAACTTTTCCTGCGAAGATCAAACAACACATCTAAATACCATATATACTCTGTTTACTGTGCAACAAAACAGTATTGCTATATTAATGCATGCTGCAGTTTACTTAAACATGGGTTGCCACTGATTCTGAACATTAACCCTAAATTCAACCAACAGAAATTCTGGAAAATCATGGAAACATTAACTATAAATAACCTGAAAAATCCAGGTTCTATTAATTACTGAAAGTCTTTAGAAAATAAATTGTTGCTGAATTAGGACCCTATTGCACTAATTTTGGTGCAGCCGCAATGAAAGTTTGAGGCTACGTCACTATCAGGAAACATCTTTAGCACCAACTTTGTGAATTTGCCACTTAAATTTTGATGCACTCACTCCTCTCCACCAGCAGTGGCTCATTACCCACTCGAGGCAGGGGGAGGAGGGTGTGCGAGACCCTACCTCCATCCGGGCCTAATCAAAGAGTTGAGCCGAGCTTGGCGGATATGAGTGCTGATTCCCTCCGGGGTATGCCTAATTTTCCCTTCTGCGGTGACAAGAAGTCTATTGGGTATTTTGCCTGGCTGGTCGGGATTTGCCCACATTGGGGGACCTAATGGGGTACCGTTGGGTATAAGGACTGAGTGGGTGGAGGAGAATCAAACCCCAGGGTGAGCTTGATCATGAAGGTCTTCCTCCCATGAAGCTTGACCTTGCTCACCGTAAGGCCACCGAGGTAACTACCTTGTTACGTACTGATTTAGAGGGGATTATTATATTAATGACTTTCCCTGCTGTAGTGCAAATCTGGCAAATGGAAGGTGAAGTTTTCTTAATAGGTTCCTGTTGTGGTGTCAGTTTCACACCCGGCTCGGGCACCGGGGGGGGGGGGGGGGATTAAATAACTTACATGCTCTAAGTCCAGCCATGGCCATCAGATTCCCAACAGTGGGTCCAAGTAGGAGTTACAATTTTCGTCAACTGAAGTAGTGACCTCCCTAATCAACTCGACATGTCTCACCGCGAATTAAGGAGGAAGTAGTGTAGGATCATTGGGGGGTTCGACAGGGTTTATATTGTCTGATTTAGCTAGCTTTCATTGCAGTGCCCATCTGGCCAGTCGTCTGATTCTACTATTGTGTCCGTCTCCTTTCTTATGCATCTGATCACAGAATGTAAATTTGCCAATCCCACTAATTTTTTTAATGGGCTCTTAAGCACAGTAATGAATATGGTGATGGGTCATGACCTAGACATCAGCGCTCAAGCTCTCCTGGGTGTGGTCTTGTACAGACACTCCTAGGTAATGAGCATGATATATGACTAATGAGCATGATATATGACTAACTACCTAGATTTGGAGCATTTCTGCAGGTGGATTCAGGTGTACCGGACACCTCTCAGGAGTTCCCCGTCTTCTTCAGACTAAAACCTTGTGTAGGCTCCAGGAATCCTAAGAGGTTTGGCCCACTCGTGTTTGATCCGCAGAGGTAGCTAGTTTAGAAATGAGCTACAAATTGCAAGTTATTAAAGAACTATTAAATTAACAAACATACGTAAGAGGGAATTAAATAACTACCTCACCAAGGTTAAGTTTAGCACATGCGCATTTATTGCTGCTTCGTGAAAACGAGGATACGCGGTTCTATATAAAAATAGCTAAAATTATTTATATAAATTATTTTACATTACATCAGGTGAAGGCAAAACTGAGTATTAAAATTCCAACAAAAAACCTCCAAAATGCTATTCGCAATTGACAGCGAATTAACGAGAGGTGATTTTGTCCAAAAGGGATGATGTTACAGCCTGCTACCATGGAGTGCAAGGATTGACTCGGATAAGAGAGTGCAGGGGTAAGGACGTTGTGATACCTTTGGATCTTGACCAGGGGCTTCCTACGCGGGCTGCGGGGTTGTTGTTGAAGCATCTGGAGGAGCCGCTTTATAGCTGCTGGAGTTGGTGAAAAGAGCCTTGGCAAGCTCGGAGGTCCTTCTTCATGCCAGAAGAGCCCTCCGACCTTATACAGGTCAGAGGGCCGACACAGACTGACGAGAGTGTTTTTGCCTCTCCTTATATACCCAAAATGACAGCTTAGTGGTTGTCACAGAAGTACAGGGGTTGCTAACATTCCATCCGCAGGGTAGGTTATTTCAGGACAGTGGGTTTTGACATATTCACCACCTCCTCACGAGGCTCAGCGGCGATGACGTCACTGGCCGCAGGGGTGCTGCTTTCCTGCAGTGTCTCTCTTAATCATCTGATCTTTCTCTGCGTGTCCATGGCTCAGGGAGTAATACAAGCTTCGGTTTCGGGGTGGCGACCGCATGCCAATTTCTGGGTGGGCAGTACAATCTCAATCATATCCATGTGTCTGTAGTCATTCAAATCTGTGTGGAATCAAAACTGTTGCCACGGGATTAACTGTCTGCCGGCGTGTGACTTGCCCCATAATTCTATCAACGTGTGATGATGGGGCGAAGTCGAAAAGTAGTGAGTGCTGACGCGCTGCATAGTAGGGCGGCATGCGTCAATCAATAGGCAGGTTGGTTTCACAAACGAAATTGGGTCACAATAATTTGGCATTAGTCACATTGTTTTCATTCACCACAAAGCTATAGAGATACGTACGAATTTGCTTTTAAAAGATCTTAGGCATTTTTGCGAGTATCAGTGTTGCCATGACGTCACAAGCAATTAAGTCTTCCACCCTTAATGCTAAGGATAGAATTACATGCTCCAATTGGCACTTTTTGTTAACATGATGGTCACATTACCTATTTTGTCTACAAAATCTATGAAGCATTTTTGTAATTTGCAATTTTTTTTTACCATATTCGAAGATAAATTAAAATATACAAATTACCTCATTGTCGTCATATTAGTTTTGTCTATTTGTAATGTTTAAATACACATATAGGCAAGGCTAATGCAATAAACAAATGTGTATTGTACTCAGAATAATTATTTCAATAAGCAAGTTGCTGAAAAATTCTTTAAAAAAGTATTATTTCATGTCACAATTTTGGTTAAGTAACAATTTCACATCATATAAATTTTATTTTTATTTCTAAACAGCCCTTTAACACTTTTCCGGAATATTTTTGCTTATTTCAAGACTTCATGGACTTTTAATTTTGGAATCATGATACACCAAAATAATAACAGCATGGCATGCCAGATAGTTGTATGTTGTGGTGTTCCAATAAATAATCCCAATACAAACTATGAAAAATGAAACTCAAAACAAAGTGTAACAGAGCCTCAATTCATTTTCATCACTCTTGTTTATATTGCTGTCTAAATGAAGCTCGATAAGGCAATGCTTTCATTTTTTGTTTATTGTATCATGTAAGTATGGGTATTAACAAACATAACTCTATTTTCTTTGGAACATATGCTTGAAAAGGATATTGCTGGAATAAACATCATTTCAATAAACCATTCATACTTTAAACCATGCATACGAGGTTAACCGTTAATGTAAACCAATTGCAAAATGGAAACTATTAACAAGTAAACAAATTTCTACGAGACAAAGGTATGTGAATAGTTGAAAAATGAAGAAGTCTCTGAGATGATAAAAATATGTATATTATTGAGTACTTCGACATTTATGTAGTCATAAAAGTACTGTTCAGATGTATCAAAATGTTGCCACCGCAAGTGGTAAAGTTATGTCTACAGTTCTCTAAGAGGCATTCCTTTAACACATGTCTATGGTTCATGGGCACTTGTAAATAAACACCACACAAAAAATACACACAAATGGACAATAGAAAATAACCGTAATATTTGGATGCAATCCATCAATCCACTTTAAGTAATCCCATGAAAACTGATGAAATTCATTAAAATAGCAGCCCTGACTTAAGACTATGGCAGCCTAGACCCACTTACCTCCTTGGATACTTGCAGATCAGCCATATGCACTGAAACTTGTGGCTCTTGGACAGCTTCAATGGTAGGTGGCTCCACCTTTGAAACGTCTGCGACACTTCCAGTACCTGAGCCCACACACAAATACAACACAATGTGCTATTTTAAAAATTTCACAAATATTTTTATGTTGTTTTACTGGTATTGTACTATTTTTAAATACTTAAGAAACCTAATTTTCAGTATTTAATTCAATAATAACAATTGAGGTATTAAATTAATGTCATAATTAATTCTTTTGTTAACCATTTGAGTATCTGGGATTTGTTTACTTAATAATGTATATTTGTCCGGTGTTGTGATATAATTCATTATGATAAATATTTTATTTATTTACAGTAAAACCCCTCTATTACGACCCCATTTATTACGACCACCTCTCTATTGTGACCCAATCCTTAGGAACCGTAAAAAGTTTGAGTCAAAAGAGTCCAAAATTTGAGGTACATCTAAAAATAGATACAGTAATCCCTCATCAACCACGGTATGTGATGCGCAAATTTGTTTTTGTACAGCTTTTCTCCAACTGTGGTACTAGTTTCTATTATCCACTGTTTTCAGTCTATGGAAAACTAGCTCTTACTGATGTTAGTGGCAGCACATTTCTCAAGCTGCCATCATATACTTTGACATTTGTTGTCCCAAGCAGCGTGAAGCAATAAATTACTTAATGCCAGAAGGGGACACTGATGTATTGTCCCTGGAAACAAGAGAAGGGGGGGGGGGGGGGTTTAATCCCTCCTCTTTTGCTGTAAAATCAGCAGCACAATACACAGACTAGTTTCTTAATCAGTGTACGTATTAAAACTTCAAATTTAATTCAATGGCCCTTTTTTAATGATTATTTTTAGGTTTATGTGCACCCACGCCTACGTAATATGATTTTTTATGGGGGCAATTGTTTTTGTTCTTGTGTAGTCAATTTTATGTGTAAAGTGAATAAAGATAAGTGTGTGCAAATAAAATGTGTTCTTATGTTACGGGTACGACATTCTGGCGAGTGAGGCTGTATGCGTGTATAGGTAATGTCAGAAGTTTTTGATGAAAAATTTGGGATAGTTAATATTTCAAGTAGACCGCACTAAATATTTATATTCCCATAAACATTGCTGGGCCTCATCGTGCCAGTGCAGAGGCTAACACACCGCCTACATTTAATATAAATTCAACACATTGACGTGAATTGCATCTATCAGCATGTTTTCCCAACGCCGGGCCGCTGTTATCAAGTGAACCGGCCCTGTAACAATGGCAGTGGCGGTGCGGCAGACAGCCGCCTGCCAGAGTAATCTTGTAGCGACCGACTGACACGACAGCTGTCCAGCCTGAGGATCTAGGGCCAAGCTTCAGCAGCAAACCGCCACCCACGCCTGGCCATGCTGCAGAGGATTTAGGTGCTTGCCCAGCTACATACACGGCCAGATCAAAGTGAGAGCACAGCGCGCACACTTGTATTGCGCAACATCACCTAAAATTTTTGAATGCTACGTGCCTAGTAGCAATGTATGACTTACGAGACCTGCGTAATAGATCTTTAATAATAACTTTATATTTAAATAATACATAGTCTAATCTTTTCCCACACTTTCAATGGCCATGTCATACTGTGTTTAGGCCTTCTTTTTTATAACAAGGAGTGGTCCAATATGCCTTTCTTGGGTATCAAATTAATCAGGAAACGTCCAGCTATTAAAATATACATATTTGTATTTAATTTAAAAAGTGGTTTTTTATGCGCTAGAGATAATTGAACATGACCTTCATGCAAAAAAATTGCAAGTATGGGGGCATAGGGGTTTGGGTTGGGTCAAAATCTGCCCAAAATTTACCAAATTTTTTATTACGACCCCCCCCCCCCAATACAATCCTATTCTCTGGAACCATGAGGGGTCGTAATAGAGAGGTTCTACTATTTATCAAAGCATATGTAATGTGTTCTTTACATATTTCAGTTTATTTAATCATTGTTTGCCAATATTTTACAATTCACGTACTATTCTTGTTAGTTTGCTTTCAATTCAGTTTTAGTCTGTGCTTTGAATGCTACGTTTTTAATCCTCTCTTGCCTACAGACCAGCGTCTCATAATACTGTTTTTCTAACAAGTGTATGTTGATTGCAGCATTGCGATTTCCTTCAGTTGTCGTCGTCTGAGGCCATACCTTCCATTTACTTTCCTGCAGTTGCAGTTACAAATTCTCTCTGTGTATCCCTGCTGCTTAGCGTGTAGTTTCACATAAAAAATTCACCTTGTTCACGTGTTATGTTCTCCCACCTCTGTGCGTTTCAGCACATTTTGCCTCTTCTGGACCGCATGTGACATCTAGCATTGTAAATTTAATTTTTTTGTTACTCTTTTGTTTCATGTTACTACATGCTTCACAGTTTTGATTCTGGCATTCTAATCTGGCAGGACAGCAAGATGGCACGTGGCGAATGTGTTCCCATCTGTGTGTTCTTTGGGACTTAGTTCCCTTGTGAACTGGTAGTCTTACCATAATGTCCATTAGTGCTAATAATGCAGTAGTTAGGTTGTGCATTTGTATTTATTTCAGAATTTTGGTGATGCTGACTACATCACTTTCTCAGTTTGTCTTTATCCCTAGTTGGTGAGTAAAGTTTTCACATAACTATTTTCTCCCCTTATTAAAATACTTTAACTGATTCTATAATGAAGTGTACTATAAAAGTGACAAGTAACAAAGTTTACTAACAATAACCAATTTATTAATAAATATGGTTAAAGAGATTCTATGTTATGCCGAGGACCACTAAGTAAATAAGTAAACAAGACAAGTAAAAAATTGGTGAAGTAATTGTTGTATAGTCATTCTTTATTTTACAATAACCAAGTTTTCATTGCATATCAGAACATTATCTATTTAAATTATTTCATAATAAAAGTTTTAAAAAGTTCCTGAATTAGTAACTGGGCACGTGATTAAGAAGGCGGGATGATTCAAAAAGGAAGGTGCCTCGCACATAATATATTAAAATCTGCAAATATTATTATACTACTTTCTGTTTAATTAATTACTGCCTTCACTTTATACTGCAAAAATAACAGTCTATCAGCTTTAATGTGCAAAAACTTGACATAAAAAAATTAAAGGTAAAAAGAGGTCATGTTTTTGAGAATTGGAAACCTTTTTTTTTGCTATAATTGGTACATTCCCTCAGAGCACTTTACCTTTGGACTGACTGACAGCTTCCATGGATTGACACTGTTTTTCCAAGGACATAAACTGCTTCATGGTAGGAAAAGAATCTGGATTCAATGTCAGTTCCCACTGTTGCTGGAGTATGGAATCTAATTTTTTCTCTAATAGATGTATAAGAAGTAGATCACATGTTATCTACTGGGAGGCCAATAGCTTGTAGAGCAGACGTATTTTCAATAACCCCCCCGTAATTGAATGCCTCGGAGCAGCTGGTAAGTCCTGAATTACCGTAGGTACTGGCAAAAGGGCATCTAGGTGTGGGGATGTAATAAGCAGTTTGTTTTTGTACCTTGTGACTAGTATGTCCCCAAACTCCTGAAGAATTATTGTCTGAGAGCACAAGTGACTGAATTAACATGAGTGGTTTCTCTGCTAATGATGTTCTTAAGTAAGCCAGGTGCTCCACATTGCTCAAGAAGGGCTCCTTTGCTATTAAGGATCAAAATAAATTTTTAAAAGCTTGTCCATGTAGTGATTTCACCACTGAAAGAGGGAAGGCTACTTCAGGGTAGTGTCTCATACGACCCTAGTCCATCATTACTCAAGGTGGATGGTTCCTTTCGGTTCTTTGTTTTGGTCTCGTTAGCTAACAAATCATGTTCTGCCACAACTGCATAAACTTTGTCATCAAACATGGTAAAGCGTTGTGCATGTGCCACAGGATCAAATATATCGTCATTTTTTAAAGCAATTTATAGGGCAAAATGGTCGTCCTCAAAACACTGACGTAACTGTTTTAAATCCCATACCGTTGCTTTAAACAATCCTTGTTTAGAAGCATCTTTGTTTCGTACATATGCTAATACTACAGCACAGTTCAAACGTTCCTTCACTCTTTGTAAACGGCATTGTAAATCAAACGAGTTCACCATTTCAAAAATACAAACAAAAAAATACACATAGCCAAAATTTCAGTCAAATGCATTTAAAACGTCTCTGATGGCATTATTTTCATCGCCAACAAACACTATCACCTGCAACTTTCTGATATTATGCAAGTAAACACACATTGTAGTAATCGTTCATACACTACAGTCACGATTTACAACACGAAAAATCTGATCAATACTGGTACAATCCGGGCCCAATTGAACCAAAATGTTACATATTTTTGATTCACAACAGGAGGACCAACAAACATCAAAGTAGTTGTTTCCATATCCGTTAATTATGTACAACACTAGAGAATGCACAACAACACGACCCGGTCTTGGTGGCCATCTTGCTGTGACTGATTTTAGTACAAGAATGATACAAGTCGATGTAGCTCAAGATTTGTTCACTAACACAACTATTTACACAGAACAGGCATCAAACTGCTTTTGTTCACCGAAATGCCTTTAATAATTGTATACAATCTCTAATTTGTTAGGCACGAACATATTCTTGATACTTGCGAACAGCTTCGCTTCTGAGTTATAGACTACCTACTTTTTATGCAGGATGTAATTTAAGTAAGTTTTGAGTGCACCCAAATGAAAGATGCACAGAAGCATAAATGTCTTGAAAGGGGTGCCTAAATATTTGCCACTACCCCCCTCCTTTTACTTTGGGGGGGAGGGGGGTCCTCTTAAGATATAAACTTTGTTTTGCCGGTGTGGTTGCAAGTGGTCAACACTGCATTCACCTTGCTACCAATACCAACAAAAAATGCATGCTGACCTGTCTGCAAGGCCTGTGTGTGACTAGCCTTATAGCTCTTCTGGCCTGGTGAGTTGGGCCCCATCAACCCCGCTGAGCCTAGGGCCACATGCATGCTCTGGACGCTGAGACTACCGTCACTGGCTTCCAATGCAGATTTTTCCGGTTCCACTCCCCCACTCAGCTTCTTCTTCTTGTGCTCCTTGTCCTTTGGGCGTTGTGAAACATCCTCACTGCAATGCAAGTACACAGAAGTTGCAGTTAAACATCACTTAGGAATGTAGCTATGTGGAATAGTGGTGAATACAACACGTGAAAATAAATTTCATCATCAAATTTGTGTTACATGTTCAACCACACACAGATAGGCAATAAGGTGGTGGAACTTCTTTATATTATAGTAACCTCAGAACCAGCAAATTATTACAGTAAAATTTTTCTACTTTTTGTTTTTATTACTACATAAATAAAAAAAATTATATACAAAATTAATAGTTTTTTTTTTATGTCTCAACCCAAACCTAACTATTCTGGGGAGAAAAGTAAACTAAAAAAAATTAACTAAAAAATTTTTTTTTAATGTTAAGGATAGGGCTGGGCAAATGATACAGAGGATCAAACGAGATTGACACGCTGCAAAAGCTCAACACGGTGTGGAACAAGCTCAATACCACCACGTTATCCGTGCCGTTGGATCGATACTCGGGCCAGTCCAACACCAAACAGATACACAGAACAGTTGAACATGGGACAAATACACTGAGGTATCAATTTTTTTTCCATTGTTTCTTATAGCATTGATTCCTTCACGTTTTGGTAAAGGTGCATGCATATTCGTATAAATAGGGCTATCATTTCCTAGTTGAGCACATACGTTTTCGTTACGAAGAAATTAAGTGAATAGATATAACTAATTATGTCCTAGTTAGATTTGTGGAATTATAATTAAACCAGGAAAAGAATATACAAAGGTACCCAACTCATTTGCATTTGGTAAACAAATACCTGAGCATAGCTACTTCAGTGCCTGCAGAACGGATATTTGCAAAGACAGGGCTGATACTAAATAAGCAAAGAAATAACCTGTCATGGGATATCATTGACAAAATTGTTTTCGTGAACAGAAATAGTTTCTAAATTACTATAGTTCTTGTTTAATTTACGTCCTTACGTTCGTTGAAATAATTTAATGATTCCTATCTAAAAGAAGATTGTGTCTGTGATATTTGCATGTTTTGTACCAAGTATACTTAATACAGATGTCTGTTAAAGGTGAGTTAATGGCATAGTTGTATTTCTTCAGTTCTTGTTGCCATAGCAGTAATGGTTTCATTTTATCATTAACAAATAAAAAGTACTCTATTAAACGAAAGATTAAGAACTTGCAAATCTTCAAATTTATTCCTGTTGCAATCAGAAGTAATTCTTCTAAATAGTTTATAATAAAATAGATTATTAGAAACACATTGTCACAATATTCATGCCTAAAATAAATTCCATAACATTTGGAAAAAAACACTAATGAGGTTGTTGACACTGCTCTTGAAAATCGTGAGCCAACTGCATTTAGTTGGCAGGATACTCAGAAGCCCGAAATGAACTCGAGGTTTCACAAGATTTTACGTTATTTGATCAAGCCGCTCGAGTCGAGCTTACGCATAGCAGAGATTGAGCTGCTCAAATTGAGTTCAAGCAGCCCTACTTAAGAATCCACTAAACCAACAGTTACATCTTAATTTGCAATTTTACTAGGAAAAATTTAGTTCTACCAACCAGATGTCTTATCCAGTATACAATGATGTGGATGGCAGCCCTATGGCTATTTGGAGCCCCAGGCTACCTCTCAGTGAAGGAAGGCATGATGCACTTTAAGGAAAATAAGCAGAATTAATCTATGGTCCTTTGTCACTGCTGTCACTGCCTTCTGCAGTATAAAGATGAGGCAAATCCAGTAATTACTTCAGAAGTTTTCAAGGGCAGGTGCTGGGAATCAAACCCACAACCCCTTGGTAAAAAGCAAAACCTCCTACATCACACACGTGGTTATCCAGTACAAAGTCATCTAAATTTACAAACAAAAGCTGAATGCTTGCAAAGAAAACATCTGGGTTTGGTCTGATTGTTACAGGCTCTGGACAGCTTCAACTGTGAGTGCTAACATTCTGATTTATACAGTGAGCAAGACACCAACAATGGTTTGGCATCCTCACTACACTGAATATGAAAACCTTTAAAATAGAAAGCCACAATGCACCCAACCAAACGAAACAAGCACAGAGCCTCAATGGAGCACAGAGAAGTCCAACGTACTGACCTGCTGCCTCTGGTGGAGGGATGGCCACCATATCCACTGCTACCACTCCCACTTGAGTTGCTGGTGCCATACTTTGAGCTGCTGCTGCAACAAAATCACTTGGTATAATGGGCTGACAACACTGTGGCTCCACTGTCTCCAACAAAAATTTAATTGTTACATTTAAAAATAATAAACATTAAATAAATATTTACAACAAATGAACAAGGAAGTGATGTTTACTAATGATGATTATTAAATAAAACATTTGCACTTAATACTGATATAAGTTCAGTTTGACTTCGGGGAGGGAGAAAGAACACAGAAGCTATTCTTTCTCCAAGACTAGTGCTCAAAAACTGAAGGAAAAGACAAAGATTCACAGCATTTGTAGATCTCAAGAAGTGTTTGATAAAGTTGACTGCATCCAATTACTGGTATACAGAATGTTGAAACAAGGCGAGTGAAATAAAAAGAAAGTATACATGACACCAGTACAACAAAGTTAATGAGGGCTGAAAATATGTGGAAAACAACAACAGGCAAACATCAGACAATGAGCGAGAGAAAGAACGATAAATTCATTCTCTGTATCACCAAACATTTTTCAAGGCTATATTCAGAAAGGATTAAATGCAATGAGGAAAGCAATCACAGAACAGTTGTAAAGGTGCAGAGTTAGAAAATGTATACAACGTGATTCCAAACAACACTGACAAACTCCGAAAGGTTATTCCCGACCTAAATATAAGACGAAAATGTTTGTACCACTTTTCCCTTAACGTGATTATGAAAAGAGCTACACGGCCCTAAAAATAATGGTATTGAATGTAATTCAGTCAAAAATAATAGTAACCACCCATGAGTAAGCAACAAATCTGTGAATAGTGTTGTGTAGAATGGAGGTCCTACACCTGTGACAATGCAGTTGGTAATATCATCCCCCATCATCATGAAAAAGGAATTGCTTCCCTGTGTTTGCACAAAAGTGGTGAACAGTAAGCTGTAAGCAATTTATTGAGATGACTTAAGAATAAGCACATCGTAACCCACAAACATGGTCGTCTTGTCGGAATACTCTCTGGTGAACCACTGTTACGAAATCCGTTCAGAAAGTGCGTATCCAAAACAGAATGCGAGTGGCTGCGAGGTACGCACTTTCCGGTGGATTTCGCGACAACTGTTCACCTGAGAGTATTCCGACAAGACGACCATGTTTGTTGGTTACAATGTGCTGATTCTTAAGTCATCTCAAAAAATTGCTTACAGCTTACTGTTCCCCATTTTTGTGCAAACACAGGGGGGAACCTTTATTTTCATGATGACGGAGGATGATATTACCAACTACATTGTCACAAGTATAGGATCTCCATTCTACACAGCACTATTATTTTTGACTAAATTACATTAGATACCATGGATTTTAGGGCCGCATAGCTCCCTTAATAATCACTTTAGGGGAAAAGTGGTACAGACATTTTTGTCTTATATTTATATCAGGAATAACCTGCTGGAGTTTGTCTGTGTTGTTCGGAATTACGTTGTATAATGCAATGGAGGCCACTCTTGGGAATCAGTATTAAAATGACCAAAACAAAAGTACTAATGGTGGGCATGCATACTAACTGAGGTTGGAAGAACAGTAATTAGAAAATGTAGATAAATTTGCATACTGTACATAGGTAGTACAGCTATATCTGATAGACATAAAGGAGAAAGGAAGTAACAAATACCGAGCAATATTTGCCTTTAACAAAAAGACAAAGCTTTTCACATACACCAACATCAACTGCAATCAAAGAAAACATTTTGTTATAAATTTCATGTGGAGTCCTGCTTGAAAAAGTTATGATTAAAGTTAATGCCATAAAAACATAAATGATTAAAAAATTTGCACGAAAACGGAACTAAATAAATTTAGAAATTAAAAGACTGCAGAATTTTTCTGGTCAAAATAAAGTCTCTGAAGATTTTTTATTCATGTTTTATTACATGTTATACACGTTACCGCCAAAATATACCATATGTTATTTAACTTAATAGTAAAAGGATTATACCTGCCTGGATAACCTCCATTGCCAACCTTAGCCTAAAACAAACTGCAAAACTAACTTAAAATTTGACAGTTAACCAACAATCTCATTCATTACAAGTTAAAAAGTTATAAGTATTAAAATAAGTGGAAAGTTAAAAAGTTACCAAAACTTTAAACAATTTATTCAAATAACTAGATTTTACCCACTGCTTCGCTCGCATGAAATTTAGGACGTGAAATAAATATTGGGTTCTCTAGCCACTGACCTACTGCAGTCCCACTATCAGGTACTCTAGCCACTGGGCTACTGCAGCCTCACTATCGGGTTCTCTAACCACTGGGCTATTGCGGCCCCACTATACGGTTCTCTAGCCACTGGGCAACTCCAGCCCAACTATTGGGTTCTCTACCCACTGAGTTACTGTGGCCCCACTATAAGGTTCTCTACCCACTGGGCTACTGCGGCCCCACTAGGGTTCTCTACCCACTGAGCTACTGTGGCCCCACTATTGGGATTTCTACCCACTGAGCAACTGCGGCCCCATTATAGGGTTCTCTACTCACTGAGCTACTGCAGCTCTTGGGAAGGAATGTAAGACAGCCCATAAAAAAAAAATTAAGGAAAAATTATGGAATTATTTTATAAAGCTTTTTTATACAGTAATCCTACGAAAAGTTTAATCCAGTACCAATGTACATCCCTGATCATCATATTTTGAGAACCGTTTGAGATATTTTCCTGGGATAAAAAGTAGCCTATATAACTCTCCAGCCCTCCAACTATATCTGTGCAAAAAATCACGATCTGCTGCTCCGTTTTGACGTGAAAGAAGGACAAACAAACACACAAACACACTTTCGCATTCATGTAGTAGTAAGGATTATTTTATTTTCATTGTCAATCCTAAGTGTGAACAGAGTATGCCACCACACAACAGTGAAAACTGGACATACTGTGAGCTGGAGAACACATTAAAAGTAGACTGACCAATGAATATCCAAAGATATCTTGGTTTGTGTACTGCCACTATAATCAGCGCTTGTTTTGTTTCTATTATGATTATTGTGGCAGAGAGAAAATTAAACATATTAATGTGAGTGTGCAGCATTGTAACTGAATGTTTGTAATGATATGTTGAGCACCAGCAATATATTATTTAACATGAGTATAGGCAACTGGCAACAACAAAAACTGTTTCTTATAAATAATTACTTTTATATAGAATTTCAGTGGCTAAGAGTGTAAAGATAAGCTATGTACTGTACCCAATCTAACAACTAGAGTGTATCAATGTCGACATAAGCGTGATCATAAGCCATACCACAACTACATATACAATAAATAAGACACTGACAAAACACAAAAAGGCAACAAATATTGAATAGTTTTACAAATAACTAGGACACTGCAATATCATTTGCAATAATAAATGTATTATGTAGCAATTAATGATGGAATGTAATTAGTGTGAAGGAATTATTTGTTACTTTAAAACATACTGAAACAAAAGAAAAAAAACTGATGCAGACTTAAAAATTGAAGAGACTGAATTAAGTGAAGGTAGCTGAAATATCACCTCTCTCACACATACATAGTAATGAATAAAATTATGACAGCACTGTTTATCATTATTAGCTCTTGAATTAATTTGTTTACTCTAAATTTGCCACAAATAGCTAGTGTAGAGCACAGATCTCCATCTCATTCCTCTGGTATATTCTTACCTAAGGGAGAGTTCAGTTCAAACAAAAAATAATATATCCAATTAATAGTGAGCAAGGTATAACATTCTTTCAATATAGACCATTTCAGTCATACAAATGACATATCTGGATGGTATTGCTGGTTAATGTCCTCCAGTAACACTTTGACGATGCCATGATTGTAACACAAAAAACTAAGTTAGTTAGCACCTGGGACCTCTTCTTTCTTGCCCGTGCTGTGTTACAAAACTGCTACGCCTCTCCCACACGGAAACTATGTTAGGATGAACAGTAATTTCAATTATCCTAGTTGATCAGCCGTCCCTAATATTACTGTGGACTGCTAAGTCTGATGGTCAGAAGGAAAATCTCCTTGTTAATTTAAAAGAAATTGCCGGATCATTAAAATCAGGAAATCTTATATTATCACAAAAGTTAATAAAACCTAAGTCAAAAGTTTGCTCAGTCTTACCAAATTTCCTTGGCTTGCAGTTCTTATCCAAAATAAAATTTTATAACTGCCTTAACTAAGGCACTAAGAGAAAATACTTCTTCAGTATCATAAGTATGCCGAAACTAAATCCTATACGTAATGTGTTCTTTAAAAAAATATTCTGAGAGGTAATATAGAAAAAAATATTATAAATGCAGCTTATAAAAGTGGGGCCCCAAAATTTTGTAGGCCCTAAACAAGCAACGTTATGCACAAAATGTAAACAAACAGAAAATTCACAATATTGCCAAAGCTGTAATGTGATACCTCTACATTGGAATGGCTCACAAATTAAAATGTGCTTTGTAGCTTTCGAGAGAGGCCACAACCACTCAACATCTTAGAGAGAAAAAAATACATGTAGATCGGACACATCATAATGGCAAAACTATGCTGCCACTCTTATGCAAAACTAGAAAGACTAGCACAAGACTGATATACATGGATTATTGCTAGAGGAGAGGGGAAGGGAATCTTAGGCTTATAAACTGAAGGCAATTTACCATGTAGTACACTTGGAAGATTCTTTGCAATGTGCACAGATTTATTAACAAAAATCTAGCAAAAACAACCAAAAAAGAATTTACGTTTTATATAAGAATATAAATGAAAACATCAATTATGCTGTTCTCACCTGGTGAAAATAAAAATGGACAATATGAAGGTACGGCTGAATCCAATCAATTGCCCTACCTGAGAGACAAATTTATTTTTCACGGAAAATGGATGGAGTGAGATGATGAAGTAAGGGTGGGACAGTGACAGAAGGTGAGAAACTAATAGTAGAGGTTGTACACGGTAAAATGAGCACTTTTGAAAGCTCTGCTTAAGATCTGCTTGTAAGCATATTGTGTATCCTTTCACCATATGTAAAATCAACATTTCCATGGACCTGATCCCTTTATTTATGCGTCAGTAAAGAGGAATTGTACAATTATTAAAAAAGTAAATATTTTACAAATTTTCTAATCAATACACTTATATGGAATTTAAAAAATCTAAACTAATAAATAAAATTGAACTGTCTGTCTATTTAATCAAAATTGATACTAATATCAAGCATAATGTTATTCAAACAATGTTGAAGCATAAATAACTTTTAAAAATTTTTGTCTGTCTGTATGTTTGTCCAGAATAGGCCCCAAAATGCCAGAATCGATTTTCATAAAACTTTCAGAGATCATAGAGTTTATTTCTATTTAAAATCTGCTCTCTATTTCATATCGATATCTCAAACTTTTCTTAATTAAATTACATTTTTTATATAATTTTCTTTATGTTTTATATCTTATTTCTTTGCAAACTGATTGTCAAAAAATGTAGTTCAAACAACAAGTTTTTTAAAATAATCATTGATATAATACACGCTATAGAAAAAGATACATTAGTTTTTGGAAAAACATAGTAAAATAACATATTATGAAACAACCAACTCTAACGTGCCGATAAAACTATTTCCCATAATAAAGTAACAATCATTCAAACCAATTATATAGGTATGTATTTCAATAACTCCATAAAACCTGGGTGACACGATGGTGGGCTGTATTTTAATATCATAAAACCCAAGCGAGGCAAATTTCTATTTTAAATATGTGTTAACAAATCAAAGTCCACGCAAACGAAGTAGCAGGCACTGCATTTATTTCCATCTAAAAGTAAATTTTTTTTTCTAAAATTCATTTTTATTAATATTTCAAACTTTAAAATTTATTAATTTTTTTACAGAAATTATTATGTATACATTTCAATTGACACTATTCACGCCTTATTTGAAATTTTTCTATTTCTATTTTTAAAATATGTGAACAAATCCTAAAGTCCATGCAAACGAAATTGTGGGAAGAGCTAGTCAGAAGTAAAAATAAATCATTGTAGTATTGACAAATGTTTACTCAACACTTTTAATTCAACGTTGGGGCGTGGTACTACATTCCATCCATTATTACGAACTTGACTGGGCGCATGCCACTACATGGGCCCATTAAAAACACACAGGTAGGGACAGACATTTTTTGAGGGCTGATTTCAAAAGTATTCACTTTATCGTGAACAGCCTTTACTCAGAGAAAACCTCTAAACTACTCAAATGGTCAAGAGAAGCAATTTAAAAAATGTTGAGTTTGCCAACATCAACAACAGAATTGATGGCGTCTGCAATGGAATAAACCAATGTTGAATTAAAAGTGTTGAGTAAACATTTGTCAATACTACAATGATTTATTTCAGAACACTTTTTCAAATGAAACAATATAAATCATATACTTCTTTCTTCCTTCAAATACAGCACATTTCAAATATTAAAAAAAAAAGACAAAGATTTTTATTTAATGTTTAAGACCTTTTTGTAAAGAATCAAATTGCTAAGTTATAGCACAAATTAATAAAATGGAATTCATTTATATTTTTTAAAAGAGTAATATAAAATAGATATTCAAGATGTACCAAACTTAAAGATATCATTTATAACAATATCTAGATTCACATTACATAAGGATACAAGACATTTATGATATTACATACCAGTAAATATGATCAATATAAATTAGTGTAGTGACCCACCTGCGCTGAGACTTGCTGTTACAACTGTTGGAATATGCAGAATCTGAGACTTTCGCAGTACTGGTTTCAGATTCGTCCATGGTCAAGCTAGCAAAAAATAGAGGCAATCAGTAGTAATTCTGCATGGCCAGTGAACAGAAGTTAAGCCCTCAATAATTTTATTCATTCACTCAACATTTTTCTAAATTCTGATTAACAATAGATGAAGGATCTTTTTGGCACAAAACTGTATAGGCCTAAATGGTCACTTACACAATCTAGCATACTTTTAAAATAGGGGGAACACCTTTCACTATGAATCTTGTAAGCCTAAATGGCTCCCACAGCCAGAATAAACAAGCTGCTGATACTTCAACTCCATGCGTGCTGCACATAAACCAAGGAGATGAAAGTTTTATACAATTATGTTCTGTGTGTTACTGGTATAGTTGATTCACGATAACTTCTGCCTTTTCTGAAGCCCTGCTAAATATCTACTTTTTGTTACTGATTACGTATCCTTCCACTACACGTAAGCATAAACACTGCCATGTGACTTCCATATTTCCTGCGAATGTTCACAATTTAGGCCTATTACAATACTTAGGTTGACTTTATAACTATTTGTTACACACAATATAGCATGTTACACATAATACACATTAATAATTTGCCACTACGGTGTTTGTTACAACTGTGGTGGAAACAACAGTAGTATTTAACCTGTTGTTATTAATATGTGTTGGGTTATTTCGTTAAACGGACAGCCTTATTTGGAATAAAAATCAAAATGAAGGAACAACCGGTCGAACAAAACGACACAGTAAATTCAAGAATGCAACTCATGTCACGTATTGTACGTAGCATTGACAAATGTAAAAGATATTGGTGAACATGCAAACATATAAGCCTACCATAACGTTCATTCTGCTAATATTTACATGTATTGGTACTTACTGATTTTTAGGTTTATTTTATTATTTATTTAAATTTATCTGGTTGGGTTTAGTATTTTGTAGGGATTGTGGCATGGCAGACATTCAAATCACAGAAACGTAAGCTCGTTACACAACTGTGTTTCAAACACCTAGCGCAAAGGTACAACATTGTGGAACCGACGTGAATTGAAATAATTAACGTCGGCATAACATCAGTTCATGGTTAAAACGTATACATTTTGCACATTCAATATTTGAAATCCACACAAAACTGGCCTGCGTAATGATCACAACGCATCCACCAGACGGAAAAGGCGGCCACACCCTTTTACACGCAGCGATCACAGCACTTGTTACAGTATATGTAACCCTGCCATGGAAACACATATTTACTTGTTACAGTATATGTAACCCTGCCATGGAAACACATATTTATCACAACATTGCACCTTGCCTAGGAAGTTTAAAAAACATGAGTACGCTTCGCTTATTGAACCTACGAAAAAAAAACACACTGTGTCACTAGAGCCTAAGCATGGTAATTTGCGCTGATTTTTAACTGCAGCAATGAAATGTGTTTCCGTTAGTGCTACCTGCCAATACAAATAATATCAATTGGCAATGTTTAATTTACAAATAGTATACATAAAAACGAGGTTAAAAAATATTGTAACTGTGAACTATTTCTAACCGGCCATTGCCAACACGTGGCTGCTCTCGCTGTTGTTAATTCGTATTTATTACTAAATTAATATTACAAGTTATATAATATACAAAGTACAATATTAATATATTTTCAAGAACACAATACTTTAACGTTAATCGCAGGGTTATGTAATTGTGGAATACAAGTGATTGAACACAACAGGTTGACATGTTACGCCTAGGGTAATTTTTCAAAGGTTCCATTTCAAAAGGCAGAAGAAAGTGTATCAAACATTTAAGTGCAATATTACATGTATTAGAAAGAGTAATGAGTCTGGTATCTAAGAAAATGTCTAATGTAAAGATTTATGTATAATAACTGTTGTACTGTTGAGGCTTAAATTTTTGTAATGTTTTAATAAATCAAAGAAACTTACTTATAAAATAAAGAAAGAATTACCAATGTGAAATATTACAATTAAATATTGTTTTAAATGTATTAATAGTAACTATTATAATTTTAAAATAGGTATCTGTATTTAAAAATGTATAAGATTTAGGTTTAAAAATATTTTTGATTGAAATTTTTATTTTACACAAATGCTATTTTTAGTTGCTTAAAATTGTAATTTTACTATTTTTGATTACATACTTTTCAAATATATTAAATAACTCATTTGAGTTTAAAACATGGAGTCATATATCAACAAACAGTATATTACATTGAATTAAAACAATTTTACATTCCAAATATGGTAAAAAATAATCAGTCGTGAAAATTGATATAACACTACATGTCGAACAAAGTTGATTAAAAAAATACTGTAATAATGATACACAATACAACCTTTTTACAACTTTTATCTTCATTATGAAATGATTTTTTGCGTAATTTTATAATATCCTTCCACAAAGTTTTTTTCCTTCTATAGTTGAAATAATTTTTCACACCATTTTCAAACTTTCCTGTTTATTAAACATTAAAAAAAATTAAATGAACATGTTTTTACATTTAAAGGTTTTATTTTTATGTTTTCATGTTTCATGTAATTTTTTAAATATTTTTTCAGGACAGTTTACATTATTCCTTTTATTTGAAAGTACATTTATTGTTCAATTTTTTTACATTATTTCTTAATTTTTTATCACACTAATAGAATTATAAAATATTTCAATTATTTTACTACATTTCAAATTTTTATGCACTCATTTGCAAAAAAAATGACCATGAAAAAAATTGTGTGACAGCATCTACGGTAGCCACACAGTATTAACATAGCCCGAAATGCATCCCATTTGCATTTAATGCGGTTTGCTTGTGCGGATGTGCCACTAGAGGTCATACGTGTCACTCCATCATCTATAGCTGTGAGACACTGAAAGAATCCATAGGAGCAGTGTGAGCCACAGAGCCATGTTCAGTGAAAACACAGCATGCCACAAAGATGTATTCGACAAGCCTTCATATTGCTCATCACTTGAACTGCCTACGGTATGAGTCGGTGTTGGATGCAACAGGAACAGGAGGGTACACACGCCACTACTGAGAAGGCTCGAGTCAACCCTGGTGAACCACCAGCAGGGAGGGCATTTCATCAAACAGGCTGTAAGCACTCCATGGTCATCACTGTGCACCATCCAGGGACATGTCACAGCAGCTGGTAATACACCTGTGTCCAACAGTACCATATCCAGATGGCTGGCAGAACAGGATGTGTTCTTAAGGCATCCCTTATGACGTCTACTGTTACGACCTAAGCATCACTGAGCACATGTGATCTTTTGCCAGTAAAGGGCAGCATGGCAGATTGGTGATGAGTGGTGTTCAGCGACAAATCACGGTTCTGTCTGGATACAGACAATTGCCAAATTTGAGTCTGGAGGCATCATGGCCAGTGTCATGATCCACACTTCCTTTTAGAGTAGCACACTGTTCAACGAGAGGTGTCATGGTGTGGGGTGCCATTTTCTTTGATTCCTGCACCCTACTGGTGGTGATTGAAGGAACCCTGACAGTGGTATGATACTCTATAAAATTTTGCAGCCATGTGCGTTGCCCTTTCTGATGCAACTTGACAACCCCATTTTCCAGCAGAATAATGCCTGGCCTCACACAGTTTGGGTATCTCTGGCCTGCCTTCACAATGTTAACATGCTCCCTTGACCAGCAAGGTCTCCAGACCTCTCGCCAATCTAAAACGTTTGGGACCAGATTGGACTGCAACTTCGGTGGATTTCAATGATCTGTAATGCCAGTTGTGGCAGGATCTTCTTCAGGAGAACATCTGATGCCGGTGTGCCACAATGCCAAACTGTATCAAAGCCTGTATCTGTGCTACGTGTGATCTAACATCATATTAAGTGCACCCTTCAAGTGTTGGGCCCTTGAAATACCTGCTTGGTGTGGTATAGTCCATTCACGTTACTTCCAACTTTCCTGGAGCACTACCTGCTCAAGTTATACTTTTAAGCTATTCCTCTGCCTTGTACAAACAAAACTTAATGTCTATAAAATTACACCAAACTCCCTGTCATAGTAAATAACGTGCCAACGACACGCCATCACCCCATCCCGACAATGACACGCCCTGCCACACTTGCTGTGTACCGAAGCCTTAATGCATTAGTGAGTAAAATCTAACCATTTTGTCAGTATAATGTGTTGAATGAAATGACTTCAAGAGAAATGAACAATAACTTTAAAAAAAAGTTGATAATTTGCAAGAAATCAATAAGAAACCAAAATAAATTACCTGTGCCAAGATCAAATATTACCATAGATAAGTGAAGATCTAAAAGTGAGAGAAAAATTTTATTTGCTAGACTGTATCAAGATCTTATGGTGAAGGTATATGTTTGCTCTGCAACATTTATCAACAATGTATCTGATTCTCATCCTGTTAGTGTGTTCCTGAATAGACTACCACAGGTGAAAAAAGGCATCTACTGGGACAACAGCACTTCAGAACAACACTGATATATCATCATGGTGTTGCGTCTACCATGGATTGCTGATGGCCTAGGAATCTGAAGCTGCGTGGAGGCTGCTGTCCACTCAAGAAAAAGGATAACCTGAACACCAGCCAGATTTAAACTTTGATCAAGTTGTTTAATCTAGTTTTTATTCTTCTGTCTTGCATATCACACAGTTTATATGAATAACATACAAAAGAACTATCTGTATTTTGAACTGTAAATAGTTGCACATTTTAAAGATTCAGTAACTATATAATTCATTATAAAATAACTACTCATATAACTTTATACTGGCAAACCATAGTTTTAATGTTGAATATTATGTTTTTTTTTTTTTTTGTGTTAAGTGCACCTTTTTTTCAGATTAATTTTTATGTTAATTTTATATCTCCACTAATTTAGTAGTATTGAGAATTTATAAAATTGATAAAAGAAATTTTCAATATTAGGAAGGAATTATCTGTAAGTAGTGAAGTCAGATTAAATATGGTTATCCTATAGACCCCTACCAAATATAAAACTGTAAAAAACATGGAATGTCTTAATTTAAATTCGACATAATTATGCACATAGCAATGAAATCTACACTTTTAAATTTATGTATTCTATTGAATAGTTTCTTTAGTCCATGCTGCTGCTTAGAGTAAATATTATACAATGTTAATTTAAAACAAACTGAAAACTCTTTGAAAAGTGCTGCTATGTACAAAAAAAAGTTAAGGGAGAAGAATAAATATTTGATATTTAGTAGTGAAATATTTCTAGAATCATCTGTAATTAATTATGCGTTCTATAATACCTTCCTGGAAAAAATGTAGATTATATCAGCAATGGACAAGATTGTAAGTTTAGACTATATGAAGAGGTCTTAATATTCTGCTGATGAGAAACTGTATAAAATGAGCTATACTTCCAAAGTTCTTTATAGAAGAATGTGATATAATTTGTTGGAATGATGTGCTGGTAAGATAACTTTCAGTTATGCTCTTAGTAACTAATAACTGGTCATACCAACAAATGGTAATGAAATAATTGAATTTAAATAAATCCAAATAATATAACTCAGAAGTTACCCAAGATATAATTTTGGTGTGCCGAAGCCAGGTACAATTAACAAGGAAAATTTGTCAAAACTAAGTATTAATATTCAACATGTTGACCCTATACGTTCATATTAACACAAATTACCATTTAATGGTCAGTTGGTTGAAAAATATGAATATCCATTTACCAGTGTATTTTAGTACAATTTAAGAGTTAATTGTTGTTCTATACTTTTTTTGTGCTAGTTACATATAAATTTGTGGTGAAATTAATTTTCATTCAGAGTAAAAGTTATGATCTTATAGGTTATAGTTCGTTGTTATTATTCTACTGATATTAGAATTATGTGTGATAATTTCGTAAAATAATTTTATTGTACACAATTTAATTTGAGAATTCAAATCCAACTTGAATTTAACTATTCCCACACAGTAAACGTTAATGATCAATCGTGGTAAATATTAAAAGTGGTGAATAAGATAAAGAGCACCATAATGGAATTGCCACCCAAACATGGTACCTGTGTCAATTAAGGAAAAGATATTTATCCAATTAGTTCAGCCAAACCATACAGATTTGGTGTCCAATTCTTCACCTTCAAGACCTCCATTCCAGGATCGTGGAAATAATCCACACAATTACTACAGGCATGTTGCAGTGGACATGGGTGGAAATCCAGTACAGACTGGACATTAATTCACGTCACCATAGGAGCTCACATAGAAGTCTACTGATTTTCTCCAGTGCTATGCTACTCATGTGCATCAATAATTTGCCCCCATTTCAATTCTTTCACTCCTGAGAGCTTAACAAAATTACGATGTTTCATTGTGGACATCCTGTATTAATTCAATTTAAAGCTTTGTATCAGTATAAAAAATGTCACTATGGTTCTTATCGTGGTACATAGGGCTGATTCCATATGTTTGCTTGCATCTCAAAAGCTAGGTATGCTTCCTACATCAAAATGCTTGGAATTTGTTCCCCTCCCCCTACAACTTCCTCCCCATAGATATTCCCCACACAAAAATTATATTCTACACATGTTCCAATAATAAAAATATTTTTCATTGGAATTTAACCCTTTTGACAGGGGTACAAAATGTTGAGTTACTTTTTTTTACTAGTATCTTGTAAACAATGCATCCCAGGTCAAAACACGTGTAAAATTTTTTTTTTACCAATTCTAATAGTTTTGCTGGCCCAATCTAGAAGGTTTCCCATAACCCAAGTCTCGCTGAGAGAGACAAGGGTGATGAAACAGAATACTCTTTCAAAGATAGTCTAATTTCAGAAATTCAATCCACTAAAGGTCAGGCATGTGCGAGTTGTAATTGACTTACTGTGCCATCACGTGGTGGTATGTGTGGCAGCTTGCCTTCGTAAATTAAAGCCCTTGTAGGATTATCTTTCACCTGTCCTTCAAACATTCCTTCATGACTCGGCTCCCGCTTATAACACTGCTACTCTGGCCTTCTCTTTCACTCGCTCGTACAGGACAATTCAAGGGAAGTGATGCAAGTCAAAGAGCACGTAATGCAGAATATTATAATATACTGCAAAAACAAAGGTGGATGGCAAAGGTAAGTATAATCCATTCACGGTTACTTCAGACTTTTCTGAAGCCCTGCTAAAGTTCTACTTTCTGGTGATATTCCTCCGCCTCAAACAAACAAATCTTAGCAAAGTCTAGAAAATTACACCAAAGGAAAATGTACCGAATTCTTGGCATTACCAACATATCTATTTCCCCCCTGTTTTTTATTCAAATTATTTATAAATGAATCATTATAATTTAGAGATAAATATGAATAACATTACAATTGAACAGGAAAAAAAGTAACTTTATGTTAACAGAAGTATAACACACTTGTGATACAGGGTGTATTTAGGAAATAACTAAACACATCATACATGGGGACATTTTTCAAAGGTTTGATTCAAAAGGCCGAAGAAACCGTGAATGGACTATAATGACGCATTCCTAGTAGTCCTAAACAAGATGCCATGTGGAGTGCATGCAACAGATGCCATGTGGAGCAAATGCAACAGATAATATTATTAATAAGAATTTATTAAGGATTTAAGTTAAATTAAACTATTAACCTTCAAAGTTAAAAATAAAGTAATATCTTTAAGCCTTAGTATATAACCCACCTTTAAATTTGCAATTTAAAATCATTAAATGAATATAAAACCAATAGTAAAGAGGTTTAACCTGTAAATAAATTTAAACCTATAAAATCAGAGCAGTGTATCTCTTTAGAAAAATACATATTTAAAAAAAAAAATTGTAATTAGAAACCTGTTCTACATACCAGTTACTTATAAGAGGTAAATTCTAATAATTTAGTATCAATTCAAATTGTTTTAAAAAGTTTTCTCTAACCTCCAGTGGCAAATTACTTTTTTGTACTTTTCAGTTTTCTTATGCTGAAGTCCAAATACCCGAACACAACAAAATCTGAGTAGCAGGCAATGAAAAGCAATGTCACTGTAATGTCAGTCTGACAAAATCGTAGCCACGAAAGCCCAACAAAATTGGGTTCTAATGTCTATTTTCCGTTGGGTCTGGCTCGTCTGGATGCACAAAAAATACAAATCCATACTTCATAAAAACAAAATTTTGTACGTATTTCCCTACTGTAGTAAATAATAAACTAACTTGCCACCAAAATAATGTTCCGGTATGATTTAAAATATTTTTTTTCTCATATAAATTCAAATTGTCATAGCAAAATAATAATTCACTTTATCGTGAGTTTTAAATACTAAATATTGAATGTTATAAAGATAACTTAACATTATAGGATTTTCCAACAAGGAAGATTTCGCCGGGGTATTGTGAACACTGATTTTAATTCCACCGAGCTCTGATGTGCCGATCTGTCGTACCGTGTTCGTCAGGCAATTGTGACTCCAGCTTTAACCTAAATTGCTCATGGTATGTATGCTAGGTACCATGAAGATACTCGCTGGCCACTACTCACTGACAGACATACGCTATTCACAGTAAAGTGAGCACTTTTGAATGCCCTCTCACTTGGAATAATATTCAATAAATATTTTTTTATTTTAGACTTAGACATTAATTTCAGAGTGCTGTGGAATATACTCACTGTGTTTGTTACTTACATGGCAATATTTATTTAATACTGTGGTAAAATAATTTTAAAAAATGGCTGAAAGGAAAAAGTTACTAGGGCTTCAAAAGTGCTCACTTTACTGTAAACAGCCTATATGAAGATGTATTCAGTGACGTGTCAGGTTTACTGTATGTAACTGCTCCCACTTTTTCCTTTTATTTGACCACCACAGAAGTTGCGCATAGTTAAGTAACAAAGTCAAGTTACGCAACTGCATAATACGTAAAACATTTATGCTATGCAGCGTGTTTCATTATACAGCTACTGCTTTCAAACTGAGACAAGTGTATAAATTCACAAAGGTGAAATTGTGGGGGTTGAATGTATGTACCCACAATGAGAAGCATGTGTTCAGTATGTCAATAATAACAAGATACCAACCATAGACTGAAAATCAGACAGATGATTGTCTTCTTTGCGTGTCTTCAACAGTGACTCAACCACCGCCAGTACAATTATCAAAGTCACATGAGCAACAGCAATATGTCCACATAATACTTCAGAACTGTCAAATATGCAAAGAAAATTTTCCCAATAAAACAAAATAAAGTTTTGAAAATAAACTAGAAAAACTAATATGTTGGTATGAGATGGTAACAAATTATTGCTGAAATATTCTTTGGAGCTGTCAAATATACAATAAAAATTTTCCCAATCAAAAAAAAATTTTTTTGAAAATAAACTAGAAAAACTAATATGTTGGTATGTGAAGGTGAGTAATGAATGATTGCTGAAATACAATATAAATTTGAAACTTGAGTAAAATGTACCAGTAACCACTAAATACTTTTACAGTCTTTCACAAAAATAAACATTCTAATATAATTATAAAAAATAAGGTAGCCTTGTTTCAATGATTCCATTTGTATTATTTTTCTTTTAGTTCGGATCAACATAACTTTTCTGTGCGTAAAGAGACATCTCCATACACATGTGCACTGGACAGTTTTACTTGTGAATGTACTTGTCACATGTTCAACCAAACACACACGACTCAAAATTGAATTTGGTAAAGTACTCATAAAAAACTACTTTATTTTTACTTCCAACTAAATATCTGTGAGCTTAGGCCTGTTCTACGATGCACAAATGTGTATGAAAGCAGAAACACAATGAGTAAAAAAGGCTGAAGACAATGGGTGCGGCACGATCAGTAGGAAAAATACTACAGTAACACTGAAGGTTCTACTGAACAAACTGCTCTTATTAGGAACAGTAACTTTAAGTGGGACGTTTATTTTTATAAGTTTATATATTTTAATGTATTCATAAACAAATTTTACATGCGAAAATCAAAATAATCGTAGTAACTGATAAAAATACAGAAAATTTGTTATAATGCAATGGCTACCCTTGTGTGAATGTTTTCAATAGCATTTGACGTGTCCTACTTTCAGATTAGTTGATAGAGCGCTGATTGCCCTCCCGATTCATCTGGAAATCCTTTCGCAGAGTGTTTTCACTTGTCTTAGCCTGTGGATTGTGGTAGGTGAAGTAAGGGGCCATGTAGCGGGAGGATCCCATCTGAGGGAAGGGGAATCAAACCCCAGAGTGAGCTGAATCGTGAGTTGTCTCCTGGCTGGGGAGTACACTCTTTCTCACTACACAGGCTGCCAAGACGCGGGACGCCAGTAGTCCCGGGGAAAGGGGTAATGAGAGTTCCGATTATCGATGAGTGTGGATGATCCCAGTGGAGGAAGGGGTGTTATATGTATGGGTTATGTTGGTCGTTGGTTGGGAACGTAGTTAGAAAGAGAAGTAGTTAGAGCAGAGTTTAACTCACACAGGCAGTTTAACTCAGATGATTTTCCCAGAAGCTAACCGAATTGTACACGTCTTTGGATCTACTTTTCTTTCAACTGGTTTGAGAGATACAACAGTTACCGTAGGTGAAGGAGTCTCCGGTTGGAGGTCATTCACAGGTTCTGGAAATAGCCACGGCCAACAAGCACCTAGGTATCTGTCTGACTCGAATTCGTGGTCGAGGAGAATAAAAGGGGAAATGGGTCGAGGTCTAAACTCAGGTTCTGTTCCTGAATGTACGCTCACCAATCTCCGTTTTGCTCTACGTTCTTGCAGTTGAATGCAACTCTGCATTCCAGCTCTTTTACTGGGCATTAGATTACACTGATTCACAATAAACAAAAGCACAATAATAATGAACGGGGAATTAACATTAAAATAATGGTAGTCACAGAACTTCAGTCAGACGTAATATTTATTATTACGTAATATGAAAATTGGGAATTCCTGTTGGATATATACACTTATATGTATGCATAATCTGCGTAACTGAAGTAGGTGAAAGTAAGCCTAGTAAAATTAGTTACCCAAAATTAACATATTTAAAAATGACGTAAATTGACGCTCTTTACAGAGTTTCCGCCAAAATGGGAACTATCCAGAAGCGTTAAAATTGTGACGGTGTTGCCAACACACACAGGACGAGGTCTTTGTCTCAACTGCTTCCTGAATGTAGATGTTTTAAGTTGGAAAACATCTGAAAGCCCCCCTAATAATGTCAAAAAAAGGAGGGATTTGGGTTGGTTCCAGTGAAAAGGTATGAAAATATTTGTTGTCTTGTGTTTATATTATAACTTCAAATCAGTTACATAGTAGTTTTTCTCCCAATATCACAATTAGTAGACTTTACATAAAATATAATTTTCCCACTGATTACATTTGGTATAAAAAGTTAGTATCAAAAATAATTCTGTTTAAAACTTCCCCCAAAATTTACATTTTTACAAAATTACATCTCTTTTCAGCTATATACAGGTTACATTAAATATTTTCCTTTAAAGCATACTTAACTAAAATGGCAGCAAGCACCCCCCCCCTTTTAATGTTGGTGGAACAGCAGTTCCTGCCCAAGTGAAAATCCTGTGCTGTCTCCCCGAACCCCGGCACGACACCTGTATTTACATTATATTTGAAACCATCGTGAACAATACAAAATGATCTTCACTCCGCAGATATCCGGAAGTCCTGGAAGGGCACCCTGGTAGTATGTGACCAGCTGGCTGGCGTCATGTGTTTAAGGTGACGTACGAGAGGGGAAAGCAGTCATAGATTTTGTGGGCGGCAACAGCCCCGCGGCGCCCATTCTTGCAGACTAGCAGGCCTGCCCAGCAGAATGTTAGGCATGGAGCTCGTCAAACACATCCCCGTCACAGCGAAGGTAAGCTGTCCCAAACTGCCAACATTTTCTCAACTTCATATGACACCATCGGTTTTAACTTTCATTCGATGTGTCATAGCTGTCACAAAATGTTGCGACGACCTGCTACCGTGGAGTCAAAGAAGTGATTGGGGTAATGGGGTGCAGGAGGAGGACGTAGTGGATTATCTCTGGAGAGAGAGAGGCAGTCCTTGCGGTTGGCTGGTGTGGACGAGCCTTTGCAACAAGCTGCAGAGTTGGTGCAGCCTTCAAAAGCCACTGGGAGGTGCTGCCTTCACAAGCTGCTGGAAGAGTGCAGCCTTTGCAAGCCACTGGAGAGGTTGGAGCAATTGTAGGCTGTAGGAGAGGAGAGAGGTCTTCCCAGACCAGGGAGTGCTCGCTAACCTATGCAACCAATGAGCCCGACATCTCTGGTGAGAGGCGTACTTGTGCCTCCTTATATAGTAGAAAATCCCTTGGATCAATGATCTTCTGGGGATGCAGGGTAGCGTAGCCTTTCATTGCCGGTGTTGGTTTATCAATGTTGCGGCGCTGCCACTCATTTATTATCTCCCTGTGTGGAGGCGACGACAAATTTATCCCCCTCGGCCTGAGGCTGGCGGGTGTGACATCACAGGTGCTGCAATCCTGCGATATCGCTGGAACTTCCTTCTCAGATAATTTCAGGGTAGTGGTCCATCAAATAAAATCATATTCATTCAAAAGGGTGGCGATCACATGCCTGGTTCTGGCCGGGCATTACAATTCATACTTTAATGGGTTAATAGTTTTTACGTCTGAGGCTGTTCAACGCGTGGAGTCCCTTTTATTGGGACGTGAAGAGTTATTTTGCCACTGTTTATGACTTTCCCCAAGCTCTTGACTGCTCGCTGATGGGACGACGTCATCCATAGAGTGTGCAAGCTCGCTGTGCAGCAATGTGGCATGCGTCACATTAAATGTGATTCCCTCAGCAGCGTTACTTATTTCTGAATTCATCTCTTTACACTTCCCCTGATGACTGTTTGTAGCAGCAAGTATTTTGTAGCTACTTTCAAGATCTCACGTATACTATAAATATTAGGCCAAATTTAGAGCCCTCCAACATCATTTAAAATCTGATTTTTGACTGCCATATCTTAAAACATATTACCCGAACACAAGAAGCAAAACTACGATAGGACGTGTATTGAACCATGCTATACACTTTACACGAATAAAAATGATAGGATCACTGCTGAAAAGTCCCACATGTACATGCACAACAAGAACACTCTCACTACACACCAGTTCAGAGCCTTAAGTGCTTTTTACATCAGTGCACTGCGTGTTATTTTAAGTAAAAAACAAGTTAATTTATTTCCAGGTGTCAGTTTTTGTATAGAAAATTGAATAGATGTTCTTTCTATTTCTTTCGTTTATATACGTATGTGCTATAACAAAACCTCCCTAAATTAGCAACATTTAAATAAAAAAAACAAAACTAAAATGCTTGTTTTATACAAGGTTTCATCCATTTTTGTATCCATTTACGACATATGACAGTAAATGCATATAAATACGACGTCACACCAGTGTACTTGGTCACACTATTTTAAAATCGACAGATGACTGGCAGTGTGCCATGTCGCATAGTTGTAGCAGCAATGGTGAACTCAATGAGGGGGCAAGAGAAGCCCTTATCACTCCTGCACTTCAGTATCTCAAAAATAGTTTCAATAGGCTTAGTGTTTAAAGTCTGAAAACTTAAAATACCAGTCTCGAAGTCGTTTCAGATTAACCAATCCCAGAACAACGTCTATCTAAATAACACTGTTTGTAAAGAAACAAGGGACCCGACTACCTGGCACTCAAATTGCATTGCAGGGTGTTTAAAATCCAGGTTAATTTTTTTACAAAACTATAAAACATAAGCCCAATGTGCTAATCTACAAAAAGAACATACTCTTCAGACTATGCTTGTCTATTACTTTCAAGTCACCATGCACATTAGAAACACAATTTCAAAGCACTCCAACATAGCTGAAAATTGCTTTTTCAAAGCACTATATCTCAAAACATACCTGTTATATACACACAATAATACTCAAGAAGCATGCACTGAACCTTGCTACAGACTTTACAGCAACAAAATTATAGGGTCACTGCTCAAAGTGCCACAGGTACACACAGTACAAAAAGAACACTGCATGCCAGTGCAAAGCCCTACGTGTAGCAGTGATGCCGTATTTGCAGCGCGTGCCAGTGTAGCCATTATAACTCATGTGCTTCTCAGCCTAAAACACAGAAAAAAGCTCAAGGCTGGTGGACCCCCTTAAGTGCTGCAGTAGCCCTATAACAACTTTGAGCGTTTACAAAAAGTGATCGAGTAGGGTTAAGTCGATCACTACTGTCACGTGACCAGGTAACTTGGATACTTTAAGATTACTCTGCGATTTTTGAAACAGTACAAGTAAAAAAAGAACTTTGAATTACATAAGGTGATTAAAAAGGGATTGTGTTTCGTTGCTACATGCAATTAACAATATTCTAGATAATGACAATGACGAAAAAATGTTATTTACGCATTTCGACATATGTATATACAGCAGCAGATAATTCCTTATTTAGAATAAAGTCGAAAATATGAAGGACACCATATACCTCAACTGAATATTAAAAGAGATACGAGCCTGTGAAAAGTGGGGTTAGAAAACACATTTACGCCTAATGCCTTGTATAACACGTACAAAGTCCACAGCAAAAAGGCAACTTGTGCTTCCCATGCCGCAGAGACACATGCTTAATGCTGGCCGTTCTCTGTGCGCACTGTTTAGCTTGAATAAGTGATATGTCAACACATCAACATGCCCTCCACTAGTATATAGTACATGCTCCATAGCGCGCCAAATGGGAGTATCCCATTCAACCGTGTGGGACGTACTGTGGGTAAATCGCCCATTGCTGGCAGAAAGTACAAGGCATTCAGTGAAAATACTTTTCAAAACCCACTTTTTTTACAGACTCGTATCTCCTTTAAACATTCTGTATAGGCAATGGTGTCCTATGTTTTTTTGACTATTTTCCATAAGGAATCACCTCCGCCAATCCACCCACAATCCATTTCTAATAATAAGGGCTGTAAAAGCCCTTATGGTGGAATACAAAAACCATATTATGTGGGAGATATTATGAAAAGTACTTGCATTAGAGGAACAAAATTTGGTATATTAAATAATGAAACCAAGATCTTGGATAAAATGAAGGTATGATACATCATTCTCATCCCCATCATGTAAAAAATAGCAGTTTGCACCCTGTTATTATTGCATACAACTATTTTACCTTGAAGTAAAATTGATGTTTGATGCCATCATATAAAGTAGTACTTCGCAACTAGCCAAAAAGGCACTCTCGTTGAAACTCTTTAAGACCCACCGTTAGGTTTCAGTTGTAGCAATACTATGGCCTGTTGGGCAGGCAACACGTCCTACATCTGGAGGTAAACATATGCTGGTTGTAATAAGGCATTGCACTCTTAATAATTATCGCCAAGAACAAACAGGAAGCAAACAGATTACAGTTAGTAAATGCGCTACACCAACATTTGGTTGTGTTTGGTAGCACATTAAAAAGTAAAAGGGTAGAAATGAAGACAAAACATTTCTGTGCAACTACCTAACTCTGGCCATTCTGTAGGTACTGTAACCCCATTTATTAGCAGGTAGTCGAAATGTGTGAATGAATAAGTCTTGAATTGATGTGATAAGAAGAGAGTAGGGATAATACATTACTGTGCAAGCAGTGTGAGACTGTAGTAAACCATTTAATAAATTTGGTTAGTCACAATGTGTTAAAAGATTTTGCATGTGTGGTGGTTGGTATGGGCACAGATGGCACTAATTGACAGCACAACGAAACAGACGTTGCAGCCATTAAGGCTTCTTATTAGAAAACAACTTCACACTAGCAACTGTTTGAAATGTGTACAACCAACCTCATTGCAGTAGATGTAGCTGTGAATTAGAGACTTGCGTACCGTTTCAAAGACACCTCATATGTCACGCACCTTATTGCAGGCAGCCTTGACCCTCTCTAACAAGTCCTCCTCGGATTCAATAAGAGTCTTGTATACCAATGTCTTGATGAATCCCCACAACCAAAAGTCTAATGGGGCAGGGGCCGGTGAGTATGGTGGTCATGCAACAGGCCTGCCTCGTTCTATCCAGTGATTGGAATATACTGCGTTCACATGGTCATGCACAAGTCTGACGGCGAGCAGAACATCCCCCAGTAAGTCTGGCAATGTGAACTGCAGAAAATACCAATACAATGTCAAATGAGTTGGCAGCAAGTATGGCCCAATAACATTGTCAGCAAGTGTTCCAGTACAAATACTGATTAAATATTGGTGCTCGTAGCCCCTCATTGCAGTATAATGTGGGTTAGTCAACACACATGTGGCTATCTTGACTATTAAGATACCCTTCTATATGAGAATGTGGCTTTGTGTGTGAACGTAACAGCAAGAAAATAAGGAATCATTTCACAATGATGCAGGAACCACTAGCATAAATCTCAACAAGGGACATAGTCCGCTGACTATAATACTTGCACCTTTCGCACACTGTACAGTTGCAGCAGCTGTTCATGTAGTACATGCCATACTGTCACATTCTATGCATCCATTGCATGTGTGATAGCACTGGTGTTAGTAAAATATTTTCCCTCTGCACTTTCCAAGACTGCCTCTTCAAAATGTTGGGTTTGAACGTTTCTCTGTTGACCTAGACCAACTCACCTCCAAAATGTACCTATTTCTCACAGTTACTGTGCGACGTTTTCGAATGCATGACTGTTAGGCTGATGTCGTGCAGGATATTGTTGGCTGTACAAACGTGCAGCTTCCCTTCATTTCCTCTCGCTTCTCCATACAGCAACACCATGACCGTCATCCCCGAATTAGTGTACGAGACCATGTTCCTCTCTCTTGCAGTAGTGAAGCTACACAATGACATGCAGTGAATAACATGCTACTCTGGCATTGAGATCAAGTTAGGACAAAAACAATGAGGGAAGGGATGTGAATAAAGGGGGAGGGGGGACGGTGACACCCATTTAACAACGTGCGGCCACTATTTCAAGCCTGAATCAGGGTAAACAAATCACTGACTTTAGTACGAAGTTAATGTTTTCCGGTAAGATGCCAGTGTCTCCATCACGACCACACTTCAGCACAACACTCTAAAACATGTGGTTAAAGTGTCTGCAGAATTGTCAGCAGTTGCACAGAAAAGCTGTCTTTGTTTCTACCCTCTTACTTCATAACGTGCCACCAAACACAGCTAAACATTGGTGTAGCACATTTACTATTGTAATATTTGCTACCTGTTTGTTCTTGGCAATAAATACTCAGCATTAACAATATATTTTTAATTAATTAATTAGTCAGAAAAAAAAATTGAAACCTAAAGTAACTTGCAAAATTTGTTTACAGATTTCAAAACCCATTTTAATACTCGAAAAGTGATTGGGTGAGCCAGACTCGTTTACTCGATCAACCCTGGACTAACCCTGGCCAACGGACTATACAGCATTGCGACAGACGTGAATTTATAAATTGTAAACGGAGGGGTTACAGTAGCCTGACTGGAGAAACTTGTATGCGTGCTGGTAAGCATGCTTTCCTAAACTTAACCTTTTGCCCCCCCCTACACCTTCCTGTGTAACAACGTAACTATAAAATACAAAATGAAAATAAATGTTTGATTAATATTCACTAAGATTTATTTACACATGAATTTACAACTCAAAAATAGACATAAAAAATTACAGAATTGTTTTGAGGTAATTTTAATAGCTAAATGTTAATTTTTGCATTACAGTTTTAATGTAAAATCAAAATTACTCTTCAGGCTAATACACAGCAAAAGTGAGAAAAGAACTTGAAAATATAGAAAAGTTGTTTTCATTCTTCTTGAAAGTTTTCTCACAAATTTATCCACAACTTGAATGGGACCCACAGAATGCATCTATGAATGTGAAGTGCAGCCAAGCCATTGGAGACACACTTGTCCCACAGTAGAGTGAAGATATGTTTTTTTATCATTCTCAGTGTCAATAATGATTGTTCCCCTGTACATGTTATAAAAGCCACTATGAGGTACAACATCAGAAGTCTTCACGTTAGGGTACAAATTTGTTGTGGGAGGCATTATAATTTCAATAGCTGACTGTGATTTATGTTAGTTGTTGCGCCACAACAAATTCCATGTCCTGAACTTACCCTTATACTCTGCGAGACTTCCAGGCATGTCTGAAGCATTAAATTTTGCAGTTTCCATAATTTTTTCATGGTTAAATCTCTCCACGAATGTTGGTATGAGGTCTTTGATATTAGTGACTAGTGTTCTCCCTTTTAAACATATTCTTTAATTGTTGAACAAGGCAGTCAATGAATGGGTAATACAATCTGATCATGTAGTATGATTCTGGCTTCAAGTCAGGTATGTTTGAATGGTTCTTATATTTATTCTTGGCATTTTTATATCTATATTACTATCCAAATAAAATTTAACAGAGTTCTGAAATATACCATTGAAACTATCTTCATTTTGGTAGTTTTTGATTGCTAACACTAGCTTTTGCCATGTCCAACTTTGGACAGTGAAATTATCTTGACAAGGGCAAAGTGCATTTAATTACATAAACAATTACATCCAGGGCAAGCATGAAATGGAAGTTCATTATTAAATGGTAAAGACCATTGGCCTTGACAAGAGCTTCCGTAGTGATCTACTGTACTATTTCCTCTAAAAATTAAACTACTAAAGGCAACAGATCCTTAAACCTCAATGAAGCCTCATGATGTTCAACGAAATTAGTTTTGCAGAAGGGCAAGAGGGTATATCCAATTATATCTGGACAATGTTCTTGTATTTTCTTTCATACAGAAACACAGCAAAGCCCTGAAGTTGCCACTATTTATTTCTGAATCTTTTTCTTCTTCTAAAAGGTTACCATTTTCATTTATATAATCCCGAAGAACTATATTTTTACCTTCCAAAAATAAAAATAAAATGGTTTTTACAATTGGGATCAACTTTTGCCTGTTTGATTGAATAAGTTCTCTGACCGCTTATATCTAGCTGAACATTGACACTGGTGGTGGGGAGAGGAACAATATGCAACTGTGAAGAGTACTTTGTAGCAGGATTCACTAGCATTTGTTTAAGTCCAGGTTCATTCTCAAAACCATGCTGTCCGCTCCTGCCACTTCTTCCAACCTCTTACTTTATATGGTTGATGCAACATCCCTCAGCCTCCATTTTCATATGTAATGAAAAAAATATGTCAAAGTGGTGGTGGGTGGGGGGGGGGCAGAAATGCTCCTTGTAGCCCCCTCTAAATTCACGCCTGCATTGCGATGGGAGGTGTTTTGGAATTAGCCCCCAGGGTAGGTACGGTAACAGTAGAGATGGGTCATTACAGTTACTTTCTGTACCTATTCCAAATTGATACAAATACCATAGACTAAAGATGAGGTATAATTTCGTCTTCTGCGCATGTACCCAACATTGACCTACCCCAAAGGAACACAACTGTCAAAATCACATGGTCAAAGTGATGAACGTGTTAATTTATCTTTTTAATTTTCAAAAGACAAGCACTTCTATATAAGTAATATAGTTTCACCTAATTTATTTGAATTTAATCTACCACATTCCAAATTGGTTAGAGGAAGTAGGCAAACATTTCAAAGCATTTGTTTACTAAAGTGTTCTAACCTCAAATCATTTCCACACCATTTTCACTAGTTGTATTGGCAGAAAAGAAGTTTAATATTGGGACATGGAAATTGGTTGTATGCAGCCAGTGAGATTGGTCTACCTCATCTTTAGTTTATGTGCCCGTGCATGTTGTCAGGTAGGTTACATGGTATCAGGTAGGCATGTTATCGGGTACACATATTATTGAGTACGTGCATTATCGTGTTTTGTGTTGGTATACTGTATGGTATAGGTTACAGTGAAATAAAGTACCGTATGGACAAGAATAAGAGTATAATAAATGACTTTATTAGCACAAAAATGTTTCTGAGAAGATAATGAACTTGCTAAGTATATCATTTAAACAAAAACTTAATAACTTTTTCTTTCTTTCTGACGGACTGACTGACTGAATCACTTAATTGTGCGGTTTCCAAATCTCAACATAGAAATTGAACTTCCTCTTTACTACACATTTACATGCAATTAAAATTTAATTGTATCAGTATTAGAAGCGTTCTACAATGACACTGATGTGTATACGGATCACAAAAGCTGACACATACCTAATGCATTCTGTTTCAATCTACGATGGGACACCTGTGGACGCGGATAATGTACGGACATACGTAAGAAAGCTGGGCATCTCCCAACTCTTCCATGACCCTGAATCCGTGTTGCCAAAAGGAATTAACTATTTGGTTTGTTAATAATCGTTTTCATGGCCAATGTGGTATAGACAGCATCAAATGCTTCGATTTGCCATGGGGATTATCATTTTTGTTTTAATAAATATGTAAGTTGACATGGTTTGGCAGCAGTATCTACGAAGTGTGTTAAACACTGTAAAAATATACAAAATGAGATGTGTACATTATGAAACCTATACCAGTCATTTGCCACAGCTGAGTGTTTTTACTTTCATAAGTTGCTAGACTAAGTTCCTTCATATTGTAGAATAATTAATTCATCCCTAGTCTGCTTGTTTGGCTTGTGTTAGTGATGGGAAATATAGTTCACTTGAATGAACTAGGTCGTTCCGAACTAGTCATATTTAAGAACAGTTCATTGGGAACCATTCTTTTGAACTATATAGGTCACAGTTGAATGATCATGCGTACTGGTGAACTACAGAGCCCAAGTGTATCCTCGGTCTGAGAACTAGATTGGTCTTTCTCTGTACCTCGGCCCAAGAACTATATAGGTCTTTCTCCGTTTCCTCTTTCATATTTTCATTTCCCCTCCTCAGAATAATCTAAGCAAGGGTTAAACTGAAAGAGAAGCAAATAAGTGATGTTTGCGAATTAATTTCTAAAGAATTTGAGCTTTATTGTGTGTACATGAAATTACTTCTTTTATATATAGAAGTAAGATTAATGAATTGTGGAAATATCTTTATACTGTGTTATCCATGCCTATGTTGTGTAATATAACACCAAATTACTTTTGAAACTGATAGTAACGACCTCAACAATATTATAATAAGTTGTGTTGCGAGAGACAACCAGGTGTAAAGTTAATCCGGAGGGGGGAAAGCTGCAGGGAGCGACGAACGACGTGAATATCTGAGCATGCGCACTTGCGCACCTGGTGTAATTACTGGTACTGAGAGAATGCTAACCGATATCACAAGAGACTAGTTTTTTTATGTCTCGGTGAACTATCTACCTAGTTCTTTTTGAAGACCAGTTCAAAATGAACAGATAGTTCGTGAACTACCCATCACTAGCTTGTGTGTTTCGAGACAGTTTGTGTATGTATCCATGCGTTGTAGAACAGGCTTTACAAGTAACAGCAAATGCAACACACTTGCCAATGTTAAAATGATGATAAATGTATATACGATGCTGATATGGTGATACCCAACAAATACAAAAAAAAAAAAAAGTCACCAAACTACCATCAATCAAAGTATTAAAATTTGTTAAAATTCACAAATGTCTAAAATTGGCAACATTACGATTAATTTCATTCTCTGCATCTCGCAGACACAATTTGATTAACATCTCCCAATTTCATCGCGTTCTGTTTACATACAGTACGCTGTATGTTATCGTATGAATGAGTGAAGGTACTGTGGAAGATGATTTAACTAATGTTCCAGACAAGAGGTTACACGAATGTTACAACGTTTACTCTATAACTAAAATGCAACACAAAAACTGATGATATTTACAGGTGACTGCTCGTACAGCACTGTCCTGTGCAATGCCAATTTTCTCTGCGAATAACTACATACATAAATAACAAATTAAACATTGTGTTATTACCTGTATTCTATAAGAAGACACGTGAATATAAACTTGTAGACAAAAACACCGCACTTCGAAACACTGAGTAACAAACAAACTATCCTAATAAACAGTTGTTCACAATATTACTGAAAGAAGCTGACATATAATGAAAATATACGTACACCTAGTCTGTTCTACAATAACAATCTCCTCAATGTCATTAGTAACTCACATTCACCTACACGTGAGTTATGCAGAATAGCCAACCTACTTTTTCTTTTGCTCATGCCACCGAATAAAACTGACGAAACCGTGTATAAAACCTCCTGCCACATGTACAGAATGTAGTTTCGAAGTGTATAATTAAACCAGCACGTTTCACTTATTTTGCAAAACTCTCCGCTAAATGAAAACCGTGATGTGAATCGATTTTACTGCTTACACTCCTCAAACCTAAAACATCACACAGATGCTCATCCTGCTCTGAACTCTAGGACAGCACATTACATTGACTTTTAAACACGTGCGCACGTTGTTAGGAACGTGAATCATCGCATACTTTTCCTAAGATTACAAAACAGTAAACTGTTTCCAAATTTGGGGTATTATGATTTTTTTTATGGCAACAGTCCTTTACTCATTCCACCAATAACGTCACAAATAGGGCTCGAACTCATAAAATTATATTTGCTAGATAAGCTATGCCGGAAGCTCTTAATCCTGCTGTGGTGTTTGTCTTTAAGAGAGTGTTTGTTTTCCAGTAAAAACAAGCGCTGAGATTGTCTAAAGTGCAGTAGAGTGAAAATAATAATGGAAGGCCAAATAATTCATAGGCCGCCTATAAGTAGGAATCTACACACGCCACTAGATATTCCTTCTAGCAAGCTAACCATCTTGGAGCCAACAGTCGCTCGTTTGAATTTGAAAACCAACAATTCCATCAAAGAAATTTGAAAAAACAACTTTAAAGAAATTGAAGGACTGGAGAAATATAGTTAAAAGTGTTTGAGAAAATCGTATGCTAGGATCGATATGAAACGAAACGAGGGGCTTGTAGAACGTCGAGAAAACCCCGTCAACCTACCTCAACTTGAAACACATTGGTGAAACAGGGAAAGCTTGTCAGGTAAGGGGAAACATCCCGTTATCCTTTCAGGTATACAAGCTCTCCTCCGCACAGTGCAGTTAAATGAATGCTTCCAGCTGACCTTCTACCTCTACAGCAGCGAGTGGTGGAGTGCATCTACTTTTACTTACAACAAACTATTTTAACATACGAAAAAAAAAAAAAAAACTAGTGCTGGGAATCAACACGATTATGTTTGCTGCTAAAACACTCGCACATACTTTATACAAACTCAGAAAACATAAACATCTTTGGAGGTTCAAAAAAATCCAACGAAAGTAGTGTCAACATTTTTTGAGATGGGGTAAGTTCATTTTCAGTACTTGTTTGCATGTGAAATCTTTATTCGTACATGCTACAGTTCCATATTGTTGTCTGTGCATTTCGGTGTTGAGAGCTGTTAAAATTGGACGTAGTTTATATCAGCTTGGTAGAGAAATATGATAGATTTTTGCCTTTGGAAAAAATTTCATTATTTTATATCACTTTGTTTGCGTAAATGTGCTTCCAGCTTGGACATTAAGTTATCAGGATTGCTGCGGGTACTAAGCCAGTTTTCATTTTGACGTGGAAAGGTAATTCCTTTGAAAATTTATTTTGTAGGAAAATATTTGTTTCATCTAGAATGTGCATCATAAAAATAATTTTTATCCATTATGTCATGTAGTTGTGTATTCGCCTTTCTTTTCGTTCATTTCCAAGTTTTTCACATAATTTCAGCTCAATCGCCTGTCAACCGGTGCTCGAAACAGACGTCTCTAACAACTTATAAGTCGGTGCACATCATACACTATAGTCATTGCTTCACCAATATCACAGCCGAGCGGATGTGTTTTGGGAGAGGTGTTTGCACAGTTTTATTAATTGTTTCCTATGTGTTTTCAAATCCATTTTTATTGTGTCATTTAATTCAAGTAGTGTAAGTTAATTTATATATTGATAGCTATAACTCGTTACTTGATTTCTTACAGGGTAGCTGGGGTCCATTTTAAATTTGTATTTGCGATTCGAAGAGCCCTTCCTGTAAATTATATTTCTAGCATACACGAAATCGTATTCATGTCTCTTTTCATTTCATTCATTCATTACATATTTAATCATTATTTAATTAAATACGGTACGCCATAACCTCTGTCGCCTACCAGAAGGCTATTGTGCTGCACGTCTCTCAGTCGCCTGTCAAACGAAATACTCCAAAAACTAATATATTACACAATACATATATATGCATATATATATATATATATATATATATATATATATATATATATATATATATATATATATATATATATATATATAAGGAGGGTATATATATATATATATCCTCCTTCCCCAACACAGGCACACCTCAGTACAATGCCAGAGCTCCTAGGGTCAACATCTACCAGAACTGCTTCCCACAAAAAAAAAATTAAGTGCTTTAGCACACTCTTCCACCAAACTATACACTTATCAATTCACACAAAATTAAAATATTCTTTTTGATTAATTGATCTGATTTAAAAATTTCTATTGGATTAATACTTGAGCCAATCAATCAATTTGATATGAAATTGATAATCCAATTAATCAAAACTGCAGTAGGATCGGCACACCCCTACTTCTAATACTGTATTTAAAATTAGTCTGGGTAGGTATCGACATAGTGCGAGTGTAAAATTTCGTTGATTTAATTTAATTTAATTTCTGTGTATTTTCTAGCGTAATGGAGGCTGGAAAGTGTTTATTTATTTCATTTTTCTGTGTATTTTCTATCATAATGGAGAGTGGAAAGTGTTTATATATTTAATTAATTAGAAGAAAAATACATTGCTAGAGAGTTTGCGAGCAGGTAGGAAGACATTTTCGCCTGACTATGGTCAATGGTTAAGTCGATGACCTGGCCACTAGCAGGGTGGTTCGAGTCAAGGGAGCTAGAGGGAGATGTAGAGCCGATCCAAAGACTAAAATTGGAGGGTAGAGTGGCCGGTCTGCGTGACGCCACAGAGGGTACAGTGAGCAACTGCTCCATGCAGAAAGCCTTCGTCGGAAGGCTTATTGTAGTATAGTATATTACAAGCTGTTTGCGGTAAAGTGAGCACAATTTATGTTTTTCTTTAAGCCAGTTTGTATCCTTGCATTAATATTTTTTATATAAAAATTTCCCTGCAACTAAAACTCAATGTATACATTTTACCCTTCTAAAAAATTACCATCTGTGGCCCAATAACATTTTTTCACTTTACCTCAAATGGCCTTTATGCAAAACGTGTTTGGTGTTGAACCTACTGACTATAACTCTATTATATGTGTTTCTGCAGTATGAATTATATAAATGCACAAACTACCAATACAATATTTATCACATTAAGTATCCATCACTTTACCATACTTTGCAAAACTATGGCCACTTTGAAACTATTGAAAATACATTTAATGAAAAAATTTCTAAAAGTTTTTAGTTCCCTTGATAAAAAAAGTGCTTAGCTTGATAGTCATATCAAAGGATAATGACATACAAATATAAAATTTACATTGTACAAATTAAAAGCAGGCAGTCACACACCTGGCAGCTTTTCTTGAGGCTGTTTGCAACATTATTTTCGTTTTCATTTTTCTTGTTTGAACAAAGCATCAGCATGAACTTTGCGATTCAGAAAGCATAGTCGTATGAAAATCTATGTCCTGGCGAGTTTCTTTAATGTTTGTTGACTTGCATTCGGAAACTTCGCAGTAAGCTACATAAATAAAGTCTGTATTACACCAGGTTTGCTCTTAAGCCCACTCTCATGGCAAGAGTTAAATATTTTCTCAGCACTATTGACCAAGGCGAGTAACGCTCGAGAAGGTATAGCAAGACCTCCGCGACTTAAAGATCCAATGTAACCATCTACATAAAAAGACAACAAACATTTTAAAAACAGATTTAAGTTTTAAAAAAAATGTTTTTCTTTGCATTTATAATTATGTCTCAAGAGACATATCTTCGTTTAAACTAGGCTCCTTATTCATGAAATTTTCGTCCTTGCTGCAATGAGCCAAATAGCCTGCTAGGTAACGAAGTGCATCTTCTTCATCTGAACCACTTAAAAGAGTCTGCTAACTGTGTTTTTTCCTCCTCTGGTTCGTCTTCAATGTCCCCTTCAACCTCACTGTTTTCACAGTTTACATTGTCTGATATAGAATTATCATCCTCAGTATTATATTCCATGTACTTTATAAGCAGCTGAGAAGTTAAATATGGTTTCTCAGCACTGATGTCTTGTGCAAACATTACCGATGGGAGAGGGAGTTCGTTTCCGAATATAAGCATTCGTAGTCGATATTTAAACTGTGTTGGTGTAGGGTTGTCGTTATTTTCTATACTACATACCCGAAAAAAAAAAGATTTCAAGCACATCCTGATTAAAATTGTAAGTTATAAAATATTTCAAGTTTTTACTTGAAACTGAATAATTGTACAATCTGGTACAAGATTTAATATACACTATTATGCCTTTCTGAATAGGCATTAATGAAGTTTTTCCTATTACACTCATGTTTTCCACAATGCCTTTCAGGTCTTCTAGGATTTGTGCTTGTTCTTGAAAATGAATGCCAAAAAGCACTGTGCCATGGTTTCCTACTTTTTTTTTTTTTTTTTTTTTTAACAAATCTGCAGTTCATCATATCAAAACACTTATCATCCAAGTCAAAATTTTCGGAATTTTTGGTTTTTGCGCGAGTTTTCTTTTAAGTAAAGTTGCTGTGTGGTGGAAAAATAATATTGCGTAGCATACTTCACTTTCTGCCTTGTGCTGCCACTTACATTACGATGCACTCTGCTATCTAGTTTAGGAGTACGTGAAAGTTCCTTGTCTTGAAGTATTTGCTGTAACTGCCACTTTGATGTTTCGGTTCCACATGGGAGCCGAATACCTAGTCCAGAAGATTATTCAATAGTTTTATTAAATGGGGTATGTCAGCAAACACCCACACTTCTCATGTCACGTCCACCAGATTCGTAAAAAGAACTTTGTTTGTAGAAATTTGTAAGTTTTTCTTCAAACTTAAATTTCCGCCTCCCATATCACTCTCAATGGCTACAACTTTAAAACCAGATTCAACTACATCTATTACTTCAAACAGTTTGCCTTTAGTAATATATTTCTCAAAGTCGTAGACAATCTTGTATCAACTCTAATTTCGTCGAAAGAAAGAACTGTCAAACGCTATCTGGAACTTATAGGTATTGATCTACCTTTCAACACTGAAAGTAATTATTTTTTAATGCCAGGTAAACACTTCAGATTGCGAGTCCATTTTCAAATAGTTGATAATCCAGGTAACAGTAGACCAGCAATCTTCTGCAGATATAAATATTCCTTCCTTGAAATTGAACAAAGAGTTACAGCTGCAGCTATGCCATCATCTTCCCACCATATTAGCTTATTGTTTTTTTTTAAATCAGCCTTTCTATTTGTCTTAGCGTAAGTACGTCTTTCAAAATTTCCGCTACTTTTTGTTTACATATTTTGGGCACTGCCTATACTGGATTTTTATATTTATCAATTCCTGTAAGAGAAACATATTTTTTCTTTCAGATTTTTTCAGACACATTCTTTCACTTTATTTCTTCCTTCAAAGATGGTACTCGCATTTTTAATTATTTCATTTCATTTTGTAAAATATGTATTCTCTGAATGACACTTATGTCCTGACTTGGACCTGGTTGACACACTGTTTGTTCATACGGTTCCTGTGTTACGACATGAGTCCTATTATTTTTGTTTCCTTCGCATTTAGAATTTTCTGGATGTCTTTTACTTTACTGCATTTCTGTTAGGTCAGAAACTAATTTCCTTTTCACAGTTCGGTTCTTTAGTCATTCACTTCTCTCTGGAAAATCGTTCGGCATTACATTTGGTAAAAATAATTGAGGTACCATGTCAGTTATCAGGGTTCGTTTTATTTTTATCCCAGTGAGTTCACTTTGAAGAGCTCTCTCGTAATCATTTTCAGGGAAATGAACGGGACAGACTCTTGATGTATCCACTTAGAAGATGTCCTTTCTTTTACACACAAATATCCAGTTTTTCCGTGTAACTAAGTCATTTGGAAACCACTGAGCCAGTTTTCTTGCTACGATTTCTACAGTTTTGCACTGCACAACAAGGCATTTTATATTCCACGTGTATAAACCTGTTATCTTTACACTGAAATATAAATTAACTAGTGCAGACATCTAGCAATTTTAATCATATTCGGACTAGCAACATTGAAATAAATTAATAACTACACTTGAAACGCTTGTAAAAAGGCGTTAACATTTCATTTCACTAGTTAATAAGCTTTCGTAACACTTTAAAGCTAACCCACCTAAAAGTCTCTTGTCATTTTATAAATTATTCAGAAGCAGAAACCATTGGACATTCATTTCAAAAGTGTTAAAATTTTCGGAATAAACTATTTTGTAAATACAATATTTCCCATAGAAATATTGTAGTATTTAATTTCACAACTTTTGCACTTTGCACAAAATAAAATTAGTGGGAATGTAAAGAAAGAAGCAGAAGATACACAACAAAACTACCCACCCGCGCGTAACTTGTGTCTTTGCAGACGAGTCGGAGGGCCGGCCAGTTGGCCTGTACCCCCTGTGACGTCACGGCAGGCTGGTCTCTATTCCGTTACTCGGCAGGATGAGTTATGGTGCTACCTGTCCCTCTAGCTCCCTTGGGTTCGGGCTCCGGGCTGCCTGCTTCATGAAAAGCTATGCGACAGATATCTCTAGGGTATTGTGAAGCTAAAGTGTATCTGGAGAGGGTCGTCAGACTCAAGCTTACATACAGTTAAACTTATACATCTTGTGACTCTGTCCAAGGATTGGTAGCACTGTTTGGATCATAGACCTCAAAATCTAATTTTTTTTATACATCTTGAGACATTTGCAAAGGCTGCAAGTTTACCATTTCGATCCATGTATAAATTATTCAGCTAACAATGTTTCATGGGAAATATTCCTCGTGATTCATTTAGGTTAAAGAATCTATAAAATTGAGCATCTCTGTCTTTTTTAATTACAACAGTCATTTAATTTTGCAATACCATTAGTGGCATTTATTTATTACTATTATTTCTTTCTTGGGAAAACGAATTTTTAGTTCACCGTTTGAAAGAGGCGAGGTTAAATAAACATACGAAAGGAATTCATTTCAAAACTTAAATTTATTGACAAACTGTTTCAAAATATATATGCAAGCATGGGATGTTTCAAAATGCACACAAGTAAGCAAAGTATGTTTCAAAATTTTATACAAGCACAAGTTACACAAGCTGTTTCAAAAATGTATACAATTACAGGTTGTTCCAAAATGCACATAAGTAAGTATAGGATGTTACAAAATATTAAAAATTATTTATTTTCAAAACAAGCTCTAAATGGTTTACTCCAAAGTGTTAATAACTTGCTGTTATTCGATTTATATTTTGATTTCTGTATGCACGAGCAGGTAATTTTGTTGTCTTCTTGAATCATCTTTACAAAATGTTGGTTTCATAAAACCTCTATATTAAATTTCACTAGTTAGTCCACAATGTTTCCTCATCCAAAATAGTTTACTTGTATAATATCTACTGGGGACTCAGGAGGAGTATTATCATCTAGTTCAACCGAGCCAGTCATCAATGACCAAGTTAGCATTAATTTAGAGTTTTCCTCTGCAGAAAAGAATGGCGATTTATATCCATATGTTTTACGTAATTGTTTGAACGATGGACAATTATATTATTTTTCAATATCTGTTACTTTCCCAATCCACGCACTGTTTAAAATACATTTTTGCTCGACTCCATATATGTGTATTTCACAATTATTTAAGTATTTCTTGCAAATATCTTCTATATTCTCATACTCATGCATCCACTCTCCCATTTTAAATTGTGGTGATGTTTGGTTACCCATTTATTTATTCTCCTGTATATAGGAGTTAGATATTTACAGTCGAATGGTGCTATGAAACTGAATACTGCTGTGTGTTCTTCCATATCAGTAATGGCTAATTATTTAACGAGAAATTTATGTGGAGATGGAAATCCTTGCACAATGCAAAACATCTCGACTGAATCGTGGTTCATCATCTACTGACTCAAGTCATTATCTTCACCAGCTCTCTTACATTATAACTAGCCAATCTATCGTGAATCATCAAAGCAAAAGGTTGCATATTTTCTGGAATGGGTGTATTTGAAAATTGTTTCAATTTGTGGATTAAAGGCATTATTGGTAATGGTATAGATTTGTTTGTTTACATAAAATACAAATAACACTCCTCTAGTTTTAAATGCTTCGGGTTCTAGTATCAGTGAACTGATTTTGTTATAATAAGTTTCCTGAAACTTTGAGTACATATCATAGCAAATAAAGAATTCCCCATTACCAAAGTTTGTATTAAAATCAACATAGGGATAAGCTTGATGGTTTTGATATAGTTCAACATTATTCATATCACAATAATCGAATGTTGATCGATCTACATTTAAATAGTTATGTCAGTTTGTTTGAAGACAAATAACAACATATCTCGGTTTTTCTGATGAAAAACTTGATTTCGCACTTCACACTATTTCTGTGCAGTTGGCAGTGATAGAAAATAATCCAGGCCCCATGATCTGAAAGCAATGTCTAAAATCTTCCCTTTTTCGATATATTTTAAAAACTTCACGCGTTCATGAGTGTTAATTTCAATATGTGGCATTAGCCATTCGACACTGTTTAATTAAAATGTTACAACTTCCTCATTATTAGCTGTATCGTATATATTCATTCAAATGTGTATTACTGAATAGAATAACTAATTCTTCTTTAGCATTTAATATGACGTGTTTATAGTCTTCAACAAAGACAAGTACCATACTTATCGGTATAACAACTTTGTATTTTCCACCTGGGTTTATTTGTATTGAATAATCATTAGCATTGCTCAACCAAGCCATAAGCCCTGTATAGAGGTTATTTACAGTTTATGATAGATAGTTCTTTTTCGTGGAAGTAATTCCAACATCTCTTGTTTGATCTATTTCAACACCACTAAGCAAGTATGCAATTCTATCTATTAAATGAAGTATTCCATTTCTTACTATTTTGTAGATACAGGATTACTCGCATCGGCTGTTTTTTTGATTGTTCCTCTATACCTTAAACTGGATTTCGAAGGTAACGTGTAAATATCGTGATTTTGTATTCAAATCCTTATTTCCGATGGAAATGTGTACAGACCTGCTCGGAACAGTTTATATACATGTATTTCTGTATTGGTGATTGAATCTTCATTGTTTATTGGTTCTTCGACATTAAGTATGTCTTCCATTTCTATTAACCATATATCCTAATTCCTTTAAAAACAATGCATTACCTAATGTTAACTTCACGGGTAACTTGTTTGAAGTCAGAGATTTATGCTTACCTTTACATCTTTTTATAGTTACTTTCTTCGAAATACGTTCCTTAGTGACATAGTACTTAAAAGAACCACCTACTTTACATCCGTATTGACTACTAAAAACAATACCAATTATGATTGCAATGTGCATGGAATACAACTGTTTATATAGCTTTTTTTTTACATGTAAATGAACAGCGATTTCTTCATTTCTAAAATTAATAAGTTTACCATCATGACCGACAATTCTAATAACTATTTCATTAACACGATTAACTATTACTGGAAGATATATCGAAGTATTCGGTTTTTCAATTATTTCATATCTTGGAGCCACCACACACATGAATTCATGTAATATATTTGTCGGTTTTCCATTCAGATATGAACTGCTTACAATATTAACATTTATATGGCATACATTTACCGAATATATATTAACCTGTTTTGATAATTCATGCAAATCATTAGTGGGATATACTATCTGTACATAACCTAACATATTTGCAATTGGAATTGTCTTCCATGAAATCGATAGCGATGTTACTGTACATCGCACTAGTTAATGTGTTTGGATTTAAATGTAATTGGAAATGTACATCTTTAGGTAATACTGGTATAATGAATGTTTCTAAATCAACCAACTCATAATACCCTACTGGTATCACAATCTTGTAGGTTCTTTCTCCAATGGTAACCGTAAATGATTGGTTGTGCTTATCAATGTTTGATATGCTGTTGTAAGTAACGAATTCGATTAAACTTATTTGTCACTATTCATCCAATTCCAAAGCTGGGAAATATACTACAAACAATTGCGACTAATTTCCACTTAATATCAATGTAATTGACATATTACTAATATGTTTTACTATCGCACTTATTTATATATCCTATTCATAGTTAAAAAAACATAAACATAAATGTCCACAATTGATTGTATTTGGTAATTGTTCCATTTTGTAATTTTGCCTCAAGTCAGATCTCAGATTTGCATACTACTTTAAGGTTTAGTGTATTTAAATTTTATGTGCCACATAACCAGATGTTGCGGAACTGATAGTGGTAGGTTTTCCTGCACTAAGTAGTTGTGACAGCCAAATGCACTTTCATTCAGGTCATCTGGCTTGATGATGCATAGATAAATCTCTCGTCGAATGTTAAGAGTATTAAGAGTGGGATGTACCCCCAGGTGTAAGATCAAGAAGCAAAGGTGCTATTTGGGCGACATTAACATGCACACCTAGTACCTCATCGCTCCTATGTGCATGGCATGCAGTGTTTCCGTAGTAGTGCTGTACTGTACAAATTAGCTCAGTAACAGTGGGGTTTTATTAAATGCGATGAAAGCACGCAGAACAAACTACGCCCATATATTTGTACTTTTATCTTGGCGCATAAGGAAACTGCATAGGCAAGCTTTAAAACTGTGATATTTGACCATTTTCACAGATTTTCTTTTCCAAGAATACAATAAATATGACAAAAGTAAAGAAATAAGTCAAAATAAGTCAAGATGTACTGTAATAAGTACCATAGAGGTGGAAGTTCTTATTATCCCAAGAAAGTGTTTCGAAATATTCATTCAATTGAAAATTAAGTGGACAAAGGAGACACTGAATGGAGTGTTCGTATTGTGGACATTGAAGAAATAAATATGTTGTATTACTTATATAGATTTGGCTTGCAAGGCAACTGGATCTAGAATGTTAGAGTTTTTTTTCTTTAGATGTGCTAATAATTCTAAAGACCCAAAACCAAAAGACATTACTGAAATAGATTCAAGAGGCATTATTTGTTGGAAGACATTTCCAATTATTGAAGGTGTTTCAAGTAGTACAGGAGTTATAAGTTCGTTTGGAAACCCTGTTACCTATTCTCGTAAGAAAATTAAATTTAATGTTGGGGATAAAATTTAGTTGTATAGGAAGACTACAGGAAATATGAAAATATTGGGTTATGCAGAATTTGTTTATAATGAATGAATAATGTTGTTGTGGATGTTACAGTAGGCCTACGTGTAAATGCATTTGGAATTAAATGTACATTAAACGGATATGACATATACATGCAGTCTCAATGTAATACCAGCTTTACCCGTCAGGCAGATCGCCTAGCCCTACATGAAATAATACAAATTTTATGTCATATATTGAAAAATAATTAACCGATTTCTTTCAAATCTGGCAAAGAAATTTTAGTGTTGTACGCCATATAAATTTATGTTGTTTAAGTGTGTCTTTTAATTTCCAAATAGCACCAATATAGAAAGTTTATCTTAGTGTGCTATATCTATGAAACTAAGTAACATATTTACTTACATTTAATTTGGTTTATCCATACAATCATCGAATGTTATAATAAATAAAACTTTTTGCTCTCCATGTACGAAGACTCTCCCATTAATAATGGAGGTTTAATGAAATATTGTTACATCATGTACTTTTGGGGTAAAATTTTTTTTTTTTGAATTTTATTAAAATTTGCCTTTTTTTTTTTTTTAATGTGATGGCAGCTGTGGTATTTTTGTTTCCTCTTTAAATTTATTTTGTTCGGAAGCTCTGGATTTTATGACAGAAGGAAGTTTCACATTTCTTTGTTTTTTTTTTTGTTAAGATGCTATAAGCCTACCTTTAATTGAATTTTTCTTTAGTATTTTCTTTTGGTGTTCCTTTCATTGGAAGTTAGGTTAGGAAACTAAGCTGTTTTGGTTGGGCTAAGACCTCCTTGTTAGTTGTTCCCTTTATTTGTTAAGAGGCAAGTATTTATTTTTTCTTTCTTTAATATGTTATGTGGTAAGAAATAATTTCATGATTTTTATTTAAAAATTTGGTTTTGGGAAGTCAGTTTCAAAACTCATGTTGTTGTATGGTAGTGTTATGTTTTGGAATCTTTGGCCTTAAACTATATGGTGAGGTTTCAGCTGGAAAGTTAACCGGTAAAGTATCCTTATGAATTCATTCCTTTATTTTATATTGTTTTCTTGTTTGAACAGGTATTCTTAATTTGCCGATTTTATTTGTTTCGTTTTTGCTTATTTATTTTATGGTTATGTCATTTAAGAAATGGTGGAATTGAAATGGGAAACAGATACTTTACTGTTTTATCGTTTAGAGTAAAGGCATTTTATTTCTGACTGCCAATTATCTTAATGAACTGAGATCACTCATTATTTTTAATTTGAAAGAATTTCGTCACCATATGGATCAGCAGACTTCTTCTGAAGCGACTGCAGCTGGCCGTATTTTTCTCGGCCCAGGTGCTCATTATTGTTCTCCCTTCAGCAGTTCGGAAGAATTGTTATCTTCTGCTCATTCGAAGCACAGGGCTGCAGCTCTGATCTGTGCTGATACTTTCCTTCGTAAAGTTGGGATGTTTAGATGAACACTGCACTTTGGTGCTGGGCTTGTAAGGGGAAAGGGGCAAATATCTTTGAACTGTCGAGTTATCGATCGTAGCGGTGTCTGGCTCTGATTGGCCAGACATGATGTTGGCCAAGGCTGTGACATCATGCGAGGCAGCAGGAGTTTTCGACTGTGAGTAATGGCGTCACGGAGTGGTGGGCAAAAAGCAGGAGTCGAGCACGAGCAGCTGGAACGAGCAGTCGCTGGCAGTGCTGTGCTGATGTGCGTCCTGGGGGAGGGGGCAAGGCAACATAACCATAAGTACAAGTTAAAGTTTTGGTGTTATGCGTGGTCGGGATGTTCTTCCCTGCTATGCAGGAAGAATGGCCTCGGCCATGATGTACTGTATGTTAGTTAGTTTTTAGTAAATAGGTCTTAGCTGATAGAAGACAGATGGGTAGAATGTGGGTGTAGGAGGTGTCGAGAGCCTGGCAGATGTCTTATAGGTAACTATGTCCAGCTCATCAACTCTAGCCGAGAAGCTAAGGAGGTTGTGTTTACTGTTTTAATTACTTATTTGCAAGGGATAGAACCTTATATATTGCACTTCTTTTTCATGCCTCTTAGTGCAGTCTAAACTTTAGTTATTGGTAAATGTAGTACCTGGTGTTTAAATGACTCCATATGTCTAGGTTATGTATCCCTATAATTTTTTTCATGTTCAATGAATCTTCGAATATTCCGATTCACTGATCCGAAATAATTTTGTTAAGGTAACTTCACATTGGTGAAAACTAATATTTATTGTTTCTGAATACTTTTGTTAAAGGGGGCAGTCTACCCCTAATCAATTTGCAGTAATTTAAATACCATTTGTTGTTTGTATTATATGTACTCACATCTAGGTGAGTTAAACCAGGAGTATTATTGAGTAGGGCATCCTGTTAGCCCTACAGTAAATTCTTTTTTTTTTCACTTTAAAAATCTTAACACTGGGTAAGCCAGTGTATTTCCTGAATATTATTTTGCATAATAATTAATTTTAGGAATATTCCTGTGATGATTGTAAATTCACATTCTGTTGAGTAACAACAAACTAAATTTCTACAGTATTTACTTCTATTTCAACACTTACCTACTTTGTTAAATGAATAATAGCTTTGACAGGTAACTTTTAAAAGGTTTTGATAGTTCTTTTTTATATTACTATAGCTTGTTTCTCTGTTAATAATTACATTTGTTTTGAATAAACCTACATTTATTATTTTTAAATAATAGTTATTTTTTATAGTTGTTAAAGAAACCCTCCTTTCATTGCACCTTTCGGCCCTCACAGGGGGTCTGTTACCTTAGTATACAGGCAATGCTGAGTTGTCAGTGTCAGACCCATGAAGTGGTCTTGGTATTTTTTCGTCGCCATTCGAGTGGAAACACCCCTCCCCCAAAACCCAAATGCCATGTTTTTTCCATTTTCATATTTTTGTTTTGTTTTTCAGTTAAATGAGACTTTTCTGGTTTATAAGTAAGTATTCTAGGGTGCAGGGTATCCTACTGGCCCTGCTGATATTTATTTACAGCACATGGTGGAGGCTTCACAAGTTAGATTTTTGTTATGGCTCATTCTCCTTTTACAGTAAATCTAAATTTCACTTTTCCCTCTCTCCGTACCTCATAACATTTGGCGCAGTCTCCGGGTAATTAAAATTAGTTTAGTACCTTCTTTAGTTCGCACCTCCTCCGCGTCTCCATCTCCACCATTACATTTGGTTTGGGTCACCCTATTGTTTCTTTTAGGCCGTACCTGAGGATATAGTGGGTCTGACACTGTCGAGGGCAATGCATGATGTTGTTGTGTTATTAATAACTTAGCTATTAAGGTAGTAGTACGGTAACTTAAGTTGGTGGGTTGATGTGGTTTGGCCCCTGTTTCAAGTGTGTTTAGTGAAATAACTATTCTCAGATAGTAGTGCATAGGGTTGATATGTTTTTTTTTTGTGTGTGTATTTGTTGTTTTCTGGTATAATTTTTGTGTCAGGCATGGTGGGCCTGTAGGATTGCTCCCAGAAGAGAATGACTGGGGTATTTTCCGATAGAGGATTGGACAGGAAACTGTGAGGAAGCAATGGGATTGACATAGATGAAGTAAATGTGAGAATTTGGTAGAAGATACAGGATCACACACCAGCCTGGAAGGTGGTAGTGTTTGTGGGAGATCCTGGGTTTCACTTCGGTTAGGATGCCGAAGGGCATTTTATTTTTTGTTTGTGAGTTTATAGGGTAGGAGGCAATTGTAAGGTTTGCCCTAAAGGATGTTATCAATTTAAGTTTTGTTTGGGGGTTGTGTTATCATGTTATTTTTGGTTTGTTTAAGTGAACTTGGGTCAAGGGATGCAGTGCCATTGCGGGGAATGAGCAGGTAGGGCATCGGTCTCTACAAGGCAAAGAAAGGTTGGTTAGAAGGGGATAGGGATCATGCACCCCCACTCTGCACAAATACCAATGACGATGGTGGAGTTGTTCGTTGGGGAAGAAGGAAACCTGTGTTTATCTGTTGCAAAAAGGTTCACTTGTGTTTGTTTTAGAAAACTGTTTTCAAAATTTAATTAACCCTTTATGTTTTAATATGTGTTTGCTAATTATAAAATCTCCCGTCCAAATGTTTAAATTGCCCATATGGCCAAATGTAATTTTTCATGGGGCAACTGTTACAAACTTTGTTGAGGTGTGTGTATTTAATTGCCCTTGTCTAGAGTTGAACTGTACTAGGTGTAAGAAGGTAGTTAAACTACAGTAATAGTCATTGAGCTATTGATGTGCCTGTGCCATGTTATTGCAGGTTGTGTGTTGACAGTAAGGTAATGGAGAAAAGTGGTGTTCCATTAAGGCTGGGAGCAGTGCAGGTAAATGTTCCATAGATTCTCACCAACTCTTTTACTTGTAGATGATGGGTGCCAGGCATTTTAAGTGAAATACCAACTAGCTGTCGAAGAACAGACTCTTCTCCTCTCCAGGTCATGTGCCGACAACCTACAGGCTGTGTCCTCCCAGTGCTCCGACTGTCGTGATTAATACGAAAACAATTATGTTACTGAAACCCTACGCAGTGAGATCTTGGGGTGGCTCTTACACCCATAATTAGTTGTACATAGATAAAAACACTGAAATATAATACCAAACAATGATACATAACCCTTAATGATTGGCGTGAAAGGTAGGGGCCTGCGCCCCTATTGCCCGTAGGTAACCCAAATGAGAATGCACACCACTTTACATTGAATCATTGGGTTTTATTAATAGCTCCTCCAGGAAGCAAACATATAAACAGTGCTGGGCTCAACCCAGCAGTTGCTTGACACTTACAAATGGCCAGAAGGCGACAAAGAACTTACTTGAAAACTTAAGCCTTCCCAGGCGATGCTATTTCACAGGAAGGGAGGAGTGGAGAATCTTGGCTGGCTGCGAAGTAAACAAAGGTTCTGGTAAATTAATGTGAATTGCTGTGAAGTGATTAGTGAACAAAGATGAAGCGCAGCCGAAGTGCACGAAATGTGACCCCGTAGGTCAGCACGTCCAACTCCTTGAGACACCATGTTATGACTAACTGTCCTGCACGGCATGGTGGTCGAGGTTTGGTGGGCAGGCCAGCCATGTGGACTATTTTCTTACACTCTCAAACTCCAGAAAACACATCCATGTTACTTTATATGCTACAAAACTTACAAAAACAATTACCCTTGGCACAGGAACCCTATAATTGACCTATTATACTGTATGAAACAAAATGTGGATGAAACACTTTAAAATTATAATTAATGAAAAATACAAAACACTGTAATTAAGGCCTGTGGGGGCCCAAAATACTATAGGGCTCCTTGATTGGCAATTGTGTGAATGGGCATCCTTGAGTGTTTCATAATTAAGCTTGATTACACTTAGGCCCAAATTTGCAGGGTCTCCTTTTAAGGCATGTGCACATGAGTGCACGTGGCTTTCTCAACACTTGCACTTTCCTGCTCACATCACGAGCGCTCTCTTCCTCCCCTGTAACCACACTCGTATCTGAAGTCTTCAATGAAGGAAGTACATGCTTGGGGCACATGAGTTTCTACGCCGGCTGAGCCATTTCGATGAGTGAAGCCACCTCGGCTGATCTTCACGAACGGTCTCCAGAGGAGGGGAAAGGGTGACCAATGATGTGTTCCACATTCCCACAACCTTACATTCATCCCGTTCACAGCATCGCAGCCTCGACGAGTGCAGTGAAGTGATATATCATGTGTATTTGTGTTTTTATTTATAGCCATTTAAATTCTATTTAGTATGTGATTTTGTTTGTTTACATTTTGTGTTTATGTTATATTTTGATGTAACATTTGTTTTATTGAAGGATTATTATTAATAGTATTTTGACGTGACACTGCCTTGGCCTCTGGCCATTCCCCTCCCCACCCCCCAGCCACCTTGAGGGCCAGGATACCCTCAATTGCACAGAGCAGCATCTGTGTCATTGAACCAGTGCAATGTGTGCATTTGTGATTATGTAGCATCTGTGTAGAAAGTGTAATTTTATGGCGTGTTTAATATGTTAGGGAAGTGTGAGTGAGTGTTCTGTCCATTCATTATGTTATTATTTATGTAAGTATAGCTGCAATGCCACATGTAAGTGTTCTGTTAGGTTAAGTATTCAGTGCAACTTATTTTAGTTTCATGTTATTGTTTTCATTCCATATTGTTCTCAAGTGCACACAGCAAATACATCACGTGCTTATTATTTACTTGAAACATCAATAACAGCTTAACATACAAATGTGTCAAACATGCATAGTGCACACCACGCACTATTGTTTACATTGGCATATTCCTGACGAACACGTATCGATTGTGCCCATTTGTTCCATCGCAGACGCATCAACCACACAGCAACACTCGACTGATCAACATTAAGTCGCTGTCTCGATCAGTGCAGGTCTACAAGAATGGCATTACACTTTTCTTGCTGTCCTGTAACTAGTGGCCGCAGGTCATAATATTTACCATTCACCACAAGAGGTAACTCTCGTGGTGAATGGATATGTGACCTAAACGGGTCTGTCCCATGAATCAATGACCGGGAACACTGGGGTAAGTAGCACCACTTATTCCCACAACTCTCCGATATACGCTATGTCCACAGGCCCCGTGGCCATATCCGGAGTGCGAAGTGGCTCCGAGTGGTTTCAAAAGATGGGGAATCAAATTCCCGCAGGAAGTGTGAAGTGGCGAGCGGTTCCCTAGTAATTGGAGCATTTTTTAAGCATAATTCATGGAGATTACACAAAACTCACTAGGGAAACCACCCGCTCCAACATAGAGAGTCGATAAAATTCCATATAAAACAGGGTAAAACCCCTTCCTTAGTTACGAAATCCGTGTGTCGTCACATCCATCCATATTCCTGAGATTAATTACATAACGATACATACCGAGTCTAAAATGTTAATTATAAGAGTGTACATGTAATCATCTATCGAGAATAAGCCACCTGAGGCATTATTTCATTTAATATCAACCTTCAAGTGTGGTCATATTCTCATGATGTCACATTCTTAGCCATATCTGGGGCTCCGGCGTTCACGAGTATGTCACCAATGTGTTTTAGTTTAGCAATCTTAATTATGTACAACATCAATTTCACTTATCATGTTATTATTTAAGTTCAGTTTTGTTTATGCTTTCATTTTGGGGTCGGATTCCCCGGAAGTGCGGCGAAACTGTCTTATTTTTCAGACTTCAGCACTCGAGACAACTGGCAGGGCAGACGGTAAGCTCTGCGTACCCCCTTCGACAATTCAATTTAGACTGCTTTTTTCTTCGTATCCATAGTTAACGTAATTCAAGAACCTATTTAGTACTTTTTATTTTTGCCGATGGTAGGTCTCCCTGCCTCCTGACTTAACATACCAGGACTTCGTGTGTAGGAGGGTTTTCACATAATTACAATCTAAGATCCATACCTTATTTTCCACCAGTAGCTACCACCGGCAGGTCCAGAGTGCCGGGTCCGCTTAACTAAGGTACACATTAACAAGTGCAGTAACATTCCTTTGTACTTTTACGGTAATAAAACAGTCATGCCATAGTTAGATGTGTTTTATTGCATTTAACTCCCGTAAGTTCATAGGGTACTACACCCTAATAGCAGCCTTCAAATTTACAAGTGTATTTCAGTGTGTTTTGCATTTACGGGGCCTGCCTCCCATAAGCAGGATAACTTCAGTGGTAATACAGGTATGCGAAGTGGCCGACTGCTTCGTCCACAGGCAATATTTTACCTTTACATAATATAATGGACAAATTCACTACGCTCTCCTTCATATTGACCGCATATCCAGAGTCACTGTAGGCCATCGGCCTTATGACCCCCATCAATAATCCTTCTCTATACTGAACGTCGAGCCAGGCACATCATCAGTTCCTGTTTCTCACCTGCTCTCAGGCAGGACACGAACACACCACCAGCACCTCTGGAGGCGCAGCACATCAGCATGTTAGGGTTTTGATTTCTATGAGTATTTTTATATTTGCCAAAGGTTATGTCATAGTGTTTTAATCTGTTGTGTACCTTGTACATCACGTAAGTACGAGACAAATGGTCTCTTTTATGTTTTGTAATATTAATATTCATTTTATTGTCATGTAGTGATTTGTTGATTTACTGAATTGTCTGAAGGTTCGTGTGCTTAAGGCACCATCTTGCGCAGCTTGCAAATGTCCACTAACAAGGCAACTGTTTCACGTGTCATGTACCATAATATTTCTAGTAATTATTTACATAGCGTTTGTGCCCTTTTACACTTTATAAATAATTTTATAGTTTTTAATTTTGAGAAATTAGTACAAGACAGTACGGAAACACTAACCTTTTGGCTTAAGTTCTTCAATGCCGCACCAAAGTGAAACAGTGTACACGACCACATGGCAAAATCGCCACTAAGAAATATAAGTGTAGTTTTAATAGTGTTTGTTGATAACCATATATGAACTCACGTAATTTGACAGAGATAAAATATGTACAGGCATAATAAACTTTATGGGGGAAAAGACCCTAAAGAGTCATTGCTATGTTTTTACCAGTGAATCAAGTGTGGTTATGTAGCCACAGAAATGCTGTGTGGTTGAACAAGAATACTTATTGTTATATTTGTAATGAATGTATTTTTTTTATATAGCAGGGTTGATTAGGATGTCCTTTTCACCGGCATTGCAGTGCTCAAATCATCTCATTTTATTAAATTTGTTTTGTATTAATCACATCAAGTGATATCATGAGTGGAAGTCTCGGCCTACGAGCGAACTCAGAGTCCAGAAGAGCGTATTAGCATCCTAGACCTCATGAGATGACATCTGCATCGTGGTGCTCCGGGCACATCAAACCTTGTTTTCTACTCATCATGTAATTCTGTATAGTTAATTTAGTTTGCCAGATAGGCCAGTTATGTTCCCCGCCTTCCGTTTCTTCGTTGTCTTGCACGCTCACAGGAGGCGCTACCGGGGTGGGAACCTGTTCTTCCCCTTTCCCATCTTCCTGAGATATTATCAGGGCTGTTTCCAGCACGTTCATCCCAATGGCTGAGCTTGACGGCTCGATCATGTTAGACCTCTCGATGAGGGTCATCGAGCTCAATCCTGCTGGCACCTGTGTGTCGGGTAATTCCGGACCTTTTACATCCTCTTCTGCTATGTCTTCTCTAAGTGCCAGACCACCTTGTGGTGTTGGAACATCACCAGTGGGCTCGTCAGCGCCAATGCCACCATGGGGCTCTCCTCCTAGTTGTCCTCTCCTCCTGCCAGTTGTTCCGGTCCCATGCATTCTGTACAATGTGTGGGAGCTCCTTCTCCTCTTTCTTCCATCCCGCCGCCATCCCTGTCCGACGAGGTGATCTCGCTCCATGCGATGCTCGCATGACATTGACCCATGGTGAACTCCGTGATGTTCGGTGGCGATGTCTCACCTGTGCTGGGTGTTCTGACCTCTGCTCCCAGTCCTGGAAAACTTTCCACTTCACTTACTTCCTCCTGCTGCTCATCCTGAGCAGGGCCGTCGTGGCCGTTTTGGGGCTCCGGTCCTTCCTGTTCGGCGGCACTCTCCACTGCTGCCCGGATGTCATCAGGGTGGATTCTGACTTCTTTCTATCAGTTCGTACCAAATATGTTGTCGGACCCTCTGCCTTTCTGATCCTGTGTGGTCCTGTCCAATGCTGCACAAGTCCTACACAAAAGTTTTTTCGCACTGCAGACTGCAAATGGGCCTTCACATAAACGACTTGTCCTGTCGTGAGCGCCATTGGCGGTCTTTTCATTTCTGGTAACTATCTATTGACGTATTTTTCCCGGTGATCCCTCTGTTCGCGGTACTGACGCCCGTGTCTCTCCTCTCGTGCGCCACTACTTTCCTTTCTGCACGGGCAGTTTCACTTGCTAGGCAGCATGATGTTTTGTCCCAGCAGTACTTGTGCCGGTGTTATCCCCGTTGCTGCGTTTGTCCTACGCCTCAGTGTGTAGAGGGCAGCGGGCAAGAGTTCAGCCCAGCTAGTATGCTGCTCACCCGCACAGAGCCAGAATTGCGCCTTCAACTCCTGGTTGTGCCTGTCCATGGGGATCATGCGGGGATGGTAAATCACAGTCGTTAGGTGCAGCTGGTACATAAATCATGCCAACATCTGCGTGTGAATTGGGACCCGCTGTCCATTCAGGAGTTCCTTGCGAAAAAGTCACCTTGCATGAATTTTGCAATGTGCCCCATCCTAGCGCTACTTAGTGTGTATGCCTCAATCCACCATCAAAAACTGTTTGTGACCACTAAAATGAACCTTTTCCTTGATGCAGATTTTGGATACGGCCTCATAATAACTAAACAAACTGTTTCGAAAGGTATTTTTGGCTGCCTAGGCTGCTGCTGTTGATTGCTATCGCTTCTGTGTGGTTTAAACAAATTACATTTCTGACACTTCTGTACCCAATTCCGTACACAATGCATTAAGCCTGGCGAAAAGAAATTTTCTAGGACATTTTTCACAGTTCGTTCTGCTCGCGGGTGTCCTGCCATGGTGCTACTATATGCATGTTCGAAATCTCTCTCCCATGGACAGAACCCTGTGTCTCAGGGTTCTGTCCATTCATTATGTTATTAATTACGTAAGTATTGCTGTAATGCCATATGCCAGTGTTCTGATAGGCTAAGTAGTCAATACAACTTATTTTAGTTTCATGATTTTGTTTTAATTCCATATCTTGCTCAAGTGCACACAACAAATATGTCACATGCTTATTATTTACTTGAAACTTCAATAACAGCTTAACTTACAAATGTGTCAAACATGCAGAGTGCACACCACATACCATTGTTTACATGTTAGTGTTGTGATTTATTTGTGTATATTTATTTTTGCCACTGTTATATCATAGTGTTTTATTCTTTTGTGTGCCTTGTACCTCACGTAATTACGAGACAAATTGTCTCTTTTATGATCTGATAATCTGTAATATTAACAGTCATTTTAGTGCCATGTAATGCTTTGTTTATTTACTTAAAGTTTTGACAGCTCGCATGCTCGAGGCGCCATCATGCGTGGATCGCAAATGGCTACATGCAGGGCATCTGTTTCACATGTCATATATCATAATATTCCTAGTAATTATTTACGTAGAATTTGTGCCCTTTTACAGTTCATAAATACTTTTATAGTTTTCAATTATGTAAAAACAGTACAAGACAGTACCAGACAGTACGGAAATAGTAACCTTTTGGCCTGCGTTCTGCAAGGCCACCCCAAAGTGAACCGGTGTACACGACCATATGGCCAAATTGCCACTAAGAAATATAAATGTATTTTAATAGTGTTTGTTGATAACCAAATATGAACTCACGTAATGTGACAGAGATAAAATATGTACAGACAAAATAAACTTTACGGGAGAAAGGCCCCAAAGAATCATTACTACAATTTTACTGTTGTGGCCAAGAATGTGTCGAGCTGTCAGAGCAGTGGTGAAGAGCGAAGAGGAGACATAGTTGGCCAGGGGCAGTAGGGGACATAGGGGTACAGTGGGGTATTGTGCCTCCCTTCCTGCTCTACAAACAGTTTAATTTATATTGGTGAATGATAATGGAGCAGAATGCAAAGTGTGGGGAAAGCAATAAGGTGCTTCACAGCAAAGAGAGAGAAATAATTAGTAAAGTAATATCAATCTGCGATGAGAAGCTTATGATAAATGCCTTGAGATCCCTATTCACATAGCAACGGCACATGCTACGAATTATACAGATGTAAGCAAAGCAACAGTGAGGTATCTTTAGAAGAAACAAATTGCAATGCCAAATTAACTGCATACAACACCAGGGAAAAAGAGGTAAGCCATGCATTCTAGACATGTGTAATGCGCATCAGTAATGCAAGAAAACGTGTATTTAACTTTGTCTACGTTAGGTGGACATAATAGGACAGACAAGCATATGTTTATTTAGTTCTGCTAATTAAGATTACTATAGTTCTTCTTTTTGTTTGTACAGGCCACGAAACAATCGCAAAATTGAGATCGGCAGCTTCGATAATCGTATCATAAGAGATACTATCCAAGAATTCTATGCAGTAAAAAAAGTTGTTCCCACAGTGCGCAAATTGATTCCCGTTTTAAAGGACAAAATAGGTTGGCAGTGAAGCCCTTCATCGCTCAAGAGATTATTGCGAAGTATAGGTTTCGTATCGAAATGGTGCGAATACAAGCGGCATTTGTTGATCGAAAGAGCTGATATTGTGACGTGGTGCTCCAAGTACCTCACACAAATTAGACAGTGTATGTCTGAAGGTAAGGATGTGTTTTACCTTGATGAGTTGTGGGTGGATTCAAATCACACTTTTGCGAAATGCTGGAAATGCAAACATTATGTAATGGGAATAACTAAAGGAAATGCAACCAAGGGGCTAATACTGGTACATATTAGTTCAAGACATGGATTTCTCCCAGGGGCATTATTGATGTACAAGTCAGGTACTACAGTAGGAGATTATCATGGTGAGATGAATTATACTAATTTTTAAAAGTGGCTGTCCGAACCTGTTATTCCAAACTTGCCTCCATCTTCTGTTGTAATGATTGATAACACGCCATACCACTCAAAACAGGACGATAAACCTCCTTCGAAGTACAGTACCAAAGACGAAATGATTTTATGGTTAAAACAAAGAGGCAGACAGTGTTATGAAAAGTGGTTGAAATGTGTGTTGGTGGAACTAATTGAAAAACACATACCAAAAGAGAAAATTTTTTGGGTTGATCGACTTTTACAAGGTGTGGGACATCATGTTATTCGATTCCTGCCATTCATGTGTGAGTTCAACACTATTGAACTGGCATGGGCAAAAATAAAAGGTGTCTTCGGGAATGTAATGCCATGGGAGAGTTTTCCCCGCAAGAACTTCAGATGCACACACTGGAAGCTGTGAACTCTGTAACAAAGGATGACTGGGTAGGCTACTGCAACCATGTTAAGAAATTAGAAAATGAATACTGGAAGAGGGACAGCATAATTGACATGGCAATGGACCAGTTCGTAATAAATTTACATGACGATATTGACAATGACGAATTCCTATCATCATCACATAACAGTGTAACAGACCATAGTGATGAATGTAGTGATAGTGACAGTGCTACATCGTGCTTGGCTCAGTATTTGTAACAGCTGGGTACTCATTATTTGTATTATCGTGATTTGGTACTGTGTTAATGTTTTTGTATCGCCTTGTTTCGCATGTCTGCAAGATGTGTTTTTACCCCTCTTGGTTAATGTGAGCTGTGAATAAAACTAACACTGCCTTCTCTATGGTGATTTTCATAACTTTAATTACATTTTCTTTACAATATCTATGTGTTGCAATTTTTACGTATATTTATATAGTGTTACGATTTACAATCTGTTAACATACATATTTTCACGTTGTCACATATACATAAGTAAATGTTGCACTTTCATCACTGCACTGCATATTTTTAGAACACATAATATACTGCTGGGTCGTCAGAAACTCGTTCCACGTTCCCCCACCACCCCTTCGTTCTGCCGATCCGTGCCAAGCAATGTCTGTTGTTGGAACTATGGGACATATCTCGTTACTTTCGTGGTCCCTACAGTACCAGTGAATGAAATGAGGTTATGTTTCCACGGCAACGAGTGTGTGTTTAACGAGGATATTTATTGTTATATTTGTAATGTAAGTATTTTTGTTTCACTGAGAAGGGTTTATTAGGATGTGAATTTCACCAGCATTGCAGTGCTCACATCATCTAATTTAATTTAATTAGTTTTGTATTAATCACATCACGTGATATCTATCATGGGCGGGAGTCTCTGCCAACAACCGAGCTCCACGCCAAGCAGAGAGTAGTAGCATCTTAGACTTCGTGAGATGACCACCCCATCGTGGTGTTCCGGGCACATCAACCTTGTTTTCAACTCATAATGTAATTCTGTATCGTTAAGTTAGTTGGCCGGAACCTTGTTGTTTTTCTAACCTGGAGTACTCAGTCATTCCCACCACGGTCTGTCTTTTAGATGGCCGAGGTGTAATGTTTCCTTAACCTTGTAGGCCCTTCTGCTATTTTGCAGCATCATGGCCTGTCTGGTTTAAACGGCAGTGTGACAAATGTACGTACCCCATTGGGGAAATAATTGTAATAAAACACGTGATGGTGAGATGCCTAAGTTTTGACTACAAATAACTGGCTAATGGTTACTTGACCTTTCTCGTATTATTTTATTTTGCCACATGTCTGAAACAATGGTATTGGATAGCCAGAATAACCAATCGGGAGTGTAGTGGTGTATAAGGGAGGCCGACAATCCTTACCAAGCAAGGAAATATTGGATTTGGTGTGACTGGAGGCAGTGTAATCGATACTGGTAACATTCATCAAGATGTTGGTCATGGGGGAGGTCCAATGGTTGTCGGCCATCACGACCCGAGAGAGAGTCTCCAGCAAGATTAACATAATGCTCTACCCACTTCAGAGCATTGGCACCCACCAGAGAAATCCCACATCTATCAATTCCTATCCACATAACCTTCTTTCCCCCCATGATCCAGCCTGGTAGGGACGTCAATTTGAAGGGCTTGTTTATTATTGTGTTAAGGTAAGTGCTGTGTACAAAGTGTACACAGAGAATGATTTAGTAAATAAGAGGGTTTTTATTATGTTTGACAGTTGTAGTGTCTGTGTGTCTCGTTTTGTGCACTAGTGTGCAGTAAGTCTTCTTGTGGTGTGTGAATAATAATAATAGTGTCATATTTATTCTTGTGTCCATGTGTTTTGTTGACATTTACAAGGCCAACAGTAATTAACGTAGTATCACTGTATACACTGGCATGACGTGCCACATACAGCCCATATATATTTCCAGTGTTTTTGTTAGTATTAGTGATCTGAGTTTGATTGTACCCTTTTGTAGTGTTTTGTTAGCATGTAAGTACACATAACCTTCAATGGCCAGTCATGCAAAATGACAGTGATGACTGCACGGCACTGGATGTGTCCGTACTGAACAAAAACATTTCTTAAGTTTGCACCAAATTGCAATTTAAGTGTTTTTGTATAAGACTGGCATAGTGCAAAAAAAGACATACAAATAAAATACAGCCACATTTAAATGTAACCCAACCCACCATAAATCAGAGCCACACATGCTCATGTAAAAACTATGTAGATGAAGTTAAATGTCACCGGCTGCAGGACAACCAGGACAACACAGGTCAAGTGGTTCTGAAATTAAGCATTTTAATATGACATTTTTATTTTATCATGCACAAGTGTAATGTAGCATTTAGAGTGTTATAGCAATCATTTAAGCCTATCATTCATCTCACGTAACATGAAATTCTATTTTCCATTTTTTTTCATTGGGACACACGGGAATGGCCACACTTGGTGCTAGCCATCTCGTGCGGCCATGTTCAATAGTCTAGCGGTACTCGAGCAGTGTAGATGTCTGTCGTGGCCTCCCCAGGCCCATCATCATCTTTGTATACCAATCATGTAGTTCTCAATAGTAATTATTAATCTGGAACTTTAACTTCTTTTTCACCGCCCGTTGAGTGCGCTGCACTACAGTCCAGTCTGTTTTGTACATGGCCGGTCCTTACATTTTCACATAAGTTTTCATGTCGACTTCGCACCATTTTTACAGTTTAGATGCTCTCCCACATCAACAGAGAAAGTTTATTTAGCTGCCTCTTATGAGGGTTTAGGAAATAAAACGTGCGGATAAATGTACTTTGCCAAATTTTAGTCAAGGCATCAAAGGAATATAATAATTTGAATCTACATCATTGTGTGGAGACAGTTTCCACAGGTGGCGGAGCATTGGAGGAAGCCACGCTGGTTGTCGGCCGCACGACCCTGCCTAAAGTCTCGGGCTCACCACATTGTGAGCTGGTGCCTAACAGCAATATTCATGTCAGTATAATTTTACAAATTCACATAACCTCACCATCCCCTCAAAGGTCCAATCATAGTTTTAAAAAAATCTTCAATAATAAAAGCCAGTGTACTTGTGTATGAACATCTCATAATATAATTCTTTTTTGTCTTTTGAAATTTTTGTATTTGTGGGGGTCCACAAATATGTACAAGGGGCAAATGTTATGAAGCATATTTATAGGGTTAAATTTTTTTTAAATTTTGATTTAGATTTAGCATTTTGTAAAGCACGATGTCAGTAGTGGTATTTTTGTTTGCTCTTTCTCTTTTTTTTTCTCGCAAACCCTAGATTTTGACAGCAGGAAGTTTCCCATCCCCTTTGTTTTTTGTTAAGATACTATAAGGCCTACCCTTAATTGAATTTTTCTTTTGTATTTTCATTTGACGTTCATGGGAGGTAAGGTTAGGGAATTTGGCTGTTTTGGTTGGGTTAAGCCCTATTTGGTCATTTTGTTTGTTAAGAGGCGAATATATATTTTTTTAATAAGTAATGTGGTGATAAATAATTTCATGATTTTTATTTCAAAATTTGTTTTTTGGAAGTCAGTTTCAAAAGTCATGTTGTTGAATGGTAGTGCTATGTTTTTGACTTTTTGGCCTTAAACTATATGGTGAGGTTTTATTTGGAAAGTTAAATGATAATGTCTCCTTACAAATTCATTCCTTTATTTTAAATAGTAGTTCTTTTTGTTGAACAGATATTCTTAATTTGCCGATTTTATTTGTTTCGTTTTTATTTATTTTATGGTTATTTCATTTAAGTTATGGTGGAATTGAAATAGGAAGCTCTTACTTTACTTTTTTTTTGTTTAGAATAAAGGGTTCATATTTTTGGCTACCAATGTTTTAAAGTAACTGAGATCACTCGTTATTTTTAATTTGAAAGAGTTTCGTCACCACATGGTACAGGGGATTTCTTCTGAAGCGACGGCAGCTGGCCGTATTTTTCTCAGCCCAGATGCTCGTTATTTTTCCCCCTTCAGCAGTTCGGAAGAATTGTTATATATTCTGCTCGTTCGATGCACAGGATTGCAGGTGTGAGTTGTGCCGACACTTTCCTTGGTAAAGCTGGGGGTGTTTAGATGAACACTGCACTTAGCCACTGGGCTTGTAAGGTGAAAGTGGTGGGGTGGGGGGTTGGCTTCCATCTGTCGAGTTATCGGTCGCATCATTGTTTGGCTCTGATGGGCAGCCATGACGTCGGACAAGGCCGTGACATCAGGCGAGGCAGCTAGTGTTTTCAACTGTAAGTAACGAGGTCATTGATTCGTGGGCAAAGAGCGGGAGTTGAGTGCAAGCAGCTGGAGCGAGTGGTCGCAGGCAGTGTGGTGCTGGTGTGCGGCCTGGAGGGGGCCGATGCAATGTAACCATGATAAGTACAGGTTAAAGTTTTGGCGTGGTGAGTGGTCGGGACGTGCAGGATGAATGGCCTCGGCAATGCTTTACTGTACGTTAGTTAGTTTTTAGCAAATGGGTCTTAGTTGATAGAATACCGACGGGTAGTGTACCATGGGTAGAGAGTGGCTGTAGGAGGTGTCGAGAGCCTGGCAGATGTCGTATAGATAATTATCTCAAGCTCATCAGCTCTGGCCGTGTAGCTAAGGAGTTTATGTTTATTTATTTTAATTGATTACCTTTTTATTTTTGCAAAGGGATGGAACCATAGCTATTGCAGTTAATTTTCAGACCTCTAAGTGGAGACTTAAGTTATTGGTAATTGTAGTACCTGGTGTTTAAATTGCTCCGCATGTCTTTGGTGTTCGTAAGGTGTGGAGTAGAGTTGGTGCTACTGCTTTGAAGCAAACAGAGGTCTGGGTTATGTATCCCTATAATTTTTTGACATGTTCCTCCCTAAAAGTTTGTTTTTATGTGTGTTTTCTCTTATTCATTTAAGAGCCATTTTGAACCTTTACTTTCTTTGCTGATTATTGTTCAATTTCTCTGAAGCTTATTCCAGTAACCATGCCAATCTTTATATCCACGAGTTAAGTATATAAGCAAACAGAATCTGTAGTATGTACACTATTAAAATTTGTTTCGTCCTTTTTCATTTAAGTCGTGGGTGGCTATTATTTATTATTGACTTATACTGATTTTGAAATGAATATTCGAATATTTCGATGCACTGATCCAAAATAATTTTGGTAAGGTAACATCACATTGGTGAAAAATTATATTTATTGTTTCTGAATACTTTTGTTAAAGGGAACAGTCTACCCCTAATCATTTTGCAGTAATTTAAATACCTTTTGTTGTTTGTGTTGTATGTACTCACATCTGGGTGAGTTAAATCAGGAGTATTATTGAGTAGGGCATCCTGTTAGCCCTACAGTAAAGTCTTTTTTTTTCACTTATTAATTCAAACACTGGGTAAGCCAGTGAGTTTCCTGGGTATAGATTGTATAATAATTCAATTTAGGAATTTTTCTGTGATTATTGTAAATTCATATTCTGTTGAGTAACAACAAACTAAATTTCTACAGTATTTACAGTTTTGCCCTTGCAAAACCCTTTCTATTTAGACACTTACCTACTTTGTTAAATGAATAATACCTTTGACAGGTAACTTTTAAAATGTTTTGATAGTTCTTTTTGATATTATTATTTATTTCTCTGTTAATAATTACATTTATTTTGAATAAACATACATTTATTATTTTTAAATAATAGTTACATTTTATAGTTGTTAAGGAAACCCTCCTCTCATTACAGCTATCGACACTCACAGGGAGTCTGTTACCTTAGTAGACAGGCATTTGGTGCCAATTAAAGGATAGTTAAATTTAAGTGGAAAACATCACAGCAATGCTTCTTTGTAAGAGTCAGACCCATGAAGTGGTCTTCGTATTTTTTTCGTCGCCATACGAGTAGAACCCCAAAGCAATTCCGACCTCCCTCCTTTTCACCTCTTTTTTTTTTTTTTTTTTTTTACATGGGATTTTTCTGGTTTTCAAGTAAATATTCCAGGCTACGGGGTATCGTGCTAGTCCTGCTGAGTTTTATTTACAGCACATGGTGGAGGCTTCGCAGGATAGATTTTTGTGTTTGCTTGTTCTCCTTTTACAGTAAATCTAAATTTTACTTTTCCCTCTCTCCCTCACTCATAACATTAGGTATAGTCTCTGAGTAATTCACATTGTTTTGGTACCTACTTTAGTTAATACCTCCTCCCCTCCCCATTACACCCATTACAATATATCGAAGACCAAACATCCGGTCCATAAAATAATTTCACCAATTTTTGCTACAGTTGGGTATGTAAATTAACATGTGTTATGTGCGGCAGTCATATTATTATGGAGTTAATGTAAATAAATAATATTAATTTGTTATGTTAAACGTTCCAACAAAGTTCTACCGAATTTTGTATGCAAGCAGTTATAATAAGAAGCATTCTTTATGCATACTGAGATCCTGTTTTGCAATATTTTGTGCAAAATAGTGTCAGGTGAGTAAATGGAACATTTTGCCGTATTTCCGAGACAGTTAAACTAATTTACACTCAATTTTGCACAGCTAGATGACATGTAAAGTTACATGTATTAAATAGGGCCAGACATTGTTTTTCAATATGGTGGCTGTAATAACTGTATAACATCATATCGGAATCGCATCGCTTTTATTAGCTCAATACGTACCAGTAGATACATCTGATTATAACACAGACTCTTGTCCTAAGTTTCCATTTACATTACATTGTCCTTCGCACACACATACACACACGCACACACATGCGCGCGCTTCCGGTCCAAGATAACATAACTATCATAGATACATATATCACATCTCCCTCTTTTTGTATCAACAATTATTTATAATTAATTACATGATTTAATTCAAAATACTGACAGAATACATTCATATGTACATTCAAGCAATGACATAGTCTGCAAGATACTTGGCTTGTTCACAATACGGCCTGTTCGAGTACTGAGAGCCATTTCTGCAGGTTCCGTTTGTTATCCCATGGACTGAGGGGGCACAGCACTTTCCAGATTTCCAGTGTCTGGTGATTCTTTCATGTCAGATGATACAGAGGACCTAGAGGTAAAATAACTGTCAACATCTGTTGATGGTTTGATTGTGAATGACTCTTCCTGACTACCACTATGCAAGTGAGCTCTGTTCCTTTCTATTACTGAACCCTGGTCATTCATGACTCTGTATGATCTAGGTCTCAGTAGAATTTGCTCCACTATTACTCCTTTCTGCAAGCTGGTCCTGACACTGTTGGGATGACTAATTATTATGTTATCCCCTGGTTGAAATTCTGACAAATTCCTCGAAATTCTATCACAGTAAATCTTTTGCCTAATCTGTCTCTGTCCGAGAAATTCTCTAGTCTTGTCATCACGGTTCGTGGTATATGGATTAGGAACAAAATTGAGTAGACTGCGTGGCTGTCTTCTGTATAGGATTTCAGCTGGAGACTGCAGGTTCCCATCAATGGGAGTGTTCCTCAGTTCCAATAGTCCCATCTAAACATCCTTCCCCTCGTGCATTAGCTTCTCGAGCATGTTTTTATCAGTCTGATTGTGTCTCTCTGCCAGACCATTCGACTGTGGGTAATTTGAAAAGGATGTGATATGACAAAAGTCCCATGCTTTTGCAAACTGGCGAAACTGGCCTGAACTATATTGTGGACCATTGTCGGAGAATAATGTCTGGGGTATTCTGTGTATACTAAAAATTGACTTGAGCTTCTGTATGACATGACTGTATAAAACTGTTAATTGTTCAACCTCCACAAATTTCGTAAAATAGTCAACTTCTGTTAAATAATTCTGAGCGTTCAGAAAAAAATATCTGTACCTAGTGTTCTCCACGGACCATCAGGCAGCTCTCTCAGTAACACTGGCTCCTTAACATTTTTTCTTTGCCACTTCGAACATTCATAACAATTATTCACAACATCTTCCACTTCCTCACACATATTGGGACAAAATACATGCTGCTTCGCTCTGTTTTTACACTTCTCCACTACCATGTAATTATAGTGAATTTTGCTCATCACTTCTTTCCTCATTTTACTTGGTATGACCACTTGGTCACCTTTAAATAGTAGTCCACCACACATATAAACTGATCCTTATATTTATAGTAGGGTTTAGCAAGACTGGAACATTTAGAAATGTTGTCAGGCCACCCCAATCTGGTTTGCCTGACTACAGCTTGTATTTCATCATCTTGTCGTGATGCTGCTTTCATTTCACCTAACCTCCTATCTGTCACTGGAAGATTCTGTATTACAAGTCCTACATGAGCCTCTACATCCTTATTTCTGTTATAACCCTTTGTGCGTTCTTCGAGTGGAGGATGTGCACATGACAGCACATCGGCCACATACAGCTCTTTCCCCCGCACATGCATTAAATTAAAACTATACTGGTGCAAATGTAACCTCATTCTTTGTAACCTCAGTGGCCACTGCCTAAGGGTTTTTTTTAAAATTGGAATAAGTGGTAAATGATTGGTCTGAACTGTGGACGCCGTTCCGTATAGGTACTGTTCAAACGCATGGCAGCCAAAAAATATTGCTAAGATTTCTTTTTCTGTCTGTGCATATTGCTGTTCAGTAATTGTTAGTCTCCTGGATGCATATGCAATGGGCAAGTTATCCTGAAAGATAACTGTCCTCAAACCATGTTGTGATGCATCCACCGACAGTACAACTGGTTTGTGTACATCAAAGAACTGTAACACTGGGCTAGTAGTCAAAATGGTCTTCAGCTATTTAAAAGCCTGTTCATGCTGTTCTAACTAGCACTATTCCACATTTTGTTTCCCCAGCTCCCTCAACAGATGTGTTAACTCAGCCATATGTAGTATGAACTTGGATACATAGGTCAGCATCCCCAGAAATGTGAGCAACTCAGATTTGTTTGAAGATGTTGGTATACTTGTAATAGCCTTAACCTTGTCGGGATCTGGTGTAATACCTGTGCTGCATAATTTATGTCCTACATATGTCACTTCTTGAACTCTAAATTTACATTTTGCTTTGTTAAGCTTAACTCCATTTTCACCGGCCCTCTCCAGAGCTTGTCTAAATCGTTCATCATGTTCCACAATCGTACGACCCCCATATGATTACATCGTTAACATACACTTCCACTACATCCAATCCTGCAAAAATTTCTTTGAGTGCTCTATGAAACACCTTAGGTGCACTAGATATGTCATACAGTAAGTGCGTGAAGCAATACCTACCGAATGGTGTTGCAAATATGGTGAGCAATTGGCTACACTCATGTAATTTTATATTCCAAAATCCCTTGTATCAATCAATGACTGAGAAGTACTTCGCATTTGGCATTCGCCCTACAATTTCATCAAAGGTAGGTAACTGATACCTTTATCTTTGTATGGCTTTATTAAAAAAAATATGGGTCCAAACACAAGCTTAGTGTCTTGTCGCGTTTCTGAACTATCACGAAAGCACTAACCCACTCTGATGGCTCAGTCATTTACCTGATAACACCTACAGACATAATTTTCTGCAAATCATATTTTAACCCATCTAACAGATGAAATGGAATATTTCTATTTGCAGCAACATGCGGTTCCACATTCTCTTTTATTTGTATATTGTTTGTGTATTAAAATTCCCCCATCCCCCCCACCCAACGTATCTATATTGATCTACCAGCTTACAAACTTCAGAATCTTTCATTACTGATCGAACATTTACCTGGTCCTCCCTCTATGTATATCCAATACCCAGGGCTGCCAATTGGTATTGCAATATTGCTCTCAGGTAAATTAGCTACATAGAATTCTACTATGCCTACCATGCCATTATCACACTTGCACCTTGCCAAGCAAGTGCCCTGAACCTCAATTTTGAAACATTGAAATTGCTAATTTGTGATGCTGACTGCTTAATTCTAACACCCAACCTAACAGCAATTTTAGTAGGGAACACGTCAACATCAGCTCCACTTTCAAGCTTTAACATAACAACTTTAGTAGTCCATTCTGGCTTAGTAACCAAACCTACATGAAAGTTAGTCTGAGGTTCTTTGTTAACAGCTTCTAAAAATAAAATTTAATTGCTATTGTACTGAACATCTACAGAGTCCACACTATTCATATGGCCAGTCTCTGGGACACAGAGTCCTACTGACCGAACACTGCGTTTCTTTTTACACTGTGCATTGAAGTGATAGAAACCTTTGCAATTAAAACACTGTTTCTGATGAGTTGGACATACCTGTGGAGAGTGTTTCTTATCACATCTGAAACACTCCGTTGCCTTGGAACTGTCCCGATAAGTATTACAGCTGTCCTCTCCCCGTGCTGACGACGTCTGTGTATACCACTGGGTCTGCCGTGGTGCTGTTGGTTGGTTATCTCCTTATCCTGACACTCGTCTTCTGGCATCGGGTGGTACACCACGATGTTCTCTCTCAGTCCATTGGTCTCTTCTACTTCGTACTGGGTGCACTTGATCCGAGTCACTGGTCACACTCTCTCGCAGAGCGGTTGCAGTTGTTGACACAGCTAAAAGGTGCTGTTTTGTGAGTTCTACCATTTTACAGATATAGATTGCCTTCTCGCATGTAAGGTCGTCAGTATTTAATAATTTATTTTTTACTTTTTCATCGTTTATGCCACTTATGATTTAGTCTCTAATGAGACTATCCTGGATTTCTCCAAATTCACAGTCTCTACTTAACCTTTTTAGTTCCTTTGTATACTGGTCAATTGTCTCGTTCTGCAGTTGATTCCTACTGAAAAAAACGTGCCTCGCCACTGTGACATTCGATTTTGGTATACAATACTTCTCAAAAGCATCCATCATCTTGGTATAATCCTTCCTGTCCTCCTCTGTGAGTTCAAAGGTGTTATAAATATCTGTTGCTTCCTCACCAATCACGTGAAGTAATAACGCACTCTTCACTTCTGGTGTTTGAGTGTTCCTACCACTCGCCATCATGTACAGATCAAACGATTATTTGAACTTCTTGAAGTTCTCTGCTATGTTACCCGAGAATACCAGGTACTTCGGCAGTTTTAATGTATTCTTCGTTGTCGATTAAACCATGCCCGAATGTTTTTTTATTGGCTTCTCGTCACTTGTAACACTTCAATTTATGCATAGATTCTTTATGCGACTGCGCCATGTAATAACTGTACGACATCATATCGGAATCGCATCGCTTTTATTAGGTCAATACGTACCAGTAGCTACATCTGTAGAGAATATTGTGAAACGATAAAAAAAAATAGAGCAGTTTCACCACTAGCTGATGGTAGAGGTAAACATACCAATGATCCTACAAAATATTCAACAGTAGACATCAATGATGTCAAAGCATTTATCGAGACGTTGCCTAGATACAAGAGTCACTACTGTAGAAAAGATTCATCATGTGAGTTTTTAAGTATGGAATATTCAATGCAGCTTTGTTATGATAGGTATGTAGAAGAATGCATGACAGTAAACAAAATGGCTGTCTCTGGAGACAAGTTCAGGCTATTATATTTACAGAGAAGTACAACATAAGATTCAAGAGCCCTAAAATGGACATGTGTCAGCTCTGCGGTTCACTTGATGTAGCAATTAGACATGCTGAAAACTGCAAGAATGAAACTGAAGTACATTTGTTGCGAGTGAAGAAGGAACTGCGCCATCGAAAAGTAGAAACTGGACAGTCAACAATACGCGAAGCAATAGAATTAGAAAGACAAAATAGAACTGTTCATGTAATCACATTCGATTTGCAACAGACATTGCGCGCACCTAAATCGACAACAGGACCAACGTTTTACAAGCGTAAACTATGGTGTTATAATTTTAGCATCCATACATGCGGAGAGATTCAAGGATATTTTTTTCTGAGGGATGAAGAAACAGTTAAAAGGGGATCAGACTAGGTAGCAAGTTGTTTGAAGATGTATTTTGAAAAAAAAAAAGACATAAAGGCTGACAAATTGATAGCATTTTCAGACGGTTGCGCTGGACAAAATAAAAACTGGACTTTAGTGGCATTTTGGTTATACCTGTTGAAGTCCAGTCGTTTTCAACACATTGAACATACTTTTCCACAGGTTGGACACAGCACGCTATCCAACGACAGAGACTTTGCTCAAGTTGAAAAGAATGTCACCTCACATTATCAAATGGTGTATCGACCTGATCATTGGCAAGAATTTCTAAAAACAGTCCAACGGAAGAAACCATTCAAGGTAACTCGAATGACTCAAGACTCTGTCTACAACTTTTCTGCACTGAAATAGCTGTTTCATCAACCTCAAGCTTCTGCAAATCAAAGCAAGTTCAGCATAAGAAATTGTGTGCAACTAGTTTTCTCCACTGTGTCACAACAGCCTTTTTCAACAATGATGTTTTGTGATACCTATAGTGGTTCTCTGGAATTGGTTGCCCTATCAAAACGTGGACGGTCAGCAAGCAGCTCTTCGTTCCTTAATGAACTTAAAACAAAATACCCTGGACCACTTCCTATCAAAGCAGGCAAGTTGAGATACATTATCTCCAGTTCGAAATTGATCCCTGCTGTTTATCGTGATTGGTACAATTCCCTCCTAGCAGCAAGTAATTCAACAGTTAGCCAAGGGGATGAGGAAGAAGAAGAAAGTTCGGTTTAACTGTGTTGAAAGAGACATGATAATAACTCAATAGATACAGTTACAAACATTACGACAAAAGCTTAACAGCTATGGCGTGTTCTATAGAAAAACAGTGTTGAATTTTAGCACTGTGATTCAATACAAAGACTATGTAATGTTAAGTTAACTCATTTAGTAAGTAAACAGTGTGAAGAATAACTTGCCAAAAAGTAAACAATGTTACATGTAATCAGTTTACAAGTAAATAATGTCAAGTACATATATACATAATTATAATAATTTATTTTTAAGAAGAATGGTATGCCTTAACATTTTTTCTGCTGCAGGATCAACTAAAAACAATCATACATTATCTAAAAACACAACAATATTGTATGTGCTTAAAATATTCGATTAATGTTATTTTATTAAAACTTCAAATTACAATTTCTCAAATATTCATATTTGTCACGTACCATTGTTTACAGCCGAACCCTTCAATTAACTTATATTATTTTTCCTGTTCTTATTACTACACACATTGTCATGCAAGATTTTATGTAATATTTTTCACACAAGTCACATACGATTTCAACTGCCTATGTCATTTTTATTTATTTGTATTAATGCTGTTTATCTTAACACATAAGATTTTTTAAACTTAGATGTATGGTGGCAATGATATATATGCATAATTTGGATAGGCTAGTTCATTTTTCATCATGTATTAATTTTTATATAATTAATATTTATTTTCGGTGTGATCTCAATTTTGTGTTTTCTACTTTTTATTGTATTGTATCTCAGTTCCGAGATCACACATTCTTTGGTTTTCTATCATTTAGGTCGTTAGAAGTGGTTCATGTGGGTGGTTTAAATAGTTTTGATCCCCATTGGCCCATGGGTTTAAATCCTGATTGTTGATTGGCTGGCGCTATAGGTCCCCTCAAACTAGCATCAGCTGGCAGAGATTAACGCTCTCTTCGCTAGCAGCCTCCAACGATGTGAGATGTAGGGCAGGACTTCCTGTTTGAGGTGGACGGAGAGGTAGGATTTTTAATTAGTTTTACGATGTGTAGACGTATCCCTGTACCGACTTTTAAGAAAATTTGGAACCAGCAACGTTGCTTGAGTCAATGGTCGCCCATTTGCGAGGTTTAGTGGCCAGGTAATTGATAGTTTAAACATGCCGTCTACATACGTGTAGAGTGGGGCTCAATGTACCTCCACCTTATTCCTGCTACTTCCTGCGAGAGCATCCTATCTTCAATCCAATTTATGATTAAAATATAAGCCCTACACAAAGATCCGATATTTTCATCTGGACATAATTTTATTTACAGTGTGAATAAGCTCGGTATCTGTTAGCGTCAGTACACAAGCAATGTCATTTTGACTTTCATAAAGACCTACGTAAGTTTCCAGCACATACACACCCACTGCAAAACCTGTGATGAGTAGTTTTGCCATAGTTAGACTGTTTAGTGTGAGCACAATTTGTTTTAACATAATATTTACTACAGATAAGAGTTTAATTAATTTGATTTTGAAACAAGTATATTCAGACTCTTGCAATCTATGTCACATAGCCGTAAAAGGGTTGAATTAGGATAGGTATGACCACTTTTAGCACTGTTAGGAAAGTGTGTTGTCTTTATAGCTTTTCTCATATTGCCATCAGGGTTTTTAATTATTTCTTATATTAAACAATTATAATGAAAAAAGAAATGAACGAAAATAAGTGAAATATATACTGTAGTGTCAAGTAAACCTATTTATTACCCAGTGTCTTACATATCTGTTTACTAGAGTTTTCAATTGTCTGCCTTATTGTGACGTACGTACAAAAATGTTGTATGTGCCAAATGCTAGTTTCTAGAGGGTGCTAATGGTGCTAAGCTTGTTCCTTTACTGGCCCAGGAATACACCGGGCAATTATACAGAGGCAGCCTAGGTAAGATCACATCCTTTCCCACTGATTCATTGCAAGTCAGCTGTGCAACCTGGTTACTCAAGCGTTATTTATGTTGTCCTATTGTTGTGTATGTAAACTACAGTGTCCATGACAATGAGATATATAAAAAAAAGAGCATTACAACAGCATAATATTTCATATTGACACTCTTAAGGGGGAATTAAAATTAAATTCAAATTCTACACCATACACAGTAATAACTTCGCAATATTTCATATCGCCGCCCTAATGTGGAGGAATAAACTTGTTTACATAGCAGGCAAAGTTCTACAGCACATATTTATTTGAATATAATATGATAATATTTCACAGGAACCAACTGTAATCATGCAATGTTCTCTGTTCACTAAATTTGTGTACAATAGAAACCACTGGAATCCAATACAAGCTATTGGGTGACCAATGGCAAACAACGAAAACCATTAGAAAGACGATTCCACACAACAGACACCACTGAAATTTCAGTTGGATTTTGTTGGTTTTGTTTTAAGTTATTGGCAGGGCATAATTAGAATTTAAAAATACATTATATATTTTGCTTACTGTGAATATTAAGAATGTTGGTGGTGATAGTTTAGTTTTTAAAATAATACATGTGTGAATAAATTAAAAATCATATTTAGTTATTTTATTTTCAGTAAGACCTCCATCCCCACGAATTCTTATATGCCTCTCTGGCATCTTGTGACAATATATTCATTATTTATCAGGTTTCGGTTCTTATTTATTTATTAAAGATTTAGGGCACGATGTAGAAAATATTGATTGAATAGCTAATAATAAAGAAAACTCTATTTAATAAACTAAAAATGCAATAATGATATAGAATTAAATCTTTTTAGATACATTTATGTATATTAGTTTAAATATAGGTACATCAAAATATACCAGTTTATACGAACATGAAAATGTGTCAGATATGAATAGTTAGATCTATTCATTACGAAAGTGTGAAGACATGGATTCAGAAGAAAAATTTAAGGAAATTAAACTATCATCACACAATGGTATTTATTTAAAATTAGATATCAACTATACTTCTGATGACTATAATCATGCAAAAAAGTATGAAAAAATGTAACTATAAATATAAAGACAGATATACTAAATTTGTAATAACTGGATGTTTTTATACTAGTTGTCTTATTTAAATCGTTTAGAGATATTTGTTTAAAAACATATATTAGATCCATCTTGGAATTATAAACACCGAATTAATGTTGGGTTTGAATGCAAAAATATCTCAAATTTAATTACGATGATTAAATGATTGTGATATTATTTATTTTTTGCAATGTGCCATTTCCGGGCACATTTTTGATTGGGTAATTTTGTATTCCTCTTTCCAAGAATATTTTTATCCTTTTGTGGCAAAACTTTGTGGATTTCTTGCACCTAACTGTGTTTATTTTTTAAAATGCTAAATGTATCTGTAAATCAAAGTGAATTTGCTGTAGTCATTGTATCTGTGACTAAAGCCTCGTACATATGCTTTTTAATACAACTTAGTAAGATTTTATTTCTGTATATGTAGCATAATTTGTTTGAAGTACTTTACTTATCTATTTACTTAAAACTTTGTTTTCACGAGACAAATTTCTGAATTCTTTTTAACAGTTACAAGCAATTCTTGCTACAAGTTAATATTTTTGTGAAGTGTATTATTGCCAAATATTTTACTTTGTTTGTGAATCACTTTCATTATAGAGATCAATCTGTTAGCGACGAATCCATTTATCGGCTTCAAATATTATTAAGTAATGAAATAAATAAATGTGTTATATTTATCGGTAAAGTACTATTTAAAACCTGTCAAATTAGTTCGTGTTTTTTTTATTTTTTCGTAATTTTTGTCTTGAGAAAAATGAAATTTTTGTCAGTATTTATTTAGTACTATCGACATACTGTACTTTGTTTAGATTGGTGACACCCCGGATCGATTATTCCGAAAGCTCGCCCGCATCAATGTCATATTCTTTCGTCTCCAAGAACCTAATGGCGTGACAAGCTTCTTATTAATTGTAGCTCTGGCTTTTCAGCCTTTTTCATGTGGTACATCTCCTTTCACCGCTGCGGCAGTTCCCACTCAGCGCCTCATGGCAAGGCCATTATGAGAGCGTGATCTGTTCACCCAATGGCCCTGGTGTGGCTTTGAAAATGTCTTGAAACATCACTTCATGATGTCCTACTTGTTTTAACTGCTGTCGGCGCTGGATCGTTCCATCATGGGCTACCTCCCGACATTTCAGGCCTACTATTTTTTTTATTTCGTAGTTAGAATCTTGTGCATGTAACTCTTCGCCAGTCCTGCGTGAACCTGTGAAATATGAACACTTAACAATTTACCGCTGATTTTTCCAGTTTCCAGTTTTGGACTTTCGCCAATCTACCTTCGAAAATAAGTGATATTAAGTGTATCTTTAAACTGACCATTTAGGCAAAGTCAGCCATCCATCTTGTTCTTATCCTGTCGTAATTGAGTAATATTGAAACTATTAGTAGAGGGGATCCCAAAGAAATAATTAATTAAAGAAAATGTCTTTTTTTTATATATATTCTGTTTAACCTATTTAAATTAAAAACGACACAGTCTTGTGAAAGGAATTGATTGCAGTAACACAAAATGAGATTATGAAAATATTTATTTGTTGAGTTTCGTAATTTTTTTAAAATTCATTTTGAGGTACAATTAAAGCTGTTTTGTCTTGCCACCTGAACTCGCCCCGCCCCTTTTTGTAAATATATATTTGAGTTTATCCCCACTCCCTGATGGTGATAAAAGTTTGTTTCACATATATTTAGAAACCAAATATGTTGTGTTAACCTTTTGAATTTACCTTTTTTTTTTTGGCTCAAGACATAAGTTAAATTATTTTGGCTTTCCGACACTTTAAATGACAAAATTTTAAGCATACGCACTCGTTACCATCAATGCCCGCTATATTGACGACTTGTACCTATGCTGGGGCAACATTTTAAAAGTGAGAGTTAGGTGTAGCCCTGTGTCTGTACCCTGGCACATGGCACGAGAAGTTGTAGCATAGCTGGTGGTTGGTTGCGAGTGTGCACAAGTGTACATGCTTTTTGCATGTTGTACACTTTTTTTGCTTTCTCCTTTGTGCTGAGGCCTGTGATATGCACGGTGAGCCTGGGGCACAACATGCACACATGGTAGGTTCACTTTGTGGTTACATTTATTTTGTTTCCCTTTGTGTGCCCTGCTCAAATGTTTGCTGGCTTGTAAGTTTTCTTTTGAATTGACTCATGTGACCTTTTTTTTTTGTGTAACCTTGTGTATCACGATGTCGTCCATTGTCCCTGAATATTTACTAAAGTACGAGATCCTTTATAAGTGTTTAACAAAAGGGGTCGATCCTCCTAAGGGAACTGTTATGGCATGCAGGAGTTCACTGCATGCCGCTATCAACACTGATACCCCCTTAAGTTTTGATGCCATGTTTTCCCAGGATGTTGAAAAGGAATATGCTGTGTGTATTTTCAAAATAGTATCCTTTCAGGAGATTTTTGAGAATTTAGTGATGCCCCCAGCCCTTTAAAGTACATGCATTTTAAAAATAGAATCACAAACCTCAAAGATAGAACACACAATTTGATTAACAGCTTACTGACATACTAATTCAGTCCTTGAAAAATGTTTTAGCTCAGACACAAGGGTAGTTTGAACCCGTTTGTAACCTGGAAACAAGCGAGTCCCAAAAATATAATGCCAATATACAAGTAGCCACTGTTGGGGAACAGTTTGTTACCATTTCACTTAGTACTTCATCCACCACCATATTGTTTTCCACACCTACTCAAGACAGCCTGGTCACTTTCCCTTCTACCCCCCAAGCCGTTACCCATGCTGGTGCCCTCCCTCTTTCTGCAAATATCGGTCACATCTTCCACTACCGTAGTTATTCCATTTTTTCAACAACTCCCTTCATGTCATCCGCAGCAGCACCAACCTCTCTATCATTGGCAATCCCTACTTTTGATAGAATCACCCAACCCTGAAGTGCATGTTCCGTGATTTCCCGTCCACCGATGGTTTGCAAGTGCAAAAGTTTTTGGAATTTCTGAAAACAATTGTTAAATTGCAGCAGAGCAAAACTGTACCTGAATCACAACTCTTGGAAATCATTTACCCCTTCACTCAGGGTCCCTTAAGTGAGAGGACTAGACATGCCATCTCACATCATTTCAGTTTTGATAAGTACTATACCGACATCCTCTATTATTTCATCACTTCTAGGCTACTGTCACAGTTACAATTTCGAATGTTCAACAGACTTCAAGAGCCTCAGGAACGGTCATATCTTGTATTCATGGGCAAAACCAATTCTTTTGCAGAGCTTGACCGTATTTGCATACATTCCCAAAATATTCGATACGCCGATGAGAAGCGAGATAAGTTTTCAGCAACCAGTAGGTACCCGAGAAAGTCAGGGCCTGTTCCCGACAAGAAAAGTAGAACACACAATGCAGGTGTTAACCCATTGGCTACTAGTAAGTCAAGTAAGGTACCCAATCACAATGCCAACATAGTAAAAACTTCAGGTGCAGCCCCACTAGAATGTTTCTATTGTAATGAAACTGAGCACCTTATTGCCACATGCTCCAAACTATTAGAAAAAAACAAGTCCAGTGGGGTTGAAAAGTGAGCTTTCCTTCCTGCTAAGTGGGAAATTTTGCCAATTCACAACTGTATGCTCACCAACTTCAGTCAATCAATCTTAGTCACAGTTTCCAGCACATTTTTGGCCCATATGGCACTTGTGAAACAAAAAAAAATTATAATACTTTTCAGGTGAATTTCCCTTATGTTGTTGAAAAACAGAAAGTTACTATACCTCATGTTGAAGTGAACTTAGGACCTTTGAGAATTAATGCGTTTGTAGATTCTGGGCTGCCCCAATACTATTTTGCTGAATTTTTTAAGCAGTTGAAAGAGTTAAAATTAATTAAGGTCATTGAGCCATGTGTGGTTCAGTGTTTCTAGTGAAGCATTTTCAATTTGTGTTGCAAATCTTTAAGTTTAAAATTGGGCGTTTCACATGGATCCATGAGTGTTCAGTTTCAGTTTAGTTTCATTTAAGGAGAAGGTTTTATGGCATCCTCTGAACTCATTTTAGACATGCATGCACAACACATTTTATTCAGATTTTACCCTACTGAAAAGATTCCTTTTGCGAACTCTAATCAGAATCAGTCCCTTTCGTCCAAAATCAGCACTGAGTCCAGACCTGTTGAAGATCCTTTTACACATTTAGAGCCTCAGAAGCATTGTGCTATTCGAAAAGTTTGTGAGCAATTTACCAACGTACTTACTTCAGAATTAGGCCTTACTGACCTAATGGAATATAAAATCAAATTGGTGGACAAGGATTATGCCACTAGCCATCCTTATATGTTAGCTCCCCCAAAAATGGAAATTTTGAGAGAACAGGTTCAGGAATGAATTGATAAGTGCATAGTTGAGCCCTCTACCTCGCAGTATGCTAGCCCTGCTTTTCTGGTTCCAAAACCGAACAATAAACAAATAATGATCATTGATTACCATAAACTTAACAAAAAAAAATAGAAATAAAGTCTGTCCCACTTCCTGACTTCCATTCGGCATTTAATTGGTTTGGTAAAGAAAAATTCTTCACCACAACTGATCTTAATGCAGCCTACTACCAAATTCCTTGTCTAAAGAATTCAAATCAATAACAAGTTTTGTGTTCCTTGAAATTTGTATCAGTTCATCTGTGCACCTTTTGGATTGGCCACTTGTGCCCAAGTGCTTACGCATCTTTTGGATAAAATATTTTATGATGTGAAATTTAAGAATGTTTACAGCTATTTGGATGACCTAGTGATATATTCTGAGTAATTTTAACAACATCTAGATCATTTAAAGGCAGTCCTATCACATTTGCAAAAGGCAGATCTAACAGTCAACCCTAGTAAAGTCAAGTTTGCTGTTCAAGAAACTTCATTTTTAGGGCATAGAGTTTCTTCTCAAGGAGTTTCAATAGATCCCGAGTGGACTAGATGTATAACAGAATTTCCCCCGCCCCCGGGATGTTAAGGGCATTGCCCACTTTATCGGTATGATACAATTTTTTCGAAAATGCATCCCTAATTTAGCAGAGAAAGCTGCACCACTTAATCTGCTACGTAAAAAATCAGTTCCTTTTGTATGGTGTGGCGGACAAAAAAATGCTTTTGATACTCTCAAACAAGATGTTATGAACCCTCCGGTTCTTCGGATGCCCGACTTCCAGTTTGGCAGTGGCAGCAGATCTTTGTCAGGAATTTGATGGGGTTAGGCAACCCATTTCCTTTGCATCCCGCTCACTCATCCCCCAGGAGCAAAAGTCATATATTTATGAATTGGAATGCTTAGTTGTGGTTTTGGCGTTGATAAATTGTCATAATAAACATGCAGAGTTCCTCCTGGAGACTGATAACCAAGCCTTGTCGTGGCTTTTGGCTCACCCACGACAACTGGGCAAAATTGGCAGTTGGGTTGTTCGCATTTCATCCCTAAAATTCAGAGCACAGCACATTAGAGGGTCACAAAATGTAGTTGATGATTTTCTCTCTCTCTCTCTCTCTCTCTCTCTCTCTCTCTCTCTCTCTCTCTCTCTCTCTCATATGTTTGATGATTCTAAAGAAGGTAGAGAAACCCCAATTCTTCCAAATTGTAATGTCTTAGCCGATTTCCCTTTTGCCTTCACTAATATCAAAGAACATCAGAAAAATTACCAGGATCTGAAAGAAATTATTGTAAAGTTAAAAGCAAGTATTGAGCAGAAACCCTATTTCCTGTCTAAAGGTCTTTTGTGTTGCAAATCCCACAACAATTTAAACTGTGCTGTGTTAACTACTCATTTGAGACCCATGGTTTTTGAGTATTTTCATTCATCAGCCTTTGGTGCCCATTTAGGGACACGGAAAGCAATACAGGATATTCGAAAATACTTTATTTGGAAAGGCATGGATGCCGAAATTGCAGAACACATTAGGTGTTGTAAATTGTGTGCTTTGTGTAAGCCTGCTCAAAACACACATCTGACGTTTCCGAGAAACCTATGCAAAAACTGTTTATTGATTTTGTTAGCCATAACAAGTTCGGCAATAACATGTTGTTAGTTTGTGTTTATGCATTTTCTAAATTTGTTTGGTTAGTCCCTGTAAGGAAGATTGATGCTGCATCAACTGTTCAAGTCCTACAAGCCTGCATTTTCCAAAATTTTGGAGTTCCTACTTCAATCGTATCTGATAACAGTTCTGAATTCACCTCAAAGATTTTTCGTCACATGTGTTTTTATTTTGGCATCCACCACATCACCCTGTCTCCGTACAACCCACCCCCTACACATGCAAAGTGTTTCAATCGAAAACTCTGTTCGGCCCTCATAGCCTTCCTGTGACGGATCATTCTAGTTGGGACAAAATAATACTTGGCCGCAGATGGCCTTTAATTTTGCTAAGCAGGAGTCATATAAAGGTAGTCCATTTAATCTTGTTTTTACCTATTTGACAAATAATAATTTGTGTAATCTGTGGAATCTGAATGATTTGTTACCGGATGACCCCAAGGACATCCATCAAACTTAGGGAGCAGCCCTTAAGGATCTTAAACATGCTCACTTCAAAAGTAGTCTGAAATACAATAAGGACCGGATTGACAATCCATTTCGTGTTGGTGAGTTAGTCTTATGCAAAGCTCACCCTGTCAGCAGGGCAGTCGATAAGAAGATGGCTAAACTTTCGTTTTGCTGGACTGGTCCATACCAGATCCAATGTTTTCTGATGCCCATCACTGCCAGTCTTGCTGACCCTATTTCTGGGAAGTATATTACTAGAAAATATGCCTCTGACTTAAAGAAATTTCATTCGCCCATGTCCAAATCAGTTGTCGTACATTTACATGTTCAGGAGCGGCAGATCCTAACTGTAAATTTCTTTTGTTTATTTGTTGTTTGCCTGGAGAGGACCTGGCCTACGTGGGGAAAACTTTGCCGACATGGGGAGAACTTGGTAGAATATGGGAGGACTTGGCCGACTTGGGGAGGGCCTGGCCGACATGGGAAGGAACTGTCCAAATTGGGAGAACCTGGCTGAGTGGTGAAAGGACATTGCTGATTAACGATGCCACTTATGACGAACAGAGGACGTGGTTTCAAACGAACCTTTTTTGACTGTTTAATATTTGTTTAACATGATGGACAATTACAAAGGGAGGAAACTCTTATTAACGATGTAAGACTTTGTTAAATGTGGCAGGACTTGGTTGACTGGGATATTACCTGGCTCTCTGTGTACGATCAAGACATACTATGAGAGAACTTACCCAACTGTTGAGGATAAAGTTACCTGGGGGAGGATAAGACCATTCTGGTGAATATCTGTTTGTCTGACGAATACGTGACAGATTAGAATTGGCCTGGTAAAGGAGGAATAATTTATTTGTTGGGCAAGAGTAAGGATACTGAACAATTTCCTGGTTGACTGGGGAAGAATTAAGTCTGGTTGTGGAAGGACCTGGCCCACTGTGGGCTGTCCTGGCTACCAATGTTAGGACATGGCCGAATGAGGGGGAACTTATCCGACTGTGGATGCACCTAGACGACTGTGAGAGGACCTGGCTGATTTGGGAAGAAATAAGACCGACCGGAAATAAAACATGATGACAGGGAGAGGACATTAATTACTGACAAAAAGAGATGGGCGAACTAGGGAGGGGATGTGGTTGACTGGGGAGATTAGGTTGACTGAAGAAAGGAAATGGGTGACTTGGGAGATGATTTGTTTGACTTAGAGGACATAGCCAACTGAGTAGATGATATGTCGGGTTCGGAGAGGACCAGGTTGACTGGGGAGTGGACCTGATCGATTGGGGAGAGGACCTGGCAAACTGGGAAGAGGACATGGCTGATTAGAAACACGAAATTATAGGCTGAAAGAGGACATCGTTGATTGAGGAGAGGAGCTGATCAACTGAAGAGAAGACTTGGCCGACAGATAAGACGAAATGGCTGACAGGGAGTCAATATGGCCGACTGGCTGACTACTAGGCTGACTGGGCCGACGACGTAGCAGACTAGGAGAGGACCTCACCGACTGGGTAGAGAACCTTATCATTTAGGGAGCCGACATGACAGGCTGGGAGTCGACCTCGCGACTGATGACATGACTGACTGGGGAGACAACAACATTACAGACTGGGAGCAGACCTCGCAGTCTGAAGAGAGGACATGGCTGAGTGGTGGCTGACTACGCAGAGGACCTGGCCGACTGAGGAGATGTACTTGACCGAAAAATGAGGTGACATGGCAGACAAGAGAGGACTAGACCGACTGAGAAGAGGAATGGACCGGCTTGTGAGAGGATATGGTCGATTGAAAAGAGAGAAGCTGTCCGACTGGCATGAAAAACTAACACAGGCGAGATGACATAGCAAACTAGGGAGATGACCAGGCCGCCTGCGGGTGGACCAGGCTGACTAGATAAAGATCCTGGCTGACTTGGCAGACGAGATAGCGGACTGGACAGATACCAATGTAGACAGCAGAGAGGCACATCGTCACAGTTCTATTTGCTGGCAACCTTCGCAGGGTCACCCACCGAGCACCCAGCAGTATTTTTGAATGATTGTACTTTGCACTTACAATGCTATGTGGTGAGAGTAGAAAAGTGGCCTAGCTGCATCAGAGCACAACTCTCTGGAGATGTGTGTTCCCGGTTGATGATAATAGTCCATTACAAATTCAAATGTGTGATGGGGAAGAACATCGGTGCTTTTCAATAATTAGTCCGGATTATACATATGAAGAACTCGATGTTTGTTATGAAAATGTTATTTGTTACAACTGTCTATTTCGTAATATTGGTCAACTAAGGATGACACATACTAACTTTGGGAGGACCTGGCCGACTGTGGGTTGTCCTGGCTAACTATAGTAGGACCTGGTCGAATGAGGGAAAACTTGTCCAACTGTGGATGCCCCTAGTCGACTGTGAGAGGACCTGGCCGACTTGGGAAATAATATGTCTGACTGAAGATAGAACATGATGACTGGGGAGAGGACACGAATGACTGACAAAAAGATTTTGTTCTCCTTCTTACTTGCCTTTTGAATGTGCATGTGTATGTGTGCGTGACATAACAGGTAATCTGAAATTACACCTAAAATAACTCGTCCCATACAGTAAAACATTTTATAGTTGGAAATAATTTGGGTAACAAATTTAAAGTAACGAACTCTGTAAGCTAAGTATTTTTGCTGTAAGAATTTGAAATTTTTTTAAATGGTTACTGCTCTTAAAAATCCACAGTTTAACTTGGCCAATGTATAAATAAAGTGATCAGGCCATGACAGTGTCAATTTTACACATGGTGGAAGAATGCGAATTGTTCATACATGTAGATCTTGAACAAGGCTTTCAATCATGTCAGCCAGTTCTTCTCCCAAGATGGCTAGTCGTCTCCTTAGTCGGACAATTGTTCTAGATTTATCAGAAACCAGTCAAATCTCATTAAAGGTTTCTTATGAATCTAGGTTTTACTTCTGTACACATTTTGCATCCAGCAATGATTCCACAAATATCTTCAACAGAACCAAGAAATAAACAATGTTTTTATCTTACTCATCTAACATGCGAAGGTAAATACTATATTTAAATCCATATTCGGAAAAATGTGGGTTCGAATTCCAACAAGTACATTCAGATATCTTTCTTTTCCCCCTATGGTTTCTAAAATCACTTCAGGCGAAGAGGACCTGACCGACTGGAGAGAGGACCTTGCAGATTGGGGGGATGACCTGCATGACTGAAGGGAAGAACCAGGCCAACTGGGTAAAGGAACTTGCTGAGTGTGGAGATTACATAACAGACTTGGAGAGGACATCGCCGACTGACGAGAAGAATGACATGGCTGACTGAGAGGATGTGGCTTACTGGGGAAGCGACATGTCAGGCTGAGAGAGGAAATCACCGACAGAGAAGACCTGGCTAATTGAGGAGATTCCATGGCAGACTAGGAAGAAGTATTGACCAAATAGGTAAGGGGAAGTGGCCGACTGCACAAACAACATGACAGAATTGGTAAAGACACCAACATTTGGGAAGAGGAGTTGACTGACTGGTGCTCGACTAAGTAGAAAACCCGGCCGATTGGGGAGATGAACATGGCCTATAGGTGAAGCGACATAGCAGGCAGTAATGACAGACCAGGATTACTGGGAGAGGATATGGTCGACTGGGGATAGGATCTGCCCGACTGGGGAGAGGACCTGGTGACAGGTGAGACATGTCAGACTAGAGAGAGGACAAGGATGATTGGGAAGAGAACCTTGCTGGATCGGCAGATGATGCAGCAGACTTGAGAGAGGGTAATGCAAACTGGGCACTATACCTGGCCAATGGGTAAGAAAGGACCTGGCTGACTGGGGAGAGGACCTGGAAATGTGGAAAGGAACATCCACACTGGTGTGAGGAACTAGTCCATGGTGTAGATGGCCTGGCCGACTAGGGAGAGGGCCTGGCCTACTGGGGAGATGAACTGGCCAACTGTGCTAATGACTTGGCAGACTGGGGAGAGGATCTGACCGAATAGGGGGATAACATAGCCTACTAGAGACAAGACCTGGCCCTACTTGGGAGATGACCTGGTTGGTTGGGAAGAGCACAAAGCTTATTGTGGAGAAGACATGGCCTACACAGGAGATGACTTAGCAGAATGGGAGACGACCTCACCGACTGGTGAGAGATCCAGGAAATCTTGGTAGAGGACCTGGTCGACTAGTGAGATGACCAGGCCGACAGGGGGGAGGATGTGGCCGCCTGGGGAGAGGACATGTCCGACTTAGTAGAGGATCTTGCTGACAAAAAAGTGTGCCATTTTCAAACTTTAACAAAATTTTTAAGGCACATTAGTTTTTTTTTAAATCCCGAGTGGTATATTTTGTTTATTTTATATCATGAATATGAGCACAAGATAAGATATGTTCAGGGTAAATTTGGTATCCATTAATTTCATGCTTTTGTGGCCCTGACGGATCTGTTATTCAATCGGGTATGCATGGTCCTTAACACAGTATTTCACGGTTATTTATTTTATCAAGGTTGACAGTATGTTATAACAAAATAATAGATAAAAGATTTTATTAGGATTTTCAATTAGTTTAATTTGTCATATTTTTGGTTACAGGCGAAGCTGTAATTTTATTACTGAACAACGGAATATTCGGTTTACAGTTAGGGAAATATCTCTCTTTGTGACAGTCGTAATATTTTAGATTGGTATTTAGTGCAAGTAGTGTAAGTACGGGAAGTCTGGTGTAATGTATTTTAAATGGAAGCCATAGATGTTTGTGCGGCTGGTCGGCTAGATGTCTTCGGCTCGTCTCGGACAAGCTCGGCAATCTTCGGATCGACTCTGGGGTGCTCGGAAGCCTTCGACTCGGGTTTCTCAAACGTATCCGAAGATACTCGGCAGTTACGTCCACTAATTTTCTTTAAGTATATATATGTATGTTTATGTTAGCCATAATGGTTTTATAGGCATAAGGTATGTCAAATGTTAAATCCTTATTTTTATTCGATTATAACATTTATTTTTTAATTTAATTCATTTATATTGTGTCTAAATAGTAGATATAATAATGCGGAAACATGCAAAAGTCTCACAACTACATTTCCAGACCCTCTCTTGAAGTCTCATTATTCACTGCCTCATCTGTTTTTTTAGGTATAGGTATGTTACTGGGATTTTTGTTTTGATGTATGTACAAATGACTAAACAGAGCATCATAATTTTCTCTAAATATAAGGCAGAATACAACAGTGAGAAATTAAAGACTTTTTTTTATGTATATATTTACATACTTCAGACTACAAACAGAATCCTTAAATTTTCCACATCATTCATATAGTATCTTTACACCAGAATGTAGCGAACATAATCTGCTTATACACTGCTCAAGATAGTCGTTTCTAGCAAGCATCTAACCAGAAACCTTACCCATATTTTCCATTCGATAAAGTTTTTTACGACTGCCATTGTCAAACAGCTCCATAAAATGAACCCAGCTACTTATATACTCGCAAGCAGGCAACTTAACATATAATATCCACCCACTGTAACTCATGAATGCTATTTGCTCTACCAACCAACACCAGACTTACATAGGCCAGCAATAAGATTTTCTTATTTTAAGTTTAACATTGAAATATATATATATATTGTAACTTACATATAGTATTTTTTCTATCCTAGACTCATTTTCAGAATCTTTTAATTTACTAATTAGATTTAACTAATATAATTTTTAAGTATTTAATTAACATGTAAGAGCTTTGTTACACACACTGACCTTACCAAAAATGTGCTTACTGCTCATACTTTCTTCTCTACTGTCCGACACCAGTCAAATATATACCAATCACTATACCATTATAACCCAAGTAATACCAGACCACCCAACACACCATCTCCTATAACAAAAGAAAAAATTAAATTCAACTGCAACACCCCAATACACAAAGCACAATATCCATTATAACTCGAGCAACTATGCAGTTGAGGCCAGTCCATTACCAAACACCCATTCTGCTTGTTCTACCAACCAACACCGCTTATACCTACCAGCCATACCACCCACTATAACTCAAACATGCCTTAGCATTACAGGGCTCACTGACACACACATAATCTCCACTCCATTTGACATACCCCAACAATCACAAGACAGATATACTGGAAAAACATAACACCCAACATATCATCCATAATAACACAAGCATACTGAAGGAGGAGGAGGAGGAGTTAGTGTAAACAAGCTTCTTGATGACTTTAAGCGTGTTTTAGAATGTGTCTCTTCGTTTTTCTGAGCATCGTCTTATGGCACTATCAGGGAGAGGAAGCGTGTAAAACCAAAAGGAACACCAGTTAAAAACTCCCATTAAAGGCCATAAGAAAAACACAAACATGCAGATCAGGTTGCGACAAGAGCACATACTTACCACACAAACAATAATGAAAGCAGAAGGCAAAACCTTGACATTGTATCCAGCATCCAAATTAATTTGCTCAAATATGTGTCACTCCAGTATGGGCATAGGTGCATAACAATCAGTTTCAAAAAAAAATTTTTTTAAGTTTTCTTAACATTCTATGGAGCAATAAATATACCTAAAATAAAAGTTTATCACACAGTGTAAAGTGAAAACAAATCAATTCGGAAACGTGCCTTGTATTGCAATTTCTCTCAATATTTTCTTTTAAATAAATTTTTTTAAACAATAGCAGTATCAGTAACAACAGGCAATATGACATAGACATAACAAAATTCAAAGCATACATGATTAATATAATTAAAGTTGTGTAAATGCTTATCTTAATTCTTATATATATATATATATATATATATATATATATATATATATATATATATATATATATATATATATATATATATATATATATATATATATATATATATTGGTATCTATCAATTTGATGTTATACTGGATAAAAGAAACTAAAATACTGTAGTGGGATCCCCGAACAACTTAATGATTATTCACTTTTTATAATAATATTTGTTCACTTTAGGTTTTTAAAATGGCAGTTTGCCCTGATTGACCTAGGGAGCCAAGGTGAAGAATGCATGTTGCCACAAAATTTCATAATTTCCCACAAATTAGGCTACAAAGGCAATTACACAATTTTGTTCATTTAAGGTCGATACATTCTTGCGACCAAACAAAAGTTCGTGCACCGAAAACTACGTGGCTTGCATGCAAAGCCACATGCTTCAAAAATAATAAAATTGCATGACCTGATGAAGTGGCGGGAAAATCACAGGCGAGTGATGGGAGAAGTTCGAAGTACATCCGGAATAGATCCATGAATCAGGCGGGAAAGAGGACAGCCAAACCCACACCAGGACCAAAGTAGTCAAGCTCGCCATCACAGGTTCAGGAATCCGCGAACCGCTACAAATGAACAAATACAACAACTGCGGGCAAAAACACAAAGTATAAAACACGAGAGGATATTAAGCAAACCCAGTAACTTACCCGCAGTGGTGAGAATCTAACGATTACACGAAGATACAGAAGAATGGCACAAGAGAAACTTAAGATAGATCAAGCCATGTATTCTTTTTCGCGAAGTCGTAGTAGAGCATGTATCGACTTTCGAGTGTTACAATCGATACATACAAATTGACGATGACAGACAAAAACCTCTACGAATACTTTTGAAAAATATCAGAGTAAACAAAATTAGAAAACAAACTTACTGATGCTTAGTATTTAACGAATTTTTAACACAATATCAAATAGTTCTGAATGTAGGACTAAACTTCAAAATAATATCTTTAAAGTTTGACTCATGTATTAACGAATAATTGGTCCGAATACAACCTTTCGAAATCTTCAATGCAGTTGGTCAAACTTAAAAAAAAAAAAGTTAATAATTTAGTACAACATTTTAGCAGAATAAGTTAAAAGGTTATACAAATAAAAGTCATAATTAGTTTATCTTACTGTTAAATTACAAGAAAGCTAAAATTTATTTGCTGCGAACAAAGATTCAAAACAAAAAATACCATAATTTAACTTGACAGAACAAGCAACATATCCAAAACAAAACGAAAGGCTGAATTTACTGTTTTACACAAACAAGAACATACATAAAATGGAAATTAATATGGTAACAGTATGACAGAATAATATTTATTTTTAATTATCAAACGAAATTAGCTGAAATTCATTAAATGCTGGAACCAAACGGGTTTTGTCGAAAGTCGGACAAGATTATTACTGGGGGGGAACACTAACAATAAAACATACAACCAAACAGAGGTCATGCCACGAGGGAGTACAATCTGAAAGCAAGCAATTAAATTACAACCACAACACACCACAAGTGTGTATTGTCCCTACAGTTCACCTTACAGGTGAACGGGTTTTTGCTGTCGTTGGTCACAGTATGTATGCAAATAACATTTTTTAAAGTGTGTCTCACATGGCGGTCACATGTCATTACTCATTCGTTGTATATAATTTTAAGTGTGTCACATGGTGGTCACGTAACATTGATAGTTCATGATTGGCTGTTGCTCCCATGACATCTCAGGCTCTGGGGTTTATATAAGGCAGACAGATTCACACATGGTCTCAGTTTTTCTTCTGATGCAACAGGTGATGGATTGGCTTCTCTCTCCTGACCTTCTTAGCATTCACATTGGTAAGGATTTTTTTTTATATGACCACCTCTTCCATAAAATTCTGTAAGGAATTATTATTCATGCTCTAAAATATTCTTAAGTTTTTCCCTTTTGTATGATGCATATCCCTTATGCTTTTCAATTATCATATGTATTAATTCTGTTAGTTTTTTTTTCCTGTAGAGATCAAAACGAAGTGTGCATTTAATGGTGTGTCTGTAAGCAACATCCCGACTTTGTATTTGGCTGTACGATGAGCTGCATATAACGCCATCGATGTCGTTCGTGGTACCCTCGTCGACATTTTCAATTACATTGGTAGGCCTGCCATCTACTGAACCATTATATCGTATGTAATTATACCGATGTAATTGAAGATGTCGACGAGGGTACCACGAACGACTTTGATGGCGATATATGCAGTTCGTCTAGAGCTGCTAATCGTACAACCAAAGACGAAGTCGGGACGTCACTTGCAGACACACCATTAAATGAACGCTTCATCATGATCTCTGCAGGGAAAAAAATAACAGAATTAATATATCTGATAATTGAAAGGTATAGGGGATATGCATAGTACAAAATCGTATAAACTTAGGTATATATGCGAGCGTGAATGATAATTCCCTGCAGAGTTTTATGGAAGATCTGGTCATATTTAAAAAAAACGCTTACCAGTCAGAATCGTAAGAAGGTCAGGTGAGAGAGGATGTTCCGTTACCTATCGCATCAGACGAAGAACTGAGAGAATGTGTGAATCTGTTTGCCTTATATACCCCCAGAGCCTGAGATATCATGTGAGAAACAACCAATCATGAACGAGTAATGTCACATGATCGCCATGTGACATACTTAAAATGATATACAACGAATGAGTAGTGACACGAGACCACCATGTGAGAGACATAAAAAAAAATGTTATACGCATACATACTGTGACCAATGACAGCAAAAACCCGTCCACCTGTAAGGTGAACTGTAGGGACAATACACGCTTGTGGTGTGTTGTGGTTGTAATTTAATTGTTTGTTTTCAGACTCTCAGAAAAACGAAGAGACACATTCTAAAACATGTTTAAAGTCATAAAGAAACTTGTTTATACTAACTCCTCCTCCTCGTCCTCCTCGTCATCATCATCCTCCTCCTCTTCATCATCCTCCTCCAGTATGCTTGGGTTATCATGGATGGTATGTAGGGTGTTATGTATGTCCAGTATATCTGTCTTGTGATTGTTGGTGTATGTCAAATGGTGTGGAGAGTATGTGTGTGTCGGTGAGTCCTGTAATGCTAAGGCATGCTTGAGTTATAGTGGGTAGTATGGCTGGTAGGTATAAGCAGTGTTGGTTGGTAGAACAAGTAGAATGGGTGTTTGGTAATGGACTGGCTCAACTGCCTAATTGCTCGAGTTATAATGGATATTGTGCTTGGTGTATTGGGGTGTTGCAGTTGAATTAAATTTTTTCTTTTGTTATAGGAGATGGTGTGTTGGGTGGTCTGGTATTACTTGGGTTATATTGGTATTGTGATTGGTATATATTTGACTGGTGTCGGCCAGTAGAGCAGAAAGTATGAACAGTAAGCACATATTTGGTAAGGTCAGTGTGTAACAAAGCTCTTACATGTTAATTAAATACTTAGGAATTATGTAAGTCAAATCTGATTAACAAATTAAAAAATTCTGAAAATGAGTCTGGAATAGCAAAAAAATATTATATATAGACACACACACACACACACACTTAAAATGTTAAACTTAAAAAAATAAAACGTTATTGCTGGTCTATGTTAAGTCTGGTGTTCTATTGTAGAGCAAATAGCATTCATGAGTTACAGTGGGTGGGATATTATATGCTAAGGTGGCTGCTTGCGAATATATAAGTAGCTGGGGTCATTTTACGGAGCTGTTTGATAATGGCAGTCGTAAAGCTTTGTCGAGAATAATATATGGCCAAAGTTTCTGGTTAGATGCTCGCTAAAATGGACGGTTTTGAGCAGTGTACGTGAATGGCATGGAAAATTTAAGGATTCTGCTTGTAGTCTGAAGTATGTAAATATATAAGTTAAAAACAGTTTTTAATTTCTCGCTGATGTTATATCCTGCCTGATATATAGAGAATATTATGGTGCTTTGTTTATTCATTTGTACATACATTAAAACAAAATCTCAGTAGCATACCTATACCTAAAAAAAAAAAAACAGACTAGGCAGTGAATAATGAGACTTCAATAGAAGGTCTGGAAATGTAGTTGTGAGACTTTTTCATATTTCCACAATACTCTATGTACTATTTCGTCAAAATATAAAACAAATTAAATTAAAAACAAAATATTAAAATCGAATAAAAATACAGATTTATGATTTTACATACCATATGCCTATAAAACCAATATGGCTAACAAAAACATATATATATATACTTGAAGAAAATTAGTGGACGTAATTGCAGAGCACCTTCGAGTACATTCGAGAAACCCATGTCGAAGGCTTCCGAGCACCCCAGAGTCGATCCGAAAATTGCCGAGCTCATCCGAGACGAGCCGAAGACATCTAGCCGACCAGCCGCACAAGCAGCTGCAGCTTCCATTTAAAATACATTGCACCAGCCTTCCCATAAATACACTACTAGTGTATAATAAGTACAATTTGGTACTTACTTAATTTTATTTTAATGCATTGGTAAGTTTATTTGATTATTAATTACGAACTTCATAAGGTACAGATGGTTAAAAGTTTTTATGCATGATTCATTTCATTCCAGTTTATTTTACTAGAATGATATATTAGTCAATGAGTTGTATTATTTCCAGAAGTTTATTTTAGTCTGGCATTTACACATTAGAAGTTCAGTTCGGCTACTACAGAGTTAGCTATGCTGCCAGGCCTTGACAGGAAGCTGTTGCATGCTGCAGATAGCTTAGCGTGCAAAAAGGATGCCAGCCGCCATGCTTGCATTCCTGAGGTGTGGGATGTTGTGAGGTGCTCTTTGTCTGCGCTTCTTGCTAGATGCTCTACACATGTAGTTTCTGACCATAGGTCAGTTGTGTGTAGTTCTGCAGCATTTTCAGTGCCCCCAGAGCACTCTAGGAACGAACATTGAACTAAGTTATGTACTCTTCTACCTACGGATAACCTGCGATCCAGTAACCTAACACTGTTGCTAACTATTTTTCAATGTTACTCTCGACACAGACACGGTCTCGCGATGAGATATTGGTCATCGACTCTCATGTTTCGGATGGTGGTTGCGGGAGACGATTCTCCCAGCCAAAGATTATGTTAGTTAGAGCCATATAGTGTAATGCAGAGGAAATTAGTATTATCTTTAGATATGTAGGCAACTTAATTTGTGATTATCCTACGAAGTTTTTTCTCTATCCTCAAGTACAGTGAATACAGCAACAGTCATTTGTTCGTTAGTAAGTGCCATGTTCGTTTGTTTGACTCTGGAACCAGTATTAATTTCCGTGATATTTTTTTAAAATCTGTTCCAGAGGGTTTCAGCATGTGGGCCTTAATTCAAGTTTTGATTTTAAAGAAGACCTTTCATTTTCAAAGATGAATGAAGTTTTATTTGAAGTTCGAGCAAATACTCAATTTTTCAAGTGCCTGTCGTGGAGGTCTACTTGCTCGGGGTCTCGTTTCCTTGTAGCGGGCAAAGGTTTTAATCTCCGGCTGCACTACCTCACCTACTAAGATCAGCTAAGCGGTAGCTTATTGTAACTTTAATTAACTTCGGTATTTTATGGATCATGTCACCACTTTTTCATGTTATTCATCGATGAATTATTGCTTTTGTAACATTTGTATCTTGAAGCATAACAATTTGATTTGTGATTTATTAAAAATATGAATTATGAATTAAAAGAAAGTACTCATTTTCCAATGGTGAATTGGGTTAGGTAGTTGGACGGTGTGAACTCCAGAACCTTTTTTTTTTTTTGTTCTACAGTTTGTTTTAAGTAATTCATAGTCATGAGGTTTTAATGTGTTAATTTCAGTTAAATTAAATTATTTGTCGAATGTTGGAATAGTGAGTGAATTATTATTTACATTTTCAGTTGGTTTTATTAAAATATTATTTAGTTGAAACTGCAATTTGAACTCTTCTTGTTTATTTACCACGGATTATTAATAATTAATTATATATATTTAATTGTAAAAGTTACTGTTTCTTCCCTAGTTAGGATGTATGTGGCTTTTGTAGTTTGTCTAGCACATTCACCTTCCAGAATAAATATGATAATAACAAAAGTGGCATAATTTAGTCAGCAATTTGGTAAGAATTTGGTAGCAATTTGGTAACAAATTGCTATATTTTTGGTATCATAAAAGTCATATAATTTAAGTAAGTGTCCAGTGTGAAATATTCTTGTTTTGTCATGTAAATTAACTTTTCATTGCATAACTTGTGTACACTGGGTAGGTTTATGTATATACCCGACTCTGAGATCATTTAATTAAATGTTTGCCACTAGTAGCATGGTTTGATTCTGGAAGTTTAAAGGACAATATATTGTTATATAATAAACATAAAGTAACAACCATGCGATAACCACAGTACAAGAGCTTACCTGGGAAACAGAAGATGTGAACTTGCGACTGGGATGACCTGGCCGACTGGAGAGGGTCAAGCTGACTGGGGAGAGGACCTCAGTGACTGGAGAATTCACTTGGCCGACTAAGCAGAATGCCAGCCCAACTGGGTAGATGCTCTAGCTTACTGGGGAAAGGACCAGGCTGACTGGACAGATTGAATAGCAGAATGAGAGACAACCTTGCGGACTGGAAAGAGAACATAGCTGACACATGAGATAACCTGGCTGACTAGGAAGAGAATATAACCGAAAGAGGGTAGCCCTGGTCGACTGAGGAATGAATGTAGCCGACTGGTAATACGACTGGCCGACAGAGGAGAGGACATGGCTGACTGGTGAGTGTACCTTGCTGACTAATCAGATGACTTGGCCAAGTGGGGAGATGGCCTTGCCTGCGGGGGAGGTGACCTGGCCGACTGGTGAGAATATATAGCCAATGGGGAGGGGAACATGCCGACTACAGAAAGAATCTTGGTGATGGGGGTAAGCACATGGCCAACTAGGGAGAAGACAAGGCCATCTTGGGAGAGGAAATGACTGCCTGGATAGATTATATACCAGACTGTGATGGTACATAACAGCTAAGGAAAGGACTGGGTGGGCTGATGAAATGACAAAGCTGACTGGGGAAAGTATGAAGCTTACTCGGGAGAGGATGTAATTGGCTCGGGAGAGGATGTGGCTGAATGCCGAGATGACCTGGCCGACTTGGGAGATGAACTGACTGACTCGGGAGAAGAACTAGCCGACTGTGGAGATGGTCTAGCAGATTGGGGGGATAACCCAACCAATTGGGGAGAGTAATTGGCTGACAGGGAAGGCGACATGAGAGTCTGGGAAAGGACATATTCGACTTAGGAGAGGACCTGACTGATTGAGGAGATGAAGTGACATTCTGGGGAGAGGTAATGGCTGATTAGGGAAGGGGATGTGGCTGACTGCACAGACAGCATGATAGAATGGGAGAGGAGATCTACATTTGGGAAGAGAATCTGGCTTACTTGTGCCGACTATGCAAAGGTCAGACCGACTAGAGAGATGAACCTTGCCTTCAGGTGAGGTGCATGGCAGATTGTTGGGAAGATCAGGCTGACCGGAGAGAGGACATGATCGACTGCAGATAGGATCTATCCTACTAGAGAGAGGACCTGCCAGACAGGTGAGATAACATGTCAGACAATGGACACAAACCAGGCTGACGGGGTAGAGATCCTGGCTGAATAGGCAGATGATAAAGCAGTCTTGGAAGAGGGCAGTGTAGACTGGGAACTGGGCCTGGCCATTGGGGAATGGACATGGCTGACTCTGAAGAGGGCCTAACTGACTTGGAAGAGGACCTGGTTAACTGAGGAGAGGACCGGGAAGACAGGGGAAACGACCTATCCGACTGGGGAGAGCACAAGGCCATGTGGGAAGAGGACCTCACCAACATTGGAGAAGACCTGATGGACAGGGGAAAGGAACTAGGTAATTTGGGAGATGACCTGACTGACTGGGGAGATGATATGAGGAATATGGAAAAGAACATCCACACTGCTGTGAGGACCATGCTGCAGGTGGAGATGACCTGGCCGACTTGAGAGAAAGCCTTGCCTATTGGGGAGATGTTCTGGCCAACTGTGGTGAAAGACATGGCCGAGTGGGGAGAGGATATGGTCGAGGGGGGAGTGTAACTCATTCACTAAAAAAATTACCTGGAAAACCAGGGAGATGAATTTGCTTATTGGGGAGATGTACTGGCCAAATTGAGATAGTACCTAGCTGATGGGGGAGAGGACCTAGGCGACTGGGGTGAGCACTTGGTCGACTATGGAGAATACCAGGCCATCTTGGAAGAGGAACTGGCTAACTGGATAGATGATATACCAGGCTGGGAGGGTTCAGCTCAGACAAAAGAAAGGAATGTGTGGACTGATGAAATTGCATGACTCATTAGAGATAGCATATGGCTGAGTGGGGAAATGATGCGGCTGACTCGGGAGAGGATGTAGCTGAATGGGGAGATGACATGGCCGACTCGGGAAATGAACTGACTGCTGACTCGGGAGAAGAAATAGCCGACTGTGGAGAGGGTCTAGCTGATTGGGGGATGACCCATTCCACTGAGGAGAGGAATTGGCAGATTGGGAAGGTGGCATTAGAGTCCAGGAAAGGACGTCGTCGACTGAGAAGAGGACCTGGTTGACTGAGGAGATAACACGTTGTCACGGCAGTCTGGGGATAGGTACTTGCTGATAAGGGAAGGTGACATGGATGACTGCACAGACAGCATGAGGGAATGGGAGATGAGATCGTGTTCTGGGAAGGGAGCTGGCTGACTAGTGCACAATTGGGCAGAGTCATAGTACCTACCCTCCTGGATAGATGGACCTGGCCTATTGGTGAGGTGCATGACAGACTCTGGGGATATAACATGTTAGACTAGGGAGAGGACCTGGCTGACAGGGGAGATAACCTGCCTGAATCGGCAGATGATAAAACAGTTTTTGGAGAGTGCAATACAGACTGGGAACTGGACCTGGTCAATGGTGGGAAAGTTTATGGCTGACCAGGGAGAGGACCTGGCCGAATGAGGAGATGACCTGTCGAACAGGAGAAATGACCTAGTGGACTGGGGAGAGGACAATGCCATGTAGGGTGAGGACCTCACCAACTCGGGAGAAGACCTGGTGGACTGGGGAGAACGCCTAGCCAATTTGGGAGATGACCTGACTGACTGATGAGATGACCTGGTGAATTGGGAAAGGAACATCCACTCTGGTGAGTTTAACTTGCCAATGGCAGAGATGATCTGGCCGACTAGTGAGAAAACCATGGCCTACCGAGGAGATGATCCAACTGTTTGGGGAGACGACCTGGCCGACTGGGGAGAGGACCTGCCAAATGAAGAGAGGACCTGCTGAATGGGGAGAGGACCTGACCGAATGGGGAGAGGACAAACCCTACTCGGGACAGGACATGGCTGACTTGGGATATGACCTGGCTGACTGGGGAGAACACAAAGCTTACTAGGAAGAGTGCCTGGCCGACTCAAGAGATGACTCAGAAAAATGGGAGACATCACTGACTAGTAAGAGGACCTGGCCAACTTGGTAGAGGACCTGGCCGACTTGGAATAGGAGAGTACTTGGCCGACTGGAAAATGGACCTAGCCGACTTGGGAGATGACCAGGTCATCAGGGGAGAGGACATGACCGACTGGGGAAAGGACATGTCCGACTGGGTAGAGGACATTGAGGACTAAGGAGATAGATTACCTGGGCAACTGGTGAGATCACCTTGTGACTGAGGCGAGGATCTGGCCGACTGGGCAGACAGAATAGCAGAATGTGAGACAACCTTGTGGAGTCGTATGAAAACATGGCTGACTCAGAGAGGACCTGGATGATTGGGAAGAGGACCTAGGCGACTGAGGGATGGCCTGGCCGGCTAAGGAGTAAATGTAGCCGACTAGGAATATGATTGGCAAACAGAGGAGAGGACATGGCCGACTGGAGGGAGAACATGGCTGACTGGGGAGAGAACCTCACTTGCTATGTAAATGGCCGTGCCAACTGGAGAGATGAACTTGCTTACTAGGGATATGATTTGGCCGAATGGGAAAAGGACCTAGGCCATTAGGGAGGAGGGGACCTTGCCTACTAGGGAAGGAATTTGCTGTTGGGGGGAGAACAATTGTCCGACTAGGGAGACGACTAGCCATCTTGAGAGAAGAACTGGCTGACAGGATAGAAAATATACCAGGTTGGAAGGGCACATCACAGACTGAGAGGAATAGGTGGGCTGACTAAATAACATGGCTGATTGGTTAGAGCAATAGGCTGACTGGTGGAAAGGTTGAGGCTGGCTTTGGGTGTGTATGTAGCTGAATGGGAAGGGAACCTAGCTGTTTGGGGGTTGGGATAACCTGGACGACTGAGGAGTGAATGTAGCTGACTGGGAATGACTTGCCGACATAGGAGAGGATGTGGACGACTGGGGAGAGGGAATGGTCACTGGGGAGAGGACCAAGCTGACTGAGGAAAAAACTTGGGCTACTTTGTAGAGGAACTCGGTGGCCGGGGGAAAACACTTTGCCAATTAGGGAGAAGACCAGGACGACTGGGTAGAGGATCTTACTGACTGGACAGAGGACCTAGTCGACGAGGCAGACGATACACCAGAATGCGAGACAAATTTGTGGACTAACAGAACATGGCTGACTCAGAAGAGGACCCAGCTGACTGGGAAGAGGATCCAGCTGTCTGGGGTGTGGGGTGACCTGGCAGACTGAGTAGTGAATATAGCTGACTAGGAATATGACTTGCCGACATAGGAAAGAACATGGCCGACTGGAGAGAGGACCTGGTCGACTGGACAGATAAAATAGCAGAATACGAAACAACCTTGTGGACTGGTAAAAAAATATGGCTGATTCAGGAGAGGACCTGCCTAAGTGGGAGGATATAGCCTACTTGGTGAACCTGACTGACTGAAGAGTGAATGTAGCCGACTGGAAATATGACTGGCCGAGAGAGGAGCAGATGTGTCTGGCTGGGGAGGGGACATGCTCAAATGGGGAGAGGACCTCGCTGACTAAGGAAATGACCTGGCCAACTAGGAAGATGACGTTGCGAACTGGGGTGGTGACCTGGCCGACTGAGGAGAGGACCTAGCCGATCAGTGAGAGGACTGTGCCGACTGGGGAGGGGATTTTGCTGATGGGGAAATGACCTCGGTAACTGGGGTGAGTATTTGGCCAACTTGGGAGAAGATCAGGCCGACTTGGGAGAGAAACTGCTGACTGCATATATTATATACCAGGCTGATAGGGTACATCACAGACTAAGGGGAGGAATAGGTGTACTGATGAAATGGTGTGGCTGATTGGGGAGAGCATGTGACTGACTCAGTAAAGGATGTAGCTGAGTCGGGAGAGGTCGTGGCTGAATGGTGAAATGATCTAGCCGACTCGGGGGATGAACTGGTTGACTCGGGAGGAAAACTGGCCGACTGCAGAGAGAGTCTAGCTGATTGAGGAGATGACCCAACCAACTGGGGAGAGGAACTGGCTGACTGGGGAGTCTAGGAAAGGACATCGCCGACTAAGGAGAGGATCTGTATGACTGAGGAGATGTAACTTGTTGACAGGGAAGAGAACCAGGACATGGAGAGGACCTGGCCGTCTGAGCAGAGGTCCTGGACCACTGGGGTGAGGACAAGGCCGGTTGGCGAGAGGCACCAGTGTGACTGAGGAAAAGGACGACTGGTGAGAGGGAGAGGACCTTCCCAACTTGGCGAACAACATAGAATGTGAGACAATCTCGCCGACTGGTAAGAGGATCTGGCCGAGTTGGGGGAGAATCTGGCTAACTAGGGAGATGACCTAACCGACTGTGGAGCTGACATACCAGAATCGTAGATGTCCTTGCTAAATGATAAGGAGACCAGGCTGACTCGGTAAAGGACCTGGCCAACTATTGACAGAACACAGCCGATTTGAGAGAAGATCTTGCACTGACTTCAATGCAGTTGTGAGTTACAAAAGAGAGACTACATACAAAATACAATGAATATTCCAAAACTTCATTTTTTCTAAGTTTATTAACCCCGATAAAAATAATTTAAAATTACAGATCATATTGTGACAAAATAACATTAAAGCAATTAAAAAAGATGTGGCCAGCAAATAAATATTCATAAAGCCTTGAATGACTAGAAGAATCACTAAAATATGTAATACTGATAATTTTCACCTCTCTGTTTACAATTACACAAACTATCAAACAGCATCAACAGGTGCGTTAATAAATAGTTTTCAACAAGGACACGTGAAATGTGTTGTGCAATTATAGCGAAAAATGCAGTTAATTACTCTCTTCATGATTAAAGTGCAACCAGAATGTATTTATATTTGCCATACACGCCGTTGACTACTTGCCAAATATGTCACCATCAAGGGAATTATTATAAAATGAATCAATATATCTTTTCTCTTTACACACTAAGCATATCTTAGTTGAATAATCGTCATGTTGAATTTCATTTACAATATATAAAGCTGTAATGTGTAATTTAATATTTTTATGCTTTTCAATATTTGCCTTACAAACATATTTTCCACATTCGCATAGTACTTTCTCTTTTTTTAAGTCATAACGAGTTCTATCGTATTCTCTATCACATTTTTTACAGGAGTGCTTATCTTTTGCATGTTTATGTGTTGGAAAACATTCAATGTTTCATACTTCACCACATTTTTTTACATTGCTTACATATGTTTTTATTTTCTATCTCGTTTGAGTGACGATTCCATTTTATTTATAAGGCAAAAGATTTATTAAGGGAAGGGAAAGAAAATATAAATTTTTTCTTTATAAATAATAGGAAACAAAATGTAATCGCTGGGCACCAAGTTTAACAATTCATATAAATTGAATAAACTACAAGAACTAGAACAAAAAGTATGTTGCTAACTTATTTCAATTTTATGATTCTAAATCTGGAAAAAAAATTGCTTTCATTCTATATAGTAAATATAAAATTACTTTATTAGATTGCTATGTAAGTATGTTTTATAAAAATGCTTTAAAATTAATAAATGAGAATCAAAATGTTATAACATATAAAGGTTTCATTTGATTTTTAGTTTGATTTACTTTATCTCAGCTTACAGTTTGCTGTTTTTTAAATTTTCACAAATCCTGCACGACCATTTTTGAAAAATTGAAAATTTTGCTTGTTTTTGGCTTAAAATTACATGATTTTAGCTTAAATTTCCTTGATTTTGGAGACCGAAAATTGGGCTCAGAGGCTTCTAAAAACGTGAAAAGTTGCGTGAAAGCGAGAAATTTACTCGATTTTTGGGTTAGATTGCTTGATTTCGAGCACATTTCAGATTTTGTGCTAAGTGGGCCAGCTCCCACATTTTACATCTACTGCTTGCGTGTGCATGGGATGCGACTTTACATGTGTAGTGCGATATCTTCTGCTTCAATCTTACTTAGTGTCCATGCGAGGCGTGGCACCGTATAGTTTGTGGTTACATCCATACTCACATGCACTGCACTGACACACCAAATGCTGTATCAAAATTTCAGCATCACTTTAAAACATCACACACATGGCGATATAAACTAAAGTTAACGGACCACTACCAACGTGATATCTGCCCTAGGTAATCAAATAGGCAGCAGATAGAAAACGCACATCAACACAATGGAACAACACATGTAAAAGAGCAATATTCAACCAGATTATTTTCCCGTCTAAATTCTAAAGGCGTTCTTGTGGAAAGCAAACAACTCTCATTGCTGAACTCTGGAGCAACACACAAAAACTAGCAATAGCATGCACTTTAAGACTCTACAACAATTCTTAGTACTATATTTACAAATGACAGCTTCTCAAGGATATCAGCATAATTAACACTAGATCAAATATTACAAAATACTGCACCACCAGACTGGTTTAATGAGAAGATCTTAATAACCAAATTGTATACAAACAAAAACAGCTCTATGAACCATGGATCTTAACCACTTATTAGAGTGTATATATGCTTGTATTTAAAGAGCTCTGTTCTTTGATGCCCTAAAAACCTCCGGGGGATCCCTTTCCCTGTTACAGGCCATCAGTCAGAGCTGTGGACCAGAATATATAGATTTAACGACTCTTAAAGTGCGATTGAGGTAGGCTATCTTTGTTACAGGCAGGCTCTACTCCAGTGGCGATGCATGCTATAATTTCATGGGCAGGCTACTGTGTGCAGGGAGCAGTAGTGGCGTTAATCTTCGAAATAAAGGGGGAGAGGGTCCCGGTGTACTCCCATAGGAAAATTTGGATTTCAAAGTGCAAAATGGTGCCCTTGAAACATTTTTATATCTAAATATTATATACACCACTTGTAAAAATATTAATATTTTTTTAACATAAAATTTTCTCGACTGAAAAATATTGCAAAGATACCTTCGTCAAAACCGAAACCTTGCCCACTCAAATTCAATATTATTTTAATACCCACCGAGCAATATTGTTTATACAGAAGTGTAGACAGGATAAATGATTATTCGTTTGTGTAAAGATGGAAAGCAGTCAATGCGAATGAGCGGGAGTACAAATTACACTTATGATTATATCTGCAAACATTCACGTCACAATTAATATACAGCAAATTAATGCTTTAATGTAAAAATATATTAAACAAACAGTAAATGACGAATTTGAATTAATATTTTAACAGAAATGTTTACAAACAAAAAATGTTGAAAAGAACACTCCACAGATGACATTGTTCATGGTATTGTTCCCACTGACGTACATAATTTATGGAACTGTGTGAGAGCATCTTGTAAATCATTTTCATGAATGTATTTAAGAAAATTTTGAACACTTCTGCTTTTCATGGCATCTCGACTATACACAACATTTAGTTCAGACCGAAGCTTATCAAGGTAAAAGTAAGTGCCATAGCATTTGATTAGGGACTTCAACTGGATCTCAGGAAAACTATGAGAAAACTCCTAGAATTTTGTACTATTTACAAGTTCTAAAAATCTTAATTTGTTCGTGTTTTCGAAACGTGTTTCGATTTGCGTTATAATGTTGTCTAATATTATGCCTGGAATACTCTCGCTTTGGGTCTACTTCGTGTTTGCATTTCCGAGGTTTTTTTTTCTTCTGGTTCCATACCAAATTTTAGTGTGTCAGAGAATACATTTTTAAAATTGTGTCTGAGTTTACATAGAAATACTTCTTTTTTTCTTGTATCTCCTGAATACAGAAACTGATGTCCAGTTGTTTTGGTCTGCATTACATTATATAGGCGTCCAGTGCTATCAAAAATCTTAGCAAACAAAACTAGGAAAAACACAGTATCAAAATTTTCTAGAAAACTACTAAAAACCTTTTGCTGAATAAATAGTGTCACTATCCCGTTCTAGTGAATTTTCCATTATTGTGGAAAACATTTCTATAAGGGGATCCCAATTGTTGAATGCACATTGAACAAGTCTGTCATTATAATTCCATCTTCTCGGCACATCATCTGATCTAGCAATGCTACCCTCTTAGAAGAGTGCGAAAAAAAATCAGACAGACCAGAAAGGGTACTGAAACACACTCTACACTTGTTAATGTTATTTACAGACTAGGTTTAAACAAGGTTCAAAACATGTGCTACGCAATGTACAAACAATGCACTAGAAAATTTGTCATGTACCAGTTTCTGTACACCATTTCAATTTCACGCCATTACTGCAGCTCCATCATAAGACTGCGCGACAGTTTACCGCCAAAGTTAGTTGTCATAACAAATTCAATTTCATGACTTGCTATGGCTCCCACAGACCTATCACAGCTAACATTGGTGGATCCATAAAACTGTTAATTGATCTCTCCATCACTCGTTACAAATTTAAAAACAGTGGACAACTGAGAAGATTTGGCACAGTCGGATGTCTTGTAAAGCAAAATTGAAATAAAAACTGATTTTTCAATTTCATTTTTAATTTCAACTAACACAATATTTTGAATTGATTATATTAGGTCATTCTGGATATTGCATGAGAGGCCAGAAAAAACTGTGGACATCTCAAGGTGCTGCGAAAATACTAGATCATAAGTTGCAATTAAAGCAAGTAACTCAACATAATTGCCACGGTTTTCTGATTCTTTTGTCTCATTATGGCCACAGAAAGGTAGTTCCTGTATACCCAAGAATCGAACATCTATTAAACGCTTCAAAATTTCTCTGTTTCTTTTAACTTTTTCGTTATGTCGTTATGTGCTTAATTTTTTTGACCTATCTAGACCAAAAACAACTCTATTCTTACCAAATTCTTTAAGAAACAAAAACGAATTCATGTGAACATCAGAACTCGTGTTTTTGAACAGCATCGAACAGATTGTTAAGGTCACAGTACCCAGTTGCAGTCCATGTGTTAACATCCTTTGAAAACAATACACATTGCCAGCAAAACAGTCTATTTAGGCTGTTACATCAAGCTAACCACGAGTGTTTCTGATAAACTTTTTTTTTTGGAAATGATGTACAAAATTACCTTTCTTGCATGTTGTCGTGATCGTAAGTTAAGGTGTCGGCCTACCCTCTTTTATGATATCACATCTTTCTTGAAAAGTGAATGGACTACTGGAAAAATACACCACACTTATTTCCACATGTTTCTGTTGCACTCATTCTATCTACTCGGTTTTCCGTCTCACACTGTAATTTTATAATTTTTATGTAGGGTATACATTGCGCACGGATATGTATAACATTCAAGCAACAAAACTAAATTAAATAATAAAATACTATTTGTGTTGTGCATGCAAACTCTCACAGCATCGTTCTAGTTACTGTAAACTACACCACGCCAACTGCCTGCAGCTAAACCTGCTTCGGCTATGTCCGCCTCAGTTCTGTGAAGAAAGAACTACCATCGTAGCTTCTAACACGGGTTGATGTAGCCATAAGCCTCCGCTCCTCCCTGGGTGGCCTTCCTACCCTGCCATCCCTCCGCCGGCTGGAAAACCATTTCAACCGCCTACCTGCTGAAAGAATTACGTACAGTGCTTGCAACCATCTTGGTTCTGCCAGCCAACGAGTTGTTTTCTTATAATGGATAGTATTGTTTCCCGAGTAGAATGTGTACCACATGAGTGAAAGGTTGCCATAAAGTAAATATAAGTTAGAATTTAATATTTGTATTAAATATAACATTGTCAGGAAACTGTCTGGCATGCACTGCTTGCCTTGCGTACCCTAACAAGCAGCCACTGCTTTACTTGTGTCCCTTACATAGGCATTCATGTGGTTAGGCAAATTCCATAGTACTCATGTCGTGTAGTCCGCTTCTCTCTGCAACTTAGTATGTGGATATTAATGGCAGCATTTGTACTTCCATTCCTTAGGCAGTGCGACGACACAGCACACCTTAAACAATTCGGTCCATGGCGAAAAGAAAAAAAAACAGCTTAGGAGGTAAACACATTAATTAGAGGCATGGCAAATATAGTGGCTGCTGAACTCTCAGGTTGTACTGTTCCTAACTGCTTCTCGCAAAAACACTACTCTTACCAAGCGAACATCTTAAATAGCTTATGCCATACCGGCGTTCTTCGAAGCTTCTTCAAGCTTCATCTGTTAGTCGCGTCTTGCTTGTACTTGCGCCGAACTTTCACTCCTTACATGTGCAGTATACATGAAGTTCTGTGAAGTAAATCTCCCGATTACTTAACTTGTAGCCAGCAAAACCAACTAATAACAATTTTTGAATACCTCCTGCTTCACTTTGTAGAGTACCTCATACAAAGGCATCAATTTTCTGTAGGTTGATCCCAATGCTTGCTCATATTAACAGCATGCACAAGCACTAAATGTCAGTGTTTCCGCACAATTTAATTTATTTCCTCTCGTAGGTTTTCGGCGGGCACCTCCAGTGCATGTGATATCCTTGGGGGTGCTGGTAACTCTATAGCATAAAATATCACCAAATGCTGACCAGTTTACACATCCTATGGTCAATAATGCAAATTCTTGTCAAATGTTTGCTAAAATCTGCGAAAATATGGCAAAATTTAAGATTTCTTTTCACCACACAAAGCGACTTTTGCTCATGACATCTTTTCCCTTGTTTGTGCGGAAATATTGGCAAAATTTTCGCTTCCTTTTTCTCCACGCAGAACATATTTACTGGAGTTGCTTTTGCGATCAGCTGTAGGACAACTGCAACAAAATTTCCGTTATGTTTCCGCTTCCCTTTCCTCCATGCAATACAGTGTTTATGGACATATGATTTTCAATGAGCTATGTTACATCTACAATAAAATTTCCACTTTCCCTTAGGCCACACAAAGTTAATCTTTCTTGTTTCATTTTTTTCCTTTTCTCTTTCTTTGCACTGCTGCTCTGTTCTTCCGATGGGCTCTCTCCCGCTCTCCCTTCCTTCAGCTCTTCTCTCTCAGCTCTTTGGAAGCACTTGTGAGCTGACACTGTGTCTGAAATAGTTCATCTTAACAGCTGGTAGCACCATAGATTTTTCCCTTCTGCAATAGAACTGTAGCAAATTCAGATGCAGGAACTTCTTCCCCCCTTTACAGCGCATCATTTGCTTTTTCTATTCGCTTCACGAGCGAGAGTAGTTCTTCCTCCTTGGCGACTACGACTTCTGTGTGCTGCAGTGGGACGGCAGCAAATACAGACTTAGGAATTTATGTTTCTCCTGGCATTGTCTTTTGAGATGCAAGTGCTTCTGCCATGTTGTTTGGAGCCTCTGCACTTTCAATTTCCTGCACTTCAGATTCATTGCTAGAGGATACAGAACCTGTCTTATCTGACCTCGTGCTCTCTCTCATTATCGTTCCAAAATCTCGTATAATATGACACATTTTCTCACCATTGTCACACAGCAGTGCAGTCTGTGTTTGAAGAATTTCAGCAGCTTTTGCATTTGTTTTTGATGATAAGTTTGCATAAGGGCAAATAGCTTCTGCATCGTTATGGGTGGACATACCTAATTTTCGGTGGCCCTGTGTTAGCTGGTGGGACAATCTGTAGGTACTGTTTTATTGGTAGAGTCAAGTGTGCCAGTGACCTGACTAAAGGTAGCTACTACCTGGGTTATTTCTGCAGTCTCCTTCATTGCTATGTATTCCAAAACTCTATAGTTTATAGACCTGGTTGTTCTTAGGTTATACGGTGTTCTGTGCTTCTGCTTATTTACCACTACTTATGGGACCGTTCTTCCCAGATTTTCGAGCCACCTCATTGGTGCGCAGAATTTGTATGAATTTTGCGGCAGTATGTAAATTGACCCTCATTAGGGCGCCAAATAACTAATTAATGTAGGGACAACACACTTCTCAAAGATCTAAAAGATATGTATAATAGATGCACATATATGGTGTACATACCAGGACTCCAGTAAATACTGAATGTGTAGGTGTACAGTACAAAATACACTGTGCGCAGATCGTGCGTATATGTGTGAATTTTCACAAGAAAATATTAATTGACATATGCTACAATGTTAGGCACGAGGCTAGCCAATTAGATGACTTAGAACACGGTACCAGGCCATTCAGTAGAGAGAACATATTAGATGCACAGTGATTTTCCCATTGATAGCCCAGGCACATTACCTTTACAAAGTTTTTTCTGTGAAGTGATGTATATTTATGTGAGTAGTATAGAAATGCCAGTTCGAGCGCAGCCCACGACCACCAGAAAACCAACAGAAAATTGAATGCCCAAACCATCAGAAAACCATCAGAAAAAATTACCGTTTTTTTCCTGATCCAAAACACCAGCTGCCGATTCGAGCACAGCCACAAAAAAAGTGACTGCAATAGTTGCATTAGAGTGCAACCGGAAAAAGTGACTGCAAAAAGTTGTGTTTGGGAGAAGCTCCCCAACCATCAGAAAACCAACAGCAAATTGAATGTACGAGCCATCACAAAACATCAGCTGCCGATTTGAGTGCAACCACAAAAAGTGACTACAAAAAGTTGTGTTAGAGTGCATCTGCAAAAAGTGACTGCAAAAGTTGCATTTGAGGCATCCGCAATGCTCAGCGATTCACTCGATGTGAGAGAGTATCATCATCGATATGGTATACGTAATGCTTGTTTGCACCATAGCATCCGCGACCAGGGAGAAGCGACGAAACATAAGTTGCATGGTGTGTATCGAAATGCGCCATGGGATCATCTGTCGAGCACACTCCGTCTCTCAGGCACAAACTTTCATGCAGTCGTGAACTACCACCCATGCACTTATTCTGCAGATACATTGTGAGAGCGTACGTGTACGAAACGTTTGGCGACCATGTAACTAGTCCCTTTATCACGAATGTGTCGCTTATGGCAGTCGCGCACGAATCGCACTTGTATTGGTTATGAACACGTGAAATGAGTTTTTTTACGCATGTGCTCATCCAGAGTATCACTACATAAAGAGATGGCGCAGTTGAACTCTGCAGGTACGGGCACGAATCTTGGGGAGGTAAAGAGAAGAGGCATCAAACATTACATTCTGCGTGTCTAACTTTGTCGGTTCGTGTTGGTACGATCACACCATTTGGGAAGACGTAAATTGCGTGTGTTGGGATTAAAGTGTTTAACGGCTCGCGATCCATTGTTTATTATGGACAATATATACATTTTTTTGCGTATTCAATTTTCTTGAGCCGCTGTTTGCAAATTTTTGTAGTCATTTTTTGGAGATGCACCCAAATGCAACTTTTTGCAATTGCACTCTAACACAACTTTTTGCAGTCACTTTTTGCGGATGCCCCAAACGCAACTTTTGCAGTCACTTTTTGAGGATGCACTCTAACACAACTTTTTGTAGTCACTTTTTGCGGCTGCGCTCGAATCGGCAGCTGGTGTTTCGTGATGGCTTGTGCATTCAATTTGCTGTTAGTTTTCTGATGGTTGGGGAGCTGCTCCCAAACACAACTTTTTGCAGTCACTTTTTGCGGTTGCACTCTAATGCAACTTTTGCAGTCACTTTTTTGCCGCTGTGCTCGAATCGGCAGCTGGTGTTTTGGATTAGGAAAACAAACGGTAATTTTTTCTGATGGTTTTCTGATGGTTTGGGCAGTCAATTTGTTGTTGGTTTTCTGATGGTCGCAGGCTGCACTCGAACCGGCATTTCAGTTTAATACTCTAAAAGTGCTGAGTGAAAAAATGTTTTTAAATACTTAATGGCAATTGCAAAAGAAAATTAAATAGATGACCAAGTTATTATGGTTGGGTAGTGGCCATTCGTATGCCTTCGCCCAAAGACTTAGTGTGAGAAAAATAAAATATGTCTTTAACTTGCTCCTCAAATTAAAATTAAAACTTCCAAAAATTGCACTGTTTCTGGAAATAATTAAATTCTTGAATAATGTTTTCCACTACTAGTCAATGAAAAATATAAACTCTGTCTCAAGTGAGCCATGTTAAACGAGTGCTGGGATATATGTTCTTAATAACATAGGGTACGGTAGTAATTAACACATAACCATACAGACTATATAGGATGGTCGTTTCTGGTACCTGCGAACTCCTGAACAGCTAACCCGCATAGTGGGTTTATCAGCCATATTAAATTTTTCGTAGCTTCTATAAAAACACTAACTGAATTCAGGGGCAGGATCGGACTCTGTGATAAGCTAATTAAAATCATACAGCTGCACCCACTTGTGCGAGCGACCTACAGCAGTTCTGAACAGAGTTGCCAAAACTGATTTTAGTTTTACCCTGCATGTGGAAGCTAAAATACCTGCTTTTACACAGAAATCAGCAAAAAAATTGATCGGCAAAGAAGAAATGCTTAAAAAATACCAAACAAAGATTGGTTTAAGAAAAAAATTTTTGTATGTAGGAGACACGTGTGTAAGAAAGTGTGCATGTAAAATAAAAAAAAGCTTGCTTTATAGACACATTCTTTTTTGAACACAGAGTTCATAACATTTAAAATCAACACACTCATTTACTGGAAACAATACCGAATGCCATTCCACCAATGAGATCACAGACACTGGCTGATGGCATAAAATTTCTAATTAAAGGAATCCTTACCATATACTATAACAAAGACGAAGTATCCCATTATTTACTAGGGGTGGGCCTATTCGAATGACGAAATTTTAAATATCTGATTATCAAAGATCATTCGAGTGATGAATATTCGTACTCGTCCTTCGAATGTTTTAAACCGAGCGAATCTCTCGGAATCCCTGCTAATCATCACTCATCATTCGAATGATTTAAACTGAGCGAATGGCTCGGAGTCCCCACTACTCGTTGCTCATCAATCGCCGTTCAACACTTGCTTCGCTACCCTGACAGGAGGGAGGAAAGTGAAAATACATATATCGTTCTGTATTTTATTTGTCAGTTGTCGCTGGTGCTTGCAAGAACACTTTTTTTTTTGTTATTTTCTGCCCACCCCAGCCGTTTTTCCCTAAAAAAAAAAAATCAATGTAAGATTCCATTTACCATTTAGGGATGGGCATAATTAAGTGACGAAATTCGAAGTATTCGATTGCGAAAGATAATTCATACTCGTCAGTCGAATGTTTTAAACAGAGTGATTGCCACATTTCAGTCCTACTCCCCACTACTAGTCGCTCATCACTCGTCGCTCATCACACGTCACTCGTCTCTCCAACAAGAAAGGCAGCTAGTGGAGCATGCTGAGTGATCATTCAATCGTCGTTTGACACTGCCGTACCTGCGGCATGCGCTGTCGCCAATTTTACACACAAATGAAACTACTGGGGCGCAAACAGTCGTTCTGAACACTTCAATCACAGGATTATAGCCTGTCCAATGTAATATACTATCTTTCGGCCAACATTTTGCTGCACTAAATTATTATTTTTTATACTATTAAATTATTTCAGGCCAAGCAATTTATTTTATTTATTAGTAGTTTGTTCATTATCATGATAATTATAACTTAAAAAAAAGTAATACCTTGATGTAGGCTAACTGATTTTCTTCTCCAGCCACATGTTGTACTTCGAAGTCATACGACTGGAGTAACAATACCCAGCGTGTCAGCTTGCTGTGTGCCCCCTTCATCGAGTGCTACCACTGTAGGCAGCTATTATCTGTGCGGAGTCTGAAGCGTTGATATTCTAAGAGCGCCCTGTACTTCTTGAAACTCCACACTACTGCCAGACATTCCCTTTCGTTCACGTCATATCGCTGCTCTACTGGGCCAAACTTAGCACTGCCAAAATCCAAGATACTGCATATTGCATTATCAGCTAGCTGGAATAGCACGAATCTCAGAACTTTCTCGCTGGCGTCGGTTTATATGTAAATATGTCTAGTGGGGTCGTATCTGGATGAAACCGTTACTGTAATAAAAACTTGGGCACTCAGTTAAATGTTTGCCACCCACCAACCCCCCGCAGGCAGGGAAGGGCAGGGTTAGGGAAACCGCGGCTTGCTGGACTGACTGGCGGGCTGTCTGAGTTGCGCCGGGACGTGCAGGGCGTCCTGACCTCTGGGCTATGTGTTCTTTGCGGTCTGGAGAGGGAAACTTCCTCAGCCCGCAGAGAGATACAACTGCTGCAACCGAATGGGTGGTATAAGGGCCCTCACAAGGGCCCGAGCACACCCCCCGCTCTGAGCTTCGGCAATGATGAGAGGTCGTATCTGGTGAGTGATGAGCATTGTTTGAAGGATTCTTTTATTTGGTCAAAACTTCTTTGTCGTTCTGGTTGCCATTTTAAGAGATTGTATGGTGACATCAGGGTAGTGAGCAGGGCAGTGATGATGGCAAAGACCGGAATATATCCTCGCACCCATTTTACAAGGTCGAAAAACTTCCTTACATTATTCCTAGTTGGAGGCGTTGGGTATTCTTCTATCAACTTCAGCTGTTCTGGTGTCGGCCTGCTCCCACTTTCATCTGCAATGTGTCCGAGGAACTGAATGTTCGGCATTTCGACGTGGCACTTGCCATTGGCACACGTTAACCCATTGATAGCGAAGCACTCGAGTGTACGTGATCCTCCCCCGACTCGGACCACACTATTACATCATCGAGATAGGCTAGGGCACATTTTCCCATGAAGCCGTCAAACACCTTGACTGTCATGGACTGAAAAATCGATGGTGCGCACTTCAGTCTGAACGGCAATGCACAGACCTGAAAGCGGCGACCGTCGGGGGGCAGTGTATGCTGTCTTGTGGCAATCGGTGGGCTGTACAGGAATCTGCCAGTAACCGCTCCGAAGGCCTATGGCGGTGAGAACTTTTCCCTTCGCCAATGTGTTTAGTGCATCCCTGATGTGTATGTAGGGCGGCGGTGCGCTGGCTGTGACTAGGTTTAGGCGTCGGAAATCTATGCAAAATCTCCATGTCTCATCCTTCTTGGGAGCAAGTGTGATGGCGGAATTGTAAGTGCTCTCAGACGGCTCAATTACCCCTTCCTCCAACATTTCAGAGATTTGTATCACGATGATTTTGCATTGATGCGAGTAGTATCTTCAGGAGCTGTCATAGACAGGTTTGTCCTCCGCCAGGTCGGTGGGATGCTCGGCTACAGTTGTACAGAGTAAGGGGTCTGCTACTGCGAAAACATCCTTTTGTTCATTCAAAATCATTTGCATAGCTTCACGGTACTCAGTTGGAGCCGCAAGATCCAGGCTGTCCAGTGATACTGCTGGCGACTTCCCAGCTGTTCGGGGTTCCATGTTGTATATTGTGATGTATTCCTTTCTCCCAAAATGTATATGTTGTGCCGCTGGTTCGATTACAGTTTGGTGTTCTGTTAGCCAAGGAAGGCCTAAGATGACGTCTTCATGTATATCGTCCGATACAAAGGCAGTTGTGGCAGTCTCTATATCTCGGATACGCACTGTAATCCTTATTTCGCCACTAATTTCCCCAATGTGCTGTTGTGTGGCGATTTGAATGACTTGTTTGACTGATTTCGCTTGGCTGATGTGTATGTACGAAGTTGTGCAATGCTGCCATGTTGATGAGTGCTTGGCATGGTGTGTGGTTTTGCATACTGGAATTTGGATGACATTGCTATTCTGGCTGATAATCTGTGAAATTAGTATGTGTTGTTTCGTCGGATCTGTGTTGCTTTTCTGTGTTGTTGGGTGAGTGACGTCCGGCCGCTCTACCTCTTTTTTGCATTTCCTGCCTGTTTCTGCTGTGTGTTGTTACGCAAATGCTCATAGTCGGCCCATGTCAGGCAGTCATCATTCCAATGATGACCTCCAAACCAACGACATGACATTGGCGGTTGTCAGGGTCATGTAGAAAAACATGGTGCAGGTTCATTGTGGTGTTTAGGTTCAAGTGCCCTGGGTTTCGAGGTTGTCACTCGTGGATGCACATGAAATGTTCTTGATTACTGTCTCACTGATGTCCGGCACTTTTGCACTTGATGGAGACTGTTCGTAGCGCGGCTGGGCACTGGCACGGTCGGGGTGCAGTTGAGCTGGAACATTTGCATCTAGTAGCATCACTGTCTGTATAAATTCACTCCCTGTGGTATGTATCGCGGGCGCGAGTGTGGTGCGGTACTCGGTATCTGTGGATCCGGCGACCACTTCTAGGATGTCCTTGAGCGAAAAGTCGGGATGATGTTCTCTCACTCTGCTGATTTTCTGTGTGGCGAAGTTATAGAGGGACTCCTCTCCTTGTTCCTCTAACAAGACGTGAGTTTGGGTTCGGAGTGATGTAAATGTGTTTGCGAATCTGCTCATAAAACTGTGGCGGAGTTCTTCCAATATCATGCCATAGTGGGTTATCCCTTGCCACCAAGCTCGGGCATCGCCGTGAACCTCTCACCCAACCAATTTGCATAGTCCACCTGGTCCACTCTGTAGCTGCGAAATCAATTTTCACAGTCACGTATACAATCAATGGGATCCTCGTTGTTCATTCACGAATAGGTTGGAAGTGGCTGGAATCTTGTTGGTGTGTAACGCAGTGATTCAGATTCTCTGAGTGACTTGCTCTGTCCCTTCGATAGTCCGGCAGTTCTTGTTGCAATGGAGTGGAGTGTGCCATTGGCATCTCAACAGGTGACAGGTCTGCGATAGCGATGGTAGGTGGGCGTGGCAGTTTCGGTCGTGGTACCTCACCCTTTTCCACTGCGATTTTCTTGAAAACATCTCCACAAAAATCCATCGGTTGAGGTAAATGTTGAATACCTGCTGACATTCCCGTCTGAATGTTTAGCCATGAGTTTCTGTTATTGTTGCTCGAGTCTGGGCAACAGCGAATGCAGCGGATGTAGTGCTGATTGCGGAGTGTCTCCCATTCCCAGGAAGAAATGCACCATTCATGATATAAGCAAAACCATTGTCCACAACCTAAATTTGCTGGTACACTTCCATCACATTGTGTGGCGTTTGCATATTTCCTCAGAATGTTATGGAAAGATGGCAGTCGTCATTGACTGTCGGCTGGAATGGGCGTACATGAATACAGTATAGGCAGGCAAACTTGGACGATTAATCCTTTAATTTGTACCAGTCGTAGGCAGGTGCATACTGCCTGAGATCGTTCGTGCTTAATGTCCTACGCTAATGTCCATGTTGGGGTGGTCCCATTCCTGTTGCAAATGTTGGAGAGAAGCAGGTTCATGGCAGACACACTCGTCTCCCCCAGGTAAGTCAAATAGTGGTGGATTTGGGTATGATGTGCGGCATAAGCACTTCGCGCACAATGTCGATGTTTTGCGATTCGTTGTTCGCTAGTCCCAATGTCCTCGGTACCGAGTGCGGTGCAGTTGCTGTGATGATTCCATGTTCCCAGCTGTTTACGATCTGCCCTGTGGCCTCTCGTATCACTGCTGTCACCCACGTGGCACGACGCAGGAGGGGGTGTCCTGCCAACACGATGCGACACGTGTGGAGATGTGGAAGGCAGGTGGTCTCTTCCTCTCAGTGATGCAGTGTCCCAAAATGTTGTGTTGACTGACATCACGGTGATGGTAGCTGTTCAGAATGGCAACTTCTTTCACGTGATGACCAATGGCGATTTCTTGGTGCCAAAACTGTTTTTCATTTTTCCGACTTCCCTCTTGCCGTAAAGTTCCCACATTTATTGATGCGATGGTGTAGGAATGGTTATGTTTTGCCAGTAGCAAAATGGTAGGAACCCAAAGGGATCAACTGGACACTACAAGCACAACACATGGGGTCGCATGTGGTTATACAGACATGATACACTTGGAAATTAAAGAACAAGGACATTGAATACACAGGAATAATACCACTTATCTGATGTTTTATGCACAGGAAAACAATGTTCGTTGTGTGGGGTAGGGATTAGCCACATGCTCAGGCGCGCTATTTGTTGTGATCTTTCACTGGGCATCACTGAATGGCTCTAGGTTATGATATTCGATCATGTAGGTTCAAGTTGCCAGGGTGGTGCTAGTCCTCGCTCAGTTGAGAACACGATGATGAAGTTGGGGTCATGGGCCCTTCACCCTAAATGTGGCCCCCTGATGCTCCAATGTCACTGCTGAAGTTGTCCTGTGTACTATAATCCAAATGCCTGGTCTATTCGGGGACATCTGAGCTCCTGCGTGCCAGGACTTTGCTACATTACTCTTTCACAGTTAATGTGGCCATGAGGCGGCCAGAATAAATAAAAACTGACATAATTCTGTAATCATCAGATTTATTTATTTATGAACCGTCACATGAGGCATTCATACAAATAGTTTTTGGAATATGACAGAATTCTTTGACAAGTATAGAAGTAGAAGTCACATTTCAATGTTTAGTTTTAGATGTAGCGAAAGTATACGAACATATGTACACACACATTGGAATGTAAACATTAATTTTGACAGATGCTACATGGCAGTCACATGGCAATGTTCGTTTACATTTGGCATATGGCATAAGGATACGAAACAGGCCTGCAAGTAGATATCTAGTAGGGCTCCGGGAAAGTTGCGTCCAATTGGGAATGGACTATAGAACAATTATTTTTTGTAACAGTCAGCTGTTTTATGACTAGAACCAAAATATTCAGTCAGAGAATAAAAATAATGGGAATGTAAATAAAACTTTATCTTATGTTTTTAATGATTTAGTGTCAGCTAAACATTTCTATACTGAAGCGGAAGCGAATTTAATAACTTTATAGCCGACAAGTAAACTTCTATCTGTTAAGGGGTAATATTGGACCCCATATTTAGTGTAATTTTGTGCAGAGCTATCTATCTACCTGATACGAGGGCAGATACAAACAAAATGATAATATTACCTAGCGGAAACTCGTGAACTGCGTGCGTGCAGCACGCAGTTCATGAGTTTCCGCTAGGTAATATTATCAACTTTTAAATGGGACGGAAACTGAAAAAGGTAATAAAAAAAGACGTGTAGCACGGACACTGTTGCCAATTCTCCTACAACACACTCCCAACCGCTCGTAGGTAGCTCCTCAGCTCGCACCATAGCAAATAAAATAAATTGATTGTCCTGGTCATTCTGTCTCAAAACTTTCAAGCCCCATGTAAACCAGTATAAAATACAAACATGACATAGAAATATACTAATTCCAATTAAACAATATATTCTTTTATAAGTTTACATATGTAATTGTGTACAATTGTACCTTCATACGAAATTACACATACGGAGGTAGTTAAATACTAATCCAAAATCTAAATAAATATAATTTTAACTTGCCTGTTCTAGGCATAAATGTTTCTATATATACTTGCGTTTATTAACTCCAACAGAGTAATGTAATGATTTTCGCAAAGTGATATCGCAACTTGAAATTACTTTTTCGAATATGGCTTCTATATTTACATTAATATATGTACTTATAAAGTTTTTTAAAGTGTAGGAATGTTGGATATGCATTGTAAGATATATCTGTTGTACAAATAAGTTTTACATTTTTTTACTTTTCTGAAAGAAATAGTATTGTTTTACAGTAAAAGGACAAGAAATAATTTTATTTCCTATGACGGTTTATGTAAACTAACTTGGTTCGTTTGCAATTAACTTCTAAACCCATATTTTCTTCTTTTGGACCACTGTGTGACCTTCAATCATATGTAAAACTCAACACTGCCTTACAAGTACCACTGAACAGTCAGTACACTTGTATAACGTAACTTGTGTGACACCGAGACTGTGATAAAGGCTGCTCACGAAAAAGTGAGCACTCTTGAAATCAACCTTAGAAAAAAGTTACTGCTCCTACCTGCATATATTTTAACGGGCGCCCTGAGTGACATGCACCCAGTAAAGTTGGTAACTATCGATGGAAAGTAGTTCAGTATCTTAACGTCGAATGAAAAAAATTTGGTAACCATTTCCAGTAATTTAAAATATGTTTTTTGCTTTTTTTTAATGCATTGAAGGGTAAAAATTTGCAGCTTTGTAAAATATTTACTTTTCTAATAGTTTCACAGTTTCACTTCACTGGCGCATAAATAAAGTGATGAGGCACATGACTATGCAAATCTTACATAAGGCGGTAGAATACACAACGTGCGTACAAGTAGCTCTTAAGTGGAGCTTTCAGAAGTGCTCAGTTTACCGTAAACAGCCTATACATAAGTTTTTATGTGTATAAAACGAAACGAAACCGGTCTGAGTTGGAACCAGTTTGAACAGTGCACTTTTAATTTGGTGTTATGATCTCGCATAATGTACTGTTCCTCAGTCAGTATTTCTGATTGCACGCGGAAGGGCGGGAGGGGGAGGGGGTATTTATGTGAGTGTTATATGTATTTCGGGGCTGTAATTTCTTTGTAAAAGTTAATTTTGAGCAATGCTCAGTTTACCGCAAACTAGCTACAATTAAGCGTTTCTTCTGCGTCCGCACAAAGGTTTTCAACATCTCAAAACCAAACATATAATTATGGTGCCTTATTAATTATCGTCAACACAGAAATAAATTTTAAAATGCGAGGAGTGTGAGCTGGGGCACATTAAAAACTGTATATAGTCAAGTCGTAGTGACTGGAATTTTAGTATTATCACGCGCAAAACATTTCTTCACTTGACATGTTTTCGTACAGTATTATTTATACAGTTAGTAATATGAACTTATTTGCTCCGACTCAAATAAAAATCTACTATGCAGCTGGTCTCTGATGTCCGTCTATGGCTAACAGAAGTGCAGTAATTGTAAGATGATGTTTCCTAAATCCTAACTGGGGTTCAGTTAAAATATTATATTTGTTTACTTTTTAATAGATTTGTCAATAGGAACATTTCTGGAAAACTATCGGAAAATTATATTTATTTTTATGGAATCGGGGATAATGGATAAAGCCGGAGAAGCAGATACTTAAGAAAAAAAAAAAAAAAAAGTGTATAGAGAACATTTTGAAATAATGAGTGTTTTGGGGTTTATAAATCGGCCGTACCATTAAATTATGTTCACTGTGCAACTGATACTGATAGCGAAGTTAACGTAGCATTGTTCTACCACACACCACCTCTCATTTTCATATCCTATGTATGTATGTATGTGTGATTGTATATATGTATGTGTGAGAATGTATGCATATGCATGTGTGTATAAGTGTATGTATAACTGTATATATGTATGAGGTTAAGACTGGTTTTCCATTAAAAATCATGTGACATTTAGCAACTGAATATAGTGTATACAGGGACTTTCTGTTTCCAAATGATACAAGTAAGGATGATGTGTTATACTTCATCCGACGTGTCTGTGATCCTTCATTATTTCATTTGATAACTTACGGTATTGAACCTGCAAGTGCAACTATTATTAGCCTATTTTCCGAAGGAAATAAAGACTTTCCTGTTTGTGTGTATGTATGTCTGTGTGTGTGTCTACATGTGTGTCCCCCCTTTTCCATTTAACACATCGAGCGAGTTTAACAGAACTTGGTTTATATACTGTACATACTTAGTAAGGTCACCTGACTTTTATAGTTTTCGACAACGCCAAGAACTTACTTTCAAAATGGCGGTCATTTTATTATTTAGGATAATATGCCATATCTCGGGAATCATTCAATCGATTTAAACCAAATTTTGTATGCTCGCAGAACATCATGTAAGCATTAAATTTTGAAGTTAGCGTTGTTAGTACACAATTTTGAAAGATATCACAAAATTAAAAAATTAAAATTTTACAAAATATATTGAAGACAATCACAGAAATTCTCTCACAATTTGACAAGTAAGTTATACAATGACAGATTAGGTAAACATGCATAATTGAACTTTCTTAGATACTTATTTCAAAATGGTGGTCATGCAAATATTTTAAATTTCTTTGGTACTAGCAGCCCACCCTCACTTCGTTCAGGTTTTGAGGAGTTACTGAAATACATACCTATATATGCGACTACCTGTAAATACCTGCGACAACCCATGACTACCTAAAACTACCCATGACTACCCACGACAACTTGCGACTACCTGTGACTACCTGTAACTACCTGTGACTACCTACAACTGCCTGTGACTACCTACAACTACCTGTGACTATCTGCGACTACCCGTGACTATCTGCGACTACCTGTGACTATCTGCGACTACCCATGACTATCTGCGACTACCCATGACTATCTGCGACTACCCGTGACTATCTGCGACTACCAGTGACTACCCGTGACTACCTGTGATTACCTGTGATTACCCGCGACCACGTGCGACTACCAGTGACTACTTGCAACTACCCATGACTGCCTGCGACAACTTGCGACTACCTGCGACTTATTACGACTGCATGTGACCACTTGCGACTACTTGCGACCACCTGCGACTACTTACGACAACCTGAGATTACCTATCACTACATACGACTGCCTGCGACAACCTGCGATAACCCGCGACTACTTGGGAAAACATGCGAAAACCTGCAACTAACCGTGACTTCTTGGAACTACCTACAACTATCTGCGATTAATTGATATTACATTTGACCACATGCGACAACTTGCAACTATTTGCGACTGCTTGCGACATTTTCATGTAAAATTGTTTCAGCTTATCTGCTTTCTCCGACTTGGTTTACAAATTTTGGAATTTCTGAAGGATTTTTAAAAAACTAAACATAGCCTATGTCCATCTGGAAAAATGTAGCTTTCTAAGAGTGAAAGAATTATAAGAATAGGCCCTGTAGTTTTGGTAGAGCTGCTTATAAAGCAGTCAAGTAGCTAATTTTTCTCGGACTTGTTTTACAAATTTTGAAATCTTGCTGAGATTTTTTTTTTTGGAATTAAATATTGCCTATGCCCATCTGGAAGAATGTAACTTTTTAACAGTGAAAGAATCATATGAATCGGCCCTGTAGTTTACAGTATCAGCCGTTACTTATAAACAAATCAACTCACTTTACCTCTTTCAAATATTATATATATATATATAATAAGCTGATTCATACGAAATTTGACTAACAAGTAGTGCTGCTTCATATGATGTTCAATTATATGTTACAGGTTTCTCAGAAGCTTATTTTCTACATGGCGGCCATATAGTTAGCTTAGCTTAGAATGTTATATCGTCGAAATTATGTAATCGAGTACATATTATACTATCAACTGTGTCTGCACGGAACATATTTTGTCCATCATTCTGTAATGTAGCGTCACATTAATAAATAACTGTTTATGTAATATCTCGGGAAACAATTTATTGATCCCAACGAAATTGCAATCTGCAATGTTTTAAGTATGTCAGGCACCTATTTCAAAAAGGCTGCTCTATAAATATTTCAGCTTAGTATCTTTCATGAACGAACCAATTTACAACTTAACTTTGTATACTGACAGTATCAATTGCAACCATCAAATTTGTCTATACAGAGCTTCATATCTCTGTCATTTTGTAAGTTAGCCCCACAATACAAATTAAGTTTTTGTCATATCCCGGGAAACAATCAACCCAATTGCGACATGATATGTTCAGAATGGGGGCTGTAAAGTAGTTTAGGTTAGTGTGCTATATCTACGAATTTATGCAACCGATTTTAGCATTACTTTGTATTCTTGTGGTACACAATCATTGAATGTGCTAGTACATAACATTTTTGTCCTCCATTTGTGAGGATCGTCATATGAAAATCATGGTACTTTTATGTCATATCTCAGGGACTAATACACCAACATTTACCAAATTGTGCACACAAGTAGTGCAATGTTAGGCCATGTAAACTAAAGTGTTATAAGTGGCTCAGTCACCTATTTTCAAAATTATGGTACTGGAAATATTTTAGGTTAATAAACCCTGTCATTCGAAACATTAGTCTCATTAAATTCGAAGTTGATGCTGGAATCGACCTTCGTAATGCAGTTGATTGCATATTAACCTATGGTAGCCTACGAGGTTTTCTGGGTTCGAGTCCCGGGTAAAGCACGTGTGTATTTGTAATTGTCTCACTACTGTTGCATATGTTTCTGGTTTCATCTCTAATGATAAATCTTTCAACGAGGCGACAAGTCCTACCTACCATCACAACTTTTAAGAAATTATTTAAAAATTAATTGTACCCATGTTGAGGAAAGTATGCTCACGATTTATATCAGAAACTTCTTATTTATGTTGACTATGAATCCAGCGATAATTTATATGCACTTCTTAAACTATAACAAAATAATAGTGATGGGTAGTTCATGCAAAAACTACCAGTTTATTTCGAACTGGTCTTGAAAAGGAACATAGTCTCTTGTGATATCGGTCAGTCATTCTCTCAGTACCAGCAACTACACCAGGCGCACCACAGTGCGCCTCTGAGCATGCTCAGATAATCAGTCGTTGGTAGCTCCTGCAGCTTTTCCCCATCTGGCTATCACCCCTACCCCCTCACCCACTCGGTCCGTGACTGGCCATGCACATCGCAATGTGCAAACTTCTTATCTATCTGCCTCTGTCTATCGGTAGCTTTGTTTTATCTCGTTCAGAACTGCCTCGAACTGTAGGGATCGCATACCTACCTATTTTAATAGTGATATGAGTCGCAAATCGGTTGGGAACTGCAGGAGACACAGCGCGAGACAGTTGACAGACATATGGCCATTCAGCGATCTTTCGTTCTTTCTTACTTTCTCGTGCCGACCTCAATTGCGTAGTCGGTTGCACACCGGTCTGTGGTGCGAGGGGCTCTGGGTTCGAAACCCAGCCAGGGTATGGATGCTTGTGTCGTCCATTTAACTTGCTTCATCCTCATCGGCACCAAAGACCTCGCTGTTATGGTGTCGTAAAACCCTCTCACTCACTCGTACTATAAATACGATGTTGCCAGACATACAGAAATTCCGGTATATGTAAGAAAATACATCTGATAGCCACACTAATACGAGTATAGCCACAGCAGTGAAATATAGATAAACGCTCATTAATGTAAAGTCAAGTTTTACACACTCGCAATAAAGAAGCGAAAAACTGTCTTTTTCTAGTATATTCAGTCAATACTTCGGATATAGCTTTTTGGCATTATTTGAATCATATTAAAATTAAGTTATTTTAGTAATTAAAGTTCTGTTAAAATGTTTATAATACCAGTACGAATACATTCAGTGTGTCGGAACTATTTTTGTTGAGTTTGTACATCCCTGACTTGGAAAAATTAATTATTCACCTAGTTGTCTCTCGCAACACAACCTATTATAATAATTTTGTGGTCGTTACTATCGGCGTCAAAAGTAATTTGGTGTCATATTACACAACATAGGCGTGGATAACACAGTATAGAGGTATTTTCACTATTAATTTACCTTACTTCTATATAAAAAAAAAGTAATTTCATCTACACACATAATGCACTAATTCTTTGGCAATTAAATAACAAACACTTATTTGCTTCTCTTTCCGTCTCACGATTGTTTAGATTCGTCTGGGTAGGGGAAATGGAACTGTGAAAGAGAAAACAGAGAAAAACCTACCCAGTTCTCAGACATCACTACAAAGTAATAATGATATTGTTGCAAAGTGATAGCACAACTTGAGATATCTGGATTTAATTAATACGGCTTCTATATTGACTTTAAACATTAACGTATTCAATGAACACTTGTTTAGGTCAAGAGTTTGTAAAAATATCTTGCCTACAAATATGCAGTGTGTCAAACAACATAGAAACGTTCTGAAAACACGAATCTATTTTAGGATGTCTTGTGCATGCTTTCAATGTCGAATGAGTAGGGTAACCTGATTTTTGTGAAAAATATTCTGCGTTATCTACAGTTCAATATTATATGTGCGCAACTTCAGAGTTCCTTTGTTTATTAGACATTTGTCTTGAATAGAAAAGAATTGTTAGTAGACCAAGCCAACCGCATTCATTAAACTCTAGGAGTAGACATCTATAATTAACTGGCAGACGCTTAAAACCAGCACCAGTTAAAATCATCCAGTTATGACAGAGAATCAAGTTGAATTATTTTGGAAACACAGCAAATCATGACTTTTTTTTTTTTTTCGAAACACTGGCATCTCCGCTCATTTCTCAAGCGATATACTATACATACAATGAAATATGTGAAGTTAACTTCCCTTTCACGCTTTATTACAGTCAGGTGTCAGTAAATATTTAAATTATAATATTTCACCACATTACATAAATAATATGTCCATCCAAAGAATTCATTGCAAATCTGAGTATCAGCAATATGGTATGAATCTAGTATAGGTCCCGATCAAGGCTCGCATTAGTGATTTAAAACCCACTTGGATATTATTTCAGGTTTTAAACTAGCCTTCAAAATACAAATGTGTACTAGATTATAATATTCCTAAAATAAATTTCGTAATCATTCTGTGTGAAGGCAGTTTCCAGTATTGATTCAATGGCGTAGCCAGAAATTTCTCAAGAGTGAGTTTACACTGACTGAAGGAAGGGAGGTAGGTTATACTAGCATAAGTGGTGCTGATGTATGCGTTAATACCAGGGTATCCCCTGAAATTATATAAAGGAATTCCCTAACTTTCCCTGTTTTCCAGGCAGAATCTTACGAGTATCCTTTACCTGTTTTCAGAACCGAAAACTTCAAACACCATATTTTTCTACCACTGACAGAGAACAAAATGCTGTTAGTGAAGTTGAATTAAATAATACTTCAACATGCCAATCCAGCAGTGCCAATGTTTTATTCAGCTCAGCAACATTTCTCGCGATACACGCTATTAATTTCACTGGAGTGCTCATTACAAACACGCAATTACTTTATTTTGTACCTATAGGCCCTGTGACAAGTTGTATTATTGCTAGTTCACAAACTTTAAATTGGAAATTTTGAAATGCATATGCTAATAATTACACTATCCTGTATTCACGCTAATTACAAATTTTGCAGAGTAGCAATTATTTACATTTTCCCTGACCTAGGGGAAAGTTCCCTGACATTTCCCTGATGCTTCCCTGTCATATGAAATTCCCTGACATTTTCCTGTTTTCCCTGAATTATTATAACAAAGATTACTTAAGGTAGCCTAATAACATATCATAGTTTACAACAATTTTGATCTTATCCTAATGAAAGGCTTATTAATCGTTTTAATTCGAATAGTTGATATCCATATGAGAAAAAGGTATGGGGGAGGTTACAACACCGATGGCCTCCCTCTCTGGCCACCACTGCTGGTATTGGTGTATGCAGTGCATGCAGTGTCAAATACATGATGGTATGTCTTCTGTTTGTCATGATTTGAAAGCAATTCTGATTTGCAAGATTTGTGGTATATAGTACAAACACTGAATTCTATTAGACATAAAAACTAAAAGGGAAGAATTTTGTTTGCAAACTACCATGATATTGTCACTTCAAATCAACTTTATAAAAGCCGATTTACTGTTTCAAAAGACGGGAATATCGCTTCACAATACACCACCATAATGTTTCTGAGATCACAGCATTAGTTCATTTAAATAACTGAGAATTTTTATACTAGGTAACAAATACAAATTGCTCTACGTATCAGAGCTTCTGCTGCATGTTCTTGCCAATATCTAGTCATTTTCTTTCGTAAACAGGTTACAGAAACCACATAAAAGGTGCCATTTTGTCGAGAACTAACAAAATCTGAAACCCATATTAGGTTACAGTTTTTTGACTAAGTTGGTTTTGGGATGCACTTTGTTTAGTGACCGAGTGCTGCTGTTTTTTTTTTTTCATAGTTACATGTTAGTACGCAGTTCCATTATGCGAGTCGGCTGAGATGCATATTGTAAATTAAAATTAAATATTCCGCCTCGGAACCTGTCAGAATTCATCAGCGTAACTGGCAGTGTACAAAACAGACATGTATTGTATTGAAAGAAAATCTAAATTTATCTGCTAATGCAAGAAACCTATCGGGCGAGGCAGGTTATAGTTCTTTATTATCTCTATGGCCCGCGGCCTGTAGCAGTGGACACTCGAAAGCAAGCTGGCAACCAGAGCTGGCAATGCTGTTTGAAGACATCACGAGCTCAGTCCTTGTAGTTCCGTTGTGTCGTGCAGAGCACAGCAGTAAACAGAGCTATCTTTGCCGCAAACGATATGAAAGCCGCGACTATATCGTTGATGGTGTAGTGTTTAATTGCACAGCTTAAATAAATGGTCAGATGTTATGTTTTCTAGAAACATGGTAGAATGCCACAGTGAGGTAAGTTTCTAACTTTGCAAAAATTAACATACGAAAAAACTCATTTGAATAATCTAGTCTTTGGCAGATTGAAAGCTGCCACATACAGTGATTATTGAAATTATTTATGTGACAAATACAACTTCCTACAAGTAAAACGTTTATGGCTTGGCAGAGTTTATATCTCATATGAACCTATGATATCTCTTCGTGAAAGAATAAGCAGCGGTGTTGTTTATATGGCCTTTTATAAAGAAACTATAAAATATACAATTTTCTTCAATATTAAAAAATGTTATTGTTTATAATTTATTAAATTATTTTTGCATGAAATCCTTTGACCTTACCTGTAGTATTATAAACATAAATTCGCATAACTAGAATTTGGCAAATATATAACACTCCCCCTTAAAAGGGACAGATAGGTTGTGGGAAAATGCAGGTTTCTGATGTGTCTAGTTTTATCATTATAAACATCAACGTTTAGTTTAAAACTTTGTAACTATCAGACACAAAACTAAAAGTTAATTCGATTTTATGATCTGTAAGAGTGAGAATTTTTTCATTTTTGAATAGTTGCCTGCATTCTAAATGCCTTTTATTGAAGCTGCATTTCCACAAAACATGTGAGGCGTGCCAGCAGGGATGGACAAATGTACCATTGGAAGCGATCAAGAGAATCGAATCGCGAAGGATTGACCCAATTAAGATTCCTATATATTAATGATTGAATCGATGTATCGATACTTTTCTATTAATTTGACCAAAGTGCGTACATTTCATGTATTTTAATTGAAAATACGTGGTTTATAATAATATTATGGTTATAACATTATAAAGGCTGTTCACGGTAAAATGAGCACTTTTGAAAGCCCTGTTTGAGATCTACTTGTATGCACGTTGTGTATTATTCCGCCTTATGTAATTCTAACATTGTAATGGGTCTCATCACTTTATTCGTGCATCGGTCAAGTGAAACTTTGGAATTATTAGAAAAGTAAATATTTCTCAAATATGCTCTCTTTTACACTTCGATACATTAAAAAAAAAAAAAGTACAAAGCGAAAGAAACATTTTAAGTTATTACAATTGGTTACCCAACATTTAATCGTACGTTAAGATATGGAACTATTTTTCATCCTTCGTTGCCAACTTTACTGGGCGAATGTCACTCCGTGCGCCCGTTAAAATGTATACAGGCAGGGGCAGTGATTCCTTTGTAAGGTTGAGTTCAAATGTGCTCACTTTATCGCGAACAGTTGTTAGCATAGTTATAGCATGAATGATATTGATAAGCACAATACTTTTGTTTTATTGGAAAATTTTCTGCTAAGCAACTTATAATTCCTGGTTATTTCTACTGTCCTAAGCTACTGGTGGTAGGAATAGTATGACAAAAGGAAATACCGGTACACATTAAATTAAAAAAAAAAAAAAATTTTTTTAATCATTATATTAAAACGTCATTTTTAAATGCTGTTTTTTAATGCTGTTCTATGTTGAACAATAACAACAAAGATAATAATGGGGGAACAATGGCTTTGATTGTATACTTTGCTCCATAAACTATATTTATTACCAATTGGACAGACCTTTGTAGATTTACATTTGTCCATACAGCCCCAAAACATATAATTTTTTAAAATGGCTTCAGGACACATTATTAAAAAATAGGTTTTGTTAAATGACATTTGTTAATTCTTTCAACTCGAAAAATACATTTATAGATGCATGAGCCATTTGAAACGAAGAAAATGGGCAGTTAGCATTCATATTTGCTGACGACTGTCTGGCCAATGCATGCTAATGTCTCAGTGTAATAATTTATTTTTATACCATAATTCAAGATATCTGATATACTTACGTAAGAAGGCTAGATATGCCCCGAATACTGTTTTAGCAGAATTTTGAAAGTAATTTGCATATTCTGACAATGAACTATAGACAGTGTATGCAATTTAGCTAAAGTAAATGTACTAAGGAAATAAAAAGCATGTTTGATGAAGGGGTGAAATAATATTTTTAGTGAGTAAAATTAATTGTAAAAAATTGGTAAGTAACAATTAACAATTTAAATGCACCTTCTCCGCACAATATATCCTGTACTTTAAGTAATATTTAAGGAGATGCAATTTTCCACCAAAAATGTTTTCAACATTTATTTAAGACAACATTTTCTTGTCTGATGAGAGGTTAGATATGAAACGAATAATCTCCAACAAGTAATCGAATGATTCGATTAATCAGTAATAAAATACATTCGATTAAATTGCATTATTGAAACTAATTAACCGATTCAGCAACTAATCGAATCGTATATTGCCATGCCTAGTGCCAGCATTCAAGCCCTTCTGACAATTTGCCCTACCACGTGCCCAAAATTACAGGAGCAAGCATAAGGAATTGACGTGTGTCACATTCTCTCACCCCTTAAGACAATTTGTCGACCGAGTTCAGCAATGTCACTGCAGCAGGGCTGTGCGTTCTACAGACAAGCAGAGTGTGCACCAGGTCATGGGTGTGCGAACAGAATCAAGCAGAGCATTGCAGTGCAGTGCAGTGTATGGGCACGCTGGTGCAACACAGCTGGTGGTTGCTACGAACACCTACAGTAACGATTCGGCCAGGCGGAGTGGTATTAAAATATATCCCAACCACAACTGGACCAGAGTATTCAGTGTCTACGTATGCTGTTTGTGTTACGTGTTATTAAATGGTATATGATTTGTTGTGTTTCCTTGTTACCTAGTGTTTTGTTGAGCTTGTTTACATATGTATTTCTTTCATCACTCATCAAGTGCTGCAATCATCATCATCCACCAGTGTTTTGTGATGCAGAAGTATTTCATGTAAGTTTTGATATGCAGCATGACATAAAGCAAGAGATGCATGTTTGTGGCAGGAAGTAGTTCCGTTCTAGTTCGTGGGTCAGCTAAGGCCCACCGATGCATCAGGCTGGAGAGTCAGTCAGCAAGTACCATCTTACGAGTGTGGTGGGTGTGTTGTAAGCTCCGGGATTTTCCCGCATGCTGGGCAGCATTCATCAATTTTGGTATGTACATTTAACTGCAATAGGCTTTAATCAATCCAGGAACATATTTATCATTTAGCCGCCCGATCTACCACTCTCACTTCCCATGGGAATAACATCGCCCTGGGAAGCTTTTAACTCCGTAATACTTATATGGTCGTGAGATGTTTTACAGCTTAACCTCATTGGCCAGAAATGTTAGCTACCTCATTTGCATGTAAAGTGTTGCCCAGAGAGGGATGTTAATTGTCAAATAAATGCTGCTGAGAATTAGAAAGTATGTAAGTTATTTCGACCTCCTTGCTTGCTTAAGGGGACGTGCCCTAACAATACCCGCTCGCATCATAACTTAATTCATTCAGTCTTTGCAAGTGTATATGTTTTAGCAAGTTGTTTGTAACTTATGGGTGGGTGGCTGGCCCTAACAATCAACATATGCGAGTGTTAATGGTTAGTAATTTTTCCCGCCATGATTAAACATCATAGTAAGTAGTCGACCCACTGGCTACCGTTTATAAAACACATACAGTAAAATCCAATCTGAAATAATAATCGACAGGGCATAGGTCAACAGCATCATCGGCAAGGAGATTTAGTCCGTGTGGATGGCATGCAACCCCAGGATCAGCAGAGTCAATAATCATCTTGGTGTCGCCTCGATTATGCCTGGCTCCTAGTCGGGTAAACCACATCCTAGACCTTACCTTCACCACCCCAAAAATCATATCCAATCCCTTACCAGTCCATTCCAAGCCATCAAAATGGCTACTCCTACACCTTTACGAGACTTTTGACCACATCAAAATGGCTGGCCTATGTGTGGCAATTATCCCATCACAACAATTTTCCTACTTAGGCGACAAGTGACAACATCAAAATGTCACCTCTCTGTGTGACCAAATCTCCTGCCAAAATTTTTTCCGCCAACATTTTCTGATAAATTTCAAAACATTTTCTGGAAATTTTCCGGGTCATTGAATTTCCCTGCCTTTTTCCTGCCAGCAATGACGAGAGGACGATAGGAAGGCATCAGCGAGGATAACTGCAGCATTGGGATGCCTGTGGGATGCCATCCAGACACTAGGAAGCGAGTCACGCATCAACAGTTGGAAAAAGTATGCTACACCACATGTCATGCCACACCTCTTAGGAGGAGGAGCAAAGGGAAACAGCAAGAAGGAGCAGTGATGGGGTGGGTGTTACCCTCCCCCCAACCCCTTGCACACTCCACCGCCAACAGCCAGCTAACCCCTTGCATCGCATCGCGCATCAGCTAAGCATCGGGTTGATAACCACTGTGCCATGGAACAAGTATGGTAGCCGTGCTGTGAGAGGGGAGGGCGCTCCATCTTCCCCAACCCCATGCATCCGTGTCGGTACACTCGTGTCTACCATGCACATGGCTTTGTTGACAAACAAAGCATGGCTGGCAGGATGACCAACAGCTCACTGGTGCTGTGGTGTCCAGACTGTTTACACCCCACAATAGACAGCTCTCTAACCACACAAGGAAGCGGTGATACTTGCCAATACCATCGTAAGATCAGCCGTGTTGACAACCATGTCGATGGAATCTACAATGCAGTGAAATACAGCAACAGTGTAACAACACCGAACACTCAGCACACCACAATGCAAATTAAAATTGAGGCTGAGCAATTTCCTAATTTCATGTTCCCCAGGTATTGTGACAAACTTTTGTGTAATAGCCAGGGGGCCATTCCACTCAAATGCATGCAATGTAATGCTAATTATCATCAGGTATGTCTTAACGACACAGAATGTAAAATAGCAGTGGGACTTACATTAATTTGTTTAGCATGATATATGACTTAGACACAGTTAATGCAGGGCATAAACCGAATGCAATCCAAATCCGCAGACACCCCACGTGGTCAGGTGTTGGACTTATTGGAACAATGGGATAATGATGTGGCAGTCAGTGTCAACAGTAACCATTAACAGGTGATAGTTCATTTGTTTAGCATGATATATGACTTAGACACAGTTAATGCAGGGCATAAACCGAATGCAATCCAAATCCGCAGACACCCCACGTGGTCAGGTGTTGGACTTATTGGAACAATGGGATAATGATGTGGCAGTCAGTGTCAACAGTAACCATTAACAGGTGATAGTGGCCAGGGATGGCAATAACATTTCGAGTGCAGTGACACATGGCAAGAGAGGAGAGTGGCAGCAGAATAGTGGAGTGATGCCATGCAAAGCGGAGATGCCATGCGCTCTCGCCAAGCACGTGGTCAATGTAAACAAACCCAGCCACTCAAACCTACCTCAACAGATGAACCATCCCCATTCCAACCGCTCACAACATTTTACCGGCCACTACCCTACATGTTTTCCACGCCAAAAATTTTTCCCAATTTCCCTGCTATAACTCTATGCGCACCCAACTGCATGGAAACAGTGATACAACAGCCAGCGGCAGCGGAAAATATAACACGGAGTGGAACCGCAGAGTCCAACACAGCACAACCTCAGTCAGGGATGATCACTGCCAAAACACAATCAAAATTTCAAACTTTGCCCACATTCACCAGAATGCCGACAGAAGATCTGACAACATTCTTGGAGGATGGTATATTCCGCCTCACTATGTATGAGATCAGCCGGGATGAATGGGCCAGCTGTGTCAGAGCGCAACTCCACAGAGACACGTGTTCCTGATGACCTCCTTAAATCACTAAGGACTTCAGTGAGAGGATTTCCATCGCTCATTCCAATGCAGGTTTAGAGGAGTTTTCAGCTCTTTATAAGGCCCAAAGCAGGCTGACACTTGAAGGTCAACAAATGGGTGAGTCAAATACAGCATTCATCATGCGCAAAAATCACCTCATTAAATGCATTCATCCCCATTTGCCAGAACTGGAAGTCCTTGAAGTAATGGCAGAAACAAGCATGCCAGAGTTCAGGGCAGCTCTTGTGCCATTACTGAATGGTATGCTGGAAGATTTAATGCATGCAGCTATCATCTTGGAACGCACACATGAGCAGCCACATAGTGACACAAATGCAGTGTAATGGCGGCATGAGCAACATGAGGAAAATGTAAAAAGCCATCACTCAACCACACCACAACCTTTCTCACAATCACGTACTTTTAGAGGACATTTGCATGAAAACATGGAATAGGAAGTAACAGAATCGCAATGGAGCAACGGGGTCCAGTGGTCAAAAACCACCGAGCAGAAACCCAGCAGGTAATGTAAACAATGCACACAGGGGGTTGAATCCAGGTCCCCTCCCCCCCCACAGTATCCATTCAGGCACTGTCCAAATCAACAAGACCACTGGCACAACAAGTGCCCCAACAACCTGCATACGGACCCCATTAAAGAGGCAGCAGAACGAAAGCAGTAGGGAAACAGGTTGCAGGGGTGATAGGACCGGATGATTCCGACACCCTGGCCTCTAAAATTCGGATATCGGAAGCGAAACTAATCCCACAGAAAATACTCATTCAGCAAATTAGCAGCAGTCACGCACCATACATCCACATATTAGTGTATTAATGGTCAGCTATGCCACACCTTAATCGATACTACAGCTTTGCACAACTTTGTACGACCGCACCTGGTACGCAAGCAGGACGTTATGCCTACTAGTCACGTAATTCAATTGGCAATAAACGAGCATTGCATTGCTGCTATAAGACAGGCATTAGTGATAGTTCAAGTCCGTGACATAGAAACCAGTTTTTCATTCATTGTTCCCCACGAAGATGCTATTTTGTGTTTACCGTGGCTTACGGAGCAGAACACAATTGTTGGGCCGTCTGCGAGATTAATTCATTTTGGCACGAAGGAGAGACATGGACCACTGTCCGAAAGGTAGCCTACCCGAGATAGAATTAGGGGAATTCGAGAACCAAGTCCTGCCAGAATATCAGACTGCATTTCAGCGTGTCCTTGACGAATGACACAATGTGTTCGGTAATAGTGATGTATTGAAAATAACTACAATCGCCGAGCACACAAATACACTCACAGATGAAAAGCCAGTGTATAAAAAGTTCACGAGAATATTTGCCCAATGAAACACGGATAATAAAAGCTCAGATCAGGAAATGCTTAATGACGGGGTGATAGAGCCCACAGATAGCCCGTTCAATTCGGTCATTACCTTGGTGCCAAAAAAAGATGGAACCTGGCGATTTTGTATCGATTTTCACCTACTAAACCAGGTGACATGCAATGTTCTACCGCCATACATTAGTGCGAAAGATGCAATCAGAACACTATGGCAAGCTAAAGTGTGGACAACCTTAGATCACAAAAGTGGTTACTGTGAAGTCCTGGTGAAACTGGAGGATAGGCGGAAAACAGCATTTACAGCTCCGGCTGGCGATTTCAGTTCTGCATGATGCTGTTTGAACTGAAATGTGCCCCTGCAACATTTCAGGCGATGATGGTATGGGTGCTCGATGGCATTATTGGAGAGTATATGTTCGCATATCTCGATGATGTAATTATTTGGTCGGATAGTTGGGAGGAGCAAATACATCTTCTTGCAGTTTTCTGGAAAGATTGGCAATCAATGGTCTAACATGTTCAGTAGAGAAGTGCCACATTGGGAAAACCAGTATTGATTTCCTAGGCCATGTGGTCGTCTAAGAAGGGAATAGGACGAACCCTGAACAGCTGAAGCTTATTGAGAGGTACCAACAAACATGTATGCATAAACAGCCAAGCAAATTTTGTGAGGTTATCAATTGGTTGTGAGAACACATTCCGAAATTCACAATAATATCAGCCCCCGTGTCAGATTTATTCTCTCTGTAAATACGATTTTTGTGGATGGATGAAGCAGGGAAGGCCAGCGTAGACATTAAGAGCGAATTCCGAGCATGTCCGACAATCGCATGCTATAACACAAGCAAGTATTTGTACCTCCAAACTGATGCCAGCCAGGAGGGAATAGGTGTAGTATTGGACCATGTTGACGACTACGGGGAGAAACAAGTCATTGATTTTGCCAGTGCCAAGCTATGGGAGATTGAGAGATACTATGACACAAACGGAAGATAATGTTTAGCAGTTATCTGTTCAGTAAAGAAATACTGTGCATATCTTGAGTATCAACAGTTCACGTTATACACAGAAATCACAGTTTAATATGGTTGCATAACATGAAGGAGGCGAGAAGCAAGCTGGCGAGATGGGCGGTACATTTGCAAGCTACGACTTCATAGTGGAGCACGTACCCTGTAGGGCGAACGAGCTGGCAGATGCATTATCGCACAGTGCTAACAATGAAGTGATTGTTAGAGATGAAGTAGAGTGGGAGGAGATTTTGCCACTAGATTCACATGACCCGATAGCTGAGGTTCGCATGCAGCACTTGGCCATTGCTAACAATGAAGAACTTATTAGCGATGTGAACCAAAAAGTCATTGCCGCGCATGAGGAGCGCATGTTCATGCAGGGGAAGGTTAAGCACTGCTTCCAGCAGGCAGTAGAAGGATGGCATGTTATGGAAAGCATACTTGAGACCTGTCCTGCTCAACAGCCTGGGAAATGGAGGGCGTATATCCCCTATGTGCGAGGGATCAAGTTCTCGCCTATTCTCACACTGGCAGCACAGCGGGACACAGGTATTGAACAGACAGTTCACAATGTGTGAGACCATTTCTACTGGCCAGGTCTGAACCAAGATGCGAGATGGTTGATGTAAAAATGCTACAACAGCAATTTGAACAAAACACTATGCTCCGATAGGAAGCAACAGCAACGGCCGCTTGTGCCAAGGAACCATTCGAGATGGTGTGCATAGACTTGATGGGTCCTTAACCGAGGACAAGAGGAGGGAAGCACTTCCTTGTGGTTATAATAGACAATTTCTCAAAGTGGCCAGAGGCGTACCCTCAAGTGGAGCACGAGCCAATAATGTAGTGAGAGTGCTCAAAGAGCAATTTTTTTCGTGCTGGAGATTTCCACGGAACTTGCTATCCAACATTGGCACACAGTTTACAGGCCAGAAATGGAGGTAACTATGTGTGAAGTGAGGTATCAACCCATGGAATGCTGGAACCAAGAAATTAAGGCACAATTATGGCTCAATGTAGGAGATCGGCATGTCACATGGGCGGATCATATACCCGCCATATTGTACACACTATGGAGGAGGGTCAATGCTGCGACAGCGAGGTCACCCACAGAATTATTGTTAGGCAGTAATGTACGCCTACCTGGCGAGGCCAAGTGTCTGCAGAGGGAGGAGAGCAGCGAGTTAACAAGCACAAATGCACAGAGTAGGCAGCACAGGAGAAGTTTGCGAAAAGTCAGAGAATAGCAGGGTCGTTATGCAACAAGATGGCTGCCGGTCACCACAAGACCGCATCCTGCACTGCATTCGGTACAGGATGTTTATGTGAGGACACACCCTCAGTCATACGCAAAAAGGGACTTTTGTGCAGGGTAAGCAGCATCTTGGAGTGGGCCTTATCGCGTGATATAGAAGCACGGACCCACCACCTACACCATCGGCATGGGGAAACGGAAGATACGGGTACACAGGGACGACATCCGGCTAACCCCGGGTGCCACCGACAATGAAGTTGGTCCCTGTGTATCTAGCCCCATGACAGCTAAGGCCATGGCGAGCAAGAGCAGGAGACCTAGGAGGTGCGATGTGTGGCAGCACTTTAGAGTGTGGAACCTGCAGAGGACCCACCCATGCGCGTCGACACCGAGAACTCATCAGAGGTGAGGCAGAATGGGGATGTCGTCAATGAGCTCTGAGAGCTACGGAGAGGGTTGGAAGGTGGATCCGCACCTCAAGCAAGTTCAGGTGAAGGGGAGGAGTGTGTGCAGGAGTCACCTGGCATAATTATGCCCCACAGGGAACCTGCAGCAACTCAAGCTGATAGCATGGCAGGTGAGGCACAAAACAGTTATTGGTGCGCTCATGAAAATGCAATAGCAGGCACAAGTAGAGATGTAGGTGCTAGGAAAGTAGGAAGAGCAAGTGCAGGAGCAGGAAGCTAGAGCAGGGGAAGATGGGCTAAGCCAGCAAGAGTTTTCAAGTTTCCTCCTAGATTGGAGTGTAACATGATTCTGCAGGGTTAAAATATATGGATTTTAGTAATAATGTGTGTTTATTTCCGAGCAGTGCCTCGGGCGTTTCGGGGCATAGGTCCCATAAAAAAAATAAAACAGTTCCTATATTTTAATTCAATATAGAAATGAATAACTCATCTCAGTAAACCAGTTTCAGTCATGTGGACCAGCTTTAAATAGGTCCAATGTTTGGTAAAACTGAGTAAGTATTTAAGGCCAGGGACAGCAGCCAATGAGGCAAAACTTACCTCATGGTGTAAAACCGGCAGCATCCTCAAGACAGGTTAACGAGTAATGCCTAAAACCAGGTGAGAGACTGACCATACAGGGAGAGAAGTTCATGTTTCGGAATTACATGGCAGCTGCTGACGTCAAATCACAAGTGTCGTCCACCTATAGTGCGCATGTAACCAAGGTAAGCAATATCACACCATGTGCCCAGTCCACACAGCAACCACCAGCCTTGATCTCAGCACCCTTCCCGTTTTTGCAACCTGCTCAATACCTACCACAAATACCGACATAATTAACAATGCCTATTTATACACAAAAACTGCAACCAATACTAACAACTGTCACACCACCTAATCTGTCAATATACCCACTCATGCCATTCCCAGTATCCAGCTACATTCAACCAGCTTCAAATAACTAGCCACATAATAGCAGAAGTCAACAGATACACACTGTGGCAATCAGCACACCTGTCCCTGGACCGACTGCCACAACCACACCATGAGGATTCCAGATGCTGCCAACATTTGTGTGATCAGACTGTATCGGAGCACATCTGTAGGGAGGTGCATGCTCCTGGTGGCATTTGCCAAACCATTATGGCCTGCAGTGGAAATAATTCCTTCGTCCTTTCCAGTGTTGCTTCGGAGGGGCGTTCATTTGACTACAAGCCCAAAGCAAGCTGACATTGGAGGAGCAGCAACCGAACGAACCGCTGAAAGCATTCATAACATGGAAAGAGCTTCTTGTGCGGTGCTTACACCAGCACCTGCCAGAACAGAAAGTGCTAAAAACTGTGGCAGAGACTGTACACACATAATACCATACTGTATTGGAACCATTACTAAATTGCAGTTTAGACGAATTCATGCACGCCACAAATATCCTCAAGCCCAACCCACCCCAACCTTGTCACGATTCGTGTGTTATACGATGGTACCACGAGCAACTGAGTGAAAGTGACAAGAGACGACGTGAAAATCAAAATAACAAGCAATCCAAGTTTCGGACAACACCGGGACAAAAATTAGGATTCAGGAACCAACACAAACAAAAATCAAAATCCAAACAGTAGCAAAGAAAACAGCATGGGAAACAGTGCGTATGGTAGACACATGAACTGGGATAAAAGAAAACCACCACCCAGGCCATGCCATTATTACGATGACCATGTTTATCACTGGCATACTGAGTGCCCAAACAACCTGCACTTCAATGCCAAAAGAGACAATGCAAGTAGCAATCAGATAAACATGAAGTAGGGGTAAGGGAGCCAGATGCCCCCAATGTCCCAGTTCCATCAAAAATCACGAACGTGACACCACAAGAAGCCCTCATAAACAGTTCAGTAGTAGTTTATCACAATTTATTGCATGTTAGTATCCATTAACGACCACCATTGCCACACATTAATAGATACAGCAGTCTCACATAACTTTTTGCAGTGTCATTTCTTTAATTCAAGTGATATCACTCCCATTAATCACATAATCAGATTAGCTACTAATCTACATAGAAATACCTCATTAGGGCATAACACAGTGACAGTATGAGTGCGTGATTTGGAAACAATCACTACCTCAATAATTACCCACGAATTCAGGTAGGTTGCAATACTTGGTGTGCCTTGGATAACAGTACAAAATACAGTTGTAGAGCCCACATCATGCTGTATTAATATTGGCACGAAAGAGCGACATATTGTTTACAACTTAAATCGGCATCCCGCTGATAGCCTACCTGCCGTGTCACGTACGGAGTTTGACAATATAATACTGCCCGAATACCAGGCAGCTTTTCAGCAGCTTCTTGACGAGAGTAGGGACATCTTCTCTACCCAAGTCGCCCTTCGCCGAACAGTAGCTGAGCATGAAATTCCTTTAGTGCAAGAAGGGCCTATAAACATGCTGGCATGTAAAAATCCCCCCCCCCCAAAAACTAATGGAAATTATAAGCAGCAGATACAGGAAATGGTAATCAATTATGTGATCCAATTCTACAATAACACTAGCATCAAAGAAGGTTGTTATATGGAGGTTCTGCATTGACTTCCTCCCAGTCAATCAAGTAATGTACAGTGCATTATTACCCTATATTAGTATGAAATATGCACTTAGTTCACTCGGCTAAGCAAAAGTGATGTTATCCCTCGACATCAAGAGTGGATACTCGCAAGATCCCATCAAGCTAGAGGACCGTGGTAAGACCGCCTTCACAGTTCCCAATTGTCAACAGATTCAGTTTTGTGCTATACAGTTTGGGCTCAAGTCATCTCCTGCCACCTTGCAGGCGATGATGGCTAGGGAGCTGTATGGCCTCATCAGGAAGTTCACACTCGCCTACCTGGACGATGTGGTAGTGTAGTTGTCAAGCTGGAAGGAGCACCTGTATCACCAGTCCATTGTACTACAGAGGTTGCCCATATGATATAAATGTTGTTTGCCATGTAGCTGATAAAGAAATCCAGAGTGTGCTGAAAAATGTTCTTTCTGTACCGGGTTTGCAATTGAACCTTTTTTCAGTTTCTCAAGCTTTGGCTAAAGGACTTACATTAATAGCAGAGGTAAATGAGTGTAGGTTAATGAAAAATGATGAAGTAATGGGAGAAGTAAACTTGGAAGGAAAGATCTTTATATATTGGGATGTTCAGAAAATCGAAACAACAGCAGTCAGTGTATCTAACTTAAAATCTCTTGAAATATGGCACAGGAAGTTTGCTCATCAAAATATCAAGCAAATAAGAGACATTTTATCTAAATTAAACATTAAATGCTCTGTTAAAGACGAACCTTTGTCATGTGATTCTTGTACCCAAGAGAAACAGCGTCGTTCATCATTTCTACCAAATGACTCAAAAACATTAGATGTATGTGAGATTCTACATATTGATCTCTGCGGCCCTTTTGAAACCACAAGCATTGGTGGATCAAAAATTTCCTTTTAGAGAAGGTTGATTACTCCCATTTTAGATTTAGTTTTTTGTTAAATTCAAGTCTGGAATTTCTGATTTAATTAAAAGATGCATACAAATGGCAGAAAGGGACACCAGAAAAAGAGTCGAAGCTGCGAGATCAGATGATGGTATGGAAATTTCAAATAAAGAAATTGAATATTACTTTATATGTGTGGGAATTTGGCACCAAATTTCGGCTCCATATTGCCCAGAGCAGAATGGGCGAGCTGAAAGGGAGATAGGGACCTTAGTGAACACAGCAAGAACTATGTTAATGGAATCAGGACTGGACCTGAGTTTCTGGGCTGAGGAAGTGCATACGACTGTTTACACAATTAACTCGACAGGCACAAGTTCAGTCAAAGGTAAAACCCCATATGAATTGTGGTTTAAGAAGACCATAAAATTTAATCATCTCAAAATTTTTGGATCAAGGGCTTTTGTACATATTGCTGACCAGAAGAGAAAAAAGTTATATCCTAAAGGAAAAGAAGGATGATTTGTAGGTTTTTGAGATAGATTCCAAATCCTACTGGGGTTGTTTCTCTGACGAGAAGAAAGTAATAACAGCGCGGAATGTAGTTTTTACTTCAGAAAAACCCAAAAACAACTGTAGAGTCTGAGAAGGGCTTACTGAAGAAGAGAAAACTTTAGGGATAGAGTCAGAGGAGGTTGAGAACTGTTCTGATAGAGGAAGTGAGGAGATTGTGGCTGAAGATGTTGGGATTGATACAAAAATATTTGAAGGAATGGCAAATGAAGAAAGAAGACAGAATAAAAGTGGAAATAATATACCAAGAAAAAATTCTGGAGAGTTCAGAACAATTTAGTAACCTCAGTGATTCGTCAGATGACTTCTATGATTTCCATCCAGAAGAAATCTTGTCACAGTATTATGTGAATGAATATATCTAAGACCGACCACAAAATTTAAAAAATCTAAGATCAAGAGAAAATAAAGCTATCCAAATACAATTACTTTTAAATTGGTCTCATAGTATCTCAAGAAGAAAATATAACTTATGAGCAAGTAGTTAAAGGACCAAATCGGGAAGAATTGAAGATTGCAATAAAAGAAGAACTCGATGCGATAAAAATTAATGGAACATAGGTTGAAGTAAGTCTACCAGAAGAAAAGGAAACAACTGACACAAAGTGGGTTTTCCTAATGGAGCAGAAAGAAAAGAATATCGTATTAAATTCCCGCCTTGTGCTCGTCGTTTGTAACAAGATGAAGGTTTTTATTTTAATGACATTTCTGCTCCAGTGGCAAAACTTCCAACACTAAGAATATTGCTAGCTATTGATGTGTACAGGGACATGAAGATCCATCAAATGGGCTTGAAGAATGCCTTTTTGCATGGGGAAATTAAATAAGAGGTCTACCTCAAGAAACCAGAAGGAATGGTCCAAGATGGAAATGTTCTTTTACTCAAGAAATCCTTGTATGTATTAAAAAGGTCTCCGAAAAATTGGAACTAAAAATTTTATAATTTAATGCTGAGGGAAAGATTTACGAGATCCAAAGCTGATTATTGCTTATATATCAAGAACCATGGAAGCAAGTTTATTTATTTCTTGGCTTACATTGGCGATATCCTAACATTTTGCCAAGGTTTGCATCTCATTGAAACCTTAAAAGGAAGATTCAAATCTGCCTGTCATATGAAAGATTATAAAGATAAAATCAGTTATTTCGGACTAAGTATTGTTCAAGATCTTTCGAAAGGAGAAATTGACACCGATCAAGTTGACTACTTGAAATCAATACTTGAAAGATTCGACATAGAAGATTGCAAACCAATATCAACCCCAATGAACCCAAATTTTATAAGGATTGATTCTGCTATGTCCGATGAAAGTTTGGGTAACACATGCAGGTGTATCACTGGGTTATTAATGTATGCAGTTTTCGGAAGCAGATCAGATTTGGCATTCTGTCTTCTTACTTTTCACAAAAGAATTTTGAGGTATGTCAAAAGAACCATTAATTACAAGTTAGTTTTCAGCAAGAACTCTGATGCACCTATTGTAGAAGGTTCTGTTGATTCTGATCATCCAGGCGATAACACAGACAGAAGGTCAACAACAGGTTTAAGTCCTGTTTAAAGTCCTGGGATGTACCATTTCATGGAACCAATTGAAGCAGAATCTTGTCCGTTTGTCTTCTACATAGACAGAGTACATCGCGTTAAGCAGTGGAGTAAGTGAGGCCTGCTGGATTAAAATTGTATTTGAGGACATTGGTGTGCAACAAGATGGCTGCCGGTCACCACAAGACCGCATATGTGGCTGAAAATCCAACCCCTCATCACCGAATGAAAAATATAGACACCAGATTTCAGTTTGTATGAAAAAAAGTCGACAGTGGAGTGATTAATATTAAATATATTAACATTAACGACCAGATTGCTGAGAGTTTAACTAAGGCAGTACCCAAAGTTTATTTTGAAAAGATTCTGTCGAGATCTAAGATTTAATGTAGGACTGATATAAAAACGTTATGTTTCTCTATTTCTGGAATTGATATTTCTCATTGATGGAGGGTGTCAAATAACGACGAAAAATGTCAAATGTGATAGCTCTAACAATTATGTAATGCTTTGATAAAACAAAAGAGATTTATTGTTGAAAAGAAAAACTTCAAAGTGTAAATGGCTTACTCTTAAAATATATTGTATTTAAATGAAATTCCTCAAGCTTTTGTTATTTCCATTGCCCTAATTTTATCACATTTCTTACTCAATCCTATGACTTCGTCGACGAGTACATCCCCGGCAGTTTCAACCAGCTGGCAGACGTGCTGTCTAGGTTCCCAAGTGCCATTGTCGTAGTTCACGAGATTGCGAGGAGATTTTACCGCCAATAAAGCAACTGTAGCTACATGAGGCGAGTCTGCAATAAATCAACATTGTAATGACATACCAGTGTGTGATTTGTACCGCGACATGAAGCAAGCATAACAAAGTTGCACACTCACCGAGGCGCAGAAGGAATGGTATGCAATCCAGGTTGTACAGTCTGGCGAGTTGTAAATGGTCGCTTAGAATTGTGTTCCCCCACAGAGCATCAAATGTGGAGACCGTTCATGCACCCAGAACCAGATAGCGAGTGTTAGCGTATTCGCATAGCATTAGTGTAGCAGGAGATCTGGGTATGGGCCATATAGTGCTGAATTTAAGATAACATTTATTTTCGCCCAGCCTCACTTGACAATCACGTCAATACATGCAAAAATGCACTATGTGCAATCAATTCAAAGTACAGATAACAGACGGCACACAACAACAACTTCACCTACCTAGCAATTCCTTCGAAGTGGTTTGCTTAGGTCTCATGGGGTAACGACTTTATTACTATCGTCAGAGACAATTTCTCCAGGTAAGTGGAGGCATATCCGTCAAGCAGTGAGTGGACATCAAACTTCACAAGAGAGTTGCAAAATGACTTATTCCCCAGGAGGGAGTAACCTTAGAACTTGTTGACAGACTACAGGAGCCATTTAACTGGGATGAAGTGGTATGAGTTATGTACCAGGTGTGAGGTACCAACCCCAAGCTAACCCCATGGAGCGCTGCAACAAGTAGTTGAAGATGCAACTGCAGCTCCATGTTGATGAGCAGCATATGTAGTGAGCCAAACATCTGCCCGCTGCCCTTTTCATCCTCTGTCGGCATGTCAATGCCGCCACTGGCAGGACACCAGCTGATGTGCTACTGGTTTATAATCTCACGCTGCTCGGTGTGAGTTCAAACTGCCTGCAGGTGAGGGAGGACACCAACCCAGTAAGTTACGATGGCCGATATCAGCGGTGCTGCCAGAAACACAGGGAGTTGCACCAACACATAAGGGATTATACCACATGGTGACTGCCAACCACCACATGGCCACCCCTTGAACTGCACGCAGGACAACTTGAATATGTCTTTGTGCACCTGAAATCCGCTGCCCGCAGGGACATCTGCATGGGCTTTGCAGTGAATTTGAGAAGGCTACACGAGATCGTCAAAAGCATCGGACCCACCACCAACTTGGTTTGGCAGTTACAGAACAGGCATTATGGATGGTGCAATGCTATCCAGCATCATCGTCCTGCCACCAGCAACACCATAGGATCATCAGCATTATGAGACAGATGCATTGACCCTGGTGACCTATGATGGTGATGAAGTTGTCAAGCATTTCTGGGGAGCTGCATGGAAGGAAGGGGCATCAGCACCTCCCTCAGGAACATCACCCCCAGAGACACCAAGTCTGACATCGCCTGGTATGCCAGTGCCCTGCAGATACCTTGAAGTCGCGAGTCTGTGTGTTGTGGATGACATTGCATATTCTAGTGCTGCCATCCTACCACCAGTTGTACACCAGGTGCCAGGACCTCCAGACACACCAAATCCTGCATGCATCACACACCACGCTTGGTGTCAACCCCATTCACTTCATCTGCATTATATGTTACCCTGGGATCCCTTGCCGTTTTGTGGATGTCAACAGGGGTATTGCTGGGGGTGTCCATCGCCAGCGAGGGGGTGGTCATCAATAGCAGCACCACATCATGAGCCCTGCCACCTGCTGAAGGATCACTTCCAGGTGGTCAACCCTCCTGGGTCACTGCAGACTTGGGTCGCAGTGGGGCCAGTAGTGCAGCAGCAGGAGTTTCAAAATTAGCAGTAACAGTGGCAGCGAGGACAGTGGGTAGGACGACTCGCTTCCCCTCCGATATCCTGTCTATGGTCACAGCTGTCATGGGTTTGCCTGACGTGTGGTGATGCCAAAGCATCCCGAACCAGGACAGGCCACCCACACCAAAGACAGCAGAAGCCATCTCCATAATGTGCATGCCAGGCTAGGAGATCATACATCCAATGGCCGAGGCACCAGCGGACAAGGACGTGTCCCTGTTGCATCTGACAGCATGTGGCCTGCAAGCCGTCTCCGTGAGGGGGGTGTTTGCCTCGTGCAAGCATCTGGGCCCTCCAGACCATTTGCACTGCTGTGCACCCAACAGCTCTGCAGCAGGCATCAGGACTATAACCAGTGTAGAGTAATGTAGTAAAGTGCAGTTAGTGCAATATGTGCAACCAGTGCAGTGCAATATATGTGTTGGGCAGGTGAGTAAAATGTAGGTTTACTCAAAAGGGCTTAATGGCTCAAGTAAAGGACCCATAATGATGGGAATATTACGACGCACCTACAGTTTTTGAAAGTGTTATGTGTTGCATTGTTGCAGGTGCACATGTCATCATATCATTTATTCACACACATTTCAGCATCATTTTATTGCAAGGGTTTTATTTATTTAAATTGTCACTGCAGGGTATTTTGTGTATTGTGTTATTAATTTATTACAGCAAGTTTTTAACAGAAAGTATTTCTCGATGTATCGTATCCTGACAATGCGGAAGGATGCAAACGGCTGCAGAACTATTTGCAGTCGAGAACTCATAGGGGGCATGTATGTATCAGTGCATCATTCCACATCAAACAGCCATAGGCAACAAATGGTGCCCAAAGTGGTGTGTAACTATTGTGGAACTTAGCCACACATCATACTATACCATAAGAAATAAAATAATGAAAATATGAGAAGCATATTTGTTCAAGTGAAGTCCTGGTCTCCAGAGGAGAAAGGTACCTAAGTGCAATGCAAGCAGTGCTGGGTTTGTCAGCAACACATTTAATATGTTTTTTCCTATTCAGATTATCATCCAACTGCAGACAAAGAGATTTGGTTTTGTGTACAGCTGTAAGGTTTACCTTATTATATCCTTATTTTACCTCAGAGTATGTTTTATTACACGTTTGGACTTCTACATAATCGGAATTTTACTTATCAAGAACATGCTTATTTGCTAAAAAAATAATTTTGTAATTTATAAAAGAACTTCTTGTGATTATTTACTCATTTTACCATTATACTTTGTATTTATAAGAAGACTGGGGTCATTTACAAATAGAACAATTTCCGCATCAGACTGCATGTACACAGGAAGAACATTAATACAAATTAAGAAGAGCAGGTAACCTAATATTGAACCATGTGGTACACCAAGTAAATATATTCATAATATGACATAAAAATGATGTGAACAACACATACACATGTGCCCCCATGACCACTTGCATCACCAAAGTCATTATCACCACCTAGCAGACACCAGACCGAAGGAACACTCAGTCACAAGTATGTTACTACTGGTCGATGAGCACAACACTTACACTGCCTCGCCGACACAAACTACATATCTCAAGTGACCGTATTGTTTTATTGAACTCAAGATGTAATAACTGGTGACAAATAACAAGCAGTTCAGAACGGTGTCCCCCTGAAAGCCACAGCCATCAGGCACACCAGCAATTTGGAGGGAATGTCGGCACAGCTGGTGCTGTGATATCCATGATCCCACTTTTCTACATAACATCGACTGACCTGCTGGTCGAAGTAAAAGTTTTATATCGCCCAGAGTGTCGTCAATCAGCAGGGAATAATATTCCCAGCCCAATAAGTGTTAATTAGCATAGCAAACATAATTCCTTTCAAATAGGCACCACTGAGCATGGTTATATCACACCTGTTTCAAGAATGGGCTCATCTAACCTCTCAGGTTAAGACTACTTTAACTTGCCAATTGGTGAAATACAAAGAATGCACAGCGACAACATAGGAAATGAAAAACCATTGTGTAAACCATTATTCGCATCCTTTTTAAATTCTAATTAAAAATAATATTTTGAAGTGAATAATTCTATTAATTTTTCAGCAGACTGCCTATCATGGCCCAATCATTTATCATATTATTCATAAAGTGCATTGGTATCCCCAGTGATGTCACATTATCAAGCATATAAAACCCTTAATTAATCATGGGAAAGTCATCAATATGTATGAAATCATCAATTAGTAATTTGTATCATCGTCAATATAATCAAAGCATCAATATGTATTTTCTCATTATTTCTGGAGTTGGCTTCGGCCGCCATCAGCAGAAGACGACACCGTGAAAATTGCCCGACATAAGCATTCGGGCCGGCCGACATCATGGGAGTTTTTCTCCCATAGACTCCCTTGGCACTCTCGCCTTTTGCTGTAACCATATTACGAGGTTCCTTTTCATCACTAGTGGCGAGGGGTCGACCATTCTACCATTCTGGCATTCAATCAGGGCGTAACATGCAATGCATAGGTTAAACTTAATTTATAAATGGCTTAGGACTTTTTTTTCTCTATTGGTCACCGGCAGACCAGAGTGCTGGGTATGTTTAGTTCAGATGTAACAGAGTAACTGTTAATGTAATACCAACCAATAAGTAAATATCTCAAATCACAAAGAATGTTTTATTTATTATATCCTTTATGATAATTCGGGTACTTCGCCCTATGGTAGATTCCATTCAGTGTAAGTAAAGCATGTGATATATCTTACAACCTCGCCAACATAATAAATATAAGTTTGCAACACATGCAGTTTATTGGTAAGTTTCATCAACAACCAGCAACCAGATAGACAGAGGACTCCAGGCTCCCACAGGCCTTCGGACACACAATCCTCACTCACTAATTCATGCTTAATAAGTGATCGTGTCAGGTAATTTCTACAGTTTCCCCCTTAAACTGGTCACTCAGGTAGGGAAGGCCTTGGTATGGGTGGGCCTGGGGGTGGGGAGGAGGGAGACAAATCATGTGGGTTTCCCAACTTCTGGAGCAATTTTCCAATAAGCAATTTTCACCTTTTCAAATAGCTTTCACAACCTGGGAGGCTAGCCAACATCAAAGTCAAAATAAATACATGAGTACAGGTGTGCCAAACCAAGACAGTGTAACATGTAATGTCCACAATGCTTAAGTGTACTTGTGTTCCCATGATCACATTTACAGCATTTTAGAGTACTTTGAGCCATGTTTCCACATAACAGGACATTCATTGAACGTACTAACCATTTAATGCCATTTAAATCGCAATGTATGTAGAATCACTTTAACCATAACGTATCAGTAATATGTAAACCCATATGCATGTAAAATTTCAACGTATCTTTTGTCTTCAGTGAAACATAAATTTTTTTGTGTTTATTTTTTTGTGGACCTGATGAATCATTTTAAGGTTAACTGTAATGTGTCGAAAACTTGGCCATAAAGGACACATTGTTATGTAATGGACAACTGTGGCATGTCATGTCTATAGTGCATGCATGGATACGCCATTCAAAAGTACGAACCATTACCTAATCACGGCTGGACGAATAATGAGTCCATGGTGGCATGATAAAGGCAAGCAAGAGAATGGGAATGATGTCTTTTCTTGTCTCGACGCTAACCAGGGAAGACGTTCCAGAGGACGAGAAGGATGACGATGTGCCGACCACCATAGCCCATCTACAAACCAGCCTTCGGATTCATGCAAAGTGGGAAAGATGGGTCCAGTAAATAACAGCAATAGTGGCTTCATATTAGGTTGCATTAGCTTTATTAAAATAACTTGTATGCATAAAGTACTAGGTCCTCCGATATGTTACGAGTTAATGTCAGATGTTGATGTGTTTTTAACGTCCACGTATCCCTTGTGCCCGTTTGTTCCATCGCATATGCATCAACCACACAGCAACACTCGACCGATCGACATTAGATCGCGGTCTCGATCAGTACAGGTCGACAAGAACCGCATTGCACTTTTCTTGCCGTCCTGTAACTCGTAGCCACAGGTCATAATATTTAACATTCACCACAAAAGGTAACTCTCGTGATGAATGGATATGTGACCTAAATGAGTGTGTCCCGTGAAGCCATGACCACGCAACAGCCTTTGGAGGGAACACTGTGGTAAGCGTCGCCACTTATTCCCACGACTTTCCGATGTGCGCGATACCGACGGGCCCCATGGCCGAATCCAGTGTGCGATGTGGCTCCGAGTGGTTTCAAAAGACGGGGAATCAAATTCCCACAGGAAGTGTGGAGTGGCGAGCAATTCCCTAGCAGCATTAATTAATAGGAGCATTTTAAAGTATAATTCACAGTGATCACACCATAACTCAGTAGGGAAATGACCCGCTCCAGCATAGAGTCGACAAGGTGTAGCTCCGCCCTTAATTACGAAATCCATGTCTTGTCACATTCATACATATTCCTGAAATTAATTACATAACAACACACGCCGATTCTAAAATGTTGATTATAAGAGTGTACATGTAATCATCTATCGAGAATCAGCCACCTGAGGCATAATTTCATTTAATATCACCCTTCAAGTGCAGTGTCATTCTCTTGGCATCACATTGTTAGCCATATCTGGGCCTCCGGCATTCCCAAGTATATCACCAGTGTGTTTTAATTTAGCAATCTTAATTATTATAAAACATCAATTTCACTTACCATGTTTTTAATTATGTTCAGTTTTTCATGTTTTCATTTTGGCGCCGGATTCGCTAGATGTGAGGCGAAACCGACGCCATGTCGTTATTCAGATTTCAGCACTCGAGACAACCGGCAGGACAGATGGTAAGCTCCGCGTACCCCCACGGCAATACAATATAGGCTGCATTTTTCTTCATACCCATAGTTAACGTAATTCAAGAACCTTTTAAAACTTTTATTTCGCCGAGGGGAGGTCTCCCTGCATCCTGACATTTACATACCAGGACTTCATGCGCGGGACGCGTTTCACGTAATTACAATCTAAGGCCCATGCCTTATTTTCCAGCAGTAGCGACCACCGCCAGGTCCAGAGTACCGGGTCCGTTTAACTAAGGTACACATTAACAAGTGCAATAATATTCCGTTGTACTTTTACGGTAATAAAACAGTAATACCATAATTAGGCATGTTTTATTGCATTTAACTCTCCTGAGTTCACCAGGTACTGTGTCCTAATAGCAGCCTAAAAAATTTATAAGTGTATTTCAGTGTGTTTTGCATTTATGGGGCCTCACTGCCTTAAGTAGGGTAACTTCAGTGGTACTATAGGCGTGCGAAGTGGCCGACAGCTTCGCCCACAGGCAATATTTTCCTTTATGTAATATAACGGACAAATTCAGTCAGTTCTCCTTCATATTGACCGCATATCCAGAGTCGCTGTTTGCTGTCGGCGGTACGACTCCCTCAATAATCGATCTCTATACCGAATGTGGCGCTGGGTAGATTCATCAGTTCCGGTTCCCCACCTGCTCTCATGCATGACACGAATGCACCACCAGCGTCTCTGGAGGCACGGTGCGTCAATGCGTAAAACCATGGAAGGGGTAGGCCCTGAGTCAATTCTAGAGTAGCTCTAACCCATTTAGTAACACCCACACAAACGTGTATTTTAAGCTATGTAGTAATTAAATTTATAAAGTAAAAAGCTTAAAATATTACATGTTCAGAATCTTCGGCAAAATTCAATTGAAAGTATTTTTAAGCCCAAAATAACAAAATTCCAGTTTCGGACATTCATTTATGCCATTTTGTGACTGTGCATGATGATGTATTCCAGACGTCCACTTAACCCTTGTACTTGTTTGTAACATCGCTGACGCATCAACTACACAGCAATGCCCAACCGATCGTCATTAGATCTGGGTTCCAATCGGTGCAGGTCAACAAGAATGTCTTTTACACTTATCTTGCCGCCTTGCAACTCATGATTCGCGAGTCACCATATTTTAAATTTATTACGAGCATGAGTAATCTCTCATAATAAATTGATATGTGGCTCGAACGGGTGTTTCCCCTGAAGTCACGACCATTAGATGCAACAGCCATCGGAGGGAATACTGGGGTAAGTGGCACTACTTTATCCCAAGGATTTTCAATGTGTGCGATGTCAACGGGCCTAATGGCCGAATCCGAAGTAGGACGTTGCATTTTTTCATGTTTGCATTTTGGCGCCGGACTCGCCGAGCTTCGACGAGGCCGGCGCCATGTTCCTCAGTCAGACTTCAGCACTCTGTCGACCCGCAGGACAGGCGGTAAGCTCCCGCAACATATCCCTCTGCTCTTCTATTTAGGCTGCACTTTCTCACTGCAATAGTTTAACTTAGTACAGGAACATTTAACTTCATTATTATAGCCGATGGAACACCTTTCTGCATCCTGAGGTAATATTCCAGAACTTCACACATCGGGACACAATTTTCACTTAAGGCCCTCGCCTTATTTTGCATCAGTGACCTCCAGCAGGTCTGGGGTGCCATATCTGCTTTTCAAAGGGTAGCATTAATTTGCAGTGACATTCAGTTGTACCCTTTCAGCAATAAAACTGTCACACATTAATGAGAAGGGGTTTTATTGCATTTATTCTCCTGAGTACATCGGGTACTGTGCGCTATAGCAGAATCATTAAGTGTATTTTCAGTGTTATATATTTTGCTTATACAAGGCTGCCTCCCTTAACCAGGGTAAAATTAGTGCTAGTATTGGCATGCGAAGTGGCACGAAAACTTTGTCCCTTAGCAAAGGGTTTGATTTGACAATAAGCATAATTTAATTTGTGATTAAATTAAACTATCCTTAAAATGACCACGTATCCAGAGATTGCCGTAGGCCGTCGACCACACAGTCCTCAAAAACATCGTTCACTCTACCGACTGTGGCGCCGGGAAAAATCATCATTTCCTGCCCTACACCTGCTACCAGGCAGGGCACAAACACTACGAATCATCTCTGGGGATACACCGTATCAAATGGCTGGCCCAACTCGGGCGAATCAAACATCAGTCTGCACCAGGAAGCTACTTTCCAGGGCATCATGTGGCTTGCCCAACAAGGTGTAAAGAACATTCAGGTGCAAGGAGAGCATCAGTAACACGTCAGTAGCCTACTCAACACAACAAGTTGTAACAATCCCCATTCCTCCTAACCTTGCCACTAGTCTACAACCTACTACTTTGATACTGAACTCAGTTGTTACATGGTTTAGTCAACATTATAGGAGAGTGACTGCTCATGTGGTACGTAACTCTAGGAATGATTGCTACCCCTGAATACCTTAAACACAACACCTTTATTACAGCAATAATTACAAGTTAGAGATATTTGTTGATTACACAGTACCGAATTTCAGAACTTTTCGTTCTCTGACAATTACAAGAAGTACATGTTATTATATTCACACGACTATGTGAACAGTCTAACCATGAAAGATATATATTTTTTTTAGAATAACTGGGTAGCAGGGACTCGAGAGATATCATTACGCCTAACTGCTACGTGGGGTTATGCTCACCATATAACCAGACTGTAGGATGGGCCTAAGGCTCCTATTGGCCTGGTTGTAGTGATACCCTCTGTTTCGTATTCGACTCCGACGAGTATTACACTGACTGCCTTCTTACACTGCGGTGTTCGGGGTGGGGGGCTGCAGTGCACCGAGATCTGCTTATATATTCTCCAGACCGTCGCTATGTGGAGCATGTTTAATAAACAACCACCTCACTCCACAAACTATATATCATTAAACCTTAAGAGATTTGTGTGCTGTGCCTTGGTAGCTGCTACACTACCCCTATACCGCCAAAAGGGCAGCCGTCCTGGCTGCAGTGGTAATAGTGGTAGTAATCAGAGTAGTAGCAATCTTTAATGGTATGATTGCAGTGGTACAGGAGCAGTCGAGGAGCTCAGCCGAAAGACGAATATAAGAGGATTGTGGCATACACGATAGTACTTAGAAGCAGTATCGGAGATGCAATACTAAATACGCGCCAACATTTTACAAGGGAGTTTATAACTGGTTTAAACTCATACTTGATTTAACTTTTATGTTACTGGCAAAGTATAAAATTGGCAACACTAATCGATTATAATTTAGGTCCATAAGAAATCATAAGAAAGTTTTAAATGGTTGACGTGCGTGGCCCCTCAACTTAGGCCATTTGTCACGCTGGCTGCTCCCAAGCCCAGCACACATGCACTCTCGAAGATTTATCACCAACGAGTAGTGACAGTATCGTATAATTGCAGGAGTGGGCTATATCGGTTAAGTGCAGTGTAGAGCAGAGAGTTTAGTGCTATGTGTGCCTACCAGCCCGAGAGAGCAGGTGGAGTAATACACGAAAGTGTGTATTACATTAAAAAAAGGGTTAAAATGTTTTACAAGCACATTTCTTGTCACGTAATAAGGACACGTGACCCGCAAATCAGGTGTAATATGTCTAGAAACCCTTATGCCCAGTGTTGTTGTATTAAAGTGTTATTGTTTTTTTTCACAAATTTTTATTTTCACCGCCACCAGTGTTATGTCTACCCCATTTCATTCCAGTCGCAAGATAAGCTTCAGAAATAATTATTAATTTGTGTTTCTGCAGTGTTTGAGAGTATTATTGCATGTAATGGTAAATTTGATCATTCACATGTGCAAGTAGATCCCTCTGTGGCGATGGGGCATGCCACTGCCAGCCCTCGCACCACGGTGGAAAGTCAGTCAACAAACCGCATCGAGAAGGGGAGGACCATGTGAAATTACGCTCATAGTTTTCCTGCCCAGATGGGATCTTTCTTAGTTATCAGTCATTTTTCAGCAATAGCTAATTACACCAGAAACATTTTTCATTTTCGCCACCTGGGATACTCCCCCTCGCCGCCCACGGAATTGAATCGCCTGAGGAGTTTATAAGTTTATCAGCACACCTAACTTAAATGCCAGCATAATGCTTTATTTACCACGTAGCCTTCGCCGCTAGTTTAAAGCGTACAATTGTGTAAGTTATTCCCCTGGAGGGAATATTAGATTCTGCAATAAATAGCATGTACTGATGTGCACTTTTTATTTGGTTGCCAAAAGGCTTTTCAGGGCACAGGCCCCTTAAAACCCGCCATTTTCTGATGCAAGTATTTATGTGAATTTAAGGTTATATATTAATTTGAATGTGTGCTGCAACCTAATCAAAGTACCACGAGTAGCATTTATGGGCGTGTGGTTTGACCCTAACAATCCAAGCATAGCGAGTTTGATTACATCGATGTCATATTAATTTGCAAAACCAAGCGTTGATTGGGCCACCCGAAGAGCCCCTCGTTTAGAAAACAACAAGGTCTCCCCATCAAGTGAACAACTACAAGATCTATGCGGGAATGTGGTCCAGGTGATCGGACTGCAAGACCCTGTGTTTACGAGGACTCAACTCTACATCAACAACATCAGAGATGCTGCCATGGTGACATCTGACACCTACTGGGTATACAATTCAAAACACCTTTTTTCCAAATTCTGTTCACTGCCTTTATAAATCCCTATCAACCCCATCTCATCCAGTCAACCACCGTCAATTGTCGCTCACCGTGTAACCGAAATGTCCCGCCATAATCCATGCATTAACTTTCGACCAACCTTTCAACAATTTTCCCACCTCAAGTTGTCCATCTACACCATCCTAACCCTATTTAACCTCCTACCCGTAACGAGAGGAAGCAGAAGATAACATCTACAGTGCTGTGATGCCTTCCAGATGCCTGGGAGATACCAGAAATTGGACCATGTTCTCTGCAGGACAAAGAGTATAAAAATTCTGGTTAATCGGCAAGTGGGAAAAAGCAGATAAGAAGGGCGAGAATGGCAGCCATCTTTGTGAAGCACATTACATCAGGGTTCATGCCACCAGGCAGGATGCAGCACAAACGAAGGGGAGGGAGCGCACACACATGCCACCTGCTCCTCCTCCAGCAGCACCCAGCAGGACAGGAGGGAGGACCAAAGGGAGAAGTTCCCCTCCTTCCCCGTGCACACCGTTTACACTGCACACCGGGAACTGATTAATTGACCCTCCATGCCTGCGCACGGTCGAGCAGGGCTGCTCCGTCGTGACCACCGCACCATGCAGGTGGCTTGGAACTGTCATCCACGATGCACGTGTGACTGCATACCGTCAACATGGCCATTTACACCACATCTACCACGACATCAACACCATTGTGCTTGCAGTGCCTCAAAGTACTCCCATTGGACTGTTGACAAATTCGGGCTAGGCAAGCAGTGTTGTTGTTGCGACAGCCAACCGAACTCGACAACAAACAGCAGCATTGACATCATCCGCATACAACCATGCACAGTGGAAACAGTGCTGTCACCAGAAAATTTGAAAACAGAAACAGTGTAATCATAAGTAATCAGGATGGATTCAGAATTCACGCACCACAGTATTGAGACAATCTCATTTGTGAGGGGCAAGGGTCAACTATAGTCTGTCAAATCAAATTCCACCAGGAATGTCTCAGTGAGAAAGAACAAACAACCACAAGTGGGTTAGTGTTTACATGTGGTAACTCCACATTAATGATGGACATTGCAATGTACAACTACAATTTCAGGACCTCATGTCAACATGTCGCATACAAGTAAGAAGTAGCCAGAGGAATATTCAGAATTTTAATTAGCAAGCGGATGTAACAAATAAGAGCGAGGAGAAGCAGGAAAGCCTTGCACAAGCCACAGGAGGGGAGGAACGCATCACATTCACATAAGGTATGCAAGTAGGCGAGCAACATCCACAAATAAACAGCACACACATGGCGAGTAGAGGAGTACGGCCATCATTGATGTCAGCAATGTTACCTCCACCCCATCCGAATGCAACTCTATTACCATATTTACCTATCAGTCCTTATATGCCACCAATGCCTACCATGTACCCAACCCAGTTGTACCCCTTAATCCTACCACCACTAACCCCGCCTTACCCAACCATGCAGTATATCACACCACACCAGAAGTAGTGCAGTCAATACCAAGAACTGCAATGGAGCAGGACTGCGCCCGCAGGCTCACTAGGTATAGTGCCAGTCATGAAGAATGGGCTACCTGTGTTGGTATGCAGCTCCAAGGAGATGCACAATCTTGGTGGAAATCCTTAAAACATTACGGGCTAAAGTGGCAGGATTATCGCCGTGCCTTCCAGAGCAGTTACAGGGGGTGTGTTCAGCTCTATTCAAGCACAGGGTCGACTCACAGTGGAATAACAGCAGCCTAATTAAATTTTAACTGCACGACGAAATTCCTCGTAAGTTGCCAGAATAGAAAGACTTAGAAAATATTGCGGAACAGCCAGGCCAGAATTCAGGGCAGCACTGATACCGCTACTAAATGGGACTGTTGAAGATGTCATGCGCACAGTGATCTTACTGGAACGTGACCACGTACAACTGCATCGCGATCCGGGTGTAGTTCGATGGCGTAATGAGCAGAGAGAGAGAGAGACGTGGGGACAAGCCGCCCCACCACCAGTATAGCAGGAGCAAAACAAACAATTCGGCCAACTTAAATAACATTTCTTTCGATCACAACCTGTGAACAAACCGGCATACCAGAATGGGAGAAGGCAGGAGGTGCAAGGTACAATGCACTGTGTAGGAGTGCAGCCGCATGTGTGGGATCAAATTCAGCCGCCGCGCCATCCAAATGCCCCATCAATACTCACCTATCATTCAGGAAGCACCAAGGAAGAAGCAGATAATCGGGATGCAAGGATGAGGAGACCGGACGTCTCTTCCACCCCTGATCCACATCAGAAACCCCAGGACCAGACACCAAAACAAACATTGTTACAACAGATCAGTAACTGCGAACAATTTACCAGGATCTTTGTAAATGTGAATGGGTGTCAATGTCAAGTCCTAGTTAATACCAGAGCGTCACACAATTTAATAAGGCTGGATTTTGTAAAATCACAAGACGTAGAACCTGTTAATTTTGTCATTCGGTTAACCACCAAAAATGAGAACAGTACAGTATTAGACCAAGCAAAAATCACAGTTAACATATGGGACATTAGCATGATAACAACAGCTATTGTTATGCCAGAAATCCGATAGGATGTCATATTATGAATCTTGTGGTTATCCGAGCAAAACACAATTAAGGAACCGGCTGCTCGCAGAATACATTTTTGGGAGAAAGAAAGACATACAGTTTATAATCTGGACCGGAAACTGCAGTTTATTTATAGCACATCATATTGAGTGATCTTGACTACAACATACCGCCCGAACACCAGACCACTTTTAAATGTTTGTTAAACGAACATAAAGATGTATTCGGAACACGATATGCTTTACACCGGGCCACTATTGCAGAGAACATGAAATACCGTTAGCAGCAGAACCCGTACGGACACCACCACACAGTTACTTACCGCACGAGGCGAGAATCATTAAACAGCAGATCCAGGAAATGCTAAATGACGGTGTTATTGAGCCAACAGACAGAATGTATAACTCCGCAATGACACCCACACCTAAAAATACGGCACGTGGCGTATTTGTGTCGACATTATGCCAATAAATCAAGTTACCAAAAATTCATTACCGCCAAACAAAAGTGTAAAAAATGCTCTCAACTCATTAGGACAGTCAAAAATTATGTCATCCCTTGATTTAAAAAGCGTTTATTGGCAATTAGCAGTTAAAATGGAAGACCATAAGAAAATAGCGTTCACTGTACCAGAGGGGCACCGCTTTCAGTTCTGCGCTATGCCCTTTGGGATTAAGTGCATCCCAGCCACCTTTCAATCCATGATGGTGCACGTGTTGGATGGCTTAATAGGCGACTACACCATGGCCTACCTGGATGATGTGATCGTATGATCCAACATGTGGGAGGAGTACTTGCATCATCTGCCCGTAATTTGAAAGAGATTAGCTATTAATATGCTGACGTGAGTGCTGAAATAATGTCACATAGGAAAATCAGTATTGACTTTTTAGGGCATGTCATAGATTCAGAAGGAAATAATACAAATCCAAAACAGTTGAAACTAATAGGAGAGTACCCACAGCCAAAAAAAGGAAGCAACTACTGAAATTTTTCGGTTTAATAAATTGTTTAAGAGAGCACATTGAAAAATTTTAAGTCATAAGAGCATAGCTGACATTTATTTTCACCCCAAAACAGATTTCAATGGCCAGAAGCAGCAGAATGGTCTTTTCAGGAAATTAAGGAGAAATGTCAGACTTGTCCAACACTGGCAAGATACGATGTGGGAAAGCACTTACATTTACAAACCGATGCAAGCCAGGAACGAGTAGGAGCAGTGCATTACTAACTAGCCAATAGTGGTGAGAGAAACGTAATTGACTTTGCTAGTGCCAAGCTAGGCCATACATAGTGCCACTATGATGTCAACGAACATGGGCGATAAAAAATACCATACTTACTTAGAGTACCAGAGCCTTAAGTTATGTACCGACAACAGATGACTGCTCTGACTTCATAACATGTACGAGGCCCGCAGTAAATTAACCAGATGGGCATTGCACCTGCAATTGTTCGATTTCTCTGTGGAACATGTAGCAGGAAAGGAGAACCAGTTAGCAGACATGTTATCATGTGTACCGAACCTACAAGTAATTTTGCAAGACAAAGCGGAATGGGAGAAAATCCTTCCGCCAAGTGCCAGGACTATTCCCGAACTTAGCGTGCAGCAAGTGAGTGCCGTGGAAAATTACATTTTTAACTCGGAGTTGTTTGAGCAAGTAAAGCAAACACAGCAGTGTTGCCAATTTTCGCAAGATAAGATGCGACAGTGAGAACAAGGAATAACTGGCGAGTCATAAATGGCAGGTTAGAAACGTGCTCGCTGGGTAACCCAGGAAGTGAAGAGTGGATGTCCCTACACATGCACGGGATCAGGAGTTCACCCATGCGCACAGTGGTAATGTAGCTGAACACCCCGGGGTGTCCCAGACAATTCGTAACCTAATGGAGCATTTCTTCTTGCCAGGACTTACGAAACACACAATGGACTTTAGTGCAAAAGTGTCAGAAGTGCAATTTGTTTCAAAGTTGCAGGACAGACAGTTGGCAACAACAGCAGACGTGCCTGCTACAAAAGCCTTTCGAGACAGCATGCCTTGATTTAATAGGACCATACTCTAGGTCAGTTAACGGGAAAAAATTTCTAGTGGTAGTCACTGACAATTCTTCAAAATTGGTTGAGGCGTATGACTTTTTCCCATGTTGCGGTTTTTCTACAAACCTATTGACTGATAACAGGACCCAGTTTACTGGGAAACAGTGCCATGAATTATGCATGAAGTGGGGAGTGAGACACATGACAATGGAAATTTACCACCCCATGGCCAACCCAATGGAAAGGCAGAATCAGGAGTCATAAGTTCAGCTTCGCCTCCATGTGAATGACCAGCACAAAATGCCCGGAACATCTAGCAGCAGCATTGTGCACACTCCAATGACAAGTCAACGCCGCCATCAGCAAAACACCTGTCGGAGTATTGCTGGGAATTAACCTACGCCTACCAGGTGAGGGAAAATGTGGGAGACCAGATAGCAGTGACGCAACAAGCAGTACTGCCAATTGGCAAGCATATAGGGAACGAGAGCAGCAGGTATGTTAGCTGCACATGCGATACACAACAGGAAAGGTGCCGACAACAACAAGACCGCCACCGGTGCTGCAAGCAGGGCAAGAAGTATATGTATAGATGCACACGCAGTCCGCCGCACACTAGGATTTTTGCGCAGATTTCACGGTTAACTGGTGCAGGCCGCACCGAGTGTTGCAGCAGTTGGGACCTACTACATACTTGGTCTGCATCTCCAGGAGATGGGTAAGGGTGCATCGGGACGACATCCGGCTCACCCTGGCCATTGTCCACGACAAGGTTGGTCCTGGTGCCCCTCAGCGCCAGGACGGCTATGGCACTGCCGAGCTCGTCGAAGCAGGGAGAGAAGAAAGATGTGAAATGGCACCTCAGGATGAAGGAGTAGCTCCAGCTCCGCAAGAAATGGATCACCTGGGAGAACCACTTGGTAAGGCCCATGACGGCCCTGTGGGAGATGAGCTCCCTGAGCAAGCAGGAAGGGAGAAAAATACATCAGTACCACCAGGAGGAAGTGGAGAATAGGGGGAAGAAGATCCGCCATTGCCCAGCATCACCATGTATGACAGTAAGTAATGGAGCACTTACCCAGGTCTCTTCGATCGCAATACGCCTACAAGCCCTGTCGTTGAGGATATTGGAACCCATTCAAGTGGCAGTACTTCCAGTTAGGGTGCCCGCAACAGATGCACCAGAAAGTTTGAAGGAGGATGCCAGAATAGAGGAGGAAGGAGCAAGCGAAAAAACCGCAAGTGAACAGGAGCAAAGAGACCATCTGGGTCGCGCCCAAGAACGGCAGTATGACTCAAGTGTAGAATGGGACTGCAAGAAGAGGAGGAACGACAGGAGCAGACGAAGGGACACAAGCAGCACCAGCAGCGATGGCGGGAATGAAAGTGGCGGGTCTGCCGCCTCATCCCGCCTCCGCAGGACATCACAGCAGGTTCACCCTCCTCACCAGTGATTCTAGGGTAGGTGTGCTTCGGAGACCTGCGGCACAGTTCGCCGCAGACACACAGGAGCACCGGGAGATAATTTACGTTCTAGTGTCGATAAACAGATTCATGTTCAAGCAAACAGATAACTATAGCCCATTCCCGATTGGAAGCGACTTATGAAAATCAACCTTTGATAAACACTCTAGGCATAACATGACAGCCTTTTTTTTCAATGACCTGTATTCAACAAACCTATAACTATGTGGTTAACTTTGGAGTACTGTTTTATTGAATAAATTAACCTTTATCTTAATATATTTTATAACTTGTAATATTAGTTATTTTTTAAATTATGAATTAACAACAGCGAGTGCAGCAATGTGTTGGCAACGACCAGTAAGAAATAGTTCACAGTGAAAATATTATTTTAACCTCATTTTTTAGTAAACTATTTGTAAATTAAACGGCACCTATTTAAATATTTAGGTAGCCTCGATGGCAACACATCTAATTTTTACAGTTTAAAATAACCGCAGAAAATATCGCGAGTAGGCCGTAATGGTACAGTGCTGTTTTATCGAGCAGAAAGCAACTGAAAAACTGTCTGCTGGGCGAGGATTGCCGCTCTCTCTCTCTCTCTCTCTCTCTCTCTCTCTCTCTCTCTCTCTCTCTCTTAGTTTTTTTTTACACTCGGGAAATTTCACTTCGCTAGTAAGCATTGACATTATAAATGTTTTTAATTGCAGCATGTTTCGTACTTATTACAGCAAATAATGATTTTTTAATTTGTAGTTTACACCTGAAATGAGGTTTTATTGCTTGAATTTGTATTTTAATATATTTAGATATGATGGCGGTGCAGGTACCTAGTGAAGTTGGCAGAATTAGCGAGCAATGACATTGTGTATTGCTTTTTGTCAAACAAAATGTAAATTATTCTTACTCTGAAAATTACTTCAAATTAATACATCACGTTTGTAGACATTGTGATTTTAAACCTATCTAAACAAGTTACGATGTTGTGATAAGTCTGTGACTCAACAGCAGTTATAGATATACTGTGTTGTGTGTTTCATTAATCATTGCGTCTCTGAAATGTCGTACGTTTGTGCATTGTGGTCGATACGTTGGCCCTGTGTATGCGTGATTTCGTATATTTGATTAGCACTATTTATACGTTTTAAATGTGAACTGTTTTTATGACGAAGTTATTTATTTACATCCACGTCTGTTTATTTATCACAATGTTGTACCTTTGCCCTAAGGGGTTTGAAACACAGTCGTGTAACGTAACCTTCCACAATCCCAGAAGAAAGATACTAAGCCCAGCCCGATAAATTTCAATAAACCTAATAAACAGTAAGTAGCAATACATAGAAATATGAGCAGAATAAATGTTATTGTAGGCTTATTTGTGTGCATGTTCACCGCTATCGTTTAAAGTTTGTATGACAAAAATGAGCAACACGAGTTCCATGCTTGAATTTAATGTGCCTTTTTTCACTGGTTGTTCCTTCGTTTTAATATTTATTCCAACTGGGGCCGTCCTTTTAGAGAAACGACCGAACATATATAAATAACAAAGGGATAATTACAATTAGTACAGCCCTTTACCTCGCAGTTGTAACAGTGTTAACACAGTCGCGGCAAAATACTAATGAGTATTATATGTATTGAGCTACGTCGTGGAAAACAAATATGTTAATGTAAAATAACCGCAAGAACTGTCTTCAATTCAGGCATTTTAAAAATTACATATAGCTGACCTAAATAATGTTAGAGGCCTAAGCTGTGAATATTCGAACGGAACGGGTCTGCAAGTAGATATTTAGCAGGGCTCCGAGAAAGTTGCTTCCAATAGGGAATGGACTATAAAAATGTTATATCACCCTGTTGCAAAAATAAACGTAATGTAATTAAGATTTACATACTGTATGTCGCCATATGATAAAGACTAGTAATCTAAGGTGGTTTTATGGACATACTTCACCAAATCAGGTGCAATTAAAATACACCCACTATTGTAAAGAATATTGGCAGGATCTCAACACTAGCAATTAAAAAACAGCATTACACAAAAAATTTCAGTGGAACACATTTTATTTTATAAAATATTCTTCAAATCTTAATACTGGCAATATTTGGCCATAAAAAAGAAACACAACACATCCTTTAATAATATCTGTTCTCGAAAATGAACATGTAAAAAATTACGATTGCTTTGATACTACACGGAATAGGTAATCCTTGACTATATTACAATTCAATAGCACCTAAAATTTTGCCTAAAGCAAGTAAACCTAGATGTATACTTGACCACACTATCGAGGAAAGTGATAAAGGTGTGTTCATGCCTGAACAAATGGCAAGATAAAAAGTTCAATGCTAGCCTAAAACCATAATCTCGAGCGCTGTAAATGCTTTTGAACAGAAAAATGTAACGGTCTTCTACATAAAGCCCTAACAAAGTAATTAAAATACAAACTTCACACAAAGGTTCAGATTTTAGTGTGAAACCTGCTGTTCACTTTTAATTTGCGAGTCACACGAACGAATGGGACACGCCACTGGCTTTCACGCCACGTCAAATGGCCGAGAAACAATTACTCAACTCAGGGGCACAATCTCCAAGTATGGGACTATAATTGACATTGACTAAGCTCACTAAAATTGCCAAAATGTCATATAGAAATCTTCTAAAAGCTGGTAAGAAATTACAGCAAATACTAAGTGCTCAATCCTCAATCACTGCAAAATTCTATAAGTGACACTAAAAATTCCGGTGCATTAATATTCCAACTAATACTCAAAAAATTGAATCCTTAAAAGTCAACACGATTATTATAATAAGCGGAAAAGTGGCGACGTGCAGCCCTAGAAAAACGCCTAATTCGCATTACGCATTGAAATTTAACTTAAAAAGCAGTAGCTGATACAACCTCGCTAATGGCACCTGACTAAAATGAAAATATACTAGCAGGCCGAACAGAGCCCTAGAAGTAACTTAGGTACACCAAATAAAAATTAAAAGATTTCTGTCCAGTCGAGCAGTAAGCTGACGACGCAGAGCAAATATAAAGTAGGCTCGTGGCAAATGGGGCTAAATATTAAACGAGCCATTTCATTTCTCATAAGTTAACAAACACACGTTCAAAACACATTTAAGAAATATTACAACGTATCTGCAAAGCTCCAAAATAAGTAACCTACCCAAAATACTTAATACGAACTAACAGTCTACTAAAAATGACAACACTGCAAAATCACTAAGGGCCAAACTAAGCACTTACGCCCTCAACTCACTACAAATATTTACGCCTCTCACACAGTATTACAAGAATATTACCTACACTGGATATTAAACATTACTTTAGTATTAGTTGTACTGATGGAGGTGCATCGCAGAAGCTCTATCTCTCTTAGAAATGTGCACCATATCGGCCTATTGGAGTAGCATTATGAAAATCAGCCAATTGCTACTCGCACGGGCAAGACACAGAGAAGAAGTGGCCACAGAATATTCACTAACAAAATCTATCCATCTAATCTAAAGCATGCAAAAGCACGTGGCCTTGGATTTAACCATACAGCCATACAACAATTTAATTCCTAATACAAGAATGTCGAAGCAACAAAATCGTGAGTATTCACGCCAGAAAATCTTCAAAAACTCTTCAAAGCAATGAATCGAAGATCCATTAAACTCGCAGAAAAGTCAAACGGCACAAACACATAGTGACGCCTAGATCCCGACCCCTAGGTTCAAAAATACGATCCATACACAATGGTGGATAAAGCTTGCTCATGCGAAAGGAACGAGAGCGTTACAAAGACATCGGCTCGGGCGCTGTCCACATTCGGGGAACGACGAAACCTATTAATCAAAAATTTTAAAATAAGTAATATTTTTAAAAATAAAAATAGGTTGTTACAATATTTGGCACACAATCGCCTGTGGCGTTTAATTATTGAACACATATTGTGGGTATGCAGTATCGTGAGAACGTTTATCACTGTCTATTTTATGTTTGACTTTAAAATGTTTATGTTTTAGATGCACATTATTTTCATTGGAGTGTCTTTCATTACACATGTTTATAATCACTTAGAGTGTTCATCACTTTCGCACCATATACAGTTTGTATATGTATACTGGAACTCTATACTATATACCTGGATTTATGAAAGGTAGGGATTATTGAATGCCAGCTAATTATAAAAAGAAAACATGCTATTTACAATTAACTTATATACTATAAAGTATGATTTAAGACATTAGTCTTATGAGCTCAATATATATAATGAGAATACCACAAGTCCTTGTACTTTCTAGATATCTAGAATATCATGCTCGATGACAATATAGGTAACACTGCAATTAGATGGGGTGTTATCATTCGTATAGGTAATTACATATAAAGAATTATTTGCCAAATGCAAAAGTAATTAAGTATAAGGATAAACTAATAATGCCGAAGGAACTTATTTCAAGCTAATCATTTACGCTCTTAGGGCTGGTTTCATCACACAAGTTTTAAGCCGAGTTTAAGAACGAATTTTTAGGATTACTGATCGAGATTATTTCACCCCTGTCAAAACAAAATTAACTAGAACTTAAACCACGTTTCAGTTTAAACACCCATTTTCGGCCGTTTAACTTTTTAAGCCCCTGGCACAATTGGCATTGGTGTTGGTGGTTGATGTTGGTGGTTGGTGTTGAGCACAGGGCAGTATATGTGAGATGGCACAATATGCGGTTGGTGGTTGGTCCTAACATCATTTCAACTCATAGTTGGTGGTTGGTATTGGTGATTGGTGTTGGAGGTAGTTCAAAATATTGAACAATTTACCACCAATCGGCGTATCAGAGAGAGTCTTGCAGTTTACAGCCAACCAACCATCCAGAAAGTGTGTTGTAAATATACCACATTGCCAAACAACAACACATATAATGGAAAAAAATTAGAAATGGAGGATGGATAAACTTGTGAAAGTATTGATGTTATACTGTGTTGGTGTCACTCATAAGCTCGAGCAACAAGCATTTTACACAACGACCTTTAAAATGTATGTTTTGATTAGGTACAATACTTATTTCTTTTCATTTTGGTACAATGCAGTATTTTTCAATTATAGCTTACCTCAGTAGGCCTACTGTTGATTTCAGACAATCGCAATCTCGCCAACTGTAATCATACACCAAATTTAAACAAAACGCCGTTTTACATATTTACTGCCACCTGGTGGCTAGTTCGCGAAATGATTGACACCGATGTGCCATTTGTCTATTGTGCCTTGGGATACGTCGCACACCAACCACCAACACCACTCATCAACGCCAACCACCAACACCAATGCCAATTGTGCCACAGGCTTCAAACTCCACTTACGAAAAGAAAATAACTGCCGATACGTATTACGATTCTTTGAAGGTTAGATAAACAAATTCGGCAGACGCCTTCATTGTGATTACAATATTAATTCCAGACCCTGCGATGTAGTTTTGATTTATATTTGTTATATGAATATAGATAAAATGTAAGTTAGATTGGCTATGCAAAATATACTTGTCATAAGATTTTTTTGTATTAATTAATGAAGAATATTATGTGTGTTATGTAAAACGATTAGTCTACATTAAATTGTTGTTTGCATTTTATAGGCTCTTTGAGTCAACTACAGTGCATTTGACAATGAAGTCAAATTCTATTGTTTGTTGCTGTGATATGCTAGTGTTGGAAGATGCAGTTTATCATTATGTATGTTTCTGAATTGTAAATAGTTTTAATTTTGTCCTGTTAGTAGTTACAGTGGAAGTGTTTTGAATTGGAGAGTATTTTCCACAGGAAGTGTGTGTTTGGGTTGGAGATTATTTGACCCCCTGTAAAAGTATGAGTTGTTTCGTCTTTGTTGGTATATAATCAGTTATGAATTACCTTGAGTGTTGATGGAAGACCTTAGCTTAATTTAACACTAACCTGTTACATTTACCAACTCGTCCAACAGGTTATAGGCCCAGTATGTAGCACGTAGTGGAAACATAATATATTTAAAAGGGTTATGAAGAGAAGCTAGGTTATAGCCCACTGTCTAGTTTACAACAGCCATCACGATGGAAAAAGAAATATTCAGGATACCATTGTTCGATGGAAGGAATTATGATGACTGTAAATTCAGGATGGAGGTGTTTCTTGATGAGAAGGAAGTGCTGGGACTTTTAAAAATGCCATTGGATGCATGGCAGGCGCCATATCTTCAAGCAGATGATTATTAACAAGAAATCAAAGATTCAAAGGCACAGGTATTACTGGAAATCAAACGTGCAGACAGAAAATGCAAGAACTTCATCGTACAACAGATTCAAGACAACCAGTTGGAGCATGTAAAGGATAAAATGACTGCATATGAAGAATGGTCTGGTCTCCAAAGGAGGTTTGAAAAGAAAGGAGCAGCAAGTAGAATGGTACTGAATAAAAAAAATTGCATACTATCAAATACAGACCTAGTACTGAAACATTCAACGAGTATTGTCTGAGGTTTGATAGGCTGGTTCGAGAATTAAATACAGCGGGAGAACTAGGCCTACACGATGAAGAAGGAGTTATCATAAAGTTTTTACTTACAATGCCTGAAGAATTGGAAGGAGTAGTATCTGGACTTCAGACACTGGGTGCCGATAAACTGCAACTGGAGTTTGTCAGGCAAAGCATTGAAGAAGAGGAGACTTCTCAGAAAGAAAGGAAAGGAAGCAAAAGTTGCTAGGTTTTTTAACCTGTCTCCTTTTCTGGAGCACGATGGCCAATAGGAACTGGCGCTAAGCCAGGAAGCAGCAGGGAATCCAGTGAGACCATCCAGAAGAAAAAGTTTCTATACAAATGCCACATATGTGGTCTTGTGGGCCACAAGAGACATGAATGTTGGAAACCTGGAGGAGGGATGTTCGGAAGAGGACAACAAGTAGGAAGAGGATCATCAGGAAATGGAAATCCACCGAAGAATATTCACCTTGCCCAAGATGAGAAGAATGATGTAACTATGTACAGCTTCCTGATGTCAGTAAATGAGTGTTGTGCAGTAAAAGATCATCGTGCTGATAATAGTGTTTTGGTTCTAGATTCAGGGGCAACCGATCATCTTGTAATGGCAGATATCCCAGTGATAAATCGTAAGAAATTAGATAACTTAGTGTCAATAGGTGTTGCAAAATCGAAAGTTTTTCTAGTGGCTAAAGACATAGGTGATGTGTTAGCACAAATACTGGTTAATGGAGAAACCAGGAAATTTTGCATCAAGAATGTGTTGTTGGTAGAAAACTTGTAATACAACTTAATATCAGTACATAGGCTAAATAGTAAGGGTTTTACATTGGTGTTTGACAAAGGTAGGTGAATTATTTATAAGGATCACTGTATTGTAGGAGTAGGAAACAGGGAAGGAAATTTGTACAAGTTGCCTATTGTAGTAGGAAATTCAAACAGTGTAATTGATGTATGTTCAGTTGTGAATAGTACTAAGCCATGACATACTAGACTGGGTCATATTGGTAATCAGAATTTGCAAAAGTTATCAAAGATTGTAACTGATATTGGGAAAGTTGAACAAGGGGATACTGATCTGTGTGGAGTTTGAATCTAAGGTAAACAAACAGCAGGGTCCCATAATCACTCTAGGGTTAAGGCAACAAGGCCATTAGAGAGAATTCATAGCGATTTGTGTGGTCCAATTACGCCTTCCAAATATGATGGAAAAAGATATTAATTGACTCTGATAGATGATTATACTCACCTCACAGTAGCATTGGCCTAAAGTCAAAGGATGAGGTGTTATATTACATAAAGATGTATGAAGCCATGGTTTCAGCTAGATTTTCGCAGAAGATTTGTAACTTCAGATGTGATAATGGAGGAGAGTTTGTTAATCAGGGAGTAAGAGATTTCTTTGCAGAAAAGGGTATACAATATGAACTAACTATTCCAAGGGTTCCAGAGAAGAATGGAGTAGCTGAGCACATGAATCGATCTATTTTGACAAAGTGCAGTGTATGTTACTTGCTTCCAACCTAGGTTACACTTTTTTGCTTGAAGCAGCATTAACAGCTATATATTTGATAAACCGAAGCCCCACTTCGGCTCTACCAGAAGGGAAATTGCCAGCTGAATTATGGTATTGTAGGAAGCCTGACCTTACAAAGCTTAGGTAGTGTGTTTGGATGCTTAGCATATGCACACAAAGTTAAATGTGAGAGGATAAGTAAACTTGATTCCCATAGTCGAAAAATGTTTCATGTTGGGTTATTGTGACAATGGGTACAGATTGTAGTGTACAGATCTGTAATGAGTGATTGTTGCTAGTAGTGTTAAGTTTGATGACACTAAAACTAAATTTGAAGAAAGGTACTGGGATCATGAATGGCAGAAGACTTCACAAGCAAAATCAACCGAAGAAAGTCGTGAGGACACAGATTCGGGAGGGCAACAGGAATGCTTCAGGGGTGTTGAGGAGTTACCTGTAGATGAGGAATATAAGGGATGTAGAGTTAAAAATGCTCCTGAATATCTCAAAGATTATTTAGTAAGTGGGTTGAAGAAGGGCTCTAGAGGTAAGGTAGCTAAACAAGGGGATAGCTTAGCTGTAGTATTTACGGGCAAAGATGTAGACTTATTAAACACAGAGCAGCCAGAAAATCTGAAAGTTTTTGCAGATAGTCTGTATATGTGTAGAGATGATGACTGTATTGTTTACTTGCTACTTTATGTTGATGACATTTTGATTGCTTGTAATTCAGCATCTAAACTAAATGAGATGAAGGGAAGTTCATGTCCGAGTTTAAAATGAGAGATCTGAAGGATGTGCATTATTTTCTTGGAATAAAGGTAGATCGAATAGGTCAAACAATGTACTTGAGCCAAAATGGTTTTCTTAAAAAGTTGTTGTCAAAATTCAAAATGGAAAATTGCAAACCTGTACAAACTCCCTTGGAACTGCAGCCAAATTATGATGTTACTAAGGAGTGGATTGTTAATGAAAAACCTAACAGAGAATTAGTTGGGAGCCTCATGTATGCATGCTTGACCACGAGATCTGATATTTGTGCAGCTGTGAACTTTTGTAGTCAGTTCCAAACTGATGCCACTGAAGTGCAGTGGGTAGGTCTGAAAAGAGTACTGAGTTACCTTAAAAGAACATTAGACTTAGGATTGTGGTTTAAAGGAATCAGTGACGTTCCTTTACTGGAGTACGCTGATACAGATTTTGCAATTCGACCAGACAGAAAATCTGTGTTTGCTGGGCAACTAAGAAGCAACAGACAATTGCTTTGTCCACTACAGAGTCAGAGTTTGTGGCCCTAGCTTGAGCAACTGTGGAGGTACATTGGTTTATGCAATTGTTTACAGATTTAGGTATTGGACTTCGTAAGCCAATAACTGTATTTGAGGGCAATAAATCCTGCATTTGTTCTGTGGGTAGTTGGGAACAAAACACTTAAAGCATATAGACATAAAGTATAAGTTTATAAAAGATCTATGTCAAAACAATGTAATTGCTGTTAGATATATTCCATCAGCTGAGCAGAATGCAGATATGTTGACTAAGGGTTTGTCAAGTGATCTTTTTGTGAGACATAGGAAACATCTTGGGATGATTGAAGTACCTAGCCATACATTGGTCTGATATGACGATAAATTGAGGAGGGGCGTTGGAAGATGCAATTTATCATTATGTATGTTTCTGTATTGTAAATCGTTTTATTTTTGTCCTGTTAGTAGTTACAGTGGAAGTGTTTTGAGTTGGAGAGTATGTTCCACAGGAAGTGTGTGTTTGGGTTGGAGATTATATGACCCCCTGTAAAAGGTTGTGACATTTTGTCTTTGTTGGTATTTAATCATTTATGAATTACATTGTGTGTTGATGGAATACATTTGGCTTAATTTAAAAAATAACCTGTTACATTTACTAACTCGTCCAACAGCTAGTTTATCTACATGGCAGCAATAACAGTTCGATGCATGAAGACAATGAAACTATGATTCACGAAGAAAAAAACATGCTATATGTTGACTGAATTAAAATCCGCAGTAATTATTATTCAATTTTGCGATCTCCCATTCACTGGCATTATTTGTACTGTTATATTTTACAACATAAAAGTGTCCACACGCTGCTTCCATGAGTGTTTAATATTTTATTTACGAATATTTTTCTGCCAGGATTCCAAAGACAAGATAACTCAAATTATATAGATTAGTGAGCAAAATCCTTGCCACCGCCTTCTAGATACACCTTTTTCTTCACTGTCGGGCTCTAAACTTAGATTTACTACACGGGTTTAATTATCTGCTAGATGTGCGTGGTGAAATCGTGGATGTATTAGTCTATGGAGTGGAAACCTACGCACGAAAGTGAAGCCAGGCAGCAGACAATAATGAAAGACATGGACAGGGAGATGATTGTTTTTCGTGTAGTTAAATGTAACTTTTGCCACTCATATTATGGCGACTGACGTAAACAATCGGTCTGCGCATGCACAGTTGAAAGAAGTCGGAAAAAAAATCTGCTTCACTTGATAATCGTGGAGAAGATAGGCTTTTGCCACACCATCATCTATTACCTCCATGGGTGAAATGCTTTGATCTTAAACACCGGTAAATGAGGAGCTGAAATTGTATCTTTGTTTAGTTAAGCTGAGTTAAAGGAATAAGTCGCGAAACTGGCCCTTAGGGCTGGTTTCACCACACAAGTTTTACTAGCTTTAAGAACAAATTAAATAGAATTACTGATCGATTACATTTCACCATTTTCAAAATGCAATTTACTTTAACTTACCCAAGTTTAAGTTTAAACGTCCATTTTCTGCCTTTAACTTCTTAAACTTCGCTTACGAAAGGAATATGGCTGCTGAAACAAATTACGATACTTTAAAGGTTATGATAAACAAATTTGGCGTACGTCTTTGTTGCGATTACAATATAAATTGCAGTCCATGTTATGTAGTTTTGATTGATATTTGTTATGTGAATACATACAAAAATATAAGTTAGATTGGCTATGCAAACTATACATATCATAAACATTTTTAATATTAAATTAATGACGAATTTTATGTAAAATGATCAGCCTTCATTAGAGTGTTGTTTGTATTTATAGACTCTTTGAGCCAAACACAGTGTGTTTGACAATGAAGTCTAATTCTGTTGTTTGTTGCTGTGATGTTCTAGTTTATCTACATGGCAGCAATAACAAACAATTTGATGCACGAGGAAAATAAAAATATGATTCAAGAAAAATCATGTTATTGTTGACTGAATTAAAATCAGCAGCAATTATTATCAAATTTTTGCGATCTCCCATTCACTGGCTTTATTTGTACTGTCATATTTTACAACATAAAAGTGTTCGCACACTGTTTCCATCACTGTTTAATGTTTTATATAATTTACGTATTTCTTTCTGCCAGGATTCCGAAGGCAACACAACTCAGATTCCATAGACTGTGAGCAAAATCCTTGCCGCTACCTTGTAGATGGATTATTTTCTTCAAATGTAGGCCTCTAAATTTAAATTTAACACGGGTTTAATTATCTGCTAGATGTGCGTGGTTAAATGCTCCGACCTTAAGTGCCGTTAAATGAAGAGTTAGAATTTTACCTTCATTTAGTTAAACCAAGTTTAATGAAAAAGTGGTGAAACTTGCCCTTAACAATACTTAAAGATCGTAAGGTTTGGTAATAAATCACATATATATTTTTATTCACTTGGAAGTAAGAGCCATCAGGAGTGGCCTATCTGCATGCTCTTAGGAATTTGTATTCATAATCATGCTTCATGGTGGGAGCAGCTAACCTTGTAAACACAAATTAACAGTACTGACAATTCTTATTTCTGTGTTGACAGCAAAATGGAAAGCTTTATTAGCTTGATTTAAAATGTGACAACAGCAACCACAAGCAGAGTAATTATTCCCATAGATATATAATCGTAGTGGCTTTGATCCAATACTGAAAAAAAGTTTGTTTTCTCTTAACGTATCATGAGGGGTAACTTGATCTAATTCTGGGAGTACTGGCAATGAAGTGCCATTAATATACCATTTGGTGTCAAGCGCAGAACTTATGTTGTAAAAGTGAATACCAGCTGTGAGGGATAATTGTTGTAGATCGAAGGACTGCTATGTGAGCCAATGCACAAGAATGACAATTTTCTGCAGGTGCACAGTAGGCACATGTACATCAAGCAGATGCGTGCCTCCACAATGATATAGTCAGGTGTGGCATTCTGACAGCTGCAGGGAACGTGTAATTCTACACTACCTATGTTATGATTGGTAACATTTATGTCAAGTGACGAGTTCTCACATTGTAAGACATTGCCTTGGGCGAGGTTGGTTAAAACATACTGATGCAGAAATATACATATGATGGAAAATGAAATGTCATTAGAGCAGTGAAATTCACATGCTGAAAATAATGCAGTAGTATCTGACAGCAAAATTGCTGCTTTTAAACACTTAGAATTATTACACATTGGTGATTCCTTTATAATGAATATAACATCCTGTGACATTTATGGTAAGTGAGTAATAGATTATACAATGTTTGCTTTATGGTTAATTGCAATGGTAGCAGATGGTACATGAATCATGCATGATTTGTTGGCAAAATGGTAGGGGACTGGTACAATATTACAAACCTTCCAAGAGGAACGGATTCTAGTAACAGGCACTTGTAATCTAATCAGAAGCTGAATTTTAGAAAATTAACATTCTGTCAGCTCATGTGCATAGTATTTAACTATATTTGAGGTACCAATGCTTAAGGTGAGGTCCATCTTTATCAGTTCTATGTTTGATTTACTGATGTTAGCTGACAACTGAGTTTTGTTTACTACATTAAACAGTAGCTTATGCAACTGGCAAGACTGAATAAATGATTAAATAGAATGCTCGATTATCATGTTATTGATCAACTGCAAAGTACTTGTTACTAACAAATTATATTGGGTCTCAATGGTTTCAAATTGGCTTATAACTGACCCTTGATTTTTCAGAATGTTGGAAATGCCATTAATTGTTTCTGAGAGACTGTTTAGCTTGTCTTCCACATGGCACTATATATCTTTCATCACCTCAAAGGATACATGAAGGGCCTTATTGGTTATGAGAATGTTACCTGCAAGTTTGTTAATTTGATTGTCCAACAGGACATTGTTTTGAAGCAAGGCATCAAGGTGTTTATTTGTCAATAAGTTACAGCACCAGGATCCCGCATCACAAATTACCTGAATTCCTCTTTTTCCTCTAAACTGGGTATTTACGTCATTATGGAATTCTCACAATACACCCTTTGCCACTGCTTGTAAATAACAATAAATAAGTTTTCCATTAGCACAAGAGGTTGAACTTCTGTCAACGCAAACTATATACAGATATTGATCATTTGGTTCACATACTGTGGGAAGGTGTAATGCAATACTGTAAATGAGAGGAATAGTTTGTTCGTACACAAATTCGACAGGTTGCTGGGGGCCAGTAGAACTCAGCATGAGTCCTGTAGGTGGTTGGCTCCGATAGAGCAGCTGATAAAACACAACATAGTATAGCAATAACCTTGGCTATTCGGTAGGCGAGGAGAACAGGGGGCGCGCCCCATTCCTCTGCTCGGGTGCAGCCATCGATTAGTGTCACCATGGCGACAGTTGGCGCATGTACGGAGTGTAGCACACGCTTTCACACTGCTACCAACAGCATCTGGCTACGAGAACAGCACGTCGCAGCTGCAAAAGCCGTGCAACACCAGGGTTGGGGTTGGCAGCCTCGTTCCCCTTTTCCATGCTCCCCAGTCGCTCAGCAGTAGCCCAGAGGAACGACAACAGTCAGGAATGTTAAGCAGGCATCTCGCACTGGCTGATTCCTACTGTGTTACACGTGTGCTGAGTCTAGGCGTTGTCAGCAGGCTCCAGTTGTATTGTGGACAAAGTTGCCTGCACTGCGATGTGAACGGCACCCATGACAGTTCATGTCATGTTGGCTCATTCAGTTAGACATTGACACATAAATATAACCCGACTGTAGGATGTTCTAGAGTTCCTCTAGGCCTGTTTGCAGTGATGCCCTCTGCTTTGTGGTCGACTCCAACGAGTATTACCCTGACTGCCTTCTTACATGGCGGTGGTCGTCTGGGTGGGGAGTGGGGTGGCACGCTGCACTCTGCTTATATATTCTCCACAACATCGCTATGTGGGGCATGTTTAATAAACAGCTACCTTGCTCCACAAAGTATGTACTGCCGAACCTAAAGTGGTTTGTGTTTGGCGCCTTAGTGGCCGCTACAACTTGTAATAATTTCAATGTCCCTCACTCTGGCAGTAACCATGGCTTGGCCCCACACACCACTATTTAGTTAACCTATAGCGAGCTTGAGTATAAGATGTGTGGGGGTTACATCACTGGTATGCATGACAAGATTTCCCGTCCATGTACACTAATATCCGAATGAACTGTGCTTTGCTCCCACTCACCTGCTGAATTAGTGCTTGCTGAAGTGTTTTCTTGTTGGTTGTTTATGTGACTGGGGAAGAAAGAGTGCCAGGCTCCTGCGCCCCTACTGCCAGTTACCCTGCTTGTTAGATCCGGGCCCCTTATAGCTCTCCAGGTGCAGGTTGTTGCAGCACATAATGTGCCAGTGGAACACTTCTGCTGGCCTACAGAAGTGGCAGGGTGTTGTTGGGGGCTGGATTTTATACAGCTGCACTCGCACTTGCCCTACATCTTTATTTGCACTGTCATCTTGTATGGGCTTATCCCTGCGGTGCACAATATTCCCATTGCTCTTACTCCTTGGTGCTGTCACGATTTATATCCTAAATGTCTTGGGTAGCAGTCTACTAGATCCTCTTGCGCGATCTCGGCATCCGCGAGAGACCTGTGTCGCCTTCATGCAGCGCCACTTTCGTGATGCAACGAGCACGTGTTCCACTCGAGGATAATGGCTGCTTTGAGGACTTCATCCAAACTGATGTCCAGGAAGGGTAGTAGTGCTCCCGGTACTCGGGTAAGTCTGTTTCCGCGATTATCTCCAGCACCTCCCTGTCTGGCAATTTCAGATCAAGGCGTTTGATTAAGTGTGTCTCCTGCATGATGAAGGTGGGCAGTTGCTCACCTGGCCATTGCTCTTGCCAGAGCACTTTGCTCTGGGCCTGGAGTGACGTGAAAATGCTGCCACACCGTCACTGGAACGAGTTTACGAACTCTTCCCATTCCAGGCCGAACTGGTTTATAGCACTCCACCATTTCTTGCTTCTCACTGCAGCTTGCTTCCAATGTAGCTGGTCCAAACGCTATAACATCTTAAGCACGACATACACTCCTTCAAGAAGGAGTTGGGGACTTCACTCGCTGCGCCAGTGAACATCGGCAAATTCTGAAAATGTGTCTGAGTTCACTTTAGACCACTGTCGATGTTCGTAGTGCTGTTTGCTTTTGTTCCTTCTCTACTGGCCAGCTAGGGGCTGAGTTTACCCCAAAGCAGAGGGCATAAAGTAAGGTTATGGGTGTAGGTGCTGGAAAAGTTGCAGGAAAAATCATTGGTATCATTTGTGGAAATACTTCCATAGGATGGTAGGCAGTAAATGATAGCAGGTATGGTGTCATTGGCTGGAGTGGTAGAGGTAGTATTGGTAGGGTTGGTAATGGTTGGGAAAACTGTTTACTCTGTGTTGGATGGTTGTCAGCTTTCGTGGGTGCATTGCTAGCAGGTAACATTTTGTTGCCATTAACATCTTTTTAGCCTTAAAGTCTGTTTCCGCGAGCTTTGCTCCCTGTGTGTCTACTCTCTCACTTGCTGTTGTACTCTGTTCCAGTACTGTTGCAACACAATTAATGGTTAATTTATCATGGCAGTTGTTTTCTCCCATGTTGTCCTTTTGTTGGCACTTGTTAGAATGGGGCTGTGATCATGCTAGTAAGTCCTCGAAAATTTTCCGGATCATTTGAGGTCGTAAGCTTTCACTACAGTTGTCACATATAAATTGTAACCCAGTTAATGTGCTTTCCTCAGCATTGCACGAGCATTCCCGATGCGATTGCTATTGGCACTGTCAACAGCTGATAGGTGCTGTTTCGTAACCCGCACATAACAGCTTTTCACACAAATGCATATGGTAAAAATTTTGAAAATTAATTGGAGTTTTTGTGTCCGAAAAGTCTGTGTCCTATTTTTTCCTCTGGCACGTTTTGCAGTTGCTCGCAATGCGGTTAGTTGTTGGGCTGATATTTTGGATACATATAGAGAAGAATGTGTTCATCTCGTATTTGTCTACCACATTGGTAGGTATTGGGCATAGACACTGCCAGCACAATTGTACTGATGCACCACATTGTGTTTGGCCAGCCTTGGTTGTTTATAAACAACACAATGTGCTTGTGGAAGGTGCATTGCTGCTGTCCCCACTCGGTGCGTCACAGGGGTCAATGAGTGGCAGATGCTCAGTTGACATGCGGCATGGATGGTCAGCTAGTCACCAGCATGCGAAGAGAGTGGGAGATGAGGTAGGAACTTCCCGCTCTTTGTTTCTCCTTCCTTTCATTTCTTACTACGCCTCCTTGTGCGACACGGGTGGAGGGGGTTGGCACATGGCGACTCACTCTGGTCCTTTGTCCCACTGCTGTGACATCATACCACTTCAAAATGGCTTCTTTCCTGCCAGTATTCCCTTGTGTTGAACAATGGCAGCACATAGCTGCACTTGTGTGCTTTTTCTCACTGGCCACATGTTACCTTGCTGGCAGATCCTGTGTATCTGGTAGGCATCGCAATGGTGACACTAACTTCACGGGTCGCCTGGTTGACCTCGCGACTCCCTCTTTGCAGGTATTTGCAGGAAATACACAAGAAAGATTTTGGAAGAATTTGGAAAAAAGGTTTACAGAATATTTTCTCAGAAAAATTTTGATTAGTTCTCTGAGAGATTATGCCACAAAGTCGGGCGACACTTTTGGCGAGGGTCAGGTGGTCAGATGAGGGATGATGTTAGGTTTGAGGAGAAATGAATATTTACTTTTGGAAAGTAAGATTTTGGAATGGTTACCCGGGGTGCCAGACATTATTTACCGATTAATGTAATGATTTTCAGTAGAGCTGACTCGTTCTCCTCAGGACCATGTGGCTGACGACCACAGCATAATCCCTCCAGGGATTGCAGTACTCCTCTGATTAATAATTAGATTTCCTCGCTGACTGCATGTTGGGATATTTGGGCTCCCCACATAATTGTTTAACACTGTTACTTACTTTGCAAACACATCTGACCATTAAAAATACTTCAAAATACACTTGCATAGACTTTGATAAAATGCCGGGAGTAGGCCCATAATGCCTTGTAGCGACCTTAATAAAAATACAAGTGGCATTTTCCCTTCACTAACTATTTTATTAGGTATCTCCTTTATACAACATTGTTTGAGACAACTAACATTGCAGCATGGGCGAAACAGAAATACAGACACGAGGCACAATGGATTAATTGTAAAAATAAAATCCACCTAGGAGATTCAAACACTGGGGGGTGCGAGGGAAGGAGTCTCGTGCGGCTGATACGAAATGGTTCCGGTGAATTAAAGTATACCGCAGAAGAATGTTTGACACAAATATGAATGGCACCCTAGCGCACTAAAACACGAGCTACTATGCAATGCACTGCACCCCTCACAAGATGGACTATGACTTACTTGTGTGATGCCGCATGGTGACTGGCTTGACGGGCAAGCACACTGCATGGAATTACTTTGCTACACACAGCATTTGCACATTAACCCTTATATTTATGGTGTCGATCTCTCATATGTATACAAATATAACCCTTGCTTTATTGCATCGAACACGTATGCACTGAAAAGATGAAATGAAATGTGGATGGTTACATGTGAGAATAGAAATTACAGAAAGACAACATAAAGCACTTGTAATAAATTATTGGGGCATTAAGGCAGATTAATAGGTGTACCTTGTGCACAGCTGTCCTTGTGTGTGACCTCTTGCTTTTTATGCCCTTATTAAAACAGGTTATGCAAATGTGGATATCTTTGCATATTGCTATGTTAGCATAACACGTGGCCATGATCCCAGTAACTTTTGTGTTACATCATACTGCACTCGCATTGCATCCTGGCACTCTGCACCTGCACTGCACTTGAGCTACACCGTAGAGTGTGCATATGTACTGCACCATTAGTACTTGGTGCAGCAGGCAAACTGACTAGCAATTGTTCGTTATTTAAAGGTTTTGTCGTCAATTTTTTCATGCACGATTTTGATTCGCTAAGACCGCCAAACATCAAGAAATGTTAGAACTGTTCCAATTTTGAAATGTTTGATGGAAACCGAAGCCATCCAACAATCTCAGACATAAATTGCGGCGTATATGACGCTTCGATGACTTCATAACTGTCCGACTTTATTTGACCAAATTTATTGGAATCGATTTGATGGAAAAATTGTCAGTGGTATAGAGACTTACCACATAAATAAGCTTTTATTTCGTATGCACCAAGATTAAACACACTTGCATGTACGGCGATAAGAGAGAGAACTTCGGTTGTTAAATAAGCAAAGATTTTCTCAATGATCATTTTGCTGTTTGGTTGCAAGCTATTTACGAACAAGCTGTTTTGTCTGTTATTTAAATTATCAAGATTATAATATAGGAAATGAACAACAAACTTAATGCTTTCATGTTTCTTGCCGATTGTATTAACATCAATATATGAATTTTCATCCAATTATTTTCAAGAGAGAGTAATGATGTTGTAATCCAGCAGGAATTTTATATATATATACATATATAATGCTACCTATCATTTGACTCGCGAACTACTTTGTTCTCCCAATACAAATCTTTTGAACATGTAATTTTATTCTCCTATTTAATTATAAACAACTGTAATAAAATAATAAATTCCCTCACAGTAGCGGGCATATACTGCTGCTTAAATAGCTCACAAATTAAAACAGAAAGGTTGATTGAGGCTTTTAAAATGATTTTTGTGCAATATTTTATATGTACCTGTATGCATGAAGCCATATTACTTCACGATGCTCTTCCTTCACAGTCCCAAAAGCAATCTGTTGCACATATCAATCAGGTTTCTATTATATAACTCGGTAACGAAGGACAGAAGGGCTTCGTATAGATCACCAGGACACGGGTTGGCAGGCAATTGAGATGATCAAGGAGAGGGTCAACAGACTAAAGGATAGGCAGTGGGTTGTTGTAGCAGGGGAATTGAATATGACAGGGGTGAAATGGTTAGAGGGTGCAGAAGGAATGGGTAGAATGATGCAGAGAATGGCACCACAATTAGTCAACAGAGGATTAGTCCAGGTAGTAGAAACACCTACGAGATGGAATGCGGGGGGTTTGGGTCAGTGCTGGATGTGGTGTTGGTCAGACCTAGGACTGTGGTAGTTGGTTCAATAGTATTGGATGGTATAAGTGACCATCATATCCTGGTTGTGGAAATTGGGATTGGCAGGATGAGGGAAGTGCAAGTGGCAGAAAGGTTGGTGTGGCAGTATGGGAGAGGAGACAAGAAGGGTGCAGAGATATTCCTCAGAGACAGGTTTAAAAAATGGTCTATGGAGGAGGGTGTAAACGGGTTGGGAAGGGAGTTTGGAGGATTAATGGAGGTTATGTTGGAGAAATTTGTGCCAATGAAATGGTTACGGACTGAGGGAGATCCGCCATATTATGTACAGGAGATTTTGAAAATGAAGAAGAAGTGCAGAAAATTACATGCCAAGTGGAAATGAAGGGATGTTAAGATCTAAAGAAATGATGAAACAAATGGATAGGGAGCTTGAAAGGAAGATCAAACAGGCAAAAAATGTATTTCTGGGGAACATGGTGAAAGAAGGAAAAAGCAAGGAATGGGGGAAATTGTTTAGGTATGTTAGGAGGTTAAGGGGAGGAGAGGAAGGGGTCCCTCTGTTAACAGGAAGGGATGGTAGACATGCGACAAATAACCAAGAAAAATTGGAGATGCTGCAAGGACAGTACTTGTCAGTGCTTGAGGGTTCGGGGGGTGTTTAGTGAGTTTAAGATGAGGGAGTGGGAGATAGAAAAGGTAATTAGGGGTTTGGAGACCAGTAAGGCAGGGGAACCAGATGGAATAGGAAACACAGCACTAAAGTTTGGTGGCAAGGAGATGGCGAAATATTTAGAAGTGCTGCGTAAAAAGTCCTTACGAGTGGGTAAGATACCACAAGATTGGAAGGATGCTATGGTGGTACCTATACACAAGCAGGGAGAGGATAGGGGGAGGCCTGGCAGCTACAGACCGGTGAGTCTCATATCAAGTACAGGAAAAGTAACAGAGAGGCTGGTGGTGCAGTATGTGGTGAGGGTTATGAACAATAGGAATTGGTTGGAGGAGTCCCAGCATGGTTTCAGGAGGGGTTACTCATATGAGATTCAACTGGCCTAGGTTATTAGAGGATCTGGTGCAGGTAGTTGATGAGGGGAAGCAGGTGGATGCCTGCTTCATAGATTTTGAGAAGGTATTTGATAAGGTGCCCCATGGGACATTGATGAGGAAAGTGGAGGTGCTGATACCAGACAGGAGGGTTGTGGAATGGATATGGGACTTTCTCAGGGGGCGAAGGCAAACGGTGAAAGTGGAGGAGGCAATATTGGAGGAAGAGGAGGTTACGTCAGGGGTACCACAGGGTAGCGTGCTGGGTCCTTTGTAATTTACCATAATGGTAAATGACATGTGTTTGGGGATTAGGGGAAAAATCAGATTGTTTGCAGAAAATTGTGTTGTATATGCTGAGGTGGGAGAGGGGGGTGGAAATTTGCAGGAGAACATTGATAAGATATGGTTGTGGACTAGAAAAAATAAAATGAAGATAAATGTAAGAAAAACTAAGGTAGTGAGGTTCACAAGGAAGAAGATGATAAACAGGGACATGTACAGATGGGAGGGACAAGAGATAGAAGAAGCAGCAGAATATAAGTATCTAGGGATAGTACTGAAGGGAGACCTCAGGTGGAAAAAACATGTAGAGAGGGTGGTTGCAAAGGGAAGAAGCGCTCTGGGTATTCTGGGAAGTGTGCTGAAGGGAGTCAGCTGTGAAGTGAAGGAGAAGGCTTATGGCACAATGGTACGGCCAATGTTAGAATATGCTGCAGTAGTATGGGACCCGCATGTGGATGTGGAGGTGCGAGAACTGGAAAAGGTGCAGAGAAAGGCAGCAAGATGGGTGAAGGGTAGGAGGAGAAGGCAGGGGCAAGATGGCGAGGAAGAAAGGAACTATAGGCCATTAGTAATGATGAAAGAAATGGGGTGGATCTCATTGAAGGACATTAGGAAAGTTGGACGGTTAGTCAGGATGTACAGGATGGGGAATGAAAGGGAGGCTGGGGAGTGTTACACTGCAAGCTAAGTAAGGTGGTGTTTAGAGGAAGAGGAAACAACAGTGAGAAGGTTCAAAGGGTGTGGAGGAGAACGGAGCGGGGTAGGCAGTCGATGCTTGTGAGGTCTGTGAGGGAGTGGAATGTGTTGAGGGAGGAATTGGTATCTGTGAGAGGGGTTGGTAATATCAGGAAGGGAGTGGAAAAGGAGTTGGTTGGTGAAGTAGAGGAGAGAGAGCTCGCCACCGGGCGGTAGCCTAATTGCGAGTGTGTGTATGTATGTAGTTAGCATTTCGAGACCTCAAACGATCACTAGAATGCGCTTATAATAGTTCCTTTCGTTACGAAACGAAAATTCGAGTATAACTACGAGTATTTTTGTCGAGCAGAAACGAAATGTATAGTTGAGCATAATTCCCCTGTCAGATTATTTAAATTAATTATGATCGACTTAATGAAATTAAGCAGTAGTCTACATTAAACAATAAATATTTGGTTTCCTCATAGTTAACTTAATTAAAAGATTGATGAGTTTGTGGAGATATGATTTGTGTATATTGTCCTTTTATTTTACTGATTTATGTGTCTCATGTTCGTTTCGATTCTGATAAAAATCTTTTTATTGAATTATATTATATGTTTTTTATTTATCCAAATATAATTTTGTACAATCTGACAGATTCTATATCCATCATAAAAAGTGTAGCCTATTTCAAAATATATTGTATTGATGTTTGTTTGTAGGTAAAATATGTTGTGTATGTTAATTGCTTCTCTTTCACGAACTGCTGGCAGTATTGTTTTGGTTTTACAAATTATCACGTGCCCTGAACCAATAAAACTACAGCCGTCTGCCGTCTAACTCCTCAAACAAAGCTATCCTCAACTGTTTTCAAGGTTTGGCGGGGAGTTTTTTGTCTTCATTTTTATATTGCATTTACAAATAATCGTTAAGTCACAGTTGTTTTAGTGTTAGAATTTACTACGATACCAGTATCTGTCTGCTTGAAGGAATGCGGTTAGAAACTGACACGAGATTAAATGGTTTCTCTACCGAGATCGTAGAACCATTCGTTCATGCTGGTGCTGTCATTGCAAATAAAATCAAAAGTTTGCAGCAAGTGAAGGTATGTCTGTTAGTATGTATAATTATAAATAATATAAATTATTACTAGTGATGGGAAATATAGTTCACTTGAATGAACTAGGTCGTTCCGAACTAGTCACATTTGGGAACAGTTCATTGGGAACCATTCTATTGGGAACTATATAGGTCACAGTCGATTGATCACGCTTACTGGCGAACTGCAGAGTGCAAGTGTAACCTCGGTCCCGAGAACTAGATTGGTCTTTCTCTGTACCTCGGTCCAAGAACTATATAGATCGTTCTCCGTTTCCTCTTTTACAGTTCTATTTCCCCTCAGAATAATCTAAGCAAGGGTTAAACGGAAAGAGAAGCAAATAAGTGATGCTTGCGAATTAATTTTTAAAGAATTTGTGCTTTATTGTGTGTAGATGAAATTCTTTTAAATTTAGAAGTAAGATAAATGAATTGTGAAAATATCGTTATACTGAGTTATCCATGCCTATGTTGTGTAATATAACACCAAATTACTTTTGAAACTGATAGTAACGACCTCAACAATATAATAAGTTGTGTTGCGAGAGACAACGAGGTGTAAAGTTAATCCGGAGGGGGGAAAGCTGCAGGGAACGACGTGAATATCTGAGCATGCGCACTTGCGCACCTGGTGTAGTTATTGGTACTGAGAGAATGCTAACCGATATCACAAGAGACTAGTTTTTTATGTCACAGTGAACTATCTACCTCCGTTCTTTTTGAAGACCAGTTCGAAATAAATTTTGTGAACTACCCATCATTAATTAATACCTACACTCACAATTTGGCTACTGCATGGTGGAGAGCTCTCTTGTCTCTCCTTCACCCACCCAACTCCTCTTCCACTCCCTTCCTGAACTTTCCAACACCCCTCATAGATACCAATTCCTCCCTCAACACATTCCAGTCCCTCACAGACCTCACAAGCATGGACTGCCTACCCCGCTCCGTTCTCCTCCACACTCTGAACTGCTCACTGTTGTTTCCTCGTCCTCTCAATACTCCCTTATGTAGCTTGGAGTGTAGCCCTCCCCATCCTTCCTCTTCATTTACCACCCTGTACATCCTGACTAGCCATTCAACTTTCCTCCTATCTTTCAATGAGCTACACCCCATTTTTTTCAACATCACTGATGGCCTATAGTGCCCTTCTTCCTCCTCATCCTGCCTTCTCCACCTATCCTTCATCCATCTTGCTGCCCTTCTCTGCTCCTTTTCCAGCTCTCTCACCTCCACCTCCATCTCCATGTACGGGTCCCATACTGCCACAGCATATTCTAACATTGGCCGTACCATTGTGCCATACGCCTTCTCCTTCACCTCACAGCTGACTCTCTTCGACACCCGTCCCAACCTACCCAGAGCACTTCTTCCCATTGCAACCACCCTCTCTACCTGTTTTTTCAATCTGAGGTCTTCCTGCAGTACAATCCTTAAATACTTATATTCTACTGCTTTTTCTATCACTTGTCCCTCCCATCTGTACATGACCCTGCTTATCATCTTCTTCCTTATAAACCTCACTACCTTACCTTTTCTTACATTTATCTTCATTATATTTTCCTTGGTCCAAAACTATATCTTGTCAATGCCCGCTTGCAAATTCCTCCTCCCCCCACCCCCCATTTTCCCACTTCAGCATACACAACACAATTGTCTGCAAACAATCTTATTTTTGCCCTAATCACCAAACCCATGTCATTTGCCATTATGGTAAATAACAAAGGACCCAGCACGCTTCCCCGTGGTACCCTGATGTAACCTCCCCTTCCTCCAATATTGTCTCCCCCACTTTCACTCTCTGCGTTCTCCCCTTGAGGAAGTCCCCTATCCAGTCCACTACCCTCTTGCCCGGTATTAGTAAAAATAAACAAAAATTAAACAGAAAAAATATTGTTATATTAGTATATTTTAACATATAAGCATTGTTTATGAACATAAGGCTGCGTTCTAGCTGACCATTTAGTATAACTTATTGGTATTATGGTAGGTATTTGGTTTTATTTGTAATAAGCATTGACAAGAAACAAGGATCTAGTAAGGGCCCTGCTACAATTACCATGTCCCCTGTCTTATCTGATGTTGAGAACACTGATTGATCTATTTGATCATGTGATGTCATGAGCCTTGTCCTCAGTCCGCAGCAAATTGGGGAATTTCTCATCTTTGTCCTCAGTTTAGTCTTTCATGGAAGAATAAGAATAATAATTAACTGGTGAAATCTGCGTGCTATCTGTAATAGTAAACAAAAGCAGTTGTAAACATTGACATCAAGGCGCATGTAGTCTGTGCAAGTACCGAGCAGGACTAATTGTAAATAATAAATATGTGCCTTTTACTTACTGCCTTAGTTATTCAATAAAAGCAGAAATCTCAGAAATGCATAATTGAGGTAAAATTTAATCTAATAGAGAAATTTAATTTTCGATGAACAACACAATGCGAATATAAAAATTTATGTTCCAATCACCGATAACCAAAATACATCAACTACTATAATTAAAATCACCTTTAAATCAACACCCCAAATTTATGTCAGCCAAATACTAGTGAATTTAAATAAACAAATCTGAAACAAAATAGCGCTAAATATTCACTGCTATCTGGTAGCAGTTTTCAAACCAACTTGTTGGGATAGCTTTGGACATCTATTGTAGCAGCAAATTGTGTGCGAGTTTCGTGACATCAGTGAGGACAGGACCGAGTACAGGGGACACTGGAAGTACACAATCAATATTTGTTAAATCAAAATTGACGTTCAACATCCAAGCATTATATTCAGAAGCTGGCAATAGTTTTTTGTGCACTGATTATTGTGATTTCATAATTTAGTATTTTAATAGGTTCTAGGTATTTAAAACTAAACACTAAAATACAAAATACATCTTCATTTTAGTCTCCTAATTGAGGTCATGTAATCATTTACAAGAAAACCAAAAGTGCCAGTTTTTACATTGCCGCAGAATTGTCCTTGCAGCCATCGTCACACTTGGTTGTACACTTGGTAAACACAACTTTTGTCCTAATGTATTTCCATTAATTTGATAGGCCTAAATTAAATAGGCCAAACTGCTCAACTGTTTGTAAATATTTACAAAATCAGATATTTTGCTTATCTATTTTCATTTCCTGACCCATTTGTTCTTAACTAGCATATCACAGTGTTTCTGTCTAAACAAAATTTGGATCTTTTGTACGGCCAGGTACCGATCATTTACACAGAGGTAATATCACCAACATGGCATTGGTGTTACACTTTTTTCCTATTACCTCACCCATTCCCTCACAACGTGCAGGGTATACACAGAAATGTGGAGGTTTTCGAGCAGGGACAATTTCAGCATAATGGAGAGCACAAGGCAAGATGAGGGGAATGTCAGTTTCATGTCATTTAGAACTAGAGAGATTTAAAAGTTTGGAAGTTACTATTCAGTGTGGTAAACTAATGTAGGTATCTGGAAACCATCGTGCTGCAATTAGTGCGCACTATGGATTACAGAACAACATGAACACAATGTGCAAACAATAATTTGAAAATACCATTATAATTTTAGCCTCTTATTTATACATTATACTCTGCAAAAAGGCGGAATGTCAATTACAAAACAATACAAAAATGAGTAATGTCACAGAACCAATATTACATTTAGCATGTTGGTTGCAATTAAACTAAACCAAATGTGACATAGGCTCCATATTACCTACAATATATAACTCGTGAGAACAATATAACAAAGCTGAAATGTAATAATATAAAGGAATAAACAAAATAAAAAAGTACTACAGTTTAAAAATCTGCAGTGTTATAGGGAGATTAAAACTATTTAGTTTTTCTTTTCGTGCTGTTCTTGGTTTGGTTGGCTGCTTGGCTAGTCTTGTGTGGCAGGGTTTTCTAGGTTTTTCTTTATTTCAGGTTTGCAAAACTGTTTGAGATATTGGGAGTAAGTTAATTTAATTTCTCCAAAGAGATTGGTATCAAATCTGTCACAGAAAAGATTAGTTTTAATGGTACATTCCAAGTAGCCCATAGTGTTGCTTGGTTTCACAGCATACAATAAAGCATAGGTGTGTATACACATACCAACAGGTTGCAAACAATCATATTTTCGTTGAGGTGGTTCGGCATCAAGAATTCACATTTCTGCAGTGACTCGTATAAATGATGTGGAGCAGACTCCCAATTTCTCGTATGGGCCTTGTAGCAAAAGGACATGTCTTTCGGTACAGTAAGGTCAGAAATGAAGACTAACTGCACAGTAAAGGCTGATCAACTGCAACAATATGAAAAGTAAAATGTTTATAGCAGGCTGTCTTAAATTCTGCAATCCTTTCATTAGATGTTTCTGCAGGGCATTTCTGGTTAACTAGTCTTTCGTGAGACTGGTTTAGTTTGATGTTCTTACGATGCTGGAATCACATAGCCCCAACGCGCATGGCACGGCTGCCAACAGCCAATTAAATACAAGATAGGTCGTCGTAAGTCCGACCGATTCTGCGACCAGCAATTTTGGATTAGAAATGATTTCTATTCTTCTTTGTTGTGCGGCATGATGCACAGAATGTACGTTGCAAAATGAAATTGTATTGCAAGCTTTCCCTACAATAGTAAATATGCAGCTTAAAAGAAAAATTAATTGAAAACTACTGTATCTAACTCTTAAAAATAATAATTTTTTCTTTTGTGTGCATTAGTGATATCAATTTGTCATCATTACGTATTACAATTTCCCTCTTGTTCACCGCCTTTGAGACTAACGTAGCCTATCAGTGCCTTCTAAATAGTTATGTTAAATGCAGAGAGTGTGGTGTCGGTTATGCTGTACATTCAAGTAGTCGCATTGAAATGTGTCGTGGTTGCATTTTGGTTGTATCATGCTGTGTTGGTCGGGTGTATGTGATTCTGGCATGAGAGTGTGGTATTTTGAGTTCCATATTGTTTTGATGGAGCAGTGGAAAATTTTGCTCGATGGAAATAACATTTAAATTATTTAACTTCGAAAATTATAACTTAATGAAAATACAAAATGTGATACATACGTCGTTCGTATTCATACAGCTGAGATAATAGTCGTTCATCGTTCCCTGCAACTTTCCCCCTCCTGCTCTCTCTTTCTCCCTTTGTTTCTCTTTCTCTCTCTCTCCCTGTGTTTCTCTCTTTCTTTTTCCCTTTGTTTCTCTCTTTCTTTCTCCCTTTGTTTCTCTCTTTCTCCCTTTGTTTCTTTTGTTTCTCTCTTTCTTTCTCCCTTTGTTTCTCTCTTTCTTTCTCCCTTTGTTTCTCTCTTTCTCTCTCTCTATTTCTCCCTTTGTTTCTCTCTTTCTCTTTCTCTCTCTCTTTCTCTCTCTCTCTTTCTCTATATCTATCCCTCTCTCTATATATATACACACACACACTTTGACCGAAGTTAACCTTACATTCGTATTTACGATGTAGACAAACAAATATTATTCACTCACTACAAAAGTGTGGAAAGTGCTGCATTTTTCAGGCCATGTGCATTTCAATAATTATATTAACGGTTTACAAATATATGTACAAAGCATACAAATGTACTGTTGTAACTTCTTGAACTAGTGTTTTTCTTTGGCAATCCTTGCGAGTTTACGTCACTAAAATCACGTTTGTTCGTCACTAGCATTTAATAATTTATTTGCAAATTTATTTATTAAAATCAACACTGCGCACTTTTCCTGATACAAACAAACTTAAATTTTTGTACGGAAATTATATTCGTGTCACTTCATTGAGGAAAGCGATTAGGAAAATGGCGGAACAAGCAGTTTTAACAACGTGCCCATTAATATTACATTTCACTTAACAAAATGCACTATAACAGTACCTACAACCAACTATGTTTTGGAAAAAACAAATAAAAAAAGAATTAATTTCTGATTAAATTATCCGACAACACCAAGAAGATATTCGTATAATAAACACGATGAGAAAAAAAATGTGCACACAATTGCCTTCACTGGGCTGGAAACTGGAAACTAGTGATGAGTAGTTTACGAACTACCAGTTAATTTTGAACTGGTCTTGAAAAAGAACTAGGTGCATAGTTCACTGCAACATAAAAGAACTAGTCTCTTGTGATATCGGTCAGTCATTCTCTTAGTACCAGTAACTATGCCAGGGGTGCCACAATGCGCCACTGCACATGCTCAGATAATAGTCGTTCGTCATTCCCTGCAACTTTCCCCCTCCTGTTATCTCTCACTCCGGCTATGGGATTCCGGGTTCGAAACCCAGTCAGGATATGGATGTTTGTGTCGTCCATTTAACATGTTTCATCCTCATCTGCACTAAAGACCTCACTGTTACGGTGTCGTAAAACCCTCTCACACTCGTACTATAAATACGATGTTTCCAGACATACGAAAATTCCAGTATCTGTAAGAAAATACAGCTGATAGCCGCACTAATACGAGTATAGCTATGACAGTAAAATACAGAAAAACGCTCATTAATGTAATGTCAAGTTTTACACACTCGCAATAAAGAAGTGAAAAACTGCTTTTTTCAAGTATATTCACTCACTTTGGATACAGTTTTTTGATATTATTTACATCAAATTAAAATTAAGTAATTTTTGTAATTAAAGTTCTATTAAAATGTTTCTAATACTGGTTTGAATAAATCCAGTGTGTCGGAACCATTTTTGTTGAGTTTGTACACTACTGACTTGGAAAAATTAACTTTACACCTGGTTGTCTCTCGCAACACAACCTATTATTGGTTGTTACTATCAGTGTCAAAAGTAATTTGGTGTTATATTACACAACATAGGCATGGATGACACAGTATAAAGATATTTTCACTATTAATTTATCTTACTTCTATATAAAAAATAAGTAATTTCATATACACACAATAATGCACTAATTCTTCAGAAATTAATTTACAAACAACACTATTTACTTCTTTCCGTTTCACCCTTGCTTAGATTCTTCTGGGGAGGGCAAACGGAACTGTGAAGGAGGAAACAGAGAAAGACCTATCCAGTTCTCGGGCCGAGGTACAGACCTATCTAATTCTCAGACCGCAGTACAGAGAATGACCTATCTAGTTCTCGGATCGAGGTTAAACTTGCGCTCTGCAGTTTGCCAGTACGTGTGATCATTCGACTGTGACCTATATAGTTCAAAAGAATGATTCCCAATGAACTGTTCTCAAATGTGACCAGTTCGAAACGACCTAGTTCATTCTAGTGAACTATATTTCCCATCACTACTGGAAACATAAACATGGCTAGCCATTGGTTGTAAACGTTTACTGATCGTATGTGTTGACATACTCTGTCATAAATGCTGAACATGTTTAAGTCCCGTTACTAATAGCCCATAAAATTTAATATTGCTTTAGAAATATAATTTAAACCATAAATTGTGTAAGTATAATTAAGATTTAAATTACGACTCTTAGTTTCGAGTACTATTTTCTTCCAAAACCGTCGTCAAAATAGCCAACCTAACAACACGGATCCCGCAGCAGTTAATCAGCTGATACAATACTCTAGGAGCGAGAGCATTTACTGTTTACATACTGGGTAGGTTGGTCACATAGTCCTTCAAATTTGAGACCACGTATATGGAATAGAGTATAGGTTCTGTTACTCTTTTTCCTACTGTAATGTCTTTCTCTTCCTTTGAAAGAACCTAAGTGGTTCACAACACATTCTGTAACATCGTCACTCATTCTGCATTGCTTGTGATAATATTTCCCTCTCATATCCTTCAGCAATTGTCCAGTTAGTCTGAAGAAATTCTTTTTTCTTTGATATTCCATGCAGTGGCACAAATGCTTTATAAACATACCAGCATTTCTTTAACTTGCCCATCATGAACTATCTTTACCTTGTATGTATGTGTAGGCCTTATCATGAAATCTGGCAGATTATTCTGTTTCCCTGGAGCGCTGCACCAGTTCTTAATTGCATGGATTGATTGATCGATATGAGGCCACATAAGTAACTATTTTGTTCATATACAGACCCCATATAACTAAATTCCTCAATAAGTCTCTCCACTTCACCGGAAGGAATCACAGCAAAACAATTAAACCTTGAACCCCTACATTCATGGGAAGATAAATGCAAATTCAGGACCATAACCTTTTTTTCTTTTTACTTCCTCTGTATTTTGCACACCTCTGCCATCTCTTCATCAGTACCTGATATAATCACACTGTTTTGGTAGATGACCTCACACAACTTACTGTAAACACAGTTCCCGCTGGAACCGGCACTGGCCTCACCAAACCTCCCCTCTAGGTGGCCGATACCTATAAAAGGTTATACCTAGAGCACTACTTTCTAACTTTACGTTAACCTTCCCAACCAAAAAATTGGCTCTTTTGTTCTTCAGGATCCACCAGGAACTTAGCGTTTTTGAAACCGCCATGCTGTCCGAAAATTAAATTCTAACTACACTAAACTACTCACACACACACACACACTTATCTATTTGCATCCGCGCTTGTCCTTTCGTGAGTAAAAATAAGCATGGCGGTATCCCTTTATCTCTTTACGCTGCACAGTGCGCTCGAGTGCATATGGGACTCAGATTCGGGGAATGACCGGTTAACCAGAATTGTTCCCCTCCATCTCGCCCCCCCCCCCCCCGGGTCAAAGGGCGAGTCATGACCACATTGCAGACAATTGTTTCGGTACTCATACACACACACACTCACTCGTTCAAAATTCATTCTTCTTGGATGTTGGTCCTACCGTCTGGAAGCTATGCGTCCTTGTTCTATTTTCGCATTCCAGTGCCTTTGCCTGTGTCGTCATCGGGGGATTCCTTGAACGAAGACTCCTTTGCCCAGGAATGGTTGTAATTGGTGATTGTCGATTCGGGTGAAATGGGGGAGGGGAATAATATTCCTGTGGGTGATTTATTCTGTTCACGTTATTCCGTTCCTTACAGGTAGCAGCCAAGAGGGGGAGGGGGACCTTGTACTTCCTTTTTCCATCCACCTCCCCAGCATGTTTCCTGTTTGGTTCGGTTCCCACAATTGGGGAACTATGGACTTTGATTGGGTTATTTAGATGCTGTCCGAGATAGATTAGTACCTGACCACAGTATACCCTGTGAAGGGCTTACTGTAATCAAAGGTACGCCTCCCATATGTACGGATGACATCACAGAAGATTTCTTGTTAGGATAGTTGCTCTCGACGATGCCAGTAGCACTCCTTGAGCATGCTCAGGAGTGCTACTCTCTCTGGGTAGACCCACCTGGGCAACGAGTCTGTCCATGGCCTCCATCTGGGGAAAAGGATCCTGCCCTCCCCCCCCCCCTTCTGCCTGATTAACCAATGCCAGAGCTGCCATCAAAACACTTGGATCTTCCAGTCTTGACAGCAAAGCACCATGGACAATCTCATCATACATCCATGTTGGGTCATCAGGGTGTGCCTGTACAGAAGCATCAGCCATGTTTTTATCATCCGTCCAGTCAACTGTGAATATTTTTTTGGGAGCTGCTTCATTCCTCCTTGTCAACTGTTTGTGGAGGAAGACTTCCCTGTACACTTACGTTTCTGTAAGTCTTTCAGGTTGGACCCCCTCCACAAGCACTCCCGCTTCCTTTACTTACCTGGCAGACTGTTCTTCACATGTTTTCCCTTACCAATTTACTCATATTTCTTACATGAGCAAATCCTTATCAGATGAACACCATAGGATTCCATAAACAAGGCCATCCATCATTGGGTTGCTCTGCTTGGTCTGTAGGTGTTTCCTCCTCCAGATCTATAACTCTCATTATTGATCTGGATCTGGGAACTCCTTTCCCGTGTTCTTGTTCTTACTTTCTCTTCCAGGCAGTGGTCGGGGGTTCTGTGACCACTTCAAGACACTCATCGCCATCTGTCGATCTGAATCTTCCTAGTTCCTGAGTCACAGGAACTATGGCGTCATTATCTCCATAGTGGATTGGTCGAGGTGTGAGAGGGCCACCTTCATACTCGTCCGAGACAAATATTCTTGGGTATATGTGTTCAGCCATCTTGGTTAAACTCAACTCCAAGACTTTCCCCAAAATCTTCACTCAGACTGTGGCTTAGCCACCAGATGTCAAATTCCTCATTCCTTTTACCTATAGCTGTTAGGTACCGAAGTACCTCAGGAGCCTTGTACCAGTCCCTGAGCATGGCCCAGAGGTCTAATGGTCCCCGTTGCCCTTCAAATTCAATCCGTTGGTCCTCAACCTTTGGGCATTCCTCTGAGTGGGTGGAGGTATCTGGTACCCCACACCCTAGGCATTTATGGTAGTCTACTTACTCCATAGATAACAAATTTGCCTTTAAGTTTCCATGTTTAGTCAAAAACTGCACAGAGTAATGACCTATTTCAAGCCACCCCATGCGCAGCCTCTGCCGGACATTAGGAAAGATCTCATACATTGTTCTACCTTTTTCTGAATTATCTCATCTGGCCTGCCACGCTGTTAATGTGGCTTCTAATTATCTTTCGTTTACCATGGACCCTTTGAGTTTTAACGTCCGGTAGCCAAGGCCCCAGTTTTCATGAGCCACAGCCCTGAACTTCTGGAACATCATCACATCTTTGTTCGCCATTTAGCTAACGTGTCCATGGAACGTGAGATGGGCCTCCAATATGACACGCAAATATTTCATTGTTCATACATGCTTGACGATTCTTCCCTTCGATCAAACTGTTGGAGCTTTTCAAAGATTTCCTTTGATCATTAGACTGTTCATCTTTTCTACCGAGAACGGCAGCTTGAAGTTCTTGGCTCAATCCTGTATGGTCTTTATGACATCTTCCGTTTTCCCCTCCAGTTTTCTTGTGCTCTACGCCGGTATCAGGAGCAACCCATCATCAGCGTATCCATAGATCACGCAACAATTCGGGAGGTTCAGCTGCAGCAGTCCCTCAAAAATAACGTTCCACAATAGTGGTCCCAGAACAGAGCCCTGTGGGCAACCTTTACTGAGCACCTTCTCCTCCCTATTGTCTCAACATTCCAACACACAGGTTCTATCTGTCAAGAAGCTCATTATTGTCCAGTAGATATTCTTGGGGCATTCCAACAAGCGTAACTGCCACATTATCTGTGGCCACCACGTATTGTCAAATGCTCTCAATATATCCAAGGATACTGCCAACACGTAGGTCTCGGAGTAACTCCTTGCTTGATTCACCATGTCGATGACTGCCTTTTCCATACTTTTCCCTCGTGCAAAGCCATATTGCCTTGGGTATAGCCCTTGGACTGCATCCAAGTATTCTAACAGTCTTCTGTTTAGTAGATGCTCCAGTGTCTTCCCCATTAGTGACAGAAGTATTATTGGCCAATATGATGGGTTCTTACCCCCTCCTTTATACAGAACTTTCAGGAGACCTTTCTTCTACTCCTCTGGAAAGCAACCCTTATCAAGGCAGTCATTGAATAGTGTTAACATCTCTTCTCGTATCCTTGGATATGACCGTAAGAGCATTTCCCCCGTCAGTCCATCAAGCCCTGGGGCTTTTTTGAGCTTTATTCTCCTAACTGCCGAATCCATTTCTTGCTGGGAGAATGGTGCTTTCTGTTCTATATTCAAAGCTCTCTTTTCCATTGCTCTGATTTCCTTGTGATACTCCACTTCCCCGTCCTGGGTATCACTTGGCAACAGTATTTCCATAATGTGTCTGGCGTTATCCTTGAAGGACTGCAAGAGATGCCCATCTGTCTCTAGGGCCTGAAGCTCCTCTGAGTACTTCTTCTTTCCTGTCACCATCCGATAGACCAAGCCCCATGGGTCATTTCCCCTGTCCGATACAAGCTCTCTCCATGCTTGTTGCCTTTTCTTTCTTAGATTCTTTCGGTAATCCCCTCTAGCAGCATTGTACTGCTGAACAGCCCTAGCCCGCAGATTGGGTTGATAGATTCTCTTGAATATTTTCAATAGACTTTTTACAGTTTTCCTAAGTGCTCTAGTTCATCATATACTTTTTGAATATATACCATTTATTGTGTTAGAAATGTAAGCACATTATGAAATGAATTAGACAAGAATCACTCACCACAAATTCATATTAATATAGAAATATCATTAAATGTACGTACTTTGTAATGACTAAGGAGGCATCACAACATACGTACGTTTCAACTATGTATATACTCGGTAAATCTCTTTATGTTTTGGATCTTCTAAAAGCATGGTTACTGTGCTTTTAGAAGATCCAAAACATAAAGAGAAGGGGTTTACCTTAACTTAAAAAAACTGGTTTAGCTGTTTCATATACAGAAGGCCTGGAGACCACAAGTGCATCTCTTAGCAATCAATGTAAACTCAACAGAACAGGCCACAATGACTATCATGCCTTTCTGTGCATGGTATCCACCACCGATCAAGAAAGCAGCTCATCACTTATACTTATAATTATTACATTGTCCTTGATAAAACATTTACGTAAACTTCAGAATGATAATCATACTTACTGTTTACATGTGCTATTGAAATTTTATATGAAATATCTTTTGTACCCTAACTGCGCTGAAGACAGAGCACCATTCTTGAGAATAAGGTATTGCAGGTTTAATCCCTTAGAGAGTCCAATCATTTCACAGGTAGAAATACATGATACGTAATTAAAATTACTGTGTTACATCTAAATATTTAAGTATTGAGCGCATGATGCAATAATAACAATGAACTTTATCTCCAACAAATATTTTGTATATAACCATACTCCATATATGTTCATCTCAAATACTTGCAACCTACTAGACATTTATAAATATGTATCAAGCTGGTCACACTTTTATGACTCGAGACAAGCAACACAAACTGTCATGTAGTGATAATGGTATGCAAACATACATTGTGTAAAAATATGGTTCTCACTTCATCATTGAGTGTAGCAGAAAGCGGATTGTTACGTCAACATTCATCTACCGCGATGGCATACAGTGTTAAAATATGAAGATGGAATCATTGGTTGAAGACTTAACATTTGTAACATTCATTGCATCGCCAACAGAAAGGGACTCTGGAGATTCACTCCTTACATCACCACAACATGAAAGTAGCCATTGCATGTTCAGTATAAGCATACAAGACTTACCATTTCAGTAACGGCGACGTGGTGTTCGCCCGCAGTGATAGTCTGGATAGGCATAGAAAGAAGTGCAAAGACAATGTTCATCGAAAAGTGTGTGGAAATAAGTATTGTAGCAAGACATTTACTAGCAGCTCTAGTTCTGGACGCCATGAAGATAGTAACTGTTCATGCACCATCAGCTACAAAACTTAACGCTGTGATTACTATAACTCAGTGTTTACCTGAAGTGATAGTCAAAGCAAGAAATATAATGACAATGTGTGTTGTCCATCAGGAAGTGAGTGCAAGTATTGTGACAATTAGGTATACTGAGCATGTATGTGTATATAGTTCAAAAACCTACCTCGCAGCTTACAATGAAATTTTTCTCCAACAGATACATAGCCATACTCCATATATGTTCATCGCAGTTTATCAACCAGGTCATTGGGGCCCTCAGAAAATAAGTAGCTAGACTTCATGTCACTCTTCACATGTCTGCATGTATGTTCTTCTGAGATGGGTAGGTTTAAGCATGATGTTTAGTGGCAACACAGCCTTTACAAGTTGTGTAATGTGTGTTCAAATTATCATACTGTATTATGTGAATTAATTTTTCTTGTATGGAGTGGTTTCATATGTTGAATGTGGTTCCCCCAGCCCTCATGTTTGGCTGATGCTACAATGTGGTTTACAACAAGGCCTGCTGGCTGTTCAGGTCATGAAGAGTGAACAGCGACTATGGAGAACATGTTCTTCTTTAACGATGGAAAATATTCAGGAAAGTTATTGGTGTCGCTACTGCAAAAAGACATTAAACAACTGCAGACAGCATTAAGCTGGCTGTTATCAGAACGCAGGTCGTACTATGTTCACATGTGAAAAGTGTGAATCTCAGTTTGGATGTCGTAGCAACTTGAAAAAACATCTTGCAACATATAAGGGTCTCCCTGCACTACCTGCCAAGCGATATCTGCGAAAAGTACCAGGTAAATGTGAAAGTTAATCTACAAATGTTGAGAGCAGTACTTCCCTCCTGCCAAGACATCCATGCAACTATTGTAACAAGATGTTTACATATGTATACAATGCAAGGAGACATGAAAAAAGTACTTGTGTGAGAAGCACCATTCGCATGACATATCAATGTGATAAGTGACGAAGAATGTATGTACGTGTTAATGATTTTTATAGACTTTAGAACTTAGTAAGTTGCAAAATTCCTCACAAGCTGCCACTAACAGTATATCAAATATAACATTTGCTGCATCATCATCCTCGTTGTCATCATCATCATCATCATCCATCTATCATCATCATCATCTGATTCTACAACACAGCCTAAATCAGTGCTCTGCAAGCCAAATCCTAATATTAGTGACTTTTTCCTGAAGTGATCTGCATTCAGGGAGCGCCTAAAAGAATATGTTGCACCAAATATGACAATTGCATTTAAAGAGTTTTGCAGTTTCCTGTCAAATATGAAACCTAATATAATAGCCAAATTGTTGATGATGTAGAAAAACATGGTGCTGTTAAATACAATATGTGACTGTAGCTATACGAAGCCAGAGCCCCACAATGTTGAATATTATACCAGAGCCTTCAAGACCTCAAATGTAGCTGTATATCATGCATATGCAATGGAATGCTGTGTTGATAGTATACGCAAGTTATGTCAAGAGTAAGAAGAAATGGTTACCAAGGGTTCAGGTTGGACTCTGGCTTCAGTAAATATTCTAGACCTGAGAACAAGTGGGTGCTATCTGCTTAGCAAATAGGCACATATTGACTTCCCTGTACCCCACTACAGAGAATTACAGCATAGGTTCATTTTTGACTGGTGGGATTGTGGTATAAATTATAGCAACCAAAGAATACTGTCTGGTTGTTACACAGAACTGCATTGCATTGGTTCTACATGAAGACAGCAGTTAGGGGTCAGCACTGTGAAATTGAGTATGGTGTGTACGACTGCATGCAAACCTTCACCGAGTGATCAACAACTAAACGGAAAACGATGATACTATGTCAAGACCTTCAGTAAAAGTTGCTATGAACGACACCATGACAGAAGAATGGTCAAAGAAACTTACCTCCAGAGTACTAACATGTGATATATGTGGTGCAACAATTTGGTAGAAACAATCATTTAAAGAGGACACACTTGTACGTGTAAAGGTAACGCACCTTCGCTTGACTTGAAACAAAATACATTAAACCTATTGCCGGACTGGCACTCAACAATTGGAAGATTGAATGCAGGGCTTATTTGATGGCTGTCTGGTCCAGAGATCCAGCTGGATGAAAAAACCTTTCTGGAAGAAACTGTTGTGGATATGACTGTGTGGTAATGTGTTTAAAGAACCAGGGAAATTACTGGTAAAAAAAGGATGCATAAAAAAATGCGTAAATCTCGCTGATGAAATGTGTTAATAACTATCTGGATAGAGCAATAGCTACACCCAGTATATACCCGTGCTGTTACTGTGTGGAAAGAACTTCAGTTTTTTTTTGCATGATGATGATACAAGTTAATTATTGTACGAAGCCTATTGTAGCGCTTACCTCAATGTTTTACTTTTGTCCACTGCAGGAAAATTACTAGGAAAACAGTGTTACTACTGTGGAAAGGTCTTCAGCAAAATTTACTATGATCGTCGACATGAGAAAAATTAAATAAATGGTTACTTTGTACTATATAACTGAATTCCTGTCGTATAGGGAAGTGCATATGAGACTCTGCTGGTCTGTCATCCTAGAGCCTATCGCATCTCTCTTGGCTAGCATCATGTGCCATCCCTTCGACTTGTTGAGACCTGCATGGTGCTTGTGTTGCTGGCTGACCACCTGCGCTGCCTTACAGATTCTCAAGATGTTAGATGATCGCACAACTTTGGTCGGGTCGGATATGTTCTACTGCTAGTATTGGCTGTACTTTGAATTTCACGGTTTTGTTTCAGTCGGTTCGTACGGAAGTCGTTTGCTATTCTGTTATTCTATCCGGGAGGCCTGGTCTTGTCTAGCATAGTATAACGCAGCGTACAGTACTGGATGCATGTGTAATATGTAATTGCAATGGTTGGTAAGTGCATGTAACTGTTTTGTCATTTACATTTTATTTTTGTATCAGTGTGTGGAAGTGGTCCTTATTGTTCCCACACTTCACAATGGAAATTTTTTCACCTAGCATAACGAAAAGTGCTTGATGTTCAAGCATTATGTATTGGTTGGTAAATGCTTATAAATATCCTTTCATAATTATTTTTATATCAGTTTGTATCAGCGCGTAGCAGTGTTGTCTCTCTTGTGGGACTTATGATTTAAATGTCTTCATAGCAAGCAAAGGAACTCCATCTTTACAAGTTGCGTAATGTGCATCGCCTTTGGCACATTGTAGAATTTTTTTATTTTTATTTTGGTCTTTGTGAACATTTGCTCTTTCATGTCCTAGAGCATTCCAGCTTTTTAACAAAGTTCTTGGTGCACTGGTAACATTGATATCTTTATTATGGTCTGCAGAACCAATGGGTATGTTTTTATAGTAGCTTGACCAATTTTTCATGTTATGATAGTTTCATATCTTTTACATGTGGTTCCCGCGAACTTCTTGTTTATTTATAATACATGTTTTAATGTAACTGGTGACTGCCTACATTTTGCTCTGGTGCTTTTGTATACACCTTTGTTTTTCCAATGTATGCGTGGTTGTTGTTAAGGATTTCCCATGCTATCGAGGCATCTGGCTGCTAGCCCTCGTGTTAGAGTGCACGTAGTACAAGGACGTAGGTGTAATTAACCTTGTTGTGCTACTTGTCATTGTAGACGATGCTTGTACTATGAATTTGGTGGCTATAGCATGGGAAGTGGTGGTCAACTATGCTTGTAATTGGGTTTAGGGTATGCTTAAGTCTGCGGTCCTGTTCGTCGTCGGGGGTGATGTCTATGTTATGAGTTTGGTGACTATCTTAAATGGTTTATAAATTACAGCCGACTATGCTTATAAGACGGCTTAAGGCCTAATTGTCTCTACTGCACTCTTCAGCATCAAGGGTGATACCTATGTTATGAATTTGAAGACTATAGCTTTGGTAGGTGAGAAATGGTGGTCAAGTACGCTTATGAGAGGGCTTAATGCATACTTGACCCTGTGGTCCTTTTTGTCGTAGAGGCTGATGCCTATGTTATGTATTTGAAGACTATAGCTTTGGTGAGTGGGAAATGGTGGTGAACTACGCTTATCAGAGGACTTAAGGCGTACTTGACCCTACGGTCCTTTTCATCATCGGGGGGGATGCCTATGTTATGAATTTGGTGGCTGTATCTTAAACAGTTCGTAAATTACCGTCAATTATGCTTATTATATATGGACTTAGGAAATACCTGGCCCTGCGGTCCTTTTCATCATCAGGAGTGATGCTTATGTTATAAATTTGGTGACTATCTTAAATGGTTTGGCAATAACAGCAAACTATGCTTATAATTGAGCTTACGGCATACTTGACCATGTTGTCCTTTTCGTCATAGGGAGTGATATTTTTTTAATGAATTTGTTGGTTTTATCTTAACATTTTGGAAATTATAGACAACTATGCCTATAAGTGGGCTTAAGGTGTACTTGACACGTGTGCGATGTAAGTCTAGGCTAGTGTGAGAGGGCCGGCTTCTCTCCGTGCTGCCCTAATTGCCCAGACAAGTTGGAGATACAGAATTGTGTGCTCATGATTGTCGCACATGTGCATTGTAACACAATTGTATGTGTGTATATTTTTAGATATGTATGTATGGCTGAATGTTGTATGTGAATGTAATTTTGTTTGCCAGCACTTGCACAAACTGGAATAGGCATAATACAAGTGCTATTAATTTTTGACATATGTACAGGTGTGTGTGTGTGTGTGTGTGTGTGTATGTATGCACATGCGGTGTCTGCAGTTTTTTCTCTCTGTGAATTTGTCATTACACATCCTCTTTTTCGTGATAAGTTTATTATCTAGGGAGTGCGTAGGCCGATGAAAGTATTTACTTTATTTCTTCTCCTAGCCATGAAATGGTGATTTTTATATAAATTCGGGGCCTGTCCAAAATTTTCCCGAATGCAGGATGGTACATCCTTCTTTCTTCGATGTTGCAGTCATCTTGTGCTCAAGACATTCAACTGCTGACTTAAGGGGTGCCAGAAGGATCCTGCTCACATCACGCATTTTTTTAGTTCTGAAACAACAACCACTAAAAAAATTCTCAGCATCTTGGCAATCACCGTTTGACCTACACTCCCGATGCTGGCGCACCCCTGCAGGCGACGTGATTACCAACACACAAAATGGCTGCATCAATACTAGCGTTCCTTGCTGTGAACAGTAGAACTTAGCTTACTCTGGTGGTGGGTATGAGAATCAAAGATGGCTGCCTACAGTAGCCGATTGGTGGTGGGAATTGAAGATGGAGGTTGAGAAAAGTAAGAGAGAGAGGGTAGGGGTAGGAGACAAGAAGGAATGATAGGAGACAATAGGAGACCAGATTGAATATGAGAAAACAGAGGTATAGAGCAGGCGTGGACAGGAATCCAAGATGGCGGGGGAACCAGGCAGACGCAGTGTAATTGGTGTGTGCACCGTTATGTGTGCATAATAGGTATTGCTGTCCTTAGCATATGCACACTTGACATAGGTTTTAGAATATATGCTTGTAACAAGGTAATGCATGAAGTTGCAGGACTGGACAACGAACTTGAACATTCTTCAGACAACTTGAATAGTGGTAGCATGGAATGACATAGCATGAAGTGCTTGTAAATGATTGCACAAACAAGCTGGCATTTGCTCGATATCCACCGGATCCCTCTGCATTGTGCAATTGCCAGCCACATTGCTATAAACACAAATTTTGCGCGAGATTTTACTGGTTTTGAGAGAAATTCAGGGAATTTTTATTGAAATTATGGCGATTTTAAGCATTTTTGAGGGGAAAAGGCAAAAAAGGTTGGTATGACATCCTCCAAGATGGCCACCAGCTTGTCCCCTCATCTGCATCCTGCATCCTGGTGCATGAACCACCATTTACAGACTACTATTTATTTCAATTAGTTAGTTTATTTGTATTTATGTATTTTTATTTTATTGTGTTTATATGTTTTTCTTATGACAAACACAATACAAATATCTGTCGAGCCTGGTTGCGGGTTAAAGCTCTGTTGAATTTTAACCTACCAGATTGATTGACAAATCCAAATTCCGAGTGGGAAAAGTTGCGGCCATAAAATTTATTTTGTCTTCCAAATACCAACTTCTACAGATTTCTTATTTTCGCGAAGAGTTCCTAGCAGCTTTGGTTTTCCTTGTGTCTTTGAGAGAATATTTTGCTGAATGTAACTTATCTAATCTGAATTTGGTTGCTCTCTTTCTAAACATTGTGGTTTGCAGGCAGGCACCCAAGACATGTAACCGATAAAACCATAGAGTGGGGAACCGGGGAACAATGTTCAGGACTATAATATTTTGAAATACATATTGCAGAAACTCTTCGTGAAAATAAACTATCTCTACTAATGTCAATGACATATTCATTTTCTATGCGGGTGAAGTTGTTTTATTTCATTCTGTACCACACAAATCCATTGGAAAATTTTAATTAAAAGCGTGGGAATCTGCAGTTACTAACTGCCAATAAAATAACAGTCTTTCCTATTGTTCTGACTTGTAGATTGTAGCCTTGAAATGTAAAGAGAGTTGTCAGTTTTCGCTATGTCTTCAAAAGTAGTTAAATCTCCTTAGCTGAAACTTCCGCGAATATGTGGATGTACCCGTTGTATATTGGTTTGTACCCCTTCCCTGGTCAAAACCATCTAGGCAGATTTTGCACCATTTAATTTGTTGATATTGATAATTGTGCTATTTTTTTTCATACTGTTACATTATGGCGTACATTTATACAGTGTTCAATTTTTCATTGTCATGCAGTGCCCTTTAATTTAAACTAAGGCATAAATCTGCAAACTTTTGAATGCATGTGTTTGATGGATCCTTATGTACTCTCTGTCTCGTGTAACTTGGAAAGATTTTGACAGTTCGACGAAAGAAACGCCAAATGTTTAATTCTCATTTATTTATCCTTTCTCCATCAGCTGCTGCGTCAAGTGGAGGCTGTATATTTTACTAACACGCTGTCAGCTAATCCACTTGCCATTGTACTGTAATGCTAAACGAATTTTAAGGTATTTTTAGACAGAGATCTATCTAAAAGATACTAGGTTATACAAGTAACAATATAAAACCTTACAAAAAATGAAATATTTGCTAACTCTTTTTTAATTTATCAGAGAGAGTAAATTTGGGTTAATATTTGCGAGACAGTAATTGTAGTTCTTATTACACTTTGGACATTACAGCTATTATAACTGGAAATAAAAGTAATTTGGGGAACTTGCTTGAGAATGCACTTTCATTCACCAACAACTCACCAACTACTGTTGCAGAGCAGTAGGCCTAATTCTGCTATTACTGATACTAAACATTTCGAGTTGGAAATATGTGGCATGCAATAATGTAAGAATTGCTTAAAAACTACCCATGCGCATCCCATTTTCTTTGTTTTAGTAATACAATATAGTAACAACACGAAAACAAGAAAGAAATGGGTTTTCTGGAGTATAACATGGTGCAGAATGGACATAGACGTAAATGATTACTGGCCCAACAGAAATTCCAAGTAATCAAAATCGCTGTACACAGAAATACATGTTACTTTAAAAATGATGCAGAGCTCGTGGAGAAATGAAACCATTGGTATATGTTCCTAAATTTGTTATTTTACACAAGAGAGGTATTTTTTTCTTGCGGGTAATGCTTCGTGAGAAAGCTGACCGATGGCGGGCATGGCATGGCAGGGCGTGTTGTGAGCAGAGTGCGTTACTCAACAGGTAGCAGCAGTTATTTAAAAAATAATTCAACAATACCCTGCAATATTTCTGTAGGCTTTTGGAATTAATATCGAGCTCATGTGGATGGCATGCGTGGAGATGATTGGGGATGCGATGTGAAAAGAATGTCCAAGGTTTGAAGTTGTTTCATTTGTGTACAGATTGTTTTAATGCGCATTGTATTTATTACATTAATATTATATATACATTATATACATTAATACTTTAGTACAAAGTTTAGTTCGCGACACTAACAATTGCTGTTTTGTGACCATGTAAAATAAAATATATTAATTGATCTAGGAACTCTTTCTTATCCACATATTTTCTGCTTGTCTGGTGTGCATCAACAATACACTCAGAATAGCCAACGTAATATTAATTTTTGTTCATTTGTGCATCAGCTGATACAGAATTTTGTAAATGGCATGTGGTTTGTTTTGTTTATGTCAAGTTGCCACACATTGAATTTTCGCATGTGGGAATCCTGGCATACGATGCCGTTGGTCAGCAGATTTTCTCGGGGATTTCCCGTTTCCCCTGCTCTTTCATTCCGATGCTGCTCCATACTCATCTCAATCACCCTCAGCAGCTCTCAAGACCTCAATGTTAAGAGCCGTCCAAATCTCTTCACTCACTTGCTCAAGTTGCCACTCACTGACACTCATGATCTTGCCAAGTTACAGGAGGCAGAGAGTATATATTACGTCGTAGTATTTTTGTATTGTAAAAACAATGTTTAGTATTAATTCTAATCTATGATGGTACTCTGACAGCATAGTTATAGTAATTCTGTGTTTTTTCTTTGTAACATGATGTGGTGTCATAAAAACGATGAATTGTAGTTTGTATTATTACAGCTCTGTGTTATTATTGATTAAAAAATGTTTATTTTAAATGAAATAAAACAACCGAATTAAATTTGGTAACTAACTTACAATACTGCATAAAAGTTTTGCAAAATTTTTGAACACTTAAATGCGATATACACATTCTGCTAAGTATATTCATAAAGTATGTTATGAGTGATTATAATATGCATGTATGCATATGTATATATTGTCCTATATGCCCATTTTTTTTTCATGGCATTGATAGTTTTCCAGACTTTTTCATTATATCTACCGTTGAAGGCAGAGGGTTCATGGTCCGCATGTTGCGGACCACAGGGTAGTCTTGCAATCTGGGTGCCAAGAGAATGTTGGCCGACCGCTAGAGTAATTTTTAATGCAATGTGGTGTTTTGGAAATATTTATGTGATAGAACTTCTAGAAAGGAAAGAACTAAACACACAATTACATTTAAGTTATTCATTGGACCTCTTTTCCAGTTCAGTCATTAGGTTATCTATTTTACTGTCAATTTAAAAAAAAAAAAGTTCTTTTAATCTAACTTGTTTATTTTACTGTTACAATAGATCTTTTTGATTTTAAGGTAAACTTTAATTCTTTCTGTAAGCTTGCCTTTATAACAAGTCCTCTTTTTCGCTACCAATTTACATCCAACTACGAGAGCATTCATTGCCTCCCGTAGAATTGAGTATAGATATATTACCTCTCGCACTGCTATAGTGGCGACCCCTGAGGTACGGGTAGCAGTACCGTGCAAGCAGAGGAAAAACTGTGATTGCTGTATGTAAACCAAAAAGTAATTGATCAGAGCTCGCCTTAGAAAAAAGATTTATATACAGATATATAATTATACACATACATACATACAGGATGAGTCCTTTAAAAGAGGCCCTGTAGGACATGTGTGAAACGGAATGAGGGAATGAGGAAATACAGTCCAGTGTGACAACAAAATACCTAGAGTAGGTGTTGGAAGTGGCGGACACTTCCAGCACCTTAATCTATATGATGATGTTACACTGGTTAGTATTTCCTCATTCCCTCTCTGCATTACACACATGTCTAATGGGGCCTCTTTTAAAAGACTCATCCTGTAGATAAATACATTCATACATACACGCAATTTTTAAGATCGCTAAACCTTTACTTTTGGTATGAAGCTAGATTTATTTACTTTAAACAAAACATGCTCAAAGAATGTATGTTTGCTATCAATAATGCAGTATTACCATTAACAGAAACACAAAGAAACATTCTAATAACAGGAAATCTTTGTGTGTTTGTAACCCTCTCTTTGAATTAAATTAATATTGTATTACTGAAAACAAAACAGCCTCAAAGAAGTGGTTTTTTTTCTTTTATATACATAAAGTGTTGCATGGATTTTTGTAGTGAATCATATATATATACATACATATACATATATATATATATATATATATATATATATATATATATATATATATATATATATATATATATATATATATATATAATATATATATATATATATATATATATATATATATATATATATATATATATATATATACATATATATATACATATACATATATATACACACACACACACACACATACACTTGCAATTTGGCTACCGCCCGGTGGCAAGCTCTCTCAACTCTCCTTCAACCAACCAAATTACTTTTCCACTCCCTTCCTGAATTTACCAACCCCTCTCACAGATACCAATTCCTCCCTCAACACATCCACTCCCTCACAGACCTCACAAGCTTCGACTGCCTACCCCGCTCCGTTCTCCTCCACACCCTCTGAAGCTTCTCACTGTTGTTTCCTCTTAACACCCCCTTACTTAGCTTGCAGTGTAGCCTTCCCTATCCTCCCTCTTCATTCACCATCCTGTACATCCTGACTACTGTCCTTCAATGAGCTCCACCCCATTTCTTTCATCATCACTGATGGCCTATAGTTCCCTTCTTCCTTACCATCTTGCTCCTGCTTCCTCCACCTACCCTTCATCCATCTTGCTGCCTTTCTCTGCACCTTTTCCAGTTCTCGCACCTCCACCTCCACGTACGGGTCCCATACTGCTGCAGCATATTCTAACATTGGCTGTACCATACGCCTTCTCCTTCACCTCACAGCTGACTCCCTTCAGCACCCTTCCCAACATACCCAGAGCCCTTCTTCCCTTTGCAACCACCCTCTCTACATGTTTTTTTCCACCTGAGGTCTCCCTGCAGTACTATCCCTAGATACTTATATTCTGCTGCTTCTTCTATCTCTTGTCCCTCCCATCTGTACATGTCCCTGTTTATCGTCTTCTTCCTTGTGAACCTCACTACCTTAGTTTTTCTTACATTTATCTTCATTTTATTTTTCTAGTCCACAACCATATCTTATCAATGTTCTCCTGCAAATTTCCACCCCCCTCTCCCACCTCAGCATATACAACACAATTTTCTGCAAACAATCTGATTTTTCCCCTAATCCCCAAACACATGTCATTTACCATTATGGTAAATTACAAAGGACCCAGCACGCTACCCTGTGGTACCCCTGACGTAACCTCCTCTTCCTCCGATATTGCCTCCCCCACTTTCACCCTCTGCCTTCGCCCCCTGAGAAAGTCCCCTATCCATTCCACAACCCTCTTATCTGGTATCGGCGCCTCCACTTTCCTCATCAATGTCCCATGGGGCACCTTATCAAATACCTTCTCAAAATCTATGAAGCAGGCATCCACCTGCTTCCCCTCATCAACTACCTGCACCAGATCCTCTAATAACCTAGGCCAGTTGAATCTCATATGAGTAACCCCTCCTGAAACCATGCTGGGACTCCTCCAACCAATTCCTATTGTTCATAACCCTCACCACATACTGCACCACCAGCCTCTCCGTTACTTTTCCTGTACTTGATGTGAGACTCACCGGTCTGTAGCTGCCAGGCCTCCCCTTATCCTCTCCCTGCTTGTGTATAGGTACCACCATAGCATCCTTCCAATCTTGTGGTATCTTACCCACTCGTAAGGACTTTTTACGCAGCACTTCTAAATATTTCGCCAACTCCTTGCCACCAAACTTTAGTGCTGTGTTTCCTATTCCATCTGGTTCCCCTGCCTTACTGGTCTCCAAACCCCTAATTACCTTTTCTATCTCCCACTCCCTCATCTTAAACTCACTAAACACCCCCCGAACCCTCAAGCACTGACAAGTACTGTCCTTGCAGCATCTCCAATTTTTCTTGGTTATTTGTCGCATGTCTACCATCCCTTCCTGTTAACAGAGGGACCCCTTCCTCTCCTCCCCTTAACCTCCTAACATACCTAAACAATTTCCTCCATTCCTTGCTTTTTCCTTCTTTCACCATGTTCCCCAGAAATACATTTTTTGCCTGTTTGATCTTCCTTTCAAGCTCCCTATCCATTTGTTTCATCATTTCTTTAGATCGTAACATCCCTTCATTTCCACGAGGCATGTAATTTTCTGCACTTCTTCTTCATTTTCAAAATCTCCTGTACATAATATGGCGGATCTCCCTCAGTCCGTAACCATTTCATTGGCACAAATTTCTCCAACATATCCTCCATTAATCCTCTAAACTCCCTCCACAACCCCTCTACACCTTCCTCCATAGACCATTTTTTAAACCTGTCTCTGAGGAATATTTCTGCCCCTTTCTTGTTTCCTCTCCCATACTGCCACACCAACCTTTCTGCCATTTGCACTTCCCTCATCCTGCTAATCTCAATTTCCACAACCGGGATATGATGGTCGCTTATACCATCCAATACTATTGCACCAACTATCGCATTCCTAGGTCTGACCAACACCACATCCAGCACTGACCCAACACCCCCCCGCATTCCATCTCGTAGGTGTTTCTACTACCTGGACTAATACTCTGTTGACTAATTGTGGTGCCATTCTCTGCATCATGCTACCCATTCCTTCTGCACCCTCTAACCATTTCACCCCTGGCATATTCAAATGCCTGTCCTCTAGTCTATCGACCTTCTTCTTGATCATCTCAATTGCCTGCCATCCCTGTCCTGGTGGTCTATATGCTGCCAGCAATGTAATACTCCTATTACTACTACCACTCAATTTAATTTCCATTACCTCGACATCCTCACTAACCAATTCTACTGCCCCTTTTAGCCCTTTCCTTACACACACTTTTATTCCTCCTCCTCCTCTCCCATCCCTGTCTCTTTTGAAGATGGTGTACTTATCCTGCCTATATTCAATGTCCAGTACTTCCTCAGTCAGCCAAGTCTCCACAGCTACCACTATATCCGCCCCATATCCTTCAACCTTTCCCCAGAAGCCCTCCAGCTTGTTGTACACACTCCTACAGTTCACCACCATTATCTTTATACTAGTACTCTGCTTTACCATCCTACATTGCTTACCTCCTATCTCCACCCCTGTGGTCTCATAAATTCTATCCTTTTCATTTTTCTCCCCTTCCATTTCCTTTCTTCTAATTGATTGCTATTTCAACAACTGCTGATCTGCCCTGACCCTCTCCATGCAACCAGCTACTTCTCTACCTAGCAGATCACCTAGAATCCTCTTTCCCTGTTCTGTCAGGTGAACCTGGTCCCTCCCTACACTTTCCCAGCCTACCCATTTCCTACTATCTATAAATGTAGCCCCCAAACCCCTACACACCCTCTTATATACCTCACTCGCAGCCACTGCCTTACTATAGGATACTTCTTTCCTAACCAGCACACCACTGACTACTGCCCGAGTTTCAGGGAACTTCTCCCACACTTTCCTCAGCAATCCCCTGAGGTCCCGCTCTACGTCCTGCCCTACCTCCCTATGAGCCAGGTCATTTCCCCCTACATGAAAGAGAACAACCTTTGCCATCCTGCTACCTTTCTTACCACTAACCCTTTCCTCCAAATCCCTGGTATTTGCCCCCCCAAACGCTGCATTATATGTAATTTCCTTCCTGATATTCCTCAGCTCCACCCCCTTATAATAATGCTGCCTAGAAAACTACCTCTGGCTCCCTTCCTACAACCTGTTCCTGCTTTGTGGCTCTTCCAACCACCTGCCTACCCTTGTCTCCGGCCTCCTGCAGCACCCTTGTTTCCCTCCCTTTGGCCAGCCCTCCTGTCTCTCCTCTGGCCCTGAACTGTTCACTTTTTCCTGCTTACTGGTCTTTGCTAATCACACACTTGCAAGCCTCAACATACTGCTTCCTACCGTCTACCACTGCCTGTTCCCTGCTTTCTAATTCCCGTTCCTCTATTCCTGATTGCTTCCTGCCTACTACTATCACCTTATCCCTTGCTACTATTTCTTGCTCCTCTAACCTTATTTGCTGTCTTATGTCTTCTACTGCCTCCAACTCATCTATCCTCCTCCTTAATCTTACCACCTCTATCTCTGCCTCCCTCCTTGTCTGCCTTTCCTCCTGCAGTTCCTTCTGCAGCCCTACTTGCATTCTGCCTAACTCTTCCTCTCTACTCAGCTTTTCCTCCTGTGGACTGGCTTTCATTTTACTTAGCACCACCTTTACGTCTTCCAACTCCTCCTCTAACTTATCCACCCTCATTTCTACTCTACTTCTACCCATCTCATTCCTGACCTTTTCCTCCATCCTCTCAATCCTATGCATCATTTCCCTCTCTTTCTTGTTCATCAAATCTACCATCGCCCCTTTCCACCTCTCCTCCTTAGTCACTTCCATTGGCACTGACATACCCTCTACAAAGCTTCCCCTCAGCATATCCCAAATTCAGTTTCCACCTTCTCCACTTATTTGTATTTCCTTCTCTACCCTTAATTTGTTCCCTACCACTGCCACTAAACCCTTTCCCTCAGCACATTCCTCACACTTCCACTCATGTTCCTGTAGTGATTCCAGTTCCTCCTCCCTGATCCCTATACAGCCAACATGGTACCAGCCACCACACTGGTAGCACTGCACACCACTATCTAACCTTCTCCACACCTTTCCACAGCCCCTACACTTTCACCTCCGTATCATTTTTTTTATTTTTTTTTTTACACTCTCTTAAAAGATAATAATAATAATTTAACTAACTTAAAACTAAAACTACTCTCCCTTATAAAATACACCAAATACCTACGTATACACACACTTTCTTAACTAGCCTAACTTACACCATACACCCTTTACCCTCGTACAATAACAAAGGCCTCCGCCTCGTGCACACAATCGGACGCTACTCCCTCCTTATAACTAATTACCACTTAAAACACTAATCTTAACTTTAATTATACCTCAAACTACTACTCCACCTATATTTAAAACTATTGCTAGAACTAATCACAAGCCAAAACAACCTTAAATACGGAACAACACAACCTGTAGTCCGTCTGTGGCGGCCATCTTTTGACATCTGTCTTCATACTATTAATTTATTAACAGCACAGTTATGGAAATCAGACTTATTGGTAATAAATTCAATGATTTACAGTTGATCGTAAAGAAAATGTTGTAACTTACTTCAACATCGACAGTGCAATGGTAGAAAATTTTATAGTGTCTTACATGGAGCAAGTAGATATATTAGAGTTCTCCATATAATCAGCGTTAATTACAATTCATTTATAATTAATTAAAATTTAGACACTCCACTTTAAAACAATTAAAATAAACGAGGTATGTATTACAAACTGTACTGTTCAAAGTCTGCCAAATCAAATCTGGCTATGCATACCTATACTTAGTTACAGTCATAACAGCAGTTATAAAACCTCTTAAATTATAAATTAATATTAATTTGGAATACAATTGTGTGAGGGTAAAAAATGAAACTGAATATTAAATAACATTTGCTTAAATATGTTGCCTTCATGATTAAGAAATATTCTGGAGCATCGAGTAATTGTACATCGAAGCCCACCAAATTATAACGCCTTTTACAGTCCTTTATGTAACTGTAAGATTAAGAACCAGTAAATATGTGCCAGGAATTACCTTATTCATCAGCCATTACATGCTAAATGACTAACTATATTTTCAATTAGTAGGAAAAGTTCAATTAAATTAATATGGAGCAGTTATCCGTAATCCTTTTTCTTTATTAACAAATGGAATGACATTTTCAGTTTGTCACAGCAGATTAAACTACCTATTTTCTCGTTTAAAACTAAACATTTTTTAAGACAAGTTAAAAAGGTGCTAGGAATACATGCCGTATCCATTCCCCCCCCCCCCCTCCAACTAATGAAATTGTAATTAATTTGCAATCTTGAAAAGAGTATTTAGTGTTCTTTTAGAATTGGCAACAAAAACGGAGTACAAGTTCATATCATTGTTACAAGTTTGCTGTGCTGGTCTATTGTCTATCATCTGACCAAACTCTGTAATCAACATTTTGTGCTTGAGGGAATTAGCAGGAGAGCAGGTAGCTTTTCTGCCCCCCCCCCCCCTCCTTTACCCCCTCACATACCTATGTTCACGTCGAGAGAGCCAACTGCAAGTCTACAACACTTGGAAACAAACTGGAGCCATAAATGCTTCGGCGCTACTGCTAGATAGTTGCAGATAGCTGAACTACTTGCATCTAGATCCGGATATTTGTCTGTATCGCTCTGTGCTACTAACTAGCGTTCCACCTTAATAGGACACTCAGACTGGTAAATAACAGATGTTTGACTGTTTGTAGCATTGAGAATAAATATAAGTATTTAATTTAGTTCTTTTATGTTTATTAAGACCTCCATCCCTCACAAATTCGGATATGCTCCTCAGGCGTCCCATGTAACAATATGTTGATCATTACACCCAGTAATATTTTTACATTATTTAATAATTCAGTTATTACAAAAGCCTTCCGCAGATAGTTATCAAAAAACATTAAATTTGGCAGCATTCACACTGAAGGTGGTTTAAAACAATATCTCATAATAAGGTAGCTTTGCTTGAATTTAGTTTGTTTCCATGTGTGTCAAAAGCAAAGTTGCTGTGGTAGTCTTGAAAACACAATAATAATTGTACAACTCATTAAATAGGTGTTTGAATTGCTTTTAGTTTTTGGTGTCATTGGCCAGTCTTGTTTTAAAAATAGTATCACTTTTGATGTGTTCAGTTTTGAGGTGTCCACTTAGTCTAACAATTTTTTTTATAGTTTACTTATATTGTTTCAATGTTTGTTCACACTTCAGTATTATTTTCAAAATGCTTGATCTTTGATTGTGGTTACAAAGGCCTTTCAGAACCAATCCTACATGTGCTGTTTCTCTGAGTAGACAACAGTAGACTAGTGGACAGTTTACGGTCAGCATCACATAAGATATTTTGACTGTGCTAGAAGTAGAAAATAACACACAGATATGCAACCAAGATATTTTATTGAAAGGGTTAAATTGAATAAGGATACATCTGAATTTTTTTTTTTTAAATTATTGTCGTGGTTATTATTTTTTATAAAATGTATTTGATTTATATTATTTTATATTATGTGCCTAGTTCACACAACGATAACTAATATTTATGAAATAATGACAAAATTTGATGCTATTTGCGACTAGGAAACAGAAATGTTTCTCCTGTAAAGAAAAGTTTTTATGGAGACAAGCTGTTATCTTAATCAATCTTTAATTTGTGACAGATGTGTTGTGTATCTGGTCATTTGGTTATTAAATCTTTACCAGAAATAAATTTTTGTGTATGCCACAGGATAAGATTGAGTCATACAAGAATGCACAGAAGAATGGCCAGATGCTTAGCTTTGAACAGCTATCGCTGGTGGCCAGGTTAGATGATGTGCACAGCACTTTGAAGAATCTTCTGGACATGCAGAAGCAGTTTGACTACATTGCACTGGACACAGAGAGGGACAGGCAACAACTTGCACTCGAGGCAGAACTTAAGCGAACACACCAGGACATTGCCAAGATCAAGGAAATACTGCTTATTCAGGTTGCACAAACTTTGTACATTTATTCATACTTTTGCTTCTAAACATCAATAAATTTAAAACTTTATAAGCAACTATTCAGATAGGTGTCATTATTATACATAAGTTTAATCAGTTTCAGGTGATTCAAATTACTTTATAGTTTATCATTGTGTCTCTGAGTATGAGCTCACTGGCAGCAAAATGTATTTGATCATGAAATGAGGTTCTTTATGTACATTGTGTCTCACAGAGCTTGTGGTTTAAAGGAGATTATAGGCTGTTCACAGTAAACTGTGCACTTTGAAAGGATTGCTTAAGATTTATATGTATGTGCTTTGTGTATTCTTCCATCATAATGTGTTGTAAAATTATCATTGCCATGATCCTGATCTCTTTATTCATGCATCATTCAAGTGAAGTTGCAGAATTATTGAGAGTAAATACTTCATGCATTTTCTCATTCTTACATTTATAAGCATTAGAAAATCAGAAAGCAAAAGAAATTATTTTAGTTTTCACTTATGTTTACCCAACATTTTTAATTCACCATAAAGACACGGAACTCCTTTCTTTCCATCTGTCACTACCAACTTTACTGGACACATGCCAATCAGTTTACTAATTAAAACATATGCAGGTAGGAGCAGCAACATTTTTCAAAGACGTTGATCTCGGAAGTGCTTAGTCAAAATGGAACAGCCTATAGTTGTGAGCATAGCTTTGTACCTGTGCCTGATGTATCAGATTAACAAAAATCAAATATCAAACAAAAATTAACATAAAATAGGGGAAAATAGTTTCATAGCGTCCATACCTTATGTATTTGGGTGTTCATTATTTAAAATTATTGTATGAAAAGTCCTTTTCTTTGCTGTTTATTTAAGAATGTTGATAGTTATAATAAATTTCATGTACAAAATGGATTTTGCAAATTTTTAGTATATTATAGTTTACTTGGCTCCATAATATTTTGCTGTGTTAGTTTATGTTCACAGATATTAACTTTTTATTCATTAAAATCTAATATTTCTTCTTGAACCTTTGGCATTGCTCCTTTTTTCTGTAGACCTTTACAATTTCGGGGGGTCTCAATAAATGATTAAAACCAGCATTTAGCCACATACGATATTTACCGTATTTTAACCAAATTTTTTTGTACCAATTTGGATACTCCAAAATTACCCCTTTGCTTAGGATCAGTGTGCTGATGCAAAATTTTCCCAAATAATTTGAGGTCATTATCTTCTTAATTTTTCCTAACTTTGTATATTTTGACTTCTTTTCAGCCTAATTAATTGTGACAGTATTTTGGGACTGTTTGGATAATTGTGCTTTAATTCAATTTTAGGACAATTGTGTTATTTCTAAATTATTTTTATCTATGAATTCATATGTTGGAAGTTAATACAATGTTAACTTTGCTTCCCAGCCTGGTTAGACGGCCTGCCTGTAGTTTGCTGGCTGGTACACTTTCACCAGACATCCTGGGCTGTGCTGGCATTCCAAAAGGATGCTGTCCGCTCTCTGTTTACTTTGAATGTGTTTGTTGACTTAATTGCTGCGTGCGTATTTTAGATGTTTTAAGGTTGTAGTACAAGTGTGTTATCGCTGTGCACCATTTTAGTACTCCCAGCACACTCCAAGAGCAAGGCGTGAACTAATTTTTTGTATTCTGTACTTGGTATGGCATGCCAGTGCATGTATCCATCCGTTGTTTCAACTGCTTGTCCGTACACTCATAGTAATGATGTGTTCACCATGTGCTCCTGATTTTGGGGAGGTTTTGTAGGAATACAGTTTTATTGTTTTAATACTAGTATTATTTTACTTTGACACATGACGTACATGGGAATTGATACTCACTTGTATGGAAGCAGTAAGAGGTGTCTCCTTTTTGTCTAGGAGCTAGACCAGGTGCTCCTATATGGAAGGGGAGTCAATCCTGACGTGGCACTGGTGATGTACAGGACTGGCCTGGTTGATTTGCGGCAGGGCCCAAAGTCGAGAGTAGGTAACATAATCTTGCGTTTGAGAGCCACTGGTTTCTTGATGATACCTGGGCGACATGCTTCAGGAGACTTGAGTGTGTCATCAGTAGTGGTAGAAGGTGCTGTGGGTGTGTAGGTCTGAACTGAGGCGGTGGATGGCGAGCTGGACACAGTATTGCAGGAACAAGGTAGGCAACGACAGGTGTAGGAGGTCGTTTGGGTTAGTTGACGTGTTCTGTGATCCACCAAGGATACTCTGCTGAGCCATTGCGCACAGATGCAGTAAACAAATTCCTGAGTACTTCTGGTTCTACAGGGTCTTCCAGGTGCCTCTGGCCTTGGCTTGGGTTTTAGGATTAAGACTAGCTAAATGGGACCCCAGGATAGGTTTTAACTCCTGCAGGTGACCAGAAGCATCTGTCATATCCTTTCCTTAAATTCTATCCTCTTGGAGTGCAGGGCATTAGGACACAGATTTACCCTCCTACTACTTTGACAGGATGGCAGGTTTCTTGTGCACAAAATTACATGTGGAACCACGTGCGGGTCAGACACCGGTGAACACCCTATTCCAACTTCTGGTATAGAATGCAGTACACATTGGAACTCAGGCCTCACCTGTCCAAGGTCCCAGCATGAGTGTGAGATCCTGTCTGAGTCTTCCCAACTCAGGGAACACATGCCTTTCTTGGCTCGGAAAACAGTTAACAAGCTGGTTCAGGGTTAGAGTACCTGTGTGGCTCCTCGTTTCCATCAACAATTGTTGACGGGAAGGGCGACCTGGCTAAGTGTACATGGGTAAAAATGGTTCAGTGTTCGGGCTCACTTGAGTATGAATCCCAGGATCACCTGCAGTCTTGTTACGTAAGAGTAAACTGGGGGTCAATGTGCTAGGTCTACAGGAAACTAACTCAAGGTAGAGTCAACCCACGTTTATTTCCGAATAGGAAACACATGGTGAATGCACCCTAACTCATGTTGCCGGCCCGAGTCGCGGATGGAAAGCTAGAGTACTTCACTGAAAAAGCCGGTAGAGGCGACCGGTAGATTTATAGGGGTTTGCAGGGTGTGAAGTGCTGAAAGTCCAAGAGAACACCTCTTGCAGTGTTGAGCATTGTGATATGTGTAGATCGATGACGTAATACAAAGATGTTGACACGTAGCTTGGAAAACTAAGCTGGGCTGTGTCAAGATAAGTCCTGAGAAGGACGCGAGGATAGGAACTCCAACATACACGTCCGTACACTGCAGGGTGTTTCAGGTTTGTGGAGTACGAAACAGTGGAGGGACCCTAGCTAACGTAAAGACAAGTTAATTCTGAGTAGCTGGCGCTGAAAGCAAAACCTAATCGTTAGCGGGGCTTAAACGAAGGCAGAGTGCTCGGTGTCTGAGCAACACGTGCTGGTAGACTGTTCAATCTGATCAGATCCTGAGCGAGTGGCGTTTGGGAACAAAGACTGGTCTGGAGACACAAGCTCTCTCTCCTTTTATATTAAAATGGGCCGCTGCCCGACGCTCATTGGCGGGTGTCTCTAAGGCAATGGAATGTCGCAGGAGGTGGGGGGGTTGCGAATGCATGGCTTACCTATCTGACGTCACTGGCTGGTAGAAGGGAGGAAAACAAAGACAAACGAAAATCATACTACTAGTGCTATCTAGCGGTAGGAAAAAGAACTCATTGCTAAGCTGCATAGCTACGGTGGGCCGGTGAATAAAACTGTGTACATTACATTACATACAGTACAATCTCACCTTACGTCGGGACAAATGAAAATGCAAACTTCCAACTCCTGAGCAAAACACTAATATAAGGATGAAGCGGAAGTCGTCTAATCTCCATTGTTAACAAAGACGTCATGCGTCAACGTATTGTAGCTCTAGACAAGTAACAAGATATATTTAAATCAACAATTAGTGGTGTTTTCAAGATTTAGTATGTGATATCTATTTCATGTTTTTTCTCTACCCCCCGAGCTGTGAGTACAGAACGCTACAGTATTCTGTGTTATTGTGTTTTGTTTGCTCTCTTAGTCTTGTATATTTTTACTCATTTTTTTTTTTGTGTTACCTGAGTTTGTGTTTTAGAGGGTGGAAGTTCTTCTTTAGTTTGGGATTCCACTTTAATTAAAGTTCAAGTATACTTGCAGTTAAAATATTTTTGATGTATGGTTGCCTTTGCTTTCATTACTTCTTGAGGTCTTGGATATATCTGAGAAATAAAGAGCTCCAGTTTCGTGGCTTTCTCCTTAGGATACTTCTTGTGACATAGTGCAGCTAAGTGCTGCACCAGTTGATTAGTTTGCAAAGTTTCATCCAGTCTATGATTCATGATAATTTGCTACGTAATTTAAAGTAATAATAATTATCACATTTTTATGCCAGAAGAAACATGTTTTACAAAAAGAATTTTCATGAGTGCCTAAAGTCAATAATACTGTATCAGTTGTTCCTGAAGTTAAATTTGTTTAGTGAATTTGTTAAGGGTTGCACTCTAGGGTCATCATTTTCCTTCTTTTATTTGGTACATCCATTAATTGTTTCGACTAAGCTCAATCTTTGAATACTTCGTCAATTACAGAATTTTATTAATAAATCATAGAAGAGTTTATTCAGAAAGTGCAACTTTCATTGCTTTTATTTTTAATCCTTTGGTTTTTTAAACGTATTTTTGTAACCTATGCTGTTAATTAATATTACAAAGTTTTTATGTTCGCTTGTTTTAATGACTTGTGTGACATTGTTCCAGCATCCTGTATAATTTATTGTTAATATAGATTTTGGTAGTATTTTATATTTATAGTGGTACATCAGGACCAGCGATATGTGTAGTTCTGACTCTGTGTATATAAAATGGGTAATTGATATTTACCACTACTGTGACAGGCCTAATACTAAATTAATACTAAACTAATCATATTGCCTTAATTCTTACAGATGTATAGTTATCCTGTCAAACCACACAGCAGCCAAGTGTCCCACTGAGTTTGACTTGAAACAAGGTCGCTGCAGCTGGAGTACGTGACAGTAGTCCACTGTGGCACTGTGCCATTAAATATTTCCACCTCTGTCCCACACTACAATTTTATAAAAATTGTTGTCACTCAACATAGTTTTATCAGCAACATATTTAAAAGAAAATGATTTCACCTGAAACGCAATAAATCTGAACCAGAAGTGTCACATGTATATGTAGTGGTCAATATAATAACTGTTAAAGTTAGATGTGAGTTGATCATTTTCCTATCTGCTATTACAGCAGACAGCTTGAACTGCATTCCTTCTTTTCCGTCTTTCTTACACACTTCACTTTCCCCCCTGCACTGCACCGTTTCCAACACTATCTTCCGCTTTATGCATCCTCTTTGATTTTTGATGTACCTGTAGTTCAGGGCTCGTAAGAAGTTTTTTTTTAATTTGGTCACTTTTTGTCACTTATTAACATTGGTCACTTTTTGCCACTATTTTTCAAATTATTTGTTTGTTAATCACTTTTGTATTGTGTTGTTACAAAGTATTTGACCAGGTATAAATTGTTGCTACTTTTTCTAAAATACTTTCAGTATATTATTAATTGTGCTCCAATCAGTATATTGTGAGGGGCATATTTCATGCTCCAGGCTGTTTTAACCCAGCTTGTTGTAGTATTTCACTGTAGGAGAATTTCATTGAATCTTTTTTGGAAAATTTGTGCACCTGTTACAATTTAACTTTCAAATTATGGGAGCACAAAAAAAAATTAGTGTTTATATAGTTAACTTTTTTTTGTATATAATAATATACATACTAAGAGTTATTTTGAGTTTAAAAATGACTCATCTGATTGTCAGAGTGTATATTATGATTATATACTTGTAAAGACTGAGTTATGTGACTGTTGTTGAGACATACAAGCATAATAATTCTACTCCTAATACTTTGTTATGAATAATGATTTTGTATAGTTCCAATAATGTTAATTTATGTAGGGTTTTGATAAGTGCATGTGAATTCCAAAAAAGACTCTCTTTATAGTAGTAAAATGATTGGATTTCTCTCTTAACTGAAGCATGTTTTTTCCAATCTCTTAGAGTTTTTGTTTTGTTTTCAGAGATTTTGTTTTGTTTTCAGAGATTTTATTCTGTTTTCAAGTTTGCATTGTGTTGTTACAGTAAAGATAATGTTAGGTTTTTAGCAGGATTGTCATTTATGTTAATCATCATTTGCGTTTTTCATGTTTTAAAGTTTGGAGTGAAACATGGGAAGTGTAAATTTCATGAAGCGTGGTTAGATGATGACTCCCAGGGTCACAAAGTGAGCCAATGGGGAAAATCAAAAAATGATGATGAGCTTTTCAGTATGGTTTGCCAAAAGACTATTAATATTAACAAAGGATTTCAAGAAGTTACCTAGCATGCAGCTATTGCAGAACACAAGCGGGAGATTGAAACAAAGTTAGCCTCAAATCAACTCCATCTTTGCCCCAGCCCAGTCCTAGTAGTGTTTCTGGTGAACAGTGCTCACTGCCAACAGTGTCATCTCCTGTATCATCTCCATCCTGTTCATCAGTTCTGTTGTACAATGCTCGGGATAAAACTACAGCTGCAGAACTCATATGGTGTATGAAATGTGTTGCAAGTGATTATTGTTTGCGTGAAACATTTTAAGTAATGTTTGGGGACTCTGTGCCACGAGATTTTTCTCTTGGCAGGAACAAAGTTCACTACCTCGTAACCAATACATTGGAACCGTATTTTAAGAAGCTCCAGGTACAAGAAATGGAAGGATCTCTCTTGGTTTTTTTATGATGAAACCACAAACGCTGCTGGTGTGAAGGAATGGCAGACTGGTGTTAGATACTGATTGAATAAACACAAAAGAATTGTTTACCAGCACTTGGAAACGTTTTACATTACTACAGCTACTGCTGCAGTTTTGGTAGACAAGATAAATGATGCTATAGCCAATGCAAATCTTCTGTCAACCAACCTTCTTACGCTTGGTTCTGGTGGACCTAATGTCAACAAAGCAATAGCTCGTCTCATAAATAATCAGCTTTTAGTATGTAGAAGGAAACCTTTGATAGATATTAGAACATGAAATATACATGTGGTTCATAATGCATTTTTAAAAGGACTTGAACAACTTGGTGATGATGTTTCTGATCTGGTTTTTGCAATTTACCATTTTTTTCTTGACTGGCAAGCTAGCTGGGGTGGTTACTGCAATGTTCAAGCCAGTTTTAACATTCCACCACATCAATTCATAAACGTGTACCTAGCAGGTGGCTCACTTTACAGGCAGCTGCGGAGAGATTATTTGAACAGTGGGATGTGATAATAAAATATTTTCTTGATTTCATCCCAAAAAAGAAGTCTGATTTGACTGCAAAACCAAGCTACGCAAAATTTGTGAGACTTCTGAAGAAACCTGCATTAAAGGCTGAAGTCATGTTTGTTATCTCCAGTGCTGCTGTTTTTAACCAAGTGATAGAATTTTTCGAGAAGAAGAGCCCTAATACACATATTGAGTCATGGTCTAAATTCACTAGTGAGAACTTTGCTTGGTAGAATATGCAAACGAGATTCCCTCAGAACACTAAAACTTAAAAACTTTGAGTTTTTTCAACTCAGAATATTTACTTCCTGTTACTGAAATTGTATTTGATGATATCACTAAAATTTTGCAGACTGTGACAGAAAAAGATAACAGATTTTTGTTTCCTAGCTCGGAAGAATTATTCTGAAGGTGTCAAGCACATAATGAAAAAGTCTTCTCTGTTCTCTCCATTGCTCAAGAGTGTTTCGTGCTTCCACCTGAGTGAGAGACTTTCTGCAAAAAACTGCCACAACATTGTTGAAGGTGCTCGAGCAATGTCATGGGAGGTGCCTAACGACATTTTGTTAGATGAGTGGAAATTGTTACAACTTGAGCATGATGAAGAGGGATTGTAAAATAAGTGTGTTGATTTGTACTGGCTCCAGTTTTTGGAAATGCAAGATTTCAACAGCAGCCCTAAATACCCAACAGTGATAAAAATGGTAAAAGCTGCTCTTTCACTGTCACATGGAAATGTAGATGCTGAAAGGAGCGTCTCCTCTTCATGTAGGGCGCTAACACCTGCCAGGTCTACAATGTCAGAAAGAATACTAAATTCTCTGATGACTGTTGAAAGCACTCTGTTAACATATGACAACAAGCCGCACTTAATTTCCATAAGTAAGGAACTTCTTGACGTGGGGCGTGTAGTGCATATAAGAGCTACAATGCTTAGAAGAAAGATGAAGACAGGAAGAAGAAAAATAATGAGGAAGAGAGAAGGGTAGCTGAAGAAGAAAATAGGAAGAAGTTAGAATGAAGAGAAAATATATCGCCAAAGATGAAGAAACGCTCATAAAAATGTGTAAAGAACAATATGACAAACTTGATAATGCTTCGAAGCTGCTGATTGAAGCTAACGAAAGATTGAAGAAGGCCTTGAGGAACAAGAATCTTAAGGAAGTTGCATTAGCACAAACTATGATAGGAGTTGCCTAAGTACAAGAAGAAACTGAGCAACAAAAACACACTGTGAAAAGTATAGAAAATTCTGTAGATGGAAAGAAAACAAAATTGATATCTGATTATTTTGTAAAACATAAGCTGTTACAATTATTGGACAATTTCAACAGACTTTTTTTAGAGAGGGTGGCTATTTGAGTCTTTAAAAGTCACTTTTTTGCATCGAAAAGTCACATTTTCCACATTTTTAAAGCCTTTAACTTGTTACAAGCTCTGCTCTATTGCCTCAGGGCTTCCCTTTTCCTGGTGCTGTATCCTTTAATTCACCCTCTTACCCTTTGCACTGCCTCATTGTTCCACTCCTCCTGCCTTTACATATATGCTGATGCTTCCCCATCGCCATTTTACGCATGTGTGAATGTGCTGCCCAATTAATAACCTCTCCGTGCGCTCTCAGTTGATCAAGGGTGCATGGGACGTTCATATTCGTCTTGGATTCAATGTCATATTTAATTTTAGAGGGGGTTCTAAACTTTGAGATTGGCTTGCGTTTTGCGTCGGCTTACAATCAGATATATACTTGTAATATTGTCTTGTTGATTTGTAAATTTATGTATGTGTAGCTTCATAAAATATCCTTCAAAAAAATTTTCCACGACTTTTTAATACTGTAGTAAACTCCATAGTTGTGAGAGAGCATATATGTATATACAGTATTTACTTCAACGCCCTTTTTTGTCGTGCTTTAATTGAAGTTATAGTTCAGGCATTAGGTAATTTTGCAGGCAAAGTTTTGCAGAAATTTTTATGTTATAATTATTATAAATTTTGAGATGCTCTTTTCAGATTTTCGCTTTGCCACGTCTTATCTTTGCTGCTGATGCCACCATATTAAAAAGGCAAAAAAAAAGTTATTGAAAAAAAATCTGTTTTTATCCATTTTACGGAGAAATTACTTTGTAACAAATCAAAGCTGCAAAAGTTTGCTATAATTTACTTCCTATCACATTTTTGATTAACTAAATTGTTTATACATATGAAAGATGCAAAATTCACACCTTGACTAGGCATTATGTGCAGGACAGAGGGACTACTAGGAAAGTTTTGCAAATGTTTTGATATTCAGCATTCTAATAGATTTTGAGATGCTCTTTTTAAACTTTTATTGTGTCATCTTGTATCTTTGCTGCTGATGCTACCATATTGGAAGAATGGCATCATACACAAGTTTTTTTATGGTTGATTATCTGGCGGACCACCCAGTTCGTATAGCAAAAAAAAAATCATAGTAACTTAAGTGTACTGTTTTCCCTAACCTATAAGTTTATGTTCCAAGTTTTTGTTCTTTACTATTGCCCAGTCATTAATATTAAGAGGGAGTGTTAGATATGTTCCAATAAGAAACCATAGAATATTTGATTAATGAAGAAAAGTATATGTTTTTTAGTTTCTTTATAGAAAGCTGTATAAACAACACAGCTGTTTATTCTTCAAGGAAAAAAATGTCGTAGGTTCAGATGAGATATAAACTCTGCCAAGACATAAACTTTTTACTTGTAGGAAGTTGTTACAGCCACATAAATAATTATAATAATCACTTTAACGTACACTAAGCTGTGCAATTAAACACTACGCCAACAACAATATAGTCGCGGCTTTCATATTGTTTGCTGTAATGATAGCTCTGTTTGCTGCTGCACTCTGCACTACACAATGGAACTACAAGGACCATTGCCATTATTAAAAAAACTAATGTGGCCATCTCAGAAACATTGTAGTGGTGTATTGTAAAGTGATATTCCCGCTCTTTTGAAACATTAGGTAAATCTGCTTTTCTAGAAACAGTAGGTAAATCGGCTTTTCTAAAGTTGATTGAAGTGACAATGTTTGGACAAAGTTTGCATACAGAATGTTTCTACTTATATTTTAGGTCCAAAAAGGAGTTATGTATTTGTACAATATACCACAAATCCTGCAAAGCAGAATTGCTTTCAAATTATGACAGACAGAAAATATACTATCATATATTTAACACTGCATACACTTGTGCACCAATACCAGTGTAATACCCAGAGAGGGTGGATAAGGGTGTTATAACCTCCCCCCGCCCCTTTTTTTCATGCGGATGACAACTATTAAAATTAAATTTATTAATAGGCCTTTAACTTTCATAAAATTATAATTGCTGTAAACTATAATGCATGTTATTATATTGTGAAATAAATTTTGTTCTAATAAGCCAGGCTGTCCACCCACAGGGAAAACCGGGGAAAGGCAGGGAATTTTATGTGACAGGGAAAAGTCAGGGGAATGTCAGGGAATTTCCACTTGGGTTGGGGAAAACGTAAATAATTACTACTCTGCGAAAGTTGTTCGTAGGTAGGTAATTGGGCTTAACATCTCTTCGACAGCGAGGTCATTAGAGACAATGCGAAAGTTGTAGTTGTTGAATACAGGATAATGCAATTATTAGCGTATGCATTTAAAAATTTCCTTTTTTAATTTTGTGAACTGGCAATAATGCATCTGCCAAGTGTCATAGGGCCCATACATACAAAATAAAGTATTTGCGTGTTTGTAATGGACACTCCAGTGAAGTCAATAGTGTGTATCGTGAGAAATGTCAATAAGCTGAATAAAATGTTGGGACTACCGGATTGGTCTGTTGCAGTATAATTTAATTAAACTTCATTAGTAGTATTTTTTTCTGATATGGAAAAATATGGTACAGGTCAGGGGAAATGGTAAGATTCTGTTTGGAAAACAGGGAAAATCCAGGGAATTCCAAAATTCAATTTCAGTGGACACCCTGGTCTTAATACATGCGTCAGCACCGCTAATGTCAGTATAACCTCTCTCACTTCCTTCAATCAGTGTAACCCCTCTTTTGAGAAATTTCTGACTATGCTACTGAATCAATATTCGAAATAGCCTTCACACAGAGTGAATTAGGAAATGTGTTTTAAGAATATTATAATTCAAGTACGCATTTGTGTTTTCAGACTACTTTAAAACCTGAAATAATATCCAAGTGGATTTTAAATCATGAATGTGAGTCTTGATCGAAACCTATAAGTCTAGATTCATACCAAATTGTTGATACTTAGATTTGCAAATAACTCTTTAGACGGATAGGCCTATATTTTTTATGTAATGTGGTGAAATATTATAACTTAAATATTGGCAGACACCCAACCGTAACACAAACCATGAAAGGGAAACTAACATCACATATTTCATCATATATATCTATAGTATATTGCTTCAGAAATGTTTAATTAGCCCAATGGCTGTATTCACTAATTAGTGGACACACCAGCTTTTCGCAAAAAAATATTATGACTTACTGTATTTCGAAAACACTAAAACTTTGATTCTCTTTCCTAACTGGATGATTTTAACTGGTGCTGGTTTCTAGCATCAGTCGGCGAATTTTAGATGTTTACTCCTAGAGTAATCTAAAAGTGATTGACTTTGTCTAGTAAGAAATGTTATCTTATCAAAACAAATGTCTAATAAACAAAGGAACGCTGAAGTTACCCACATATGACATTGAACTGTAGGTTGCACGAAATTCTTTTCACGAAAATCAGTTTACTCTACTCATTAGGCATTGAAAGCATGCGTAAGACATCCTAAAATAGGTTCTTATTTTCAGAACATGTCTATATTATTTGATACATTGCACATTTGTAGGTCACATATTTTGACAGACTCTTGACATAATCAAGTAATCGTTATGTATATTAATGTAAATACAACGTATATAAACATAAATATAGATGCTGAAATTCAAACTAGACATCTGAAGTTGCAATATCACTTTGCAAGAATCATCATATTACTTTGTTGTAGTTTAAAAAGTGCAAGTAAAATATCACTGGATTCATAGTCAACACAAATAAGAAGTTACTAATGAGCCTACTTACCTCAAAATGGGTGGAATAAATTTTTTAATAATTTCTCAATAGCCGAGTTGGTAGGTAGGACTAAGCATCTCGTAAGCAAAGTCATTAAGGGGAGGGGGGAGAGATTTGGGTTGCTCTTAACAGCGAGGTCTTGAGACCCTATGAGGGTAATTGAGGTGAGAATGGAGTGGTGCCGGAATGAAGGGATGGGGGAAATTGGTAATTCTCAAGAAAACCCGCCTACCAATGACATTGTCCGGTCCAATTTCCAATTGCAAAAATCCAGTTACCCAGCTGGGGATTGTACCTAGTTCACATTGGTGGATGGCGAGCAGGCTAACAGCTTAGCCACTGAGACCCCAATCCAAATTGGTTAAATGATATAGTTAATATACCAAATAAACCTAAAATATCTATTTGGTCGCCATTTTGAAAATAAGTATCTAAGCAAGTTCAGTTACATGTTTACCTGACGTGTCATAGTATGACTTACATTCCAAGTTGGGTGAGAATTGCTTTGATAGTTTTTGAAATATGATGTAGAATGTATATTTTTTCATTTAATACTATTTTCCAAAACTGCAGCCAAACCACAATGTCCACTTCAAAATTTAATGCTTACATGATGCTCTGCCGGTATAAAGGCGGTTCACGATAAAGTGAGTACTTTTGAAATCAACCTTAGAAAAAAGTCACTGCCCTTACCTGCGTATATTTTAACGGGCGCGCTGAGTGGCATGCGCCCAGTAAAGTTGGTAATGATCGATGGGAAGTAGTTCCATATCTTAACATTGAATAAAAAGTTTTAAGTAACCATTTGTGACAAGTTAAATTATTGCCTTAGCTTTCTGTTTTTTTTTTATGCATCGAATTGTAAAAATTAGCATATTTGTAAAATATTTACTTTTCTAATAATTTCAGTTTCACTTGTCCGGCGCATGAATAAAGTGATGAGGCCCATGGCAATGTTAAATTTTCATAAGGCATAAGAATACAGAATGTGCATACAAATAGATCTTAAGCAGGGTTTTCAAAAGTGCTCATTGTACCATGAACAGCCTGTACAAAATTTGGTATAAATTGGTTGAATGATTCCCAAGATATGACATATCACCCTAACTAATAAAATGTCCACCAGTTTGAAAGTAAGTACCTGGCGTTGCTGAAAACTATAATAGTCAGGTGTCCTAAGTATGTACTATATATAAACCAAGTTTGGTTAAATTGGGTTGACGCATTCAAAAATGTTAAATGGGGGACACACATAGACACACACAGGTATACAATTGAGAGGTGGTGGTTGCTGTAGGGACAATGCTATGTTAACTTCGATATCAGTATCAGTTGCAGAGTGAAAATAATTTTCTGGTGCAGCCCATTTATAAATCCTAAAACACTCATTATTTAAACATTTTCTCACTACGCGAAATTTTTTGTTTAATTCATTTTGTACATCTCTGCTTTATTCAATATTCCCCACCCCCTAAAAATCATAGAACTTTCCTATATTTTCCCAGAAATGTGAATGGTGCTTGAAACTTCTTACTGACAAATCTATTAACAAGTACAGTAGAACCTCTCTATTACAACCCTTATGGTTCCCAAGAATAGAGTCGTAATAGAGGGGGGGGTCATAATGAAAATTTTGGGCCGATTTTGACCCACCCCTAACCATTATGCCCTCAAACTTGCCATTTTTTGCATGAAGTTCATTCAATCGTCTCTAGTACATATAAAACCACTTTTTAAATTAAATATAAATATATATTTTTTAGTAGCTGGACGTCTCTTGATAAATTTGATACCCAAGAAAGGCATATTGGACCATCCCTTGTCGTAAAAAATGAGATGTAAACACAGTATGACATGGCCATTGAAAGTGTGTGAAAAAATTAGACTATGTATTGTTAAAATATAAAGTTATTATTAAAGATCTATTACGCAGGTCTTGTGGGTCATACATTGTTATGAGGCACGTAGCGATTAAAAAGTTTAGGTGGCATTGCGTAATACTTGTGTGTGCACTGTGCTCTCACTTTGGTCTGGCCGTGTACGTAGCTGGGCAAGCGCCTAGATCCTGTGCAGCATGGCCAGATGCGGGTGGCGGTTTGCTGCTGAAGCTTGACCCTATATCTTCAGGCTGGGCAGCTGTCTGTCGGTCACTATAAGATTACTCTGGCAAGTGGTGGCCGCCCGTCGTTACAGGGCTGAGTCACTTTGTAACAGCAGCCTGGCGTTGGGAAAACATGCTGATAGATGCGATTTATGTCAATGTGTTGAATTTATACGAAATGTAGGCGGCGTGTTGGCCTCTGCACTAGCACGATGAGGCCCGGTAATGTTTATGGGAATGTAAATATTTAGTTTGGTCTGCTTGAAATATTAACTATCACGAATTTTTCATCAAAAACTTTTGACGTTACCTATACACGCACACGGTCTCACTCGCCATAATATGGTACCGGTAACATAAGAAACATTTTTATTTGCACACACTTATCTTTATTCACTTTACACATAAAATTGACTTCACAAGAAAAAACTATTGCCGCATATTACACAGGTGTGGGCACACACAAACTTAAAAATAATTATTAAAAAAAAGGGCATTGAATTTAATTTGAAGTTATACATACACTGATTAAGAAACTAGTCTGTGTAATGTGCTGCTGTTTTTACAGAAAAAGAGGTGGGATAATGGAAGTGAAAAAAGACAGGGAGGGTAAGGCAGATGAGATGTGGCATAATGTGACTAAGACAAAGAAGTCTTACTCACCAGGCCTACAGTCCCCCCCCCCCCCCCCCCTTCAGCATCCTCCCTGGGCTTCCACGGACAATACACTAGTGTCCTCTTCTGGCATTAAGTAATTTATTGCTTCATGCTGCTTGGGAGAACAAATGTCAAAGTCTATGATGGTAGCTTGAAAAATGTGCGACAACTAACGTCAGTAAGGGCTAGTTTTCCATAGACTGAAAACGGGATAATAGAAACTAGTACAGCGGTTGGAAAAAATGCCTACAAAAACAAATTGCGTGTAACTGAAACCACAGTTCAAGATACAGCGTTTGGCGAGGGATTACTGTATCTATTTTTCGACGAGCCTCAAATTTTTGACTTTTTCGACCCAAACTCTTTTTACGGTTCCTCGGGATTGTGTCGTAATAAAGAGGTGGTCATAATAAATGGGGTCGTAATAGATGGGTTTTACTGTAAGCATATATAATCTGTTAACTGAATCCCATTTATAATGGGACAAGAGACGAAACAACCTGCGCAGACCCCAGTGTCAGCAGACAGTCACCTGACAAGCACTTCAGGTAGTGGATGGGATTAGTCACTCAGAAACTCGTGGCCCTGCGGGATCGGTTCAGCACAGTTGTTGGGCGACCCAAGTTTCACGTTACGATCTACCTGCATGGTATCTTCATCGTGTATAAAGTTTAGTACACCACCGTGGGGCATGGGTATAGAGGTCATGGGGGACGTGCAGTTTGGAACCCCCACTGCATAAGGATTCGCACTGGAATTACGATGAATCCCATAGACCCCTGAATTATACTTTTACTGAAATTCCTTATTTATTGTAAATTTCGCACCATCTCTTAAAATAACAGTTCCGAACAGTGTATTATTTACTACACTATCTGACATATTTGAAGGTATACATTCTGGGTGTGGCAAGCATCACAAGAAATTATTGGGTATGAGTTTACAATGGAAAGTTAAAATTTTCCTGTCTATCAACACGATCACAAAAAAGGTGGTTGCATACCACATATAGGTTTATTATTTCAAATAAAGAGTAACGCCCCTCAAATTTTATTTGGCTAGAATAGCAAAATACTTCATTCTATTTTTAGGTTCACTTAAAAATAATTTGATGTAAAGTGGTTAACTAGCTTAAATGTTTTTGTACAACAATTTCAAAACAACTTAATAAATTGTATTTTGTTTTTAAGGCGGTCATATACCTGGTGCTTGAAATCCATTGCAACGTATTTGAAAAATGGGTACTTTGACAAAACTACTAAATGTGCCCCTAGAAGGTTTACCTAGGAAAAGAAAGCACATTCCAAACTGTGACGGATTGGTGCATTCAAGACATCACGCACATTGGAAAGATTATTTTCATGCCCTCCAAAATATCTAACAAGTGTTTATTCAGACTGCTGTATCTCACAATGTGCGAACCGGATACATGGGAAGCTAAGGCACAGGCGTGCATAGGACTTTGTTACAGATTCGCCTCCAATAAAATTATATGGTCACCGCTTAAGTTTCTGAAGTTCTACGATCACAACGAAACCACTGTGCACTATTTCAGGGGCATACGAGTAGAAGCGATTAAGTTTCAATTGGCCAGTCGACATCTATATGTTTAATGGAAATATAAAGTTATCTAATGATAATATTTCGTTATCAATAACATTATATTGTGTCCTAACATCCTATCAAATGAATTTAATACACCTGAAATGAAAGCTTGGCCTCCGAGGCCTTCTCTTTCTAATGGTCATGGCCATAGAAACTGAGTTGCTTTGGTACAAAGAAATCCCTTTCAATGACTAACCCTTACTATATTAATACACTTTCTACACCCTTATTGCAGATAAAATCACAGGAGATTGTATACAATTGTGCAGTGCAATTCAGAATAAGTAATTTAAACAAGTGCAGCAACAGTAAATTCAGAATCAACAGTCAAACCAATCTGGCAGAGGGTAAACAGGAAAACCAGTCTGACATTTCAATATCTAAATTTAATAAAAAGGTATACAAAATTAATTGAAGTAGGCAATTTTACATGTGGTTCTGTACACAAGTTTTACATAGCAGGAAAAACGTTTCAAGTTTTACAGTGTACAGGATGTCCCAAAAGTCCCTATACCCATGGGTGTACAGCAATTATATTTACATGGAATAAGTTGGGGAGTGGAGATACAGTTGGGTGTTGATTCGAGTATTACAACAAATGTAAAAATATAAAGTTAAATGTCAATCATGTCGGTGTGGGCTCCATTGTTCTCAGCACAGAGAATCATACAATGCCAGGTGCGATGATCCATTCTTCGTAACATCTATGGCATGATGCTGTGGAATGCAGTATGAACAGCATCTTTCATTTGTTCCGTGGTTTCATATCTCGTCTTGCTGACTTTCTGTTTAACCATTCCCCAGAGTGCATTGTCTCATGCCGTCAAATCTGGGCTTTGTGGCGGCCAAGGGAGTGGTGCTGGTGTTATTGCAGAGCCTCTTCCAATCCATATTCACGGGAAAATTTCATTCAGGTATGCTCGGACTGTAATTGCGTAATGTGGGGTGGCTCCATCCTGCTGGAATCAATAATCATCTCCAATGCCAAGATTACGAAGTTGTGCAACAAAACACCTGCGAAGCCTGTCCAAGTAACTGTGTTGCATCACTGAGCCCATTAAAGAAATATGGGCCAATCAGGTGTCTTGCAGAAATCACTGCCCAAATCATAACATGAGGTGGGTTGTTCTCAAGTTCTTCGTAAAAATGTAGGTTTTCTTTACTCCAGAACACAATATTTCGATCATGAGCACTGTTGTAAATTGCACATTCATCAGTAAAGAAAACCTTTTTTCGCGAAGGCAACGTGATGAATGTTGCCAGCAAATTCTCGCAGGTTTGTCTCCTCCCATTAAAATCTTGATCTGATATCTTGTTGATAAATGTTGGTCTGTATGGATGAAATTGAAGATCGTCCCGCAGATGCCTGTACAAGCTTGATTTTGGCACCTCTATTTCACTTGAACGTTTCCGCACTGATTTATTTGGTGAACGTTCCACAGAGGCGAGGGTCTCCGCACATCTGCCATTTTGTGTTTTTGGCCGCCCGGATTGTGGGGAATCTTTCATGTTCCATGTAGCAAATAATTTTCTTTCCCAAGAAAGAACTGTCGCTTTTGTTGGTGGCACTTTGTTGAATCTGTTTTGAAAATCACTAAACACTTCTCTCATAGTCTTTCCAGAGTGTGGTTGTTCATGCACTTATACTGCTGTGATTATTCTTTCCTCTAGTGTGAAGTGACTCTGATCAGCCATTGCAATTCCTGTGAACAAACAAACATCCATACTATATATCTTGTCCACGAAGAAACTTGAAATATTCTAGGGGTATAGTGACTTTTGGAACACATACTATAAGTTTATGTTTGTTTACAATATTTTATTTTGCTTCATGGTTTTGCTGTTTTAGTGGGTTCATAAGCTCCGTAGAGTACCATCTCGACACTTTGGCTATTGTTAGCTTCCCATAGATAGGGCTAGAAAAAATCGCTGTTTAGTTACGTAAACTTGCAGGTGCCTATACATTTTTATGCTCGTATGAAAGGCGTTTAAATACCGATTTGTAGCACAAACAGCATATCACGACATTCACTTTTGTCACTCATTCAGTCTTCTATTACCACTACAAGTATAGGAAACCCCGTTTTAAATATACTGGCTACGTTTTAGAACATTTTGACACTCGTCTGTTTGCAGGATTAACGGTTGATCTCCTTGTGGACGGTGGAGTTGCCTGATGTTCGCGAAGGTGGCTTTCAGATTGTTAAAAGCTTGTTGTTACTCCAGTCCCCATCGCCAACAAGTGTCCTTCTCAAGGAGTGGGTGAAGTGGTGCCACGTGTTGCACAATGTTTGGCACAAAATCACATAGCCAGTTGCACAGACCCAGGTACCATCGTTGTTGTCATTTGTTGGTTGGCTCGTTGGCCTCTTCGATGGCACGAATCAAATTCTGTTGTGGGAAGTTCCCTTCCAGTGAAACGACATGTTCCACGTAGTCTATGGATGACTTGCCGAAATAACTCTTCGGCAACTTGCAAGTAATTCCATGGAGTTCTAGACGTTCAACAACTCGCTGTAGGTGTTCAAGATGCTCCTCCCAGCTATTTGAATAGATGATTACATCATCGAGGTATGCGAAACAGAACTCTCCGATGTTACCGGTCGCTACCTCCGCGGACATGAGGCGTTGAAATGTAGCAGGGGCGTTCTTCAACCCGAATGGCATTACTCTGAATTGAAGAGTTTCGCCCTCGAGTGTAGTGAATGCCATGTACTTACGGCTTTCCGGGTGCACTGCAATCTGCCAATACCCTGACTGTATGTACAGGATACTAAAGATTTCTGCTTTGCCAATGTAGCACAGGATATGAGTTCGATCGATAGCTGGTGGGGGGGGGGCAATAGGGTGTGTTACTTCGTTTAGACCCTTATAATTAACACAGAATCTAAGTCTTCCATCTTTCTTCGAGATGAGGACTATGTGGGAATTATATGGTTAGTTCGAGGGTTCCGCTATCCCGTGGTCCTTCATGTCATTTACTTGTTCCATGATTAAGTCATGGCGGCGTGCGGACATCCTGTAGGGTAGGTTGTATACGGGGACGTCGGTTGTTGTCCAGATCTCATGTTGAATCGACCTAGTCTGACGCAACAGCCCCCCTTGTCTAAATGCACTAGCATGTTCGTTTAATACTTGGTGTAGCTGGTTGAATTCCATCTCACTAAGCTCGTGATATATTCGTTCAGGTTCAATAGGTGTAGGTACAATGTTGTCTGGACTGTAGTCCCAGTTTACGGTAATCCTATCCTCCTCGCCCTTGTATACGCAGTGTTGCCCATGGTCTATGATGCACTGTTGCATGGGCATCCTAGTATCACTGCTTTGGAAATTGTAGGAGATGGCATAAATTCGGTTGGCGCCAAGAGGCGGTGTACATTTACCATCAGGGTAATTGGGCTGTCAACCTGTAGCGTTGTATCGTACTAGGCCATTCGCACTATTTTCTTTTGGGGGCACATGTTCGCTAGTTGTTCGGCAGTCAGGAGGTTTCTTCGGATAAAGTTCCCTGTGGCTGCCGAGTCCAGTAGCGCCAGTGCTCTGTTCTTGTTTATTTTGACTTCTATGTGAGGGGTTATGGGGGCTGATGGTTCCTCATTTAAACCCTGGATGATGATGGGCCCTTGTGGTCCAGTGGTGTTGGCCCTCTGCGCACCCTGGCGATGGCGTTTCTCGTCTTATCGGGAGTTGGTTTTTCAGTTTGTCTTGATGGTACAGTTGCTGGCTTTCGATTAATCTGCTTGGGTGGAATGGCAGACCTCTCTGGCTTCCGGGGGCAGTCCTTATTCCAGTTGTTCTCTGGGCATACCAGCACTTTGGTACGAATGCCATGCGGGTAAGTGGAGCTGGTGCACTCTTGAGCTACGTGAACGGTGGAGCTTGTATTTTCGAGACTTTGGTCGATATGGGTTTAGACTTGCTTATGCCGCAAAGTTTTGTTCTGCTTCTCGTGCCCGATTGATCAGCTCGTCCAAGGTTGTGGGTTTAGCCATGAGGAGGACGTTCCTTAGGCTAGGCAGTAACATTTGACTAATTGATTGAACGGCGGTGGCTTCATCGACTCCTTGGAACACGCATCGAAACATCTGCTCCTTCCGGCGTATGAAGATTTTGGCTTCGTCGTTTGGTGCCTGAGTCTGGCTATAGAATTGAGTAGTCTTTGGAGCTAACACCTCCTCGCCAGTGAACTTAGCAGCGAGCCTATTACTGAATTGTTTCCAGTCGGTTAGGAACTCGGCATACCATTCCCACCATGTTAAGGCTAGGCCTTTCATATGTAACTGGACCCTGTCGACCCATTGCTTTGCTGGTAGGTCCGTTTCCCTGAACTCCTTTTCACATTCTTGTGTGAATGCTACCGGATCCTCATGGGGTCGACCTACTCTATAATCTGAATGTCATTCTCTCTCCTGGTTGCTGGATGGCCAGGTGCCGTCCCCGGTTCTATATAAATACGGGATGGCTTGGACCTGCGTAGTGATGATCTAGCAATGATAGGCCATCCTAGGCATAGAGACGCGTTCGTCAGGCCATCCTATACATAAGTGATATTAGGGTTTGTTGCATGACGTGCACCTGATATGATTAATGCCTCGGCTGGGACAAGTGATTTCATTGCAGAAGCTGTCGAGTATGTCATGCTCATTGTCACAGTTTTCGCCTGTGGTGGCGTTGGTCTCTGAGACAGACATTTTATGGCTATGGGTGACATGGGGTGTTTCTTGGACTCCCTGAAATCCATTTGATTTCTCCGGCTTGACCCTTAGTTCTTCGGGCCCTGGTTGGTCTAGTTCGGCCATTCGCTGCGTACAGTTAATAGTCTGACGCCCCACGTTGGGTGCCAGAAAATCACTTGACGCGTGCCCGGCTATTGACTGTGTGGCACAGTCATCAAGAATTGATGCGCTAGACCATGTGCGCAGTTATATACAGGTTTATCAATGGCTGGCGAGAGGTGTTACCTACTGACTTACTCAGATGACCTCCGTGATGCTGATGAAGCTGAGGTTTCGATCCTTGGTCTATACTCAATGAATGCTAGGTTGCCTCACACGGTATTGGCTATTCCAGGCAGCAGATTCCTGGTTCAAGAATCTGGGATTGGCCTGGCTGTACCTAGTCTCAGTCCTGTAAACCAGTCCTCTCAGAACCGGGCGGTACTCTTGGCTGGTGCGAATATGCGGTGGAAAATATACAAATACCACGGGAGCAGTCACAACTGCTTGGCGCCTTAGTGCAGTGGTGCGGTCCCGTTCTGCCTGCCTTTTCTGCATAGGAGGCGTGAGTCCAAGAAAAGCTAGGTTTTGCTCCCTACGCCTTTGGCTGTGTCTTACCTTGTAAGGCATAGAGTGCCGCTGCTTAAGCAACACATGTATTGCACCTTGACGAAAAACAATTTAACAGTGTCAGTTCAGTAGCTGCCTGCTGTCATGAGTTCGGTAAAAGTCTCCACTGATCTCTCCATGCTTGGTGTGCTGATCAGAAATGTTGAGCCATTTGGACCACTAATGCCTTTACTGGATGTGAACTCAGGCAAGGTTAAACGGCAAGACTCAGATTATGGTCACTCCAGCACTATCAGTGCTCGAAGCAAGGGAATAACCTGTGCTTACAGCACCTCCTTGGATGAAGGTATTCCTATTGGTTGAGGCTCCCCTGTTCCTCCCCTCCACCACTACCAGTGCTCAGGTGGTTGGGAAGAAACAGATGGCCATCTAATGGGTGTGTTTTCAAACTGATGGACTCCTGAAGGGGGCCCGTAGTCAAAGCTAATTCAATTTTAGAAAAATACCCGGTTTCTGTCGGCAGTGCATGGCTTGAATTGTTCCTAGCGGGTGAAATAGAAAGATACTCTGTGAATGAAAAAGCGTAAGGATAGAGAACAAAATTATGTTTATTGAAAAATCAATAAACACATGACTCGTGCTACCTCCTACAGAACAGCGGGGTGCTGATGGTTGCCTACGTTAGCCAGGTGTAGGCGATCTGGTCCTAGGTTGAAAAGGGAAGGATTGTTCTAGATGTGAAAATTGCTTTACTACTAAACTGTACTAAAGAAAGCGGGTGTCTAGAAGAGACAAAGTGAAATTATCTAGTGTTAGCGTGTTCGCTGTTTCTTGTATGACTTGTCGTCGTTATTGGAAGTAGCTGCTGGGGCCATACTTAAGACTTGGTAGATCTATGGAGGTCCCAGCACTGAGCAGTGCTCGGGATGTCGCAACAGAGGATGCAAGAATGACTGACTGGAGTCCCACAGCGCACGGGCTTATATAGTCAGAAGTTTAGTCTGCCACAGACGGGTGTGGGGAAGGCCCGTGACGTCCTTCTGCTGTGGAGGCTGGCGTGGGAGGTGGAACCCTCTTGTCAGCGTTCTTGGTTCATGGGTCTTCGGCGGCGCTCAACCGTGCCCGAAGTGGCTGAAGCTTGTTGGCACTCAGCACGTGGGTAAAAGGGGGGGGGGGGGAGCGGTGTGCTCGCTGACTGTGTAATCTTGTAGTCACATGTTCGGCTGCCCAGCGGATTCTCTGCGGCCGAGAACTTATGTGCAAAGTATTGTGCGCACAACTCTCACGTGGGTGGTTGAAGTAGACAACTCTTACATAGGTTGAAGTAAGGATATACTTCACATAAAGAGCGATGAGTCGTAATCATAGTGTATTAGTAATATAAGCGGCACGCGTCAAGGTTTAATGTTTGACAAATTTTCAGTAACAAAAAATTAAAAAACTTGCATTTGGCATTATCTATACAGTCCTCTCCACATAACAAAGAAACTTTAGTAGCGCAAGAACTAGATGGCAGTGTTATCGACATTGCTACAGTTCTTTCAGAATGCGTATTACCCACAGTATTTGTTTGCCTTAAATGCTTGTCTATTTTTGGTTCTAAATTGTGAGTTTCTGTCATATGTTAGTTTTGACATCTGTGGTTCTGTCGTATGATCATTCTAGAATGTGAATTTTGATTGTACGTCCTTTCTAACATGTGTGGTTCTGTTGTATGATCATTCTAGAGTGTTAATTTCGGTTGTAGAACGTTTCCAGCATATGTCGTTCTGCAATATGAGATTCTAAATTGTGTGTTTCTTTTGTACAATTGTTTTAAGATATGTGGTTTTGTTGTATGATCTTTCAGAGTTGTCAATTTTGATTGTATGATGTTTAAAACATACATACATGGGTCTGCAATATGTGGTTATAAATTGTGTGTTTCTGCTGTAAAATAGTTTTAAAAATATCTGCGTTTCTTTTGTATGACTGTTCTAACACCTATGTTTCTTTGGTGTGATTGTTCTGCTTTCTGTGTTTCTAACGAATATTGGTTCTTAGTTGTGTGTTTCTGTTGTACGACTGTTCTAAGATGTGAAATTTATCAATTACGTGGTCTCGTTTGTTTATTCTGCTATCTGACAGTTGTAGACTGTGTTTCTAATGTATGTGTGGCCCCCTATTTTTGGTACCCTTTTAAAATGTATAATATATGCTTAATTGAACAGAAATTTTTATAGGATGTAAATATTTTGTATAATTTTTCCAAGGAATTAGGGACGAAGTTAGAATCTTTATAGTTACAGTATTGTACTGGGGGAAATTTTGTATGAAGGGAACCATTGTACTTATCATAAATCTTGTAAACGTAATTTTTGTACTATGTAAATTTTATGTGGGCTCAGTGAAAAAAAAGAGTAATGTTAGTCTTGCCCAGAGTTATACCAAAGAAAGCAGAACATAATTTTTTTTGTTATTTGCCTGAAGTCATAATTTGTGTATTATGATAATTTTCTCTTTCGTATTTAACTCCTTTGTCGAGATAATTGTATGTGTATTAATTATCAAGCTCGAGTATTGGGTTGTGCATGTGCCGTAGAGTTAGGGTATTCTAAGGGGGTACTTGCCTCCATTGCAATGCATAGAGGAAATATTTTGTAATTATAGTTATACTCTTTAACCATTGATTGTACTATCCTTTTTAGATTTCATTTATTAAATTAAATTTCATTTATTATGGTTGTATGTGTTTAACAATACTGAGTGTAAAACTGGATGAAATATTAACATTTCATTAAACGTTTGACAGAGCTAAGTTCTCATGAAATTATTTTTCATTTTCATTTTGTATAACAAAAGGTCACATTCGCACAACCTTTCTTTGAATACAGATATAAAAAATTTCATAACTTGAAATACATTTGCTGTGAGCACTGGTGTTGCTTCAAAAATTCTTTTTGATTCTCAAGATTTATACCTTGATGCATACCAACATTTATTTAAATATGACTTCGCCTCATCTTAATGCGTCATCACGTCACCCCAGGCGGGGTTTGAACCCCAAAACAACTCCCGTCCAGAGCCTACCAACACACCCCTCGACACGTGGCACCCATAGACATGTCAGCCAAGTTCGTTTCACCTTAATGTCAGACGTCATGTCAACCCCCACGTGTGATAAAAGCCGGCCCAGCTAAGCGCCTGAGCTCACGCAGCCAATACAACCCCACATAACAGAGATGCCTGCTTTCGACACAGACTGAGAGATGGCACGAGAGAATGCAGCTCTGCCCATGGGAGGAGGAGCTCACCCCCGCACCACAGAGAGAGCCTGCATGCATGTGGGATATATGTCCATGCACCGCTGCAGAATGGAGTTCATTCTCAGCAGTTCGCTCCATCACTTACAGTGCTGGAGCTCTGCCTACTCCGGCTTAGTGACCTACCAGAAGCTCGTCAAGACCTTCACCAGAAACCCTCCGAAGAAGTCTTCATCCCCTTCAACATGCACTACCTGCCTGGTAGTGCCACCCGAGTTCCTTCTGGACAACAGCATCGGAATAGTTAGGGTCAGTTAGAATCATAGCTACCTAGCCACATCTACTCTTGTCTAGTTTAGACCCAGGTTCCCTTCACCTGGTTTACGTAGTCTGTTTCTGTTCAGTTCCTTGTTAGTTAGGAGGTAGTACGGCCACCACGTCTATTCCTCACGGAATAAACACGTTTTCTATCAAACCTCCTAGTGTACTGATTGTAGGGTGACTGTTGCCAGTATCCCCCGTAGACGTCACCCCAGTAGGGAAAAGCAGGAGACCGCATCATTTACAACACAATTGCAGAACTTAAAGTAGGACTGAGGGCTCTCTTAACCGGGCACATGTACATCGCAAACACACCCATTAGACGGCCACCCATACTGTGCACCTAGTGTGCAGTACAGTAGAGCCACAACCACTAGAGACTCGATCCACAAGGTGGCTAGTCAACCAGCTCAGCCAATTCACCCCATTCACTGCGCTGAACTGTCGCCGGAAGGAGTGAGATACTGGTTGTGGAGGTCTGCCCATCTTTGGACCACACCCACGTTGTTAGACAACCAGGGTTAACCCACCGCTCTAACCACTGCACTGAAAGGTCACCTGTTGGAGTAATCAGGTACGACTCTGGTTGGTTCGGCCTCGCCTTAACTATACAGCCAGTTAGGGATCATTGTTGCCTACTGTTCCTTAGTGGGACCAACCTTTGTATCTACCTTATGCCATACACCCATAGGAGTAATGCGAAGTGGCAAGCTAGGAAGGCAGCTACTGCCTCCAAATCCAACGGGAGCTGTAATCCAGCCCCAACTGCATTGTGCAGCATAACCTCCCCGGGAATGAGTTCAAGCCGCCTGACAGTTGGAGAGGCCTCGCCTCCCATTGGGGATAGTAAACCCCTGGTTCCAGAGCAGCAGGAGCAGCAGCCCTTCGTGGGCACCCTTTAGCACCGCCAGCTGCAACAGCACCTCCGCCCAAGAACTTAGCATGGGTTCTGGTTGACCTCAGCAGCAACATTGGCTGTTGACCTCAACAGCAACATTGGCTGAGTCAGGAGCTACCCCAGGCCACATCCAATACAGGTAAACCATTGGCTGTGTGCAAACCAGTTAAGGACAGTCAAGTCCACAGCCGACTTTGTACCGCGCTATCAAGCCACGCGCCCTAGCATATACACTGGCCAGGGTCCAGTTAGCAGACAGTAAAGTCAGCCCAGTCATATTGCCTGTCTCTCTGACCAACACACAAAACCTTACCCCACCGTGACATCGTCGTCAGTCACCTGACATTACACACCAACCTCTTGTTTGTTATTAACCGTCGGTTAGTTGAGACTTCCAGTAGAATAATTGTCTCAATAATCTTTATACTGCAGACTGTAATGATGAAATTTCTAATAGTATTAGGTAAGAAAATATAAAGATCTTCAAATTAAGAGTACTTTGTTACAAGATCTGTTTTCATTTTATCTTTACTGCATTTGATTATTCCCAGTTATTGTAACTTTTCTTCATATGAATAACAAATGTTTTTTAGGTTTTATATTTGACTTGGTGTTTCAGGATGTCCTTGAAAACATGCGGAGGGAGGAAGTGCGGAAGGATTTTGTGACTGGTCGTAATGGAGCAGTAAAACTTTCAGAAGATGCTCTTGATAATTTGGATGATTTTTACGTTGAGATTTCTCTTGTGAGGGGTACTGAAGAGGAATTTCCAGCTTTCCAGGTAATCCATTGTGTATTTCTTCCATAAACATCTGAGCTGAATGCTAAAAGTAAAACTTTTTCATAGCATTTCTCATGCCTTGAATTGAGAGTCAATGATATGTACAGCAATTACCGTATTTCGGCATGTATAGGCCGCATATTTTTACCAAAAAAATGACTACAAAAAGTGGGGTGCTACTTATATACGAGATATTGGCAAAAAAAAAATTTACCCCCAAAACATGGTTAGAAATTTGTCAACATACTACATTTTCATGATTTAACTTAGTTTCGAAGGAAGTTGGAAGGAAGAAAGGGGAGGGAATGGAGGGGAAAGAAAGAAAAAAAATACAATTCATAATACAAATTTTCTATCACAAATGTTTTGTAGGGGAAAATTAAGTCTGAATTTATTATGTTTGTATGGAATAGTCACTTAACAATATTTATAGGAATACAAAAATTCAGTGCGGCCTATACATAAAATATTAATTATTCCTAATTTTTCATCAAAAACTTATGGTGTGGCATATACATGCCAAAATACTGTACTCTACAATGCAATCCCAGTGAAAAGAGAATGTGCAGAAGCACAAAACAGGCAGGGTGATTCCATTCCTCTAAAAAAAAAATGTTTTTGAAAAGGAAGCCGGGGGGGTGGGGGGGGGGTCAGTTCTTTGCCTTTACTTAAGTAAGGATGCTTGGTTGGCTCCTGTGGATTGTATATAGATGAGAGCAGAAACATCAGTCAGTAGCGCACATGGAGGAACAATAGAAAACATCAAACTATGTTTTCAGCTCAGACATTACGAGCACTGCTGCCCTCACTCCTGCATACCCACATTCCTCATTATCGCCGGACACCTCCCCTTTGGCGCTCTTATCCGTAAACTGCATGAGGAGAATCTTCTCATTAAAATCGCTTTCTTAAGAATTTTAAACTACCCATCTTATAATACAATATTGATGATGTGCAGAAAACTAGAATAAATGAGCATATAGTTTAAAGCATGCTTCAATTGAAGCACTTAGCAGAGCACAGAGGGATGGAATTTGAACGGGAACTCAAGTCCCCAATGCTCAACTACCCAGTACTGGGTTTCGATCCACCCTGTACCTAGACACTTGGAGAAAGACTGAACCAACTCTGGTCTGTTGGACGAGGGTTCAAAACTCGAATGCCAACACAAGAGATGTACGCTTAGTCCAATACCCATCTACGAAATCACTTTACAGGAAAAGCTTACAAGACTCTGGCAAACTCTGGTACAGGTTTGACCCACGCTGGGATGTGAGACTCTTGAAAAGGTTAACTTGGTTGAGGGGCTTTGGTTACTTGAATTCTGAGCCCGACACATACCTTGAATTTAAACGTACTCTTGCACATGTCGCGAGTGGTTTGGGTGACTTTTAATGTCTTAACAAGTTTCACATACTACATGACCTGAGGTAACCAAATGAAACACGCTTGGACAAGGTGTCAGGTAGGTTTATATAGCAGCACAATGTTTTCAACAGTGGAAAGAACCCCTTTCCAACGTATTACCTCAGATTTCGCCATATTGGGAGCTCTTCAGCTCTGCAGATGCTGCTGCAGTGGTCGGCTGTGGAACAGCCGGTTGTGGCTGAGTGGAGCTCTGGCTAGTGAAAGTGATGTGTGTTGGTCTAGATGGGATATCAGTGTATTTAGGATAAAGGACTGATGTGTCTATTTCTAGTAGTTATACTTCTCCATGTAGCATCAGCAAATGTTTGAAGGGAATATGACCCGATAAGCGGGTAGAAAATTCAAAAAGACAAAATCCTTCTTGTGTTTCACTGTTACTTTGCTTAAGTAAATCTTTCTCTTGATGGAACAGCTCCTGTTTCTAAGATGGTTACAAACTCCAGATTTCACTACTTTTGGCATGATGCCAAATTATTAAAATGACAGTAATATTTGAAATTGCCACATCCAGAAAATAATTATGTGCCATGAAGCAGTGTATGAGGAACGGTCCTACCAGTGTTACGTCTGGGCAAGTCGGCTAGTCCGTACATAGCTCAGTTAACTGACAGGCCATTCACTAGCCCGAAGTTTAGACAGCAGATTACGTGAGCAGTCGAAGTACCTAGGTGGGAGGTGTGAAGAGTTCCCCCCCCCCCCCCCCCGAAGATTTGCCACTGTAGTACCTTGACTATTACCCTGGCTAAACTCGGATAACCGCTCGGTGTTATTTGTATTTGTCGTCAGGCTATGCTCAACACAGGACTTCACGTACATCAGTTAAGAAACCAAAATAATTAATATTCAAAATTTGGAAATTACTTGTGGTTTGCTATAATTTAAACACTCCATCAATCAAGGGTTAGTACAGCTACTAAGTGAAACGCACTCAAAGTCGGAAGGCACTAGATTTATTACGCCTACTCAAAATATTACAGTAAAGCAAGAATAATAATACAATCTCAAAAGCAATGGTTTCTACCTTGTAACTTTACCATTGATAATAATAATACAAATTAAATTGCGGGAGTTAACGTATTTATTCATACGCAAATCCGGCGAAGGCAACCTGTTACATTTAATTTTACGTAATTTGCTGAATAAAATTAATTTAATTTAAAGAAATTTAATTAATATTTAACTAGCCATGTAACCCGACTGAACTATACGGAATGTATCAGAAGGGACCTCATAGTATCTAGCTTTTGTACTCTACACAAACGGGAGAGTGGCTTGGCTCGGGTCTCGTGGGTGCTACGTCGCTGTGACCTTAGGAATACTTGGACAGAGTGGGGTTAAGGAGTGGGTAGGTAGGTGTAGGTAGGAGGTAGTCGAGGTCGATGATGACTGGAGGCGCTGCTGAAGACGTCCTTCAGGGGAAGATGGCCTCTAGGAGAGCATTGTCCTGGGTGGCGGTGCAGGGTGGACAGCGGTGGCGGTGAAGGGTGGATTACTAGTCCAATAGGTCAGATGTTCTCTGCCTTCACTGCAGAGGATGATGCAAGACATTATGCAACACTTGTGAGCCACCCCGAGTAACTGCTCAGGTGTGGGTTGGCTCGTCTTTTGTAGTGATCTCGCTCTATCTTGGTGCTTCGAGGGGTGCGGGGAAATTGGCCCCGCCTCCAAGGGGTGGAACTTGTAACATAAGTGCATGGACTACTGGATGCCTTATTTCGCCTCTTCGCCTGGCACCTGGGGTGCAGAACTTCCGAGCTAAGGGCGCTCGTGAAGGTTGTGCCCGCTTTGATTGGGCCATGTCTCTGGTGGTGCCAAATTCAAAGTGGTGCGCTCTTCTCCTGGCGAGCTTGCAGAGGTCAATAACTTTGGTGCGGGCAGGGCGATGACGTGACTGTTTCCTGCTGCTGCAGGGTGGCAATTCAAGCTAGGAGCATGGGGTTGAATCCTGTTGAGACTCTGTCAACATCAAGAAGATTTTCAGTGTCCTGCATCCAGTACTTGGATTAGACTTGCCCATATAATTAGCAGTTTCAGATATGGCGAAGTCATGTTTCCAACTGAGACCTATCTGTCCATAAAAAGTCAAAAGAAGGTCTAGATCATCCTAATCCAGTCCATGCGATTATGCATAGCTTCATCTTCTGTGGTTGTAGCTGCTCTGTGCTACAAGAAAGAGCAGGTTTGGAAGGGCGGCTAGAAGGGTACCGTGTCTTCCCATTTCACCGCTCGTGAAGGAGGTGCCTGCTTTTCCTCAATGGGCACGTCTGCTTGCTCTGTCTCACTTCCATGCATGCGTTCCTTCTCTGCTTAATTCCCCTCTATTCCCCTCATCCCCACCACTCGCTTGCTGCTGCTCTTGTTCGTATAGGCTGTAGCGAGGTCTGCATCTTCCACTTCGCACTTGTTGCTGGCAGGGTAGCGAGGAGGGAGGGGTAAGGTAGTCAAGGGCAAGGTCTTGCCGTATGAAAGGGAGAGCGTGTCTGTTGATGTGTGGTTTATGTTCCTCACTGTGAAAGTATCACATGTGCCTTCTTTCTGGTCGCCGGCCAGTGCACAACTTTAGCAAAAGGGAAGCATTGATCGCTGTCAATGTTTTAATCTCTAAAATCTATAAAAGTGGAGGACAATAAAAATTTGAAACATAAAGGCTTGGCTCAACAGTAATGGAAACAGTTTTGTTCCCTTGCACAGAGAACAAAATTTCAACGCTAAAGTTTGCAGTTTGGGAATTTCAACTAAAAGTTAATTTTGGCCAGTGGCCTGTAGTGTATACGGCAAACAGGATTTCTTTGTGCAATTTAATCTTCCGCTTTTTATTTATACCCATTGATTACGTCTCACAAAATTATACAAATTTTACAAGGAGATGTTTAATAAGAGAGAGAGAAAAAAAATTGAAGAACATATAGAATTTTTATAACTTTTAATTAAACACGTTCTCATGGTTTTTATGTGTTTTCAAATATATTAATAAATACAAAGGATTATATTTCTGTTTATATGAAAATCATTAATGATGAAGGTACCAACATTGAAAGTTACTGTATGCTTTCAACAATCTACTTCTACTTTCAACAAATGACACAAGTGCGCGTACTCAAGTATGGGCAATGTACCTTTCAGAACTTATAATTTCTTATTCATTTATGTATGTGTTTCCATGAGAGCACGTATATTTTTGCACGCTATACTGCTACATGTTTTTTTTCTTTTAGAATTAGCATTTCTACTTTTTGTAGAGCAACTTACGTATCAATTTTGATCTACTACATCTACATGACACTTTTAACACATGTAATTACATGTGTCTGGTACAGAGGTCTTTGGTGGGCTTCTGGAGTTCTGAACAGTCTGTGGCCTCGTGAATGGCCTGGTGCGCGCCCGTACCCAATCCCGTTTGCCCACAAGAGGGAGCGTTCTGGAGACTGGCTTGCCTCCTCCTCGGGTTCAAGCCTTGTTGGATACATCTCTGGCTGAAGATGCGCTCACAGCTGATGAGACGGCTGCTGCGGCCTTGTGGCGAGTGGGATGAGCCGCCCTTACCAACGTGGGACAAGGTGGCTGCGTTGTAGGAGGCCTAGGCAGATCAGATGGCTTGGCTTCTACTGAAGGTAGACCCCTTTGCACTAGGCGTGAATGATGGTGGGACACCTGCGTCATCGTCTCGTCCGGCAGTTGTTGCCATCTGTGGGGTTGGTGATTCAGGAACTGACCCCTCTGGCAATGGGATCTGGGAAACATCTATTTCCCCTACTTCCTTGTTCTCCAATACCTGCACACAATTCCCAACAAGGGAGACACTGGATTCTACGACTTGTGGTACAACATGGCTGTCCGGGATCAATCCAGATACAGGGTTGGCGATATTGGCAAGAAGGGCAAGAGACTGTATGCAATTGCTGTCCTAGATGGTGCGGTGAGGCTGGGCCTCAGATATGACGCTCGGAATTTGCACCTGTGCAATAGAGGCTTCACCACAAAAGTTTGGAGCGAGAGTGGCCAGACATTCTACTTTTTCCATCCCTGGAAAAAAGGTAGATATGAGCTGGGTGTTCTTGGGATGTTCCAAAGGGATCCCCTATTAATTCTGGTGTATGGCCTAGGTACTGGGGCATCAGGAGTGAGCTATGACGCTCATGTGGCATTGGCCCCAGGGAATTACTAAGACTGGCCCTAGTCCGAGGTGGACCGTGAGCTTTTCGTGATCCAACATGCAGCGCTGGTTGGTCAGCCAAGGCTGGCCGAGGATAACAACCGCTCCTATCACAGAGGTTACAGTAAAAGGGTTTCTGCGTGACAGATGGCAGATCTTAACTTCGAGATATATATGGCCGTCTACGGGCAGGATTTGACCCGATTGGGCCATCCGATCCTCTCTTCCCTGTGGCCAGAGATTAACTTCCTGGCTCTGCATCAGGTCACTTCTGATAAAGGTCCCCGTTGCAGCAGTGTCCAGTAAAGTTAATCTGGGACAACCATTTGCCTCTATGGTTATGTGTGGGGATTCAAATCCATGGGAACCTTCAGTTCCGGTATTCAAATGGGAAATCTGCTTGGGATGTGACTGTCCTGCGGTAGTGTACCCCTTACACATCTCAGTTTTGCCATTTCCCGACCGGGCGGACTCCTTAGCTATCAAGCGAGGCTGCATGCTTGGGGGTCGAGGGCTGTGTTTTCCTTCTCCACTGTAGCGGGGTCGGTTCGGGCAATCTTTGTTAAGATGCCTTCCCGAGCAGTGCCAACAGCGAGGAGGGAGCGAGGGTCGGGGTATCGATGGTTGGTCAAACATCTTATGCGAAGGAGAGGAGGTGCAGTGACCTTGATGGCGGCACACACCAGGTTGTCTCGCCGCATCTGCTCTGTATTGGTTTTCTCAATCTCTCTGGCTCTCTCAACCAGATCCTCTACATTGTGGAGTTTCTACATTAATTAAATTATGTAGGGAGGGAAATAGATTGTGTATGATGCTGCGCACGCAGCACGCTTTGGATTCTTTAGGGTATAGGTGCTTATGCATCGGTACTTTTCTTCTAATAAAGATTTCTACTTCTTCGTTTTCTCCCCGTATCCTGGAGTGGAAGTGAGTGATTAGTTGAGTGACCACCTCCTCCCTGGTGATTTGGCTAGTGAGCTTATAGCTGATCTGTTCTCAGTCAATAGTGAACTCTCCAAACTTTTCCCACCAAATTTTGGCTTTACCTTTCAGCTGGAGGTTGACCTTTTGAACCCATATCTTTCGCAGAGTATTATTCTCCCTATACTCTTGCTCGCACTCATGCAAGAATACGGCTGGATTTTCATGGGGACGGCCGCTGAATTCTGGAAGTGGACTTTCAGATCCGTAACAGTTGAACTTGGGGCTAAGCCTAGAGTTATTATTGCGAGTTTGGTAGGTCAAACCACTTTGACATACCTGGTAATGGTACAAAAGACCTTGTCTCATAGGTGGCTCATCCGGTCAACCAATTCATCTCAAATGAAATCGGTGGTGACACGGTACACAGCGTGTCATGAAAATACCCAGACTTTCACAATCGAGCCACTTACAACGTACTGGCTGCTGGTCCTGACATTACTCGCAGCAATAGTCTAGGCCCTCAACTGCTTGAAACGACTCATCATAACCTAAACAGGTATAATGAAAATCGCCTCTACACTCAGTACAGCGAAGGCGAAACCTTCCCATACCTGGACATGTCTTGATCCACCATTTTACTGCCTGGTTCTATGTTGTATGCCCGGCAGACGTAGATGCTATGACCTCCTAGTCGCTCTCTCTTCAGATGAACACAGTTTAATCTGTTAGGTGCCACAGGGTGTTTAAAACATGACTCCCTGAAGTCCAAGGAATTACACTGAATATTTAGCGGTAGCTAAATACTTGTTTGGGGGGGGGGGTGGTAAATTGGCCAAACCAAACTTTCCCTCTCTAAATAGGGCACGTTTCTCACTATGCGATTAGGTGCCAAAAGATATTACTAAGGTAATTCTTACACTTGGTCCCAATAGACCCACGCTGTTACACTATGTAATACGTATACCCAAAAAAAAGGGGGGGTGAGGAGTTTCTCTTGTGCCACATTGTTAGTGTCTCCCATATAGAACAAGGTTTCTACAAAAACTGGCCAGTTTGAAGGGTATTGACACAGTCAATATTGCAGACTACTCTGATCTACTCAAAACTGGTTTCCCAAGGAACAGCTGACTCAGTTCTAAGTGACCAAGTCTGAGTTACCTGCCACTTATGCTCCAAGCTATCAGCTAATGGCTTTACGCCGCTCTCCGACTGATTACAATAAAGTTATGCCCCATGTTGACACCAAAATGATGTTGCAGCATTCCACGTGTGGTTACCAGGTGTAACTATATACCCTGAAGGGGGAATGGTCAGCCCACTTGGACAACTAATGCATTTACGCCCCACATTAGGCGTCAAAAATATATATTGAAGCATGCTTCAATTGAAGCACATAGCAGAGCACAGAGGGATGGAATTTTTAATGAGAACTAAAGTCTCCAATGCTCAGCCACCCAGTACTGGGTTTCGATCCACCTTATACGTAAACACTATTGGCGAAAGACCAAACCAACTCTGGTCGGTTGGACGAGGGTTCAAACCTCGGATGCCAACAGAAAAGGGATGTACGCTAAGTCCAATATCCATCTACGGAATAACCTTAAAGGAAAAGCACACAAAACCCTCACTATTTCTGGTACAGGTTAGACCCATGCTGTGATGTGAGACTCTGAAAAAGGTTAACTTGTGGCATGAGGGAATTTGGTGACTTGGGGATTCTTACCCCCACGAAGACCTTGAATTTAAATGTACTCTTGTACAGGTCATGAATGCGAGTGTGTTGGATGGCCTTCAGTTTCGTAAAAGTGAGTTTCGCATACCAAATGCCCGGAGGCAACCAAATGAAACACACTTGGGCAAGGTGCCATCATAAAGAGTAGGGCGGGTAGGTTTATGTAGCGGCACAGAGTTTTCAACAGTGGGAAGAACACCTTTTCAACGTATTACCTCAGGTTTCGCCACATTGGGAGCTCTCCTCAGCTCCGCAGATGCTGCTGCAATGGCCGGCTGTGGAACAGCGGCCAACTCCAGTTGTGGCGGAGTGGTGCTCTGGCTGCTGAAAGTAATGTGTGTTGGTCTGGGAGGGATATCGGTGTATTCAGGAGAAAGGACTGATGTGTCTATTCCTTGTAATTCTACTCCTCCATACAGCATCAGAAAATGGTAGAAGGGAATATGACCTGGTAAGCAGGTAGGTAATTCAAAAAGACAAAATTCTTCTTGTGTTTCACTGTTACTTTGCTCGAGTAAATCTTTCTCTAGCTGGAACAGCTCCTGTTTCTAAGACTGTTGCGAACTCCAGATTTCACTGCTTTTGGCATGAGGCCAAATTATTAAAATGACCGTAATATTTGAAATTGCCACATGCAGAAAATATGTACGTGCCGTGAAGCCGTGTATGAGGAACGGTCCTACCAGTGTTACATCTGGGTAAGTCGGCTGGTCCCTACGTATCTCATCGTTAAAGTGAATGGTCATTCACTATCCCGAAGGTTAGACAGCAGATTACATGAGCAAGTACCTAGGTGTATTGAGGTCCTAGTGAAGGGCTCTCCCAAAGATTAGCCACTGAAATACCATCACTGTAACCCTGGCTAAATTCGGAATACCGCTCGGTGTTATTTGTATTTGGCGTCTGTCTATACGCCATGCCGGCGTTACTTCACGTACATCAATTCAGATACCAAAATAATTAATATTCAAAATTAATTTGGAAATTACTTGTGGCTTGCTTTAATTCAAACACTCTAGTGAATCAAGGGTTATTACACCTACCTAGGGAAATGCATTCAAAGTCAAAAGGGACGTAGATACATTACACCTACTCAAAATATTACAGTAAAGAAAGAATATTAGTACAATTTCAAAAGCAATGGTTTCTACTATGTAACTTTACTTTACCGTTGATAACAATAATACAAATTAAATTGCGGTAGTTAAAAGTATTAATTCAAATGCAAATCCGGCGATGGGAACTTGTTACATTTAATTTTACGTCACTTGCTGAATAAAATTAATTTCATTTAAAGAAAATTAATTAGTCGTATACTAGTCGTGGAACCTGACTTAACTATACAGGATATGTCCAGAAGGTATCTCACAGTATCTAACTGGGGTACTCAAGTGGCAGAGTGGCCTGGCTAGGGTCTTACGGATGCTATGTCGCTGTGACCTTAGGAATACCTGGAGAGAGTAGGGTTAAGGAGTGGGTAGGTAGGTGTAGGTAGGAGGTAGTCGAGGTGATGACGACTGGAGGCACTGCTGAAGGCGTCCTTCTGGGGAAAAAAGGCATCTAGCTCTAGGAGAGTGTTCTTGTCAACGGTGGTGCAGGGTGGACTACTAGTTCAAAAGTCAGGTGTCCTCCGCCTTCACAGCAGAAGACGATACAAGACTGTATCTGATTCTCACAAGCCACCCCCAAGCAACTGCTCAGGCATGGGTTGGCTTGCCTTTTGTAGTGATCTCTCTCTCTATCTTGGATGCTTCAAGGGGTGCGGAGGAATTGGCCCCTCCTCCAAGGGGTGGAGCTAGTGACATAAGTGCATGGACTACTGGATGCCTTATCTCGCCTCTTCGTTCGGCGCCTGGGGTGCAGAACTTCCGAGCTAAGGGTGCTCGTGCAGGCTGTGTCCTCTCTGATTTTGCAGTGTCTCTAGCAGCCCCAAATTCAAACGGTTGTGCTCTTCTCCTGGCGAGCTTGCAGAAGTCAATAACTTTGGTTTGGGCAGGGCGATGGCGTGATGGTTTCCTGCTGCTGCAGGGTGGCAGTACAAGTTAGCACGAGGTTGAATCTTGTTGAGACACTGTCAACGTCGAGAAGATTCCCAGCGTCCTGCCTCTAGTACTTGGATTAGACTTGCCTATATAATCAGCCATCTCAGATAGGGCAATGTCGTGTTTCTGTATAGTGCTTTCTCTAGTGCTATTTACGTCATGCATCAAGTTTTTCAGCTCTTGTTCCACATACTGTCCGTAATTGAAATTTGAACAGGATCTGAATTTGAATTTTTATTGTAACTCTATTGCGTACACTATTGCCATAAACTTCGAAAATCTAACACAGTATTTTGCTTTGGATATCTTTGCTTTGTACATCAATGTGTGAATTTTAACTAGAGTTGTTCCGATACCATGTTTTCCGATACCATAAACTGATACCAGTGCCCTTCACACTGATTTTATAAAAAGTATTACTGTTAATAATATATTAAAAACATTTTTCCTAGACTCATGTAAGTAAATTAATAATGTCTTAAAATACTGTATATGATTTATTGTAATGCGACACAAAATGAAAGCTGACCTTAAACTTTCAAACTTACATATTATCAATTTATTCAAAGATGCATGTCTATTGAAATAATTTAATATAAACCCTCCAATTTCCCCGCAAAAAGTTACTGAAAATTATCACTTATTTTACAAGTTGCTCGATGTTCAAACAATTTTTTGCTGACAAGTGGTAGAGTATATGCTTTTGGGCATATAATTTTATTTGCAAAGATGCTGCCCTTTAAGTTAAATAAATATTATGTTTTAAAGTCATGTTAATTTTACGCCAGATGCAATAAAACACCAACCTTACTGGTTAAAACAACCTTTAAACACAAAAGAAAACATATTTACAAATAATAATTCCTCGTTAAAATGTTTTGCATAACATTTTCAGGTGAAACCATTTGCTTTGAAATACAAGTGATGTTAGGTGCAACTATTTTGAGTGACGCATACTGCATTATCTCATGTATAGTACGCGCTCGTGTATAGTGAACATCATTATTTTTGCAACAAGTTCCAGGGAAAAAATTTTTAAAATAAAATTGCACCAAAAATTTGTGGCGCCTGTTAGTAAGTATGGAACAAATTAATCTTTTTTAAATTAATGTGCTGTGATTGTGTTATGTTTGGAAAATACTTTAATTAAATTACTTGGGCGCAAAAAGCCAAAATAAAAATTCCAGAAGCCTCCTGCTCCTATTACTCAACATTTCAACCTTCATTTTTCTTTTTTCTCCTTTCCCATTTTAACAGTGACCTGCTTTCTATTTTTGCAGTGCTAGAATGTCATACTACCCGTAGCTAAAAAAAAAATTCTCGTCCTTTCTTCCCCCTACCCCCTCCACTATCCACATGGCTCGCTAGCCTCTGCCATGGAAACAAAGAGGAATGGCAGAATTATCGACTGGCAACCATTTGGGTGTTATTACAAGGGGCAGGGGAAGTGGGGTTTCGAGTGATGTAAAAGCGAGAGATGAGACAACAGACAGTTCCACCACTTCCTTCACCATCCCTGGAGTTAGTATTTTAAGTTACGCAAATTGTTTTTCAATAAAGGAACATGTGGGAAATGTTTTCAGTTAATTTCACTCTTTAAGTTAGTGTTTATAACTAATGGATGTCAATAAACTGTTACCATATCTGTAATGTATAATACTTTGTGAAGTTGTTAACATTCATCTGTGTATTTCCGTAAAGAGTTGAACAACATACATGCCATAGGCTAAATTATTTCATCTAAAATTATTTTGAAAACCGCTCATGCCGGAAATTTTAAGTTCTACATGTGTGTCGTATTGATTTAAATTGACTTAGATCCATTCATAAAAAGGAGTTATAGGGGTGTAAAACATAACTCAGTGTTAGGTAAAGCATAACAGTAAAAGGTAAGGTTTTATTAAACATTTAAGATTATAAAATAACTATTTTACTACAAACTAGAGCTAATCCAATACTGATACCCGATAATATGTATTGCCTAATATTACTGTATCGAACCTGCTCGAACCTATTTTATTTTTAGCAGATACTGAGAACCAATATTTCATTTATACGTGACCATTACACCAGAGGATGGTAGGGTGATGATGTTTGAGTAAGACAGGCTCAACTGCTGCCGTTTAGAGTCAGCAGCTGCTGTTCTTATTCCAAGTACTAAACTGACAGATTATCACTCCAGAAAGAAAAGGGGGTAGGGAGGGAGATGCTACCCTGCTGTGAGATAATCATCTACAAGAAGAGAGAAGAGTGAGAATGAGAGAGATGCTGCTCCCATCCCACTGTGACCAGCCATGACTGGCTTTGTAAGAGATAATCATCTACAGCTTGTTTTGAGGGTTGCCAAACTACCAGCTTTGCAGGTGTCGCATTTAAGCTCCACCTTGTCATTTCAGTATTTGAAATCTTTTAAAAACAATGTGTCTGACGTTCATAACCCGGGAACATTGCATTACTTCAATTTTGCTCTCAGTAAAATGAGGGAGTGCTGAATTGAAAACTATACATATTAATAATTTTTAATTTTCTGAATTTGAACATCGTTGAATAATGCTGAGAAATGTGATACATGACTTTGTAGATTTGATATTTTTTATTTGATAAGTTTAAAATCTAAATTGTTAAAGTGGCCATGACCTACAATTAAAAATAAGTACTAAAATATATTTTGATTGCTGCTTTTACTCTCTGATTTTGAATAATTTATGTGAAATTGATTTTCCTAATGTTTTGTATGTTTACTTAAAGCATAAAATAGTGCATATTTTCATCAGCTTCCCAAAATACTTGTAGTGCTATTGGAAGTCTTTCAGTCCATTACTCATATTTACATTGTATCTGTGTCGGATATAGGTTGTATTGGCAAGGAAGTATCGGTTCTTACCGGTATCAGTAAACATCTGTATCAACTCAGCACAAAAAACATTTCTTTGGGTATCTTTGAAAGAAATAATAAGATGTTAGCTAACTATACTAAGGAACCAAAACACTTTTTATTAAAATCTAGTTGGAGAGTCTCCACCTTGTCCATGCTGCTGCAGGTTGATTCAGGCAGTGGTTAGTGACAGCCGGACACACCCATTTTCTGATGTTCTCTTGGTCCGATGCCCCAATAATAAAAAATACTGTTTATAGGGTTCCGCTGACCTATATCGCCCCACATTTGGGCAGCATAAATGGCTAGTTCATAGCCCTGCTACAGTTACAGTCCATTCTAGCTCAGTCGGTCGATACATCAAAGTCAGGAGTCATGTTGAAAAAATAAAAAGAAGTGAATTCCAGTTTGGAATATTTCTCAGGTGTATTGAACTTTCCAAAACCCAAGTGTACAACATGAACACGAACAGGTTGCTCAATCGGTGAACCTTGAACAGCTACAGCATCACAGTAGTAATGAATGCATGTTCCTTCACTCAGCTGGCGTCACAAGAACAATTTCGAGCACTTCATCCTCCATGTTGCCTGCTTCCAGGCTGTACAACTGCTACACGCACAAAGACCCTGGGAGTGCAGCTCGACGCGTGGCTACCCCCCACTCATAACTCCCACTCTTACTTCTGTTACTAAAATGAGAAATTCCGAGGTCTCAAATCCCTTCTCCTTACTTCCAAATAGGGGAGCCCTTTTCAAAACCTCCTCTCATTGGCCGAGCCCTTGTGCATCGCATATAGCTTTGTAGACTTCCAGAACAAATACTGCTTACAATTTGAAAACTACGAAATAAGTTGAAAAAACTCTTATCACAAAACTGACCCAACCTCGCTCTGACTCCTGGGAACTCGAAAACGCCATGCACTACAAATAGCAGCTCGAAATACAGACCTGCATTAAAACTGATAACTGGCTCCAGCTCCATGTGGAACCGAAGAAAAATTTAGAATATTACACCCACTAATAAAATTATGAGGAAATTTAACCAAAATCAGATTTCAATTTAATTAGAAAAACCGTTAAAAATACATAACCTGCGATGCTACGTCTCATTGAAAGTGATATAAGAAATGCAACCACTAACAAATGCAATACTAGTTAGTAAGACAATTACAAATACACACACACACCTGCCTGACCTGGGACACAATAACACAGAACACCTTGTACCGTAAGCTGACATGCAGAGGCAGCAACTTTGGTATAGGCTGTTCACGGTAAAATTTTGAAAGCCCTGCTTAAGATTTATTTGTGTGCACATAGTGTGTTCTCACACCTTATGTAAAATTAACATTGTCAAGGGCCTCATCACTTTATGCATATGTCGGTCAAGTGAAACTGTGAAATTATTAGAGAAGTATATATTTTGCAAATCTGCACATTTTTACACTTGACACATTAAAAAACCCAAAGAAAAAATCATTTAAGTTTTTACAAATGGTTACTTAGCAATTTTTATTTTGACGTTAAGATATGGAACTACTTTCTCTCCATCATTACCAACTTTACTTTGCGCATGTCACTAAGTGATTCCGTTCAAATATGTACCATGCAGGAGCAGTGACATTTTATAAGGTTGATTTCAAAAGTGATCACTTTATCGTGAACAGCCTTTAGTAATAGTTCAAGTTTTGGTAGGCTGGGTGTACAAATTAAAAATATTTACAGTGACATAATTTTGAAAACTGTGAGAATCACTTAAATCATGTAAGTTTTCATGGCTAACAGTAGCACTTCTTGTGTTCAGAATTGGGTAAAAATAGGTTGCTTGGTTGAGATATGACATAAAAGCTTTATTTTCTCATTTAGCACTGTTGAACAAAATTACATAAAAACAGGCTCTGTATATGCATGTCAGATGTATCTAACAGATAATAGCAGTAAAAAATGTTTAATTGAAATTTGTTAAATTATTTAATAGATATGATTAAATTATCTATTAGATGATTGGTTCCTGAGATATGGCATAAATGTTGCATTTTATCACCAGATATCTTACAAAAAGTCACCAAAAGACAATCTCTATAAGCATATTTAATGCTTCTAATGACTACTCTCAGCATATTAAGTTTAATTAAGAGTAGTTAAATTGTTTAATAGATATGACAAACTTATCTAAATTATTTGTATGATTGCCATGCTGTGAATAAAGCCAGATATATTTAAAACATGGCCTACTGTAGCACTTCTTATGTGCAAAGTTCAGTGGGAATCGGTTGGTGTCCCGGACAAGTAACATAAGAGCTCCAGTTTTTTATGTGGTGCTATTTTCATTACTTTATTGGCGCATTCTGTGTTTGTCATAGATACTGCTACGCATAAAGTCGGTTGAAATTGTTTGCGACATATGGTTTACTAACCTAGAATATTTGCATGGTTATTTTGAAAATATTAGACAACCTCTGTAAGTCATACAAATTTAGATGGACTATAAAAGTATAACTTGTAGCATAAATTTGGTGGGTATCAGATAATTGTCTCCCAAGATAAGACACAAAAGCTTTATCTTTCATTTAGTAATATCTTCAAAATGACTGACAAATTAGTTTATTCATTGACTTATTTGATGCTTGCATAGATACTGGCAGCATACAAAGTTAAGTTGGCATTTGTTACGTTGTTTCATAGATGTAGCATAGTAGTCGTAAATGTTTATGTGGCCGTCATTTTGAAAATATTAGTCTGACCCCACTAAAACATGTCAGTTTACATGATGTACTATAATATTACTTAAGCGTCGAATTTAGTAAGAATCTGTTAAATGTTATTCGAGATATATAACATTAAAACTTTATTTTCCATATGGTTTTATCTTACAGAATGGCGGACAAAATAGGTTATGGTTCAACATATTTTATGCTTCTAAAAGATACTTTCAGCGTAACAATTTTGGTTTAAACTGGTTAAACCAGGGGGGTGAAACTGAAATAGGACTACCAGGTCTATTTTTTTTTGTAGTAGTAACTGCACTAGTAGCAAGCAAATTTGGCCACTTTTGTTATTTTTTGTAAACCTAATGTATGTTCATTGAGGTTATGTAAGCACGTGGCTAGAATTTTGGTCTTAAGGTATTGATCAAATGCAATACTCATTTGTAAAGTGAGTAAATGAACTGTCATAATGTATTATGGGGTTCTCAGGGGCCTTAAAATTGCAGTGTTCATGCCACGTGTTTTATTTAAAGGGTTATATGTATATATTGTTCATGTCTTGTTTTACTGTCCGTACTCGTGCCACAGTGCTCTTCCCAGCTTAATGCACTTGGAATTAGCCGACTCCTCACATGTGGTCCAACGACCAACTGATTATGTGTAATTGATTCGGTGAGTAAATGCCACAGCAAGTTATCTGCTGATTTTCAGTGGTAAGATGGGACGACTATGGAAATAAAACACATATCGGTGAGCTGTGTTAACCAATGAATATACCCATTTATAGTCTACTGATTAAGAAAACGGGAATGTTATTCCTGTTCATCGTGCTACTAGGGTCTCTGATTGTAACATGGTCTGACGATTATCTATTAACTTTATTTTTCTTCTCTACTCTGAAAATTTTGAGAAACACTGCACTAATTATTTGAGCGGTGTGAAATATTATCCTTGGTTAATCCCATTTTTAATCTGGGACGAATATTTCAGTATGAAGAGTTAGGGGCTCATCTGAAGGAAATGTATACCATACCAGAAATTAGTATGTATTTAATGTACTACTTATAACGAAAGCATGGTCGTATTACTATATGCCATATACAAGCTAAAATACATGATAGAGAGGAGGGAAATGACATTCAAGGAATTTTTAAGGTAAAATACTGACGCATGATGTCTTTTCAGCAATGGTATAAATGACCTCAACTCATCAGTAAGCAAGCCTTGCACTTGGTTTCAATGGAGTTTTATTTTTGACACGCAATGAGACATTATGAACTTTTACTGTCTGCCCCGGCAAGAATGGACGTTCCATCCTGCAGATTATATTATTCACCAACCCACCAAGACTATGCATCAAGGCAACGAGTAACACTGCACACCGCTAGATGGCTACACCAATACGCTTCTCCGCCTCTTAATCTCCAAGCCAGCCGGTGATGTCACGCCTTGTGGAAGCTATGCTATGGCTACCCCCTCTCCATCGCCACCCCTATCCAGCTGACTGAAGGGAAAGGACCCGCCAAAGTATAAATAGTGAGTTACAAGCCGACTCGTAACCACTAGCTGAGCTGATGTAGGATGAACATCGTGCTCATAGTCGCACTCTCTCCAGGATCTACCCGCCCCTTGGGACCAGTGAAGACGAGGTGTATCTTCGGGCAGTGTGGGACTGTTGCAGCTTAGATGCTGCACCTATCCGCAACTAGTCGTGTCCCCAGGTGGCAGATCGGGGGTTCCCAGACTCTGGGATGGCTGGGAATATTCTAATACCAGTCCGTAGACCAAGAGGCCGCCTCGAATGCACTGTCGTCATGGGCTTTGGGAACCTGGGTGGCTCAGTAGAAGATGGCAGTAGCACATCGGCTGGAGGTGGCCCAATGATCAGGGGGGGGGGGGAGAGGGGAATCCCGGGGTGCTGAAGCATGTGAAGTGTGACGAACCTCTCTTCTGCTGGATTCTGCGGGCTATCGACTGTGGATGTGTGAGGATTGGAATTCAAAAGCATTGGACCTTGGAAGCTCCCCGATGTCAGCCTTCACACCTGGGCCAGCGGAATCGCCTCCATCACTGGTGGGTCCTGGGAAGTCTCGCTGAATGCACCTCACACACGACCAAAAGTACCATCTTGGCAGAGGGGGAGGGGGGTGGATTCCTGACAGCGATGATCCCCGCCTCCACCCACGACATGGAGTTCCTGGCTCGGCGCGGAAGAGAGAAGATGGCGTTGGTGCTATGACTGAGCTGCCCAGGTTTTTGATGCACTTGACGAGAAGCAGGGGTGCCTTGCATTTAAATGATGCCGTAGATATTGTTGTGCAGGCATCCTGTGCATGAATATTGACAGCAGTTTCCACCTTAAGGGTGCATGTGCCCTTAAACATATGCCCACAAGCCCCGCCTCCTCTCTTCTAGTTCTTCACTGTCATATTAAACATTATTGATTCCACACCTGCTATTTCCCATAGCATTTTCATTAATGCTCCTACAAGTTTTACTTCTTTCCAGTAGGAATAGGTTTTACCGTGTCTATGCGGGTTTTATCATTCCCCTTCTAGAATATAGTTTGTTATAGGTACACTTAGGGGGGTAGTCATGGCCCCAACTGCCGGCAATGGCTGCCCAATTCCTCTTGCAGAGAATGCGCGCCTCCTTGCATGAATAACCATCCTTTTAGGCGTAAGGGGCGCATCCCTGATACATATTTAGCTCCTGTCCTACCGGGTGCACATTTAATACTTAGCAATAGGGTAGGTTTAGAAAAAAAAATTAACTCGTGACCAGTCTTCATTCTTTCACGTCATTCATACCAAAGGAAATACCTCTCCTTTGTCTCCACCTTGCCTCGTCACCGGAACCATCCTTCTCAATCTGCTTAGTCTTTACCACATTGGTGGTGATGATTTCATACCACAAGTCGTCTACACGTCTAACAATAGCGGGGTAGATGAGCGCTATTAAAATAACTTAAACTGGTATTAATCCCTACACATGTGTTGTCCAGAAGTGGCCGCAGAATCTTGGTCAGGATTTGGTCACCTCTACCTGGATAATGTAGGATTAAGCTTCCCTAAGCTCTTGCCAGCATTAGGAAGTAGTGCCACACCACTTGTTCCTGTCAGATGGAATAAACAACAGTTTTACTGACTCGAGGGTATCCTTTCCCATAGATGTAGAACCTCTCCCAGTGTCTCTCACACCGCTTAAGGATTGCAGGTGGCTGGGAAATTTACTCATACAAGCCAATAAACTGCCAGAAAACCCACACACATTAGTGCTGGCCAACTTTTCTGCACACCACATTATGCAGAACAGTAGAGCCCACACCTTGGTACTCCATCTCTCAAGTCCTGCTTGTCGGCTTGGTGCTCGTCCTCTCCACCACATTTTGGCACCAGAGGGGTCATCCCCTGAGTTGGGAAGACTGTGTACTTCTGAGGGCTACACCCACTTGCAGGGACTGTCAACAACGTGGCCTGACTGTCAATGCTCACCGCGTTTAGGCGCTGAGCACTGCGATAAAGTGTCTGTTGAGTTGGCAGACGTTCCATGTGATTTTACACCAGGTAGGACTACACGTCACCTGCAATCACTTTACGGACGTGAGTGTGTGTTCTAATCCAGATGCCTTTCTCCCGTCGGAGTGATATCTGCGAGAAAGTGAAACAGGTGCTAACTGCCTCTGGGTGCTTGCAGGAGTTTACCCACTCCCTCATCACCACGCTCAACCAGCTCTCACCAAAGGACCAAGCCCAGGCATTGCTCCCCATTACAGCAGGATGTCCAAGGACCTTTTCGAGGTGCCCACATGTCTGAATGGGGAAGCACACCCCTGGATTGCAGAGCATTTAAGTCAGCTAGATCAGCCGTTGAAAGTGCCAACCTCCAGCTTCAGACTCGAATCAGCAGCTCCGACCCCGATAGCTCACACATGCTTTGAGAACCGGATCACTAACCCACCTGTAGCTTATGTACGCCCGTCAGAGATGAATCAGGTCAAGCCGTCATCCAAGGCTACACATCGCCCAGGTATCCCACTAAAAGTCTATAATCTGAAGTGAAAAATGACACTAGCTGGACCAAATTTTATGCCTTGCTGCAAAGCTATAATGGGATAAGAGATAAAGAACATGCGCAGACCCCAGTGTCAGCGACAGGCATGACCAGCACTTCAGATAGTGGAGAGGATTAGTTAATCAGAAACTCGCGCCCCTGCGGGATCGCTCCGGTATGGTTGTTGGGCGGCCCTAGTTGCACTGTACGACTTGCCTCCATAGCATCAACATTGCATATAAAGTTTGGTATACCACCGTGGGGCATGGGTATATAGGCCATGGGGGACGTGCGTTTCCGAACCCCCCACTGCGGTTATAAGGATCCGCACTGGAATTACGATGAATCCCCCCCGAATCATACTTATACCGAAATTCCTTATTTATTGCAAATTTTGGACCATCTCTTAAAATAACAGTTCCTTTCAGTTTATTCTTTTACTACACTCTCTGACATTTTAAGGTATTCATTCTGGGTTTGGCAAGCATAAGAAATTGTAGGGTATGGTTATACAATGGAAAGTTAAAAACATTTTGCTGTCTATCAACACGATTACAAAAATGTGGTAGCATACAACACACAGGTTTATTATTTCAAGTTAAGTGTAACATCCCTGAAATTTTATTGAAAAAACTGTATAGTACTTATTTAGATTTTTAGTTTCACTTAAAAATAACAATTTTATTAAAAGTGCTAGCTTAAATGTTTTTGCACAACATTTTCAAAACAACTTAATAAATTGTAACATCTTTTAAGCAGGTCATATACATGGTCAGGCCCGGTCCTAGGGCGGGGTGAGCAGGGCTGTCGCCCTTCACTCTGCTGTTCAACTTAGTCTCGCAGAGTTAGGTCAGCAGAGGGCTAACTTTTTGCTGCTGGTTCAAAGTTCTTAGAGGCATGTCAGAAGAGTGAAGGTCCAATGACGTATGTGATAACAGCATAAATTAAAATGACGCATAGCCTGCTTCTGATTTATTTCAAGAAATGACAGGGTCTTTATCGATAATATTTTGTTCATATTGTTTTGCATATAAAATGAATTGTTTTTATTTCTAGACAAGATATGCAATAGGTATGAAGAAATATGGGCAGAAGAAATTATTTGGGGCTGAGAACAGAAAACGGAAAACCGAGACTGATGCTAAAATAAAACAATATGCGCACAGCATTGATAAATTCTTGTTACCTATTACATCATCAGCTGCTCCTGCAAGTTCTTCAACATACTATGACAATACAAGCAACAACTACTTTCATAAAGAAGATCAGGGCAGTAACACCATTGAAAACATGTACAGAATTTTCCCTGCAGCAGAACTATTTTCCCAAATGAAGGTAGAGTCTTTGGAACCTACGCATAACCAAACTCTATTGGAGGAAAAAAATAAATCTAGTTTCATAAGAAAGTGAAAATCTATTTGTCCTATCCAGTGTTATAGCCTAATGTTTTGGAGCCTTCAGTATGCTTTTTTTTTAACTGGGCCTCAAGAAATAAATTATATTGTTTTTTTCTTTAGATGCAAACAAGCTGCATTTTTCTATAAAATATACAATTGGGAAGCTAGATAATGGGGAAAAGTTGAAAAAGTAATGGGTTGTGTATTGTAATAGTTTGGCCTGTGCATTGTTATATTTTGCTACAAAATATTCAATAGGGACTGTAGCTCAAAACTCGGAACAACTGGTTTTTGTGACTGGAAACAAATGAGTGATCGCTTGAAAGAACATGAAAAGTCACCAAATCATATAAATGTGTACTGCAAGTGAATTGAGTGAGAATCCAGACTTTGTCTCACTCAAAGTATTGATTCAATACATCAACTTACAAATAATGAAGTTCAACACCGGAAGTATGTGCTCAAATGCCTTTTATTTATTATTATGTTCCTGGACCAGCATAATTTGGCTTTCAGGAGGTCCTCGGACAAGCTATTTACAGAGAAAAACGGAAACTTTCTTGGTCTTGTAGAACTGTTGGGGAAATTTTGATGATGTTATGTGTGAACACCTAAGACATGTTTCAGCCTAGTCATCAAATGACCATTATTGCAGGAGAATTGTACAAAATTAACTTATGAACATTTTAGACAAAGCAGTACTTAAACACAAACTGGCTCAAAAGGCCAAATATTATTACATAATTTTAGACTGCACTCCAGATATGTCACACTGAAGAAATGTAATTCACAATAAGGTTTGTGGATCTAAAAGATGGTGTATTTACAATAAGTGAACACTTTTTGGGATTTCAAAATGCCAGTAGAATGTGTAGAAATCTTGTCAGAACTATTAAGAATTTTAGCCGAAAATGGACTTATATTATAAGATATATATTATAAGACTGCCGTGGCCAGGGATAAGACAATGGTGCCAATATGAGATGTAAAAACAAAGGTGTCCAAACAGAAATCCTTCAAATACATTCAATATCATAATTTTTGTCTTGGGACTGTCATTATTTGAATTTATTGCTTTCAGATGCAGCATCATCATCAACTATTTCTATCACACTGTTTGGTGTTCTGTGGAAAAGATATGTCTTTTCCTCAGCTTCTGTTCAACACTGGGAAATTTTAAGGAACCATGTGATCAGCCTGACTGTGAAACCACTTAGTGCTACATACTGGGAAAGTAGAATTTATAGTGTCAAGGCTATTAGATATCAGGAGAAAATGTGTATGAAGCTTTAATTGGAGTGTTTGAATCTAGTTTGGTAGATGCTGGTTTGAGGTACGAAGTATACTCTTTAGCGGAGCAATAAATGAAAATATGAATTTTTGATTTATCTTGTTGTAGGGTACGATATTTTGAATCAAGTAAAAATTGTGTGCAAAGCCCAGTGATGGATATTTTTATTGTCACCACTTTAATCAAGAGTTGGCTGGAGTATGTGTCTTCCTACATATATGAAGTCTACCAAAATGCAGTTATAACGGGAAAAGAGCTAGGAAATACATTAGGAACTGATGCTTCGGTTGAAGATCCCACTCGTGCACGAATAAAGAAGAGGCAGTTTGAATATGAAGGCCTTGACGAGTCAGCAAATATTAGTCTAGAAAAGCAGTTTAAACCAATTTTTTTCTATGTCACAGTTGATGATGCACTAACATCATCGAAACAATGGTTTGAGCAAACCTAAAAACACAAGAATATTTTGGGATGTTTGTATGACTTGCGCTAACCCCCAAAAGAATTAGATAATGCTCAAAAGGCTGATAAGACTTTATTGGACAAGTGTATGGTAACACCGATGGAAGATATTTTGATATTAATGGTTTGGAGCTTTGGGAAGAACTAAAGCACTTCCAGTGTTTTGTACCATCATCTGTGAAGAGTTCTCATTAGACAGTTATACAATATATAGAAGACAGAAATATGAGCACTAAATTTCCTAATATCTTGGTGTTGCTTCGAGTATTGCTAACTTTACCAGTGGCAGTAGCTAGCTGTGAATGCAATTTTCAAAGTTAAAGCTGATCAAGACTTATCTTCGATCTACGAGTGATAAACCGCTCTCATCATTGGCGATATTGTCCATAGAGAATGACATAGCTCGCAAGAGTGACCTTTCTTCATCTACAAACAAATTTGCCCAGGCCAAGGCCAGAAAGGCCCTATTTTTATAGGGTAGTGAAGTGTACATAAATGTGCAATTCAATTTGTGCAGTAACATATATATTTAATGGTAGATCTGAGTAAATCTCTTCTTCACTGATTTTACAATGATCGCATGAAATTTACAGGTCTCATTTTCCCAGGACCAAAAAAAAACACATTGATTGTTCTGAATATAAGTTAATTTTCCAGTTGCATAGTAGTTGTGTGTATAAGAATTATTATGGAGCCGTAGTTCTGTACTAACAAAGTTTGGTGACAGCGAAAAGATATACAGTGAATTAGGCAAGTGTGTGACAGTAAAATTAAGACATTACAACGATTAAATAAATGTGAAATTCATTTCATATATCAACATTACTTAGTAAATGGAAATTGCAAATGCAAATTGTATTTGTAAATTTTTTAAACGAAACTGCATTTATATTACAATAATTTTAATTTTAATGAAAAAATGCAGGGGCGGATTAATTGCCCCTTGCTCTGGGCACCGAATGGTCTAAGGCTAACCCTGTACATGGTACTTGAAATCCGTTGTAGCATATTTGAAAAAAAAAATGTAGTTTGACAAAACTATTAACGTGGCCCCAGTAGGTTTACCTACAGAAAAAAGCGCATTCTGAACTGTGACGGAATAATACATTCAAGATATCACGCAGATTTGAAAGATAATTTTCATGCCCTCCAAAATAGCTAAAAACCACTTATTTGGAGTACTGTATCTCCAATATGCGAACTGGATACATGGGAAGCTACGACAAAGGCGTGTATTGGACTTTACTACAAAGGCATGTCCACTAAAATTATATGGTCACCACTTAAATTTCTGGAGTTCTACAACCATGACAAAACCACTGCGCTAGTTAGGGACTTACACATAGAGGCGATTACTTCTAAGTTTGCCAGTCTGCATCTATAGGTTTAATGGAAATAAACAGTTATCTAACATTAATATTTCATAATAAATAATATTATATTGTGCCGTAACATCCTAACAAATAAATTTAATACACTGGAAATAAAAGCTCAGCCATCAAGGCCTTCTCTTTCTAATGATCGTGGGCATAGAAACCGAGTTGCTGTGGTACAAAGAAACCTCTTTTATAGATGAACCCTTACTATATTAATATGTTTTCTACAGCCTTATTGCAGATAAACTCTCAGGAGATTGTGAACAATGCTTCAGCGCAATTCACTGAACAAATATAACTCATTGAAATTTACGTACATAATTGAAACAAGTACCACAACGGTAAATTCAGAATCAACGGTCAAATGAATTTGGCAGAGGGTAAACAGGAAAACCAGTCTGACTTTTCAATATCTAAATTCAGTATCAGAATAAAAAAAAATAAAATAAATAGCGTACAAAATTAATTGATGTAGATGATTTTACGTGTGGTGCTGTGTGGATAAAAATACACAAGTTTTACATGGTGAGGAAAACGTTTCAAGTTTTACAGTGTGTGCGTGTGTGTGTGCGTGCGTGCGTGTGCGCATGTGTGTGTGTTTTATTTGTTGTGGAAAAATTTTCATGAGCTGCGTGAATCTGTTTGTTAATATTCTTTATTTTGCTTCATGGTTTTCTATTTTAGTGGATTCAGAAGCTCCTAAGAGTACCATCTCAACATTTTTGCTTTTGTTAGCTACCTATTACCTACACTCATTACGAGTGTTGGGGGAATCCTTTCACACAAGTAAGGTAAACGCCAAACAGACCGTTGGTCGTTATAGGATACATGGTCAACAGTCAAAATTTATAAATAAAAAGAAAAAGATTTGTTGCATATATTGATTGTATCTATAGTGCATTAAAATCTATGGAATCTGTGCTTTCGAGTGCATAAGGTGTTATCCCTGGCAAGGAATAACAGAAGAATGAAAAATGTCTAGCGAGGACCAGCCGCAATGCTTCCTTATGGCCGAACATGGCCTTGAAGCATGAAAGATATCTTACTAGGGACTCCCCTTAAGTTACCAGCCTGTCAACAGCAAGTTTCTTTATTTGATTTAGCGCTGAATTAGTAGATGATGGAAAGTTTATTGTATGATGCAAACTAATGTTTTTAAAAGAAATATGTTTATTTTTACATAGAAAATTAACCTGTTAAATTTGGTGTAAAATTTGGTTTTAGATGGTTTCAAATAAAAGTACGAAAAAGAATTTTTTTAAATTAAATTTTTATTCAAACATTCTTTTAAGTGGTCAATGTTAAGTATACTTGCTTAATTGCATTTAGTTTATTTTGCTATGTTCATTGTTTTTTCCAGGCTCAGAAAAACAAAAAAAGGGCAGAGTTCTTTGCTATTTTACTTTTGCCCATGTCCGCCGCCAAGCAAAAAGCAACGTAGTTTAGAAGATGAACCACCAGAATGAGGCACGTTAGGCTCGTCACCCACTCAGTCATCGACATCTTCCAATGACAATACTTTTTCTAAAGAAGGGTGTAGGTCTATTTCCAACTGTTCCCCTCAAAGAAGTTCGTTAACAGTCAGTGATACCCTTGTCAGTACAGTGGGTGTCTGCTGTTCATCTGGCCCATTGTCAATCAAAATTATTAATAAATGTGATGCTGGTCATGGTCCAGCTCTGGCTATAGTGCATGTTAAGAAAGGCTTGTTTGAACCAATTGATTTGATATTCCCTGTGAAGGATAAAAGGAAATTTAGGCCAGAATGGTACAAAACATTCTGTTAGAGTACAATCCACTAAACAATAAGGCATATTGATTTGTCTGCCATGCGTTTTACCAGCCAGAAACAAAAACGAAAGCAGGTGATGCTTTCACACTCAGTGGGTTTTCCATGTGGAAGAAAGCTGTAAGAGTGTTTGGAAAACATCAGAAGGGTAGCTCACATATGAGTAATAACGTTAAGCTTGCTTCTCTAAAAGAATCGGACAAAAATGGCACCGTTGCTGAAAAAGTAAATGCTCAGTATTCTGAAGACGTACAGCAAAATAGATTGTATCTGCAGGCTTTGTGCGAATGATAGGTATTTTGTGGCAGACAATCTATTGCACTAAGGGGCCATGATGAATCTACATATTCAAAGAACAAAGGAAACTTTTTGGAGCTGATGGATAGTAATTTAATAATGTAGTTCTATGTCGAACATCAAAAGAATTTTCAATACACATCAGCGACTTTCCAGAATGAGCTATTATCCATTATTGAGGAACAAATCAAGCTGCACATTGGCAACAAAGTTAGAGAGGCAAAAACTTTTGCCATTATTGCTGATGAGACTCAATACAGAGCAAAGCACGAAGAAGTAGCTGTTGTCTTGAGGCATGTTAATGAGAATTTAGAAGTTCATGAATCATTTGTAGGGTTTTATCGTGCTGAAAAATCTGACGGTGAAAAGTTGGCAAACCTACTTAAGAACGTTTTAGTTTCATTAGAGTTGGACATTAAAAATTTGCATGCTCAATGCTATGACAGGGCTTCAAACATCAGAGGCCCGTACAAAGGAGTTGCAGCTAGGATTCTGGAAGAAAACCCTACTGCAATGTACATTCACTGCAATGCACATGTATTGAACTTGTGCATTGTTACCTGTTGCACAGGTGTGACTTTAATAAGAATCACTTTATTTGTACTTCAAATTCTTTACAATTTCATTGAAAAGTCAATTAAACGACATGCTGTTTTTGAAGAAATTTGAAGAAGTACAAAAAGCTTTGTGTTGGAATGGTAACACTGAAGTCCTTGAGTGATACCAGATGGGCTTGCCGTGTAGAAGCTGTGCGTTCTTTATTAGATAACTTTGAAGTCACTCTGTCGGCTCTACAAGAAATTTCACAGACTGAGCCTGACAGTGGTGGACAAGCCATTGCTCTGTTAAAAAGCATGGAGGATTCTAACTTTGTATTTGATATACTTTTACTCCGAATAGTTCTAACGCAATGTAACTTATTATCAATGACCCTACAGTCCAGCAGTGTGACCTACGAAGTTGTGAAATCTTTGAAGAACAGCACACTTAAAGTTTTACAATCTTTTAGAACTGAAGAATATTTTACTCAATTGTTCAATCATTGAACGGAGGTAGCTGAGATGTGGATTTAGAGCAGCAGAGTTAGCAAGAAACTGCAAAATTCCAGCGATAATTGGCAATGGGAGCAAAGCTCCATTTGAGACAGTGCAACAGTTATACAAAGTAACAATACTGAATCCTGTTATTGACATACTTGAGCAAGAGATAGAGGCCAGGCTTTAAGAAAATAACTTGGACGTTCTCAACCATTTAAGTCAAATTCTAAGTGGAAGCGAAGTAGACATGGCCAGTGTAGAATATGTTTGTAAATTTTACACTTTGAACAAGGAACTTCTGTCTGAGCTGCAGTGTTATTACAAAATGGAAGAATAAAAAAAAAAAAACAGAAATATCCAAGAAAGAGCTGCCATTTTTGTAGAAAAGTCTTTGAAAATTGTGTGCCCTCTAATTTTTTAACTTCTACGTTTGTTTTTTTACAGTTCCAATGAATTCAGCAGCCTGTAAGAGGTCTTTTTCATACTTGCGGCATTTAAAAACATATCGCAGAAACACAATCGGCCAGGAGAGGTTATCCTCTTTGGCTCTTTTGGCTATCAAAAGGAGTATTGATGTTGATATTTCAAAAGTAATTAATGACTTTAATTCAAATAGAAAAAGAAGAATTAATTTTGTGTAAAAATATGATGTGATCAGATTATGTAAGGTAGTCTAAAATGTTTTGTTTTTTGTCCATGTTGTCTGCTTGATTTTTACTGTTAAAGATAAAACCAGGCCACAACAAATAAATTTTAATTAGGCCTACTTTTTAATTCTGTGTGAATGTTCTTTACTTAAAAGAGGTATGGTTATTAAATTCAAGTGATTAACATTGAATGTTAAAAGGAAAATAGAGAATATTAGCAATAATTTTGTGGTCTCAAATTGCTCTACCATTTTAATCATTTTTTCTTAAGATTTTCCAGGGGAGGCCCCTCCTGAGTAATCCATACCATCCCAATCAAACTACTCAAATTACGCCCATGTTAGTGGTTTACTGTTTTTGTCAATGATTTTCAACATCAATGTACTGTAATTTTATCTTGGAAAACACATGAAACGTACAAGCAGAATTTATCATTTAAATTAAGATGTCTTTAGTTAATGTAGTAACATAAGTAAGTTACCACTGCATGTTAGTAATACTTTTAAATTATCTAAACAAAGGTAGCACAGAAACCACTTGGTTGTATAGAACATTCTGCATAGTCTATTTGTGATTTCTTCACACATTTGGATTAAACCTTTGAGAAATTTACCCATACAGGCCTTATAACATTTTTGGTTGTTTCCTAAATATTCCAAGTACCACAGGCATTTTATAGTTGTGTTAACATAAAAGTGCATTATTTTTAGTCAAATTTAACTTTTTCTTATATCTGGTTATTAATTATAATATTTAGTCTATAATTGATATTTATAAAAATAGAGAGAATATAGTTTTGTTGGTAATGCTTAGTTATTGGGGCCATGATGGCTGAGTGGTTCGACTGCGCCTTCCCACCAAGGCAAACGGGTTCAATGCCTGGCCGGGTCACTCCTGGATTTTTCCAAGTGGGAATCGTGCCGGGTAATGCTGCTGGTCGGCAGGTTTTCTCAGGGATATCCAGTTTCCAGTGTCCTTGCAGTCTAGTATTGCTCCATTATCACCTAATTTCACCCTCTTTGGCTCTCAAGACCTGGTTGTTAAGTGCCACCCGAATCTCTCCACTCAACTCAATGTCTAGTGAAAAATAGATCTTACCCAAAATATTAGTACCCTGAGTGTGCATGAATGCGGTGCATTGTCACGTTGGTGTAATTCTCTAGACTTGGTTAAACTTGTGTATTTAAGCAAAGGAATATCCAGGAAGTAGAATTTTAGCAGAAAAGTTTGAATTGACCGTGAATGGGCTACAGCAAAAGATATTTACTGTTTATAAATTAAAGGCTCCTTTAATGAATATTCAAGATATGTCAAAACTTCAAATTACAGCAAAATCTAATGTCAATGTGAATGATGAAAATCCTACATCAAGTAACCCTATCTTTTATCCATGAAATTATCAGGAGTGGAGCGAACAACATTATTGTAAGGACTACTTCAATAAAATTAGGTAAATTTTGTCACTGATACAGTCTTAGTACTAATAAGCTTGCAGAGGACTTATCTGACGCTGTAGCTTCCGGAATGGTAAACGATAGTAGGCCTCCTCTCGCCAACTTGATGGGACCTCATGAAGTATCATCGCTGCTTTCGGATGGGTGAGCGTCGTACTTCGTCAATATGCCGTAGAATGGTCCCTACTACAGCTGCTCCCTAGTTGACTCTGGAATTGAGATCTGAGATGAGACTTCTCGCAGTCATGTATCTCTTCCTTTTACCGTCTTGTATCTCGCTGAATATTATATAGAGTTCCTTTCCAAATTTATCGGCAAACTAAATCATCTTGCAAATTTCACGTATTTATAATCAACTTCTTCTTGAGGAAATAAAATGTTTGCTAATACATGATGGTGATTAATTATATTCTTCCTTTTCAAAATAATTTAACTGTTATATGATGAAACATTACTTCAATATTCTTGCAGAACTTTTCTTTGACTAAAACTTTTACTTATGTTCTATATTTTATTCCAAAAAAACTTTCTTTTTAAACAGTCACATCATTCGTCCCTATCAACCAGTGTGTATTAATCCTGCGAGCAAGGTGTATGCTCAGTCATAGACAAATACATTAACAAAACATTAAATCATCTCCAAGGAATATTATAATACTTTTAAAACCTATCCGAGTATCGTAAATTAACATAGTGCAAAAAGAAAGAAAATATTCAAATCAAAATTAAATCATACCTTAAAACAGAGCAAAGAAAAACCAGTTGTTACAGTACCTTAAGCGATTTGATGTTACAAATGTAATTAATGGTTTTGTATCAGTTATGAATTGATTGTATTTGAGTTCATTATAATATTGCTTATCAGTATTTATGAATATGTGTGTGTGTGTATGTGGTTCCCCCCCCCCCCCCCTTAAAATTGAATTCCAAGTCTACATGTACATTGCGCAAATGTGTAGTCACATGGAACAATAAAGGAATTGAAATGAATATAATTGTTACGTCTCTTATTAACCTATTATTTGACTGGCAGGCTAAGTTTGTTTCTATTAATATTGTTGGAAGTGTGCGTTTGTATGTCCGAAATTAAATTATGTATTACAAAATAAGATTAAATTTTTTTAGAACATTAGTTTCTTTGTTGCTTAGGTATTTATGTGGAACGCCTGTCTTTTAAGCATATTAAGGTATGTCAGCTTCTGTGGGTTTAGTTAGCCAAATTTAAAGTTGTACAATTTAATTGTCTGTATAAATTTACGTTTATGCATGATTATTTGATAATCATATCTAGGTATGAGTTTTGTCATTTCTTGCTGATGCATATTTGTACAATGCTCATATGCTACGTTTAGAGTAAAATTCTGGAGTGGAATGAACTTGGACTGGAGTCAACACGGAGCAAATGTGGAGCGAAAAAGGACTGAAGTGTGTTTAAGTTTAATTTTAATTCAGGGACGTATAAACATGGCACTAAGTTGGAGTGAATCTGGAGTTGAAAATTTTTTAGTTGACATCATTTGGCAACACCGTGAATTAGAAAACAAATAATTCAAAATTTTGTTAAATTATTATTTTTCAGACCTGTGCAGTCCATTTCCTTGCTAATGAAATCTATCTTTCCTATCCTTTTTTCCGTCCAATAAACGTAAAATATATTTTTTTAACATAACATCAAACAAGAATCTCGCGTATTTCTCCATCCAAATATTTCTCAGTTCCTTCGTAGCCATTTATTTTTCTCTTCACTTCCAAACAATGCTTATTTTGCTAGTCTCTGAATGATTCTAACCTCTTACATAACCAAACTAACAAGTCAATGTGGCGACCACTTCTTCTTCATTTTCATTTCAGTCCGACAAGTGTTTAAAGTAAACATTTCAATCTGGATTGTACATTCCAGTCCACCTCAACAACTGGACTGGATTATCTTGCTCCACTCCTACTTGAGTACAGTTTGGATGTGTTTATACTTACATTTCAATCTGGATTCTTCAGTCCACCCCAGGTTCAATCTGAATTGAAATTTGACTTTATATGCACTATTATTCACTGCAACATCATTCCTTTCACATTTGGGGATTAGGGATTAAATCTCTGTTCTTGGTAACAAAAATTTGTTCAGCCCACATGATCTATCTGAGCACATAATGTACAGGTGATTGAGATATTACCAATTTTATATAGGTGTTATACAATTTGAGTAAGCTTGTTGTATTGTGGTGGGCAACAAAATATTGTTTATGGATTATTTTTTTAAAATCATGTTTATAATTTCCACAACAAATGCTTTGAAGTAGTGTTGCACATTTTGGATTTTATTTCTTTCATGATAGTTGGTTATTTACACATTTTCAGAATCAAGTACTTTGTAATAATGCCCAACTATATTGTATGTGATCACAATCAACATTTAAAAAATACATTGAAGTACAAGGAAACCGTTGCAGTAAAATGTACTTATATGCTGTTCACGGTAAAACAAGCACTTTCCAAAGCCCTGCTTAAGATCTACTTGTAGACACATAGTGTATTCTTCCACCTGTTGAAAAATTAACATTGCCATGGATCTCATCACTTTATTCATGTGTCTGTCAAGTAAAACTGTAGAAATTTTACAAAACTGCTTACTTTTACACTTTGATGGTTTAAAAAAACAGAAAAGCCGAAGTTATAATTTAATTTATTACAAATGGTTACCTAACCCTTTTTGTTCAACGTTAAGATAAGGAACTACTTCCCATCCATCGTTGCCAACTTAACTAGGCATGCCACTCAGTGTGCCCGTTAAAATATATGCTGATAGGAGCAGTGACTTTATCTGATGTCGATTTCAAAAGGGTTCACTTTATCATGAACAGACTTTAAGTGCCATTACCTTTGTCATTCTAATTTATTTTGTAACAGCGGCCCGGCATTGGGAAAACATGCTGATAGATGCAATTCATGTCAATGTGTTGAATTTATACGAAATGTAGGTGGCTTGTTGGCCTCTGCACTGCCACAATGAGGCCCGGCGATGTTTACAGGAATATAAATATTTAGTGCGTTCTACTTGAAATATTAACTATCCCGAATTTTTCATCAAAAACTTTTGGCGTTGCCTATATACGCACACGACTTCACTTGCATTACATGGTACAGGTAACATAAGAACACATTTTCTTTGCACACACTTATCTTTATTCACTTTACACATAAAATTGACTCCACAAGAAAAAAAACAATTGGCCACCATAAAAAATTAGCATATCACATTGGCGTTGGCGCACATAAACTTAATAATCATTAAAAAAAAGGGCATTGAATTAAATTTGAAGTTATCATACATACACTGATTAAGAAACTAGTCTGTGTAATGTGCCACTGTTTTTACAGCAAAAAAGGAGGGATAATGGGAGCGAAAAAAGACAGGGAGGGTAAGGCAGAGTCGGTGGAATGTGACTAGGACAAAGAATCCTTACTGACCCGGCCTGCAATCCCCCCTCCCCCTTCTCACATTCCATGGACAATACACCAGTGTCCCCTTCTGGCATTAAGTAATTTATTGCTTCACGCTACTTGGGACAACAAATGTCAAAGTCTATGATGCTAGCTTGAGAAATGCGCGACCACTATAACATTCGTAAGGGCTAGTTTTTCATAGACAGAAAACTGTGGATAATAGAAACTAGTACCGCAGTTGGATAAAATGTCTACAAAAACAAATCCGCTTATAACTGAAACCGCTGTTTAAGATACCGCGATTGACGAGGGATTACTCAATCTATTTTTCGACGTGCCTCAAATTTTAAACTTTTTTGACCCAAACTTTTTATGGTTCCTATGGATTGGGTCGTAATAGAGAGGTGGTCATAATAAATGGGGTTGTAATAGAGGGGTTGTACTGTAACCACAAAACACAGAAGATGAGATAAGATGGCAGTGTTCATAAATACTGCGTGCATGTTCCGTGTTTCATCGCATCACCAACATTTTTGATTAGAGATGATTGTTTATAAATAAAATACACGTAGTTATAATTCTGCCATTGAACGAACACCACAGTCATAGCGATTCAGCTCATATAGCAACATTTGACCTTCCTACCAATCAATTTATGAATTATGTCATGCTACAAAGAAAATATCGATAACCGATGTGAGAGCGTTAGCTCAATATACAGTAGACGTTTACGTGAATGAAAATGTACAGCAATGAATATTATACTAATAAAAAAAAATTTACGAGTATTAAATACATTTTACTTTACAAATTTCATAAGGTATGGCTTATATAGAGTTAACTATGTAACAATACCAAAGACAGCCATATTAGATTCCATTTAATTTTGAATCACCTGTTACCAAAAGATAAAAATAAAATTAAGAAAATAGTTTTTTGGTTGCAAAAATAAAATTACAAACATTTCCTGCAAGATAACCAAGTGCTGTAATTTCCATGATTATTAAATAATTTGGGTTTATTAAATGAATTGATTGGACCATAGCCAATCATAACTGATACCAATTTTGGGATAGTTGGCCGATGTATCAGTATCTGTATCGGTATCTGTCCATCCCTGGAAATCACACGCATCCAGAACACCCCGAATACCCAATTCAAGGCAAGTCATGGTGGGGCTACAAGATTTATGCAGCAGGAGAATTTTTCCCTCCGTTGTAGAGTATCGCTTTCCCAGCACCAGGGACAACAACAACAAGGTAATCGACTTCCACTGTTTTGTGATAGCAATGCAGAAAGCCAACGAATATAATATCCTTCTACAAATTGGCAGTGCAGTTCACACGCCTGTCTATTTTTATATGCTGTAAAATACAATAGTGAATGGAAAGGGAGCATCAAGTGTAACAGTGTACGCGACGGGAAAATAAAGGCTACACTGTACAGTGATGCTGGCAGTTGCTACTGACAGGCGGAAACTGCCCCTGTGCAAAATTTTCAAACGTAAGACAATTCCCAAGGGTGTTACAATTCCAATAAGCATTCATGTGTGCGTGCACGGAAAAGCATGGATGGACGCCACCCATGTTAATGACTGGGAAGACTGTGTGGAACTGATGACTGGGAGCACTTCTGAAAAAACAAGTTTTGTTGGTGTGGGACAGCTTTCGTGCTCATCTAGTAGAAGAGAAAAACAAGTTTTGTTGGTGTGGGACAGCTTTCGTGCTCATCTAGTAGAAGAGGTTAAGCATCTTCTACAAGAAGGGAAGACTGACGTAGCACAGTCATACCAGGCCGCCTTGCATCAGTCCTGTAGCCCCTTGATGTCTTCATAACAAGCCATTTAAGGGCCGTCTCTGTCTGCTTTGTTCAGAGTGGATGGCAAGTTGCATCCAAGAACTGACTCCAGGTGGCAAAATATAGCGGCTGTCACTCCCAATGACCTGCAAATGGGTGAAACAGAGCTGGGCCCTGATGACTGACATAATCGGAAACAGCTTTAAAAAAACCGGCATCTCTTCAGAACTCAATGGCAGTGAGGACAGTATTCTATGGCAAGAGAGTAACAGCGAGCAGAGTGAAGCATAGGGCACAGATGACATACAATTTAATTTAGAAAATGCAGATGCATGGTAAACATGGTGAGCAGTCACCTCGACACACCATGGGCGATGTCGTTTACCCAATCTAGCCACACTACAGCTGCGGCCCCCCGTCAAGAAGGCGCTATGCTGTACACGCCACTGGTGCCTATTGTTACACTCCTGCCTACCTATCACTAATAATATACTACTATTCCTACTATTCTCAATCCTTCTCTTCTCACAACACTTTATCCAGTAGGCCAGGTTCGTACAGGGGACTAATAACTGCTAGTGACTATTAATGAAAGAGAGGATTCTACCAAATATATTTATTACAACTCTTTAACTGAACATAACACAATACTTGAAACACTATTATAATATCTCTCTCCACAATCCACTAACTTTACTTTACTCCGTCTGACAATATTATACTTTAACACGAGAGGTTACAATTTTACAAAATGGTGAACTGGCTTGCTGATATAATGCAAGATGTAGAGCTATACGACCAACAAGTTAACAAGTAATTAAACGGATACAAGAATATAGCTTCTCAATAGGCTCTAGCCTTGCCACGTGAGATTATTCTTTAATTATGGGGTCTCGATAAAGGGAATGTCACCCTACTGCCTAGCCGGACTTATGCCACCAGTAAGACGTATCTTGTAGATGGCCCAAAGCTCCTCAGACCTCGGCGTTCTTCTGTGTCTCACTGACGTTAACGTCGCCTCACACGTCATCTGCCAGAGGGGGAAGGGGAGTGTGGCTCTCGCTTTTATACTCTCTCGTTATTAGGTCACTCAGAGGTTTTATTAAAACAGGGGGCCGCTCTTGAAATCCATAGTACATGCAAGGTTAACTTCTAAGTTCTGGTGTTCGGGCCCCCTGGAGCCCGCTATACTATGCTGTGTAGCCAGGGTTATCATGCAGGTCAGTGACTATCTCCTGCTGGTCAACAATCTGCTTAGCGCATTGGCGCACGCTTACCCCTCTGGCCGTCGGGTATGGAGAGGAGCACAGCCCAGTCTTCTGCCACCTTCGGCCATATCTGCCGCTACCTTGTCGTTTCTCTCCACCACCCTGCGGCCCACGCACGCTGGCTCTGTGTTTCATGTATAAATAGGACCCATTATCCTCAGTTTGACGCTGACTCTCACAGCTCTGTTGCAGGATGTCACTCTGTCCAGCCGTGAAATGATGCCTTCTACTTCACCTACTACAGGCTGACTTGCGCAACGCAGTTGCAGAACAGCACTGCCCGGCCGCGGACCAAAGCCTACTAATATTTTCCTGCCTAGTGCAGCACCAGTCGCATAGCATAACTCTGCCCAACCACTTACCAAACCCTGCAACGCCTCACAGCTGCTTACAAGTCCAAGTACCAACCGTCTGGGGTTACCCTCACCGCCCGTGTTACCCCGTCTTCCGAGATAGGCTAAACCTCTGTTGGTAACCTACGTTCTGCTCTTCAGGCCCTAACCAGGATATAGGCTGGATACCATATTTACTCTGTATAGTGCGCCCTTTTTTCCCAAAATAAAGGAAAAAATTTCTGGGTCCGTTCTATACATGGGGAAAACAAACAAGGAAGGGGGGAAGGGGGTAACCATAAATTGTCCCGGGATGTTGAGGGAAGTAATGGGACTGTCAGCTCATCTCTCTCTCTTACATCACATCTCTCCCTTCTCTCTCTTTCACTCTCAGTGACCTTTCAGTTATGTGCAGGTCGGAACTCTGCTCCCCCTCCGACTAATGGCATCCTGTGGCACCACAAAACCAGAGCTGCCACATGTTTACGGCCCTTGTAATAACACCCAGATGTTGCCAGCCGATAGTTCCACCATCCCTCTCTTTGTTTCCGTGGCAGAGGCTAGTGAGCCATGTTTGGGGAAGGGCTGGGGGGGACCTTTTTTTTAGAGAGAAGGCTAGTGTGTCATTCTAGCATGGCAAAAAAAATAGAGCTCGTCACTGCTAAAAGGAGAGAGAAAAAAACGAAGCTGGAAATGTTGAGTAGTAAGAACATGATGGTTCCGGAATTTTTTTATTTTGGCTTTTTGCACCCAAGATATTTAATCAAAATATTTTCCAAACTTATCACAATCGCCACTCATTAATGTAAAGAAGCATAATTTGTTCCATAGATACTAACAGGGCGCCACAAATGTTAGGTGCAATTTTATTTTTAAAAAATTTCTCCCTGGAACTTGTTGGAAAAGTCATGATGCGTACTATACACGAGTGCACGCTATACACGAGTAAATATGGTATGTGTGTAATTGTTATGGCAATAAACAGACATAATCCAAATTGGCTGTGTTTATCACAGACAGCTTCTATTATTCATATCCATCCTCCTACCTCCCGCTTTGTCCTAGTGGTCAGCCAACACTTTTCCAGGAGCAGGCACGTGTTGTCATCCCATCATCCTTCCCTGCCTTCAAGTGGCCCGAACTCTGCAGAGCGGCGGCCTACCTGATTATTGCCCTCTACTGTAAAGTGCTTGGGTCTGCTGGTGATGGCCTGCCCAGCCAACGTACTTGCAAGAGACCAACAGTTGCCTCTCAAGAAACCTCGACTCTGCATGTTGCTTGGATCCTGTGGGAATGTCCCGCCTTGCTAAGTAACACAGGAGCAGCTTTTCACCCCGCTATTGTCCGCTTCTGTTAAGTGCTTGGGTCTGCCGGTGATGTCCTGCCCATACAATGTACTTGCAGGAGGCCAATAGTATGTACCTACCCACCACCTACCAACCTACCCTGGTACCTTCATCCTGTCAGGCTGTGCCCGCCCCTACGGAACACGCATTATCACTAGCTATTTCCAACTACATGCCTTGCCACAGGGCTGCGTGGGATAAAGCAGTCAAGCAGGCACTAGAGAGGCTGCAGAATGTCAGAGGGGGACAACTTACATCAGAGGGGTACAACTTATGTTAGAGGAGGACAACTTGCAGCATGTCCAACGAAGGCTGAGATGCTTCTTCAGACTATGGCATGTTCCTTACATTGTATCTCCACTTCTCCGTACGCTGCCTAAGAAGCCTATAGTTGCAGGCCTGCCCTCAGTCATAGGGAAGGTGGTTAGATGCGTGGAACCCCAACCCAGCTATGCTCCAACCAGTGTTCAGGCAAGGCCAATCCCGAGCATTGCTTATCCCTGTGCCCAAGGGGCCATTATCGAGTTGTTGAAGGCACCAAACCCCGCATTTAACAAAAACCCAGTTAAGATGTCTCCTGCTTACCAGCTGTCTGGGGGGAAAGGCTTCCAATACCATTCACATTAGATAGGTGAGGTGTCAACTTCAGTAGCATTTTGTAATTCAAATATTTATGTTGGGTGTGGTTGTGTAATATTTTTTTTAATATTTTTTTTATTTGCTGTGCATATACTTTTCTTTTAGAGTATTGTCACTCATGAAAATGTGCAGAATATAAACTTACTTAAAGTAAGCCAGAAAGTACATGCTTTTGTTCTCAGTTTTGCAGCAATTATTTCAAAATTCCACCCTTGTGTTTTTTTCTGTGCATGATCCCAGCACTCAGTATTTTTGGGGCTGAAGTTGGTGTAATTAGTGCGAGGATTATGCAAGTAAATAAAATATAACATTAGCAGAGATTAAGTCAAAGAAATTTGCAAATTTGGTCTGGAAAACCCATTAAAGTTCAGGGAATTTTAAAACAGAAATTATTATTATTACTTATGTATGAGTTAGTACCAATACCATTCATGTACATTTTCTGTATTGATTTTTGTTGTAATAACATTGGCTAATCAGTTACTATACTTATGTTACTGTAAGAGATTGTATGTGGGTTTCTTTCAGGACCAGCTTCAACAGAGTGCTGAACACTTACTAGCCCTTGTGGAAGGCAAAGAAATTGAAATTATTGGAACAACTTATGCCAAGCTGAAAGAACTGATTACAACAATACATATGTGTGGTTATTTTGATCACATTATTAAGGATTCTACTTCAGATTCAGTAAGTTCATTAATTTACAGCCAGTATCAATTCAGATTTTTTAAATATTTTCTGACTTTTTTTTAATTTTAGGGGGTTAGAAAGACAAAGTGATTTGTTTTTATGTTCTTCTTTAAATTTTTACAAGCATGTACTAGAAAAATATACTCTTCCTTTAAAAATTGCATTCACTACATTATGAGTAGTAGTATAGTTAAATATTATACTTTAGTGTACTTGCTTATATTTGCCGAGTTTCTTGGTATAACAAAAAATACCATAATAATTATTATACCAGTACTGACAAGATACTCCATGTATTCAACTATTCAGTTAGTCTTTTTGGTGTTTACAATTTGCCAGTTGCGTTCATTACATGAAAAATTTAGTTCAGAACCCATTTGACATGTGATACTCATAAAGCCAAACAGCAGTTCAGAACCAATTTGACACATGATACTCATAAAGCCAAGCAGTTAGCAGTATTATGTATAATGGCTTAAAAAAATATTCATCTTTACACAGACTTCATGTAAACGCATACATTTGACAGAAAAGGACATAGTGTGGTGGGCACCGTAACACTGCATTATTTACTGTGACATAGATACAAAACTTGCATAACATAACTATATTTGTCTCCTATAGGAACAGTAATGCATGAACAGAAAGAAGGTAAACTCCTAATTTCATCCCAAACAAGTATTCAACTGCAATACACAAGTACATTTCTAGGGGTCATCTTTTTAAACGTTAATAGCTATTGGGTCCTCCTTTCTTGTTTATGTTTTCCTTCAATGTTCGTAAGCATCATGGGATTGATTTTACTGAGTTTTCAATTGTTTCTGCTGGTATATTCTCCCATCCTCCTACTAATGCCTTCTTGAGATCATTTTTTCTTCAAGAGGATATGCATTCTTATGCCTTCTTCTGGACTATGCCACAAATTCTCAATAAGCTTTATGTCCGGTGACTGTCAAGGCATTGCCATCCAGTGTGGCGTGTGTGTTAACAACCACAGTTTTGTATTTAGGACTTTGTTTAGGATTGTTTTCTGGGTGAAGACGTAGTTCCCAGTAAGGCCCATATCGCTGACATTCTTAGAACGGTGAGACTTCAAAATGTTAATTTAGAGTTGGTGGTCCATGGTACCATCGATGAAACATAACTCACCTACACCACTAGCACTCATATACTCCCAAACAAATATGGAACCAAATCATATTTCATTGTATCTGTGCAAATGTTTGTTTCTAGTTTACTGTTTGTTCTCCACCAAACTATTACTCGCCATATGACTTGAAAAGGTTGTATTTAATTTTATCAGGAAATACGACCTTCCTCCAGTATTCATAGTTATCGTTTTCCTGTTCCTTGGTATGGGAAAGACAATTTTGCCAGTTTGTATGGCGGATATAGGTTTTTCTTTTGGCTATTCGACCATTTTATCCAATTTCATGAAGCACATTTCGCATTTTTGTGCTGTGATGTGATTTCGTAATCCTGTTAATGATCATTTGTATTCTTCAGTTTAACTTACCCAACTATGTTAGGTTGATCTCTTTGTGTTAGACTAGACATAAAAACCACATTTTACTTTTTTGTGATATGTTCTAATTTCATGAAACCTGTAGATGATGATTTTAACTGTACTGATGGGTGCATGGATGTGTTCACAATTCCCACTATATCTTTGAAGGATTTTCACTTTTGGAATTTCCTCATTAAAATTCCCTTTCTTCTTCACTTGTTTCCCTAGTTTTTCGTGCAGTGTCAGGTCAAAACTGCCACAAAATGTTTCACTGATGAAAACAAGCTGCCTGTTTTCCTCGCACATTACATAAAAGGCATCTGTTGAGAGTGAGTCATGGCAGTATGTTGCTTAGATTAATACTTTTTTTATGTCAATGTAGACCTGCCTTATAATGTTTGTGCTCTGATTGTAAACCACAAAACATTTAGGCAAAAGTTAATATAAAACATTTTTCAACAGCCAATATTGGCAGTTTGTTCTATGTTCTGCATATAGTGTGTACAATAATGTAATGTGACCAGCCAGACGGATACTTTTTTGAGCCACTGTATGTACATGAGAGGTGCATAAATTCCAAAATTATTAACCCTTTAGTGATTTTAAAAGTGGTTTGGATTCCCAATCCAAATCTGATTGTTCTCTTCAGGCACTATGTTCTATCAGATATGTACTCAACTGTCTTAGACATTTCCATTTTTCAGTGGTTGTGTTTTCTCAGATTTCACATTTGTTTTTCCTGCTAGCCGTATTAAGAGCTCATCTTTCCATAGCTTTGGCATTGATTCCTTCCCAAGTTAATCTAGGTCTTTCTCAGTATCTTCTTCCAGACCTGTTAATCTCGTGATGTCATTGTTATCCCTCTGTAAATTGAATTTATTCATATCATCTTAATACTAGAGCTTCTATTCTGTGTGTAGTACCTAGGTAATTAGGCATCAATTTTTGCTGTATTGTATTTATTCCAGAGCCATCTTCAAGAATAATTATCATACTACAAAGTAAGCAATCCATTAAAATGCCTAAATTTTTATCTACTGTCAGTCATATAGTGTGAAGTGGTCTAATCCAGATATCTGTGTTTTGAGTGACTGAATGAAAATGTATGTTTTTTATTCTCTTGGTTGTAGATAGTAAAGGAATTGAAAGGTCTAATTACTATCATTGCTCGGTGTTCCATACACGAGTATACAGTAGAATCTCATTTTTACCTTGGTATTTATGTTTTCCTGTTTTTTGCACTGTTTCTTCCAGGTTTCTTATATTCCCATATATGTTTAGTACATGTCTATCCTGCAAGTGACGTAGCAAAAATTTTATTCCAGTGTTTTACGCCAAGTACAAAACATAACTAACGTTGATACCATTCTTACCAACACCAGAGATAGTGTGCTGAAGCACAAAATTAAATTCACACAAATCAGAGAAGATTCAGTTTTATTACACAAACTGACCATCAGTGGCTACAACAATTTTTCTCAAACAACCAAGTGATACACCAACAGCAAGATATTTGCCCATTTCACATAATACGATATTTAATAAGATGTACAAATAAATATGGGGCTTAAATAACATTGAGTATTAACAAATAGTTAAAACAATAAAGGTATCATACAACCTTAAGCACATCATAAAATATCACAGTCCTTCCTTAACATCCTCCATAGTAAATACATAAAATATAGACCATAGAAGGTAAAATCAACAGAATCCTGATCATCACTACTCAACTTCATTATTTTCATATATCACAATAAATAATTTCATTCTAACCTGTTGGTTTTCAAGAAAATACCAAGCTGTTTTTAAAATAGCATAAAACTGAATCACCCATAAATAAAAAGGCTTAAAATCCATTTTAGTTTACCATTGATCTTGATTGCACATTGGGAAACATTGCAAGACATTCTTTGAAATCATTAAAAAATTCTCTACAATAAAACAATAACAGCATTTAACCTAACCTCAAAGTTTTGATACCATCAACACTCACAACAAAAAAACAGGCTCTGGTAATTCTTCACTCAAATCAATGCACCTATTAAATTACAATGATTAACCTCTGTACCATTTCCCTATTTTATACATAATGTACTCATTTTAGCTAGTAGGTGGCCGACACTCAAAGCTACACACCTTAAAATCAATTATACAACTTCTAACATGAGAATTACCCTGGAATAAGTTTAAAATCAGTAACAATACACACATGAAAGGCCAGTTCCAAGAGTTACAGTAAAATGTGAATGTGAGCACTAACATTACTCGACCTTTTACTTGCAGATTGAAACTCTATTTGACTAGTAAAAATGGCACTGACGGGCAACAAAAAAAAAAGTGCCCACCAGAGCTGCAACACTGTTAAAAAGATACACTTTAAAACTTTATGTTAAGACATTCTAAAAACATTGAAACTTGCATGAGGGCGACAAAACATTGAGTTCCATAGCCTCGTGCGAATAAAAACAGACTAAAAATTAATTTCACAAAACTCGTTGCTCTTATCAGATCGTCACTGCAGTCTTGCTTGAAATTACTAATAACAAATCCATCATATTCAGTCATATCACTAACAAGGCAGACACACTAAGTTAACCTAAACATGAATTTCTACAGGCGATCCGAAACATAATTTTGAATTGCTGGAATTGCTGGCCCCGAACATTACACGTATCCCTCACTAAAATTATTCTTGCCCAAAACCATTAAACCATTATCCAACACCGTTTTGTTGCTGCCTGACGTTGCAAGGATACCCAAAATACAAGCAAAGGCGATAAGCGCCATGATGTATGAAGCACAAACTAGGCCATGTCATAATCACTGAAGTATGAATCTGGCATACAGGCGCCCGAAAGGCCCGCACAAAGGGGACAGGTGAGCAAGCCGACAAGTTGGTACTGTTAGCTACAGGCAGAGGAAGGTGAAAGCTAATGAAACAATGTCGCCACACACACACACAGTCACTGACTCCGGGAGAGGGGAAAGCTGGATGGAAACGGTGGGAGGAGAGAAGGGGTGAAGGTTGGGGAGGAGTTGCAAGCTGCCTCCGTCGAGGCATACGATCAGCGAAACGATGACAACTTAATAATAATTAATGAATTTATGAAACTTCACGCTATCGAAACTGAGAGTTGTGTGTGTCGTGATCAGGACCACAATCAGAATACAGTGAATGCTTAGAAAACAAGATGGTAGCAATTGTCACCTCACTGCCATTGCAACCGCTAGTGGTATTCAACTGAGCACCATGTTAGTATGCTTGTTATGTTTCACCTGTTGCCACATTTTTGAAAATTCAGTGATGGATATACCAGTGGTTGATATACCAGTGTACACCGGTTGAGGTATTTTCTGAACATCAGGTTGATTTTCAGCAGTTTTTTCGTCTGCTTTCAGATGTAAATTAATATCATTACGCTCAAATTCTAAAGCTTTCACTGCCCATTTGGAAAACTTGACCTCCAAATTAATTTATATTTTTTGGAATGCTTAAAAAATAAGATGAGAATTTAACTTTTATTTTTCAGAGAAAACATTCTAAAATTCATCGGTTGATATTTTGGGTCATATCAATCAGATCCCTCGGATTTTCAGCCCAGTTGAACTGATACGTCAGTCAATTTAACCAGATTTAACAGAAATAGCAATTTTCGAATGGTTAGTGTACATTGGTGGATGCACTGGTGAATTTTCTAAAACATGGATGGTGTCTATGGGAATAACCTTCAGCAATGTAAACAAAGTGGCGTTTGAAATTGTGTAGAATAGTTTTAGTTTTTTTATAATACTAACTGAATTTTGTTTTGCGCTATGGTGAAACAAAGGTGGCAAACATTATATATAATATTAAATAATAAATATTAAAAAATACCAAAGCCTGTCGAGTTTGTGGGAACTTGCTTTGATCTGGCATAAGAGCTATAAATTCCTCTCTGTATGCTTAAAAACTGCAACATTGTTGCAAAAGATTCTGCACAATGTGGACAGAGAGCAAGAAATGTAAATATGTGAAATAAAAAATGTAAATACATACACTAATGAATGGAAATTAAAACAACTGTATGATATTCATTTTGAGTGAATTATTTTAAGGCCAATGTTGCGAATCTGCCATTGGCGGAACAATATGTTTTCAAAAATGTGTACAACTGCTTCATGATTAGACAGTGAAGGTTTTACTGTCAACAATAGTTGGGTTTAAGTTTGTTGTGGCAACTGTTTTGCAATCTTCTTTTTGTATATAGTTTGAGGTTAAGTCTTACACATTAAGTCATAATTATGAGATAAAACACAATGTTGTAAAGACATTTCTGCAATTTCTGTATTATTTATTTATTTTTATTTAATTTTACCTGTAGGATGTGTTTGCTAAAGAAGAAAACAAATAACAAATACAAGGTAATCTGGATTAATTTTAAAGCTTTCCCTCAATTTACACATTACTGCTTTTTAAACTTTTTTTACCTTGCTCTCTTGAAAAGTGTAAAAAGGGGGTTTCTCTGTATGTGTATATTGCTCATCCCACATACGTTGGTATGTTCGCCTTCTTCACCTTCCTGGACTCGAGATATGAATCCTAACCCAGTTCTTATCTTGCAACAATGTATTCAGTTTTATTCATATGTATTGATTGATAGGCCGTTCACGATAAAGTGAGCATTTTTGAAAGTCCTGCTAAAATTCTACTTACTTGCCCATTATGTATCCTTCCACCACATGTAAACAAACATTGCCATGTGATTGTCACATGTTAATAAAATCAATGTTTACATTTTAGGACTGCTAAATGTAACACATGTATTATATATCAAACATGTAACATATATGATGTATATAACACATTAGATATAATGTATATATGTACATATATCATCTAAAATATACAATATATATAAAACACGTAACCTATATAATTGTTTGGGTCATCTCACATATCCAATAGACAAAAACTTTACCCAACAAACAATTGAAAAATGAACGCCCTATCAATGAAGTCATGGAAACTGTGAAAAAGCAAACATTAAACTTTGGTGGTGAACAAGGACCAACACGACACGATAAAACACACACATTAGTTAAGCTGAAAAATAATTTGGAAGGGCAGCCAAATCCAGATTTTGAAATAGACTAGCACTACTGCACACCAAAGGTACACCACCACTTGTCACACAAATTACCAAACATTTAAAAACTGTACCACAAACTTAACGTTTCCCATGATTCACGGTTTTCTAAGTGCCCCATCGCTCTGTAGCGTGACAAGTAAAACATCAGCTCTAAAACATGGTAGCTGTGTTTGTCTTCAGCTGACTGAAGTTAGGTGCAACTAAGCCATCAGGAAAAAAATACATCCTGCAGGCATAAAGTAGTGGTGTAACGTAGAAGATGTCTGAAGTGTATAAGGTAGACAGAGCGAAGCCGTGCAAAGGACTGAAAAATGACAAATCAAAAAATAATTATGCACGAAGGGTAAAGGGGAAGACAGGAAGGCAAGGAAAGATGCGGGGATCTGAGCCAAGCAAAGAGTACACCACTGCACAGAAGTAGATAGTGTTAATAAACTTAAGGTGATGGCACAAATTTGGCAGTACATAAAAATATGTAATATATAAAAGAGAAAAATATATAAAATATGTGCATGTATATGTACTTTTTAAGGATCGTTTAAATGCACCTCTATAAATGGAGATAAATATATTTCAACATAGGACTATAACGTATATATAAATAAAAATAATTTACACTAAAAATATAAACATAGCAACAAATGCAATTGTGTATATGTACATATAGATATTTTTGACACTGTCACTCTGTGTTAGTACCCTTCTGAGACCCTCCAAAAAAAGAACTGAACATTTATACTGTGAATTGAAGTGGTAAAAGGAGGTTATACCAGGCTTGCAACTGGCGTCACCTTCATTTGTACAAAATAATTATAAAAATAATATATATTATTTATAGCTAAGTGAAAAGCCAATCCGGTGATGGCCACATTTCCGGTGTCTCTTGTGGCCCAAATGGCCCAAATTTCCTTTTTGTCAAACCCACACAGACTTCAAGAAACCAATTTTAAAGGTAAAGTGCATGGACTCTCATCATTGTTGTGGTTCCTTCATTGCAATGACTGCAGCAAAATTGAAAACCTAAATGAGAAAAGTATTTAAAGAAAATTACCATACTTACAAAAAATGGTTCATGTGTGTCTTATTATTAATGTAAAACTTTAACATATCCACAAATGACAGCAAAATGATAATGTAAAGGACAAATTATAAAAGTAATACTTACAGGCAAGTTACTGTGCACATCGATAAGCACTTGGTTTAACATTCCTTGTTACTATAGTTGTGCATCAATGAACAGCCAATCAGAAGCACGACACTTATACTATGTTATCAATTGAAAAACTTATTTACAAATCAAGAAAGTGTGTATTTTGACTTCATTCCTCGGGAAGATGTTTTCTTATGTTTATTTATGGATAATCACAACCTCAGAAGTTTTGTAACGCTTGTAGGTAATGTTTAAAGTAAAAATTGAGATGTAAATAATTTACCATTTTAAAAATGTCTCAGATCAATTGAAAATATTTATTTTTGAGAAAACCCACTAGCAATTTCTTCTGTACAAATGTAGCAACATAAACTAATATTATTATCATTATATCGATTGTAGCCAGGCCACTGTGCTTTTGTGTTTTGTATGTGCTTATCGCTATAACTGTGAATGTGTTTGGTATGTCAATTGTAGCCTGGCCCGTATTGAAAGCTAGCTCATACAGCTTCTTTAGAAATACTTAATTTAACACATACATTGCATAAATCTGACCTTTACAAAACATGCACTTGCAAGTAAACAGGAGCTTTGGGAGTCTGGGGTGTTGACTATGATGTGTAATTTACAGTTACATTGAATTTGAATAACTACAATAGTTTTGCGGCCAAAGTGGCAGATACTACAAACAATTATGCCTATTCAATAACGCATGTTATCTTTGTATATATTTCTCAAAAGGTAGCAAGCTGTCTTGTCGAACATCCATTTCGAAATTTAAACATGGAATTGTTCTATAGGCCTAACTGTTGACAATTATTTGTAAATACTTTCTAATTCTTATTACGGCAAGCATTACCAAATAAAACAATTAGGCCTACACTTTCGTAAGCACAACTATAGGTCTATAGTTAACAAAACCAGCTTCAAGATTTTTGAGTTTATATGTTGGAACACCTTTGGTGTAGCGTCAAACTGCGACGTTTATGTTATGTTAACAATAGTAAAACTTAACACCATAACTTGGGATGAATAACTACATGAACACAAGTTTGAGGTTAGGCCTATAGTACAAAATTTTTTTTACATTTTACATACACTCGCAATTAAGCTACCGCCCGGTGGCGAGCTCTCTCAACTCTCCTTCACCCAACCAACTCCTTTTCCACTCCCTTCCTGAACTTACCAACCCCTCTCACAGATACCAATTCCTCCCTCACAGACCTCACAAGCTTCGACTGCCTACCCCACTCCGTTCTCCTCCACACCCTCTGAAGCTTCTCACTGTTGTTTCCTCTTAACACCCCCTTACTTAGCTTGCAGTGTAGCCTTCCCTATCCTCCCTCTTCATTCACCATCCTGTACATCCTGACTACTGTCCTTCAATGAGCTCCACCCCATTTCTTTCATCATCACTGATGGCCTATAGTTCCCTTCTTCCTTACCATCTTGCTCCTGCTTCCTCCACCTACCCTTCATCCATCTTGCTGCCTTTCTCTGCACCTTTTCCAGTTCTCGCACCTCCACCTCCACATACGGGTCCCATACTGCTGCAGCATATTCTAACATTGGGTGTACCATTGTGCCATACACCTTCTCCTTCACCTCACAGCTGACTCCCTTCAGCACCCTTCCCAGCATACCCAGAGATCTTCTTCCCTTTGCAACCACCCTCTCTACCTGTTTTTTCCACCTGAGGTCTCCCTGCAGTACAATCCCTAGATACTTATATTCTGCTGCTTCTTCTATCTCTTGTCACTCCCATCGTACATGTCCCTGCTTAACATCTTCTTCCTTGTGAACCTCACTACCTTAGTTTTTCTTACATTTATCTTCATTTTATTTTTTCTGGTCAACAACCATACGTTATCAATGTCCGCCTGCCAAATTCCGCCCCCTCTCCCACCCCAAGATATACAACACAATCGTCTGCAAACAATCGGATTTTTCCCCTAATCCCCAAACCCATGTAATTTACCATTATGGTAAATAACAAAGGAACCAGCACGCTACCCTGTGGTATCCCTGACGTAACCTCCTCCTCCTCCAATATTGCCTCCCCCACTTTCACCCTCTGCCTTCGCCCCCTGAGAAAGTCCCCTATCCATTCCACAACCCTCCTGTCTGGTATCAGCGCCTCCACTTTCCTCATCAATGTCCCATGGGGCACCTTATCAAATGCCTTCTCAAAATCTATGAAGTAGGCATCCACCTGCTTCCCCTCATCAACTACCTGCACCAGATCCTCTAATAACTCAGCGAGCTGAGTCTCACATGAGTAACCCCTCCCAAAACCATGCTGAGACTCCTCCAACCAATTCCTATTGTTCATAACCCTCACCACATACTGCACCACCAGCCTCTCCATTACTTTTCCTGTACTTGATGTGAGACTCACCGGTCTGTAGCTGCCAGGCCTCCCCCTATCCTCTCTGCTTGTGTATAGGTACCATCATAGCATCCTTCCAATCTTGTGGTAACTTACCCTCTCCTAAGGACTTATTAAAAAGCACTTCTAAATATGTAGCCAACTTCTTGCCACCAAACTTAGTGCTGCGTTTCCTATCCCATCTAGTCCGCCTGCCTTACTGTTCTCTAAACCTTTAATTAGCTTTTCTATCTCCCACTCCCTCATCTTAAACTCACTAAACACCCCCCGAACCCTGTTTGTCCCCCTATTCCAACCCTCCTTTGCCTCAAACACTGGCAAGTACTGTCCTTGCAGCATCTCCAATTTTTCTTGGTCATTTGTCGCATGCCTGCCATCCCTTCCTGTTAGCAGAGGGATCCCTTCCTCTCCTCCCCTTAACCTCCTAACATACATAAACAATTTCTCCCATTCCTTGCCTTTTCCTTCTTCCACCATGTTCCCCAGAAATACATTTTTTGCCTGTTTGATCTTCCTTTCAAGCTCCCTACCCATTTGTTTCATCATTTCTTTAGATCTTAACATCCCTTCATTTCCACGAGGCATGTAATTTTCTGCACTTCTTCTTCATTTTCAAAATCTCCTGTACATAATATGGCGGATCTCCCTCAGTCCGTAACCATTTCATTGGCACAAATTTCTCCAACATAACCTCCATTAATCCTCTAAACTCCCTCCACAACCCCTCTACACCCTCCTCCATGGACCATTTTTTAAACCTGTCTCTGAGGAATATTTCTGCCCCCTTCTTGTCTCCTCTCCCATACTGCCACACCAACCTTTCTGCCATTTGCACTTCCCTCATCCTGCCAATCCCAATTTCCACAACCGGGATATGATGGTCGCTTATACTATCCATTACCTTTGCACCAACTACAGCATTCCTAGGTCTGACCAACACCACATCCAGCACTGACCCAACACCCTCCTCATTCCATCTCGTAGGTGTTTCTACTACCTGGACTAACTGTGCTGCCATTCTCTGCATCGTGCTACCCATTCCTTCTGCACCCTCTACCCATTTCACCCCTGGCATATTCAAATCCCCTGCTACAACAACCCACTGCCTGTCCTTTAGTCTATCTACCCTCTCCCTGATCATCTCAATTGCCTGCCATCTCTGTCCTGGTGGTCTATACGCTGCCAGCAAAGTAATTCTCCTATTACTACTACTACTCAATTTAATTTCCATTACCTCGACATCCTCACTAACCCATTCTACCACCCCTTTTAGCCATTTCCTTACACACACCATTATTCCTCCTCCTCTCCCATCCCTGTCTCTTCTGAAGATAGTGAACTTATCCTGCCTACACTCAACGTCCAGTACTTCCTCAGTCAACCAAGTCTCCACAGCTACCACTATATCCGCCCCATATCCTTCAACCTTTCCCCAGAAGTCCTCCAGCTTGTACACACTCCTACAGTTCACCACCATTATCTTTATACTAGTACTCGTCTTTACCATCCTACATTGCTTACCTCCTATCTCCACCCCTGCGGCCTCATCAATGCTATCCTCTCCATTTCTCTCCCCTTCCGTTTCCTTGCTTCTAACTGATTGCTATTTCAACAACTGCTGCTCTGCCATGACCCTCTCCATGCAGCCAGCTACTTCTCTACCTAGCAGATCACCTAGAATCCTCTTTCCTATTCTGTCAGGTGAACATGGTCCTTCCCTACACTTTCCCAGCCTACCCATTTCCTACTATCTATAAATGTAGCCCCCAAATCCCTACACACCCTCTCATGTACCTCACTCGCAGCCATTGCCTTCCTATAGGATACTCCTATAGGAACCAGCACGCCACTAACTACTGCCCTAGCTATATAACACAGTAATTTCAAAATGTGTCAAATTAATGTATAATTATTGACCGGCATATTTGCACTTGTTATCAAGGCTGATTTAAGAAAGGTTACATGGCTGGAGGTAAATAGATAGGTACAGATGTATTTGAGGTTAGGCCTACATTACAAAACTACACAGTGATATAAAAACATGTAAAATTAACGTATAATTATTGACTGCCAAATTTGCACTTGTTTTAATGACAAATTTGAAGGAAAGGCTAAACAGATGAGCGTAGGTAGATAGGTACAGATAACTTTTAATATTATTTGTGAAATTTAAGATATAACATGTACTTCGCAAACTCACATGAATATATTAATGTTGCGTTTCTGCTGTCATTCATTTACTTTATAATTGTTATTTAAGTTTCCGTTTATAATATCACGTTTCTAAATGTTGATTTATAATTGTTCTTTTTAACTTTTCTCCTGGGAATAAGCTGCAAAAACATGTCATAAAAAACACATTTACCTCCGGACAGTTGCAGTTGAAATTTTCATCATTTCTGCAACTTGTTCGATCACCTTGCATGGCTTCGTCTCTCCCCGATGAATTAAAGAATAAATACTTTCTGCAAGATTTATAATGTCCTTCTGACACTGAATATTTGTACGTAGTTTGCTGGAACTCATAACTTTACTCAAAATCACTACAACACAATTAAACACTATACGACCTATAATAAAACAATGCTGATTGCAGATAAGCTGAAAAATTTAATGAGAAATATTAAAACACAACTACTTCCAGTTTCCAAATTTGTAGTTTGCCTCACAAGCAAAGCCAAGCAACAAGCATGAATGAACCACAACAACGGACCGTTGGTTTTGACCGTCGCTCCGATCACGTGACATAATATAATTATGAGTTACAGTAAATACATTATCTTTATACCAGAAATTGTTTTACCCAACGAGCCATGGACCAGCCGACACTGATAAGGAAGTTAAAAGAGTCACCACAGGATTGCAACACCCTGGCGCCCAGTGACATCACAGCTGCAGAGCCTCGAGCAGAGGCAGTCAAACCTGTCGTCAGCCTCCTGCCCACTATCCTGTGGGCAGGAGGCTGACTGGCACACACGCCGCAAGTGTGTGCCAATTCGCCCCCAATGTGGGCCATAAGCATCTTATAGCCAGAGGTAGAAGCGAGAGTGCACGAGAACAAAATAATACCCCAGATGTGTGTACTTGTCATCAAAAATGTTTAAACATCATGCAGTGCATAAATTTCACTGAATGCGAAGTCCATTTTCTGTAGTCGGAAAATCAGAGGATGTGTTATTGAAATATGTATTTATTTCAATAGGCTGACATCTTCTGAATAAACTTATATCCTAGGGGGGCATATATGACACCTTTTTGTCACTAAACAATGAGTAAAGCACTGAGCCCGAACACTGCATAACTCATGGCAAATGCCACTGGAATCTTGCAGGAAAAATCAGAGGCTGTGGTGTTAAATGATTATTGAGGGTTGTGAAGAAACAAATCTTTAAGTTCATTCGCCAATGCTTAAAAAACCAAAAGTTTTTTTAAAATTAAATATTGTAAATATTTTCAAAAGGCAGATATGCGCCAAATAAAATGTTAGTCTTGTATGTATGATATTCTGGCGTGCAATATCCGTAAGGTGCAAACATCATCGAGCTTGAAGGGATGAGATTTGCAGCTTGAAGGGATAAGATTTGGCTGTTCCAGATGAACTCTGAACGGCCAAGCACGAGCTCGTTTCCTCCACTTATGTGGCAGGTGAGGTGTGAGATGGTTGCCTAGCAACCAGTGTGGCATCCTCATGCCCTTGCGCTTGTGGCCAACTGGGTGGGAGAGAAGGGAGCCTGTGTCCCCTTCCCTATTCTGTCTGTACATGTTGCATTTTGATGATGCTTATTCTAAACTGCAGTTTTAAACCATTTTCACCCTTTGCCTTTTCCCCCCATATTTTTACATTTTAATTAGGGATAATATGTTTATTTTATTGCTAGTGAACTTTTTTGTTTATATACAAATTCAGATCAGGACTTTTTACTCTTTTACCTAGATTTTTTTACAGTTTCCAAGAATGACCTTGTAAAATAACTACCCTACCCTCGTAAAATCTGTATTTGTAAAATGGAGGGTCTCTAGTACCTTGATAACCACATTAGTTGTTTGGTGTAGTTTCCACTTGTCACACAGAAACAACAGGCTGTTAAAAACAAACCACTTTCTGTTTCTATTGCTATCCATTTCATTCATATGCATCCATTTCACTTCAGTTTGTGCTGAAACTGCCAAATTAATGTTAACATCTTTTTTCAACCCCACCAGTTAACATTCAAAAACACTCACAATTTCTGTTCAGTTATCTGCTTGCCTTTCGTTGTCATTGTAACAACTTGACTAGTGGTTCCATAGGCATTTGTATTTGTAATATTCTTTTATCAGATTTGTGGTTTTGGTTTTTCACCACTTAATTCTGGGTATTGCTTAGACAGCATTCAACACAACTGTGTTAGATTGCAAACTGGTAAAATATTGCACATGGAAACAAGCCGCCAATGTCGCTTATGGTATCCGCCATTGCGACCTCTGGGTCATCAAGTAGGCTCCTTCCAGGGTCTAATATGACACGAGATAGCATTGTTTAGCGCCACAGGATGTTTCCAGACTCCCTGAAGTCCTTGGAGGCTTTGACTTCTGGCTAGTAGACACTTGTCGACGGGGTCTACTGGGGAAAAATGTTACATAGGCTAAGCTAGTTCTAGCGTAACTGGGGTAACCATGGTCTGCATGTGGCAGTTAGTGGACTTAGCTGTCTGGTTAAGGCACTAGCGGGAGGGTCAGCTGACTTGTTTGGATTGCCTAATCTAAACTATTGCAATCACACCCCACATTGGGCACCAAGAAAACCAATTTGACACATGACCAAATAAGTGGGTTCTATTGGTTAGGGCTATTCACGTCAAACTTTGACCAACATTGTTTGAGTTTAAGAGTAATATGAACTTTGTTTAGGTTACTGCGGAGAAACAGCTTTTCTCAGTGGCCAATTTTACAGTTTTATTTTGTGATGCCAGAATCAGGATGTACATGGGGGCACCTTAATGCTAGACTGGGGCACTACGCTGGCAGTGTACAAGATAGTTCGGTTGGCCTGTCGGAGGGGCGCAAAGTCAAGACTCACTCACAGCCCGGTGGACGGGCTGACCCTTGTTTGCAGGTTTAACTTTTGTTAAGTTGCTCGGCTGAAGACTCTGTCCCTGTTGTGGTGATGGTTGGTGGCCTCCATAGACATCCCCAGGACATGGAGTGTTCGTGCTTGGCTGCTTGCTGGAGGAAGACAGTTGACAGCAGGAGAAGCGGTCACTAAACCACTGATTAGTGACTGTAGGGGATTGATTCTCCTCTTCTCAGGGCCTCAACCAATGGGTGAGGGTTGCCAATTGTCCGGATTAACAGGGGAGGGTGTCTGGAGTACTGAGGTATGAGGCCTCTCAGTAGTGTGGGCAGTGTGAACTCTGCCTCGCTTAGGAAAAGAGCTGCTAAGTGCAGAAGAGAGAATTATTTGGCAGTTCGGAGTACTTTCGGAGGCGTAAGCTGCCTTTCTCAACTTTCTCTGTGTGCCTCCCTTCTGAGAGTACAGCATAGGTTATAAGAGTAAAATAAGGACTTGTAAAAGGCAAGCCGGTGGCTCAATTCCCTGGCACATACTTCTAAGTGATCACAGTTGCACAGATACAGTAGCAGTGTACAGTGTTAAGGACTCTGCAACAAGGCAGAAATAATTTGGACTTTGAAATCTTTAACCTCAGATTATTCGGCTTCTTTGTCTATGGAATTACAGATACATTTCGAACAATGTTTCCTGGGGCTGTTCCTGAGAATTTTTCTATCATTGCAGGAAAAATTAAGTACCTGATAACAGATGGTATTGGACCATATTTCAAAGAAAAGATATTTGAACATGTACTGCAGTCCCCTTGCTACATGATCTAGTATGATGAAGCCACCAATAATACCGGGAAAAATGAGCTCAAATTAATGGTTCGATATTGGTAGAATTCCAGTAATCAGGTAGTCAAGTCATTTTTGGAGACTTTTTCTTGGGCAAGGCAACGGGCGAAGCATATCAACTTAGCAATTGACAATACTCGGCGACCCAGACAGTCATTGCTCATGATTGGACCAGATGGCCTAAATGTAAATTTAAAAAATGAATGCCTTATGAATGAAGATATAAATTCCATGCGCAAGAAGCAGCTCTTAGACGTAGGGTCATGTACAATTCATACGGTTCTTAATGCTTTCCAGAAAGGTCTAGGAAAATTTGCACGGGATATCAGTGATTTGACCATTAAAATATACTACAGTAGAACCCCTTTTTTATATATTTTAAGGGACCAAAACAGAAATATGTTAAAAGTGGGAATCTGTAAAAAGTGGGAAGTGATGGAAAAAAAAAAAAACCCTTCTTGTAAAAGGACAATGTTAAAGAAGATATATTTAGGGTAAATACATACTTAACTAAGTAAGAAGTAACAAAATCCAATTTTTGCCCAATACCATAATAAAAATTACATGTATGTACTCATTATAATTTTTAAATCTTCTTGAAAAACTCTAAACTGTTGGTTTGTTTGGCTTTAAGTCTGCACAGGTGTTCAATGTCTACTTCCGGTTTGTGCAGCATTGGGATTAAGTATTCAGTGCTTACAAAACCAGAAACAAATCTCTTAAGAGTAGAGACCGCTTGAAGAGCATCAGCCTGTGTTGGAAAAGGCACTTTGTCTTGATCATCATCCTCTTCACTGTCTACACAATCAGTAGTGGCCTGTTGTGCCATTTGTTTATCAACATCATCAATACTTTGTCTCTGTAGTTGTAATGTTTTCATCTACATGTACAAATTCACTGAATTTGGTACCACCCTGAAGATTCGCCACATCTTCATCAAGCTGCTCTCTAGGCCTACTGTCATTCTCTTCAGTATCTTCGATGAGTTCAGAGCAAAAGAAACCAGCTGTCTTTAAATAATTGGCAATAGTTTCTGGCAATACCTGGTTCCAAGAAAATGCAATGTTGTGGAGTGCATCATGTTGTAGCGGGCTGCAAGGGGCCCTCACACAACGATCTAAACGTGGACGGGATATAGATTCCTGAGCAGGCCCCCTGTTTTAATAACAAGCCTGGCTGACCCACTCCAGCCAGGCTATAAATGAACCGAACTCGCACCTCCCTACCCCCAGGCAGTCGGCAGAGTGTGAAGTGTCAACGTCAGTGTTGGAGCGACACAGAAGAACATAAGGCTCTACATCTTCATTGGTGAGCATAAATCCGGCTAGGCAGTAGGGCGGCACTCCGGACATTAAGGTCCCATCTTAAGAAGTAATAATCACATGGCAAGGCTAGGTGTTGTATAATCGTATTCTCTTATTTTTATAATTAACTTATCTTTCCGTATGTCAGTATTCCCGTATGTCAGTATAATCAGCTCATCATTTCTTGTATATCTGTATTCCTTTATGAGCGTATAGCTAACTTGTCTATTCAGTGTAAAGTAGAGTCAGTATTGTGTGAAGATCCTTGTTGTAGTATTATAACAAAGTATTGTTTTATATATACCTAAAGTACTGTAATAAAAATGTGTAGTTGACTTCCCCTCTTTAATTGAATAACAGTTAGTATTAACTACCCCTACGAAAGCCCCTACCTAACTGGAGTGTAGCAGGAACAAGGTGAGAAGAGCATTGAATAGTTGGGAGTAATTGGCTGAAGTCATAGTGTTAGGTAGGCAGGTTGTTACACTGGGGGAGGCGTGGTCTTTCCTTCCCTCTCGTTGCCAAGCAGTAAACTCCACCACGCACGTAAATTCATTAGCTAAAATATACATTTGTGGCGAAAAACATGTCACTGCGCATCACGCTAACCACGACGTGCGTAGGTATAGCGCAAACCCCTTTTGCATTATTAAAATTACAATTGATTATTCTGTCCATCCCTCTATGTCAGTTCTTAATGAGTCCAGTTGCATCAAATTGTGTTTAACGCAGCGTAGGAGCACGAGCGAGCGACCAGCTGTTAGCTTCCCCATGGGCAAGGCCAGAGCACAGCACACGTCAATTGCAGTAGGTTAGTACGAGCCACGTGCGCCAGTCAGCGTAATTGTGCAGCAGACCTTGCCACAATACAGCTACGTTAATCACCCTCCCCTTATCTTTAGTAAATGCTTATGCTTTTAGCGTAATACAGTAATGCATGTGTAACTTGCTTATCATTGCATGACGGGACATCTGTTCCCTTTTATAGCGGGAAACACCCCAATTGATTTGTTTGAGTTCGTGGTGTTTTCACAACGTTTCTTTTCCTTCTAATTTAAATTAGATATAAGTTAACACAATTGCATGACACCACCTACACTAACATGCCGTCATGAACACAGAAAACAAAACAACAACACAAAACATACGCAAACTAGTTGAAACCTTGTTGGTAGACTTCTGCAATGCAAAACGTGCCGTAGAAGTTCACGAACAATTGTGAGCCCAAATATCAACTGATAACACTAAACACACAACATCTATTGAACACATTTGCCCTACACAGCAGAACGCAGCATTAGATTACTCATTTCACGACTCACACGCACCCAGCACAAGTGGATATCTCCAACCCCGCCCACTTTCAACACTACGAACAACAAACCTGTTTTTAATTTTATTCCCAACACGAATCTTCACATTCCTGCACGCAAGTACAGAAACATAAATTCTAAAACACAACACCAGTCTGTCTACAACACAGTAAAAATTCCACAGTTACCCAACATTCCAGCGCCCACACAAAAGTCTTCTTACAACCCTCACAACCCATTCCCACCTTCTCAGGGGAAAAGCACGAAAACGTTGAGGAATTTTTGAAAACATTAAACCTCACAAGTGAACTCAATATCAATAACTGGACAGAATTAGACAAAAGGTGGTGTTTAAAGTTTTACCTCACAGGGACAGCCAAAAAGACATATGAGAATTTGTATTACACCGGTGAGCAGGAAATATTGAAGATAAACTTTTAAAAAATTCCAAAAACTACACCTGGATCAGAGTACATTTGCACACATTGAAAACTGGACGTTTTATAAGAACAAATGTGACCCACAATTACCAGAGTTGGAATTTGTGAACATAATTTGGACCTCACTAACACCCGCCATTGCGGACAAACTTGAGCCGTTAGCGAACGAGACACTACAAGAGTTAATCGACAACATCCAGAATATTGAGGTGGGCATGTACAAACACCAACAAATTATACAACAGGACTCACAGACCGCACGTCACGTCAAACTCCGAGCAGAGGTATTGTTATTAAATAACAAATACACACTCTTAAAAACTAAAACAACTATACTGCATCATCCCCATGTCCAGTCAGGGACACTCGCACAACAACAGTTCCACCCCACCCACATAGATACGTATAATCAGACACGGTACAACAGGCCAACAGTAATACAGTGGAAGGGGACCTTACAGACAAACAACACACCAAAGGCCCTATAAACTCCACACACACCCACAGACTGGTCCCTTCTGGGCAGAACACAAACAATACAGTCCGGTATGGGACCACATGTCCGGAAATCAGTACAGGCAATTGTCCCCCCCCCCCCACACACACACACACGCACGCACACATATACACACACAGAGGAGAGTAATGTCCAGGTTTGTGATGCCTGTATGGCTCTATTCAACAAAGTTGTGCCATACAGAACATATGCAGAAATTGAAAATTTAACTTGTAGAGCAACATTCTGCTTCAAAAACAAACACCATTGCATAACACTGTCCACCAAAAACAAATACACACACCGCCGGGGCAAAATGCAGAAAATCTAACAAGCATACTTCCTCTCCAAAAAATACATAGCTGTGCATAAACAGACATCACAAGTCCACATCACAAAACATTTCTGCATTGTCCATACAACCTCACTCAAGCAATAGGTCAGACAAATCGGCATCCACACAAATAACACGGAACCCGCCTGCGTTTACAAAGACACGTCATATTCCGCAATTGCAAAAGATACACACACAACCGGCAAGGCCAGTTACCACGGGCGCCATACAAAATGTTTCTAAACACCACGCAGCGCGAGCACATTCGACCCCCATGTGATAATTGCAGACGCAATACACCCTTCCCCCCGCACGCAACCAGCTGACGTTGCCAAACCACTGCCGCCGCACGACCTCCAAGGCGCCGTTGCCACATCCACATTTCACTCCACACCTCCACACGTAAACAGGAAGTCGTAGGGGGCACGCAGCCTTGAGCAAGCCACCTGTGCCCTATGCATGTACGTCGGAGATAAAGCCAAACACTGCTCCCTCTTCCCCAATCAACACTTTTAATTTTCAACAATATTGGGGAGCGTTTTAAACGTAAATTTGGGCTCACTCCACACATTGTCAAAATACACACACCAACACAAAACTGCATGGCACCCATTAAAGACTCTTTTCAAAACACACTGTGGCCAGCTTGCGATGATAAAAATGTGTTGCAGAATAACACACTGAGCAGGCGCAAGCTCCCGCCCTGCGCCACACCCAACACTAACACGTACAATACACACCCCTTACCCCACCAACAGGCAGCAGCACAGCGACAAATCCCTGAATTTTGGTCAAAATCAAATGAATCAATTTCTATGCTCTACTGGACACAGGCTGTTCACACAACAGTATAGCCAGCACACTTGTGTTGAACCAGAACCTTTCCCCCCTCTGGGTAAATATCACATTAGTTGGGGCGACAAATGTTCGCACTTCCCCCAGATTTGAGACTCGAGTAAAATTAAACATTTCAGGCCACACGTATCACCAAAGATTTTTAGTAATAGACAATTTGCAACAGGACTTAATAATTGGCATCTATTTCATGAAGCACTACGATGTAATTCCAATTTTAAAATATGATATAATGCTCATACACGGACATAACCCCAATAAAACAGTACAAGTCCTGCTACACCTCACACCATTCAATACGGAAGTCATAACATCAATTGAACATAGCATAACAACAATCAAAATATTTGAAAACGGAAATATCACAACACCCCAAATAAACAAAAACCTTACAAACGATCAGGCAGCAGCCGTCCAGAATATTACACACTCTTACAAAGACAGATTTTCCAATTTGATTTTGGCGCTTACGAAGCCAAGAATTTGTAAATTAAATTAAATCTTCCACTGATAAACCAGTAACGACACGCCCGTATAGGATTAGTTGTAAGGTGAGGGATGATTTCTTAAAACAGATCAGACATGGTAGACTGGGGAATAATACAAGAAGCTGACTCACCCTATTTGGCACCATCACTTGTGATAGCTAAGAAATCCGGAAGCCTGCGGTTTTTAACTGACTTCTGGAAATAAAACCAATATTTGACTAGAATACGATATCCGTTACCGCGCACAGAAGATATTTTAAACGCTCGCTGAAATTCTGCATACATCACTAGTTTAGATTTATTTTCTGGATTTTACAGCATCCCAGTCAGGGCTCAAGACCGACATAAATTAGCATTTACGAATGGCTGCGTGGGCCTTTTTCAGTATCAAAGAATGCCAATGGGGTTAAGCATGAGCCCCCAATATTTCCAGATGTTTATTAATAAACTTCTAGGACCTCTCAGATGAACCGCGGCTATTGCATACATCGATGATATCCTTATCCTTGGCAACACATTCGAAGAACATTTACAAAACATAATCAAGGTATTTGAAAGGCTCCGCCTATTTAATGTTAAGGTGAACACAAAAAAATGCATGTTTGTGGAGCAAACAGTTGAAAGTCCTTGGCCATATCATCACACCTAGTGGCATATTATCTACAGACCCCGAGAAGGTAGCGGCTATTGTCAAAAAGCCCCCCCCCCCCCCCCCCCCCCTTCTTCCTCCCCCCACGTAATGTTAAACAGCTCAGAACTTTCCTCTGTATTTCATCTTATTTACGCCGCTACATTTGAAACTACGCATCAATAAGTTCAACCACGTATCGAACTCTCGAAAAACAACACCCCCTTTAAATGGACAGAGCATCAAGATATGGCCTTTACACAGTAAAAACAGCAATTTCACGAGCCCCCATTCTTCATAAATTTCACGAGGACCGCGAAATAATCCATGAGGCAGCAGGCAGAGCCCTTATACAAGTAGATCCCCAGACTAAAGAACGAAATATAATTGCTTTTGCATCCAAAAAATTTTCAATCCCAGGAGGGAAGATGGAACACCGCGGAACAAGAACTTGGGGCAATTAGATATTTATGTACACACTTTAGGCAATACTTATACGCCCGACGTTTCACCATCGAAACAGATCGTGCCAGTTTACGTTATCTCCTGTCCATAGCTTGCGGCGTGTGTGGCCTTTGGTTTGTTTTTTTTTCTTTCAGCTTCATGGCAGGAAGAGGTACCTGGCTCCTGCCTTGGTACTTCCGACCAGCACTGAGTCTCTCATCTGATGACAGGGACGCCTAACGAGAGGTGTGCCTATCGTTGGGTGTATCGCTAGGAGTGCTGATTGCCCTCCGGAAGGTTATATAGGGACCTTTGGCGGAGTATTTGTTTCTAGCAGGGGTTCCTTTTGCCTGGCGGGTCAGGGTTTACCCATGTTAGGGTCCTTTCTGGGTTACCGCCTAGTGGAAGGGTGATAGTGGTTTGGAGGGGAATCAAATCTCAGGGTGAGATTGATTGCGAATGTCTCCCTCCCAGGGAGTGCAATCTTACTCACCCTGAAGGTTGCCAAGATACGGGATGCCAGCTATCCCAATATATGAATAATATGTTAAAATACAGTGAATAGTAGTGTATATAATGGGATGAAAATGGATTGTCTTATTTCGGATAGATCCTAGCCAGGGTCCCGTTCGCTACCTGGATGTCTGAAGGGAGCTGGCCTCGTAGGTTTCCGAGTGAGGACGAAATTATGCAGAGGAGAAGCGTTCTGAAATTTCGGGGTGGTTTTGGGAGGAATCGTGATTTCGATCACCTTCCCAGCTATCGTACATATCGTATACATAGCCGGTGGTTGAGTCAATATACCTGGGGAAGGGTTAGGAGGTTTTGCCACTGGTGCGGGTTCAGATGGACTGTAAATGCTTACGTACTCATAGTTGCGCCATGGCCAGTAGATACCTAGCATGGAATCTAGCTCTGATTCATGTTCACACACTATAAAGAGCGAAATCAGACATGGTGCAGGGGCAGTGACTTCAGGCATGTGGGACCGAGGTGCAGCATCATGAGGGGAGTCAACTAGCAGTGCGCATCCAGGCTGTGACAGTTCTCTCTGTAGAGCCCGTCGAGTTTGATGACGATTTCTATTGAATAATTCCCCTCCTTTCCTAGTAATTGTAAGGTTTAAGTTGACTGTACCTGATTAATATTCTATTGGAAAATTATATTCTTTCAAAATGAGGCTCCTCTTATACAGTGTCTAGTTAATCTCACACCTCCTCTAGCCACCGTAGGACAGTCCTTGTGGGAGTATCTACGCAGTCACTCCCAAGGCACTGTCAGTGTAAAATGGCGGGCTAGAGTCGGGACATTCCCATGGGTAAGCACTGGTATTCTGGACATTCCCAGGAATCCCAGTATGTCTTTGCAGACTGCAGCCTTTGCAAGCATTATGATCCTGAGGGGTTTGACCCACTTCACACTTATTCCGCAGTGAGGAATTAGTTTAGTTATTTAGCCCAAATTAAAACACTTTTAATCTATAAGTGAAATGATTAACGGTGAGTAAAGAAAAACTTCAACCAGTTTAAGTTTGACACAGCGTTTTATTACAGATAGTGAAAACACTGGGTATTCGGTTCTTATATAATCTACATAATTTGGGATATATTACTGACTTTACTTCAGGTGAAGGCGAACCTCGACTGAATCTCTCCAAAACAACAAACTCCTAGAAAGATTCGCAATTGAGAGCGAGTGAAATTTTTGAGGGGTGGTTGTCCAGAGGGGACGTCGCGATGGCCTGCTACCACAGAGTCAAGGAAAGACTTAGGTAAAGGGTGCAGGTTGCAGACAATGCAGTTACCTCCGGAGAGCCTTACCAAGCTGCTGGAGATGGAGGAGCCTTTGCAAGCTGCTGGAGCAGGATGGCTGGCCTTCTTCAGGATAGGAGAGGTGGAGGCCTTATCCAAACCCAGGAGAGCCACTCCAACCTCTATGGTTGTCGGACCAACGAACTCTGGCAAAAGCATTTTCAGAATTCCTTATAGAGTTGAAATTTTAGCTTCCTGCCTCTCCTAGGGGTGCGGGGGTTGCAAGCCTCTCACCACAGCGGTAGTGACACCACGATGCCATATTTAAGGGAGGTCACTTCGGCACTGGAAAAAACCCTCACAAAAATAAAACAGTCCTATTACTGGGATAATATGGCCACAGATAAAGAATTATGTAAAATCATGCCCCACTTGTCAGAAAACCAAACCACCAGGGCAGATGACTTCTATCCCACCTCAATCCCTCCTCAAAACTTGGGCTCTTGATGCAAAAGGTCCCCTACCCACTACTGCATGGAAAAACAAATGTATCCTTGTAATGACTGAATATGCATCTCGTTATGTAGTGGCCAAAACCGTTCAGTCCATAAACACAGCATTATGCACAGAATTTATCACAGATGTCATTCTGTAATTTGGCTTCCCTGAACAGATTCTTACAGATAGGGGAACAAGCTTCCCAAAACAAATTGGTAAATCACCTGTTAAAATCACTCGTCATAAAATAATTAACCACCACTGCCTTCAACCCACTCTGTAATGGGCTTGTAGAATCAGCCAACCAAATTCTTGGGGAACAGCTTTCATCTGCACTAACCAGATCGAATAAACTAGGACCTCTATGTCAATTCAATTTTTTTAAATTTCAACACGAGTATCATCACCACCATAAAATTTACACCCTTTATTTAATGCATGGAGTAGAGACCACCCTCCCAGCGCAGGTGGTAAGCAAACAACATTTGCCACGGGCACACGATTGGTGTGAAAAACTCCAACAAAACAGAGACACAGCCAGACTAAATTTAATACAAGCTCAGGAACACCAAACTCACCAATTCAACAAATCCCACAAGAAAAACGCAATTAAAGTTAACGACCTGGTATGGGTACGAAACAGGGGCTGCCAAAAGGCATTAACACACTGCTACCGTGGACCCTATAAAGTAATACAGGTATTAGGGGAATCCACGATTCGTATCCAAACAAACAAACAAAATGGGCACGCCCAAGACTGATACTATTTGCACCCGGCATACGAATTCGACTTATGTCCGTTAGGTTAATAATTCTTATGTGTATTAGATATAAATTTTACTTCTAGATATTAATATTGGAAGAAATTGTGTTACAGATTTATTAGTGTATGTGGGAAGTAGCCAACAGTCCCACCACCAGTACGAGTTACATGTTCTCATTGCTTTACCAAGATGTAAAGGGAACGTGCAGCCAGCGGACTCGCCTTAGCAAGAGTGTGTGTAGCGGAAGCAGGCAACGTGAGGCGCTGCCAGCCTTCCCTTCCGCTATCACACCACTCCATGCCTACAGCCTGCTACCAACCACACAACATGCCTGGGGCCTCATTAAAGGCAATGTGCAGCTGCCGGAGCTGCCTCATGATGTTGGCAGCACTGTACGCTTCCAAGCCTTGTCTTGCGCAGGCGCATGATTGTTGCTTGGGCAACCACCACTACAGACCGCCCAGGGGGCAGAGACGAACAGGGGGAGCCATTCAAGTCACAGGATTGCCAACTTCACGTCCCGAGCAGTGCTAATACAGCAGCAGCAACGAGTCACTGTTCGCACAGCCATACGCGGTTGGCAACACATGCACCAGCACGAGTTATGCCTCGCACATGCGCCAGCTGTCGTCATGGCAACTGGACCAGCCAGCCACACCCATAGAGAGTAGTGAGGGGCTTGTCGCCCCCCCCCCCCCCCTCTGGTCCCCCGCGCTGATAGTGCTCTAGGTCATGGCAAAACTACGTTTTCAGAGGCCAGCTGGGGGTCCACCCGGCCACATTGCTACTAGCCTTCATTATTTCAATTATGATGTTCCTTAGATCTGAACTATTGCAGTTGCTATGAATGATGCTCACTGCATAAGGCATAACGTTTTGATATGACAGTTAATTATATACTCTTTTTTTCTCACTCACATATTTTGACATTTTACAACACTCAGAACGGCAGATCAGTGCTGACAAATACTCCTGAACTATATTAACACACAAAAATTCTATACAAGCTAAAGTTAATTGAGAAACTACTGAATTCAAATTAATAAAATAGATTTTCTGTATAGTCGTATTTTCTATCTAATGGTGTGCAAGTAAAAAAAAAAAAAAGTAATTTTATCTTGTCTGGTATGAAGACCTCATTAAGTGAAAGTTTTACATAAAGAGCAAGAAATAATTTTAATCGCATGTAATTCATAAAACTGTATATGTTATGCCATTTTACATTATTTTAGCATGCAGACACTAACAACATTAATATCTTGACTTCATATCCACACTTTTGTCAGTGTTGACCTATGTTCATCCCTTTCACATAAATCCCCCCTCCTTTTGTTGCAGCAGAAGAGTATGAGCGCGTAGATGACAATAGTGGGGCCACAGAGCGCCAGGTAGACACAAACGCACAAATATTGTAAACAACCATAGTCGTTTTAATTTTGTCTTACTTCAATATTATTTTTACGTCATACAAAATGCTAAAGCAGTCAAGTATTCGAGCAATATTAAAGTATGTTAGACTTTAAGATAGCCTACACGCAATAAGTCAGTAATTTTAATATATTATTACTCTGATATATACAGAAATTATTCCAAAACACTCTACACCAGTTCAAATGTTAACAGGTCATTTCAATTAATTGATGAATAATTTCGCAAGTATATTCTGCCGATCAATATAGCAGGCCATTGGCTGCATGTACAGCCATATCAAAATTCTTTTAAAGTTCAAACAGCAACTTAAACTGTTTATATTAGGGCTGCCAACCAATGTCATGTCCATACATTCGAGAACATTATCCACAGAAATATTTCACTCATTAATGTAAAAGGTAATTGGTGTATGGTACAACAAAAAATTTTCAGAAGTCTAACAGAAACTAATACCAGTTAACACAGCTGTGCTTCTTCAAAATGAGTTATGAATGTAAAACTTACCACAGCATTGCAAATGACTGCTACAATACTCACAGAGTCTGCAAATTTTTCAAAACCTCAGCCTATATAGATATTACTGTTCAATTAATACATAAGCTATTAAATAGCAAGTTATACAGAATGATATAGTATACAACCATAATATGTCAAAGTGTGAATTCAACATAATATAATTTTGTGTAAATATGTGCAAAGAAATAACTTAAATGACAGTCAAGCAGTACGGCAGTACATGCCACATTTTTCTTATTTCATTCTAAGATTGTAACTGCAGAGTCAGTGCAAGTGAGAATTATTAATTAATAGTTATAAAAAGGCATCCCTTAGCAGAGTGATGAAATATATTTTTAATGAAGTTAACTCCAATCAATGTGTGTGGGTATAACATCATATAATTCAGTTCGCCACTTCAAAGGAACTGCAATCAAAGTTATGCTATTTCAAACTGTTACAGATGTCACTACCCAAGTATAGTTGGTGAATTTAAAGTATTTCATTTCTATAACAAGTAAAGCCCAGGTATAAGAGGACCAGGAAGTAGGATTTACTTTATTGAGCATTTTTCATATTTGCATATTACTCTCAGTGTAGCCTATCAAGTGAAAGGAGGACATGTCATGTCATTGACAATTCTATCAGTAAATTCAAGCAAAGCTAACTGTTGCTTATAAAAAGAGTACCAACTAAGAATATTTATCAATACTAAGCATGCAAAACTGCATCACTTCATCAATTCCTTATTCCATATGTATTGTGTATGTGTCAACTAATTTCCCTATTCCCTAGTTATATAAGATTTTTATTAAAACTTCACTGATATTAAAATAAGTCAATATAAATTGCAAAGAAAATGTAGATTCTCATTGTCTTAAATATATTTACTTGTATATGCAATAAAAAATTCAAACATTGTAGGTTAAGCCAGCTGGTTAGGTTAAGTCATATCTTAGATATATGTAATATGTTTCATATATGTCTTAAAATTGTAATTTCATTAAACATAAAACTTGCACAGTAAAACACAAATATGTCTTGTTAAGTGATGCCATCTAAGAATAAAATGTGTAAGTGTGGTAAGTGAATGGCGAGGAGTGCCTAATTATAAAATCCACGCCAAACAAATTAAACAGTGAATTCTACATAATAGTAAATCTCCTAAACTCAGTGCGACATAAATTGAACTAACATTATTGGCGGTTTACAAAGTGCTAAGATATTTCAACGTAAACACGCCAACCACGTGATACCAATAACCTATACATTTTAAATCTAATCTGTGCAAGTGCAGTCTAATATCGTAATATTGTATCATAAATGTATTATTCAACTATGTTTTCATGTCAAATTTTAAGTTACTTTTTTTGTGAATTGTAAAAACGTTAGCAATGTTAATGAATGTAGGTTAAGAGGGTCAATATGGAACACACGTAATCTCCAATACCACATTTTATAATAAGTGTAATATCATGTCTCAAATATTAGTTATGTCACTATGTAATACTTAGCTGTGCAATTGTCATGCAATCTAATAGGGTATGTAAATATAAACTATGTTAAAATCACAATAAGCAGACTAGCTGCAAAGAGACCAGTCATTTCAATAATGATGCGTCTAACAATGCACACTTTCAACGTGTAGTATAGCCAACTCGGCATATGAAAATTTCCTTTCACATAGGAAACTTATTAATATTGTTACAATTTCTCTCTAGAAATTAAGTGGGCTATACCAAGTTTGTTAAGGGATGGAGGTCTTAATCAAATAAAGGAATTGATTATAATTTCCTTATTTTATTTACAATAACTTCAGAAGAATTCTCTGAACTCAAATTTTCACAATAAATTGAAATCACTTACTGTTCACAATTGACACCAATTAATAAAATTTATAATTACGACAAAGAAATCAATGAAATTAAATAATTAAAGATCAGTCCCAATAGACAGTGTATCAACCTATTCAAATATTATATAAAATATGCGTCCATATTTGACAGTCCAAATATTTACAATAAAATCAGTATTACACTTCCATTCAGTCCCACCTCAGTTCAGTCCATATCCCACCAGTCGCAATGTTCTAGAGTCCTTCAAGCGCCCTCATGCACAGTGGGCTTCACTCATCGGTTTCACACCCTCTCGTCCATTCAAGCCACGAACACCTCACTCGCCGCCGTCCCGCAATTTCCGGTCGTCCACGCCTCTCTTAGCTCGCGCACACTCGCCAGGCGGCCTCCGTCAAAGACTGCCGGCCGCTGGGTTGCGGCAGTATATATATTGTCTTAGGCCGCCACCCAAAATCTTCCCCAACTCGCGTGATATGTTGCGGAGGCGCCAGCCAGTCTCACCAGAACATTCTTAAGTCGTTGTTAAATGTATCAGAACCACTAGCAGGCGAAAGGAGGTCCATGACATCAGCAAGTCCCGCTGCTGTCCGCATTCACGGGATTCCCAGAAGGAGGAATCAGGAGGCCGCGAGCGCATCATTCCAGGAAGAGGGGAGGGCGAGGTGAGTCTCCAATTACGGTGCGGAGCAATTGAGTCTGCAGCACGTAACAATATGTACAAACTTCTGTTACGTCAAACCATTTTTCATCTTTTACGTGTAATGTAACCTCCTAACTTAAGCCAGCAGGCATTATTGATCAAGTAACTAAGTTTCTTAATGTATTATTTCAAATTAACTTCCTAGCACGTGGTGGGTGAAAATACCACATGTGCACAAAATTTCCCACTCCCACTTATTCACGTCTACTGTCTAGTATTTCAGGGGGCTTTTTAAACATTAAATGTGGCCATTATTCAAAAGTATGTAAAATCATTTTAATGTAATATTGATTAATCTTCCTGCCTTGCCACAAATTTGTTTTAATTCACTCATTATTCAATGTTCATTTTAACTGCCATGGGGCCTCAAATTGGGTACTCCACATTCGATACTGCCGTAAAATATAACTTGCGAATGCCACCACCCGTCTTCAAGATATTTGGTAACCTACAATCCCATCAGACTTGTCTGAGCTCCCGGACCCCAACTTCATGAACATAACCTCAAAACTTGGATGTATTGGACCAGCTGCTCTATAGCAGCCGGGATGGACTACTTGTTTGACCTGGGGGGGGGGGGGGAGAGATAGGATATTATAGCGATCTCCAGGGTAAATTTTCAAAAACTCTTCAAGCTTTACATAATTTGACGTTCTGTTATACTTAAGTTTTTTTTTTGAGGTTGCCACCCCGCACTGAATTGACTTTTCTTCCATTGTTTTACAGATTTTCAAAATTGTGTGTAAAGTTGAAGTAGAAATGTTAAATTCCTGGGCAAGGGAAACCTGGGTGCCGACATGCTTATCAAAACTTCCAAAATGTCTAGCTTTTGTTTAATGGTAAGAGATCTCCTAACACCTTTCTCCAACGTTTTGAGCTTGGAATTCAGTAGGGAGAAAACATTAAGAATTTATTCCTGGAAACAATCTATTTAAACGTAAACAGCAACTGCCATAACCCACAAGTCTTTTCCTTCTGTTTTCGTAGTCGATACGAGAAACACATTTATGACAAGTTTCATACTTGTTAAAATAGAATTGATTGTCGTACGTATAACTTCAACTTTTTTTCCGAAGACATATACAAAGAATCTGATCGTTGGTTCGTGGGTAAAAATTGTGGTCAAATATTTTCCGTTACTGCATCATGTTAATTTTAATGTGCACATAGCTATGTATTTATTTTATCAATTACGCAAGAGATTGTATGTTAGTTACCCACTGCTAGTTAAACACGTTAATGCTATGACTTTTCAATATGACAGCGCTGCAGTGTAAGCTGGCACTGCACAAAGCTGGCAACACTGTTTCCCCTTATCAATCGTTGGACAAGCAGCATCGTTTTTACATTTACATTCAAAGATGTGCCTACAAAGATGTAAACAAACTGGAATCTGCTTTTGTTAGTACTTTTTGTGGTATGAGTTAATTCAATTATGGAACAGGCATTTGAAAAGAATAGAAATTATGTGCATGTAGCCATATTGACATGCTGAAGTGTGTAAAATATGTTACTACAATTTTATGTTTAAATAATTAACCAGCAAACAAAACATCGCTGTTATAATTCAGCTTAATTTTATTGAGGTATCACAGCTTCTTAGAATGAAATGCATAAAGTACTGCAGTGATTACGTACGTACATTGTGGGAAATACATTTGCAAAAAGCGAGTAAGTAATGCAGCCATAATATAGGTTATATGATGGTACAAATAAAAATATATGAACATTGCGGGAATTCATGAAAAATGGGTACACGAAAACTAGGATCTACTGTATTATTTCAAAGATTGGCACTACCGATGGGAGGACTTATTCCAGATCCAATCAAAACTGTCGCTGCCAAAACATAAATTTGTGAAACATGTAACTTCAAGGTGGCTGGCAACGCGACACATGCAAAAGAGCTCTAGAGCAATGAGATGCCCTGATTGAATACTTCTTGAAATTCATGTCTCCAAAGAAGTCCAAGGAAATGTCATCTTACAAATACCAGTCTGTAACCAAGTTTCTCAAATATCCTACAGCAAAAGCTGAGATAAGTATTGTAATGTCTAGTGTAAAGATTTTCACAGATAGTACAGACACACTACAGAAGAACGAGCCCCTTGTTCATATAATTCACTCCAAATTAGTGAAATTGGCTAAAACAATTCTTCGTTTTGCGAAGAAGGATGTTGTTTCTTCATTGAAAATTCTTGATGAAAGTATTATTGCAGACAACAGCAACTTTGTACCAATTGTACAAGTTGAGTCTGTACAGCAGACTAGTGAAATCATGAAGAATTTGACAGAGAAACAAACATTAACTTTCAAGAAGAATGCTCTGCCTGAAACATATTGTCACTGTTACTCTTATCCCTAAGGATATTTTGAAGTATCTGATTTGCCTTTATCATGATTATATTTCATCAAGTGACTGCAGCATGTACATCATCAAAATGGGAAACCTGTTACCAATCAATGTTGAAACTGAAGTACTTTTTGATGAATTAAAATTGTTGCAGGTTAAAGGAGAAATATCACAACTGATAGAAGATCAATGTATTGACCGCTACTGGAGACAGTTTTTCTCAAAATACCCAAGTGTAGCTACATTATTAAAGGCATGTTTGTCTTTGTCACTCCAGTGCAGATGTCGAGCGAGGTTTTTCTTTATCTGGCTGTTTACTGGCAGAAGATCGTGCTACAGTGAGTTCAAAAAACGCTAGATGCTAAATTGACCATCTTGTCATGTATGAAGAAATACGGGAACAAACCAGAGTTGATACCCATAACTTTCCACTATTCAAAAAAGCAAGATGTGCTGGTCGTAATTATGACATATTTAGAAAACAAAAGGAAAGAAGTTGAAAAAGAGAAAAAGAAACAGCTAGAAAAGGATGAGAAACTGGCTAATGAACAAGCAAAAAAGAAACTTGATGCAGAAAAACTGGAATACAAAACATGGAAAAGAATCTTCAAAAGAAAATGAAAGAGGAAGTAGTGAAAAAGAAAGTTGCAGAAGAACTTTTGTCAGAAGCAGCTAAACAGATTAAAACTGCCATCAAACATAACAATATGGCCAAAGTACATGTAGCGCAAGGGATGCTTGAAGGACTGAAAAAGGTGTGGAAAGACTTGGAAGAAGAGACTGAGAAGATTCTCAAACTCAAATTGATAAACAGAAATCAAGCATTATAACCCAATTCCTTGTGAAGGACAAGTAGAAAGTCATTACACTTAGCGTGAATCATTTTTGTATTTGTAAGTAATAATCTATTAGGTACTATTCTCACTCATCAGTCATAATCAGTGATTATAATAGCATACAAAATAGCCCAACCCCATCTGGATTGGAGCTTAAGCATACAAGAAGTGATACAGATCTTTCAGGTATTATAATCCAACCTGCTGACTATGACACTATTTGTAAGATCAAAAGCCTGTATATATATTAAGTGTTTGTACATTGCATTTTTTAAATTTGCAGGTGTTAACAGTAGCAAATGTAATCTAAATTTCCTCATAATTAAGTGTACAATCTTGACAATCAGTTACAGGCAATTTCTCTGCCCCCCCCCCCCCCTTTTTTTTTTCTTTCTTTCTTTCTTTCTTTCTGTCACTGATTATATTCAAGATTATTTGCTTTAAAATGATTGTTGTAAATAATATTGTTACCAAGGGAAAAAGTAGGTGTATACATTTCTCATGAATTGCAAATATTGCTTCAGACTAATTTTATTTGTTCTTAGTCACTTGTGTGTATATAATATAGCCTATTATGTATTTAGATTGTGCGTAAATGGAAGAAAATAAATTTAATGTTATAAATTTTAGGATGTGTGGAGGAAAAGGTCACTATTGGCCATTGTTGGAGGTCACTATTGGTCACTTTTTTTTTTTTAGATTTTGATCACTATTTCAACTATTTCAGATGTTGTAGCCCGTTATGAGCCCTTGTCTCTTTACAGCTGCAACTGCAAAGTTAAAATTTACATTATCATTATTGAATGCCAGTTTGGTAACTTTTTTTTTCTAAGCATAATCCTAGAAGTTTACTCTTATCTCTAATTCTCTGGTAGAAAGTAAATGGCACACTTGTGCATTGTTAATTTTAATTTTATCTGCTCTTTTACAGGGACACCCATTCTTTCTGTAACTCAGAATTGTTTGGGAAGCTGTGGTGAATAACACAGAATTTCACTCTATCACTGCACAACTGCTATCATTTTTTCCCATTATGAAATAAAATTGCATTGCCTGCTAAACATTGTCTCTTGCCTTTTTACGTAGCCTACACAGGCTAGGTAAAGCTATAGCGGAAGCAAAGTAGGACATGTCCGTGTTGGAGGGGAGGAAGAGCTATACTGGTGTGGAATGGGTTTCTTAAATAGTCTAGTTACATTGGGGTGAATATTTTGGAATTATTTCATCTTCTCAAATGCCCTTCTGTGCATTTAAATTATCCTTAATTTCACTTTCCCTTCTATCTATGCCCCGTTACCTCTTTGAGGGGAGTGACTTTTTCAGCCATGCAGCACATATTATCTCTAAGCCATTTGCAAGTGCTGAGAGATTGTTGTATGCTCATATGGTTTTGGGGTAGCACACTTAACAAAATGGCTTTCACAGCTTTGGGGGTAGTTTCATTCTGTTCAGGTGTGAGGTATTCCAGCATGTCAGCTCATGCACAGGTCTTTCTAACATCAAGCTAGAATGTTTTCTGTGCTCCACCCATGAGTCTTAAGTACACAATAATATAATTCAGGCATACAGAGTAGAATATCCCAGTGTTTCAACAAAACACTCAAAACATGTACATGCTGTTTGCTATTGCAAGATAGTATATTTGAAGAGTTCTCTATTTCCTTCCACCCTCCCTAACCCTTTCAAATTTGTGACATAGTGAAACAGTATTATTAAAACTAAAAAGGTTCGTGTTTATGTTGTTTACCTGCTTAGGATGAAGAACTAAGTAGGCATGCTGGGGAGAGAAAAATGAAGGATGCCGATGCTGGGGAGGACAAAGTGGAAGATGATGCTGCAAGGGAGGACAAAATAAAATATGATGGTACTGAGGAGGAAAAAATGGAAGATGGTGTTGTTGGAGAGGACAGAATTGAAGCTAATGGTGCTGGGGAGAATGGAGTGGAGGAGGATGATGATGATGAGTACCATGGTACCATGTTTGCCAGAGGTAAGCAAGTTTATAGCAAGCAACATAATGTCGAAGCTTTATAGATGCCTTGGTTGTTAGGCTGTATGGAGTGGGCTGCCAAATGAAAGAAATTGCTGCATGCAGACAGCATGCAGGTGCTTGATTTATCTTGTAGTTGACCTTGGCCTCTGGAGAAGTAAGACTTGGTATGTGTGTTGAGTTGTTCACAGACTAGTGTACAAATAACATTTAGTATGTATTGTGGACTTTTTGCTTACATAAGTGTGCCCTCTCATTCCTATAGTGCTGTAATTTTGAAGTGATCACTTTTGCTCCCCCGGTTTTGGGTGGTATGGTTTAAAACCAAATCCCCTCCATCATCCTCAATGAGGCTATGGTGATTCAGTGATCAGACAATTAACCTCCCACCTCAGCAAACTGAGATTGATTCTTGGCAGTATCAAATCCAGATTTTCACATTTACCATATTAATAACTTTTTTCTTAAACAATGAACCAAAGTTTTTTCTCTCCATCATAGAAAAGAGATTATAAAATCTGCCTATGGCTACAAAAACCAATTAGGATTAACTTACCAAATTTTTTCACATTTACAGTAAGGGGCACTTTTGACAACTCGACACACATCATCTGAACCAGTAAAATATAATGGACGAGTAAGTATTCTACATCAGCCAACACTTTTTGAACATGTACAACAAGAAAATGTTAGCTGCAACTATAGTCATAATTCATTCATTTAGTCTTCTTTTAAACAGATATACTCTGTTTCATGTAACTTCAATAAATTTTGGCAGTTCTCGAAAGGAAGTGCGGCCACGATGTATCCCTCTGCCACAGCTGTTCTGTCGGTGAAGAAACCAATCTTTGTAAACAAACTATGAATCTAGTGGCAATCATTGAAAGACTGACAACTTCTGGCCAGTAATTAGGCTACTAAAGCTGGTTGCCATTCCCAACTGTTTTATTTTTATGATCACATAATATACTAGTTAGGGTTCTGTTTTATTTTGTTGGTGGTATGGGGAACTATAGTTTTACGTCTTTTGAGAGACGTGATTTTTTTTGTGGTTTTTCTTATAAGAGAGTGGCGCTTCGAACTTGCATTGTTTTGATGATGCATTGAAAATTTTTGTTTGTACAGAAATTGTAATCAGTTTACTATAATTCAAAAGTTTTAACTTCATTGAAAGAACTAAATGCGATAAATATGACGCTGTTCGTACAGATGCAAAAAATGCTCAACAGATAAATATCATTGCATTTTTATAGAATAAACTAACACCCTAAAAGGGAGCTTATTTAGGCCATGTACATTTGAAAACCTTCCGCAAGAACAACACGTAATAAATACGTCACTGTTAATACCGATGTGTGAAATGCACATTGTAAATATGTTAAGCAAATTTAACTTCTACGTTAAAATCGTTAGTTTCAATCAAATAAAAGTCAAAATACATTTACAATATTCTAACAATAATTTAAGAAAACATTAATTCACAAAACACACAAACTTACTGTTCTTTTTGTAATTCCTAAACACGTACCGAACTTTGGATGATTAATCACGTGTCTGCTACTGATACAAAATAATTCATTTTTTGACTTATACAACTAACAAAACACTTGAACTATTTATTGAAACCAACAAATCTGCACTTCACAACGAAAATAAATTTTTGCTCGTGCTTCTTGAGGGTAATAGAAAATGGCGGACCACAGCACACAACAAACCATTTTACAAAGCGGCAGACACATATCGATGATTCATTTCACTGAGGAGACTGTTCTAAAAAGGCACCTACAACAAACTACACTTAATGAAATACGTAAGTACAAAATTAATTAACTGCATGTATAACATTCCAACGTCACCAGCAAGGAATTCTCGCGTATTGATAAATTATGACAGAAGAGAGCACAATGGCAACAACAGTTTTTCGCCGAGCGGGTAGAGACCATAGACAACAGACTCAAAGGAGATTGATGGAAACCGTTCACATAACCATGATATTCGCATGCTCACCATGATATTCGCATGCTCTACCATAAAATTTCTAAATATTTTTAAAGCCCTTGCTCTATGACTCAGAAAAATTGTGTAATAGTCCACGAGTGTAATGTTAACCATAAATGTTGTAATTATCTTTAAATTTCCGAATTATAATTTTTAATTATGAGTACTATTTTCTTTTACAATCATTGCAAAGAGCGCTAACATAATAACACGCATCCTGAAACAACCATCAGGTGGCACAGTACTTTGGAAATGGGGGCGTTTACTGTTTACGTGCTGTGTAGGTTGGTCACAACATCTGTCAAATTTAATTGCAGGTATATAAAACAGAGTATAATACCACTCTGTACTGATAGTGAATGAACGGAGCAGTATCATGTTACGGCGTTTCAAGGTCATCGGCTGGAGTTGGCGCACTACTGTGTAGACCTGCCTGTGTATAGTCGAATCTTCACAACAGTGGCATGCACGTGCGAGCGCAGTATACTCGTTTACCCTCACCAATGTATATGCTAATGGGTTTTTTTCTGGCGGCCAGCTCAGGGTCGGATAAAACAGAAGGTTGCATTAGTGAAGTTCAGATGACCGGGACTCTACTGTACTCAAATAAACACTCCAAAATTATGAATTTTTAATATGGGCCTTGTATACTCCTCACACAAAAAAATCAGAGGAATCTGAAGCATAAGGTTCAGATCCATGGTTGGTTTGGTATGGAATAACACCTAATACCAGACATTAAATATCCCACATCTCAGACGTCATTGAAAATAAACAAAATATTAATAAACAAATTTTTACCACTTATACAATTACAGATACACTTACTCTGTTGCTCTAACCCAATAACTATACAAAATGCAACTGATTCAGACAGGCATAATTACTCAAAAAAGTGAGTTCATGGAAGTAGCGCTTGCTGAGATGTGTACAGTATGTTTTCTCTGTTTCATATAATTTCAATAAAACTTGACAGACGTTGTGACCAACCTACACAGTAAACGTCCCCATTTCCAAAGTACTGTGCCAGCTGATGGTGGTTGCAGGATGCGTGTTATTATGGTGGTGCTCTTGGCGATGATTGTAAAAGAAAATTGTACTCTGATTTAAAAATTATAATGTGGAAAATTAATGATACTTACAACATTTCTGGTTAAAATTATCTTCCGTCATCATTTTCCAATATGTGAGGATTCCTTGCTGGTGATATGGAATATTATATATGCAGTTAATTAATTTTGTACTTGCGTATTTCATTAAGTGTAGTTTGTCGTAGGTGCCTTTTTAGAACAGTCTCCTCAGTGAAATGTATTATCGACATGTGTCTGCCGCTTTGTAAAATGGTTTGTTGTGTGCTGTGGTCCGCCATTTTCTATTACCCTCACGAAGCACGAGCAAAAATTTATTTTCGTTGTGAAGTGCAGATTTGTTGGTTTCAATAAATAGTTCAAGTGTTTTGTTAGTTGTATAAGTCAAGAAATTAATTATTTTGTATCAGTAGCAGACACGTGATTAATCATCCAAAGTTCGGTACGTGTTTAGGAATTACAAAAAGAACAGTAAGTTTGTGTGTTTTGTAAATAATGTTTTCTTAAATTGTTGTTAGAATATTTAAAATGTATTTGGACTTTTATTTGATTGAAACTGTAACGATTTTTAATAGAAGTTAAATTTGCTTAACTTATTTACAATGTGCATTTCGCACATGGGTATTAACAGTGATGTATTAATTACGTTTGGTTCTTGTGGGAGGTTTTCAAATGTACATTGCCTAAATAAGCACCCTTTTAGTGTGTTAGTTCATTCTAAAAAAAAATGCATTGATATTTATCTGTTGAGCATTTCTTGCATCGGTATAAACAGCTACGCATTTATCGCGTTTAGTTCTTTCAATGAAGTTAATACTTTTGGGTTATATTAAATTGATTGCTATTTCCATACGAACAAAATTTTCAATGCATCATCAAAACAATGCAAGATCCAAGTGCCACTCTCTTATAAGAAGAACCAAAAAAAAATCACGTATCCCGAAAGACGTAAAACTATAGTTCCTCACACCACCAATAAAATAAAACAGAACCATAACTAGTATATTATGTGATCATGGCAACCAGCTATTGTAGCCTAATTACTGGACAGAAGTTGTCAGTCTTTCAATGCTTGCCATTAAATTTGTAGTTTGTTTACAAAGATTGATTTCTTCTCTGACAGAACAGCTGTTGTGGAGGGATACATCGTGGCCGTACTTCTTTTCGAGAACTGTCAAAATTTATTGGAGTTATATGAAACAGATTATAGCCGTTGTGTTGACGTGTGGACTGCATTTTGTTCCTATTTATCAAGTTCTGTGGTGCATTATAATGGCTTCAAAGAGGAAAAAAGTGACTGTTTCAATGGAAGAAAAACTCAGTTTTGAAGAGATTGGACGACTGTGAAATATTATTAAAAGTGGCACAGGATTATAATGTTGAAAAAACGACTGTGGGAGACTGGAGGAGGAACCGAAATGAGATAGAAAAGTGGTGTTCCGAGCGAGTGACAGCTAATGCTGTACAAGAAAGAAAAACCATGAAAAAATGTGAGTACGAAAAAGTCAGTGAAGCTTTGTTTCTTTGGTTTACTCAACACGGAGATAAAGGTGTCCCGATATCTGGACCAATATTATAGGAAAAAGCCTTAAAATTCAGAACTGAATTTAATGAAGGCAACCCTAACTTTACAGCAAGCGTGGGTTGGCTTGATCGGTGGACGAAAAGGTATGGTATATGGCAACCAAATATCTGTGGAGAAAAGTTTTCAGCAAATGATGTCTGTGGAATTCTTCCAAAGAGAAGTTTCATAAGTTGCTGGACAAGGAAAGCTTGACAGGTGATCAGATCTGCTTGACAGGCGATCAGATCTTTAATTATGATGAAATGGGACTAAATTTCAAAATTTTACCTGCTAAAACACTTGCACGAAAGTCTGAAGCAGCAACACCTGGCTACAAGCGTAGTAAAGAACGAATAACGATGCTGGCTTGTAGTAATGCCACAGCAAATCTTAAAATGAAACTTGCTATGATAGCAAAATCAAAAAGTCCAAGACCATTCAAAAACGTGTCTAAAAGTGCTCTTCCAGCGAAATATTTCAACCAAAAAGAGTGTGTGGATGAGGTCCGACATTTTCAAAGAATGGTTGTTCATAAATTTGTACCACAAGCTGATAAATTTTTGCAGAAGTATAATGTGCCAAGTAAAGTAATACTGCTTCTGGATAATGCTCCTTCTCATCCAAATGAAGAAGAACTTCAGGACGGAGAAATAAAAGCCAGGTTTTTGCCTCCGAATGTCACTGCAATCTGTCAGCCCATGGATCAAGATGTTTTAGAGACATTAAAAAGAAATCGCACAAACCTTCTTTCGACTTCAGTTGATTCTAGTTATCGAGGAGGAGATATGGTTCAAACATTGCGAGGTTTAAATCTAAAGGATATTGCTTATTACGTAGCCCAATTGTGGGGAAAGTGTAAGCTCAACAACAATTGCAAAGTCTTGGAAAGTTTTGTTAAGTGAAGGTAAGGGTCAGGAAGAAGAATCTCGGGATATTGAGCGACTTGAGAATTGGTAATTTCACGCCAAATCACCTAATTTTAAAATATGACCGTGCTTCAACATCTCAGATTTCATTCAAAAAATTTTCCTGTGTAGGTATGCGTGAAATAAAAGTAAATTAATTTTTTTTATTTTGGAGCAAATGATGCTTTTTGAAGATCTGCATTTGTTGACTTAAATTCCTATAATTGTCTCAATTTCCAAGCTATCAAGTTCGTTAATATGTCAAATGAAAACTAATTTTAAGTTCTTTTTAAATGTATCAATAAGATGTATAAAATAATTTACAGCAAAAATTAATTGGTATACAATGCAAATTTTTGAGTTTTTGCAAAATTTGCAATTGCTCGCAAGTTACAAATATCACACCATTAAAACTTTTTTCTTAGAATCATCGTAGCGTATACTAAATGCAGTAAACAATTTAAGTGTGTACTTTTTTAATAATTAATTTTTAAAATTTTACATAACCATGAAATTTGCAAGAAACATTTTTAATAATTTACTAACATCAACATACAAAAAGAACAGAACCTGAAATAATTAATGTACACTACTAAAATAAACAGTGCAAGTGATACAATATTTTATTTACAAAACTTGTCGCAATAATTATTGGAAATCATCAACGTATGAAAAAAGTACATGACCTGAAAAAATAATGTACACAACTAAAATACAATATTAAGATATTTACACAACTTGTCACAATAATTAATGACAATTATCAACATTTAAAAAAAAAGTTCATGACCTGAAAAAATTATGTACAAACGTAAATAACCAGTGCAAGTGATGCAGTATTATGATAGTTACACAACTTCTCACAATAATTAATGAGAATTATCAACATATGAAAAGAAAAAAACATGACCTGAAAAGATAATGAACAAAAATAAAATAAATGGTGCAAGTGATACAATATTATGATATTTACACAACTTGTCACAATAATTAATGAAAATAATCAGCTTTTGAAAAAAGTACAATACCTGAAAAAAATACTGTACACAGCACAAATACAGTGCAAGTTATACCATATTATGATATTTACACAACTTCTTGCAAAATGATTTTCATTTTTCACAACATTGGTTTTGCTAATTAATTTATGTTGTCGTGGAGTTTGCTCTCGACAGCATAAGTGCAAGCCGATAGGCTTGTCAGAGAAGGAACAGGTACTTCTCTAACACTGTTTTCAAATGGTACCCAATAAAAGTCTTTGCTACTTGGCCAGTAAAATGTATGTGATGGCCTATTAGGATGCATGAATTTCAGTGTGGCATCTCTCTCACTGTTACTTGAATTAATTACTTTTCTTATCCACCAGTTTTTGTTGTAAATAATTGCATAATATTTTTCTCTTATTATATTGTATTGATTAACTCTTGTTTTTCCTGTACCCCAACAGATATCTTGAAAGATTTTTCATAATCTGAAACTTGCTTTACAAGCAAGGTTGTTTTGTCAAGCGGTTTATAATGATGATTTTCTCAGGTTCCTGGAACTGAAGCTGAATGAAAATACCTTAATACCTTTGATATTTTCCTGTGCAAATTGGAATAAATCTTGGGCACTAAGAATGAGTCCCTCTGTTGTTCTCTGTAAACTGACTCTAGCTGCTAACCTTTTTACACTACCACCCACACCTTCAGCTGTGAGTTTATCACCTTCATGGTGGCATAAGTTATTAAAGTTTTTGTAATTTTTATACTGTGCAGAACTACTATCACTGAAGTAAACAATATGTTCAATATGTGGTAGTTCCAACTGGATGTGCTGCAACATTGTTTTTGAAAGGTGAAAAAAGTGGTAGTATCATGTTTGACACAGTCGCTAATGATACAAAATGACTTGTTGAGAATTTCTCCTTCACTGTTGTAATAAAGCACAACTGGATGTAATGTTGCTTGGATGTTGTGCCAGTGAAAACCCTGAGCAGTATCGTGGAGTACACACTAATAATTTTCTACAAAATCTGCAAGAATTAAACAAGTTTTTCTCATTTAAATTCTTTTTCATATGCTTCATATGATGGCTATGTGATTTTGCAGTAAAGTGATGTCTAGTGAGAGCTTGCAACTTCTCTACTATCGTGTCTACAAAGTCATCCACTGATTTATTCAACGTTTCTAATGTTGATCTATCTGTACAGAGCCATTGCTTGAATTCGACAGTCTTTCGATTTACTAAGTATTCCATCTGCATGAGATATTCATGAAGCAAGGATGTACTGGGGCAGTTAGGACAGCGGTGCAGCATACACTCTTCAGAGGATAGGTTACATACTAGTTTTTGGAGTAGTTCTTGGTACGTGATAGTAAGATCAACACTTTGCATCATAAGTTTGACATTTTGATGGTGTGTACACACACATACTGAATGAATGCCACTGCTGTTTACAGTTACACACTCTTTTGGGTGTAACTCGCAAAACTTTGTTATCCCCAGTTTGTCATCAGGATATTTATCCTTGTATTCAAAATATATATATTTTAAATTGTGCAACATCAATATTTTACTTTTTAACTCATGTTTTCCATTCTCACTTGGTACAGACACACAATCCTTTACATTTGGTGAAATTCTACTTACTTCGTCATCATAATAAAATGCTTTGACTCTGTTAGACACATTTTCACGAATGGGATGCTCTTTTTTCCTATCTGGTGTTCCTAAAACTCCATCTTCGTGTAGAACCTTCCTGGCTTTTTTAACCAAATATTCTGTTGCTCCAAAATAATCAACAATTTTTTTTAATGCTCCATGATTCTGGGACAAGTGTCAGTATCTGAACTTTCTGGATAATATTTCTGGTTACAAATTTTTCCTTCGGTTTCTGCATAAGTGTATTGCAGTCAACACAAGACATTCTAGATTCAATGCCAGTAATTTCAATATATATATAAAATTTTTAATACTTAAAGCTTTACTTGCCTGTGCAGCAAAATGTTCATGTACACGCTGTGCTTTATTCTTCAAGTAACCTTTTCTTTCATTTATCTTTCTTTTCTTAACTTTGATTGGGGAACAATCAATCATTCTACAGCTTTCATTGGATTTCTGTATTGCAAAAGAAGCACCTGGTTCGTAATCACACCCTGATGAGTTACTTTCATTTTCATGTTCCTTTTCATTAATATTTGCTTCTTGAATCACTAACTTTCGACAAGATATACAAAGTTTTTTACCTGGCGCAAGTTCAACAGACTCTTGATATTTTTTGTAAAATGAAAATGAAATAGTCTGCAGGCCTTTATATATATGCTTCTTATGTTTAGTAAACGGATCACAACAAACTCTCTGAAGAATTTCAAAGTTTGACGGGAAAGTGTGCCTATGATATAGATATGTACGAAACATTTGAGCATTTTATTCTTATTTCCAAAAGTTCTTTTTCTGATTCACTAAGTTCTGTTGTACTATATTCTGGGTGGGCTTGATTTAGAACAGAACAGTCTTCTTGTAGGTGACGTCCCCACACAACAGCTTTTTCCATTTTCAAAAACCCAACACAAAATATACTGAAAAAATTTTAATACATCAAACTTGAGGAGTGGTTTCCATTGTTAAAAACGCAGACTGCATTAGAGACAACCATGACTAATATGATATGACTAATATCTATCCACGTGAAAGCCTGTAATGCTGATTTCCCACAACCCACTGGACGCTTTCCTTACCTCTTCCCCTCGACCACACTTCGTGTCCTAACATTTTGACAGCTGTAGATGAAGTCACTCAACAGCTGATAAGAAACTTTAGTGTCTGGTGTAAATCTGAAAATTTTCATTGCATGCCAATTAATTTTTTGCTATGAATTTATTCTGCATGTTTTCTTAATATATTTAAAAATAACTTAAAAATCTGCTATCATTTGACACCTTAACGAACTTGATAGCTTGGAAATTGAGAGAATTATAGCCATTTCAGTCAACTGATGCAGGTTATCGGAGAGAGTAATTTACTCCAAAATTAGAAAATTCGAAAATTTTTCCTTAACAATTTTTACTCCGAAAATTCTGAAAAAATTTATTTACTGTTATATGCGTACCTACGTAGGAAAAAATTTTGAACAAAATCTGTAACACTGAGGCACATGGCCCTAGGTGATTTGGAATGAAATGACCCAAATGCTAATCAGGAAAACATGCTGTCTTTGCTAAGAAAATTGGAAGGGTGTGATGAAGCAACAGTGGAGGACCTTAATCAATGGTTTTTTCAAGATCAAGAGTTTGCAGTGACAGCTGAAGAAATCATTAATATGGTACTGAACAAGAAAGAAACAGACGTGAAAGAAGGAGAAGTAGTGGTGGCAGAGAGTGGGGATAGAATTTCTCACAATGAAGGAGACAAAGTTCTAGAGGTAGCATTGAAATACATTGAACAGCTGGAGGAAATTTCATCAACAGAGGTCTTACTTCTACAAAGACTACGAGATCTAGCAGGTAGAAAACGTCAAACAGCTAGTAAACAAAAGCCAATGTATCAAGTGTCCTTTTATGAAGTTTTATTGTAATATTTCAAATAATTAATGTATTTCTAAACTTTTAAATGTCTTATTTTTTACTTCCGTAGTTATCCGATAATCCGACCTGGCCGCAGCCCATTTAGGTCAGATAATCGGGGCTCTACAGTAGTTTTTTTTTTTTTTTTTTTTTTTTTTTTTAGATCATTGAAATTACTCTGAACTCAATTTACAAAAATGACAATAGCTCTGCAGCCACTGATGGTAGAAAACTGATTGAGGGATTGTTTCTAAACACTTTTGAAGGGGGTAACTTGGCATCTCACACAACACAATAAGTAGCAAAATGAATTTTTTACATTTTTTTTTTTTTTTTTTTTAATTTTAATTTTTTAAAATCTTAATGTCATTTTTAATTTTTTGGAGAAAAAAATGTTTATTAGAATTACATTTTTGCAAGACATCCTGCAAAGTTTCAGCATGGGATGAATATTGGATCATACTTAATAAATGTTTGTTTAAATCATCATTGCAATCATATAGCTGGGTTATTGTGTGCATGAAGTTCATTATGTTTGTCTATTCAAGTACAGTTTCTGGTTGTATGGTCAGTTAAATATTTGTTAAACTGTGAATATTGGTTAGTTTATTGGATGTGAAATATTTTTAGACTAGTAATTTCGTCAGACGATGAAGGATATAGGGTCACTTGTAAATTAAGAAACACAACTGTGTTCTGTTTCATAGGTAAGTTCTTATCTATGGAACACAAGACACAGTGCCTTGTTTCACTGATTGCAGGAGTGGGATGGTCAGCAGGAAAACAATCTTTTCCTTATAGGGATTTATTTCTGTTGGTGTATATGTGTGCAAGTCAAAAGCTTAGTACTATCAATATTTTTTCATGTAATGAGAATCGCCTTGTCGAAATGGGAATATAGCGGAAACTCTATCCATGGAATTTCAGGGGACTTGCATAAAAGATATTCTGTAGATTCAGACATTCTGTAGATGTGGACTAGACATGTTAGTCAACCAAAAATCAATCTCGTTAAATTATATGCTGAACACATTGATAGGCATATGTTAGGTATTTGTCAAATTTAACTAAAATATAAGAATGCAAATGAGAATATTAAAGAAAACACCCATAATACTGTAGAACCCTGTTGTAAAGTTCTCAAGGGAACCAAGAAGTGTTGACCTCATACGTAAAAAACATAAACAATCCACTTTAATTTTTTCCGGTATCCACACTCAAACTTAATAAAAACCATATTTAAACACCTTTTTTGAAACCATGTTCAGAGAAATAGCTGCAGGCGTAACAGAAACATTATCCATAGAGCAACTAACTACAGTAGCAGTTACTAGCTAATAAATAAAAACATCTTTAATATTGTGATTGATAAAGTGCAGTGATAGGGTTTCCTTAATATTGCGTTGCCTTTTTTGCAATCTTTCTGGGAATATTTATTAGAGGTACAAATGCACCATACATATATGCTTTCATAATTTTCATGAAAAAATATTCAAGTGAAAAACTTGGGAGTGGTGTTGGCAACATCGCATCACGAATCAATATTTTGGAAATATGGGAACCGCTGTTTCTTGTGGTTGATCTGCTAATCATTACCAACATGTATGCCACCGTAATTGCAATTTGCTTGCTGAATGTGTAATAAAACATCTACTTTTTTTTTCTTTTTTTTTCCATGCTCTCTAACTAGTACATTATGTGTAGTCGGAGACATCTATTGGGGTTGTGTGTGTGGTTTTTTTTTTTTTAATTAATTAATTAATTTATTTATTTGTGACAAAATCAACAACAGGTTATTTTGGAAGTGGTAAATTACATAAATAGAACCAAACTCAGGGCACAGAGATGTAAACAAAAACAATGTGTGTTGAAAATTTAATTTATTTGTGTTGTCTCTTAGTATTACTTGTGCATGTGTACATAATGTACTGTATACTGACTTTGTATGCAATGGGGACTACAGTTGATACTTATAATTTTTTGTTAATATGTTCTTTGTTGTTTAATGCTCAGAGCATGTAATTTTCGGAGATGCTACAGAAATTTTTGTTTGATCAATGTGGTAAAAATTAAATTTTGAGTTCGGAAAAAACTGACTTTTTTAGCATTATTTACATTGGAATTTTGTCAGGGTCACAGAAAATTTTCTGTGGACACTGACTTTCGATCTATCCGTGCTCAATGGATTGAGTTTCCACTGTATATTGAAAAATTAAAAAAAAACTGGTCAATATATACAATGAAATGAAACCATAGGGTATGTATAAAATCTTTACAGAATGTAACAGAATTGATTTGTTTACTAAATGGTTTTGTGATAGAAAAAGGTGTTAAGATTTATTATAGATGTAAGGAAAAACTAACACTCTTCAAAACTAAAGAAAATCTTGAAGAGGATGATGTGCAATAGCATGTACAAGTATGTAATGAGAAAGATGATGACTTTGTGGACTCTCATACATCATTAGATCTTCTGAGCATATCACTGTCATTTATAGGTTAATCACGCAAGAAAAAGTCGACCACTTTCCAGGTTAAGCACAAACAAAAATGGATAAAGTTAATGTTAGCCTAGAAACCAAACTTCTAGCATTACAATCATTTGGAAAGGTGGAAGGAAGACCTCAATATCGACACAACTGAAGGGAAAATTTAAACAGTCAAATTCATGAAGTGAAAGACTATCAATTCTTTCAGTGTTACCAAAAAATTGGTCTTCAGCAAAAATTTTGTGTCAAATAATACATGGCACAAAGTTGACGCATAATGTCTTTCTACTTTTTAATCAATTTCTACTCATCAATGCAAACAAACTTGGAGCACTTTCAACTGAGTTTGATTTGATGCTACCACCAAAGAGATGTCACAAATTGTTTATCTATGCAAGGCAGATGATGGATGCTCCACTCCAGATATAAATATAAAACTGACACATTTCCACTTAAATTCACGTAACTTTAGCTTCACTTCTAAATATCTCCATAACTTTGCCTTCAAACCTCTCCAAATATGAGAAAGCAACATTAATCATTTATTATTAACTTCATTTGCCTAATCAAAATCCACTAATTAATTTTCCAACTATTACTAGACCCCTTCAGGGACCACTAATAGATTGAAATCCTACTATTTTCAAAATTCTGGTCCGGATTATTTGCAAAACCAGGTGAGGGTTTGCTAGGAACTGTACACATTGTGCACTACCAACCAAGACCGGATGTTTGACTATACGAGTTAGATTAGGGCTGTTGTTCCCTATCAGGAATCCACCAGTCTAACATACTCTCATTATTTGACGGCCACCTGTTCTAGACCTCCGGGGATAGAACAGCAGAGCCCCAACCACTAGTAACTCATCCAACCAGGGAGAGACAGTACTGTTGAGTTGTATCCCTACCGGAGCACCTAGGTGCTGGTGGGGGTATTTGCTCATGGGTTACGGCCTGGTTTTGGTTGCGACCTACACCCAGTAGTGTCAAGAAGGCGGCCCATATGGCTTCTGGTTCGCCCGCCGGTGGCCGGAGGGGGGGATGGGCTTTTGTAACACTGAGCTCGTGCCAGCAGCCACTGCTGACAGAACACTAAGATAGCGATTTATCTCACGTCTGTGGTGCACAGCCTTTACTGTTCAGCGATGTCATTACCTCTATGCCTTTTAGGAAAAGGCATGGCTGAAAGAGAGAGGAGCAAAGGACAGCCTACCTCGTTGATAGCAGCAGTCTGTATTAGACTCTCCTGCCTTGACGAGACTTAAGTGAGACACAGGGTTTCCAACCCCCAGTTCTGGAGTCCGGAAGCAGTCGCCTGGAATCAACACTACCATGTTGGCCAGCATGGTATCAACAATCTACAGCCAGTGGTCTACACCGCTAGTTCCAGCCAGCAGACATCAGCATCACTTCCCATCCAGCCGAAGAATACATAAATAAGTCAGGTATTCCCGACACCTCCTGCCAGACGATTACCGCCGTAATCAAACCCACAGTAGAAAATAGTTTAAGCCATGTAGTTATCCACAAATCTTTCACTGGGCCGACTATAGAGAACTCTGTACCTAGCCGCCAACCTTCTTGTCCCGTCAAGGTAATTGACGTTAAGCGGAAACTGAACCAATAGACCCTTAACGCCGCGTGATTGGTCTAATACAACACAAAGCCACGTGACCATGCCAACTACTATTAAGGCCAATTGCACGGTCAAGAGAAAGCACAATCTAAGAAAAATCTAAGGAATATCCATTGCAGAAACTTGTTTGAAGTGAAATCAAAGGAAAATCTTAGTTTTATCGTAAGGGACCGACAGACCACCCTTAGATAAGTGTCACCTACCTCGAAAATTAAAATACTCATAATTATTGAAATAATGGACCAATTTACAAAATTCAAGCACTATTATGTTACAAATTCATGGCATAATATGTACATAACAAGTATATTGCTTAAATCACTAATTATTAGAACATTAAAAGTTACTTATAAGAGCCTCAACTTCAATGAGGGTACAACGATACGGAAGTGAGTTTCCCCAGTGTTTATTCCTTTAATGGAAATAAACAGAGATGGTGAAGGCACTACCTCCTATCCCCCTAGGGCTTGCGAAAGGTGAACGAACAGCCTATGGTAAGCAAGTGGAGGTGACCTGCGCAAAGTTAAAGGGTAAGGCAGCGTAATGGCAAGGCTACCTGAACTGAACTTCCCTAGCTCTACTGGTTGTCCAGAAGGGACCGAACGTGTCAAGTGTTAGCTTGACGACTATGGTTCTTCGGTGGCCGGAGGTAAGAGAGAGTCAGGCGTAGGTCCCTTGTAGACAGGTCATCAAGTGGCTGCAGACAGATCCCGAGCGCTGGGGCGTCTCTGTATCTGTATTTATACTCTTCAGCTGCATCCCCCCTTCTTCAAATAGCATAGGGGGTTGGTCCTGGGGAGGGGTAGCAGGTGCGAAGTGTGAGCCATAGATCCTCGGTAGAGTCACGTCAGTGCCCGACGCAGAATCTAAATTCAAGCCTCTGTGCAAGTAGTGGCATCTGGCGGCACGCTGCGGTACTTGTTGAACCTTGGCACATGACTTTGGTAGCTTGGCCGTTGAATAATAATTACAACTTAGAGCGTCCGTCTTCTTCCTTAGTAAGTAAAACAATCTCAGTTGACTCGCTGGGGGTGGTGGCAAGTTCAAACTCCGTTGCAACTGCCCCACGTTCATTGGTACTGATGAGTCGAAGACAATTAATAACAACTGAAGGACGATGTCCTGCTTCTTGAAAAAGAAGTTATGTATCAATTTGGCCCGCCCCCTCTTGCATCGCAGACTCATCTGGAGCAAGGAACGGGTCTCCCTCGACGTCTGTTGAGGTCTTCGGTGTGTGCCAGAATCATAATGGTTCCACTACTTAAGCAGAGTAAGAGCAAGCTGCACTCGGCATGTGGCCGGGTGTGATTCACTCAAGATACAATGGATTTGGCTAGACAATACTGTCGCTCTCGGTGACGTGGCACGTGCTCATATTCTCTCTTTCTCTCCCCCCCCCCCCCCCCCCCCCCCCCCCCGTCTCAGCTGGTCCGGCTGCGTGAAGAAGTTTATTTCTTTGGTCTGTGTTATTCAAGTGTCGTGTGGAGTTTCCGGTGTCTGTGATACGTGAGGCCCCATTGACTATAGTGTGTGCCGACATACATTAACAGCTGTAATGCTTGGTTATGTACATATGGCTTGAGATTAAACCTGCGGAAAGAAGCAAGACATGGGAGCCGGTACACAGAATAAAATGTGACTCGTGAGGAATGTTTACTTATAAAATAGATTATATAAAATAAATAAAAATTTGCCCCACTTGCGAAGGTGTGTGTTCCTGGTTACTGCTGTGGCCGCCTGGTACGGAAAAAAAGAAACTCAACCCTGCCTTTGGTCTCCCTATCTTAGGCACAGCAGAAACATTCACACTGAAAAAGCTACGGGACTTGCAAGCCGAGACCTTCCGTCATCTCGTCTGAGCACTAAGCTTGGGGAATGCGAGTGTGGTGGCAAGCGGGTATTGGCTATATACGACGACGTACCTTACCATCAACATAGAGGAGAGAGACACAGAAACACTTCAACACATAAGCACTCTGAATAAATTTATACATATTTCTAAAGAAAGAAAATTTTATGTCGCATCATTCTTGATGTCTTGTTAAACTCTCTCTCATTTGTGACTTTGTAAAAATTTTGCATTATGGCATTACCCTAGATACCCACTGCATTACGTACATATAGGCAAAGAAATCAATTCACTAGGCTTTTACTGGCTTATTCACTGTCTTTGAGCTGCGAATTTCTGTAAACATGTCATAATTATTTACAGAATTTAAATACACAAAGAAAAATTTTAACATTTTCCTGTAGAAACTGTTTTTCCATAACTTGACTCTAGGAACTCCTTCAAACATTATTTACATTGACTTTGCATTTTGGTTTTACACATATTTCTCTAATAGAGAATTTTTCAACAAATTCTTTAACTTGCATTAACAGCAAACTTGTGAATATGGCAATATTAACAGCAGTTCCACTTTTATATACAGGGGATTGATAGAAAACTTTTGACAATTAAATACCCCCCCCCTCCACCTTTTGTGGACTAACCATGGCTTTTGATAAAGCACTCAGTCTGGTGCAGAGTCACCCTGGCAGGCCCGTGGTGGCTGTAATCTTGGTGGCGGATGGGACTGCATCGTGGGTTCGTCTTCGGTCTGAGACAGACGCCTGAGGGTGGTCAGACGCCTCGTCATCCGGACCTGCTATCAGCGGTGCAGTGGCCAAGGGCAGTGGTTCAGGTGGTGCTACTGCCCCCCTTGGCCCTTGGCTGGCTGCGTTGAGTTTGGTGGCTTGGCAGGTATGTTGGAAAACATCCTCTTGTTCAGGAGGCTGGTCCCGGGTGTCGGCCTCGACAACGGATGACTCCAGGACTTCGGCGGCCGTCTGGGGCAGGTTCTGCAGCATGGTTTCTTCTGCCCCTCTGGGTGAAGCTGGAGAAGGGTCCTGGGTGTTGACCTTGGCAGCAGGCGACACCGAGACTTCAGCAGCCGTCTGGGGTAAGCTCTGTGGCAGGTATTAGTCTTCTACCCCTCCGGCACACGGCGGATTCAATTCCATTTGTTCGCTTCCACTGGTTCAGGTAACTGTGACGTGGCTGGAGACTCTTAGTTATCCTCTGTCCTGGCTGTCTCCATTCGGGAAAGCCCGGTGTTTGGCTGCTTCCGCATTCCGTCCAGGTACGGCGCTGCTGAGGGTAACAGCTAGAGTACGGCCTTTAGCAGGGTCTGGTCTGAAGGAGGATTTCTGATTTCACCTTCTTTTGGCGATAGCAATGTTTCCGAGTCCGTCAGGCCGCTAAGCGCTGTAACTGGTTCCTATTCGGTTTAGTGAGACCCAAGCTTGGGAGATGTTTTATGCGTGATGTCCCCCAAGTTTTTGCTCTCCTCTAGAACTAGGCTTGGAGGTGCCCACCTTCGTTGGGGTTGCTGATCTAGCAGACTTTGCCAGTACATCTATCTGGCACTAGGTGTCCGCCCCCTTTTCGGTAGGGGTAGGCGAAGCTGTAAATTTAATTTCAAAGCAAATTTGAAGCGAATTTGTTAAAATATTCACAAATTCAAATTGAATATCTAATCAGAGGGTTTTGTTCACAAGTACACATTGCAACAATTATTATTTTTTTGAAATTTAATAAATACATACATTTTTACAAGCTAGGTAAAATGCATATAAAAGAAGAAATGTTTGACACTGATTTACAAAAAAAATTGTAATTTTTTGCCATATAAGTACATATATTGCCTTTCATGTCAAACAAATCTAAATAACAAACTGAAAATGAATCCAGAGTTAAGGGAAAATTAAAAGTAACATACCTATTTTAAAGACTTAAAAATCATTTTTCATCACATCAGCATATTTCATTACTTAAATTCAAAGAAACTAAAAATTCTTTCATCAATGTGTGACCCATACAAAACAGAATAATTAATTGCAGTGCTCATGTTTTTCGCTCCAGTTGTTAGTTTATGTACTTTTTATTCAAATTGTGTATCTAAACAGTATGATTCAATATTAAATGGGTACATTACTGTGTATACGCATACATTATTAAATTATGTAGCTAATATTGTGGAGTGTCAAGTTTATTTAAAGTTTGATTGATCTGGATGCATGCCACACTACTGTGCAGCGCGCCTGCACACCCTACGGGCGACTTCGCCCCACAAACGAGCAGGCAAGAGCTTGGGGCAAATCACAAACAGTTGCAGACCACTCTACACGTGCCTACTGAATTGAAACCATGCATTGGACACTGAAATAATTAACGTATTTATTTATGAATTGTACTGCCCACCAAGGTTCTAACATGCGGTCACCACCCCTTTAAGTCAAAATTGTTTTACCCGACGGGCCACTATCCTGAGATAGCTGAGAAGGAAGTTCAGGTGACACTACAGGATTGCAGCACCTCTGCTACTCCGTGACGTCACATCCGCCATGGTGGTAAACTTGTCATCACCTCAGCGCAGGGAGATAAGAAATACACGGTGCCGCCGCAACCCTATGATGACCAACCCCTGCGACAAAAGGCTAACATCCCCCGCACCCCAGAAGATCGCTGATGCAGGGATTTTGAAGTATATGAGGAGGCACCAGCACGTCTCTTGCGAGAGTCGCCGGCCGCGTAGGTCAGCAAGCACTTCCTGGGTCTGACCAAGACCTGTCTCTCTTCTCCTACAGCCTGTGAAGGCTCCAACCTCTCCAACAACTTGCAAAGGCTCAACTTCTCCAGCAGCTTGCAGAATGCTCAACCTCTCCTGTAGCTTGCAGAAGGCTCTTCCTACAACAGAAGACTGCACGTCACTCCAGATGTAAACTAGACATCCAATCCCTGCACCCCTTTTACCCCAGTCACTCCCTTGACTCCGTGGTAGCAGGTCATTGCGACGTTTCCCTTCTGGACAAAATCCCTTTGAGAGGATATGTTGTAAAGAGCGTAAACTACCGTAAATTTTAATAAATCTTATATCAGAAAAATTTTGCTTTATTCTTTTACCAGGCTTACGTTCGCCTGAATTAATTATGTAAATAATTAATTCTTTATCCAGCTTCGATAATCCAAACCGGTATTCCCCATGTCTTAAATCATAATAATAAAAATTACATCAAACGTCAATGACTTCCTTAATTTTGATTATAGTTCCTTGTTCATTTTTTTATTATGATTCTAACAGTGCAACATTTGTTGCGTGCAATAAAACTTCACTGAGATGCATGCCGAACTCCACAGGAGACAGGGCTTGAATAAGGCTATTTGAGTTTGAAAAGACATTCCGCTGCTCCTGGATTTCCAGTGCTCTCTCGCCTACCCTTGGTGATGTCCTAAATTCGGACTGCACATCTCTCCGTCAGTGTCTTGGGTGCATTTGAGTAAGAAGCACCCCCAGGACTGTACGTATGCAGGAAGGACAGAAGGCAGGTCTAGATGAACATTAAGAAGGGTGGTATCCAGAGTCGTAATTGGCGCAAAGAGGGACAGTTTTACAAACGTTAACCAAATCACAAGTAGACACAGAAGTCTTTTAAATTATTGTTCGGTAGACCGATCAGGTTGTTCGTGACAGAAGGGAGAAGTGATCGCCATAAAACAAATGAAATCGGCGTCCGTCATGCGGGCATGATCTTTGTGGCGGTAAAATTGCATAGTTTGAACATGTTGTGTTGTGTCCTCCCCAACGGCTTGTTTCGTAGTATAAAGCAACCGCTTAAGATGCTCAGTATCTGCCGGGGTGGTGAATGTGTCTGTGAGGGTATCGCACATTTGCTGCCACGTAATAGGTTCCTGGCGCTCGTGGGACAATTTGTCGAGAGTGTGTTTTGCAGATCCTAAGAGATAGAATTTCACATGACACCTTTTGGGTTCGGACCACTGGTTAATATCTGATATTTTGTTGAAGGATTCGAGGAATTCAGTTATGTTTTCCCCTGCTTTCCAGAAAAAGTAGGTGTAGGTGTTTTCTCGGCTTGTGCAACAAAAATTTTAAGGGGTTGTGGTGCAGCCATGTTGTATTGTGGGGGCTATTGTGCATCTTCGATGTAGGTGTGGGTGGTGGTGGAAATGGTAGTGTGAGTGGTGGTTCGATTCCAATCTCCTCATAGAGTGGGAACCCAAACAAATTAGCAAGTGGTGTAGGTTAATTTGAGGTGGTGTTGTATTTGGGATGTGGGGGGGGGGGGGATGGTGTGTCAATGGGGTAATGGGGTTCAGTGGTATTAAATTGCGTGGCTAATGATTCGTTTTGAATTTGGCTAGTAGTGGGTGTTTCTGTGGTGTGTAAAAGGACACGTTTATCCCGTTCGTCTTGAGTGTTCAAAATCTGAAGTTTCAATCAAAACTCTTTTAATAATTTTAGAAACCCTGGACTTTTTGTGTCGCTACGTCTTTCCATGTACTGTGTAAGATGTGTATAATGAGTTTGTGTGGATGTGTCTTTGTAGCCGCGCACTTCATGTAATCTTAAAATTAAAACAAACTACAAGAAGGAAGAAATTTAAAGCACTCCGATAGCACACAAAACAAATGGAGTGTCTCAAGCCAAACAGGAACAGGATGTTCTGCATGCATTAGAAGCGGTAAACAGGCATTACAGTAACTACATAAAATATAAGCAGCTCTGAAAGGACTGGATGAGCGAGAAAAGCTAGCTCAACAAGGCGTGCTACGCAAGCAGCTGACTAGCGTGTGTGGCAAACTGACCTACGGTACGCTTGCGTACTGCGTGTATCTGGTGTGGGAGAACAACAGCTGTTAGCGTGGGTGGGTTGACACAAGGACTAGAAATAAGTAAACCTATAACAAAACAAGGATGGAAGGGTATATGAATTGAAACTTGTATTTGACGTGAACAGCTGTGAGTACAATAAAAAATGCAAAATACAAGATGGAAGGGAAATAATTACACGTGTGCACGATCTTGCCGACGTGAGCTCCAGGCACGTGTTTTTCACTTTGAATAGTTTTGAATGCGCTGCACGGGTGGAAATGTTAAACAAAGGAAAAGCTAACTCGCTTAAGCACGAGGTGGGGTCAAGAGACTGCTCCACCAGTGTTACCTGCATTTACCTGCAGCGAACTTGCATCTCGAAGTCAGTTAAATAAACATATACACCCCACATCCACTTTCGCCTGTCCGTAACCTAGTGTACTAACTGCGACCTCGCACATTCTTGTTTCCATTAAAGGAAAACAATACCATGTATTACTTGACACTGGCTGTTCGCGCAGCAGCATAGACATTACCTTGGCCACCAATCAGCTGATTTTCCCAGTTCAAGAACATATTACATTAATTGTGGCAACTTCTGTATTAGAGCCCCCTAAATTTGAAACCATTGTTAATCTAGGCATAACTGGGCACACTTATCCTCAGGAATTTTTAATGGTGGACCATCTTCAACAAAACATTATTTTAGGTGTGGACTTTATTACGAAATATGACATCATCGCAATCCTAAAATACAACATTATGCTTATACATGGCCACGATCCCACAAGTTTGTACAAGTCACACTCCATTCTTGATTCTCCCCACAACTTTTACTATGACTGTTGTGCACTCCTTAGCCACCTTGGATTCCTTTGAATCACCACGTTGTACGGCATTTCATATCAACCCCAAGCTCAATACTAAACAAAAGGATGCTATCATCGTCATACTCTCATAAAGGCAAGTTTCTGGATTCTATTTTAGAGCTAACAGAAGCCCGCAATTTTGAAATTAAGCTCGACTTAACCATGGACAAGCCAATTTCTACACTGCCATATCGTATTAGTCCTAAAGTTAGATACAAACTCTTAGTTCAGATTGACGACATGGTCCAAGCCAATGTTATAGAGCCCGGAGACTCTCCTTATTCTGCGCCCTCTGTTTTTATGTGGGACATAAAAGTCGGCACTGTAATCTTTTCTCCAACCAGAAATTTAAATTTTGTATGGACATTGGCGACCATTTCAAAAGATTTAAGAACACATTCAGGCTGATGCCAAAGAAAGTCTATTTAGAGCACCCAACGCGTAAAAGCACAGTGGAAAATCCTATTTGTTTTCAAAACACTGCGAGCGCAGATCGCGATGATGATACCACTTCGCAAGATATGCTGAGCAGTTAGAAACGGAGATATGCAAATTAAAACAGGAGATTGTGCAGTTAACATTTAGCCGCCAACATATAACACACAACACCAAACCTGGACACACACCCCGCAATGATGACTTCTGACCCCAACCACACAGCGGACAGCATTTCTCCACCCGTGGATACTACAACCCTCATACCCACCGCCAAAACTACCCTCGCCATGACCAGCAAATGTTACTCCCTCAACAACACCCAAAATTTTTCTATCAGTACCGTGGTCAACACTATAACAGGGGTAGAACAAACTTCCTTTACCATGCATATGCCCTTCACATCCCCCGCCACCAAGACTCCTACACACCCACTACACAGTCAACAATCACTACAACTGGGGGCGTATTAATCATAATACACCGGCAGGCCAACAGATGACAAAAGCTACAATATGAGGGGGTAGAGCACGAAACCTCCGCGGACCCCAACATCCGAGTTCGAGACCGGTGTCGTGCATTTTTCAATAAAGTCGTCCCTATGTGGTCTTACACAGACATTGCAAAATCTAATGCCTACGGTGACCTGCCACCACCCAGTATTTCAAACCTAACCCCGTTATTGAGAACAAAGTTATTGTCAACAACTGCCAGCATTCTTGCCTCACCTCACACATTGCACCACACATAACACCCCAGAGCGCATTTAGGTCAGTTAAAGTTCCCCCTCAGCAAAGTGCAAGTAAACCGCCGGCGAGGCCAGCAATTACAAGTCGGTCACGTGAATTGTCAGCACGAGTGCCGGCGTGTACACAGCCGGCCTCAGACAAGAATCGCACATGCATCAATCCCCCTGCCCACAGCCAGCATGCAGCGTTGCTACACCACTCCCCCGTGTACCTCATATTGCAGTGTTGCCAGACCGCAGCAAGTTGCCACAGCACAGTCAAAGGTAGCACGCTCACGCAGTCTCGCCCAAGACATGTGTGCCCTCTGTTTTTATATGGGAAATAAAAGTTGGCACTGTAATCTTTTCTCCAACCAGAAATTGGAATTTTGTACATACATTGGCGACTGTTTCAAAAGATTTAAGAACACATTCAGGCTGATGCCAAAGAAAGTCTATTTAGAGTACCCGTCGCCTCCACCAGTGTTACGTCTCCCCTTCCTTAACCCCTATTCTGACTACTGAACAAATAATATCTTATTCACTCTTTATCAAGACTAGGACGGGGTAGACGTACGTATTCGGGAATGTAGCTCTACTAGTTCACTAACAACTTCAGCAAGTTCATAACACAACTACTTTATTGAATATTAAATATGTATAAAATATAGGAAATTGATACAACACTTCACAAGTAATTAATTAAATGTACAATACTCAAATATCAAATACTCACAAGTGGCTCGGTGCCGTTAGTTACAATACAGCTATATTCACTTCTCTAGCCTTGCCAGTTATATCAAATAGCGTTAAGGGGACAACGGGGTCTCAAAGAATAACGTTATGCCCTAACTGCTAGATTGAGTTATGCTTACCAATTAATACAGAGAAGACCCACAGCTCCTCAAGGCCTTTGTGTCGTAATGCTCACATTGCCAGCTTCGGCAACTAACGTCATGGTACCTCGAGCACCGTCAGGTCACTGGGGGTGATGTAGCGGGCGACCAAGTGGCTTCCTGAGCCTGACTGGAAACCACTTAGCAATAGTAATTAAAACGAGCCCCAGCGAGGTGAAGATGATGTTTCAATAACATGTTTAAGCAACACCCCGCTGCACCGACCATATAGCGCACGCAGAGGTACGAAACGAGACCTATCGCTGACCTACTGCCAGACAGTCGCCACCCCTGAGGACGCGAGGCGTTCCGGGTCCGCCACTGTACGAGAGTGTCGTCAAACAGCCTTCTGCATCATATTGAGGTAATAGACATCAATAGGGATCCGCAAGAGACTATTAATGAAATATACGTGGCTGATATTAACTGGAGTTAGTTAAGATATTAATTATTCCCCCTTTTAGAGCAAGTATTGTATTGTGTTGAATCTGTGTTTAATCGAGCATTTAATAGTATATAAAGAAGTGAAGCGTTACCCTTGTGTTTCACTTAGCTACACCTCACCTTTATTATAAGCTCACAATACCATGAGTCGCTCCAAGGCGTAAATTAGAGTTGCAGCCCATAAGACGTAAGGTCTAATTCGTTACAGAAGTGTTTTAATTAGGGATGGGCATTATTTAATGTAATATTTAAAATAACACTGTTCTGTTTCAGTAACTTATTACACTAGTAACATTTTCCTTGGTTCATGCAGTTATTTTTGGAACACTTTGTCATACAAATCAGCACTACTCAGCACTTGCACACTGCGCATGCGTAAAAATGATTTTTCTGGAACACGTAGGCTTGGAACTGAACTTTCCCCACCATACTAGATTATTCAGCACTGCGCATGCGTAAACATTATTTTTTGGAACATCTTGGCTTGCAACTGTGCGCATGCACAAACGTTATTTTATGGTATGCCAAACTTTGGAACGTTGAACAACATAACTGTTATTTTCCAGAATTTAGGAACAGGTGAAAAATGTTTCACCGTAACCTGTTATCAAAATAACACGTTACTGGAACATGTTACTTTCTTGGAATTGGAACAATGAAAAGTGTTACGTGAAAGTAGCTGTTTGACCCATTCCTAGTTTTAATGTACACTTAATGAATTCTTAAACTACGTTATATCAGAAAATAATATGTCAGTGTTTCAATAAAAGTATAGACATAAGCAACACAACTTCATGTTGGGGCTGTAATTGGCATAGCATGTAGAGCACTCACCTCCCACCAAAATGAAGTGGGCTCTTTTTCCAGTATGGTCATTCCTGTATTTTCACATATGGAATGTTGCCAGACAATGCCACTGGTCTGCTGATTTTTCCAGGGATCTCCTATTTTTTTCGTTATTGCATTCCAGCGCTGCTCCACATACACCTGTTTCACTGTCACTGACTTGAATCTCTCCACTCCATGCTTGTTAGCTATTATAGGCTGTTCACAGTAAAGTGAGGAATTTTGAGGCCCTAGTTACTTTAGCCTTTCACCCATTTTTTTTTTTATCCATTAACCACCTTTATAAATAAATATCACCATGTAAGTAATAAACACAGTATGTATCTTCCGCCACACTCGGAAGTTAATGTCTATGATTAAAATAAAATATATTTAGTGAATACTATTTCAAATGAGAGGGTTTTTAAACATGCTCAATTTACCATGAATAACCTATAGAAATAAACACCTCACAAAAAGTTTGGAATATTTTGAGATACAGCAGTTTGGGTGGTAGTGGTTATGTAGTAATGTTGTGATCAACAGAACGTGCATTAATATATAGAACATGCCTGAGACCAGCTGAAAACAGCAGTTTATAATTGTCCACAAACACTACCAGATCTCATAAGAGCTGCCCAGATGGAACGGGACGTTCCTCCGGACGATTACAAGCATGCCCGGGCATGTTTGGGACATGTACAATGCACATGGAGGTCATATGTGATACACTAAGCTGCAGTGGTAAGAAAGAAACCCTTCCTAGTCAACTCAGAGACACCATCGCGTTAAGTTTGTTATTCTTTTGTGTTTATTTGTCTGTGATTGTGTAACATCTCACTATATATTATATATATATATATATATATATATATATATATATATATATATATATATATATATATATATATATATATATATATATATATATATAGTAACTTTTTTCTAGCAACTCGTACATTTTTGTACTCACTGGGTTAGTTTTTTCACACACACACGTGTGTGTGCGCACGCACGTGCACGTACATGCACATGTGTGGGAAGGGTGGAAATCACTCATTTTGAGAGAGCACAACTGTTGCTTGAGTAATCTAGAACTATCAATTATTAGTAAAGCAGCATCCTGTGTAGATTACCTTGTGTTATAAAGTACAGCTAGTGTTAAGGTGAGCATGGGTCAGCTATGAATATAACATTGGGACAATCAAAAACCAACTTTTTGGGATATTTGTATTCTGATTAGTGGAATCAGTGTGCTTTGGCAAATAGCATTAAAAGGTTAGCTGTGAACTTTCAACAGTGCATACTTTGTGTTACACAGTACCTCATATTTTTTCCCCCCGCAATTCTAAAAGTTAGTAAGGATAACTCATAAGTACGAACTCTAACCTTACTCAAGAAAGTTCCAAATTTAAGGAATGTCTCTGTTGTGTTGCAGAGGCACTTGTAATGTTGCGGTTTTTCGGATTTTATCATCTTTTTCGTTTTTAATTATTTGGTTGTGGTGGCGAGTCATTAATATAAATTTCAGATTAAGATTTAGAAATAATTGTTCATTAGTCTCTATAGGGTAGTTAAGTGTTGCATGTATTAATTTTCAGTTTAAGATTTCGAGGCTGATGCGCGCGTGCACACACACACACACACACACTCACACTCTCTCTCTCTCTCTCACACACACACACTTGCTCGCCGGTAGGCTATCGGTAATGTTCCTATTGACGAGCAGGCCTAACGGATACATTAAATAATGTTGAGCGAGAGTGCTGATTCCCTCCTCTACTTATGGGAATACCCTTCAGCAGTGTCAGTGAGTTCTGGACGTGCTTTGCCTGGCAGGGTCGTGGATCTACCCACATTGGGAGATCTAATGGAGCACTGGCTCGGCGAAGGATTGTCAAACCCCCAGGGTGAGCTTGAATGCATAGACTTCTCTCCCAGGGAGTTTGGTCCTGCTCACCACAAAGGTTGGCAAAATACGTGACACCAGCTGTCACTAATTAATTTAAAAAGGGGAATAAATAGGTATCCTAAAGTCACAAAATGGTGATAAACTATATTTCCCCGGGCAATTCCTTCTCAATCTCTTGTAATCTACCTGGGTGTTTATACGAGGCCAGCCTAGTTGGTTTGCGTACAGGGACAAAGTTTGAGATACTTTTAGCCACCTTATAGAAACGTGCCGGTTTAGAGGTACGTATTCGACATGTGTTAGTGGGATTACTACTGTAGCATTCTCCATTTCCCTAACTCCTAGTATAAGACTTCTACTGTATCTCCGCAACTGAGTCCGTACTGACTCCAGTTATTCTCAATGCCTTATTATATAACACTTTAGGATTGAGGACCTATGGAGGTTAAGTAGCTGTCGATGGCTAAACCAATGATTAAGAATCCTTTATGCAAAACACGTTTATTACAACAATCACTATACTTGAATAGAACAATACATTTAACTTTATACTGAACAATAAACATCAATTACTTTACTTTGGTGTACTCAGTCACTTACAATGTTTAACATAATATGAAGTTAATCCCTAACCTTGCCAGAATATTAGTCAGTTGAAATATTGCTAATGGTGCCTCGAGATCTAGGATGTCACCTAACCGCTTAGCCGAAGTTATGCTCACCATAAACTGTAGTAAGGTAGGTTGTAGTGCTGCCCAGAGGTCCTCCAGGCCCTGGTATCGAGTTGCCCTAGTCTTTGTGCCACTCCGGCACTACACATCATCGCTTCTCGATCACTCGCTCAAGTCTAGGGGGAGTGAGGGTATGGTGCGCTAAGCCTTTATAGACAAGTGGCAGTGGGTCAATCAAAGTGTGTTGTACAAACAGGGGGCTCACAAGGAATCTATAGTGTGTGCTACCTCAGCTTGTCGTGTGCGGCCCCCTAGCGTCCGCCACACTAACCCCCCCCCCCCCCCATGTCGAAATAGAGTCCGTCCTGACTGCTGTGGAGTAGGTCGCCAGTGCAAGTCATCCTGGAAAGGCAGGGTTGAAATGGTGGGTCCAAGGAGCTCAGGCACAAATGTCGACTCGTAGGAGCTTTGTGGCATACGCGATTATGCATAATTGCAGTGTTGTAGATGAAATACTAAAGTCAAGGCACCGTTTGACAAAGAGGTTTAACTCAATTGGAAATTGTTGATAAATGGCAAGTTAGGAAAGATGTGTGAATCTTACATTGATCATAAAATAATATTTTTAATTAAAAAGATTTGAACACAGTATAAATGCCTATGCACGTTGCGTAGCAAGACCACAGGATAGAGGGAGGTAGATCATCGCCACATTTAACATTAAAAAGCTCCTAAAGTCTAGGCAGTGGATGTGGGTAAGAAGGAATTCAAATTTTTGTGTGCACTTGTGGTACTAGTTCACTCAACAACTTGCCAGGAAGTTACTTTTTACTAACTTGTACAATTTTTAAGATTTTGTTGTATGCGCCAGCGAGCTAAAAATGGAATTGAAACTTTATAATTAGTATTGATTGAAATACTAGACACAGTTATTAAGAAAGCAATATTAAACTGTTAAAGGTAAATTTAGATTCTATGTAATGTACTACCTTTAGGAAAGGTAGTGTTTGCACGCCAAAGTTGGCTGTGCTGCACGGGGACACCGTGTTTTGTCAAGTACTGCGCAGCAATATTACCACTGAGCTGGCAGCTTGCCGTCTGGTGGCATGTTACTGTTTTTTGCAACTTCAACATTACTTACTCACCAGATAAGTACAGGAAACACACATACATTAATAACACTTTTTCATTACACTAAACATATTTCAATTATTGGTGATGTTTTCCATTAGTCCCATACGGGAAGCAATAACCTTGTAGAAGACTATTTTAAGAACAATTCAAATTTTACAACTAAGGAAACTTAATCTTAGATGTGACAAGTTATTTACAATTTTTAACAGTTATGATTAGGAACAATAGAGTTATAAGAAACATTGACTTTACAAGGAGAGAGAAAAAAATGTTTGTTTTTTTGTTTTGATTTGTTGTATCACGTGGCTGAATTTGCTGGTTTGTAGTGTTTTTGCCCTTTTTGACGCACCATATCTTTGGATAAGTTTGTTGCCCTCTAACTAACGCACACTTTGGAAGTTCATGCAGAATGTCTTTCAGTGAACTGTAATACACTGTTTTATGTTTGTGTGGACTTTGATAAATGCCACATTGATAGTCACTTATCACAGAGATAATATCTGTAGTGTTGGGAAGTATGTATGTGTGTGTAGGTAAAACAGGCTGTAGAGGGAGAAGGTTGGCAAGATGGAAGTCAGTCATGGCGGAGACACGAGATACATAGCATGTGCAAGTAACTGGGATTAACTATAACAACGTGGTGTCAGATGTGGGGTCATCAGTACACAGATTGTATAAACAGTAAAACAAGGTAATATTGTTCAAGATAGACGTAGTGCAAAATGAAAATAATGTATTGTGGGAGTGCCAACAATATGAGATAACCTACTGTTCCTGACGCGCGGTATTCAACGAACCAGAAACTGCGGCACTTTCACATAGTACGACTTTCAGATGCCGACAGAGTGGAATAAGTGGATTACAAGATTTGAGAGGTATAGAATTGCATTGGAGCTTGCTAATAAGCCAGAAGAAAGTTAGGTGAATATGCTATTATATTGCGTGGGTGTGGAGGCAAATAATTTGTTAACATTGTTCGCGTTACCCGCAACCCAAAAAAATCAGTATAAAGTAGTGAAACAGAAGTTTAGTGACTTTTTCAAAGTGAAGAAGAATGTAGTCTATGAACACGCCAAATTTTTCAAACGGCGCCAGCAGGACTGAGAGCCAGCGAACGTCTTTATTAATGATATGTTCAAGGTGGCAGAAACATGCGAGTTGAATGACTTGAAGGAAGAATTAATAACGGTGCTTAATTGGAGTAGCGGATGATAAACTCTGAGTCGTTACAGATGGACGGTAACCTCAATTCCACGGAAGTGGTTAAGCGTATTCGCCAAGCAGAGTCAGTGGGAGGGCAGCAGCAGATTGTACGGGAAAATCAGGCAAGTGTGGACAGTGTCAAAAGTGATAGAAAGCAAAGGGGTCACCAGTGGATGCTCTTCAGAAATGTATGCAAGTTTTGGAATGGAAAACAGTAGGAATAACACAAAACTAGTACAAGGACACAGCAAATGTTCAAAGTGTGGCATTTCACTGGGACACGATGAGTCCAGATGTCCAGCGAGAAATGTTTTATGTTTTAAATGTGTAATAAGTTGGGGCATTACAGCCGATGTTGCCAAAGCAAAATGACAATGGTGCAAGAATTAAAGGAAGGGGAAAGTTGGACCAAGAATATTACATGGGTGAAGTGGCTTTAAAAGTGTGTTCAAAACCAATGTATGTTGAGGTACAAGTACAAGGGAAAACAACAAACTTCAAAATATATACAGGTAAAGATGTAACAGTCATAGATAAAACCACAAGTGATGAGTTAGGCCTGTTGCTGTGTAAATCAAAGAAGAGGCTGTATGTTGCTGGCAGAAATCCCATTCCAGTAGAAGGTATTGCACGTGTCCTTTTGACGCTCGGTAAACAACACATCAGTCAAGAATTCTACGTGGTAAAAGGGCAGCAGGTGCCATTGTTGAGCCGACCAGCAATTAAAGCATTAAAGATAGTGACTGTAAGGGAAGTAGCAGAAATTCGGCGAGAGGAGACTAAGGCAAATGAAAATACACCGAGTAGAATAAGTTTGTAAGGAAGTTCCCTACTGTGTTTCGAGGCCTCGGGAAGCTACAGCAGGAGTATCACATTGCAATAAAAGAAGATGCTCTGTTCCCTTTGCAGTACTAGCCCCGAGATGTGTAGCTCTGCCACTCAGAGATAAAGTAAAGGAAGAATCAGACAGAATGTTGAGCGAAGGAGTGATTACACAAATACAGGCGTTCACAGTATTAGATGCATCTAAGGGGTTTTGGCAAGTCCCGCTCACCGAGAGCAGTGCACCTCTAACAAATTTTGTACACCATTTGGGAGGTTCCATTTTAACAGACTGCCATTTGGACTCAGTTAATGCCCTGAGTACTACCAGTGCAAGATGTACACCATTATAGAAGGACTGTCGGGAGTGGTGAATCAAGCAGACAATATATTGGTATGTGGGAGTACAGACATGGACCATGATGACAGGCTACACACGGTGCTAGAAAGGCTACGAGAAGCAGGGTTATCACGGAGTATAGAAAAGTGCAAGTTCAAATGCCGGACAGTGAAATTTTTGGGACGTGGTAAGGAAAGGGGAAGTGAGACCAGACACATATAAAACGGATGCAGTTACAAGCATGCCGGCTCCAACGAGTGTTACTGCTTGAGAAAATTTGTACCGAAGTTGGCAAAAAAGACACAGGTTTTACAAGTCTTACTACAACAGAATATGGAATGAGTCTGGGGAGCAGCACAACGAGAAGCGGCAAAGCAACTGCGAAATGAGAAGCATACAGCAAGGCAAAGGAAGAACCATACAATAAGGCAGAGGAAGCATGTAGCAGGACTAAAAAGGGGCATTTAATAGTCCCGCCACAAAGGTTGGACTTATAAGACAGCAAGCAGATAAAGCTTTGAAAGAAGGGGAGATGTAGTGTTGGGAAATACAGACTATAGAGGAAGAAGGTTGGCAAGACTAAGTCAGTCATAGCGGAGACACGAGATACATAGCAGGTGCAAGTAACTGGGTAAACTATATCAAGACAATCTCTTTGCAAAGAGTTCCACATTATTATTTCATTCATAGTATATTAAAGTAGTAAAATATTATAACCCTGTGCTTGAAGGCACTGAAATTATTCAACATATTTATATACAAGATTTGTGATTATATATATATATATATATATATATATATATATATAAAATTACTAGAGAATATTCAATATATGTATAATAATACAATCTTAATTTAATGAGAGCTCTTTTACATTTATAATTTATTAAGTATTTATTTGTTTCACTTTGTACATCATCTTTACATATAGGGATAATAGGAAATAAATTATTGGTTACACAAGAGAAATATAAACACTGATTCAATATCTACACATATGTATACATGCTATCCAGAGGCTATCGTAGTAGCAATTTTAGGTTGCTTTCAATTAAAACGCCTTATACTTTAAAGGCTAATATCTCCAAACCCTATTTATAGGAGTGTAATGCAATACTGTATACTTACATAAGCATGGCTATCTACAGGCCAGACTAAAGCAATGTAGTTGTTTACGTAGGAGTTTGTAGGCATGTCAATATGATTGAAAACTTTAGGAGTTTGACTTACAGGGCGATGACTGTAAATAAGAGGAGACCTATAATGCCCATTCAAATGTGGTCAAAATATAGAGGGTCTAAAACAGAAAACTGTTTGTTTTCTCTAATGGACTACATATGGTAAGTTTAGAGAAAACCGTTTGTTTTCTCTAAACTTACCATATCTATACTCTGAATGAAGTTCTGGTAGAACTGGCAACAGTGTATGATTTATTTGCCAGCTTGGGGATGACTATAACGTCTGGGGACGTGTCAGGTGATGGTGATATAGTTTTGACAACGCCTTTATTGGAATCAATTGCCACAATGGCAGATGGAACGTTAATTTTGCATGTACAATTGTCAAAACAATAGGGAACTGGAATTACTTTATAAATCTGCCAGTTTGAGTGGGTACAATTGACAGGTATCTGTAATTTTATTACCAACTGTGTACTTGTAAAATTGCATTCAGCCAAGTTGTTGGTGTAGTATTTGATTAAATTTTTTGTGTCAACACTTAAAGTAAGGTTCATCTTGTTCAATTCTACCTCTAACTTATTAAATCATTAGTCAACTGTGACTTGTTTACAGCACTTACGGTAGTCGACGGATGTGGCATGAGTGTATGTAAGTTTGCATTAACTCCTCAATAATGACATTTATTAATTGCAGAATACTTGTAAATAGGAGAGTCAATTGTAGCTCAATGTTATTTAAACTGCTTAAGGCTGACTGTTGGCCATGCAAAATATCTGATAGACTGTTAATGGTCTTTGAAAGAGAATTAACTTTGTCTGTGACCTTATGTTCTATCTGATTTATCACCTTGAGGGTGACATTAAGTGCGTTGTTGGTAAAAGTGAATGTTTTTAGTGAGCTCGTGTATTTGGTTATCAAGTTGGACATCATTATCGAGTAATGCCCGTAAGTGCTTGTTTGTGAGCACATTGCAGCACCACGTGCCGATGTCGCAGAGGACCTGGATTCCTCTCTTCTGGCAAAAGCGAGTACTGACGTCATCCAAGAACTCTCAGAGAACTTCACTCTCCACCACTTGTAAATAATCATATAACACTTTGCCATTCTTGCACGAGATTGATGTGCTATTTGCACTTACAACATGTAAGTACTCGTCCAAACCTCAGGGGTCTGTGGAAAATTCAATGGGATTGTGTATACGAGGGGCAAACTATACTTGTATATGAAGTCAACTGCTGTGAGTGTCTAGTAGATTCTGGCATGTACTCTATATGAGGCCAGCAGTGTTAGAACAGCTAGAAGGAGTACACAGAGGGCTGTCATGACCTTGAAGTGTTTCAATTGGAGCGGGCTCCCCACTCCTTGCCTCCAAGGCGGCCACCGGTTGAAGTCACCATGGCAACCACTGCACGCCTGCGCAGAGCGTGGCTCGTGATCGCACAGGACTGCCAACTGTCGTGCAGAGGTAGCAGCTCCTTGTAGCTGCTGCTGCTGTGGCACTGCACACTGTGTGAGGTTGGCAGGCATGACTCACCTCTCCGTGCAGTGGGTGTGCTGCAGAACTCTCATGGCTTGGCAGCAGCAAGGAAGTTCGGCTGACGCCTTGCATTGCCTGCTCTGTGCTACGTGTATATTTGCTGAGGCCAAGTAGTTGTCAGCACGCTCCCAGGCATGGTGTGAACAGGCAGTTTGCAACTACTTGAACTGCTCAATCCCCGGGTTCATGTCAGTTCATTTGTCCAGAAAGATAACATAATGTACTGTAACACATTTAAAGGAACATGTTAACCACAGATCATATACATCTTAAAAACTGTGACAAAGTACAATAAATTAGCATACAAAAGCAGGTTTCGTACACTGTATCGTATTCTGGTGGCCCAGTTTTGTTGGTTCTAATACGTATTGTTGATTCACCTAATATTTCAACAACCTGGAAGGGCCTGCAATAGCGATGAGTGAGTGCCTTCTGACGGCCTCTGTTTCGTACCTAGACGTAATCATTAGTACAGATTGTACTTTTCTAATGAGACCGGTTGAACTGATTGGTCTGACTTAGTTGGGCGTGAATTAAATTTAGTTTGGCCGTTTGATGGTTTTGCATAAGCTTTTGGCACCAATTATGCGCTCGGGGCAAGTGTTGCCTTGCAACCACTTGCGCCGGAAGGGGGGTTTCTACTCCATGCAACAGATAAAAGGGCGTGAATTTAGTTGTGTTAATACTGGTGTTGTAATTGAAGGAAATGAAATCTGCGTACAAGTCCCAGTTAGCTTGATCTGTGTTTGCATATGCAGTGGGTTGTTCCCCAATTATGCAGTTCGGAGTCTCTACAAGCCCGTTACACCTCGGATTATAGGTGGTAGTCATTAATTTCTTAATACCTAGAGATTCTAAAAGATGACTAACCAATTAATTTTGAAAGCTTGTGCCTCTATCAGTTAAAATTTGCTTGGGGCAACCAAATTGGATAACGACTTGTTTAATAAAGTCCCAACAAGTGGTGGTGTCAATGGAGGGAACGACCTTAGCAACGACATAGCAAGTAGCATATTCAGTCATGACTAGAATGTATTTATTTTTGCACATAGTGGTGGGGAGGGACCCTTTAGCATCTAATGCCCATGTCTTTCAAAGTGGTTGGGGCGGAATTTAGGTCATCTGCCGCATCGGTTTTGAATTAATGGCCTTTATTTTTTGAAAAATAGGGCATGATTTTACATACTTTCTTACGTCTGTGTTCATGTTATCCCAAAAATATGATTGCCTAATTTTTTCAAGGGTTTTGAGAGTACCAAATGTCCTCCACCAAATATTGCATCAGGATGGGCTTGTATAATTTCATTGACATATGTTTGTGGAACAAGAGTCAACTTGGATGGGCCTTGAGGCGTATAAATCTTTAGAAATATTTCACCATTTGCTGTAATCTGATATCTACGGCTCAAACGGCGGTACCTAGTATCTGCCTGATCTGGAGTCAATAATGTTAATTTGACCTTTTTGATGTGAGGGTCACAATCGTATTCATATAAAAAAGGGGGTGTGTTAACAGTGATGGGGCATAAGTGAAAAATAGCATCCTCATCAATTTTTATATATTCCTGATCATGTGTGTATACAGGTAAGAAGTGCAGAATCTCCAACTTATTAACAATAAGTGTTTTACATTTCAGCACGGGGTCGATACAAGTGGTTTCTATCTGAGGGGTGCTATTTTCCGTAACTACCTAACATTGACCTGATACAAAGTTGTAATAATTTTGCAGATTGCTTACATTGGGAAGATATCTTAATTTGCGGGCACCTTGACTATTTAATCTCTATCTTTCTCTTGATATTGTGATTTGAAGTAGTGTTTAATGTCATCCCAATGGCTTTTGGTGTATTTGACAACAGTGATTCTAATTTTGTCCGCCTTATTTGTGTCCTGTAAGAGGACTTCCGCTACCGCCGTGTAAAGTAAGGTGCATCTCAACATGTTTTCTTTAACTGTGTAACTGTACATGTTGGCACTTGAGGGGCAGTAATGATTCTGCTTAAGGCATTGGGGAGGGTGTTCAGTTTACCTCGTACAATATGTGCTTCAAAATCGTACTCACTGAGCGCTATTGCCATTTTCTGTATTCAGATATTGTGCTCCGCTATAGAGCGTAGGTACCACAGGCTCACGTGATCCGTTTCAATTTTAAATCGCTTACCATATAGATACTGTCGGAAGTATCTATATACTTCCGACATACAAAGGTATCTAATAGGCTCAAGTTATCTCTTGGTAGTATTCCAGTGCAATTCCTGATCTGAGAGTTATTCGATGCAAAAACAATAATAGTGTGTTGTTTCGATTGCGAGTCTACCTTTAGGAGTGCTCCGCCGACTGCGTCATTACTCGCATCGCAAGCCAGAATAATTTATTTATCCTCATCGAATCTTTGTAATACATGGGCTTGTAAAATAGCTTTAAGTTAATCAATGCCTCCTGATGGACCTCGGCCCACTTAAATGGTATATTATGTTTAGTCAATGCAGTAAGTGGCTGTGCTAGTGTTGCATAGTTCATGATATAGCGTTGCAAATACAATGTGATGCCGAGGAAAGTACGAAGTTGCTTTAAATTTGCTGGAGGGGCCATTTTTTCTATAGCTGAGATTTTATCAGGGTCAGTTGAAATGCAGTTAGGGGTAATTATGTGACCTAATACTTTTAATGCAAAGGTGCATTTTTTTGTGTTTACTTTCACATTGAACATGCGTAAATGCTCAAAGACTTTTTGTATGTTAGATAAATGTTCATCAAAAGTGTTTCCCAGAGTGAAAATATTGTGTATGTAGGCTGTGGCCGCTGTCTATCAAAGGGGACTTAATAGCTTATTAATAAACATTTGAAAATATTGTGGGCAGGTGCTGAACCCCATTGGCATTCTTTTATATTGAAATTAACTGACACCGCCAATTGTGAATGCAAATTTAAAACGATTCTGTTCATGGACGGGGATACTATAAAAACCTGAGAATAAATCCAAACTTGTCATGTAGAGTGAATTTTGCACTGTGTTCAAAATGTCCTCTGTCCTTGGTAATGGGTACTGTACCCTAATTTAATACTGATTTAATTTTATAAAATCTGTTAAAAACCTTAATCCTCCACTTTTCTTAGAAATCACCAAACTTGGCGCAGAATAGGGAGAGTCCACTTCCTGGATAATTCCTGCATCAACCATATCTTTAATTTGTTTTAAAAACTCATCTCTAACTTTGGGACTGATTCTGTAAGGGCTGGTCGCTATAGGTTTGTTGGTTGTGAGGTCTAATTTTATTGCAAAGTCTTTTGCCTCTGTTACCTCTAAAATCAAATTGGCAAACCAATCTGTGTAGGAGTGAATAATGCTGGTGATTGCGGCTGCCTGTGTTTCCGTTTAATTTTTGTTTATGTGAGGCACGCCAGTATGATTTGATTCAAAAGCCTCTAATGCTTTCAAGGAATGTTCAAGGGAAGTATTCGAATTGACTGTAGAAGACCCTGAATGTAGCGAAACCTGTACTAGAGTTTGTTGGAATCATGGCCATGAATAAGCGCAATGTCATATTTCAATATTGGTACAACGTCATAACACTTGATGAAGTCAACTCCGAGGATTAAGTCCTGCTGTAAGTTATCAAGAACTAAAAACCTCTGAGGGTATGTGTACCTTGCTATATTCAAATTAATATTTGTTTCAAACTTGGGTGAAGTTAAACACTTGTAGCCCCAACTAAGGTTATTTGTTCTCGTAACGAAAAAGACGATCCGATATTAGTGTACTAGCTACACTACTATGAGAGCATCCAGTATCCACTAGTGCATAGTATTTTGTCTCCTTAGTTGTAACTAGGACACGGAGTGTCGCTGTTGTGAGTACTGCATCCTGACAGTCCCCTTTTAGTGTAGGCTGTTCGTGTTTCTTTGAATTAGTTGGAGGTGCAGGCTTGCTCAGTGTGTTTTTGAACAACAATTCATCATTGCGGGCCTGGTTTGGTGTGTTTTGAAAACACTGGTTAATAGCTATAGTGCTGTTTTTTTGTTTGCATTTGAGGTAAACAGTGCATGGCGTCAGGCCAAATTTATTTTTGAAACGCCAAAAGTGGTTACCTATATCTGTCACAAACTCAAAGTGTTGTTGCGGAAATAAGCTGCAGTGACGCATGAAAACACAAGGCACAGGTATCCTGCGTGAGACTGCATGGCCTGGCAACTTTCTGCTTGTCGGCAATAACTTGTGTATGTATGGCAATGCTGCAATGTAGGTTGCGCAGAGACAACGGTGTGGCAACGCTGGCCGGCCGTGTGCGGGGGGACTGACACGCTTGCGACTCTCACTCGTGACCGCCCGTGCACGCACTGTTGGGTTTGGTGCTACTTTTCCTGACCTACCTGCAGCAACTGGCTTCATCAGCGGTGCGAACGTACTTTGCGTAGTGGCATTCTCTTGTATGTTGACATTGGGTTTATGCCCATATGTTTGATGCAGGGGTGTCTGGTTCTGTGGTAGAAGTTCACTGTGAGAATTAAATTTTGCAATTTCCGCATATGATCTCTGGAGAACGACTTTGTTGAATAATGCTCTACACGCATCCCAAACTCGGACGTTTTTGTCAGTGGGGGTTGCATGCTTTACCCCCTTGTGTGGAAGTTTTTTGCCGGGTTGTTTCCTATCTGCACATTACTGTAACCACGCCCCGTATGGTGAATTGGCTGTCACTAATGTAATAAGTATTTTGCTGCGAGGGGTTGTTGCCGTTGTAAGCGCTCCCACAGAAATTAGATCTGCCTCTGAAAGTTATGATAACCCCTGTATTGGTGTGTTTGAGGGGAGTTCTCCGTAATGATGACTAGAGGTGGGTTGTGACGGGAATATCCTGGGTGGGATGTGTAGTTATTGTAGTAAGCCCAATGTGATACAGGTGTCCACATCGTGTTTGGTGTTGAAATGACTGATTTTGACGTGGTTGTTCTGTATGGGCATTTTGAGTGACTGTGTTTTTCTGTTGTTGTAGGGTCAACTGTGCAATTTCTTGTTTGGGCTTAAGTATTTCAGATTCCAATCTCTCAGATTCGGGGTTCAGTCGTGGTTGTGAGAGTGTTTAGTTGTATTTGTACATACCAATGTCTATGCATTTTAAGTTTGCAATCATGTCCTGTAATGTGTCGTTTAGAAGACCTATCAACTTGTCAGCGATTGAGGGTAAAAGCGATTTCCACAGGATATTGAGGAATTCCTGGTCAGACATGTGTGTGTTATACTTGTTGCAGTAATACTTCATGGTTTGGATGTGTCCGATAGTGTCTTCGCCTACAGTTTGCCATTTGGTATATATCAGATGTTTAAACCGCTCTGTGTCCGCAGTTGAGGTAAATGTGTCATTGAGTGTCTGTTGTAATTCCTGCCATGTGAGTGGCTGTTGGCGATTGCGGGAGAGGTCAAGTGTGTGCTTAGCAGAGCCCTGGAGGTAAAACTTTACCCTTCTGCACTTTCCTGCTTCATCCCACTGGTTTATCTCAACAACTTCCTCAAACGTCTCAATGAATTCTGCTATATTTTCGCCCTTGTTTCGGGAAAAGGTGGACAGTTTTTATGACTGCGCAAAAACAATCTGTAGGGGTTGTGGTGGTTGCTTGTTCGCCATATTATGTGTTAAGGGGGTTGTATTGTCTGTATTTCTATTAATGTACTTGTGGGTGGTGGGTGGGGGTGGTGTGTCTGTTGTTAGTGTTTCTAATGCAACTTCATCGTAAAAGGGGAAACCTAAAAATTTTGACTGTTGGCCATTTGTACGGGACGGTGTGTGTTCTGTAGATTGTGTGTCTTGTAATAACTGTTCTGGACTATCGTGAAATGAGAAATTAAATTTTTGGTTGTGTATGTTACTAGCAGTGGTAGTTTGTGTATTGTGTAGTAATGCCTGTTGTTCGTTGCGTTCATCCAACCGGCTCTACTTCAGAAGTATCGAGGAACAAACTCTTTATGACTTTGCTTACTGAAGACTGTTTGCTTTTGCTCCTAGTCTCCATGTACTTTGAATTATGGTGAGTGTCAGTGTATGTTGGAAATAGCATGCAGTATGGTGAAGGACATTACTTATAATTAGGAGTAGAAAGATTGTAAGAAATTCTCAGAAGAACACACAACACAAATGGAGAATTTCCTGCTTAAAGGGGAGCAGGTTGTCCCACATGCAAAAACAAGCTGTGTACATCCATTAAAGTAAAGAAGCAGTAAAGCGGTTCTAAACTAGAGGGGCGGGCGCCGTGATGTCGGTGCTGGGCTGGCAATGCGTGCATGTGGCTTACAGACCTGCCACACTATCGCTTGCTGCACATGCTCTGTCTTGCAAGGCCTAACGGCTGTTATGCGCTAACACTGGTTTGCTGTGTTTTACACGTAACTGATGAACATGACTGACAATAAAATAACACTATAATATGGACTTAATATTAAACTGAAAGCACAAGAAAATACTAACGCAAGATGGGAAGACTTTAGTCGGTAGTGAATTATTACGTTTATGTGCATAGTGGTTGGCTTGAAGCGCGGCCACGTGCTTTTCCAGCTGCGTACAATTCTGTACACAAAGCGCAAGTGAGATTTCTAAATAAAATGAGCCTACTCACCTAAGCGTGAGGTGGATCGTGAGGCGCTCCACCAGTGTAGCGTTCTCCCTTTCCCTAACTCCTAATATAATACTTCTACTGTATCTCTGCAGCTCAGTCCTTAATGACTCCAGTTATTCTCAATACCTTATTATATAACACTTTAGGATTGGGAGACCTAAGGAGGATAAGTAGCTGTCAGTGGCCAAATCAATGATTAAGAGTACTTTTTGCAAAACATGTTTATTACAACACTCACTATACTTGAATAGAACAATACATTTAACTTTATACTGAACAATAATCATAAATTACTTTACTTTGGTGTACTCGGTCACTTACAATGATTAACACAAGATGAAGTTAATCCCTGACCTTGCCAGAATATTAATCAGTTATTATATTTCTAATGGGGCCTCGAGATCTAGGATGTGACCTAACCGCCTACACGAAGTTATGCTCACCATAAACTGTAGGAAGTTAGGTTGTCGTACTGCCCAGATCTCCTCCAGGCCCTGGTATCAAGTTGCCCTCGTCTTTGTGCCGCTCCGGCTCTACACATCGTTGCTTCTCGATCACTCTCTCGAGTCTGGGGGTGGGGGTACGGCGCGCTAAGCTTTTAAAGACAAGTGGCAGTGGGTTAATCAAAGTGTGTTGTACAAACAGGGGGCTCACAAGGAATCTATAGTGCATGCTACCTTAGCTTGTCGTGTGAAGCCCCCTAGTGTCCGCCACACTACAGACTGAGTGCAGCCGTGGTGGGGGGGGCTAGGTTCCATTCTGAATTGTCGAGGCTCTAGATTACTCAAGTATTCCAGATCCGGCCACGGCCAACAAATTCCTAGCAAGGAATCTAAAAATGAACTACAGTCCTCAATTATAGGGGGCAGTTCCTTGGGTGGATTACAGAAAGGCTCAGTAGGCTAGTGTTCTGTGGGGGCACACTGGTCCGGCTGGGAGCTGCAGTAGTCGGGGGTAAGTTTAACTCTCTTTGTAGGGCCCATCGGGCTAGGCGTCGAAGCTGGCTACTGTGCCCTCTGCCTTTCCGGGGCATTTAGAAACTATTCTTTTAGACAGTAAAAATAGATAGCTATTAGCTCACAATTACTACGCTCAATTACAATGGCTCACTCACATTCTATCTAGTGTAGCTCAAGCCCTACTAGGTTCATTCTTGTTCAGATCATATGAGGCATTGATCAGGTTAGACAATCTGGATAGTCGTGAGCATATCTCTAGGTAGACTCTGGCTTTCCGGACACCTCCCAGGAGCACCTACGTCTTATGCAGACTATAGCCTTATTCAGGCGCCAGGAGTCCCAAGATGTTCGGCACACTCACGTCTATCCCGGAGCGGTCGCTTGGTTTTAAAGAGTCACTAAATTTACTGACGTAAAATACACATATACCTTGTAAGTGACTGGGGTTTAAGATTAATTAAATAGCTTGGAGTAAATTTGGACACAAACGTATTTATTGAAATAATTTTGGAAAGCAGGGGGTTGCCTGGCTTTGTACACAAGAAGGAAATTGAATTAATTAAGTATTACGTTAATGCAGGTGAAGCCAAACTTGCGTGTGTAGATAAAAAATAAATAAGTAATTTTTAATTTCTAAATTGCAATTTGGTTTGCGTGGCAAGAGGTGGTAATCCAAAAGGGAAGACGATACTACCTGCTACTGCGGAGTTTAAAGGATTGACTCTGGGTAGTGAAGAAACAGGTGCGGGGCGTCGAGATACCTCTGACTGCCTGGAGTGGACGTCTTGATGGCGTCGTGGGAGATTATTCCAATCTCGTCAGACCTTGCTACTCCCTTGAATCCAAGGATGCAGCAATGCTGGAATTAACCCAAAATTCCAGAAAAAACATCTGAACAGCAAAATGGCACAAGGTGCCAGCAGTATGAAAATCCATTAAGCAAGTTAAGGGTGATTAAAAAGTGAAAGTTCAAACTAACACAAAAATCTCATGAAGTATGAATAAACCTTTTATTTAATTTCTTATTTTCATTTGCTTTTAGGGTGTGTGGGGGGGGGGGGGGTGTTTTTTTTTATTTATTTTTTTTTTATTAGAAAAACCTACCATATATATATATCCATGTAAGGAACATTTTTCAAGAAACCCAGAACCAGTTAAAATATTACACGCAATAATCTACTACAAAACATTGCTAAATTTAGTAGTGGACATTAGTTTTCCACCAAACCTTTGAAAACTTTAATATTTTTAGGTACATTATAGGCTGTATTAACACACAGTATGTTGGTTCTGGCTAACACCACGCAACTTTCATTAAAACCTACATTTAAAAATGTAGTATACTTTTGATACAAAAAGAAAAAAACTCTGGCTTACAAGCCATACAAAGGCCATTCAGAAAACCTCTTTAAAATTATGTTTGCCATTCCATCTTAAACCATCTTAAACAATTATGTTTAGATCACCTGTGCATGACCAGAGCAGAAGGCCCTTATTTAAAATTCTTAACCCAGGCTGAGTTGACATGCCGGCCTCCAAAACTGTACGCAAAATTGCTTTTCGAAATTTTCCTCAAGGTCAAATTAACACGAGGCAACTGCTAATAAATAGCAAACCTTAACCTCCGAGGAAAATTATTGTTTGAAAAACCACAAAGGTTCCTGAAAAAAGTACTGCTAGATATCATTTTAGCCCTAAGTGTCTGTCAGATTCTCTTATAAAGAAATACTTACAAATATTTAATGCATAGGAAAGTAAGCTATCCCCTTCCCCCCCCCCCCCCCCAATCACACATCAAAGTGATGTCATGAACCTTTCCTTGCTTGAAGAGTCTGCCATTTAAATGTTTTTAAAGCAATCTTTGTTACCAACACATAACTTAAGATAGATGCTTCCTCGAGGCTGATCATCTGACCCCGACCAAACATTTACTGCGAGTATTTATACATGAAAATCACTATTAAATGTTAGAGAGGTGAATGCAATTCATTGCCCAATAGCAGCACAGTTGTACATTTTTAATTTTTGCCTAGAGGCCTGCACCCAATGAGCCCTCCAATGGGGGTGTTGATTACCTAATATGGCAACAACACAAATTTCTTGATAGAGGGTGTTGAAAAAGTTCATTTAGGCTTTAGAGGGGTCTCCAATATCCCAGTCTATCACGGTCTTTTTGTCCAAATAAGGTGACCACTGCATCACGCATCAGCGGAAAATACATCACTCAGAACACATTCAAACTGCGTGGCAATCAGAGTGCAGCATGACATCACATACGCCAGCGAGCCGGGAAGGAACAGTGGCGTGCCTCGGCGTTCGTATGCGGCAGGCGGAACTAGCCCCCACAGTACTAGGCGAGCCTCATCCCACACCTGTTGTACGGGAGGTGTGCGTGACTCCATTTTATAAAAGTGATGAAAACTGTGCTTCAACCAAGCACAGCGTGCAGCAACCAGGTATGAGAAAAAGTAAGTTGCAGGTGTTTTAAGCAAGTCCAAGTTATATTTTTCTATCAACGAAATTCCCGTATTTTTCCGTGCGAACGTAACTCCGTATGTTATCGGGTTGAACGGGTAGGGACAAGAGACAACGAAACACTTAGTTTTGTAGAAGTTGTCGTCTCACCCCCTCCCCCCCCCCCCCCCATCTTGAAGATCACTGCCCAATGAGATGCCAGGAACCAAAGACGAGGTTGCCAGCCTCACAAGAGCTTTCCACAGCTCTTCTCCATCCATCACGTCCAGGACGATATGAACCCCAGCTGCAGGACTATATCGAACTCCACCGGGGAAGGCACCACCAGCACAAACCAGGAACACTTGCATAAGCATCTGGTTAAGTCAACATCAAGAGACAGTCTAGGAGCACCTTCGCAGCGCTGTCCTCCTAAGGGATTATCTCAAATTCGGGTAAACTGCCCTAAGGGAAGGGAGTCCCTGACATAACGAAGTTATTTGCAAATACTGGTTTCTAACCAGAATCGAAATACAAGATACACATCAAAATATATGGGGGCAAATATCTACAATATCAATATTATAACCCTGAGTAAAGCACAAACCCCCCTACACACTACATAAGCATGAAAGTGGTCAGCATCAGCTCCAAGGGAGCAGCCATATCCATTATGGACTAACTTACTAAAATACGAAACAAAGAAACACAAGGATAAAAACATAATAACCCTTATACAGAAAACCTTACACATAAAATCTCTTCCACCTAACCCACAACCATCCTTCAGTGGTCATCTCAAAACTTCCACTAACTCAATGGGTGGTACACAATTTTAACTGTCTCATGTTATACTTAATAACAAAATCAACATGAACCACGTCCTCGAGATCCACGATTACGGGAGTGATGAAACGAAGCACGCGTAATGGTCTTTGGTACTTGGGTGCAAGCTTCGCACTGAACGACGGCTTTACTGCTAAGGTAATGTGTCTCCACCATCACCTTATTCCCTACCTGGAATGCAACCATACCACTAGAATACACCTTCCTTGATGCTAGCTTAGTATGGTACTGATGAAGACTTTGAGTGGCCTCTGCCCAAACTTCTTCCAATTCCTGTTTGTTAGCTGCATCCCAACAATAACTATACAAACCCCATGCATGAATGAGGGGATGAAATAAGCTTCTTCCTAGGAATACTTCTGAAGGCACCTTACGAGTAGCATCACTGATGACATTATTAAACGCCAAGGAAAGTTGGTATAACATAAGATCCCATTCCTTTGAGATCCAGTCTGGAAGGCTCTCATAGCTACCTTCAGGTTGCTATTATACCTTTCTACCTGAAAACGTCTAAATACAAACGTTCCCATGGAAAGGTAGCGACCCTGGCACTATACGGACTAATGATCTTCGCATTACGTGGTTTAACTTTCTGACAGTCAAGACAATCTCTAACAAGATCTTCAATCTCTTTGTTCATCCCGGGCCAAAAAAAAATCTCTTTGATTCGGAATATCTTTTTATCCTGGCCAAGGTGTCCCCCAAAATACGAATTATGATAATACTGAAAGATTGAGCCACATAGAACTACAGGAACAAAAAAGGTAAATCTTAAGATCTTCGGATCCACCTGTCTTATGGCTCCTTTCCTTACTTCGTATTGTCCGCCCATACCAGCATCTATATCGGCTTTGATCTGGATGCACTCAGGATCAACCTCCTGATGTTGTAAACTTAAATATGCCCGAGGGAACTCTTTGAGTACCTCTGTGTGTTCTCCTTCAGAAACCCCCTCTACACTTGTAGATGACACTAGCACAGGTTCAACTAGATTATCCACTAATGTAGTTTGTAGGGAACCATCATGAACAGCACTGGATTTAAGCACACATTCTTGTGGCACATGAACATTTACACTATCACTAACATAATCGATCTGACAACAAGAATCAACACAAACATTAGGAATTACTAGAAAAGGCATTTCAGCCTGCATTACACTTACAGATTCTGGGGACTCTACACAAAATTCATCCGACTCAAGCATACGGGATAGAGCATTGGCTACCCCGTAGTTGACTCCCTTCACATGTTGGACAGTGAAATTAAAGCATGTAAGATGCACTAACTATTGGGCAAACCGACCAACAGGTTTGTTGGTGGACAAAAACCAACTCCGCCTGATTATCCGTATGCAGGGTAAACTCAGCACTTTCAAGATAATCCTATTACTTTTCCATCCCATTGATGGCAGCAAGGACTTCCTTTTCATAAGCAGAATATTTTTGTTCTACAGGACTTGGAAGTCAACTTGCATAGGAAACTGGTGCTAAACTACCATCCAACTTTTGGAAAAATACCATCCCTAATGCCTTCGAGCTAGCATCTACCTGCAGGATGAATCGCTGGTCGAAACACTGCAACTGAAGGACTGGGGAAGTATCTATCTTCTCTTTAAGAAGGCAAAAAACATGCTTCTGAGCATCCCCCGCAATTGAAATTAACCTCTTTCCTTTTTAAGGTACTAATTGGTGTAGCTATTTCAGCGAAGTCGGGAATAAACTTTAAATAAAACCCCACTAAGCCAAGGAACCTATGCACACCCGTAGATTTTTGGGTACAGGAAAATTCACGACTGGGCGGATTTTTTTTTTTTTTTTTTTTTTTTTTTTGGGTCGATTAATAAAGTCCCTTCAGAGATGACAAAACGAAGATACCTGGCGTAAGTTTTAGTCCGTGTCACTTTGTCTTGATTTACTGTTAATCCAGCTTCCCTTAAGGCCAAAAGAAAAAGCCTCAAATGTTCTAGATGGTCTTCAAACATTTCACTGTATACACACACATCATCTATGTATGAAAACAAAAAATTGTACTGGTACTTTCCCAACACCTGAAAAAGCACCCGAGACATGGCTTGAGGACCACAATTTACCCCCATTGGAAGTCTTTTCCTATGGTATTATTCCAATGGAGTTACAAAGGCCAACACCCCACGTGACTCGGGGTGCAGATCGTATTGCAGAAAGGCAGAATTCAGGTCAAATACGGAAAAATACTGCTGATTTCCTACACGTTGGAACACGCTTTCAATAGTTGGTAATGGATAAGGGTCCACATAAGTCTTTTTGTTGACTTTCCTGTAGTCGCAAATGACCCGAAAATCCCCCGGCGTTTTCTTAGTAAGCAAAAAAGTGGGACTGGAAAAATTACTATCATGTGACTCAACTACATCTTCCTGCTGCAAGTGCTGAACAATTTTCCTAAAAATTTCCATTTTTGGTGGAGCCACCAGATACGGTACAGATAATACTGGATCCTGATTCTTACGTGTCAATACAATTGGCTGCTTACTATAATGACCTAACTTGCTTATGATAACATTGGAGAACTCCTGCTGTAACTGTTTTATTTTATCCTCCTGACTACTGTCATTAGATTGTACTGATTTTATAGAAATATCAAAGATGTTAAACCTCTTAGACATTATTTCAACCAGGTGAGAAGTGCAACATGCAAACACTAATTCTTTCTGGGCTACATTTAACAAGGCTTGGGTCCTCCCAAAGAAATTGACTCCAAGCATGAGGTTGTGGCTAAGACCAGGCAAAATTCTGAAAAAAAATCTCCACGAAAAATTGGCAATCTTAATTTTGAAAACACACACACCCTTATAATTGATCACACCCCCATTAGCCATGGAAAACCACAGTTCTTCCCCTTGATGAACCTTAACAAGCCCTTTAGGCAAATTTTTAAACAAAAAGTTACAAAAGTCGTGGTTTATGAGCGAACAATAAGCCCCTGAATCAAGCAAAACTGCTACTACAATTTGATCAGCAATAGCTACCGGAATGTACAATAAAGCCATATCGGCGCTCGAAAGACATTATGTGTACTGAATGTTCTCCCACAATGTTACTTTTACTCGAGGGACAGCTAGTCCTAATATGTCCCTTCTGTTGGCAGTTAAAATAAACATAGTCCTTAAAACGATGTGATTTCTCTAGGTTTAATTTTACGTCATGGACCAGACCTCGGTTCCCTTGTTTTCCCTAAAAGATTATGTCTGGGAATACCATGAATGTGTTTTCACATTACGGTGACCTGGTTCCTCACTAGGGGAAGCCATAGAATAAACAGCCTGGTGATGAAAACAGTCTTTTTGCAACATGGTTATATTTACTGCAAACAGAACAACTTTACAGGCCTTTTCCTTCCCAATAAGCTTGGCCTCAGGCAATGCTACATCCACTGCACAATCTCTAATGGTTCGCTCAACTTCTGTCACTAGCTTTAACAATTCTAACAAAGATGTAGGTTTGTTTACAAAACACAATCAGCGGCTATACCGCGGGTGAATATTATGAAAAATAATCTGAGTCAAATATTCTTCCTCACACGGGTACCTTAGCACATTAACTGTCTTTAGGATTTGCTTAACAAAATCCTGCATCGACTGGTCAGTCATCTGCCTGCGTTCCAACAGTCTCAAGCAAAAATTGGTAATAGCGTTCGCACTCAAAAACTCATTAAGACAAGCTTTATTAATTGGGAAATTTCCCAATTCCCTTCACGAGTATAGCCAAACAAAGACTGTAAATTTTCTGGGATCCTAAAAAGTGCTACGGCATAAAGAACCTGCCTATCACAAAGCTGTAAAGCAATTACTGAATTGATTTTGTCAAAAAAATTGACTAAGGCCTTAAGTCAATTTTGTTAATTTTGAATTTTTGCTGCCAACTCTAGTGGTACATATTTAAGGAGTGTAAAAACAGGAGCTGGCTCACCAAGCACCGCCGCATTATCCATGCCGACCTCCTTGCCCACATCCTTTCACACCAGGGACCGTGCTTTACCACGAAGATCATCAATCGGCTCACTCTCTTCAGCTGCAACTCCTGCTCGAGTCAACATCTGAAGTAACGTGGGCTTGGACAGTCGTTGGATCCACACTGTAGACATTATGCAAATTAGCAAAAGACACAAATAAAATCCCTAACACACTCTCTATTTATTTCCACTGAAAACTGTTTGTCAGTTTTTCCTTACACTGTTTTAGCAAAACATACTTCATGTGCTTTTTTTATTCCACAAAAACCTCACCCGAAACATATCACTCAACGTAAGCAGAGTGCAATGTAGCTTCACACCTTGCTACTCTATAAGCCCAAGGATGCAGCAAGGCTCGTATCAACCCAAAGTCCCAGCAAAAATGTATAAACAGCAAAATGGCACAAGGTGCCAGCAGTATGAAAATCCATTAAGAAAGTTAAGGGTGATTAAAAAGTGAAAGTTCAAACTAACCCAAAAACTCATGAAGCATGAATAAACCTTTAATTTAATTTCTTATTTTCATTTGCTTTTAGGTTATATATATATATATATATATATATATATATATATATATATATATATATATATATATATATATATATATATATATATATCCAGAAAAATACATCCTGTATATATGTTTCCATGTAAGGAACCTTTTTTAAGACACCCAAAACCAGGTAAAATATTACACGCAATAATCTACTATAAAACGTAGCTAAATTTAATACTGGACATTAGTTTTCCACCAAACATTTGAAAACTTTAATATTTTCAGATACATTATAGGTGGTATTAACACACAGTATATTGGTTCTGGCTAACACCACGCAACTTTAAATAAAACTGACATTATAAAATGTGGTATACTTTTGACACAAAAAGAAAAAAACTCTGGCGTACAAACCTTACAGAGGCCATTCAGAAAACCTCTTTAAAATTATGTTTGCCATTCCATCTTAAACGATTACGTTTTGATCACCTGTGCATGACCAGAGCAGAAGGCCCTTATTTAAAATTCTTAACCAATTCTGAGTTGACATGCCTGCCTCCAAAATTTTTGTAAAATAAGCCATTTTTGCCCCTAATCTCACGTCAAAGTGACGTCGTGAACCTTTGTTTGCTTGAAGAATCTGCCATTTAAATGTTTTTAAAGCAATGTTTGTTACCAACATACAACTTTAGATGGATGCTCCCTTGAGGTCGAGCATCTGACCCCGACCTAACATTTACAGCAAGTATTTATACACAAAAATCATAATTAATTGTTAGAGGGGTGAATGCAATTCATTGCCTAGAGGCCTGCACTCAATTAGCTATCCAATCAGGGTGTTGGTTACTCAATATGGCAACGACACACATTTCTTGGTAGAGGGGTGTTGAAATAGTTCATTTAGGCTGTAGAGGGGTCTTCAATTCCCAATTCTATCACTGTCTTTTTGTCCAAATAAGGCGACCACTATGTCACGCATCACCGGAAAGTACGTCACTCAGACACGTTCAAATTGCGAGGCAATCATATTGCAGTGTGACGCCACAGCGGCCAGCCAAGAAAGAACAGTGGCGCGCCTCGGTGCTCGTATGCGGCAGGTGGAACTAGCCCCCACAGTACTAGGCGAGTCTCGCCCGACCCACACCTGTCGTGTGGGAGGTGTGCGTGACTCCATTAAGCGACGAAAACCATGCTTCAGCCGCTGCCGGACCATCACCAGACACAGCGTACAGCAACCAGGTATGAGAAAAAGTAAGTTTTAGGTGTTTTGAGCAAGTCCCAGGTGTATTTTTCTATCGACGAACTTCCAGTATTTTTCTGTGTGAACATAACTCCGTACGTTATCGGGTTGAACGGGTCAGGAGGAGAGACAACGAAACACGTAGTTGTGTAGAAGTTGTCTCACTCGTGTGGGTTTTCTCCGTGTGCTGCGGCAGTTGGCGGTGGAGAACTTCTTGGAGCTGGTAGTGGTTGCTTTGCAGCAGGAGAGCCTTGTGCAGACTGGAGAGTGCCCTCCGACTTTACTCAGGTTGGTGTGCCAACGATGACTGGCGAGAGTGTTCCTCTTCTCCTTATATACAGAAAAATTTGGTTTGGTGGGTGCCCCAGGGGTGCGGTGGTTTCTAGCCTCGTTTCACAGGGCTTGTTTAAATTAGGGTAATGGGCCACACACACAATTTCTTATATCCCTTTCTGAAGGCTGATGACATATTTACCGCCTCTCCACAAGGCTCGGGCAACAGTGACATTGGCCACAGGGTGCTGCTCTCTTGCAACATCCCTGCCAACTAGCTTCTTCTGCTCCACCATGTCGATGGCTTGGTGGGTAACACAATTTCTTCCTCAAGGGTGGCGACTGCATGTCTACTTTTCAGTGGGCAGTAAAATTTCAATATTTTTTCTACGTGTCTGTAGTTGTCCATAATGCTGGGACCAACCCTATAGGCATGAGATTTATTTCCTGCCGGCGTGTGACTTGCCCCTAATTATTATCAACGCTTGATGATGAGGCAAAGTCTAAAAGTAGAGGGTGCATGTGCTATGCGCAGGCATGTGACATGCATCAAGGTTATTATTTATTAGCCCTTAAAGTGTAGTAAGTATTGAATTTTGTAAATCATGTGAAACCAAAGAAAAGTATCCTGATTGGCTCTTGTCTCGCCATTGCTGATAGATGAGTAGTAAGGCTTGGTCAGCCGACAGTCCATCAGGACGCAGATTATAAGAAGTGCGATGCAAAATGCTTTTTCCTCTTCCAGAAATACTGTCACTACCACTGAGAATGGAAGTGTGTGAACGTAAAAGAAATAAATTAGACATGATAGTTTAATATGTAATTGCGGCAAAATGTTTTAATTTTAATTATTGATAATGAAAGCTATTCATATTTATTTTGTTTTGAGAATACTGATGAGTTGATACAAAATGGAGAACAGAACTTCTGCATTCTAATTCGAGAGAAATCTTATTCGTTTACTCACTAACATGTGGGTACCCCTTTATTAAGGAATGGCCTACTTTAGAGAAGTAATCTGAGATTTAAAAATATGACATTCTGGCAGTTTACAAAAGAATATATGTTAATGGTGAAAGAGTTCTGCGGTTTTGTTACAGGGAAGGTAGACGTACAATATGGCAGTAAGAAACAATCCCAAGATAAGGATTTCGTAACGACAAAAAAAGTGGAGGTAAGTAATTTGGTGTGTTTTATTGAATTTATACATTCTGTTTTTGACAGTAATTCATTATTATTGGGTTAGGAATTTTCTTGGTACATGCAACAAAGCCCCTGTGTACAATTTGTGTAGCTTACAAGAGCCATGGGGGTGTCACATTCAAACTCCCTCCCACCAAAGTGAACTGGATTCAGTTCCTGGAGTAACCACACCCAGTTTTCACATGAGGGGTGGATATTACTTTTTGTGATGGATTTTCTTGTAAATTCCGATTACCATTCTCCCCCCTCCCACTACAACACAACCATGGAATTCAAATTTTTTCTCCACTCTTTAATCCATATTTACTTTACTTTATCCCCATAGTGCTGTTATCTTTCAAAAAATGTTGACTTATTTAGTGTTTTTTGATCTCTGTACTAAGTTGTTTGGGAATAAATGGCAGTTTTCATATCTCACACTACCAGTGAGTTTTGGAATTGAGTAAATATATCACCATCATTGAAAATTGTCTCCTTCTGTAGCAACATCTTTGCCAGTGATTCACATGGCTGTTATTTACAACCCTGAAGAAACATGGCCCTTGTGAGGCATGGAAGAGTTAGGGAGCAACTTTCTGCACTATCTATGTTTTTGAACACTTTGTCCTTAGAATGTAACTTAGATGCATTAACATTTAGTAAGTTTATTATGCTGAGTCTGCAGAAGTATCAGACTTGACTTTAATATTGTTAATAAGTATTAATTTAAATTATGAGTATGTCTGTGTCTGAGTGTGTATGCACATGTGTGTGATACTGTTTTCCCCTACAAAGGCTTGTGCTATTTTGGGTCACTTAAAACCATATAATAAATTAATTAATTAATACCTCTAACCACTCATTTTTTGTTTAGTAATTTTTGCCAAGGGCAGGACACACTTCCTGTTGACAAACGGTGTGAGGGTAGTTTTAAATTCAAACTTGGTTTGAATTTCCAGGTCTACTAGTATCTGAGTAAGGTTGAAGTTACAGCGTAAATAATATACGTCTTTCTTGATTCTAAATGAGCTTGCAATATATGTAACCCTGGTACAATCCTTATTATAACACATATCAGAAAATTTAATCAATTCTCAGATGAACATGCATATCATGAAAATGGAATATTCTGTTATCAAGCAGACTCATACTATACTTAAAAGAATGATACTGAATCATAATTTCATTAATCATGCCTTTTACTAGTAATGAAAACTAATTTCAATACAAATTCACAGTTAGTTCATAAACAAGAGAAACAGAGAAATTAAATATAAATTCTACTCTAGCATAATTGTGAATGAGAACCTCAAGATTAATTCCATTCCACCAATAAATGGTCAATTGTGAAATTATGGAAGTTTTGGTAGATCCCCAGCATTAAATCTTGATGCAGTCGGGTGAGACACGATGACGAACCTATACACTTTGACTTACTGGTAGATGGGCGCCAGCTGTGGTTCCTACGCCCCGCACTTTGAGACTCAGGGATCTCAGGGATGATATGGGTTATGTGCGTTCATCTCACCCGTGCGTAGTTACCAAACACTTTTCTACTAAACATTGCACTTTGAATAACTGGAGATAAGCTGGGTTCTGACGTTACAAAGATGCATATAATTCCACTGGTAAGATTTATTTTACTGATCCAAATTACAGTTTGTGCCACAAATGAGTTTATGGTTAACCTCAGACATGACTCGCCAGTTCCGGTGGGTGATTCCCCCAGGACGTAACTCAACTCACGCACTCCAGATGGATGACTTCTACATGGTGTACAAGAACACAGTCTCCACAAGGAAAGGGGGTCTACAGCCGCTAGGGTGGACTGTAGATTTTTCCTAGTGACAGGACATGGGGAATGAAAAATGGAATTACCACGTGCGTTTACTCTCGTCACTTACGCCTACTTGTCGGGACACATCCCCGAACCACGTGATGTGTGGTGACGGTCAATACACATAGCGGGTTAGGGTGGAAAATAATACCGCTGTACAAATTACAAAATATCACTGGGTGCACATGGGGCATGACATGAAACAGGCAAATAAACATACGGATGTGTGAAAAGATTTTTTAGATGGCATGGATTCCGCTGGATGAAGTTCTTAGTGGACCATGTGTGCTGATGTAAAATACATTATTTCTCTTGAAATTTAATAACATCTTGTCAGCAAAATGATAAAGGTGTTAGCAAATTTATTCTCTATGCAATGTGAGCATACAAAAGCTCCTGATGGCGGGAAAATCCGGACATACGAAGTGACTGCGTGATCATACACAAAAGCATTAAATATAAAAAATTACAAGAACCCTGAATAAAACTATACATATAACCCTGAGAAAATTATGGCGCACATGAACTCACAAGAAATAACCCTGTGAGCGCACTTATGGCACAGATACGGACTTGGCGGCTGCCAACCATGTGGCCGTGAGTGATGTGGTCATAAAACAATCAAACATGAAAAAAAAAACTTAAATAAGCAGATATAAATATTACCCTTATTATTCCTCTTAGCAATTAAGCAGAAGTTACTAGAAAAGTCCCTTTGTGTGTCCGAATTTTTTCGCCATCAGGTGCACCAGGAGGCTCCAATTTGAACTTTCCAATTATGGAATATTATTTACAGTGTAAAATGTCTCTCTTTATTTTTCAGTGTCTAAATAGTCTTAAAGTGTTTGAAATGTATGTTTGTCAATATTGCAAAATGTTTGGTTATAAATTCAAAGTGCTTGCTGCGCGGAGATTAAGAACAGTAATATTCCGGCGTGCATGCCGTCATAAAGAGGCATTTAAATGATGCAGAAAATCAATAAGAAAAATCTAAATTGTAAAACAATATATAAATTATTTTGTACCACTTTATTTTCATATATAAAAAGTTTTACTCTGCGTGCATCGCTTATTTGAACCCCGCAGGCAGCCATGGTAGGTCCATGGGATGTTAACCTAGGTGCAGTCATTGTAGGAGGTCTGGCGAGGTAAGATGCTGTCACATACGCACTTCAAACTTTTTGCACTGAAGTAGATTACCATAGCTCTTTCTTAGTCTACAGGTTAACCTTTGCTCATGTATGTTTTTGCCAGATAATTTCCTTAGCGTTATGCTTCCGCTTAAATAAATAATTGGTGTCCTTGGGGCTTTTTGAAATGTAAACGAGGAGAAATAGAGAAATATCGGAGAGGTCATGCGACCCACACAACTTGAATCAAGCGCCATCCACCTATGCTGAAGGCGTTTAATTGTAATTTCTGTATTATTGCTGCATTCAATTTTAAGGGCTTTGTTTTTATGTATGTATTCAAGGGTATTTTTCATGTTTAATTATTTTTGGCCACATCTTTTGCGACCACGTGGTTCATAGCTGCCAAGTCAATATCTGCGCCATCCATGCAGTTTGAGGGTTTATTTATGTAATATCATGTGCACCACAATTTTATTCAGGGTTTAATTATTTTTGTGTAATTAATGATTTGTATGTCTGACCACACTGTCATTTCTCATGTCTGATTTTCTTGCCATCCGGCATGCTAGAGGCTCAAAATCGATTCAATCTGCAACTGAATAAATTTTCCAACCAGAATAATATTTTACGATACCAGAATCCGCCTTTTTTGCGGAGAAATATACCATTTTCACCCGCACCACGTGCTCCGCTGTAACACTTATCCAGTGGCATCTGTGCCATCTAATACTGCTTTCACGCACTTGCGTGTTTATTGTGACCACTCGTGCCATTCCCCATCATTTTTCCAGTGTATTTATGTGATTGTATGTAATTTTGTATGGTGAGATTATTTCCGTCCTAGTCGGCTATGTGTATAGGCCGTCAACTCACTAACGACATGCGGCAAGACGAGCCCCGACGAGTCCGCGTTAGTGATGCCAAATAATCATACGTGTTTATGTAACTTGTTCGTTTTTGTCTAATTTCATTATTCTCTCCACCCTATCTTCAGGGAAAATCATTAGTCCACCCTAGTGGCTGGCAACCCCCTTTCCTTGTGAAGATTGTGTTTTCAAACACCACAGAGAAGTCATCCACTTAGGAAGTGCACTAGAGTAATTGCGAGCTGGGGAGCACCCAACCAGAGTTGGCTAGACACGACCGAGACTAATTCACTTATAAAATTTTGGCACGTTTTTCTTTGTACGAGTGGTAATAATAAAAGTAAGTAGTACAATGCAACAAGTGTTTCTCTTTTTGTAATGACAGCTATCTCTTGCCATTATTTTCTAAAAGTTTAGTAATGATGTTTAGTATTGCAATGTATATCGTAAGTAAGCTCGTGTGAGATGGACACACAGAACCAACAGCATCCCTGAGAACCCTGAGTCTCGACAGTGCTGTGACTGGAAAACACTGCTGGCGCCCTCATCAGTAAGTAACTTGTGTCTTTGTTCGTCTCGTGTCTCACCCAACTGTGTCAGTGGTATAGTATCCTTTCTCTGCTAAGTTCTGGGTAATGATAAAATAATAATCAATATGGTTTAACTTTAATCATACAATCACCATTTATTGTAATCGCTGTTCTCTAAAAAACATAGGTAAAATTTAACACTATCAGCATATCATCAAAGCGAACTTTTACCATATTCGTCTATAGTAAAAGATTTCTTAAGGTGATCCTTTAAATTATGCAGGATTCATATATAACAGCAAAGGCCTCTTCAGTAGAGCCTAATTATCATTTCCTGTCCTGTCCATTCCTTTTTCTAATGCCATTTCTTCTAGAATGGATTTGAATAATAGTAATATGTAATTATTTCACAGCTAGTTCTTGAAACTAGTCCTCTCTGAAGCACAAAATAGAGACTTAATAATTCTTTTTGCAAGACCAGCCACATTGAGTATTCAGTTCATTAATATAACATAGTGTAGTTTTGCTCTTGGCACAGACAAAGATTAAAGAAAATAAATCAACAAACAAAATTTAAAGTTTAGGTTCGCATTGCTCTGTGCCTCGTTATGTGGAATTAAAATAATATTTTAATAACCTTTTCTCTTTACACACACATATATATATATAATTATAATATAAGACAAATTTAAATTGTAACATTCTTAGACTGCTTTGCCTACTGTTACATGTACAATGTTTTAATATGGGTAGGGGTCTGTAGGAGATAAAATATTGAATTTTATTTCACTCCTTACAACAGTGGCTGCTTTTTGCACGTCTGCCAGAATATTTTGTCAATTTATGCACAATACGAGACAGTGATAATGGTTTCACCAGGAGGAAAGAATATGTAACAGACAACAGCCTGAGCTGTCAACAACAGCAAAACCGTGTAATGTGTCAACCTTGGTTTTGTAAAGTGTTTGAGGGTTACACTCACATTGTGGCAGGGTAGAAACGCAGTCGTCGTAAGTAACCACGAGCATGCTAAAAGTTGTTCTTCGCCGAACCTCTCATAAATAATCCTGGTGCAGAAACTCCAAACACCAGTGGAATACCTGTGTTTGGTGCTCTGCCAAGCCTAAGACCATTTATGAGGGGTGCAAGAGGGGAAGCTTCAAAGGATCTAGTTGTGTGGGTGTGACCCCAATATAACATGAGAAACAAAAGAGGCCGAACCAAAATTCAAACTCCAACGCCTTTACACATACATAATGATAGTAATTATTACATACAGCAATAAAGCAAAATGTGATATAGAGTAAAAATCAAGGTGGTTGATAAAGAAAGTATAACTTACATTTGTGTGACTGACTGAAATGAGTTTTAATGAAATTGAAACAACATAATAATAAAATATTTTTAATGTGTAACAAAAGTAAAAAAGGCTTGATATATTATTATGTCTTTGGTATTTGACAACAAAAACTGTTTTAATAAAATAATTTTTTTTTATAAAAGAAATTGTCGTTAATTTGTTGGGACCCCACAGAAAATAAAATTAAAATTCAGAATTACAATATATTTTGAGCCATAAAGAAAGAATTTAGAGGTTACTATATATATATATATATATATATATATATATATATATATATATATATATATATATATATATATTATATATATATATATATATATATATATATATCTTTGATTGAGTCCAAAATAAATTTAACTAAAACGGCAGCTTGATTGCTGTATAGTTAAATGATTCATGCACCTGCCAAAAATGATGGGAAAATGGCCGGACTTTCCTGAGATGTTTCCCATCTCCGGGACATCTCCCTTGCCAATGCCAGCATCAGTGTTACATCATCATAAAATTGGCATCAAGAAGATGCAGAGCGGCTTAAAAGAAAATCAGCCATGCATCAACAGCAAGGTAGTGAAATGGCCTCAACACAGCATTTTCTGACCAGATAGGTGAACCGCTGTAAATACAGAAATTTATGCATAAAATAAAGAAGCAAGGACAAAATAATACATTACTGAGGTGAGGACAAGAAACACTCACCCAAAGCAGTAAAATTCAAAAAATAACTCCATTAAAACTGGATAATAGCCAGAGCTAATAAAATTTTGTGTCGCGCCGTAACCAGTAGAAAGCAAGAAGAAAGCTGTAGGGAGTGTTCCGAAAATACCAGCAACTATCACAGATATCGAGTCGCTTGACACACAACCAGTGATACTATCCTTTTTAATTATGAGGTATTTTACATTGATAACATGAATACTTTATAAAATTACATTGACAAAAAATAATTTAAATATGAAATTCACTAACCAAATACAGGATATTTCATTACAAAACTCTTACAATTCCTTTAACTAAAGATATTTCAATAGGTTGACACAACAACTTAACTTGATCAGAGTAACTGGTCACCGATAAATTTCAAAATGAAAAAGTAACAAGATCTTGGAACATTCCTTGTTGAATAAACTAAATTACAGAAACAGTGACTAAAACATTATCTAATCTTGCTTTTACATAAATTTGCAATACAGCTAGGTGCTGGAAAATAAAACAAGCAGCTTTGACATGAAAACCAAAACTATTCTCTGAAAGAGAATACAATGTTAAAAAAAAAAAAAAACATGGTTAAAAATAAGTTAGTGTCTACAAATGGCACAACATCCAACCATTGCCCACTTAGCTTGCAATCCATTTTATAGAATTCACAACTCATTACACCTAACGTCAAACTTAAATGTTATTGCAGATGTATGCCTGCTATTTTCAGTGCTCTGTTGGTTCATGTGGTACCCAGTTGTCCATTTCCACACTATCCCTATTTGCTGTACATGGTCCACAAATAGGCAAATTATATTGCGGATTTCCTTAACAGTGATGTATGGATTTGCCTCACTACATTCCTTTTAATGTGGCGTTCACTCTTGATCTGCATCCTGTAACTTCCTCTGGTAGGCATTGATCAGACACACAAGATTTTTCAAACCACTTGTGCACTGTCCATTCTGAAGTTGTATTTACACCATACCCTGTGTGCTCACCACATCTGGATTTATGTTTGTCACAGTATTTTCAGTTCCTATAATCATAACCTTTAATGACCATTAGTCAGGTTTCCTTTAGTCCCGTGCAATAAATGTTAATTACAGCCATTGTTTTTGTGTTGAAAACTGAATTGCACTGTGAACGACTGCTACTTATTTTACAATATCATTGACTGCATTTTTCAAAGACTATTGTAACTGTAATTGAAATTTTTGAGCAATAGCATTAATGGATTGCTTTGGTTTAAAAATAATCTGTAAAATATTTTCAAGAAGCCATATATCTCATGAATTTCTACGATAATGTGGTTGATGACCATGCTGGTTCGCCTGCATGCAGTTGCAGCCCGATCCGCAAGATAGATGCACTATAACTCTAACGTGCAATTGCTTATCTTGCTACTAGATAGCTGCACTGTTATTCTACATGCAGTTCCTAGGTTTTGTGCTAGATAGCAGCACTGTTCATTACAGGCAAAGATACAGTGCATCTGCCTAGATCTTTTTTTTCGTATAGGGCCATGGTGGCTAGCGATTCACATGCTCACCTCCCACCAAGGCAAACCGGGTTCAATGCCCGGCCGGGTCACCGGATTTTTGCAAGTGGGAATCGTGCCGGATGATGCCATTGGTTGCCTGGTTTACTCGGGGATCTCCTGTTCCCCTGCTCCTTCATTCCGGTGCTGCTCCATATTCACTTCAATCACCCTCATCTGCTCTCAAGACCTCGCTGTTAAGAGCCGCCCAAATCTCTTCACTCACTTCGCCAACTTTTTTTTTTTCTGCAGAGAGAACATTCGTCCAATTGGCTACCATGGAAATTTCCATTGTTTTGTGAAGGTCATTTTTCACTTTACGAAGCAAGATAGCAATATATTTGTTACAAAATTACTGCAAACAGCTATATTTCACGTTTTGCGTACATTTATGCCTGTAAAACTAGTAACTTCTGTGACCAATTCCATGTAGTATGTACACCGTACTAAAATCAATTTAATCAGGGCCTTCACTAATTTTTTTTAACTTATCTATGTAATTTTATAAATTGGAAAATTAATATTTTAATTTATTAAGATATATACTATGAATGGCACAGCCATAGCACGTAAAAATAACTATTAAAATAAATATTACAGTTGCACAAAAAAATTCTTTAGGTAAAAAATTTTATTGTACCTAATTCTAAGCAGCGCCTTTGTTTTTTCGGAAAATATTTTTGGGAAAAAATGTGTGGCTTGGAATGGTATATCCTGTTCATGGTAAAGTTGGCACTTATGAGACCCTAGTTACTTCTTCCTTTCAGCTATTTTTGGTCTTTTAACTACCTTAAATATTGTCATGTAAGTGATACACATTGTGTATATTCCATTGCACTCTGAAGTTAATTTCTATGGCTAAAATAAAATATATTTATTTACTATTATTCCGAATGAGAAGACTTTCACAAATGCTCACTTTACCATGGATAGCCTATAGTCAGATGTATGTGAAGCTACATATGGATGCCACATTGATAAGACTTTTTATTAATTTAAATTCTAGACATGTACCCATTGGGTTTAGTATCTGTACCATGTTGTTTTAACTATTGCTGATAATGAGTTGACTTAGATTCCGAGTCAAATTTGAATTCCCCTGTCAGAATATGTCATCAAAATTTGTGACAGTAAATTACAGTAGAACCTCTCTATTACCCCTCATGGTTACCAAGAATAGGGTCGTAATAAAAAATGTAGAAAATTTTGGGCCGATTTTCACACCCCTAACCCCTATGCCCCCAAACTTGAAATTTTTTGCATGAAGTTCATGTTCAATCATCTCTAACGTGTAAAAGTTCTTTTTAAATTAAATATAAATATTTCTATTTTAATAGCGGGACGTCTCCTGATTAATTTGATACCCAAGAAAGGCATATTGGACCACCCCTTGTCGTAAAAAGAAGGCCTGAACACAGTATAACATGGCCATTGAAAGTGTGTGAATAGATTAGATTATGTATTATTAAAATAATAAAGTTATTATTAAAGATCTATTATGGAGGTTTTGTGGGTCATATATTACTATGAGGCACGTAGTGATCAAAAAGTTTAGGTGGCATTGCGCAACACGTGTGTGCGCGCGCCATGCTCTTGCTTTTGTCTGGCCGTGTACGTAGCTGGGCGGGTGCCTAAATCCTCTGCAGTGCAGGCGTGGCAGTTTGCTGCTGAAGCTCGGCCCTAAGATCTTCAGTTTGGGCAGCTGTTAGTCGGTCACTACACAATTATTCTGGCTGGTGGCGGCCGCCCGCCTGCCGCCACTGCCATCATTACAGGGCTGGTTCACTTCGTAACAGCGGCTCAACATTGGGAAAACACTGATAGATGCAATTCACGTCAATGTGTGGAATTTATTCATGTACGCGGCTTTTTGGCCTCTGCACTGGCACAATGAGGGCCGGCAATGTTTATGGGAATATAAATATTTAGTGCAGTGTACTTGAAATATTAACTATCCCGAATTTTTCATCAAAAACTTTTGACGTTGCCCTATACACTCACACGGCCTCACACGCCATAATATGGTACCAGTAACATAAGAACACATTTTATTTGCACACACTTATCTTTATTCACTTTACACATAAAATTGACTTCACAAGAAAAAAAAAACAATTGCCCACCATAAAAAATAGCACATTACGTAGGCGTGGGCGCACATAAACTTAAAAATAATCATTACAAAAGGGGCATTGAATTAAATTAGAAGTTATCATATATACACTGATTGAGAAACTAGTCTGTGTAATGTGTCACTGTTTTTACAGCAAAAGAGGAGGGATAATAAAAGTAAAAAAAGACAGGGAGGGTAAAGCAAAGGCGGCGGCATGTGACTAGGACAAAGAATCCTTACTGACGCTGCCTGCAACTCCCCCCGGACAATACACCAGTGTCCCTTTCTGTCATTAAGTAATTTATTGTTATTGCTTCATGCTGCTTGGGACAACAAATGTCAAAGTCTATGATGGTAGCTTGAGAAATGCACGATCACTAACATCAGTAAGGGCTAGTTTTCCATAGACTGAAAACCATGGCTAATAGAAACTAGTACAGTGTTTGGCAAGGGATTGCTGTATCTATTTTTAAACATGCCTCAAATTTTCGACTTTTGACCCAAACTTTTCATGGTTCTTCGGGATTGGGTCGTAATAAAGAGGTGTTTGTAATAAATAGGGTTGTAATAAAGAGGTTTTACTGTATGTATTGTTACAAGGGACGTACACTGTGTAATCGAAAGTATCCAGACACCCCGTGAAAGGTTTCTCATAAAGGAAAACACAGTCCTGCCATCTACCAGGTGCAACAGGTGGTTAGGGATCGCAGTAGTCAGCAAACAGTGCAAGACAGCAAAATGGAATGGTCTGAGGAACTCGTTCACCTTCAACATATTTAGTTGTTTGGCTGCTACTTGTGTAAGAAACCTGTTCACAAGAGTTCCACCGACCTGAATTTCCCAAGTTACACTGTTTCCATTGTTATAGTAAAGTAGAAACGTGAGGGACATTTACAATCCGAAAGTGTGCAGGCTGACCTCCCATGCTGACTGCCAGAGACCGTAGGCACGTGACGGGCTCTAGCAATTAGTCCCATTACTTGCCCGAAGTGATTTTGGTCGGATGCTAGGCTAGTAGCACCCTGTCGGCGTACGACTTATTCTTTATGCGGGATGGGTGCTTTTCCCGTATACAACTTTGGCCTCATGGGTTGATGACTGGTTACAAAATCTGGTTCTGTTAGAACTGCTCGGCGAGTGACTGTATTGGCTCGTGCTGGGATACCTAGACAGCGTTTTCCCTGAGGTTGAACTGACGCAGACTCATTGTGAGACATGCTAAGGGTGGTTTCTGTGGTCCAGGGGCTTTTGGCTAAAGTGATTTCTGATTCGTGGATGTACGAGGTGCTGGACGTTTCGGATGCCCCACTGAGTGATGGGGGTTTCCTTCCGCGGGTGCTGTCGGTGCCGTACAGTATGGTGTGAATTACTGGGTGGTACCCTTCAGTTATCATAGTTGGCGGCTTGAAGATAGCTGGTACGGCAACGGGTGGAGCTGGAGCGGTGAGCTGACGGAGAACTGCAGCTTGTTCTCGTGAGCTAAGTAGCTCGAATGCGTCAGGAAGAGATTTATGTCCCTGGGGAGATTTAGGAGGCAGTCCTTGCCCTTTTCATCCTCTTTTGAATACCACCACTGGTAAATTGTATTAGGCTAAATATCTAGGATCAGACCTGATTGGAGTGAGGCAGTTGACGTATAGTGTGTGGACAGTGTAGGTGCTGGGGTCGCTGACCACACCGTGACTCACTCTCAAACTCCAGCACCAGGGTGAGGAGTTAGTCGAGCTATGTTACATCAACAGTGGTCCCAACACGACGAGGTCCCAGTAGGGTTGGTCTACCCAAATTCAGAGTGCTATCTCTCTCAGCACCATTAGTACACGAGGAAAAATGCAATCTCTGAGCTGACAAGCTGATCCCACCAGGAACGTGTCCCTAGTGTCGTGGCTCTACCGTTCACTACACTAGGTGCAGAGAAAGGGTGGCCTTCCAACTCTGGTTCACTGAGTTTCCCAGAGTTGCTGGTACCCCCAGACCCGTGGAAGTACCCCTCTCTGTACCACTAGTGCACGATGAGAAGGGTAACCCCAGACTTGCAGTCCAACCCCCTATGGAACAGTCTCCTAGTGTTGGGGCTCAACTGTTCACCACACTGGTGCGGTGAATGGGGGGCTCTCCAAGGTTGCTCTGTATGTGGTATGAGGTGTCATCAAAGGAGGAATAAAACCCCGGTCTCCTGCCGTCCGTGGTTTGTGCTGATGTCTACGGGGAATGGGTATGAGGATATGGAAGTGATATTCGAAACCAAGAGAAACCAGTGTTTATTCCTTATGGAAATGAAGATATTGAAGGTACTACCTCCTATCCCTAGGACTTGCGGAAGGTAAACACCCTACGAGAAGCAGGTGGAGGCGACCTGCACAAAGCTAGAGGAAAGGCAGATTAACAAACAGTTAACTTGATTCGGCTTTCCCTAGCTCTACTCGCTCATCCAGAAGGGACCGGTACATGTCTAAGTGTTCAGCTTGAGGACATTGGATTCTCTATGAACTTAGTACGAGAGAGTAGTCTTCGGCCCTACGAGAGGTGCGGTAAAGAGTTCAGGAGAGAGATTTAGACCTTCTGCACCACAAGAGTGTGCGATGAAGACCCAAAGTTGGAGACAGACGTCAATTACTTGAAGACTGGTTGTGAGAATTGGTGCGGCCCGTTATTTATACTCCCCATGGCAGCTTGCTCCTTCTTCATCTGGCATAGGGGTTGTCTTGGAGAGGGGGATAGCAAGTGTGAAGTATGTGCCATAGATCCTCGGTGAGAGTGACTTCATTGTTTGGCAGAGGATCAAAGTTGAAGTCTCTGCGCTCTTACTAGTAATGGCATCAGGTGGCATGCTATTGTACTCGGTGGACCTTGATGCATGACTCCAGTGGCTCGGTCGGTGAATAATTATATCTGGCAGGGAGCATCCGTCTATTGCCTTGGGTAGATACAACAATGCCTGTCATCACATTGGTGATGGCGGCAAATCAAACTAACTTCGTTGCAAGTGCCCCACGTTTGTTTGTACTGATGAGTAGAAGTCAATTGATAATAATTAAAAGACGTTATGCATTAATTCGCCCCTCTCCTCTTGCAGCGTTGACTCATCTGGTGCAAAGGAACAGCAAAGCAGGAAATGCTTGTGAAGGAATGAAGACTGCCCCTCAAGAACAAATTTCTCTCTCTTCACTCCTGTAATGGTCACTGGTCTGTACCAGGATCGCCGTGTTCCTACTACTTCTACGGCGTGTTGGCAGGCTGCTCTCAGCAAGTGGCGGGCTGTGATTCCTTCCAGACATAGTGGAGTCGGCTAGACTATACTGTCACTCTCAGTTGCATGGTGCGTGCTCATCTTCTTTCTCTCTCGTTCGCAGCTGGGCAGGCTGTGTGATGTTGCCTGGTATCTTCGTTTCATGTAATGTGTGTGTCTGGAGGGTTTCCCGGTGTCTGTGATACGCGTGGCCTCCGTGATTAAAGTATGCCAACCTACATCAACAGCTATAAGGCTTGGTTACGTTACAATATGGTTTGAGATTAAACCTGTGGAAAGGAGCAAAACATATTGGCTGGCGCATGGAATAAAATGCAATCCTTGGGGATTGGTTGCATTTAAAATATAAATAAATTTGCCCAAAGCTCTACTTGCAAAGGCGTGTGTTACTAGCTAACTGCTGTGGCCGCCTGGTGCGGGGGGAAAAAAAATTGACCACTGCCTCTTGTCTCCGTATCTTACGCACAGCCGAACTTCACATAACAAAAGCTACGGGGATTTGTCAGCCGAGACCTTCCATCATCTAGTCTGAGCACTAAGCTTTGGGGGATGTGAGTGTGGAGTGTGATGGCAAGTGGGGTACTGACTATTTACAAAGACATACCTTACCATCATACATCAATATAGAGAAGAGAGACACACAACACAGCACATTTGCATATTCAAAGAAAAAAATAATTTCACTACTCTTTTTGGCTTGTTAAACTGTCTTTGATTTGTAAAACTTTAGGAACTTTGTCATTTATAGTTGTAAGTGACACACCTAGTCTAAACACATTACGGAAAACATTTTTAACTACATTCTTTAAAATTGCATTAACAGCAAACTTGACTCTGACTTTATACATTATTTACAACAACCTGTTTGCCTTGAAATTGAAGTTTACACTTATAACATCAATAGAAAATTTTCGACAACTTTCTGAAATTGCATTGACAGTATACTTGATTTAGCACTTGAACAGTATCGACAACGATCTGTTTACACTTTTAATTTCAAACTTTATACACGATGGATTGGTAGAAAACTTTTGACACTTCTCTTTAAAATGTGCATTAACAGCAACCTTGACTTTAATAATTAAACATTATTTACAACAATTTGATTTATTTTAACATGTGCATGTAGACATTGTTATAAAGCTTTCTTATGCTTTCTTAAAGGGGCTGGTGTAGGGCAACTAACGTGTTAACTCACATATCCTACTGGAAAATAATCTGCCCTTTCAAACTAGCTTTGGTTTTATACAATGCACTCACTATTCTTCGTCACTTATTGACTGATTGTGTACAATGACTGTATGCCTATCCTGAACGATAGCTTCCTGACTGCTATTTTAAAAAACACTGGTTGTGCGTAGCACATTTCTCACTCGTTTTGCAGTCTTTGGTGGCATGCTACGCTTCCTCAGGGCAGCGTGTAGTGGGTAAGGCCAGGTGAACCTGACAGTTGGCCTCCAGGGGACTTCTCGGTACTGGCCTGGCACCAAGCCAGCCTGGCAGGCTCATTGTGGCTGCAGTCTCCGGGCGGATTGGGGCTGCATTCTGGGTTCATCCTCAGCCTTGGTCCGATACAGACCGACAGGCACCCGAGTCTGATCGGTGACCCTGGTGTCCGGAACTGTTGCCAGCGGGACGGTTTCCAGGGGCAGTGGTTCTGATGGTGCTACTGCCCCCGCCCCCCCCCCCCCTGGCTGGGTTGAATTTGTGGGCTCTGAAGACCTCCATGTTGGTTGGATGGTGCCCCTGGGTGTCGGCTTCGACAGCAGGCGACACTGGGACTTCGGCTACCATCTGGGGCAGGCTCTGCTGCAGGTTTTCTTCTGCTGCCCCTCCGGCTGAATGAGGGTGTTGGCCCTGGGTGTCAACCTCGGCAGCAGGTGACACCGAGACTTCAGCGACCATCTGGGGCCAGCTCTGTGGCAGGTTTTCTTTTTTTCTTCTGCTGTCCCTCCAGCTGAAGGAGAATGTTCTTCCATCCGGTCAGGTGCATTGCGACTCGGACCATGGAGACGGGTGACACTTAAGTTCCAAGGGCCTCTGCGACCTCTGCAGGGGAAAGCCCGACGGTTGGCTGCTTCCGCATGCTGTCTAGGTATGGCGCGGCTGAGGGTATCAGCCCAATTAAGGCTTTCAGAAGGGTCTTGTCTGGGCTGGTACTTCTGGTTCGGTCATCCATGGAGGATGACTGCCTTTCAGAGGGGATCGTGATGTTGGTCGGTGTTGCCGGTTTCTCCTCTGTGTGGTGGTTGGTGCTGGCAATGCTATGTTCGCCCTTCGTGGGTCGAGCTTTATGGGGTGTCACCGACGTGCTAACCCCTAACTCTTTGCCCCCTTCTGCCACCGGGCTCGGAGGTGCCCACGTCGGCTGATTTTGCCAATCCAGTGGGCTGCGCCAGGATATCTCGCTGGCACTATGTGTCCATCCCCTTGTCTGGCTTCTATTTTCCGCTTGAATTCCGTGGGGGTTACTGATCGGGTTGTTTACTGTGGTCCCATTGTCCACCCAGGCGGACCATATCTTGTCCTTTCAGTGGCGGTACTTGGCTCAGCTGGTTGCTCGGTCCGAGACAGCTGTGCTTGCGGGGTGGTCCTGGTAGGGGTTCCATCTGTATCGTCCGGCGCTTCAGATGTGGTTGAGGCATTGGCGTTCATGTCGGGGTTGATGGCTTTTCAGAGCGGAAGTTGCATGTGACGTTGGCGGGCCTTTTGGGCCTGGCTTCTGGTCTTCCTCGGTGGGCTTAGAGTTGGTCGGTCCACTACTAATTACAACTGCAGCAGTTGTTCCGGTCCATGTGGTGGGGCTGGAGGCTGGAAGGTCACGTCACAGCTTGATTCCCAGGGGATTACTCAATTTTTTTCCCCTCTGATGCACAACTGGCATTGCTCACAGTTCACCATGCACTTTTGTTTTGGGAGCCAGGGCTGCCCCAAAATAACGGCTTCTCCCATTTCAGGTGCCACTAAGAACTCCATGTGGGTGGTCATTTTGTCGATGTGTACAATTAGTATTATTCTGCCATTGACCGGTAAGAGGCGGTCAGGCTGCACCATCTGTACTCGGCCGTCAAGGGTCATTAGGGGGGGTGGGGGGCCTTTGTTTGGGCATGAGCCGGTCGCTCCAGATAAAATTCCCCATTGCTGTGGTGACAATCACGGCGGCGGTCGCTTACCGGTTGATCTTTACTTTAATTTGGGGAAATTGTGGGGGGTTGGGTCCCTTAATTAACGCTTGTAGTTTGACATTGATTTCTGCTTTCTTTTCGCCCTTTGGTTCCAGTGGGGTCGGCTCTTTTACTCTGTTGGTCACGGCATTTCCTGCCTGTGAGGATCCCTTATTGCTCGGTTGTCGTGGGTCGCGGCCCACTAGTTGCACCTCCTTTTCCCGTGCGGTTGCATGGAAACTGTTGTGTCAGACAGTGTCTGTGAAAGTGACACTCCGGGCAATACCAGCATTTTGGAAGTGTTGAAGGTGCACTGGGAGGGGGCATGCGTGACCTTTTCTCCTTCCCTTCTCCCGATCCTTCTTGGCTGGTGTAGTGTAGAAGTGTGGTGGCGGGTTATTTATGAATGGCTCTGCGGGAAAGATGAGGGAGGGCGAGCGGTCTGTCATTCTCAATTCTATCTTCCCCCTGCCCATCTGTCTGTGGTCCAGCTTGCCCTGTTCACAGAAATTACATTCCGTTTCTTTGGCCCGGTCTATAATTTCTTCCAACGTCCTGGGTTTTGGGCATTGTAGAAAGTTCTGGAGCTTGGGTAGGATTAGTCTTGTTACTTTACGGATATAGTCCTCTTCGGTTCCTTTGGGGAAAATGCGACGGAACATCTGAACTTTCCGACGTATAAACAATTTGGTTTCTTTGCCCGGGTTCGGTGTCATGCTGTAGAATTTGGTAGTTAGGTTTGCTAAAACCTCTTCTCCAGTGAATTTGTGGGCCAGACCATTACTGAATTGTGCCCAATCCGTAATAAACTCACCTTACTTATCCCACCAAGTTCGTGCCTTGCATTTAAACTGGCCCCGGGTGCGGTTTATCTTTTGTTTAGGTGGGATATCCTGTTTGCGTAGTTCCCTTTCGCACTTGGTGAGGAACACAAGGAGGTCTTCATGGGGTTGTCCAGCAAAGTCAGGCATTTGTGGATCCCCTATAGTTTTCACTGGGCCCGATCTCGACGTGTGTCCTGGGTTTGGGGAGTAATATTCGGCTGCGCGTCTGTAGACTTTGCATCGGTACACCATGCCGAGTCAGGTTACCCATTCATCAGACCAACCAATACAACTGTGATGAAAGTTCTCGGCGCATATTATACACCTAACTGTGTAAGCTCCTTGTCCCTGGCATGTTGCCCAGCTTCAAAAGGTTGTTTGTATGTCTGGTACTCATCGCATTGGAACTCGAGTCCGTCGGTGTGGCATACCACGTATGTCCAGCCCAGACAGACGTAATGGAACTGTCGCTGGCAGTGAGCACATTTTATGCGATTAATTCTCTCCCCCGGGCAATTCTACTTAGGGCACTGTTCATCGTTAGGGGAGCTATTGTGTTCTCAACCTGCTCGTTTTCTGTAATGTCAGCATCTGACATACTTGCGGTATTTTGAGTGCCGCTGGGTGTTTTCAGACTCCCCAAAGTCTGTTCTTTGTAGTAGTCAGTTTCTCCTGGCTAATGGGCCTCTCTCACGGTCGTGCTGGCCTGATTCTGCTTAACCAATCTCTCAATTTAAGGTGGATGTCCCACCCACATTGGGTGATAGAAAATCCCCTGGTTTGACACGTGACTGGCTCTAGCAATTGGACCCATCACTGACCCAAAATGATTTTGGTCGGGCGCTAGGCTAGCCACATCCTGGTGGCATGCCACTTATTCTTTATGCGGGATGGGTGCTTTTCCCATATACAACTTTGGCCTCATGGGTTGACGACTGGGTATAATATCTGGTTTCGTTGGAATTGCTCGGCGAGTGACTGTATTGGCTCATGCGGGGATACCTGGACAATGTTTCCCTGTGGCTGAACTGATGCAGATTCATGAGAAGGGTGGTTTCTGTGGTTCAGTGGCTTTCGGCTAAAGTGGTTTCTGATTTGTGGATGTATGAGGTGCTGGATGTTTCGGGTGCCCCACTGAGTGATGGAGGGTTCCTTCCATGGGTGCCTTCAGTGCCGTACAGTATGGCGTGAATTACTGGGTGATACCCTTCAGTTGTCTTACTTAGCGGCTTGAAGGTAGCTGGTACAGCGACGGGTGGAGCTGAAGCGGTGAGCCAACGGAGAACTGCAGCTTGCTCTCGTGAGCTAAGTAGCTTGAACCCGTCAAGAAGGAATTTAAGACCCCGGGGAGATTTAGGGGCAGCTCTTGCCCTTTTTACACTCTTTTGAATACCACCACTGTGGGTAAGTGGTGTTAGGATAAATATCTAGGATCAGACCTGGTTGGAGTGAGGTAGTCGATGTGTAGTGTGTGGACATTGTAGGTGCTGGGGCCGCTGACCATGCTGTAACTCACTCTCAAACTTCAGCACCAGGATGAGGAGTTAGTCGAGTTGTGTAACGTCAACAGGGGTCCCAACACGACGAAGCCCTGGTAGGGTGGGTCTTCCCAAACTCAGAGTGCTACCCAAACTCAGAGTGCTACCTCTCTCAGCACCACTAGTGCGCAATGAGAAAGGCAATCTCCAAGCTGACAAGCTGATCCCACCAGGAATGTGTCCCTAGTGTCGTGGCTCTACCGTTCAATACACTAGGTGTAGAGAAGGGATGGCCTTCCAACTCCAGTTCACTGAGTGTCCCAGAGTTGCTGGTCCCCCCAGACCCAAGGAAGTACCCATCCCAGTACCACTAGTGTGCAATGAGAAGTGTAACCCTCAGACTGGCTGTCCAATTCCTAAGGAACGGTAACCTAGTGTCGGGGCTCTACTGTTCACCACACTAGTGCAGAACGGGTGGCCGTCCATGGTTTTTTGTATGGTGTATGAGGGTGTCGATACGGGAGGAATAAAATCCCAGTCTTCTGCCGTCCCTTGGTTAGGGCTGATGTCTACAGGGAATGGGTGCTAGGATACTGAAATGGTACTCAAAACTCAAAAGTAAGAGAAACCAATTTTTATTCCTTGTCACGGAAATAAACAAAAATGGTGAAGGTACTACCTCCTTTCCCCTAGGGCTTGCAGAAGGTAAACAGCTTACGAGCAGCAGGTGGAGGCGACATGCACAAAGCTAGAGGAAAGGCAGATTAACAAATAGCTAACTTGACTTGGCTTTCCCTAGCTCTACTCTGCTCATCCAGAAAGGACCGATACATGTCTTAGTGTTCAGCTTCAGGACGTCGGATCCTCGATGAAGTGTCAAGAGAGAGGTTTAGAGCTTCAGCACCACGAGTGTGTGTGACGAAGGTATATTATGATGTTTACAGAAAAAACAAAATGCTAATAATCCACTACCAGGTTTCGCTGTCATACCTTGCAGTCCGAATCATAACATTAAGATAATAACATATAACTTTCTTCAATACTTATAACTTTTCTACAGAAAGTTTTATCTTCCTTAGTTACATCATAATTAGTACTTATAATATTTCTATAAATTCTGTTTGGATTAAAATCACTTGTGTAGTACCTTCTTCTGTACATTGTTGATGTCACTAACATTGCTAAATCCCTTCGCCTTGCAGTAACGATCATTGAACCAATAACGGGGAATATAATGCAGTAACAACTAACCTGGGAATAATTTTTCTCCGTATATCTGAAAACAATGAATATAAAATTACAACCACAATACTTTGCAAGGGTGTATTGTGGTTGTAATTTTATATACACCGCAAGGGTGTATTGTCTTTAAATTACCCTTACAGGTTAAACTGTTCACTGTCAATGATCACTGGCGGTGTGCATTAAGTATTTTGTTGTGTGTCACATGGCTACGCTATGAATCACTAAACCTTGGTTGGCAGCTGAGTGGTGCTCTCTCTGGCTCGCTTTGCTCGCCAGACCCTCCCCGGTCACAGTTGTAGATAATCTCAGAATGCTGATGTCATTCGAGAAAGTTAAGACCATGTATTCGGTTACATATCAAGTATAAAATTACATTACATAACATATGGTGTATTGTGGTTGTAATTTTATATTCATTGTTTGTTTTGAGATTAATGGAGGATAATTATTCCCAGGTTGGGTGTTACTGCATTATATTCCCTATTATTGGTTCAATGATCGTCATTGCAAAGCGAAGGGATTTAACAATGTTAGTGACATCAACAATGTACAGAAGAAGATACTACGCAAGTATTTTAATCCAACCATTTTGGTGCTCCAAGAGGAATGGGCGGCCATTCCCCAGGAAACCTTCCCCACCTGATTGAAAGTATGCATTATTTTAGAGTGCGGGCCTGTCATCAGTGCTAAGGGTGGGCCAACATAATATTGCCTACCAGTCTTCCCGATGGATGACAGCCAAAACTTTTACTTTATTTTCAGGTGGCTGTCTGGATATTTTTGATCATGTACTGTAGTATTTCATGATACATGTCCCAGATGTGATTGTGCATTCTGTACAGGTAATTGGTTGATTTCTAATATATTCCAGTTGTTGAGCATTCGAAGAGAACGAGAAAGTACTCTATCATCTCCAGTCAGAAAAAGCATGCGAGTGAAAGGTAAGTCCTAAAGGATAGGCATATCTTGTTACAAACTTGAATACAGTGGCTTTGTTGGAACTATCCAGTTGGCTCAAGTAATAGTTTCCTTGAAACACTTCCAGTATTGTGGCACAGTATTTCCTCTCCAAACTATGTTAATTAAAACCAGCAGCTAGTATGGGTAGTTTCAAATAATAATGAAAGAAAACCGCAACATACAAGTGTGTTATCCCCATACTTATAAATATGGGTGACAAGTTTTGTACAGCCTATAGGTGGTGGTTCGATAGTAACATTTGTAAATGCTGTAATAAATAGCAGAACTAATTATGATAATCCAACATTGAGTGTTGCGACATGTATCATTTTAGACTTAATGAAACTTGGAGGTTAACACTGGTCGTGTAGGTTGGCGACTTGGCACAAAATCGGCTGTGGATGGTACCACAATATCTCTTTATTGTTGCACTAGCCCATTTAGGTAAAGCAGATTTACCAGAGTATTCGAGTACCTGCTTCTTTGGCTATGATGAAGCAATGGGTCAGCTGGGACCAGCCGTCTCCGTTGCAGTGCTGGATGATGAGTTACCGTACAGAATGGTACCGTACTTCCTGCTCCACTCTGCGGCTTCGCTGCTGCCAAAAAAGTTGTTGGCTATGCTGGCCTGGTGTCAGTACCAATTACCAGGGCACGAGCTGCCGGATGGTAGTCTATGTCAAGCCTAGTGTGTGTGGGGAAGAAAATAGGAGGCCGGCTGGAGAGGGAGGCAACTCCAGGTCCGTGCCTTACCTCAATTGGCATAGAGGTAGAGTTGATACTTAACTATCCCCTTGATAAGTGGAAGTAGTCGACGTGACGTTGCAAACCCTGTGTGCTCCAATCAGTCTTGCACCACTGGCGCACGAACCTGGAGCGGTGGGTCGTGTGGGCCATCTTCCTACTACTGCTGGGTGTGGTCCAACAAAGGTCGGGCCTCCAGACCCAGGCTAATACTCCTGCGAGCACCATTGGCACTCCGGCAGCAGTACAGCCTGGGGTGGCTGTCCTGCCTCTCTTGGATGAGTACGTAGTGGTTTTGGCTCTACCATTCTATACACCTTAGTGCATAGAACGGGTGGCCGTCGAAAGTGGTGTGTGTATGCGACATACAGATTCCTGAAGGGGATCTGCAGTCCTACTCTGTGGTTCGTACAGGGTCACACGAGGGTCTAGTATGTATCCAGCAATTGGAAAAGTCATTTCCTATAAAACAAATCACTCGGGATAGGAACAAAAGTGTGTTTGTTATAAATAATAATGGAACTACTTTCCAGCCATCGTTACCAACTTTACTGTGCTAATGTCACTCAGTGCACCCGTTAAAATATATGCAGGAATGGGCTGTGACATTTTTCTAAGGTTGGTTTCGAAAGTGCTCACTTTATCATGAACAGCCTTTACCTATTCATAACAGTGTGAGAGAAACCAATTGACCAAATACCTGTTCAATACTTCATACAAAATCATTTCTTGAATTTTTTAATGAAGTACAAAAAGCATGTTGCAATGAATCCTGCCATATTGTAAACTTTCATACCTTCATTACGCCTTATTATATTCAAGTTTTTAGGTGTATTTAACACTTCTGAGAAAAGGTTTATACCCCCAACTTGATAGTATAACTTAGAATAGTGAGGGGGCCGGGAGGTGGGTAGCCTAACTGTGCTCAGGTTTCCACTTGCCTTCCCCGCCTGAGGCTCGCATTCCTGACAGCTCCGGACAGTAACCACATGAGACTACAGGATTGCAACTTGCATGACTGACATTCTACCACCTGGGTAATATTGTACAACAGTGGCACTGTGAAGTACTTATTGGTGTCTGGTGAAGAAGCTGACATATAGATGCAAATCAACACTGAATGTTATTTTTTTGCAAATTAACTGAATTGGGTGAGTAGCTGATAATAAATATTATCTCTGTCTAATGAAACAAGAGACCAACTTGTATTAACCACTTATTCTTTTTCATGTAAGTCTCCTTCATATATATATATATATATATATATATATAACATAGAAATGTAATGCAAGTCTCCATAGAAATAAGCAGGCACGCAAATAAGGTCCGAATTGTACACTTACCGATGTCATGCCAGGCTTAAAATGTGCACTACCTCATATAAAACATAGAAATGTAATGCAAGTCTCCATAGAAATAAGCAGGCACGCAAATTATGTCCGAATTGTACACTTACCGATGTCATGCCAGACTTAAAATGTGCACTACCTCATTTTTACGAGGTAACCGTACTTCCATCGAAGAAATTCTGATTTTTTTGACAATACAGTCAAAAATTTGTTTTGTCTTTTAGCGAATAAATAAATAAGCATAACCGCCAATTTTAAAATGTTCACAATTATGAGTTCTATGAGGCAGTGACGAAAAGTTTATATTTTCTGATGCCTATATTGGTAATACGTTTAACACATGTGACTTAAGTATTTCATGATAATGTATCAATTTTGTTTATATTCACCCCCATCCCCATTAATTCTTTACTTTTTTTTTTACATTAATTTCCATTTGAACAGTTTTCTCTAGGAATAAACATCTGACTCAATCCCAACATTCATTACCACCATTGTAATTAATGCTAATGTACACAATGTTTGTATAAATCTCTAAGAGCTTGTTTTGCCATTAGCATGACCTATATGGGGTTTTCTATCAATTCAGTATTTCAAGATATTTCAGTTATATTAAAAAAAAAATTTTAAGTGCAAAAATAATTAACACAATAGTTTATGGCATATTTAAGAATACATGTCACTTTGTGATAAACATTTATGCTGAATAAAATATTGTATCTTGGCAATTTCATAAACTGCAAGCTTCCAAATTAATAAATGCGAAACTTAAAAAACAAATGATAGTGTCTCATCACTAGTACATAAATTTTCATATGTACTGCATATTTAATTTCAAATAATATTATTTCAATACAACATCTGCATAGCTCAGCCAACACTACACAAGACTCAGCTCTTTTAAATGAATTATTAAAATACAAAACCTGAAAAGACACAAACAATTTAAATGTAATACTGACAGCATACATTTTAACGGCCATACATAATACGCAAAAAGTTATGAGACATTCATGATACAAAATTGCCGCACTTGGCCTAGCCCAAGGTTTGTGAACTAAGCCCAGGCCGCCTCTGCTCTGGCCATTCTGCCAGTGAATGCATGTGCGGAATTATTGCGCCATTGGATTCCTCACCAGATATCATTGCTTGGTGTGACCATCGCTCTGTGAGTTTGGTGGCAGACGAACCTCTCCTCCGCCGCCTACAGACAGTTGCTTCCCCCACTCTTTGACTCCACTTGGCCAGCTGAAGAATACACAGCATGTGTGGGACACCTCCCAGCAGCAGAAATGTAGGAGAATGTGTTTCATCAAAAGTAAATTGTGGGACGTATGTATATCTATCTACCATTTAAATGAGAATTTTATACTCTAAGCATGTGTATTTTTATATGTTTTTGTTCTTAATTACACACAAGCCATAAAACACCATTGTAAAACCGTATCTTCAGGAATTTTTTTACCATGTGGCAAGCACAAGTGAATTTAAGCAAATTATCAAACATAATTTAAGTTCAGCACCAGAAAAGATAGAAAAGAGCACATACACAAAATTTTCAAATTACAAAACATTTATTAAATAAATGCACAAATCAGCTGGTTCCATTCCAGATCATAAGCGTTGAAACATAACAGCCTTATTCTAAAATGCCGTTACCAATTTACGTGACGCAAGGTGCTTCGTTAACAAATAGCACACCAAAAAAAATATTAGTAACATTAATAATCTCCCAAAATATTAAGTGAAAGATTATTAAGCTGAGTTTAAAAGACTATCATTCAAACAAGATACCCTAATAATACTGAATACAAATATTTAAAAAAAAATTACATCTTTATGCAGTCACTTCCTGGTGACAATTCCTTAACAACATACAATTACCTTCTGTATACTTACACAATTCATCTGAAAACCACAAAAATACCGCTGCAGCGTGATTAAAATATTTTGAATCCTAAAGTGCACATTATCCTTAATCTTGACTGCACAATAAAGTGCAAATTGCGGAAGGTCAGTAAACACAGCCTTCGTTAACCTAGGTCAGTTTATTTCTCAGAACCAGAGGCACCTTGCCAAAACAAAACCTCGGCATTGCTTGTTACACTACAGCTGTTAAAGATTTTCTGCATCTATAATAACGCTCTTTAAATGCAAACGAGCTTCCTAAACATTTTGAAAAAATTTTACAAACCCTGATTTAACAATTTCCTGTGTGGTCCTTCCTGCCGCTTGCAATACAGATGTCTTGGCCTCAGCCCGGGGGGGGGGGGGGGTGGATCGTGGAATGTGTCGACATGCAGGAAACGAGGTTGTGCCGAGTGGCCTGTGTCCTTGGTGCGTGAAAGCACGCTTCTCTGCACTCTGAATCATATAACAATTATGTCCAGTTAACTTAGTTTATTCTTCCGCTGTACAACTCTATATTTTTCTACAAAACTTTTTAACGCCCCATAATTTATATTATTTTGACTCCTTTGTAGCGGTATCTGGCCTCTGTCAACGTATAATCAATAGTCATTACTATTTAATTTATATGATAGCTCTATCTGTTGATACCAACTTATTTAATTATGCCTTAATGTAATTCTTCCATTTCAGCTTGCTACTTATATATGAATGTAACATAATCTGTTTTCTGTATATAATTGTATTTTATTATATTTACACACAAAATGACTGTATGGGAGTTTCTCCTACATAGCAGCGTACTATGAAGTCTCTTGCATTAATTTATATAATAAACAACCTGGATTAGTTACTTGAATGGCCTTCTATGCTTTTAAGCTTCAAATATTACTATGCCTTGCTTATTTTATATATATATATATCTCCTTTGTTGCTAATGTTCTTAGTGATTAATTCTATATTGAATGACAGTTCAACCCCACAACACGTCCATTTTCACCTTCACTTTTCTGTAATGTGCACAATGCTAAGTGCTAATTTTAGTAAAATACGCAAGTGTTACTATTTTATGTGTTCTTGATTTGAACATTCTAATTACTTAATTAAACTTATCACTACTATTACTTATGGCAATCTATTATCTATGTAAGAACACACGATTAGTGAAGGGTTATTCACTATATGATAGCCACGTCTTTTTGTGGCATCTGGTACATTATCACAGCATACTCTGTATGCAACGAGCCGCCTCTGCACCGCTCGTGCGACATCTTGGTTGTAACATTTAAACCCATTTTCACATTTCTATTTCATTTCTGCCATTGTATCCTGGAATAGCTTCCAATTTGCCCTCTGGACAATGGCATGACTTTGGTTGATGTCTGAACTGTGGTTTATTTTTCAACCACAAAATTTCCTCGCTCAGGCAGGAAGCAATGTCCTTAGAGTATACCCAATATATCTAATGATAATGTGAATGAAATTGATGTGCACTGGAGGGCAGTGTGGCGGTTTACGCCCATGCGTGCTCGGTCGCACTCGAACTGCTTGTTCGACAAGATCTCTGCTATGTGTGCACTCGTAACAGTGTCGTTACCTGCCTGCTTGAGAACTTAACATATCTTTACGTGAACTACGAGGTTGCAGTAAGCTACCATGTTGCCTTGACAGTTAAGGGACACAAAATTGTTCTGTATTGCAATTTGAGAGACTCATTCTTGGTTCTATTAATTTCGTGGCACTGACTATTTGGAATGTGATAAACATATACAAGTGGCGTGATGTGTGCGCTAACACGGGCGATGGTACAAAATAACAATTCTTAACTTAATGATATTGAACCCTCGTTTCATTAATTTGACTCCTTGCCCCTTTTATATGCTGTCATTTTAAACAATTCTTACTTTTGTGTAGGCGGGAGGGGTAACAACTCTAATTGGGGGGAGGTGGTATCTACTATTCCTCACAACTGATTTTGACTCTTTACTGTAATTAATTTCTTAAATTTCAATGCCACTATATTGAATTATACTAAAGCTGAGCGTGCTTTGAGGTCAAGTAAAGCCCCAGCTTTCAACAACTTCTGTAATGTTGTTAATTGCTATCTTTAGCCCGCGAGTATGGAAGAACACAACTTTTTCGACTATTTAGCATTACTATCAATTGGCTATTAGTTATGTACTTTACTGGCTTGGCCTACGAGAGTTTGGAAAGGCACGACATGGCGCCTCCACCATTTGCTGTGGTCCTTCCTGAAGGGAGGAGACCACGCACTTATAAGGGGTATTCATTCAGCTCAGGCTAACAGGCTGTCCTTGTCCAACAGACACTCTTATTACATTAATAGCAACTTGTGTTAAGGGTCGTAACACTGAAGGTGAAGTCAGAATAAAGACCTAGTTGTGTCCAACATCTTTATGCACTTTAGCCAATATATAAATAACACAACTTGTACAAATTCACAAGCTCGGGGGAGTTAATTAATATATTTAATTAACCATTAAATAAAGCCACTGATATCAAATACTATTTAGTCTCTGACTGGAACAGGGTCACCTGAACGTAGCCAAAGGCTGCTCTGCACAAGTCTCGAGTCGGCGGCAACGGAACGCCCTCTTGCGGTTTGTCTTCAGGTGGCAGCTGTGTAGAGGTTTGCAGGCGGCGGGCTGGTGGCAGGTCCCGCTTCGATGCCCCACGTGCACTAAATAGCGCCGCAGGTTTATAAAACAATCCTCTGCTCAAGGCTTCGTTCTGGATTCCATCGTGATCGTGGCATCTTCCAGTCAAGCGTCGGATACTAGCTTGGCAGATCACAGCAATTTTTAATGAGCCAGTCCACATATTGACTGCTTTTCTCATGTTTGGAAAACTCTTTATTTGGAATGTCAATATCCTTAGACCTGGGAAATTTTACATTACCCATTAACTTCACACAGCGGGGTAGCATTCATGCCCCTAAGAGCCCTTTGAGATTAAGATACATATTAAAATTTTATAAAAGGTTATAAAATTTATAAATTACCTGAGCAGCGGCAGAGACGCATGACAAAATTACCAGTCATAAAATTGTTTCAAATGCATAGTTCAAAGGATTGACCGGCGATGTGGATAGCGAGCATAACCAACATTAAAAGCGTGCAGGTAATGGAGCGGCATTAAATCTACAAATCTCCAGGAAAAAAAACTACAGTTCTCAAAAACTCAAAAAATAACAACTGTAACCAATTTAATTCCAAACCAAATTAAGAGTATGCATGCCGAATATGGATTTTACAAAAGAAACCGCACCCCAAAAATTACTCTAGTACTTCCACTACAACACCGACAAACTACATGCCCAATCAAATAAAAGCTCTTTGCCACAACTCACCAGTTTTATAATTACAGGCCGCACCTTCCTAATAAATTTAAAAAATACACTACTCATATCACTAAGGCTGAAGCCTTTAAGCACTACTATAATATTTAGGTGAAAGAATTACTCATCGCACATTTTATAGCTGGAAGATCCTGGCAGAAGGTGATTTCGGGTGCCGATCGGTGAGCCAGCTGATGAGCAGTAGGAAGGCAGGTAAAATTGTAAGGAAATCATTCTGAGGTCCGACACCTTGAAAAGCCAGTATTCAATTCAAATGGCAGTACTCAAGGGGAAAAGAAGCAAACAGGAGGAGGGTAAGTGAAAGGAGAGTGGGGAACGAGCGACACCGAGATTGCAAGGAGCGTGATGCACCTGATGGCGGCAAACAGTACTATCGGCAGCGAGCAATTCAGAGGTTCCAAACTTTAAAAAATATCAAATTTACAGGAGCACCCATTCATCCTTTCACTATCAGCATAAGAAATATGAATTTTTTATCTGTTATGGGAAGCTGTAAATTTTCAAAACAAAAAAACCCTACAATTACGTCCCAAAGACAATCTGTATAGGCATCTTAGTAATTTAAAATTTGGAATTGACTCACCCTCTATTGTACCGGCAGTTCCACCTTTCCTCGCCAAGTCCTGCATCACTTGTCTCAAAACATCTATGCTGACCTTTGGTTTGTAGATAATACCAGTTGTCCTAGGTGGCCTGCAGAGACAGTTTCCTCAAACATTGTATCAACGTAGTTCGGACAGCTCCTGTAGAAGTCATTTTTGGATGAGATTTTGCTGTGATTTGCTTCACTAATTTCACAAACTCAAGTTGTTATTAACAAAGAAATAAAAATAGTAGAATCGTCCCTTTTAACTGACCACACTAATGGAAGCAGAGTAGCGCAGCTTTCCGTCTACATGATGTAACATTTCAGTTCAATCAGATATGCAGAAATTACTTCAATGGTAATATTTACATGAAAAATATTGAGTCAAAATTTTTTTCACCAATTTTATTTTCTCGTTTTTCTTCTCACACAAAAGTAGACTATTCTCAAAAAAATTCAATAAATCATTCACTCTTCTCAGATAAATTCAAAACGTACATCTTCTCAAAACATATTGACGATTAAAATTATAAACATCTTGCAACAATTATATTAATAAGCTTATTTACCATTGTATCATTTTTACAACTTTTTCCTCAAACGTCCATACCTTGAGTTGGTGGTATGATTTCTGTTAAAGAAAAATAATTTTGATTTTTATTTCTGCGTTACTTATGTTGTCATTTGTCCTCTAATTGGCTATTGTCTAACCACGCCACATCTCTCCATTAACCAGCAATTGCGAGATGAGAGATAACTTGTAATGATGCAATATATTTATTTATTAATAATATATATTATAATAATTTTAATGGGACTTTTGGTTAAATTCCCTTTTTCATTTCCAAGTGAGTGTAATATTTTCTTTGCTGCCACATGAAACAGGAATATCTTATCAGTGTTTGAAGTTTGTGGCCATGTTCAAATGTTTATCTGTAATGTGTGTGTTTTTCTGAAATCGTCAGTTTCGTAGGTAGAAGTTTTTTACTTCGTTCGTAAGCACATTTTGTTCTAGAACTTCAATATAGTTAGCTGCGATGCAGTTCGATCTGGCCAATAGAAGAATTTTGTGTCATGTATTGCCATATTTGGTGTGAGGAGTGGAGAGGCATGTGTCGTGAGTGCGGAGTGCCTGTTGTGCACAGAACAAATTATAACTAGCCGTGAAGGAGGCATGATGGCGGGTGACGTACCCGTCTTTGTCTCGCAATTAAAGCTTTGGAGTGATGTCATTAGTAATTGAACTACTGTGGCGATGTTCTTTTTCGTGTTGTCTCATTGTACTGTTTGTGAATCTGCAATATTATAAGATGATGAACCTTTCATATGGAATTTAATGAAATACTCCGAGACTTGGAACTTTTTCTAATGATAATATGGCACCTTAAGTCTCATGACTACAGATATAGAGAAGCTAAGCTGTGATGTCCAGTTGTTATTTTAATGACTGCCACTGTACGTTTATGGCACCCAACATGGGGTACGATTAACACAACTTAAAGTACTGTGTTTACAACATAGAAGTACTACATCAATTACAAGTCCACTGCAGTTCCGAACAAGTGAGAGGCAATCAGTATGCCAAAGTTCATATAGTTTACAACTACAAAATTTCCACGCAGCATTTCCAGTGTTCCAGATTCCAGAGAGCAATGAAGGGTCCAGGTATCAATCAACACGATATAATCATCACAGCATTATACAAGGTATTTATTCAGCCGTGTCGGAGAAGTAGCCACCAAGTCAATTCTGTATAGGTTATGTTGTTATAAAAAATCGCAATTGTGAATATTGTCCATTTCTTGTTATGTTTTTTTGTGTTTTAATTTTCTAAATGCATTTGTAAATTTGTTTCTATATTAAAGTGATAACTGTTAAATATATTCATAATGGCTGACAATGTGGAAGAGAGCCCTTCAGGTTCAGATCTTAGCAATGTAAATAAGGCTAACCAAAGGAAAAAAATGCCTGAAATAAGTGAGCAACTAAGTTTGCTCGTAAAACTAGTTAAAGAACAAACAAACGAGTTTCATGAATTTCGGAACAAATTGAAAAAGGGATTTCAACAGTTAGCAGGAAAATTCAATGACCAGAAATTAGAATTACAAAAAAATTAGACAAGGTAATAAGTGCAGTAGATAATAATACTAAGGATGTGGTAGACTTAAGATTGAAACTAAATGTCAATGTCAAAAGGAATCGGGTTAGGGAGGAATGTAATACTAACTGTAGAAAGGTTTTAATTAACTCAGTTCCTGTAAGTGAAAATCAATTGCTGCTGCAAATTCATAGTTTTGAGGATAATATACAAAATTGTTCAGAATTAAATGCATCGAGGGAAAGTGTAGTACAGGAAGGGAAACTTCAGGTAAAGAGTGTGAAAAAACATGTTTGTAATATTTTTAAGCTACAATTAGGAATGTATATTGCGTTGCACCAGTCAGGATTTATTGAGAGTACAGTACATATAGTAAAAGATTATTGTGAAAGTGGTAATAATAAAGGCAGACATTCTGCAATTTAGATTAGGTAATAAGTTTTAATATTTTTCTTGTTTAAGTTCGTAATAATTTTATCCTACAGTGATAATATATGAATGATAAGTTAATGTGTTTATTTTGAGTAATAATTATTTTTTTAGAATAAGCATATAAGGTGGAGGAAAATATTGGGTTAATATATGCAGGATAAATGTGGTAAATTATAAGATTTCCATTTTTAAGCCTTGGAATAGGCAACAGTGAATAATGATATATTAGTGTGGTTGGTGAAAGATGTCAAACTTGCTAACTTTGAAATGGTTAGTTTGTTTAAGAAATTATTATTATGAAAGGATGTTAATTTTTTGTGTTAATAAAAGAGGTACATTGTTAGTGTATTCATGCTTAATAGTAATGTTTAAAAGAGTATTTCTGTCAGATCAGGCATAAAGGGTAACTTCTGCTACCAGTAGTTTTTCAGGAAAGCTGGTATGACCTGTGCTCTGAATTTTCCTACTGCTTTTTCCACTGTTCTAGTTCTGTTTTTCTCCTGTCTAGTCTGTAGTGGGTGGCACGTGGCGACCTTTCTTTTAGTCGACCAATGGGGCCCCACTCACAAACATCTGTCCTGTTGTCTGTTTCGTTACTCGCATCTGTCCTGAAATTTTATTGTTTGCCTTCTTCCACGCCAATTCTTCAGCAGTATGTTAGAGGTTAGCCCTGACCCGATCATTGACGTGGTGCCAGATGCTCAGATGAATATTGAGGTTAGGTTTGAAGAACGGTGAATATTAAATTTGGAAAGTTCAGGTTTTGTATTTGGTTACCCGGGGCACCAGACATTATTTACCAAATAATGTAGATGATGTCTGTAGAGCTAACTCGTTCTTCTCAGGGTCGTTCGACCAACGACCACGACGTAATCCCTCCAGGGATTGAAGTACTCCTGAAATTTATATGTTTTCTTACTGATTGCATGGTGAGATATTTGGGCTCTCCACACACCCGTACGATACTGTTCATTACTCCGCAATTACATGTTAACCTTATAACACTTTATTATACACTTGCATGGTTGAAAAAAAATTTGTGGGAGTAAGCGCGTACCTGAAATGCAGTGTAGCGACCTTAATAAAAATACAAGCGTTATTTTTAACGTTACTATGTATTTCTTAGGCGTTCTCTTACATGTCTCGGTTTAAGACAACTTACAGTGCTGCTGAACTTAACCCATCAGCGTGGGTGAAACAGAAAAATAGACACGTGGTCACACAACGGTTAAGGTGAAAAGTAAAATCTACTGAGGCGATACAAACTGTGGGTGGGTGCGAGGGGCTAAGTCTCGGGCTGCTGATAATAAAGCGGTTCCGTTAATTAATGTCTATTGCTGTTAAATGATCTGAAGCAAAAGTTACGTGCTGCCCAAGCGTGCGAAAACGCGAGCCACAACATAACACAGCACCCCTTGCAAGACGGACAGACTAACTTGTCGGGCGTGGCATGCTGGCCTTCTGGGCGGGCTGGCACACCACATGGAACTACTTGCTACACGTTTCACTTGCATAAAAACCCTTTGCACTTACTTTGCTGACTTCCTACACGTCCACAAAAATAACCCTTGCTTTAATTAAGAACATACATGTGCACTGGAAAGATTAGATGGGGATGGTAACACGTGAGAATGAAAATTACATGAAACAACAGAAAATACTTGCAATGGAAATATTATGGCAATGAGGCTTTTGATTAGGTGTCTCATGTGCACACGTATCCTCATGTGGCACCGCAGTGCCTTTTAAGCCGTTAAGAAACATAATTACTAGACTTGGGATCTTTTTTCAGATCACTGTACCAGCGCGCTTATGGCCACTATCCCTTGTCTATGGGATTTGCATCACACTTGCATTGCACCTTCACTGCTCCTTGCATTGCACTTGCACCTGCATTGCCAGCAGCACAAAGTGCACTTACTCACTGCGTTGCAGCAAAATCGGTGCGGTGGGCAAACAAACTATTGGAAAAGGGGGATACGCAGCACGTGTCAAATGTCCCCCAGCTGCACGTCACTTGCGGTAGAGGCATACCCTGGCCTCTGCTCTGCATTGACGTAATGCGTAGGGGCTTCTTGTTAGCCCCCAACGCTCTGGAATCCCCAAGTGCTGCTCATGTCCCATGCTGTCTTGTACGTGATGTGACATCGAGATGCTCACGCATGTTGTACATCCCGCCAGCGGCTGTCTCCTGCGCCGAAACTGTCGGACCTGCCATCTCCGCTGTCGCTACTGCTGTCTTCTTGCACGTTGTTTTGCTACCGCCAATAGCTAGTCGGACAGGCGACCCCTGAGGGTGATTGGCCACCCTCGGATGACTCCCCAGCTGACGTCACAGTTGGTCCTGCTTGCTGCTGACGTGTTCTTACCATCGACCTTTTGTGCAGTGACAACTGGCACCCTATTGTCGGATAGGGAATCTTCCCCAGGAGTGCTGCCGCTGGTCCCAGTCCTGGGTATTGAACAGGGGCGCTTGTAGTCACTCTGTCAATCACCTTGGGATTGGCCTCTGGATGCTTGACCTCTGGTGCCATGTTGCCAGGCGACATCACGCTTTCTGCACCTGCTGTTGGTGTCCCTGGGGAGGGTGCAGATGCACCTTCCTCTCGTGCGCTCTCTTCTGGGAGCTCTTCCCCTATGTCGCCATTGTGAGGCTACGGGCCACTTGTGATTTCCTCCTTCTCCTTCACTTGCATGTTGCATCTCACTTGCTAGAGGTGTTGGGGCTGTGGTTTCCACTGCTGTCTCGCTTCTTGTCCGGTATCGGCGACACTTTGGCATCCGATGGGGGCACTCTTGTGGGAGGTGCCGCACCACCTTCCTCCTCGCTTGCATTGCTGGCTTGGCAGATGGTGTGTCCTCATGGGGGTTTTGGGCTCCGGGTGCGTCTTTGCCGCAGACGTCTCCGGGCAACAGACGGATTGCATCCCGGTGCACCCTTACACACCTTCCCCGTTACATGCTCGTGCTAATTTTATGCAGTGATTTTGATGGACGTGCTGCTGTCTAGGTGGAGTGGCTATCCCTGCGCATGGTGTTGTCACATTTGGCGTGTGATTGACGTGGGACTCGAACCCATGGCCCTGAACTGATTTTGAAGAGGGGTGGAGAGGAGGATTAATCTTCCCCGCCCATCGCACCGTGATGACTGACATGTTGATGTGGGGCCACGAGAGGAAAGGGGGGAGGTGTGACTCGTCGCCCGCATCCTGCCGCATGACCGAATGATGAGTGGGCCGAATGTAAACAAACACACATGGCTGTCAATATGCATGCGTACTACCAGACCAAAACAACAGGCGTGAATGTGATTGAAATGAATGTCTCTGTCTTGCTTTGAAATGTCTTGCCGAGATACAATGTCATAGTTTACATTTGCAATCTCCTACTATTTACACTGCACTACAAACAAAAAAAAAATGGTTTCTCTTCACTTGGCCTCAACACTTGCTTAATTTTTACATGCGGACCCTTGCATGGTGGTCGCGTGCAGTCGCATGAACGGTGTACAAACATTTGAGAATTGGTTCGCTCAATTCATGAATTGCCACAGCAATGTGACAAACTAACACTCACAGTGGTTTACATGCCTCTCGATTGCTTTTGTTTGGTGTCCTTTTGCCTTTGTCGTTGTGTAATTGTATGTGCGTACATTGCACATGCTTTGCGCAGGAGTTGTTATTTACATTTCCCGTTCTGTCACTGCCTTCCCCTTGCACGAATGTGGTGTTGCACACTGTTGTTTCATACGCAATAGGTGATGAGGTGAATGGCAGTTTACAGGTGAGCAGGGACCGAACACACTGGAATTTCTTGCATGGTTGCACTTCCATTAACCTGTTCATCCTGCATCCGTGCATCCTCAGTGGTCCTGCGGACTGCTCAAGGCTGGTTACGGCACCCTCTGTGCGAATGGTACCTCGTTGAAGTGCAGTACCTGCAGGCATGAGACGGGCGTGAAGTTTGCACCGTCATCCTGCAGTTAGCTGCGGTGCTGTGAAACTATGGTGTGTGTTAGTTCAATTTTGCTCTCAGGTGTGCACTGCCATGGTACGGCAGCTGATATCGATCCAGCCGGCTGGCCATGTGGCGCTGTGTTTACCGCCGCTGAGATTGGCGCGGCAGAGAGTTGTGGCACTCTGAGCCATGACAGCTCACTTCCTGCGTTGGACAGGTGTACTGCAGCCGCTAAAACTTGTGCTAGTGCTGACTGCATGTCCTGTTCACTTCGCAGTGTAGGTGATAATACTTGTAGTGACACTTGTGGCCTGCTGTTGGTTGGTTTTGTTGAAAATTTTGAAGGGTGAAATGTCCTTTCGTTTCACTGTCTGTAACCTTAAAGTTCCTTTTGCACAAACTTGGTTGATACTATTTGAAACATTTACACTGCTTTGTTGTTTGTCCAAAAAGTTTGTACTGTCACTGGTGCACTCGCAGTTGCTCCCAACGTGGTTGGTTGCTCGACTGGTCTTACGATTGCATTGACAGAAGCGTGTGCCCATCTCATACTGGTCTACCACATCTGCTGGTAGTGGGCTTAAACACCGCAAACACACGTGTGCCGATGCACCACAGGGTGTTTGGCCAGCCATGGTTGTTGGTAAACAATACCACGTGAGCGGTGTGGAAGTATCACAGCGCTGTGCGAGCAACGGTTCAGCGATGACGTGGCACGGCTGTCCCCACTCGGCGTGGTGAAGGGGTGAACGACTCGTGGTGCGGCACGGGTGGTAAGCTGTTCGCCGGTGTGCGGATAGTGTGGGAGAAGAGGGAGGAGCTTTTAGCCATTCATTTCTCTGACTTCGCTTCTCGCCACTCCTCCTCAGCGTGATGCGGTTGGCGTGCGGCGACTCACCCTGGTTCTTTGTTCTTCTGTGTATCGCCAAGGTATCGCGGTCTGACATCATGCCACTGCCACAATATGGCTGACTTTCCTGCCAATGCTCCCTTGTGCTGAAAAATGGCAGCGCTTAGCGGTTCTCGTGCGCTTTTCTCATTGGCCACATGCATCCTTACTGCCGGTTCCTGGGCGTCTGGAAGTCATCGCCATGCTGCAACTGACTTTACGGGTTGCCTGGCTAACCACGCGACTCCCTCATTTCGGGAATTTACAGGAAATACTCAAGAAAAATTTTGGAAAAATTGGGTAAAAAAAAGTTTTTGCAGAAAAAAAGAATTTTGATTAAGGTTCTGGAGAGATTTGCCACAAAGTTGGGTGACACTTTGACATACTCAAAGGGTCCAAAAGGCATTAGGATGAAGCCAGCCACACGTTTGGCAGCCACTTTGACGTGGTGTCAGATGAAGGCTAAGGTTAGGTTTGAGGAGCAGTGAATATTAAATTTGGAAAGTTCGGTATTTGGATTTGGTTACCCGGGGCACCAGACATTATTTACCTAATATTGTTGATGATTTCGGTAGAGCTAACTCGTTCTTCTCAGGGTCGTTCGGCCGATGACCATGGCGTAATCCGTCCAGGGATTGAAGTACTCCTCTGAAATTTATATGTTTTCTTACTGATTGCATAGTGGGATATTTGGGTTCCCCACACACCTGTACGTACGACACTGTTAATTACACTGCAATTACATGTGAACCTTAAAACACTTCATTATACACTTGCATGGTTGAAGAAAAATTGGCTGGAGTAGGCCCGTACCTGAAATGCCTTCCAACGACCTTAATAAAAATACAAGTGGTATTTTGAACATCACTATGTATTTTATTAGGCGTTTTCTTACACATCTCGGTTTGAGACAACTTACAGTACTGCTGAGCCTAACACGTCAGCATGGGTGAAACAGAAAAATAGACATGTGGTCACACAATGGTTAAGGTGAAAAGTAAAATTCACCTAGGTGATGCAAACACTGGGTAGGTGCAAGGGGCTGAGGATCGGGTGGCTGATACAAAAGTGGTTCCGTTAATTGTCTATTTGTTGTTAAATGATCTGAACCAAAAGTTGCATGCCGCCCAAGCATGCGAAAACGCGAGCCACAACGTAACGCACAGCACCCCTCGCAAGACAGACTATATTATTATTATTAAGTCTATTTTTGTGGCGAAGTTAAGGTATTATTACAGTCTCTTACACTTGACCACTTTGCATAATAAAACAATTACACAAAACTTAATGTCTACTCCGGCATACATACCAGGCATCATTGTAACACATTAAACAGTCTGTCATTCATATAAGCAATATTCTATGGATGAAATACTGCTTTTTGACTTGCCAGACAAATTTGTTTTAGTAATGGATAATGCACCATGTCATTCCGTAAAAGTAAATAAGCCTTCTAGTAGGTATTCTTTGAAGAACTACGTGACAGCTCCACAGAAGGAATGTGTAACATATGATGAAACAGTTCATAAAGATGACTTTCATACAACATCTAGAGATCAAAAATAAATCCAAAATTAATTTAAGGAAGTCTCTAAACTTGCAGCTTTCGGTCATACAATTTTCAAGCTACCACCGTACGCGTACAAACTAAACATGGTTGAGTTAACTTTGGCAAAAATAAATGTACTAGTTCGAGAAATAAATATAACAGATGACTTTTCACTTAACATTCCTCAGGAATTAATTGAACTTGCTATTTTGCTAGTAATACATAAGAATGTAAAGGGTCTTGTAAACATGAAAAAATGCTGCAACAGCGGTGGCAAAAAAATTGCATTATTGTGGGTATAATGGACCATATCATCATCAGTTCAGGGTGCATGGGATTGTACTCACCACCACCTTCTGCATTCCTTTCAGGGCCAGAGAGCTCAAACTTACACAGTAATTTATCTTTTGTTTTTGAAGAGAGGCTGCTGAAGGCATTCTGCTTGGGATAAATTTAGTGCTTCGTGATGTGGTGCAACATCCAGTGGTTCTTGACTGAAGGTCTTCGCAGCAGTCACTTCTGCTCAGCTGAAGCATCCAAATTAGCATAACTTAAAATGTATATAAGGTACAGTTGATGGAAGTCACCAAGATTCTACATCTCGCTCATTTATTATGATTTGAAGTAGAGGAGATCATTTGCAATACAGGAAGCCGGGTTCTCCACAAGGACCACCCAGTGGCGGTGCACACCACAGTTAGGTTCCATCTCCTGCTTGCTGCGAGTCCAGTACAAACAGTTACCAGCCGGACTGGTGGCTGGGATTGGAGCAGGCAGAGCCCTGGCTCACCTCAGGGCATGCTGCAAGCAGTGTAGGAGGGAGTTAGATCACCTGTTGCAAAAAATTAATATTGATCTACTAATTGAACAGATACATACTGTAATATTCATTTGGTTGATTTTCTATAATGTTATGATGTACATAAAAATATTTATGTATTATAAATATTCTGCCAACTGTAAGTGAAAAAGGCAATTATAAAATACTTAAACTAACAAAATAGTACTAATTACAGATTGCTTTGTTGTAGGATGATTAAAATGTTTAATAAATTTAGCATTTGAAATATTGTATCGTATAACATTTCTTGTACTAATAAATGCATCAATTTTCTTTACAGTGACTTCTAGAAGATTAGCTGGGTTTGATTTGGATGGCTACAACACAGTAACAAAAAAAATGACTGCCGGACCATGGGAAAAGCCAGTATGTTGTTCAGAGTGCAAAGCTGCATTCCCCACTCGATATCGTCTTAAGGTGCACATGAGTACGCACACAGTCAAAGAATTATTTACTTGTAAGTTATGTGAAAAAAAGTTTTCCTTGGAAATCAATCTCAAAGATCATATGCAAACACACATTAATAAAAGATGCCCGAGTTGCACAAAGTGTAAAGTAAAGTTTTCTTCAAGTGATAATCTCAGAAAACACATGTATAGTCATGCTATTAAAAACCACATGACCAGTGACAATGATAAACAGCCATTTTATTGTGATACTTGTGGAGCTTGTTTTTTTATAAAACGCATCCTTGAAAAGCACATAAAACATACATGTAGTCATGGTAGTGACAATGATAAACAACCATTTTGTTGTGATACTTGTGGAGCTTGCTTTTTTATAAAAAGCACTCTTAAAAATCACATAAAATCACATAATAGTGAAAGACCTTTTTTGTGTTCTGTTTGTAAAGCAACGTTTCCCCAAAGAGAATCACTTACAAATCACTTGCACACTGCTCATACTATTGAAAAACCATTCTGTTGTTCAATTTGTGGAGCAAAGTTTTCTAAACGAAATGACTTTGTATTACACTCTGTTTCTCATCCTATTGAAAAACCAATTAGTAAAGCCAGGTTTCGTCAGAAGAATCACCTTGCTGCACACATGCGTACACATTCTGTTAAAAAAAAATTTAATTGTTCTGTTTGTTGTTCTAAGTTTACAAATAGAAATTCCCGTAAAAGACACGTCAAAATTCATTCTGGTGAAAAACCATATAGTTGTTCAATTTGTGGAGTTAACTTCTCCCGTAATGATAACCTTAAAAGACACATGTTCACCCATTGTGATGATAAGGTTTTTTCTTTGCCAGATGAAAAGGGAAAGTCAAGTGGTAAAAAAAGTGAAAGCAAAACCTGGAGCTGCAAATTTTGTGGAGCTAAATTCTCCCGTAGTGATAACTTTAAAAGACACATGTTCATTCACTGTGATGATAAAGTTTTTTCTTTGCCAGATGAAAAGGGAAAGTCAAATGGTAAATGAAGTGAAAGTAAAACCTGGAGCTTCAAATTATGCATTATCATGATGATGAAAAGCAGTTTGCATGTTCAATTTGTGATGCAAAGTTTACTGGGAAAAACTATCTTGATTCTCATATGCGAATACATACCGGTGAAAGGCAATTCAGTTGTACAATTTGCAAAGTCAAGTTCGGCTATTGCAACAGCCTTAAACACCATGTGTCCACACTGGTGAAAAACCATTTGATTGTACTATTTTTGGATCCAAATTTTCACGGAAGGATAACCTTAAATCGCACATGTTTATTCACTTTGAAACAGAACTCTCACAAAACCTTAATCTTGCACAGAAAAGAAATTCTACCGAAAATCATTTTCGTAAATATTTTTAGTACAGTTTTTACATGTGGTCAAAAAACACACACGTACTGCAACAGTGAAAACTTGCTGTGTGTCTAGTTACTCGTGAGTACCTACCATCAATCAGTTTGAAAGGTCTCGATAAATATTCCATTATAAACTTTGATAAAAAAAATTTTCTATTCAATTTAAGGACACTAGAATTTCACCATTATTCAGTCAATAAGAACTTTCAGTTCCATCAAGATGTAATTGCAAAGTTATCCCTGTACCAGCATACACGGTCAGCCATTTGGAAAGTTCAGTGAACAAGGTGACTGTAGACAATGGCAATGATGTCATTATTTTATTTTGAAGTTTCCCTAGCGGACATATTGCTGTGTTTTTATTGTAATCAATCTTGTTCATAAAGTATTATTTTAAAGTTTGTGGAACTGTTCTAAAACTTAATAATTAAAATGTGGAAAATTAAAAACAAAATAACTATTATGCAATTGTCTACTACATTTTTGTGTGCTGAAAATATTTTTTTTTGTATGCATACTTCAGAATTATGGTTTTACGTGGTTAAACCTATTTTAATTTAATGTAGACAGTAATATTAGTTGTATGGGTGAAGTCATACAGTAGGTACAGCATGTTATAGTTATGGTTTTTACCACTTCCATGCTGTATTTACACGACTTATTAAACATTTTTCTCCAAAAGAAATTACACATACAAAAAATTAGTGTGGTATCAAGAAATTGTCATGCTATTGACAACTGAGGTGGCATTGAATATATTTACTCAAACTAAGCTGTACATGAATCTGAAGTAATGAGAATGTTAAAATCCCTTTAAATTGAAAAAAATTAGACAAATATGTGTGAACAGGATAGTATGTACAAAAGCTTGTTTTTGATAATAAATTTAGCTAATAATAAATTTTATTACTAGTATCTAGCATACTTGCCAAGTTCTACAATTTAGCACAAAAAGAACAAAAACTGTGCTGCTTTAAAAGTTTATGTGTTTGTCTGCTAAAAGTTTTGTGTAAATTTGCAATGAAAATATTTTACTGAAACATTCTGTTACTGTTTGAAATATTCAAATATTGTGTGTTGATTTTGCCTTAACTGCTTAGCATCTTGTCATTTCACAAAATTGACTGAACATAAATATAACAATCAACAGAGTAAGTTTCCAGTTTGTTTGGTTAATTGCTGCTGCATTTTTGACCATAGATACATCCACCTTGAATTAGAATTTGTCTATAAACTTTGTTTTTAAAGAATAAATTAAAATTAGCCACTTATTCCAGAACTGATACAAACACACAAAAATTCTAGAATTTTATCAATGGTTCTGAGAACTTCAAATAGTCTGAAACATTAACTTTTTCATGAACTGTTTGATGTACAAAAACCAAAACACTGAAGAATTCTATTGCTATCTAATTACTGTATTAGTATGTTTGTGAAAGTTGTTCTGGTGGCATGGTAGAGCTGCGATTTTGCAAAGTGTCATTGTTTCCGAGCGTAACTTCATAAAATTGCACACACTGTAAAATCAAAACAGACAGAAATTAACCCTCTAGCTACACAGAAATCAAGGTAAAAGTATATTTTTGCGTGACATTTCACCGTCTCTGGTGAAAAATGTGCTTTTCAGATGCAATACATTTTTATTTTGTTCAATAGGCAGACATTTTCCTAATTGAATGATACCTCATAAAACTATATACGACACTCATCACCAATAAGCAATTTAAACAGTGAGCATTACATATTTTTAGGCAATTGCGAAATCCATTTTCGATTACTTCTCGCCGGAAAATCAGAGGTTTTATGACAAATATAAAAATTATATTTCTCGGTGCATCATGCAGATACAACCAATTTTTATAATTATGATAGGCAGGTAAATGTTTTGGCTTTCCACCCATAGCGTGCAAGAATATTTTAATATTTAGATGTCTTCTGAATAAATAATACCCCACAAATTTATGGACAACTTGTTGATGCCAAAAGTTAAGCTTAAAACAGAGTGCCATATAATTTTCAGCAAGCTTATTTTCTACCCATTTTCAGTTATTTCTCATGGGAACACCAGTAAATTTATTATAAATATGTACATTTATTTTAATATCCAAGCAGCTTTATAATGAAATGATAACCCAAAAGGATACATACAACCTCCTATTGACACCAAAGAAGAGGTTTAAGTTTTTTAAACACAGTGCCTCATAACTTTCAGCAAGTGTGAATTCCATTTTCAGTTGCTCCTTGCTGAAAATTAGCAGTTTTACTAAAAAGATGTGAAATTATTTCAATATTCAGATGTTTGTGGAATAAAATAGCCCACATGAACAACCATTCATGGGCACCAAAAATGAAGTTTAAGCGTAGCACCTCATAACTTTCAGCAACCACAAAGTCCATTTTCAGTTGCTTCTCACAAAAAAATACATAGATTTATTTTAAGGAGATAGTAACGACAAAAATAAGTAGGCCTTACAATTTTAGGTTCTCCCGTCCACAAAAAATATATCATTGAACATTCTAAGCCAGGGTTTCTGTAAAGTAGCTAACACTCAATCAATGGAGTGAAAATAGTAGTAGTAGTAGTAGTAGTAGTAGAGTTCCAAATGTGTGAAGGATATATATAACCATGCAAAGTATTGTTACAAGAAGGGGTGTGTATGAGTCTTGATAAAAGTAAAAGAACTAAATTTGATTTTAGTTTATTCACTCAGCTATTATTTACAGCATTAATCTATCTATCTCCATTATTATTCGTTTTTTTTCTCAATCAGCACAGTAATTATCTATTTTTACTTTAATTAACATCCTTCTCTGTTTTTTAGTTATAGTCAATTAACTCATACTCATTTAACACACTGTCAGTCTGTCTGTTGCCATCATCTGTAATATCTTTCACTCGCGCACCTAGTCCAATAGACCAGCCTGCCAGCCACACTTTTCACTGCTTGATACTCGCAGTCACAAATTACCCCTCCACTGGTCACATTGCTCGTCGCCGATTGCTGGATTTCAGCCACTCATCCATTCATCAACTGCCGGCACGGAGGCCTGACATGCCTTTTATAGCTGTTGGCCATGATCTGGAAGATTCATCACACCTCAAGTCTAGCAGACACACACAAAGTCAGTAATCCAAAACATTCTTTAGATGTCTCAAAGACACCCAATACCCAAGGTCAGGAGCGGTATGCACCCTATAAGGCATAACAGGCACGCTTTGTAAACATTACTTTCTGAAAAGCAGCTGCGTCTCCGGTTGCAACTGATATTGCACGCATCCATTAATCATCTAACTACTCTGTCCTTCTCTTCCTCCTGCTCACAGGAGGCAGGCCAGGATCAGCGGTGCCGACCAGTGACACACAACACTGCCCTCTCCTCAAGTCTGTTCGTTCCAAATAGAATTTGCAATATCCAGACCTTCGTAGAGTGCCAGTCGGTCTATGTGGAAAACCTGCTTCGCTCGAAAGCCTTGACGACAAATCCGAAAGATTACATCATTGATCATATTCAGAATCCATTAGGAGCCTCCCCAACATTTCTGTAGCTTCGAGCAGTACCCTTTTCACCTCTGTGGGTTGTACTGCCACATCAGTTGTCCTTGAAATACCCTGCTCAACATTCTCTTGTCATACCGCGTCTGCATTCGATCACTATTTATTCTGAGGTACTGTCGAGCAAAATCATGAATGCCAGCAAGTCTGTCACATAATTCGCTGGCATAATCAGAAGCTGCATTTTTCTCTTCTGTCGGACAGCTAAACAGCAGGTCACTGGGGAGGAATAGCTCTCTTCCAAACAGCTTTCTTGACATTGTTACCCTTGTGGACTCATGAACTGCTTAGGAGTAAGTGTGAAGAAACAATAGCACATTTGAATCCAGTCCTTTTGGTAGTCTGCCACAAAGATCGACAGCTACTGTTCAAGAGTGTGGTTTAGCATCTTGACCATTCCATCCAACTAAATGTGTAAGGCTGTAGTCCTAGTCTTTTTTTATTCTTCCCTGATTGGAATGGAGTTCTAGTGGCACCCCAAACCTCGAGCATACTCTGAGTGCATCTGCCACACAACATGCTTCTTTGTTTGGGAGGGGAATTACCTAAGGCCACTTTGTAAAGTAATCTTGCACCACCATGAGATACCAATTGCCGCTCTCTGTGACATGCAAGGGTCCCAGAATATCCATTGCTATCCTCTTCAGTGAGGCTTCAACATTGTATTTCTGGAAGTGACTTAGTCTCCTTCCTCACAGTACAGGTGTCGCACATTTGGCACTACTTCTCAACATCCTCCTGACAATGAAGCTAGTAGAATCTCAGTCGTAACTCTGTCAAATGTCTTATTAATACCAAAATGTTCACTGGCTGCTGCATTATGCAGTTCTTCAGTATAAGGGAAATACATTGTGCCAGTATGCTTTGACTGCTGTGCTTAGGCTAGATATGTTTACCCATTTCGGCCAACAGCCAACTTATTTCCACTTTAGAAATGGCTGTAAAGTGGGATCATTCAGCTGATCTTTCCTAATACGCTCATCACTCCAGATTGGTGACCCATCACAAGATAAACAACCTTGAATTCTTGTTCTCTATACATTCAGCAATTCACCATTCTTTTCTTCCTGGCATTCACAATGATGATAAAATGGCTCAAATGGCCTCCTAGAAAGTGCATCTGCATTGCTGTGAAGGCATCCAGATCTGTGCTGTATTTCAAAGTCTTATTCTTGAAGATGCTGTATCCACTAGGCTATTAGACCTTCGGAGTCAGTGGCGGCTAGTACTTCCAGCTGGTTTAGTGCTACATTAATTCATTTTTCCCAAAACTTGGCAAAGTGGTCTGGGGGTTTCTCCTCCAGGAATTTTTTAGTTTTAAATGTTAAAAATGGTGATATTTAGGTATATTTAGTACCAAATCATCTCGTGTTCAATTAGCAAGAACTCTGATTTTTTTAGCACCAAAATATAAGTTTTGAATAAATTAATTAAATTATTGCCATTAAATCCTTTTTCTACGCCATCACATCAAATATTTTTTGTGATATTATATCTTTATATATATAATTCTTCTGTGCATGTGTATGTCACTGAACTCCTAAACGGCTGGACCGATTTTGATGAAATTTTTTGTGTGTGTTCAAGTGGATTCGAGAATGGTTTAGATTCACAATTCGGTAAAGAGAGGGGGAGAGATTTAAGACATGTACAGGACAACGTCTGTCGGGTCCGCTAGTTAACTAGAAAAACAGTTGAATTTTTGTATTCCAACCTTCAATGGAACATAAAGATTAAGCTTGAAAATTGAAGTAGTCTGTCCAAGGTTAAATTTGACATTTTTAAAAAGTAACTCAGATATTTTTTAAGTGTTTGGGAAGAATGTTCAATTTTTAAAAGTTGTATATTTATTTGCACAGCTGTATGCAATTATTAATTTAACCTAAAAAAAATGTTAAATCATAAACTTATTCATATTTATATTGACGTAAAATACTGTCCAAAATAACTCATCTAAATGTGGACAAACTAGTTTCTTCTCGACAGACATATTCAGCACTCCCACCTGTCATCATTCCAGCAGCGGTTAGGAGACGTACTCTCTAGACATCACGTCACAGTACACACTTACCAACCATCTCCAGCCCAAATAAGCTCTACAGAACAGAGTAAATAAAATACTATTATAGAGTGAACACTCAGCGTTATCCAATTGGAAGGGTTTTTTTTTTCTCGCAATCGCTGTAAGAAAATGCAAACTTGACAAACACAAAATTGAATTTGCTGCTACTTTAAAATTTAATTTTCGCACAGTTCAACTCAGTTGTGATATTTATAACTATTCATAACTTGTTTACACAAAATGCAATTATAATAAACTATGTTTAAAATTAAGATATTTTTTATGTAAGCAAAGATTTAATCAAAAATGTTATAATTCACTGTCAAAGTTTTCGTCTGTAAGGTTTTATTTAGCATATAGAAATTGGAACATTTGTTCAGCTGTGTCCTATAGTGTCCCCACTCCTCCCCCCCCCCCCCCCCCCCCCCCCCCCCTTCATGCTCTATTTACAGCATGCACACAAACACTCAAAAGTTATATTTTCTTACAGCTTACCTCATATTCACAGTCTTGTTTCAGAATAAATTATGCTTGTATGGTATATTACAGATTTGGGTGATTTTTGTTCTCATGGTACTTCATGTTTGTATAATATTTCTATTGGGGATGGGTAGATAATATATTTTCTCGATACTCTATACCAGTTTTGATACCAAAACATTCTCACAATACTCAATACCAATACATTTCTCTATACCAAATTTAAATTGTCATGAAACAAAACAACTTGGCCAAGAAAATTGCTCATTTTACGAGTGTCGTTGACACACACTCAAACTATATAAAAACTCACATTACTCTGGAAACAAACAGTGGACAGCCTGTAACCCAAACGTCCTTAACCAATGATAAACCAACACAGTCTCCTTTGATTCTATAGAATCACGTTTTCACAGTAAAAGCTGTAATCAAACTTTAAGGAAGATGATAGCTCATTGCACACTTAGTTTGTGATTTTGTAGTTTTCTAATTTTATTTTGCGACTTCAAGGAAATAACTTTAATGTTAAATAAATATTTTCGTTGTCTGATACACCCATTGTAGTCTAGCCTGCTGAATATGCTGGCTAGGCCACGACAGGTGTATCAAATGAATATGGTATTTATTTTTGTGAATATTTAATAATGCATTTGCATCAGATAATTATGGTATGTGTAGGATGTACAATAACTACTCAATTTGCTCGCTCGTGCCTATTGGTGCTTGCTTGCAACTCTCTACCTGCTTTTATCGTACCCGAAATGTAGACCATAAAAGTAATTAATAGGATAAAAATGAATTAAATGAAAAAGTTTAATGTAGCATTGTGGTATATATTGGGTGTACAGTAACTTCTCAAGTTGTTCACTAGTGCCTGTTGGCGTTCCATCGCAACTCTCAACCCATTTTTATTACACCTCAATTATGTACCATAAAAGTAAATGATGTCAAAAATCATAATTGTGGTATGTATGAGTTGCCTAAAAACACCTCAAGGTGCTCGCAGCTGTGTGAGTACTATGCTATGAATAAAATATGATATATTATGGTACATTTGTACTTTTAAATTTAATAACTTGTAAACCATTTGTCCAATCTCGACCCGCAAAGGCTTTTTGGAATGCTTGCGGAAAGCTTAGGAATGCCCGCTGCCAGCCGAGATAATTATGGTACGTATTTAAAAGTTGCTGTTAATATCTTGTGAACCGTTGGACGTAGGTCTAATTTTCTGGGTGTGTTGGGATGCCCAAAGAATGCAGATTAAAGTATGGTACACTTTTCAAAATTATTGTGCACATTCCAAAAGTTATGGTATGCTCCTACCATAATAATGGAATGAGAAAATTTGTTAAACGTTGATACTTTTAGATATTCTCATGCTATACTTATTACTATAAAGTATCGAGAATATCGCGGATGAAGGATACCATCCCTAATTTCTATTACAGCTGTATCCTAATAATATTATAAATGCGAAAGTTTGTATGTTTGTTAACTTATTCACGTCTTAACAGCTTGACGGATTTGGATGAAATTTGGTACAGGGTAGATTATATTCTGGATTAGCACATAGGGTACTTTTCATCCCGGAAAAACTAACAGTTTCTTAGGGAATATAAAAATTTGCCATCAGCCATTAAGATAGAGCACTTGGTCATTAAAATTAAGGTTTGATTTTTGCATGCAGGTGAAGTTGCGGGTAACAGCTAGTAATTTATAACCAGAACCGAACTTTTTTTCCCTTGGAATTTGGATAAAATATTCACAGTATCACATTTTATAGACCCTGAAAAAAATAAAATTAAAAAATTTGTAGAGTAACCAAGGAGAGGTAGATTTCAGTTTAGATATTTAATCATGAATTTATTTTTACTCTGCCTAAATTTTTTTAACATTATGAATACCAGAAGCAAAATTGTTCAGAGCTACACTTTAAAAAGTAATTTCATTTACTTTTAGAATAAGTTTTACTCTTGAAGATAAAATCCCCCACGGGCCTTACATTTTCTTTGCTCTGGTCACACACTAGTTTTTCAAAACACTCAATTAATGCATCCCTATTTTCATAGGCCATATTTATTATTCTAGACTTAAAGTTCCACCTTGTTTGAGATGCCCTTGGAATCCTACATGCCACTTTCTCTTCTAATACAGCCAGTAGTTTTGGGGGGAAAAAAAAAAAAAAAAAAAAGGTTGTGCGCCTCAGTACTAGAAGAAAAATATTCTGGTAGGTTTATTTTGTGAGGCACACTGACTAATTATCAGATTCGACTGATGTGCGCAGCAGTGTGTGAAGCTGACATCACTAACATCTCTTATTTTAGCTTGCATGCCTTTTTTTTCCCATACGTGACTGCAGCCCCATCAAAACTTTGTGATATAAGATTTTCCTTACTTTCACCGATTAACATACATATTGCTTTAAGGATACATTCTGAAATAGCTTTTTCACTTCGCCCTTCTGGATTCAAATCACACCAAAACTTTCATAAACTTTTGCACAGTATTCATATCTTAAAACTAAAACAGTTTGAGTTAGATCTGAAATGTCAATTGTATCATCGGCAACAAGAGTGACATTTTTAGCAGAAACAATTTCATGGTTAGTTGCTTCCCGATAGACCTCCAACATACAATCCAGCAATACATTTTGAATAGTTTTTGAAGTATCTTTGAATACATTACTACTTTCAACACGATTCTTGATAGTGTCTAAGCTAAGTATTAAATCAATCAGACCCCTTTATATTTTCCGGGTTATTTGGTATCTCCGATTCGTCGTGACCTCTAAGCACCTGTTCAAAAGCATCGCAAAATCGTACAGAATCTATAATCTTAGATAAAATGTTGACAATTTTTTCCTACTTGCTCGTTATGTTTTTGTATTGACAAACAATAAGTGGTATCAAGCTGAGTTGCTATGTTAACCATGCCAATATCGGCCATATTAAGTACATTTGCGATATGTGTTTTGTGCATTTCTTACCGGAGACCCGCAAATCCACGATGTTTCTTCGTAAATCTTCTTATTGAAATATTGTTTGTATTCACCTTTTTTTATTTTTGTAGCTTGTCATAAAAATAGTCGGGAACTGGTTGGCCTAACGTCTTGATTTCAAGTTTCTCTGCAAATGTTTTTCGTGCAAACAGTATATCTAACAGGGCACCCACTGAATTCATTATTAAAAAACTTTCACGTAATACACACGAAATTCCAACACGTTGTAAACAGAATAGAAGATGGCCACAAACTGGTATAACCACCTTAAATATAGTTATCGTAAATCTTTGGTTAGTTGCGGGGGACATCTGTGTTGCCCAGAATTCAGTGAACTCCAAGCCAGGTTCCTACGTCACTTGGGAGTGCATGAGAGGGGGTGACCCTTGCAATTTCTACCTGCCATGAAGTTGCCTTTCCATGCACTGCATGCCATACCAACCTCTGCATGGCAAGTCCGTGCAGGGCACAGTTGGTAGACGGAAAACTTTCTCACTGGCAGAGGAGCAGTGTAACCACACAGACCATATGGAAACATATTAGGAGGTGATGACATGTTTTGCTCAGTGCAATTCCATCGATGCACTACACAGCCAACCGCCACTGTTCTGGATTCTAGAAATTCAGCAGCCAGCATAATGGAGCATGGTCAGTTCTTAGAATAAAATATTTGCCATAAAGGTAGGAGTGGAAATGTGAAATTGCCTTCACCATGACCAGAAGCTCCCCATATGTAACACAGTACTTTCTCTCAGGCTTATGCAATACCTTACTGAAGTATTCTAGTGGTCTTTCCTTCCAATCTTGAACCTGAGATAACATAGTGTCCTAAATGAACATGCCCTCACTTTTCGCTAAATCCAGGAGTAGTGGAGATGTCAGAATTTTCTTTAGTTTACTAAAAGCATTTTCACACTCAGAGGTCCAATGAACTGTCCTTTTCGCCTCAGTCAGCTCATGTAGTGGCATGGCGATCGTGGCGAATCCAGGTACAAATTGATGGTAATAGGCATATAAACCCAGAAAACTACGCACTTTAGTTTTGTCAGTTGGTGTGGGCCAATTTCTTATTGCTTTGGTCTTCTTGAGGTCTGTTTCAATTCCAATAACCGACACTACATGTCCCAAAAAATGTATTTTCTTTTGGATTTGGTGGCACTTCTTAGGAACTAGTTTCAAGTTGGCTGCGGCCACTTCTCAGAATACAGAGTCTAAGCATGATAGGTTCTCTTCAATTGTCCTTCCTGTCGCCACAATGTCGTCTAAGTAAACCTGACAGATATCTAAAGAAAAAACTTTTTCCATCAGGCATTCGAAAGTGGCAGGGGCATTACATAGCTCAAAAAGGCACAACTTTGAACTGCCAGCTCCCTTTCCCTTTGACACAAAATGTAGTCTTCTCTCAGCCCTCTGGGGCCACCTCGCACTGCCTGTACCCACTCTTCACGTCGAAAGTAGAAAACAATTGTGAACCTGCTAGGCTGTTTAATGTGCATCGTTCCTTGGAAGCAGATAAGAGTCTTTGTTTGTCACATTATTAAGCTGGGGATAATCTACCTAAACCTCAGAGAGCCATCTTTCTTCTTAACAAGAACTATGGGGAATTACCATGGACTAACTGATGGTTCTATCACATCTAGATCCTTTATTTCCTTCAGAATTCCCTTAACTACCTCATGTGAAGCTAGTGGCAGTTTACTTGGTGGCTGTTTTATGGGCCTGGCATTTCCTGTATCAATGTGGTGGCAGGTCACATTAGTCCATCCAAGGTCATTTGGTCCACTTGAGAAGGCATTCCTATTTCTCTGCAGTAATTCAAAGGCAGCCTTCTCCTGTCGCCAGTTAAGATTTTCTTTAGTTCTTACTAACAGTTTCTCCAGTAGTTCTGGTAAATGACATTCTATTTGTTTTACTCCCGAATCTTCTGGATCATTTGGAAATACCTGTGTGACCTGCTTATAAACACCTATCACTCCCCCCTCCTCAAGGCGAATGCACTATCAGACAAATTTATCATTCTTACTGGAAAACTGTCAGAATTAGAAGACACCAAATAACTTTACCTGGTATGACGCCAATACTCTCTGGTTGCTCAATTAGACCCAAACGTCTGACAAACTTTCCCGTAGTGATAATTTCACTAGAAGCGGCAGACAGCACAGTGGGTTGACCACATACTACTGTGTAGCTAATTGGGAAGGACAAATCCTGCCATGGTGACACCACCAACTCTGTACTGCATACTTGTAGCACACCAGGTCGAGTATGGATACAGCACCCCAGCCTACATAATACATCAAGCTCCAAAAGGCATTCATCCTCTATTTCTCCTATGTAAACATTGTGCTCTTTGCTAATGTCACCAAGCTTCAAGATCACTTTCCTCTTACCTTTAACTGGTATGGTCTCACCTGTTACTGTAGTCAAATAGCGTCATTCCATGTTGTCGTCATACGATCCCTGAGGGGAAAGCCTGAGGATGTCTGGTCTTACTGCTGTTATGGTCGCCCCAGTATCGATGACCATCTGGCAAGGAACATAGTTCAGGCTACCCTCCACCAGTATTGCATCCCAATCCTGTTTCACCGACTGTACATGTAAGAATATTGTTGCTTTCACTCCAGCAGTCACCATCCTTCGCTCCCTTATATCAGTGTTTGCAAGTTTTCTGAACGTGCTATATTCTTACCTGCAAGTTTTCTGAACGTGCCTCTCACTGCCTCTTTTCCCGCTGCTACTATTGTGGGCAGTAGGCTCTCAGGTGCCCTGGCTGTCCACATAACCAACATTCAGGCCGTCTGGGTGGGGAGTGGCTAACCTCTGTAGCACGGACTCTAGAAGCGATGTCCTTCACAGTCATCTGCAACTCCTTCAGTGTCTTCTTCATGCTGTCTTTGTCATCTTCGTTCACTGTCACTGTCCGTACTTGACATCGGGGTAAGGCTCCCTGTCTTACTGACTCCAACTCCAGTGCGTGAGCCAAGGCATCCTGCATGTTGTGGGGGGCAGACAGACATACCCCTTGCCACACCTCTGTGTCTGCGATGGCATCCATGAAGAAGCTGACTGTGATGATGATGTACATCTCCTTGGGGCACCCTTCCAGAGGTATATGTGAAAGCCACATGATGTCGTGCCATAGCTCCTGCAGCAACTCTCCTGGTTGCTGGGTGCGGCTTCGCAGCTGGGCATGGTAGGTATGTCGCCAAAACGTAGCTCCAAGGCCGACACCAATGTGGGGTACTCCAGTCGATGTCGCTCTGGCAGAGATTGTAGTATGTTCAATGTACGCCCTTTCAATACAGCAGGTAGATAGTAAGCTCGCTGCTTGGCTGACCAACCATTCAAGGTGGCGACTATTTGAAACTGATGTTGGTACTTCCGCCAAGAAGTCGGGCCATCGTAAGGGGCAAACTTATTTGAGATCCACTTCCCCACTCTTAGCTGCACGATACCAATGCTGCAGATCTTGTTCTCAGAGGTTACTGTATTTGTTTCGAGTTGCACTACTTCTTCATTTTTCTTGGCTGCCGGTGTGGTGATATTGAAATTCCGTTGTTAAAGAGGTTCGTGCAATTCCTTCTCTAATGCTGATCTTCTGTTTCAGTTCATTCTCGACGCTGTTGTCCATCCTTTTACAGACACTGTCTACTACTTCAGTTACACTGTCACCTTTTTTATTTACACTGTCAATCTTCTTGTCCACAGAGTCAACTCTCATATTCACGAACTTGCTAATACCCTCTATTTCCCTGTCTCCATTTTCATTTACAGTGTCTATTTTTTTATCGTCTAATCACTTACCTTAGTTATCTAGCTATTTACATTCTCATTCACACTTACTATTACTGAATTAATTTGTTTATTTACAGTTTCATTCACACTTGCACTCACTTTAACCATCTGGCTACCTAGCCCCTCAGTGCTCGCAGTGCTTCCAGTTCTGCAGACATTTTCCTTGTTAACATTCAGGGCATCAGTTGCACAAAACAGTTTTAATTATTTTCACCCACAACTATTACAATTTATTTATTTGTTTTAATACTACTAGCCTGTAGTCTAACTTTATTTACAATTGAATAATTAATAATTGCCTCCATCCCACTTCTGACACCAGGAAGGATGCAGGTTTTAATAACTAAATTTAATTTCAGTTTATTCACTCAGCTATTATTTACAGCATATTTCCACTATTAATTTTCTTGTTTCTCAATGAGCACAATTTTTAGCATCTATTTTTACTCTAACATCCTTTTTAATGTCTCTGTTTAGTGATACTGTAGTTAATTAACTCATACTCATTATTAACACATTTTCAGTCTGTCTGTTGCCATCATCTAAAATTGTCTTTCACTCACGCTCCCAGTCCAATAGTCCAGCCTTCTAGCCGCACTCTTCACTGGTTAATACTCGCAGTTGCAGATTTCCCTTCCGCTGGTCATGCCGCTCATTGTCTATCACGAATCTCAGCCGCTCATTCATTCAACAACTGCTGGCGCAGAGGCCTGACATGTCTTTTATAGCTGCTGGCCTTGACCTGGAAGGTTAACCACACCCCGAGTCTAGCTCAGAGATGCGAGGTTAGTAATCTAGAGCATTTTCAAATATCTCAAAAACACCCGTTACCCAAGGTCGGAAGCCGCACGCATCCTGATAGGTATAACAAGCATGCTTTGTAAACATTCCTTTCTGAAAAGTGGCCACGTCTCCAATTGCAACTGATATCGCGCATGTCCATAAATCATCTAACTACTCTGTCCTTCTGTCTGCCTGCTTGCAAAGGGCGGGCCAAGGTCAGTGGCACAGACCAGCGACACATAACAGTATGTAAAGCAGCTGCACTTCATATCACTGGAGGTGCAGAACACACTCTAAGAGGCCAATCTTGCATGTGCCTAGCTGGTGCACGTCATAAGTTGTCTATCCCATGCACTTTTCATTCACATATTCTTTTGATAAATAATTTTTGTAGTTTACTCATTTTTAAAGGTAATTTAATAATGACATAAAGGTGCTGTGTGTATGACTGCAGAAGTGACTCCTCACACAGTAAAGAAGTATCCCTCTATAAGTTTCCACCCCGTGACAAATCACCAGTTTGCTGTAAGCAGTGGGGTGAGAAAATCACAGGGATTTGTTTGTACCAAATAAATTTACAAGTGTGTGTTCTGTTTACTGTTAAGACAATTATTTTGAATTGTCATATTGGTACAAATCTGTTTTAGGAGTACAGTCTCCGCCACACTAAAAAGAAAACAGCTGTTCCTACAAAAATGTATAGCACCTCCCCCTCGATCTGAGTCACTAAAAGACATTGAGAATTACATATTCAATGGTTACTGACAATATACAGTAGAACCTCTACTACGACCCCTCACGGTTACCGAGAATAGGGTCGTAATAAAAAATTTGGAAAATTTTGGGCCGATTTTGACCCACCCCAAACTTGCCATTTTTTTGCATGAAGTTTATGTTGAATCATCCCTAACGCATGAAAAACCACTTTTTAAATTAAATATAAATATGTATAGTTTAATAGCTGGACGTCTCCTGATTAATTTTATACCCAAGAAAGGCATATAGGACCACCCCTTGTCATAAAAAAGAGTGACATGGCCATTGAAAGTGTGTGAATAAATTAGACTATGTATTATTAAAATATAAAGTTATTATTAAAGATCTATTACGCATGTCTCGTGGGTCATACATTGCTATGAGGCACGTAGTGATTAAAATGTTTAGGTGGCATTGCGTAATACGTGTGTGCGCGCCATGCTCTCGCTTTGGTCTAGCTGTTATGTAGCTGGACGAACGCCTAAATCCTCTGCAGCGCGGCCAGGTGCGGGCGTGGCGGTTGCTGCTGAAGCTCGGCCCTAGATCCTCAGGCTGGACAGCTGTCTGTCAGTCGCTAAAAGCTCTGATGGGTGTCCGCCTGCCGCCACTGCTGTCATTACAGAGCCGGTTCACTTTATAACAGCGGCCCGCATCGGGAAAACATGCTGATAGATGTGATTCATGTCAATGAGTTGAATTTATACAAAATTTAGGTGGCGTGTTGGCCTCTGCACTGGCATGATGAGGCCCGGCAATGTTTACGGGAATATAAATATTTATTGCGGTCTACTTGAAATATTAACTATCTCAAATTTTTCATCAAATACTTTTGACGTTGCCTGTACGCGCACATGGCCTCACTCGCCATAATATGTTACCTATAACATAAGAGCACATTTTATTTGCACACACTTATCTTTATTCACTTTACACATAAAATTGACTTCACACAAAAAAAAACAATTGCCCACCATAAAAAATTAGCATATTGCATAGGCATGGGCCCACATAAACTTAAAAATAATCATTAAAAAAAAGGGCATTGAATTAAATTTGAAGTTATCATACATACACTGATTAAGAAACTAGTCTGTGTAATGTGCCACTGTTTTTACAGCAAAAGAGGTGGGATAATGGGAGCGAAAAAAGACAGGGAGGGTAAGGCATAGGTGGCGGCATGTGACTAGGGCAAAGAATCCTTACTGACCTGGCTTGCGATTCCCACCCCCAACCCCCCCCCCCCCCCCCCCCTATCTTCAAGCTGCGAGCTGGAGCTGTGCTTCCACAGACAATACACCAGTGTCCCCTTCTGGCATTAAGTAATTTATTGCTTCACGCTGCTTGGGACAACAAATGTCAAAGTCTATGATGGTAGCTTGAGAAATGCGCAACCACTAACATCAATAAGGGCTAGTTTTCCATAGACTGAAAACTTTGGATAATAGAAACTAGTACTGCGGTTGGAGAAAAGGTCTACAAAAACAAATCCGTGCATTACTGAAACCGCTCAAGATACTGCGGTTGGCGAGGAATTACTGTATCTATTTTTAAACATGCCTCAAATTTTCGACTTTTTCAACCCAAACTTTTTACTGTTCCTCGGGATTGGGTCATAATAGAGAGGTGGTCATAATAAATGTGGTTGTAATAGAGGTGTCTTACTTTAAAAGTAATTATAATTTTACAATCTTACAGCTAACCTCTCATGGCGCAATCAGTCGGTGCGCCACCGATCTGGGATGCGGATGTCTCTGGGTTCGAATCCCAGGTAAGGCATGGGTGTTAATTTAGGTTAGGTTATAAGTTAGTCTGTAATCTGTCCCCTGCTAAGCTTTCAAGCTAAAACTGGGGGACATTAAAAAGCCCTTTACAGTACAATACGATACAATGTTGCAGAACTATTGAGCTGTCATCATAGCAGTTTTTCACCTTCCTATGTAGTACCAGTGTCCACGGAGTTGAAGTTTACGTTTAGACCCTCGTAATTATAAATAATTTACTCAGTTAATGTATTTCAATTTTTACGTAACCTGTACCTGTAGCTAGTATGTTTATTTTAATTATTTTATATTGTCCCTGTTATGCTAATTTATTTAATTTTTTAAATATTATGTACATGTATTGCCAGTAAAATAACTTCCAATCGCATTCCAGAAAAATTTAATTTAAATACGTGACCTCTCAACGTTCAACAGGTTTAAAACTTTTGTACACCTCATTGGGTTCTTAATATTCTTTTCTTATTGTTTGCACAATACATACAGGTTCTCAGTTTTTTTTCCTCCATATGCACTCATGAGTTTACGAAATACGCAAATTGTTTGTATGCAGGAAGCAATAGTACCCTATTTGTACAGTTTCCTAGCTCTTGTGTTACAAAATATGTTTTAGCGTGTAACATCAGTCACATTTTTGGCCATGTTTAAAGTATCTAAATTAAAAATAATGTTAGGAAATGCTACATTGCAAGTATTGTACACAGCAGTCCCTTGAAGGTTGGAAATAATTTCACCCTCATAACAACACACATCATCTTCAGTTTAGGCATTACAACACACTCTTCACATTCACTCCAGTTTGTGTTGTTTTGTCTTATTGTTGTTGGTCCGAGTTGAATGTTGATTACTTTGTTTTTTTCCTCATCTGCTTCTGGCTCAAACATATAAGGATGCACATTTTTCATTTTCAATCTCACTACAATTAATCATTATGTTTCAAACAGTTATTCTGAATGAAAACAATGAACACAGCACCTTGCAAATGTGTCACACAGTCTCAAACAACATAGAGAATGCCACTAGAAATGTCATGCTGCCAAGTCAGGGAATATACAGCCCATTATATTCCCACTTTTAGGAAGCACACAATGCTCTGATATTTTCTCCCATTGCTCTGGTCGAGTGTTTCTTACATTAACCTCAAATGTAAAAATTGAGTTTATGTTGCCAGCTCCTTTAATATTTAGACATCTTCAGATTAAAATAATACCCCAGAAAGTTATGTACGACCCACTTTGATGCCAAAAACTAAGTTCAAGCAGAGCGCCACATTATTTTTAGCAAATGATAAATCCGTTTTCAGTTGTATCTCCCAGGAAAATGAGTAATGTTATTAAAAATAAATACACATGTTTTAAGATTCAGGCAGTGTCCAAAATGACAGATTTTGTTGACAAAATTATCACGTGACGATTTTGTATACAAAATGGTGACGTATTTGGTAATTGTTTTTCATATTTTGTATCTAGCGGATGTTAACAAAAATACAAAATGACAAAATCAGTGTCATGTTGGTTTTGACCTTTAAAAAACATGTGCAAATGCATAATTAAAACTTAAAAAAAAAAAAAAAAAAAAACGGTTCGTAAAATACACTAGACATGTAAGCAAGTAAGAGTTGAGCTTTGTTTATATATTTTGCAAAATGTTATTTTTAAAGTCGTTATTTCATTAATTATTTTCTTATTTATTACCATATTTGCAGCATTCCAGTGATGATTGTAGAAATATTACGTCAGTTTTAAGCATTAATTTTTGATAAAAGAAATTGACTGTTAAGGTAAAAATCCATTGCTGTGTGTGTTAAACAAATAACTGTCAACAATCTCCAAATAGAAACTTGTGAAATGACAAACTAGAAAATAACGAATTTGTCATTTCGGACACAGCCCCAGATGTGTTTTGAATAAAAAACTCATGTTTACAAACAATTACTCACAGATGCCGAAAATAAAGTTAAACATAGCACTGCATAATTTTCAGCATCCACAGAGTTGGACTTCTTTATATAAAAGCCATTCAATTGCTTCTCACAGGAAAATGAGATATTTTATTAAAATATGTTGGTTGATTTTTATATACAGACGTTTTCAGGATAAAATAATACCCCAGAAAATTACTTACGACCACTTGTTGGTGCCAAAATTAAGTTGAACATAGATCCACGTAATTTTCTGTAAACGTGAATTCCATTTTCAATTGCTGCTTGCAGGGAAATCAGTGTTTTTTTTAAATATGTATATCAATTTTTTAGTGGAAAAATTATATTTTTTTTTTCTTTGGTGTGTATTATTTATTTTACATAGAATTTTTTTTTATTTCTAATTGTGTTATAATTTATGAATATTATACTTAAAGTGGCAGAGTGGACAAGTCAATCCTGTTAGCACAGGAAAAGAACACAATTTAGCATAACACTCTTGAAAATATTAAACCTCAAGCAATAAAAAATTTCATGTAAATGCTGGCAAAAGAAAATATGGTGTGATAAATAAGATGTTTAATCCTCAATGGTGTTGATGTAGGATTGTATATTTAATATGTTATCCAAAATAAAAGAATGGAAATTTTTTCTGAAATAATTAATATTCAAACTAGAAATTTGCATTGTTCTAAAATTCAAAATGGTTTAAAATAATCCTTTATGCATAACTTGCCTGGTAAATCACTTTAATAATTACTGTTGAAAATTTTAAAAATTTAAAGAAAATATCAGTTAGGTACATTTATCTGTAGAATTTTCTTAATGTTCACCGATACTTAGTAATAAAAAACACGAGACACTAATCATGGCATATTATGGGCATAAAAAACATGTTTCACGCAAAATATTTACCTGTTCCTTTTTTATATAGTCTCTTTACTTTTTATACTAATGAGATATGCTGCCATATAGGAAAACACTGTTCTTTACCTGGATACTGGATAAGGATGGTTTTATTTTATTTTTGAGCACAAACAAAATTAATACAGATGCCGCAACTGGGCATGATTATGTAAATAAATCAGTGTTGCACAGCTTCCACACATAATACTGAACCATTTCTTCATTTTATATGCAGAACAATACTGTCTGTAGCGACACACATCACATCCGCTCTAGTTGACATTTGAGAACATTTTGCCCGTGCATTTGAAAAGGCGGCAGGACTCCCCTGCAACATCTTTTCAAACATCATGTGACAAATTTATAAACCTGATAAATCACGCAAACAAGTGATCCAAGTTTAATGGAGTTTAAAATAAATTGCATTAAAACAAGTTTCGCTCACACAATTTATCACAGACATAAATGGAATTAAATGCTGAGCACCTGACTCTAAGCCAAACCTCAATGACTATAATAATAGCCTAGAATTATATGTATGGTATCTCATTGATGTTAAAAAAATAGTTTAAATGGAGCACAGTGTAACTTTAAGTAGTAAACCACTTTTACTACACTGGAAAATTCTACTTGGCAATCTATGACATCTCCTTTAAATTTCACTCAGTTTGACACATCTGGATTTAAGATGTGTACATATAAACATGCTGAGGGGGAGGGAAGAGATTTTGCAACCACCTTAGACTGTATTTTTTGTTTTTGTAAATTGTAAACATACACGAGTGGAACTACGCACGTATCATGCATGAATGGTTGTCAAAAGCACAAAATAGAAATCAAAACACATAAATAAAATCATAATCCATTAAACACTGCATAAGTAGGCATTAAACTATCAATGCAGTTGTTTTCAAACACAATCCAAACTCAAACTCTGAAAACAAAACCAGATTAACGTTGTAACAGCACTATCGTGAAGTATATAGAAAAGGCTAACACCGCAAACTACAGTTGGGGCCAGATTTAATGAGGGTAGCAATTTTACAAGGCCCTTCTCAGGAACTATAAAAAAAATTACAAAAATTTACAGGGGAAAAAAACAAACTCTGCAAAGATTTTTAAGAAATTGTAATTAAAATGTATAAAATAAACATTTGCTAGTCCTCGTCAATAAAATATATAGGTTGGAAAACAGAAAAACAGCAGAAATCCATTTAAAATTTGGTAGTGGTGATTTTGAGCTGAGTGCAGCACGTTGCGCCCACGCCTTGCTGAAGGTCCACCTGCCTTGCTCGCAACATCACAGAGGGAAGTTTTCTTCTACATACACCCCTCTCCCTCCTAGTTATCTCTCGTGGTAACAGTGAGGGTCCACTGTTACACGCATAGTAAGGCCTGCAAATATCAGCGTGGGTTACACATTCCACCTTTCTTCCCTTCAGACCATAATCTCTTAATCGCTTTGCCATATTATTGTTCACGCAGTTTTGCTGCCATATATACTTTGCAATACTGATGTTGTACCTTTGATTTTAGTTTCTTTTTGGTTTGCGAGTACAGATTGCATTTGGAGGTTTGTGAGTACAGATTGCATTTGGAATTGACGGTCTTGATTGTTGACGGCCTACTTAGGCCATGTTTATTGAATTACTATTTTATTTACATTTTTGGATTTCTGTCTGGTGCTTTTGAGGTATTGGCAACCTGTTCATGCATGATACATGTGTAGTTCCACTCATGAGTACCATTTACAAAATATAAAATACAGTTTACAATGGTTGTAAAATCCCTTCCCTTCCCCCGCAGTGTGTTCATATGTGCAAGTCTCAAATGTGATGGTGTCAAACCGGATCAAATTTAAAGCAGACTTCGCAGTGTGCCAAGCTGAATTTTCCAGTGCATCGGAAGTTGTTACCTGCTAAAATATTATGCAGTACTGTGTTTCAACTTCTTTTTTGGCATCAATGAGATGTCATATGTATACTTGTAGGTTATCATTTCAATCTCAAGATATCTGAATACAGAAATTAGTTTACATATTTTTATAAAACCATGCATATTTCTGTGAGAAGTAACTGAAAATGGAATTTGTGTGTGCTGAAAATTATGCTGTGCTCAGTTTGAATTTAACTTTTGGCGTAGAGTAATTGTATGTAACTGTATAGTATATTAATTTATTTTAAAGATGTCTAAATATTGAAATTAATATAGCTATTTGTAATAAAATTGCAGATTGTTCCTCAAGAAACTACTGCACTTGCTAAGTGACCCAGCACCCAGTGTTTACATTTTTTGTTTCTTTTTTAGATAATGAGAGGTTTTATACACCGTTTTAGGGTGTACTACCATCCCAGGGTATACTTTTACTTGGAAGACATGTCTCTGTTGAAATTAATTTATATTTCAGTAATAGGTTATCTGATTTCTTTGCAAGGAACTACTAAAAATGGACTCTGCGCCTACTAAGTGACTTGACATCTTAAGGTTACTTGTTTTGTTGGGTCATGGGGAGGTTGTATATATTGTGTTATGGGGTATACTTTTGCTCTCAAACCTCATTCGTATGACACCCATTTCATAGAGTACCTTGTTTGTACTGACAGATTTTCAGGAACTGTAAGAAATAGAAAAGATTTGGTCAAAAAAATTTTAATGACAAAAAAAATTTCTGCAGAAATATATTACAACACATTTGAAAGCTGCAACGTAAACAAACAACACAGGTTGTATGGACTTCACCCTCACGCGATGTATCGCATGGTAAAAATAAAAACAGCAGAAATTCTTAAAATCTACAGCCACTAGCATGTAGTGTGAGAGCAAGGTCATTTGTCTGACAGCTGTTCTATAGCACAGTCTCCTCTGGTGCAGTTCTCTTTTTTGTAGCGTACTTGTCTCCTGAGAAACACATGGCACGTTCCATCCCCCCTCCCATTAACACCCTTATTTTTCATTTCAACCTCCACTGTTCCATCCATCCTTGTCCCATTATTGTTGCTAAGCTCGCTTGTTATGTAGGTTTTTGAATGTCTAGTCCTATATTAAGATGGATTTTTGGTTTATCTGCACTGATTATGATTTTGATTTCTATTTATTGACGTCATTACACTGTTTCACTTGTAATTCAATTTTTTGACACACTTTTTGGATTTATTTTGCTACAATTGTTGTCATATGTTACTTTTTGGACACTTTTTTTGGATTGTGATTGTAACATGAGTGAAAGCAAGAGGCAGGCCATTACACTCATGTAAAAATGTAAGATGGATGCAGACACACACTCGCGGTGTTTTTATAAAAGTAATCTCCCTTCTTTCCATATGCCATTAAAAGGAAAATGCCTGATTTAATGATACCACTGCTGTGTTTTAAAAAGTTAGCAGAGAAACTGTCTTTAGTTCATACGTGTTTCCAAACTGCATATATTCCCTTGTTTTACGTGTCCTTAAAGTCGGAAAATACGTAATGCTACTGCTGTGTGTTAACCAAATGTCAATACAATGTACTTCTCCTTCACCAAACTTTATTAATGCAAAATAAAGGTCACAATGAAAAAATTTTATATATATATATATATATATATATATATATATATATATATAAATAAGGGGTAATGTCTTGTACATGGATCTTCCATTTTTCTGTAATAATATGTTTTAAAACGTTATTTGTTACAGTTGAGATGTTAGTTCAAGATTGTAATAGCATTGGTTTTTCTTATTAAATATTTTTTTGCATCTTTTAGGTATGTACACAGTTTTGAAGTTTTATTAGTGTAAAAAAATCTAATTTCCTCACAGGAAATGTAAATATGGGCCCTATCTCTACTGTTTTTGTTAAGCATATGCACGACTGCATCTGCTTTGTTCTCCATATAGTCGTGCGCTTGTGTATAATGCTCACCATAATATTTTTCATCAACTTTAATGGAAAAAAAAATTTCCAGACTGGAACTGCATCTACAATGTTTGTATGTACTTGGAGTAATATCTGCTTGGAAATTACTTTAATTAAATAACTTGTGTACTAAAAGCCAAAACATTGTGTCAGCATTGTACCATCACAGTAAAGTTAAGACCGTTAACTGTGGTGGACTGCGTCCTTTTTTTCTCTTTCCCTTTTATGCAGAATGTGTCCCAGATGGTACCAGAGAAAATACAGCGGAACTACCACTGCTAGTTGGTATATTGTTTAGTTGTTCCATGCAGGTAGGTGTCCACTGTCTTTTTTGTGCACAAGTAGGTTCACCCTCCCCCTTCTGGTGGGTCCATCCGCAGGTCCATTCAGCTGACAAACATATCCTAGAGAAAATAAGTGGTTGTCAGTGATAACAGGGGAAAGAAGGCTGGTGTAAGAATGATTCACTTATCTGTTTGGAATACAGTGCAAACTTGCCATTGAAATTTTAACTTTCCTGTTAGTACTCAAAGCTGCTGCTTACGAGACAGTTAATGGTGTGCTGAGTTTAAATTGAAATTAATTTATTTTGAAACTATTTTATATATTTCTTGATGCCTGCTTATGAATGGCATTCGTGAAACTTTTCATAACCGAAGACTAGCTTCTATTATTGACTTCTTGAAACTGGAAATGATAAGAACAGGTGTTTTTAAAGTCATACAGGACTATGCAGCACACATTTATTACACCATAAAATTAGAATCACTGCTGAAAGTGTCACAGAGGCAAGTTGCCGACAGAAATACTATGCACCAATTTAATGGCTTGTGCGTAGAGGCAGCATGGTGTGTGATATACAGGTGTTCGGTAATTTGCGGATACAGACTGCACCATACGAATCTATGGTCAAAAGTAAGTAGAAAATATTGTTTGGTAAAAATGCATAAGGGCCTTAGTTTACGAGAAAAACAACATTAAAGTAGATAAAGTGATTTTACTCCACGTTAAGCACAGCTTACATCATCGCCATACAAAGTGTCAAAATGTCATAACAGGTGTTTGAAGTTGCTCTGTCCACAATGCACTTTTTCGCACGTTGGATGCATGCAGCATGCATGGAGCTTGGCCGTCGGATGCACGTGGTACATGGGTAAATAATGTAGTTACGAAAATTCTAACGGCCTCTTCTACTAACAAAGAATAAACTAGCCCCCAGCAAGGGGACACCTAAGTTTAAGCGGCCCCTAAGGATTGGAGGTGTTTTACCATTATGAAACTCATTTTTGTAAAGGCAGTTCATGGTAAATTAGCACTTTTGAGGCCCTAGTTACTTTTTCCTTTTAGCCATTGTTTATCCTATAACTGCATTTATAAAAAAATATTGCCATATAAGTAATAAACAAGCTGTTTATATTCCACCTCACTCAGAAGTTAACTCCTAAGCTTAAAATAAAATATTGTTACATGTCGTTGGTCTGCTATTGACCTTGGCCCGCCCGGTGCGAGAGAGGAGAGGAAGACAAGAGTCGTTATGTGATAGCAGCAGACGAGCGGAGCAGTGTATCAGTTACACAGAGAGGGGCCGACAAGATAATCTGTGTAGCGGCGCATTCTGCAGACTCCGGTCATATTATTTTCGGCCAATTCTCTCAGCGCAACTTGGGGAGTGTTGAACCTTCAAGATGGTCAGAGATGGACAATAAATTTTGCGGCAGGCCTACGGGCTGACAGTTGGAGTTGAGTTGAGTTGAGTTGGAGTAGATGAATTCCGAGCAATAGAAGAAAAAGTGGCATGACCAGCAGTGGGAAAAGGAAATCGGTGACCTCAAGTATCAAGAAGCAAAATACACGGCTGGCAGGCTGAACTATTGAACTAAGTGCGTTAGTGAAAGACTTTAAATGATGGAAACAGATAGACTGAACACGTGCTAATAATGGGTATGAGTTAATTGACTAACCAACAGAGACAATTAAGAAGTACTTAATTAGAGTTGAAATAGACATTAAATTTTGTGCTCACTGTTAAATGAAAAGAGTAAAATTGGAGACAGCTGATTTAATGATGTAGGTAAATAGCAGACTGAATAAAATAGAAATCAGTTAGTTTCTTTTGTTTGTTAATTTTTGTTAAGACCTCCACCGCTCACGAACTCAAATACGCCCCGTAGGCACCCTTGCAGATTACACTGGTGTCAGAAGTAGGGTGGAGACAATTATTAATTAATCAGTTGTAAATAAAGTTAGACTTTAGGCAAGTAGTTAGCAATATTTTTGAAACAAATTAATTTATTGTAATAGTTGTATGTGAAAATAATTAAGACTGTTTTGTACCACTGATGCAGTGAATGTTTATAAGGAAAATGTCTGCAGAACTGGAAGCACTACGAGCATTAATTGAGGGGCTAGGTAACCAGATGGTTAGTGTGGGTGCAAGTGAACATAACTTTAAAGAAGATGGAAGTAACCAAATTAGTCCAATAAAAGAAAGTGTGAATGAAACTGTAAATAACCAAATTATTTCAGTAATTGTAAATGTAAACGAGAATGTAAATAGCTAAATAGACACTGTTAATAAAAATGTAGACAGAAAAATTGACTCTGTTTATAGGAAAATTGAAGGTAATAGCGAGTTAGTGAACACAATAATTTACAGTGTGACGGAAATAGTGGACAGTGTCGAGAATGAAATGAAACAGGAAATAAGTGCGATGAAGTAGTTGGAGGATATTCTTCAGCAGCGGAATTCTACTACCACCACATCGACAACAGAGGAGAGCACGAAGATCTGTGGCATTGGTGTCACGCAGCCAGCAGTGGTGAAGGAAGTCTCGATTAAGGCCGCCCCTTACGATGGCCAGTCTTCATGGCAGGAGTACCAACACCAGTTTTAAATAGTCGCTACCTTTAATGGCTGGACAACCGAACAGCGGGCATACTACCTTGCCACAGTACTAAGAGGTCCCACACTGAGCATACTACAATTTCTGCCAGAGCGACATCGACTGGAGTACCCCACACTGGTGTCAGCATTGGAGCTTCATTTCGGCTACCGGTACCTGCAACATGTCCACCGTGCACAGCTGCGAAGCCGCAAACAGTGGAGCTACTGTAGGAGCTATGGCAAGACATTGTGCAGCTTTCCCACCTATCACTGGAAGGGTGCCCCGAGGTGACGCGTGATAGGGTCCACGCTACCGAGCTTCGTTGCCCCCCCACCTAAATGGCCAGAGTTTTGCTCATATGGGCAGCCGGGGCACCTGAGAGCGTACTGCCCACAGCAGCAGCAGGATAAGAGGCAGCGAGAGGCAGGTGAGAAACAGCCCATTCAGAAAACTTTTAACACCTATCTTAAGGGGCGAAGGTCGGTGGCTGTTAGAGGGAAGGCCCCAATGTTCTTACAGTAGTGCTAGAGCCCATGATGGTACTTACCACGCACGTGCGCAAAGAGGCCAATAATTTTGAACTTTCGTATAAATGTTATTTTCAGTGTCAAATGTGTTCTATTGTCTTTGCAGTGTTTAATATGTCTTAAAATGTTTTTAAGTGTTTGTACTAATTTTAAATTATTTGGTTATAAAATTCAAGAGATTAAGAACACTTAATATTCCGGCATGAATGCCGTCATAAAGATACGCTAAAATAATATTGAAATTCATAAGAAAATTATACAAATGTAAAACAATTTAATTTGTGCCATTTTGTTTTCACTAATTAAATATTTTGCTCACCGTTTATGTGAACCCCGTAGGCGGCCATTGTAGGTCCATGCGACACTTGTCTCTGGACAGTCTGTTGAAGAGAGCTGGCGAGGTAAGAGACTGTCAAGTATGCACTACAACTTTTGCTCACTGATTTAGGTTTCCATAGTTAATTTAGTTTACCTGTTAACCTTTGCTTATGTACGTTCTTGCCAGACATTTTCCCCTGCATTATGCTTCCACTTTATTAATTTCTTGCGCCCTTGCGTCAATTTTAACTTAATCGAGGGGGAGGAGGAGAAGTATGTCGGAGAGGTCATGCGACCCGCGCATTTTGAATCAGGCGCCATCCATCTATGTTTATGGCATGTTATTTTAACTTCTGCATTATTGCTACGCACAATTTTAAGAGCTTTATTTTTATATATGTATTTGAGGGTAATTTTTGTGTTTGAATATTTTATGGCAACATCACGTATAGCCATGTAGCCGACAGATGCGAAGCCTTTGTATACACCATTTTTACGTTTTGAGAGCTTATTTATATAACATTTTATGTGCAATAATTTATTTCAGGGTTCAATGTATTTTTAACGTAAATTGACCACGCAGTCACATTGTTTGATTTTACCGCCATCGGGCATGCTACACGCCTGTAACCACTGCAATTGTAAAGAGAATAATTTTCTCAGCTAGAATAATCTTTTGTCTGAATTTAGTTTGCCGTTTCCACGCAGAAATATTGCAATTTCACCTGCACCATGTGATCCACTACGAACTTCATCCAGCGGCATCCGCGCCATGTAAGCTTGTTTTCACACGTGTGTGTTTATTGTGAATATTTATCTCGTGTCTCATCTTGTTTAATTTATCATTCAAGGGTTTATCTAATTTTGTAATTAGTGTACGGTACAATTATTCCCGTCCTAGCCGGCTCTGTGTATAGGCCGTCACCACACTACCCACTTGCTGGAGGGCGAGCCCCGGCGAGTTTACGTTAGTGATGCCTAGTAATCACACATATTAATATGTATTACGGTTTCATTTGTAATTCACAGTGTCCTGTCTTCAGGGAAAAACCGTCAGTCCACCCTACCGGCTGTCTGCCCTCTTCCCTTGTGAAGGCTATGCTTTCATGCACCTCGGTGAGATCATCCATCTAGGCATGCGCTAGAGTAATTGTGGGCTGGGGAGCACCCAAGGGGTATTGGCTAGTCATGGCTGAGATAATCATTTCTTTGGCACGTTGATGTGAATGCATAATGACAATAAAAGCAAGTCTACAGTGAACTTATATCTTTTATTCAGTAGTGACAGTGTCCTAGCCACATATGTTTTATTCAAGCCACATGTTTTATTCAGTGTTTATTCCAGTGATGTTTAGTAAAAAGTTTAGTATTGCCTACGTGTTTGTAAGTACGCATGGGTGAGATGGACATACAGAACCCACAGCATCCCTGAGAACCCTGAGTCTCAATAGTACGGTGATTGGGAAGCACCGCTGGCGCCCAAATTACCAGTAAGTATTTGTGTCATGTCATCGTTCGTCTCATGTCTCATCCGACGGCATCAGAATGATAAATTTTTCCGATAGTGCAATTCTTCTTGAGAGAGCCATTATAGGTGTTTACAGGCAGGTCACACAGGTACTTCCAAATGTTCCAGAAGATTCTATATTAGGGCAAATAGGATGTCCTCTGCCAGAAATATTGGATGTACTGCTAGCATTAATAAAAGAAAATCTTAACTGGCAACAGAAGGCTGTCTCTGAATTACTATAGAGAAATAGTGATGCCTTCTCATGTGGACTATATGACCTTGGAAAGGCTAACCTTACCGGCCATCACATTTATACAGGAGATGCCAGGCCCATAAAGCAGCCACTAAGACAACTGCCACTGGCTTTGCATGAGGCAGTTGAGGGAATTCTGAAGGATATGAAGGAGTTAGATGTGATAGAATCATCAGTTAGCCCATGATCATCACCCATTATTCTTGTTAGAAAGAAAGATACCTCTCTGAGGTTTTGTGTAGTTTATCACCAGCTTAATATGACAAAGAAAGACTCTTATCCGCTCCCAACAATAGATGGCACGTTAAACAGCCTAGCAGGTTCACAATTGATTTCTACTTTGGACATGAATAGTGGGTACAGGCAGTGAGAGGTGGCCCCAGAGGACCGAGAGAAAACTGTATTTTGTGTCAAAGGGAAAGGGTGCTGGCATTTCAAAGTTGTGCCTTTTTGAGCTGTGTAATGCCCCTGCCATTTTTGAACGCCTGATGGAAAAAATTTTGCCTTTGGACATTTGACAAGTTTACCTTGATGACACAGTTGTGACAGGAAGAACATTTGAAGAGCACCTATCACTCTTAGAGACTGTATTCCAGTAAGTGACTGCAGCCAACTTGAAACTGGTTCGTAAGAAGTGCCACCTGTTTCAAAAGAAAATAAATTTCTTGGGCTATGTAGTGTTGGCCCACAGGATTGAAACAGACCACGAAAAGACCAAAGAAATAAGAAATTGGCTGACACCAACTGACAAAACTGAAGTGCTGAGGTTTCTGGGACTATGTGCCTACTGCCGTCAATTTGTACCTGTTTTCGCCACAATTGCCAAGCCACTACATGAACAGACTGAGGCCAAAAGGAGATTTTATTGGACCACTGTGTGTGAAGATGCTTTTAGTAAACTAAAGAAAATTCTGATATCTCCTCCAGTCCTGGGTTTCCCGAAAAATGAGGGTGTATTCATTGTGGACACAGATGCTAGTGATGTATGCATTGGAGCTGTGCTATCTCAGGTTCAAGATGGGAAGGAAAGACCGCTAGAATAATTCAGTAAGGTATTGCATAAGTCTGAGAGAAATTACTGTGTTACACACAGGGAGCGTCAGGCCATAGTGAAAGCAATTTCACACTTCCAACCCTACCTTTATGGCAGACATTTTGTTCTAAGAACTGACCATGCTTCATTACGCTTGCTATTAAATTTTAAGAATCCTGAAGGTCAAATATCCTGGTGGATACAGCATCTTCAATAATATGGCTTTGAAATACAGCACAGATCTAGGCGCCTTCACAGCAATGCAGATTCACTTTCTAGGCGGCCATGTAAGTCATTTTGTCATCATTGTGAACATCATGAAATAAATAGGGGACAAGAATTCAAGATTCGCTATCTTGTGATGGAACACCTTCCTGAAGTGATGAGGGTATTAGGAAAGACCAGATGAATGATTCCACTTTGCAGTCATTATTAATTAAAGTGGAAAGAAGCTGGCCGTCTGCCAAAATGGGAAGAGGTATCTAGGCTGAGCACAGCAGTCAAAGCATACTGGGCACAGTGGAATTCCATATTACTTAAGAATGGTGTACTTTACCGAAACTGGGAAAGTAATGACGGTAAACACACATGGTTACAGTAGTCCTTCCAGAATGCCGGGATCCAGAAATTTTGAAAGAACTGCATAATGAGGCAACCAGTGGGCACTTTGGTGTTAATAAAACATTTGATTGAATTAGACTTGTGATTCTACTGGCTTCATTGTCAGGAGCATGTTGAGAAGTGGTGCTGATTGTGTGATACCTGCACTGTGAGGATGGGCGTAAATACCAGGGGACAAGGTCACTTTCAGAAATACAATGTTGGAGCCCCATACGAAACGATGGCAGTAGACATTTTGGGTCCTTTGCCGGTCACAGAGAGAGGTAATCTGTATCTACTGGTGGCTCAAGATTATTTTATTAAGTGGCCTGAGGTAATTCCCCTCCCGAACCAAGATGCACGTACTGTGGCTGAGGCTCTCATAGAACATGTCTTTTCGAGGTTTGGGGTGCCACTAGAACTCCATTCTGATCAGGGAAGAAACTTTGAAGCTGCAGTCTTCCAGGAGCCTTCCTACGGCATTACACCCTCTGTCAGACGGAATGGTCGAAAGGCTTAACCGCACTCTTGTGTAGTACCCATCAATCTCTGTGGCGGACAACCAAAAGGACTAGGATTGAAAGGTGTCATTGTTTCTTCTATCTTACCGCTCGACAGTTCACAAGTCCACATGGGTAACACCATCCAGGATGCTGTTTAGAAGAGAGCCACGCTTCCCCAGTGACCTGCTGTTTGGCCGACCGACAGAAGAGGGAGCTGCAGCTCCTGATTATGCCAGCGAATTACGTAACAGAATTGTTTGCATTTATGATTTTGCTTGACAGCACCTCAGAATAAATAGTGACAGGATGAAGATGCAGTACGATAGGAAAATATTGGGAGAGGTATTTCAAAAAGGACAACTGGTGTGACTGTACAACCACAGAGGAGAAAAGGGTACTGTCTGAAGTTACAGAAATGTTGGGAAGCCCTCTACAGGATTCTGAAGATGATCAATGATGTGGTCTTTCGTATTTGTTGCCAAGGCTCTTGGGCGAAGCCGAAGGTTGTCCACATAGACCGACTTTCACTCTACGAAGGTCCAAACGCTGCAGAGTCTGTTCGAGATGAACAGAATTGAGAAGAGGGCAGTGTTACGTGTCGTCGGCCTGCCCGGCATGTGAGCGGAGAGGAAGACAGTCGTTATGTGATAGAGGCAGGCGAGTGGAGCAGTGTATCAATTGCACAGAGCGGGCCGGCAAGATAATCTGTGTATAGCAGCACTTTCTGCTGACTCTGGTCGTATTGTTTTCTGCCAATATCTGAAGAATACTCTGGATTACTGACCTCGTTCTCTCAACACAACTCGGAGTGTGTTAAACCTTCGAGATGGTCAGGGCTAGACTATAAATTTCGCAGCAGGCCTCCGGGCCGGCAGTTGGAGTTTAGTTGAATCGAATGGCGTTGGAGTAGATGAATTGTGAGCGATAGAAGAACAAGCAGCATGACCAGCAATGGGGAAAGGAAGTTGGTGACTGCTAGTATCAGGAGTAGATGAAGTCCGAGCAATAGAAGAACAAGCAGCGTGACCAGCAGTGAGGAAAGGTAGTTGGCAACTGCTAGTATCAAGAAGCGAGGTATACGGCTGGCAGGCTGGACTATTGAACTGTGTGAGGGAAAGACATTATAAATTATGCAACCAGCTAGACTGAACACGTACTAATAATGGGTATGAGTTAATTGACTGTAACCAACAGAGACAATTCAGAAGCACGTTAATTAGATTTTAAATAGAGATTAAATTTTATACTCACAGTTAAATGAAAGAGTAAAAGTGGAGACAGCTAATTAAATGCTGTAGATAATAGTAGAATGAATAAATTAATCAGATTTAGTTTCTTTTATTTATTTATTAATACCTCCATCCTTCACGAACTCATATACACCCTTCAGGCACCCTCATAGGTAACAATATATTTATTTGCTATTGTTCCAAACAAAAGGGCTTTCAAATGTTCTCACTTTACCATGAACAGCTTACAAGGGCCACTTAGCTTGGGGGTTGCTGTAAGAAACACGTTAATATTCTCATGTTGGTAGTGGTATGTTGTACTCATGTGACTATATGGGGTGAGTCATCAGCTCTGCGACAAACTGCGAGAGGACGTTCCTTGCAAAATTACAATTTTAAAATGTCTGACAACGAACGCCAGGAAACCACTCCTAAGGGCAGGAAACCCTTGTGAAGATGTGGTTGCAATTATAAATTTTATTTAATTACACTGAAACCATGTGCTATCAAGGGTGCAATTCTGTAGGCATGCCAAACAATTCAGGCACTGTAGCATGCAAGTACCCATTTTGACCTACCGCATACCCTACATAGTAAAATGGAGGTTGCCACCCCATCAAATAGTAAATAAAAGGGTATTGTACATTGTTACGTAAATTATGATCACAACCTGTGAAGTACCATTGCAAGGCATAAAAAAATATCCTTTTGGTAAGAAAACCGCCGACTAATGGTAAGCAAGAAAACAGACCTTGAGGATTTGAAATGCCACGTAATGCTTATGAGGTTGGCTAAATGGTTGATAACACACAAGTACTGCTGTAACATAATCACACTTTGTTTATGTGAAAAGTTGTCTATTAAATGTGTTTTACTACGATTGTTGTAATGTAACTAAATGGTTATTCGTTCAATGATTGCTTCAAGTACGTGACCTGCACTTGCTACTAACCAATGACAAAGTAGTGTCCATGCTGCCTGAGGGGAAGAACCTTAGCGAGAGGGCTGTGCACGAGGTAGAGGAAAGCTCATACCTGCGTGAATGCTTAGTCGTTGACGTTGGTTGCAAGAGAAACCTTTTGTAATCTGCTGATATCGGAAATACCTACTAACCCTCATCATTGTGTATTTGCAATGCTGGCATTTATTGAAAATAACTTGGATGTGAGGATTCTATCTACTGTAATAAAATTCCTTCCAATTAACTTAAGAGTAACACAATTATAAATACCAAAAAAAAGCAAACTGTTTTAAAAGACATGACCCCCTGGATCCGCCCCAATGAACAATCACTTAAAACGTTGCCTTCCCCTTCCACTGTGTATATTTTATAAATGTGTCCGACTCTTTCACTGGTATTCCAAGGTTCTGGGAACCTGAGCACACCGAACCGCCAAGGCAACTGTTTATGTTTCCAGTTTATGGTAAAATTCAGTAATTGCGTTGTTCGTTCATTTCAATATTGATTCCCGTGGTTTGAGAGAAAAGTAACTACTTTATTATTGAATATAGATGTCAAACTTAGGGTGAGGACAAATGCCGATATTTGTCCCTCCCCATTGTTTTAAGGGAGGAACAGTGTCCCCTGTCCGCCCCTTCTCTGCCACCCCTGCCTACTTTTAAACATAGTTCTTTCAGAAAACAGAATGTAAGGTAATTGATGATTTGTGCTTGGGTACTTTGCCACAAATTTGGGTTGGTCTAAAATATTTCTTTATGAACAGAAAGATTCAAAATAAATGCATGTCACAGAAATAATTTTTAACATGAAAATGTTACAAACTTAACTCATAAATTCAATTGAACCTTTCTTTATAATGAATCTGAATGGAACACTTTATATGTTCTCTGTATAGGGGAATCTTCATTGTACAAATTTTTTGAAATAATATACAAAACTGTTATACCAAATTTACATTTCCAGAGTGCAGTACTTGATAATCTTAATAAACTGTTGGAAAGCATTTTATAACCAAAAAATGCATTATAAATAATTTTAACACAAACCCGAGTCAAATTGAAATACTTACATTGTAACCTGTATGGATAGTTTTTCAAGGGACCAAAATAAAAAAACTGAAGCTTGTTGACAAGGAATGCAAACTAACTTGGTCTTCATGCAGACTTCAATATCTGGTTTGTTGGTGTGGGTGAGAGCAAAATGTCACAGAGAATAATAGCATAAAGACAAAATATCCATGTTAATATTACAAAGGCAAAATAACAAGATTTTTTGAGACAAAAATCCACGTGGTATTTTTGTTATCTTATGGTCGATCACCCACCTCTTGAGCTGCCTTTCTACCGGTGTGTGTTGGTGCTAGCACAGAGCAAAGTGATGTGATTTCACGGTCACGTCATGTGCAAGACATAAAGAGAGAGGGGGAGAGAATGGAAAGGCCACTTACCCCTTGGACACGGCTGGCATTTACCACTTGGACGCTGCTGGCGGCTGTGAAAACAGTCCCTTCCTCCCTTTGCTGCTTCCATTCACTCTGACCCTCGACCCTCATCAATGTCAAGCTGGTAGATTATTATCTCAGCAGGGTGGGGCTTGGAACAAAATCTACAAACTTTGTTTGGAATCCAGTGGAAGTTGAGCATCTTTTCCACTGAGGCTTTCATTACCAAATGTGCTTCGTTGCACCGAAAAACTTTCAATTTTATAAAGACAATACATCATTTATTTATGCTAAAGAATAAGGCAATGTTCATCAAATCTGCCTGCTGAATATTATTTGCGATTCTGCCAATTCTGTCACCATTGGCAAATTTGGCAGAAGCAGATTCGAATCTGCACACCTCTACAAATAATCACTCAAAATGGGAATGTAAATTATTCACAATTTTCATGTAAGATATTCGAAGTTCGACTGCTAATAATTCATGAATTACTATTTGCAACTGTTAGAGTGTTTGAATATTCGCACACCCCTAATGAATACAAAAAGAATTTAGGACAAATCCAGTATCAGTAGTTTTCAGAACATTAATAGAGAAAATATAATTGGTTGAATTTGAATTTACCTTGGGAGAAACAGCATTTCTTCACTTTAGAAAATAAAAATAATTATTATAGCTATTTGTGAAATTCATGCAGTGAAGTGATTTGATATTAAGCAATTTTCATGAAAGTAATTACTGTACAGTAAACAATTTTGTGTCTAATTATCTTAGTTGTGGCTGAAATATCTCTTACTTAACATGTGATATTTGACATTTATCATGTATAGTCCATTCCCGATTGGAAGCGACTTATGAACCTTTGAAAAAACACCCTAGCCATTAGCTGCATGCATAGCTAGTAAAAAAAAAGTTGCAGGTTCTGGTGCGGGTACAGTACCCGTACCAGAACCTGCATTTTTTTTTACTAGCTATGCATGTAGATAATAGCTAGGGTGTATTTTCAAAGGTTCATAAGTCTGTTCCAGTTGGGAGTGGACTATAGGTGAAATATTCTCTTTCCTCAGTATTAAAATAAAGACAGTAATTAACAATTTCCTTCTCTTAAATGATTTAATGTGTTAACTTACAGAAACCATTTACAAGCTCTTTTGAATTTGGAAACCATTAAACTTTTCGTGAGGAGCCAGGAAAAAAAGTATGTAGCAATATTTTGTAAAGAAAAATTATGGAAGTATATGCAAATTTGATAGCATTGTCTCAAGTTATTTTGATGCTTTTCAGGTGACCACTCAGCTGGAAAATCTTAAGACTTGAAAACGTAGAAAAGGCAAGGAACTTTCCCAGAGAACTGAACATTTTTTAAAATTTATAGTAAGTCCTGCAAAGCATATTCTACATCCACCAAAATTTTACATTGTGTCAAAATAATTCAGTTTTAAACCCCTGAAGTCGTACGGAAATTGATTGGTTTTGATGGCTTCTGGTAATTTTCTCACACATGGTCGCTGCCAGTCATGGAAGCTGCAAACATTGGTAAAAACTTTTTTTTTTTTAATCTTTATGGTGTTGCCTGTTAGTAAATGACTTCAAGTGGATGGAAATAGACCTAAAATTGCAGAAAAAATGCTCACCACTAGTTGTGGAGTGAGAGAGTTAATATTGGTAGCATTCTTAAACAAAACAACTAGCAGCCAAGAAAAAGTCGAGTGTTTGCTGATTAACCATAGAAACTACATTTACTGAAGAGGAAATGTAAATAAAAATGTAATCGGTTTAATGAGACAAACATAAACATTCATTATTTAGATCTTTTGCCTTTCATCTTTAATTTTAGAAGACTGGTATTAACCTACACATATTTGACTGAGTACTGTACCTTTTTGTTCGTGAAATAGAAATGAAAGCCATGTTACAATTACATTATCAGTACCGTACAACTTTCGGCAACCAAATTTTTTATACATTGGTTTTTGGGAGATAGAATATTCACACGGCTGTTAGTACTTAGTAATTAAAGTAGTCTGTGTATTTCATACACTTCCATAAAATCTGTGACCTTTTTCTTTCCACGTTGTGTCATAATTGTCTTTTGTGATGGTGCTATGTTTTAAGTATATATTGGGAAATTTCATGTTTAAAAAAGTTGGAGAATACCTAGTGTCCTAAAATATGAAGAGAGTGCCTATTCTGTAAGTAGGTCTGCGATACTTGTGAATGGAGACTGCTTAGGATTTTATGCTGAAAATGAAACTTATTGCAACTCAAAAAATTTTTTTATAATTATGGTGATTCAATAGGCTTATTTTTGAGTAAATATGTATCCACAATAAATATCCTAAGTTTGCATGTGACAGTTTGTATTCTTTAATCTGTGGCCTAAGACCTATCATCAAATTTATGGTGATGCTAACATTTTTATATTAACAGAGAAGTAAGACTGTGAGGTAGTAAGCATTCATTTGAACCAAAGTTATCTGTTTGAGCTGAATTATGTTGGTGCCATTGGCAAATTGATGCATCCATTCTCACAAAAACAGGCAGGTTTCCACAGTACATTTGCAGGGTTTTTTTTCATGGCTTCAACATTTTCATTTTTGAAATTGTATTAAGTTGATTTTGCAGAGTAGTTTTAGTATTATTAGATCCTAGTGCAGAACTTAAGTTAACTAAAAAATATATATTTTTTTTTTTTTTTTTTACGTTTTATTGAATTCGTGTGTAAAGTTTGATTCTGTAGATGTGCGGCAGTAAATTTTTTATTCATTGTTTGTCTTCGTGTGTGTTTGATTTTGAATGTTGTGCCTAAATGTAGATTATGGAAATTACTTCCAACCTAAGAACAAAATAACAAAACAAATAGAATGATATAGCTGAGTCGGGTACAAAAGGATCTGGGAGGAGCTGTAGCAGATCGACCAACGCCATGTTGCGACACCATCTGGTCATCATGTTGGCTCCAGGTGACCTTCACCTTGTGCCCATAACCTTTAATAACCTTGAACCCAAAAAATTCTAAAAAAAAAAAAAAAATATTTTATTGAAAAAATTTGCAAAAACATAGTATTTGAAATACAGCAGGAGGTTTAGGATTTTATGGCGAGTGAATCACCAGCAGATGACTGACCTACACCAACTTCTATAGACTGTTTAGTCTGCAAGCCTCCACCCCACCGCTATTTTTTCATTGGTAATTAAAGTCAGCTCCCCTCCATTGCCCTTCCTTGCCATACCGCAACTACTCTCCATTGTCTTTCAGCATGTCCACTAGAGACAGCTGTTAACTCATGTTTTCAGTATTGCCCTCTAATGTGCACTGGTAACTCGTGTTTCGACCATCAGTCACCAACAAACCAATTGCCAAACTTCTTGGCTATTTTTTTTAAATTATTAATTTTATTCTGTAAAGTAAAACATAAGGCGCAGTTGAAAAAATGCATATACACATTGGAAATTTGATCTTTTTCACTTTGTTTTGTAAATTGCAAGGCACTGTTTGCAGTCATGAACTTTGTACCCATGCAAAGTTATCTGCAAGTTAACCAGTTGTGAATAGTTTTTTATGTAACAATAATGTGAAATATTCTTTGTTTCTTCCCTCGCCATCAGAATATTGATATGCTCAGGTTTCTCATTCTTAGAATTGTTGGTGCCACTTTTCCCCTAGCATTCAGGGAGTACACAAATACAAATGCACCAGGGTGGTTGTTCTTAAAGACCTTCATTTTTTATTGAGGATTCTGGAAACACATTTGTTCCACTCTAGCATACCTCTTCTCCACACACTGTGGAGGATGATGTGATGACTTAAAAAATCCAGCCCACACTGACCACTTGAAACATTTGTTGTCATATTTGTGGGGAGGATTGATTACGGAATGTTTGTTTTTAATGTAAAGTTTGGAAGGTCAACGTAATTGATAACTGTGAAGCAGACCCACCAACAGAAATTCCGGGCCCCTGAGCAATGCGTGCTGTGCCCCCCCCCCCCTTTTTTTTTCTCTCTCCCCACCAAAACTCGACCATTTACAACAACATAAATAGTCGTCATTCATGCAAAAAAGTTAATAAATGTTGAGTGTCGAAATTAGATTTTTACGTAATACTTTCTTTTATAAATAAACATTTACGAGTCAGGCCCGACCCGGGCCCCTCCGGGGACATGAACCCCTGAGCATTGCACCCCCTTGCCCCCCCCCTCTCATGGCAGACCTGCTGTGGAGGTCCATCCTTTGTGTTCCATGGAGGAAGCCCCCTTGCATATATTCATATGCATCCTTAGGCCATCCATCCATCCATCCATCCATCCATCCATCCATCCATCCATCCATCCATGAACACCTGACACTTGGAACACATACTTTACTTTGGGTAGGGCTCTGTGTCCAGCCATACTTCTCATGTCGTCGGCACCGCTACTGTAAGAGGTCTTTTCACAAAAGCGACAGACAAGGAACTTTCCCAGAGAACTGAACATTTTTTTAATTAATAGTAAGTCCTGCAAAGCATATTCTACAACCACCACTGCCGTAGATCCCATTGGCTCTGCATCGCAGATGCTGAATAAGACTTTGACTTGGAAGCAAAGCCACAGAAGCTAGACAAGGCGGTCCATACTCTTCCCTCGACGAACTGGCAGTCCTCAAAAAGGTGCCATTATTTATATCAATTGCATCCTCCCCACCCCTCTTTCCCTCTTCATAACCGCCTCCGTCCCTGCCCAACCACTGCATATTTCAACATGAAAGTCTATGTGTATTACCAAGACTATCTACGCAAACCCCAGAATACCATTTATTTAAACACCAGAGGATTTTGACCTGAATCAGGATTACACCTATACATGTAATGGACTATGTAGTGTTTACATGGAGGCACATCTATCTGAAGGTGCAGCATCATCTTTCATGAAACTGCCAATGGCAAAATTCTGTCTATGAGCCGTTCTCCATCATAAGGTCGTCTGGCTTGAGGCTTCAACAGTCTTGAATGGTGTCTGAGAGTTCTCCTCCATGCAGTCCGTGGTGAGAACATTTGTGCATGCAGAAAAAAGACACCATATCATTGATGCTAGCAGGAAGATGTATTGCTGGATGCATGTGAAATACAACACACTTTCCAGGCTCACAACAGACTACCAGATGTTGGCTTGGTTCGTACGACCGGGGAAAGTGCGAAAATCTCCAATTTTGCATGCCACGATCATCATAACTCTCTATTTACATGCGTAGGTAGCACGTGTCCCAGTAGCTGTATTCACTAGTAGAGTGACTGGGCATGACACTTGCAGAAATGTTCACAGGGTGAAATGCATACATCTTCATCTGGTGCCCAAAAGCCAACTGAAGGTCAGGAGATGCTCCTGCCTTTATATACATGTAAAGAATGGTCAAAAACTTTAAGTTGATTCTGCAAATTTTGAGTCTTAGTTGTAGTTCATCGAATCCCAGTCCAAGAATTAGGTGCACCATTTGCACAGTAACTACACATTCTTCAGGGTACAGACCCACTTAGGTTCTGACCTGTAGCAGACATGACGATGCAGCTCACTGCACATTGTTATGAATTTGCGAAGTAAAGGACATAGCATACATGTTAATGAGTTCCACTTCAAATTTACACATATCAATTAGCCACTTTTTTGCTAATGTTCCGTCACATACATGGGTCCTCGCAGGTAATCAACAAGTCGCACATCACGTTACCCACTTGATGGAATGGAATTTTTCCTTCCTCACTCCAGTCCATAGTAGTACTTGGTCAGCCAGTCATTCATTGTCTTGCTCTTCTCTTCCATTGGTAGCATGGTTTGAAGGACTACGTTCACATCTTGCCATCATCTTCATGGATCACTGCTATCTCCCAGAGCATAAAGCAGGTTTTGACTCTGGAAACCCTGCAGACTGCAATACATCTTGAAGCTGACGATGCTTGAAAGTGAATAAACAGATATCATTTCTTGAATAGTTATATTTATATAATCTCCGCAGTTCTCATAAAAGTAATTTGACGGTCCTGTCTCTGCTGCACTTGTACAATATGAGTAGGTTGTGAAGTATCAGGCAGAAAGCGTACGTGTGTGCAGGGATATTTCCATGAGTCGTAAATTCAATCCCGCAGTCAATTACATTCAGGTATTACACTCATTCTGTTTACTTACCTCTAAAACGATGAGCGGAGCTGTACCTTTGAAAGTGATAGACTCAGTATCGAGGATTGAGTATGTCCATAATTGCATTTCGGAATTGAGCGTATATCTGATATGTCATATAGTAATGACCATTATTAAAGTTAATGTTCATGTCCACATATGGTTAGCTTTACCTGTTAAAAAAATATTTTCACATTTTCTATTTGATTCATATAAAACTGTGAACAGCTCATTCTCACATTGTGCTGATGTCTGATCTGTAGCCCATTGATGATGTACCTCGGTTTCTCTGAAGCGAAGCTGGACTTCACCATCCAGTTGATGTGCTGACTTGCTGGCAATCTAGGGTATGTCTCGACTCCACAATCTAAAAGCCACATCACTGTTTTTGCTATCTTCCACATCCTTCAACATCTTTATGCATTCAATGAATGGTGTTCACTTGGATGTGAGGCAGCATCCATTTGATAGACTGTAGCTTCAGTTCCACAACCTCCATCATAGGTAAGGAGAAACCCTTACCTATGATGGTACCACATGTGTATTGGATAGAAGTAGCACCAATTCTTGCTTCAAATTAGTTATATAATGTACTTGTACTTTTCGGCTAGTCCCAGCAGCGTTGAGAGTGGGATACACAACGATCTTTTTTTTTTCTCATGCAAACAAAAAATTGTAAAATTCTAATAATTTTCAATAAATATTTGTCATGTTATATTGAAGGTTAAAGAGAAATGCTGCAACAGTATTGATGGATGAGTATCAATAAATGGTAAGTTTTTGTGTGTTCCATTTGGAACACTTCACATGGAAATCGTAGTCAAATTAAAAAAGTTTCATAAGGTATCTCAAACAGTGGTCTCTTATCAGCTGCAAATGATGCTGCAGAACCTGTAGTCAGTTTTCTTCTTAACATCTTCAGGGTTCCCACCAACCTGTTTCAGTAACTTTACCTGAGTTTTCCCTGTGCTGAAATTTAAAACCATGCATACATATTTTACAATTCACAAACACCAAAGAAGAAAAATTACATTATATATAGACATAAACAAACAAAACGCAGATTTTATAAGCTACACCATTTGAATTACCTGTTTTAATGTGGGTGTTTGTGGACACTTCAAAAATGTCTTGACAACCTCTGAAGGATTTTGAAAAATATAATTGTGAAGTTGTTTTTTTTTACTCATTCCATTGATCACAAACTGAAAACATTATTTGTCCAAACTCCTAATTATACATCTCTGATGGGCAATATAATTACAATAGAAAAATCTTGAAAGTGATAACTAAACCTAACACAAATCAATGAGAGTTAAAAAAAGCTGCCCATGTCCGTTAAGATATTTACAGGAAAAAATCAACACATAATGTACATACAGCATATTGGCTAAGTTTACTGTACATCCTAACCAAACCATAAATCTTTTAAGCAGATTACATTTTTTTTTTTTTTTTTCCCCCAACTCCTTTTGTTTCTCTCTTTCAATTTTCTGATTTAGTAGTTCTTGTATTTCTGCAGTCCTCCTTTTTTTTCCTTCCTTACAATATCTGTCGATCTTCTTCTCTGCATCTTAAATTTGGTGCTTTTGCTCCAGAGCACCTTTTTATACTTAGAAGCAGCTCTTCTAGCATACCTCATCATTTCCTGGTCCACCTGAATGACATTTTCACCACCAGCATTATTAATCCCATCCCAGACTTGTTGTAGGCCAATCAAAGATTCTTCCTGGAGGTTTTCCACAAGCATATCCTTATTGATAGAGAATCTAGATTCCACAAAAGCATTACCATATGAAAGAATTAATATAATTTTCACTGCAAGCCATAAATCTAAACTCATTTTCCCCACACAAAATACCAGCATAAAATGTGTATCCAACCTGTCGTTCTGTTCATTAAATGCTGCAAGTGTGTCTGAATTGATAACAAATTTAGTAAACTGGGCACTATCTCGATCAGACTTGTATTTACTAGCCCAAAGAACCCTCTTGCACCACCTAAACGTCCCATCGTGTAGGTGGACATCTCACTCTACAACTGTGTTGGAGAGGTTCCAGAGTTGTTGCCCTGGTTTCCTTTCCAAACCCCTTGAAGTCTTCCACTTCCCCGGCGTCTTCGCCCGACTCAGAATCACCAGCCGACGATCTTCCCTCACCCGTATCTCTTCCCGCTGAACACCCCCTCCTCTGCTTCCTTTTCCACCCAATGTATCAACCTCCCACAATCTTGTGCTGGGACTGCCGTTGGTGTTCCCACCGGCCATTCCCCCTTCGGGTCCATGCTTGACTTACCATGCAAGAAACTCTGCTGCAAATTGTCTCTGTGGCAAAATCTTATCGTACCACCCACTTTAACTCTGTACGTGACTGGGCTAACAACCTCTACCAGAAGTCCCGGGAGCTACTGTAACCGTTCTCCTCTAACACACGTCATCAGCACTTCCTCCCCCACCCCAAAAGGATGCTTCATGAGGCCCTCTGGTTTTTCCCATTTTTCTTTTTGGTATTCCGGCAGGCGAGGATTGACTAGCTGTAACCTGATGCATGGTTTCTGTCTTAAAAACTTTTCCACCTGAGTGATCCGTGTTGTTTACGGTGTAGTGCGATATGCAAACAACCACTTATCCATCCCCAGTTGTAACGGCTGCGTGCCTGTATGCTGTCTGTTCTCGATTGCTTGCTCCAAGAGTGCTGATTTTATAATCTGGACCATTCTTTCTGCTGCCTTGTTAGACTGAGGGTGAAACTGCTGTGTCAACTGCAGCGTAATCGCATTGTCTTCACAGAATCATGCAAATTCTTCCAAGAGGAATTGTGGCCCATTATCTGCCACCATTATTTCTGGCAAGCCATATGATGCCAGAGCTGTCCGCAACTTTTCAATAGTCTTTTCTGTCGTACTCTGCATCAGCCATACCTCCACCCATTTGGAGTAAGCATCCACCAAAACCAAAAACTTGCTACGCTCATTTTCTGCAAAATCCACATGTATGTGCTCCCAAACCCGAGAAGTTTCAGGCCAGGACACCACAGGTCCTTTTACTGCACTCGGTCTAGCGAGCTGGCACACTGTGCATGTCTTAACAGTTTCTTCGATGTCTGCATCCAAGCCCGGCCACCAAACATAGCTTCATCCTAACATCTTCATCCGCACCACCCCCGGATGCCCCTCATGAAGCATCTGCAACATCGGTGCTCGTAGTGCTGGAGGTATTACCACCCAGTTTCACCAAAGTAAGGTTCCCCTCCACTGCCAACACATCCTTCCTGAGGGAATACGGTTTCAAGTCAGAGTTTCCCATCTGTGGGGCCAACCGTACATGGAATGGTGGTGTACTACTTTCAGAACCAGGTCTTGGCCTGTGGCCGTTGCAATGTCAGTTGCTTTGATTGGCAAACCCTGAACCGACTGCAGTTGGAACACCGGTTGCTCCAGCATCTCAGCCTGAGGTAATGGCAACCAAGACAATGCGTCGGCACTGCCCATGTCTTGTCCTTTCCGGTACTCAGTGGAATAATCGTAGCTGGCTAAAAGCAATGCCCACTGCTGCAATCTGGCCACAGCCATGCATGGAACCCTATTCTTAGGTCCAAAAATGGTGGTTAGCAGCCGGTGATCTGTGTACAAAGTGAAATACCTGCCATACAGATATTTATAGGCTGTTCACGGTAAAGTGAGCATTTTTTAAGGCCCCGTCAACAGGTATTAACCACTAATAAATATATTTTGTTGCAGCTCTAGACGTTAACTTTTTGGGAGTGGTGAAACGTATACATTCTTTTTATTAGTCGCATGGCAATGTTTATACTAAAAAGTGACAGGAAGATAGAAATATGATGAAAAGATAAATTCAGCAGGGCCTTAAAAAGTACTCACTTTACCATTAACTGTCTGTATAAAACTTTTTCAAGCAAACACAATACTAAGGCTTCTTTTTTATCTGACAATAACCCTGTTCTGCTTTGGTCAGAGCCTTGGAAGCGAAACGTATGGGTCGTTCAGTACCATCGAGCATCTTGTGGGCTAAAACAGCTCGCACCCCATATTGAGACGCATTGCTAGACATCACCACTGGTTTTTGCAGGTCAAAAGGCACTAACACCGGGGCCTGCAATATCCACCCTTTGCCTTCCTCAAAAATCTTCTGGCAATCTTCCATACAGACCGATGAAACTCCCAGCATCAACAGATTGTACAGAGGTTTCAATCTACCCGACAGATGGGACAAATTTGGCATAAAAATGTATTAGTCATAAATAGGCCTTCAACTGTTACACCGTCATTGGTGCAGGGGCTTTGCTTATGGCCTCTTGCAAGTCCTTAGTGGGTCTGATACCCTCTCCTCCAATGACATAACCTAAAAACTGGACTTCTCTTTCCATGAAATGGCCCTTCTCTCTCTTCACTCTCATTCCATACTCTTGCAGTCTTTGCAAGATGGCCTCGAGGATGTGCCCACATTACGCTGTAGATTCCCCTGTGAGAAGGATGTCATCTAAATTGGCCACTACTCGTGGAATGCCCAACAAAACTTGCTCCATGACGACTTGAAATATGCCCGGGCACTTGATAGGCCAGATGGAAATCTACAATACCCATATAGCCCCTTATGGGTATCGATAGTTAACAATTCTCAGGACTCTTCCCCCATAACTAACTGTTGGTAGGCATTTGATAAGTCCAAAACACAGAACACTTTACCGGTCCCCAAGGACGCCAAAATATCATCCATGCAGAGCAGGGGCTGGCGTGTCAGCTCCACACGTTTGTTAACTGTGGGTTTAAAATCGACACATAACCTTATTTCTCCATTTGCTTTGGGTACTGCCGCCAACGGGCTTGCCCAATTGCTATACTCTACTTTATCCAAAATCTGTTGCTTCACCAGGTAGTCCAATTCCTGTTCCACCTTTTCTTTCAGTGCATAGGGAAGCAGCCTAGCCTTCAGGAATACTGACGAGGCCTCTTCCTTGACTGCCAGGTGGGCTTAAAAATGCTTTATTTTCCCAAAGCTCTCATTAAAAATTCCAGAATATTTGTACAACAACTTACTCAGTATTTCCTCCTTTACCTGGTCTTCCGGAACTCCCTTCTGCCGGGTTTGCTCTGCCAGCACCACCTCAATACTGTTCCATTCCACCTGTAGTTGTTCCAGCCAATCTCTTCTCAACAACGAAGGTAGCTGCTGCTGTCCCGAATCCACCACCAAAAAAAGGCAATACTTTTCTCTGCTTCCATACCTAACCTCCATGTATACACTTCCCTTCAATGGTAGAAAATCCCCAAAATATGTACGCAAGTTGATATCCGTCTTCACTAGCACTTCATTGGGCCAATTCTTCTGGTAAGTCACGTTGGAACCCAAGGTCACAGCCGAACCAGTATCCACCTGCAGCTCCACCAGTTTATCTCCAACCGTAACTGAAATTCTGTACCCCTCCCGCTGCTGCCGGCCGTCGTACATTAAACAAATCATACACTGATCTCAGGCCCCTTCCCGTATTGCTTTCTGCCCCCCTCTCTTACGGCCCCTGCTCCTGTGCCATCCACCACATCACACACAGCTGCCTGCTTCCTCCCGCGACATTTTCTAGCTAAATGACCCATTTGTGAACATTTATTACACTTGTACTGTGCATATGGGTATGAAGCTACCAAGTGGTCTCTATTACCACAACGATAACATTTCTTCACTCCACCATCCCCGATGCATGTCTTCGTATCCGCCACTGTCGACTTCTGTTGCACCCGGACTTTACACACTTCCCGATTCACTTCCTCTGTGACCCCTTGTGAAATCTGGAAAAGCCTTTTTTTGTTGCTCCGTTTGTTCAAGAGTCGTTGCTAATGTGTAGACCTGCTCCATACTGTATTCAGCTTCAATTAGTTTCTGCTGAATATGTTGACTCCGAATGCCACTCACGAAACGGTCCCATAACACTTCCGTCGAAAAAGTCCCAAGTTTCACATCGCCGCCAAATGTTTAATGGCTACCGAAAAGTCAGCGAACGACTCATTTTCTCGTTGCACGCAGGTGTGAAATTTTAGTCGCTCTACAATCACCAACTTCTTCGGACTAAAATGATTTTTAAACACTTCTCCCAGCTCTTGGAATGTTTTACAGCCAGGATTGTCCGGGGGAACTAAATCCCGTATTACCCTGAACGCCCGTTTCCCAATAACCGACAAGAGGACTGCCACCCACTTCATTTCCGGAACCGAAATTGCTTTGAAATTGTCTCCTAAGCGCATCAGATATGACACAATATTGTCCGAGTGTTCATCGAATTCTTCCATCCGCCCGGAAAAACGCCATTATATCCTAATTCCGCACTTTTAGGTACCTTTAATACCTCGTTGCCACTGTTGTATTTTCTAGTCCGCCACCATCTTTGCACTGACCTTCTTGCCAACCTCCGCACCCCAACATTCCTACACCACAAGACTGAAGAGCAGTTAGATGTTTAGCTGACATGAAAACTTGTAAACAAGTATCCATATTTGCCCTGCACTCTTCCCGTATTTTCAACAATATTCTAGGGTCGAGACAAGAAGCAGCTTTAACCATTTTATATTTTACTGGACTATGTTCAATAAATTTCTTGGCAGTCTGTACTATAAACGTTTTGCATTCTAGTTATGAATGTTTGTTTTTGAAGTTCATTCACATCAGCCACACCGGTCTCATGCTTGGCAGCAAACCCTATTTTTAACTTAGGCAGTGGTAGTCCTTGACTTACATCATCCAAATTAATATTTATCAGCCAATATGCAGTTGTTTTATCTTTTAAAACTTCAATTTTAATTAAACATCCACCAAATAACTCTCTTAGCAAGTCCTCCAATTCTTTATGTAAAAATGGTAACATTGGTTTTGATGTTTGGAACTTCCTTAAAAATGCTTAAGTGCAGAAGCCATTGTCAGAAAAAAAAATGTGTTTAGCTAGTGGCAAAGGATCTTTCAAGGAATCCTTTACTTTTTCAACTGAATATGTAGCAGGTAATTTACATGACTTGAAAAAAAAATTTAATGGAGGAAAAATTTGTGTTGTCATCACACAAACTGGCACATTTTCCCACCAGCAATCACAAAATTTGGTCGGAAGAACACTGCAACCTGTAATCTGTCTGAAGTCTGACCGTCTAGCTAGTGAGTCCTTGAACACAAGAGTATATTGCCTTCAAAAACTGAACTACATCCCGCCCAGTCTTCTTGACACCCAACTGGAAGGTACCATGAACAACATGGAGTCCACAAAATCGCAAATTCAATATTTCCTGGATCCTCCTCAGATGCTTTTTGCTTTAATTTTTTTCATGAAGGCCTAATTCACATTGGGTCCATCCAGGGACACTTGCACAATTTTAGATAATTCAACATCCCCTAGCACTTGATGAAATCCTAACAAAAGATTATCAGCTGTAGAATGGCATAAAAATTAAGAGTTCCAATACCAGGTCACCTAACCTTATTTCTGTTTACATCCCATAAATGCACAGAAATATTCATCTGTTGTTCCTTTGCCATTCTATTAAAAGATTCAATGCACACAACTACGTGTTTTGCAGATTGAACTTCATCTGTAAGTTTGTGAGAAAAATGTAGTGCATGCCCATAAATAACTAGGTATGCAATCTTGTTACTACTAAGCTGCATTTCTTGGGCAATGGCACTATCTGGGAACATTTTTGCAAAGAGATTGATAATTCCCAACTGACTAATGAAACTGTCTTTTTTTGCAACAACATGCAACGGCCACAATATTTCTGCCCTTTTAACATCACTGTCTCCCAGAAAATTAATTTTATTAACGGTATTGGAATACGCCTCTTTGAGCTCTGTACTGCCTGATGACCTTCCAGTGGACAACAAACAGAATGCTGGTGTGCTACATGCTGCTTCAGAACTTGTGGCTGTACTAACTAACACTTGAATTAATAACGCCCCTTGGTTCTTGGTGATTTAAAGGCTGAGTCAGACATGATGACATAATTACAGAACTACTGCACATCGCAACTAACTTTCTGTGGAGCTTTCCTTCTTGATGGCTCTTCATGGATTATTTACCAATGCTACTCAAAGAAAATACCTTTTTACACAAAACACATTTTGCACTATAGACATCTCCATCAACGTGACGTAACCACATTTTACAGTTAGGAAACTGTGTTCCATCAAGCCACACAAGATTGAATTTCGACATCCGGAATATCACACAATTATCCACTTAAACTAGCATGGTAAAAGTAAAGTAGCACAAAACGTCCTGTACTGAATTGCGTACTCTCACCAGCTCATTTTACAAGAACAAATACTCAATTAAAACAAGTAGTAAATTTGCTGTACACAAACCTAACCAACATCTTTTATACCAAATGAAAATAGGACACCGCAGTAATTTGTTGACATCTAGAAAACACACTACATTTGAATAAAATATGCTTTTCCATTATTGCAATTACGAACTGAACAAAATGTTTCAAAAAACTTTTTACTATTCGTACTGAAATAACATACAGTACAAGAAATGGTTTTGCCTTTTCTGCCCACTTTCAGCTATTTTTGTTTTGCAAACATGATAGTCATGAAAACATACTACCAACAAATTTAATTAAAGTAACACCAAAAATATGAAGAAGATTACTAGCTTCGGCACATGCTAATGAAAATACAATTAAATAAAAATACTATTTTCAATATTAAAACTCGTTGAAAAGGTTTCTGGCAAACGGTTTACCACACAAACCTATGAAAGTGGGTACCACCATTTTCTATTGTGTTCTCTTTTCAAGTGTAAATAGTTGCTGCACAATTTCATGTTCTGTAGACACTGATGTAATTTGTCAGTTGAAATTTAATATTTGTACCAATTTTATATCTAATTAACGTCCGGGTGAACTCTTTTGGCTTATTGGTGGACATAGGGCTGACTTATTATATATCCAACTTTGTGTTACTACAGCACCATGCATGGGCACCACTGAACTGTTTTTGGGTAACTAGAAACCCAGTTTCATCAGCCCTGCGTTTGGGCAACACTGATCTGTCTGTGTTCAGTATTTGATATTTATGTACACACTTCTCCACAGTTAGCCACCAATATAGAATTGACGCCATCAGGTGAGACACGAGACAAACAGCGACACAATAACTTACGGTAGATGGGCACCAGCGGTGTTTCCCAGATACCGCACTGTTGAAACTCAGGGTTCTCAGGGCTGCTGCGGGTTCTGTGTGTCCGTCTTCAATACAAAACTTTCATCACTTGAAAGTTGGGCGAGAGGTTGCTGCCACTACAAAGGAAAGACTTTGAGCACTGTGTACTTGCTTTTATTCTGTTAACCATACAAGATTGTGCCAACATTACTCTTATGACAAACTCGGACGTGTCCAGCTAACTCCGTACGGGTGCTCCCCAGTCCACAGTTAATCTAGTGCGCTCCTAGATGGATGACTTCACAAGGAAAGGGGTCGACAGCTGCTAGGGTGGGCTGCCGATTTTTCCTGAAGACAGGATGCAGAGAATTACGAAATGGACAAACGTGTGTGATTATTCGGCGTCATTAACGCAGACTCGTTGGTGCTCGTCTTGCCGCATGTGGTTAGTGAGTTGACGGCCTATACACATAGCCGGCTAGGACGGAAATATTATCACTGTACACTTTACATAAATAACATAAATACACTTGAAATAGGATGGGACACAACATGAATGGTCACAATAAACATGCAGATGCATGAAAGCAGATTTAGATGACGTAGATGCTGTTGGATATGCTTCGTAGCAGATCACGTGGTGCAGATGAACTTTCAGGCCGTGTCCGAACTCGGGTATATACTTCTGTACTTGCACCATTGCATACTTCACTTACCCTTGGCACCCAAACTTGATGAATTAGGATATGCAGTCTTGTTGGCTTCGGTCCCAGTTATTAGCCAGCTGACCACTTTAAATGTTTATGTATTCAGACTAAGAATATGATAATTGTCAAATGTTTTAGGGGTTTATTAAAGTATTAAATAATATTTTGATTTGATTTACATTAAGATTTATTGCATTGAATTATTGTATGTAAGTGCATTTTGGATTGCTTTTTATATTAGCCTTTGTAGGTTAGGAACATAGGTCTAATACGGTTTTATTGCTTAGAACTTTTTATAAGGAGAAACTTGTGATAATTATTTATTCAGTTCAAAATTTTATGTCTACGAAGTAGTAATGTTGACCTATTAAACTTTAAATTAAAAAATTATATCTGAAATCAATTGTAGCCTACAAATTGCTTCTCGAAATGGCGGCACATATTCCGCAAGCGTGCGAGAAGTATACAACTGAGTTTACTTGTATATTTGCATACTTCACTTGCAGTTCGGACAGCACTTACTTCATTTCCGGAGACAGGTATGCACATGTATGTACTTCAGGCGAATTCAGACACAGCCTCAGTCTCCCTCCGTGAAAATGGCAAATTCTGTTTAGATAAATTATTATTGCTGATAAGAAAAATATTCTCTGGAAAATTGTAGTGTTTCTAGGCTTTTGGCATGCCTGATGGCGGGAAAATCAATCTTGGAATAGACCACGTGGTAATACATACAAAGCTTCAATTACGTGAAAATTATATGAAACCCTGAATAAAATTACATAGACCCTGAAATAAATTACGACGCACATGATATTACGCAAATAAACTCTCAAAGCACATGGATGGTGCGGACATGGACTTGGCGGCTACTAACCACGCGGTCGCGAGAGATGTGGCCGTAAAACCCTTACATGAAAACTACGCCGAAATACATACATAAAAATTAAGCCCTTAAAATTGCACGCAACAATGATACAGAAATTACAATGAAACGCCTTTAACATAGGCGGATGGCGCCTGATTAAGTTGCGCGAGCCGCGTGGCCTCTCCGACATCTTTCTCCTCCTCGTTTATGTTCAAAAAGCCACAAGGGTACAAATTACTAAGTTAAACGGAAGCATAATGCTGGGTAATGTCTGGCAAAACGTACGCAAAACAAAGGTTAACCGGTATACTAATGTGAAACTATTGTAATCTACATCAGTGCAAAAAGTTTGTAGTGCGCACGTGACAGCGTCTTACCTCGCGAGCTCTCCTCGACGGACTGCCCAGAGGCGGGGGTTGCACGGACCAACCATGGCTACCTACGGGGTTCACACAAGCGGAAGTGCTATGTATTGCGAGTAAAACTTTTATCTTTGAAAATAAATGGCATAAGCAATTTAAATATTGATTTTACATTTTAGATTTTCTTAGGAATTTTCTGTATTCTTTCAATGTCTTTTTATGATGGCGTTCACGCCGGAATAATTCTGTTCTGAATCTTCGTGCAGCGTGCATTTTGAATTTATAACCAAACATTGTGCAATATTATCAAACATACATTTTAAACATTTAGACACATGAAAAACCTCAAAATAAATAAGAGACATAATTTTACACTTCAAATAAATATTCCGTTATTGGAAAGTTCAGTTTACGGCCTCTTTGCGCACGTGCATGCCCACATCAGGTGAGTGGTGAGCATCGTCATGGTCTTAATGTGGCTGGCTGTTAGCCAGCGTCAGAATGTGTTGAGTTTCAGAAGAATTATATTATGACAACAATTAGTAAAGTACACAATATATTGTGTGTAGAGACATGGGCACCAAAATGTTGTTTTAGAAAGGTAACAGTTGTAAATAGTGTGCTTGTCTGACCACTCTCAATATATCATGAATAGCTTATGTAACATTTGTTGACTTGTGTGCTGTGAAAGTCAATTGCTCAATCTTAAATGGCATTCAGGTTTGCACTGACACTAGTGTGAATAATTATTAGTGCAAAATACTTCAAAGCATAATTAGTCTCACGGGTATGCACATGGTACAAAACCATACCAAGAATTTCACACTGTATCATATGCTTTACCCTTTCTTATTGCACTGTACCAGGTTATTTTGGTATAGATCAGTACTACTGCTGTGTGCCGATTTGTTCAACAGGTTTATATCACACAAAATGATATGCAGGCTATGTGTGTGTGTGCATGGAAAACCACCCCCACCCATCATAAATTTAAAAAATATATATATATATATATATATAGTTTGTGTATCTTCTTTTAACTAACTCGAATGAATAATTTAACACACAGTCCATCAAACACTATATGACTTGTTAAGCTGTTAGTATACAGATGTGCAAACTCAGTCACACTTTTACCTTCTGTTCAAAATTGCACTTTACTCATAACATTGCTAGCTCATTGGGGCACAAGTGTTTCCTTCGTTTATGGGGTGCACTGTCTGGGGAGTAGAAATCCAAACTGTTTAAACGTTTCATACACCATGTACAAACATATAACTGATCAAGACTAAAATTCACAATTTGTCTATTCTTTAAATGAAGTAAGGTTGCAGGAAAATATTACTCAGTTTCTTTTACTGTAGTTCATACAAATTCATCACATTAAAATTGGCACTTAACATTGTTTGCTGGGATACCTGTCCAAGCAACAATACTGCTAAATGTAGCAACATAAGGTGGCACATACAATATAATCTCTCGCACATTTGTTAATCTACCAGGAAAAAGGCCTCTTCTCCACCTGCCTTATCACTTTAACACCTCTCAATACTTGTACTGGCAATATTATTACATTTTGAAGCACTATTCTTATTCTTCAGGAAGAGCAACTATGAATGATGGTGCTTGGCCAAGTCCTAGCCCAAGAAGAAAGCTACTGTGTGTAATCAGCAGTTAACTTTCTGGATTTTGGCGCAATATACCCATATCCAATCAGAAACAGTTTCCAGAGGAAACATATCTCTGATAGTAACACTGTGTATATGGCCATAACCAGAACTTTCAAAAACAGCTCTGTTATGTATACAAACGTAGTGAAGACAAAATAAATAAAAATATCCTCCTTCGTGGCGCCTGCCGTGATAATACATTGTTGCTCATAACATTAAAACATATATTAAAATAGCAATAAATAGATGTGGATGGGTGGTGGACCCAGGGCGAGGCAGCACCTTCCGAGCGACTGGCTTCCAGTTGGGACCCATAGCTGCCCGTCGTTACTGAACTTCGCATGAAATGAGACCCTAGGATGGAGCAGCGCTGAAATGCAAGGGCGGGGGAACAGGAGTGCCCCGAGAAAATCTGCCAGCAAGCGCCATCGTCCAGCACGTTTCCCACGTGCGAAGATCTGGGATCGAACCCAGATTGCCTAGGTGGGAGGCGAGTGCGCTAGCCACTGCGCCACCTCTGCCCCCCCCCCCCCAACCACAATGGCAATTACAGGGTTTTATCAAATGGCACTTCATTTTTATATAAAACAAGAACTTTTAACATATTTTTACTATAAAATAAACTTTTTTTTATTATGAGTTAACCATGCAACTTTACCAAGTCATCTTATTCAAAACACAATTTCAAAATATGGTGGGCAAATATTTAGTTCATAACAGTGTTAAAATGTGGTGAAAGCAACAAACATGTGTTTTAATGTTATGTAAAGATAGTGCCACTGACTGTGTGTGATAATGTGTTCTTTAGACTGTGTACTCTTTGGTAAAGGTAATAAAAAGCGGTCTGGCTGAAAAAGTTTGTAATGAATACATCCAATTTAACAAACGGCTACAAAATATTCCCTCCTAAAGTAACAATTTATAAACAAACAAAAAAAGTGTAATATTAAAAGTTAAAATGTACATGTCATAAAATAGGGAGAGAAGTGTTTTAAAATAATGTAGTTATATAACACGTATATACAGAATATAAAACATAACCTTAAAGTCATATATCACAAGTAAACACGTGAAAAATGTACAAAAGTGTAATAAAGAATATTTACACAGGTAATAAAAAATATAAATAATCAATGTTGCTGAGAATCCTCACACTGGACAGCACTTGACATTCAATCCACTAAACCATTATTATCCAACACTTTGTTTACGTGAAAATGGAGAACACGGCATTACACAAAATACCCTTGTAAAGGCCCACGGGGCATTAAAACACTTAAGGGTAGCATTGTAAGTTATTGCGTGACTTTGCATTCATGAGTGTTGCGAATATCTGCAATGTTACAGCAAGCCCCTTTTGGGATCTATTTCCATATCACTGCAGGCAAGTGCATGTGGTTCCTTGGTCATGTTGCATATGTTGATACACTGTTTGCTCTGTACTGCACTATTGCTGCACCTGACTACTCTGGCCGCACTAGTGGACGGTGTTGCCTATACACTCGTTCTGGCACATTGCCAGACTCGATGTGCACGAGCGCCCGGTAGTGCTGATGCATATTGCTAGGGAACCACAGCATGCAAACGGGTTTGGGGCATGGATGGCGTCGGTTGCAAAATGTAAAGCCCCGCAGCAGTGCGACATGGCGGCCATCCCACAAGAAGACGTGAGACTACTGATCTGCTCGCCCGAGTGTTCCCATATACTTTATGTGACTGTGATTTAATTTACAATTAATAATGATAAATTGAATTATGTGAATAAATCCAGTGCTGATGAGATGACACAACATAAGAACTCTCATTTAAATATTAAATTTCCATTGACAAAATATAAATAGCTTCTGCCTTTTACTTAAAACTTAACCTAAAATTACATTTGTTTTGGATTGAAGCTATGGATGTTCAGAACTCATCCTTCATTATGTTTATTATCTCAATACACAAAATATACATGCCCTTATACCTACTTACACATACTTTCTACACATGAAAACATTAATTTAAAAACCAATCAAGAAGAGTGAGCCTATCTGACCACGTTGCTCACGTCACACGGCAGCTAGCATTAGTTAACTTTGGCCAGAATACTGGACAATGTCCTGTATTATTACTGGTTATACGTTTTAAAATGCAATTTCATATGCATGCATGTATTATGGTTTGTGAATTCAATGTTAAATAATATAAAAACATTACACTGCAATATTACTGATAGTGCTTGCTCTGGCACTGTGTTTGGTATTTGTGCAAGTCAGGTATAAACTTTATCGGAAATGAACCGTTTTAGCACCATTTATTCTAAAATTATGACAATAATTCCTGAATTTATACATGTTACGAAAATACTTTACAGTGTATAATAAAGTGAGAATTGATTAAGGTTTTTCTTATTTAGTGCATTAAAAGAAAATTCATATTTGTGCCCAACTTATCGGTTCAGAATAATTATTTATTTTAAACTTTTGTGAGTGTAGAAATTTCTAATTGACATACTGGCACCAACTACTGTCGCAGTAGTAAAAGAAATATTTCCAATTAGCCTATCTAGAATTGGTGCTTTAACTTGATCATATCAGAAAATATAATTTTTACTGATGAGCCATTTAATAACCTGGGTAAAATGGAAAAACATAGCTCACTGCAATGCTAGGCAAAACAGAGTTCACGAGCATAATTCACCTATATGTAAATATGAACTCGTTTAAAATTACTTTCAGAATGAAGCATGAGTACACAACCACCCTACAAACATAACACGTCCAAGTTAAATAGTTGAAGAATATATTTAATTAATAGTTTTAAAAGATCCATCATAAGAAAGAATATATCTCACACTCAAGTAAAAGAATACATAATAACTATTTCTACACACATTCTTTTCAACACTTCCTGCTGCCAGTTCAAGTGACTTAAATAATATTGAGATTAATTTTTAGATGCCACTTGATTTATAGTATTTTCAGAACACAGTTAGGAGGTAATATTAAGCTATTCTTAAGTCTTGGCATTTTAAAATTCATCTGTCATTTAACTAGCTCTAGATGCAACGAGTATTTTTAGTGAACTATTCCCGAGCCTCTGGGGAATAAAGTATATGCCTAATTTAAAGCATATATTCATTTACAACTGTCTTAATCATGACGCGCTGCGCCTCCAGACGTGCTGTTGGTGTGTTCGTGTCCCGCCTGAGAGCAGGTAGGGAACAGGAACTGATCATGTGCCAGGCGCCACATTCGGTATAGAGAATGATTGTTGATGGAGGTCGTACGGACTATGGCGACTCTGGATATGCGGTCAATATGAAGGATAGCTGAGTGAATTTGTCTATTATATTATGTAAAAAGTAAAATATTGCCTGTGGGTGAAGATGTCGGCCATTTCGCATGCCTATATTACTACTGAATTTACCCTGCTTAAGGGAGCCAGACCCGCAAATGCAAAACACGCTGAAATACACTTGTAAATTTGAAGGCTGCTATTAGGGCTTAAGTACAGCGGAATGTTGCTGCGTGTGTTAATGCATACCTTAGTTAAGCGGGCCTGGCACTCTGGACATGCTGGTGGTAACTACAACTGGGAAATAAGGTGTAGGCCTTAGATGGTAATTACGTAAAACGCATCATGCACGTGACATCCTGGTATGTTACATCACGATGCAGAGTGTTTTCCCCTCGGCAAAATAAAAGTACTAAAATAGTTCTTGAATTACATTAACTATGGATATGAAGAAAAATGTTGCCCATATTGAATTACCGAGGGGGCTACACGGAACTTACTGTCTGCCCTGCCGGTTGTCTGGAGTGCTGAAGTCTGACTAACGACGTGGCGTCGGTTTCCCCGCACATCTGGCAAATCTGGTGCCAAAATGAAATCGTAAGAAAAAACTCAACTGAATAAATAACATGATAAGTGAAATTGATGTACATAATTAAGATTGCTAAACTAAAATACATTGGTAACACTCATGAATGCCGGAGCCCCACATATGGCAAAGAATGTGAGGTCACGAGATCGTCACCACTATTGAAGGATGATATTGAATTAAATGATGCCTCAAGTGGCTGATTGTTGATATATGATTACATCAACACTCTTATAATTAAAATTTTAGAATCTGTGTGTGTCGTTATGTAATTTATATTTCAGGAATGTGTGTGGATGTGACGACACATGGATTCCGTAACTAATGGCGGAGCTACGTCCTGTTTGCTATGGAAAGTTATCGACTCTCTATGCTGGAGCGGGCAGTTTCCCTAGTGAGTTATGGTGTAATCACAGTGAATTATGCTTTAAAATGCTCATATTAATAAATGCTGCTAGGGAACTGCTCACCACTTCACACTTCATGCGGGAATTTGATACCCCATCTTTTGAAACCACTCGGAGCCACGTTGCACTCCAGATTCGGCCACGGGGCCCGTCGACAACGGGCACATCGGAAAGTAGTGGGAATAAGTGGCGCCACTTACCCCAGTGTTCCCTCCAATGACTGTTGCATCTAACGGTCATGGCTTCATGGGGCACACTCGTTTAGGTCACATACCCATTCATCACGAGAGTTACCTCTTGTGCTGAATGTTAAATATTACCCAGGGCCACAAGTTACAGAGCGGCAAGAAAAGTGTAATGCAGTTCTTTTCGTCCTGCACTGCTCGAGACCGCAGCGTAATGTCGAACGGTCAAGTGTTGCTGTGTGGTTGATGTATCTGCGATGGAATATGTGGACATCAGGAACACATTAAGCAGGATGTGTATTAGAGACAGATACAAATCGGAAGCCTTACTTGAGTCGTGTAGAATGAAGACATGGCAGTCTACTATACAATGTGCAGGGCTAATGCACTTAATAATTTTGCTGCGTCGTCCAAAGTTCGTGAATGAACCTGCCGAAACAGCACCCACAGAACCTCGGGAAGCTTCTTACATCACTCGGGCTCTGCCCCGACGTAGATCCTCAGGATTCAACCTCTTAGTTTAAGGACTCCCGAGCAGATGATCCAACTTTTCCGACGACTAGTAACTTACTGTCACGGAATTCTCTACTTAAAACAATGCGGCCGAAACGTCTTGTTCCAATAGAAATGAAATTGCCACTTCTCAGGGCAAGGAAGAAAGAATTCCTATATGAAAGCCTGCCTTACACAGTCGCACAAATGGTCAGAAAAACTCGTGATTAAATTATTTACAGTCTGAATTAGGGATAGTGTAAACAGATGGTAAAATGAACGTAGCTAGTAAATTTCAGTAGAATATAAACAAATTGTGATTTCCAAAATTTTAACACTCGGGAACAACTGTATGCTAATCTCTTACATGAAAAAAAAAAAAAAAAAGATCCTTCCTGTGCCATTCTACTGTTGTCAGACCTGTAATAACATGCAAAATAAAGGTGTTAGTAGCGAACATATATAGATATCATGAATGAGCAAATACAAGTAAACAAACATGGGAAGTTGTATAGTGTAGAGTTGTGAATGTTATTTTTGTCAAGAACTGTGTTAATATAAACCAGCCTGCATGTTCGAGATTGCAGTGTGTAAGCCTATATTGGGAGCATGTAATCGATTTATGTACCCTGTAATTGAGTGCTTGGAATTATTAAAGGTGCAATAGGCTGTTGTCTTGTGGATCGAAACTGCAATTCAAATAATTTTTACACTACAGCAGTTTGGTTTCAAACCACAAAGTTTGTGGATTGACCTCATAATCAAAATAATTATTTTCACGTACTGAGACCGACATGGAAATTATATTTTGTGGGTGCTTACGGAAAGCAGGTTCCGGTTAATGTAAACATACCATTTAGGTAATGTAAAGCAGAGTGGCTTTTCTGAGAAAAAAAATCTGGAAAATGGTATAAATACACTCCATTATTAATACAGAACACAGATTTTGTGAGGTGCATCGATATTTCACCTTGTGGTGAGGGCTATGAACAGTAGGAAAATTGAGGGAGTAAAAGTTTGTAATGAAAATGTACATATTGCGAATTTTTCTACCTCACAATTTCACTTATCTTCATCACCCTCCCCACTATTAATTTAGATGTTTGTATTGGTTTTGTTTTTATGTTGTTTGGTTATATCTTTTTGGCAATTCATGTACTTCCATATGTAAATAATATTATGAAGTACATATTTTACACTTGTTTTAACCCACAATTTACCTGATCTTCATAGCCCTTCACACTATCAGTTTGGTAGTTAGTATTGATGAAATATTGATGCCCACAGTAAATTTGTGTTCTTTATTAATGGGTAATAATTTTTTTCTTTCAAAAAAAGGGTCATCTGCTTAACAATTACCCTGAGGGATCACCTTCTTTGAGTACTGGAAAAACTTTAGCTATTTTTATGTCATCCGGAAAAATACCACTTTCACTCTCCCTAGACTGTTTACCCGCTGCAAATGATATCCTTCGGCGACAGGATGCGCACTCTGCTCAGGGTGCAGCAACATGCAGTATCTGGTGAAGTGTGTCAAATCAGGGTAAGGTAGTCCAGAGGTATAGTAGGGCAAGCCAGAAGTAGCGGGGGCAGTTTATTGTAAGAATGTGAGTGTGTGTTCAACCAGCCAGCGACTCGGCTGGCTCATGCAATATGCAGACATATTGCAAAACTGGGAAAGATGTGCATATTGTGCTTTCATTAGTGTTTTCAGTTTATTTCCTGATTGTTTACATTTCACATGTATCATCCCCACATAATCCATCAACTTTTATTAAGGTTTCATTATGTCTTTTGCAGTGTATTTGAATTTATTGTTTACCTCCTACAGCTGTGCTTGACCCCAAGTTAGTCTAATGGTACTTTGTACATGAAAGTTGTGCCATGTGATGCGCAGGCTCGCCACTGCCGGCCCTTGCATCCGCACGCCAAGTCAGTCATCGCTCAGCATCTGGAAGGGTGAATCGTGTCGTCGTGTCGCATCGCGAATGCCCAGGTGGCATTCGAACTTTGTTACTAGTCTTAATTTGCAAAAGACTTTAAATTACCAGAACCATTTTACGTTTAGCCACCCGAAACAAAACCCCTCCACTCCTGATTGGTTTGCATTGCCACTGGGAGCTTACTTGTACCTGTCACTATTTTTAGCCCACATGACCTTTTGACTCAGTTTCCCCATCACCGACCAGTTAAGTATGGTACCTATGTAAGTTGCTTCCAAGAGAAGTATGTAAGTTCACAGACGAATAAATTTTGTCACTCAGAAAAGTGTGTGTTAATTTTGTGTTGACTTCGGATGCATAAGGCTATATGTGCCTCATTTCCTGCCATTTGTAAAGTGTGTATGTTATGTGTTTATTTCAAGAGTGTTCTGTACTTCAATATTTTCAATTCGGCATTTTAAATTAATGGGTGTGTAGGCCACCCTAAGAGTCCAGGAAGCTTTACATTTAACATTTATTCATCATTCTTAAAGGAGCCAGGAAACATAACTTATTTACCACATTTCCACTTAAATGCTCCTTTTTCATTTCTCCACACCATGGATACAAACAACCTGGTGTCAAATTGGCGCACAACTTTGTTGCTAATCCTTTCTGCCAACTTTTTGCAAACTCTGAGATTTTTCCTGCAATTTTCCCTGGATCTTAACATTTCAAATTTGTCCAACTCCACAAGTATTCCCAGCTATTATCCCGATACCAGCAATGTGGGAACATCAGGAGCAACACAGAAGGGGTCAATTACTTCCGATGCCAAACACATGCCTACAGAATGCCCAGGAAGCAACAATGCCGAGCCAGTCAGAAAGGGCAAAAATCAACAGGAGTAGCAGCGATTAGAACAAGGAACGAAGGTGGAGATCACCCATCTTGGGATGGCAACATGATGTCAGGCTGCCCACCTCCCACTCCAGTAAGCTGAGAGGGTTATCGATTGCAGCAGTGGGCAGGCGAGGGCTGCTTCCCCCACCCCATGCCGTTCAGTCGTCGCACTCTCAGCTTATGCATAAGGACTCAGCTGCGAGAGGGTAGTGCACTTTTCCCCTCCAATGCTGCAACCATTACTGGCCGGACACCCGCTAGCACAACGGTGCTATGGTGTCCGCTGTGTTTACATCCTATGCAGCTTGGTACCAGATTGAAACAAGAGGGTAATAACCAGCTGAGAGATTGCTTGCACGAGTCCAGTCCAACGATCAACTGCACCGCGGATAACCATAAAATGGACATTGAACTGCAGTCATTGAAATTTGAGACTCATGATCCAAATAAAAATTTCGGCCAACAAGTGGAACATTTTTCAGTTCTCAACACACCTAGTTGGTCAAACAGTGTAACATGCACAAAGCAGGGCACCACAATTATTATGTGTGCATGATGCCAGATACAGAAGCATCGCGAGTGTCTCGAAGCAACGGAAACAGCAACATTTCAGGTCTCGCGTACAAATGCAACATGTGCACGGAAGTAAACACATACAATCAGACAGTGAATTACTGGAGCAATGTTTTCGTCGAGTTACAACACGTTGCAATAACCTGCGGAAGAGCAGGATGCCATGAAGCAGCGGGAGGATTGATGTGTCAGTATCATTGCTGCAGGGTGACAATTCACACACAATGCAGGACTGTACAAGAAAACATCAACAACCAGGGAAGGCAGTTCACATGCGGAGACTGAATGGCCAAGGAACCCACACATGCGATTCCTGTTCGAGCTACAGCACCGATCAGCCAGTCGACACCATTCCTGCCTAACCTGTCCAATGTAACTTTTCCAGTCCAGCTCACCAACAACTAACCCCAACCACTGTCATTCCAGCAATCTGCACTACTCAACCCTAATATCTCCTTTCCTGTTACCATACTGTCAACAGCCGCATGACAGCAACAACAGTACAGACAGAATGCGGCCTACAGCTGGCCCTGCCAGAGTGCTCCGCCATCAGAGGTAGCAACATGTGTAGTGCTGCAGTCCAGCAGAATAGTGCTAGAACCCCACCCCCTAGCCAATTCCAGAACCTGCCACCTTTTTCTGGAGAACAGAACAGCCTTCTTGCTAGACTTTCGTATCTACAGAGGTGCTGTGTTCACGAGGATGAGTGGCCTAGCTGCGTTGGGAGACAGCTTGAGAACAGTGCATGACAATGGAGCAAATTTAACAACCATTATGGCATAACGTGGTCGGAATTTTTATGAGTGTACCAGTGTCACTTCGGAGGAGCGTTCGGCACCATACAAACTCAGTGTAAGCTGACAATACAGGAGCAGCACGAAGACGAGTCGCTGACAGCCTTCATATCCCGAAAGCTATGTCTCATTCGCTTGTTCCACACGAACCTACTGGAGCGCTAGCAGCTAGTAGTAGTATCGGAGACTGCATGACCCGAATTCTGCACAGCCTTGCTACTGCTGCTAAATAATGGGGTAGAAGAGCTGATGTAGGCTGTGCTTATTTTGGAATGCAGCACACCACAACAATGTCGCGAACCCAGAGCTGCACAATGGTGCCTCAGGAAAAGTGAAAGTGGTGAAAACGGGCTTGAGGGAGGGCGGACAATCTGAAACGGGGACAGTTCAATGTAAACGAGCATAAATCCACCACTGACAGTCATGACAGACAGTTGCGCAACAGTGCAGACCGCGTTGGAAAACCTAGTATGAAAAAGTTTCTGATGTGGGATAGAAGCCAATCGCCACCGACTCTGTGTCGCAATTGCGAGGGTAGGTAATATCACCGGTATAGTCACACTCAGAATAACCCTCAAGTATGCAAGCAACAAGGTGGGAACCAACAAAAGCAAGGAAACCACACACAGGGGATAGGTCGCCAGGCGCATCCTGTACCCCAGCCACACAGGGTAACCCAGATGTAACCCCGCAACAAGAACTTATCAACCAGGTGAGTGGGAGCAATGACCAATTCATCCGAATGCATGGCTGTGATGTGCTGATAGATACTGCTGCGTCTCATAACTTGGTCCAACCACAATTTGTAAACAAATGTAATATAACATCCAAAGGCCACGTAATACGTATAGCCATGGGACAGGGTGTAATGCATTCGTGGATCAAGTGGACATAACTGTCAGAGTACGTGACATTGAAACAAAAACGCAGATAATACTAACAGCCGAAAATACCAAAGATGCTATTCTAGGAATTTCTTGGCTAAGCAAACAGAATACGATCGTGGACATAGCAGCTAGGGGTAATCATTTTGGCTCTAAGGAGAGAAGAACTGTGTACAACTGTATTGTAGGCTAGAAGATAGCGCACTGGACGTCCAGTTAAAGGACTTTCAGCATAACATTCTGCCAGAGTATCAGGATGATTTCCAGCACTTATTAACTGAATGTAAAGTAGTTTTTGGCATGCATGACCTAGGATCCAGAACAACAGTCACACAGCACGAGATTCCATTGATTTAAGACGAGCCTATCTACTGTGGCTCGCGTAGTTACCATCCCATCAGCAAACACATGCAGCACCCAACCACCAGCAACCACCTACAACATCCACCCACCAGCAATCCACCTGCAGCACTCACCAACCAGCAACCACTCGCAGCACCCACCCACCAGCAAACACCACTGGCAACCATCCCCACGTGAACAAGTCCAGGAAATGTTAACAGACGGTGTGATTGAGTACTCACACAACAGATATAATTCTGCTATAATGCTAGCACCAAGGAAAGACGGGTCATGGTATTTATGTGTTAACTTTCACTCAATCAACCTGGTTACACATAGTGCATTGCCGGAGCGGCTATTGGGAGATTCCCGCCCGGAAGGATTGTGAGAAAACTGCAATGTTTCCAATTTTTCACAATGCCCTTCAGTCTTAAGTGCACACTTGCAACTTTACAATCGATTATGGTGAGAGTACTAGATAGCCTGATCGGAGATTTCATGCTAGCATATCTCGACGACTTGGTCGCGTGGTCAGAGATGTGGGCAGACCACCTGCTCCATCTGTCTATTTTCTTAGAGCACCTTGCCATAAATGGACTGACATGAGCTGCCAACAAACACCACTTAGTTGAGACAAACATAGAGTTGCTAGACCATATTGTTGACAAGTCTGGAAATATGCCCACGCAAGAGCAGTTAAGGGCCATTGGCAAGCACGCACTGCCACGTATGCGAAAACAACTGTGCAAATTTTTTGGCTTGATAAACTGGTTGTGCAAGCATATTAAGGATTTTGCCAGAATAACTCCTCTGTTAACAGAATTGCTCTCACCACAGAAGAGATTCGTGTGGGGAAAAAAGCTGACGAGGCATTCCATACCATTAAAGCGAGCTTTAAGGTGTTTCCTTCCTTAGTCAGACAAGATCCCACGCACCACCTGTACCTGCAGACAGATGCGAGCCAGGAAGACATAGGCGCAGTACTGTACCAGTGCACGGAGGTGGTAGAAGAACAAATAATATATTTTCTAGCGCCTAGTTAGGAGCAACCGAACGACACTATGATGAGTGTGAGTATCTGGCCATGGTCTGGGAAGTTAAGCAGTACTGAGATTATCTAGAATAACAGCACTTCACGATGCATACTGATAACAGGGGCCTGGTATGACTTCACAACATGCGCGAAGCACATAGTAAACTGACCCAGCGGACACTTATGCTTCAGACGTATGATTTTATGGTAGAATGTGTGGCCTGCAAAGATAATGAACTAGGTGATATGCTTTCACGAGGATCGGACGAGAATGTGGTTGTGTACGACACTGCAGAGTAGGAAGAAATTCTACTGCCCGGCAGACATGAACCATTCAGGAAAGCACGACTAAATCAAATGACTGTCGTAGCAAAAATATGAGCTAATTTACGACCTGTGTAACGAAGCAATTATAGTGCAAGAAACCTAAGTTTTTTTCACGAAAACAGATGGAAAAAGTACGACAGAAAACCTTGAACAGTGGTGTGTCGCAGATGAATGGTTAGAGACATATGAACTCTCTAACTCAATACAGGGTCGAGTTTGACATGTGCCACGTGTCCCGTCCAAAGCCCGTTTGACAGCCGCAGTTCCAACTAATTGCGCGATTGGGATGCCATTCGATGAGCCGATCAGTAAGTGCAGTGCAGTGCAGTGCAATGTGGATGCAACACAATGCATACTTGAGCATATCAAGTCAGAGCTCCTGCTGCAGTGCATTAATTTGAATCGGATTGTTATTCTCAGTGATATCTTTTATGTAGGGTTTTTCATTTAATATGTAAACACGGGCGTTCCGTGTTTACGTCATTAGGGAAGGAAACAACCCCAGTGCATTTCAGAGTGAGTAAAGCTTGTTTTTCAGTATTTCATTATGTATCAATTACAACATATTCCAACCGCAACTAATTCCCCAAATGTAAACAGTGTTCTTTAAGCAATTTTGTTTTAAAATAATTATTTATGCATTTTACAGCACAAGGTAAGACTTGCAAAGGGTTAATGTGTATTTTGCAATGTTGAGTAAGTATGTCCACGAGGCCTCCCAAACACAGCCAGCACGCCACAGCGTACAAGTCAGTCAGCTACAGACATCTCGGTGTGCGGTTGCATGTTACAGTGGCTCAGGTATCGCGCACACCAGCAGCTTTCAACTTTTGTTTTCAATCATTCAATATCCCTAGTCTTTAGTTAACCAGAACTGTTGTTATTTAGCTGCCCGAGGAACAACTCCGCTCTTCCCGTGCTTGCATCGCCTGGGGAAGCTTAAAACCTGGCACATAATTGTTATTGGCTTCACGCCAATTATACAGCGTTACCTCGCCAGGCAGGTTAAATACGTGAAGAGTGATTTTATATGTAAAGTGTAGGTCTGAGAGCCTTGGTTAATAAACTGCATAATTAAGCATTGAGAACTGATCATGTGGGCAAAATTATTTCGTTGCCTTCGGGCTCTTCAGGGTACTGGCCCTTAGAATAACCGCACATTTTTCACCCACTGAATTAATATGTATTTTCTTTACTCGCTAATGTACAAATATCGTGAGTGTAAATGTAGGTGTGTGAATTGACCCGAACAGGCCACTGCGCACTACGCATTTGGAATACTTTTACAGTGCATTTATAAGTGGCAGCAGTCCTGGATAGCATTGGTCGCCCCCCGAACGACTGTGGAGGATACCTTGTCTCTACCGACTCACACAACAATGTCCAGCAATGTCTGGCGCCCCAAGTAAAATATAATTTAAAATTTCACCGCTCCTTAAAATCCTACCTATACCCACTGAGGCACCACAGCGCCACGTCAAGTTTATGTGCCCGGGTGCCAAGCTCAATCGAGCTGTAGCTTTGCTGGGGTCGTGAGCCGATGGTCAACAGGATGTCCCTGGAGTTACCTTCTTGCGGGTACTGCTTTCGATGGTTCGTCGCGTTTGTAAACACAAATACTGATAATGGTATCATGTGTTACCATTGTAAGTTGCCAGATATCGGCCCCTTGCACGCACTTGTTAATAAAACACATGTCTTACACAGTATTTATGGATGCCGGTCCCATAATCGCAACACTTTTCTCATAGAACACTGCTACTCTGCAAGAGGGTACAAGTCCCATAAAGACAACACTCTTTCTCTCTATACGCAGCTGTAGGGTACCGTACCCAAAGTTAAGACAATGAAATAAAAGGAAACTGCATTCACACATTTTATTATTGCTTTTCATGTACAAGTATGTACTTTGCACATTTTCCTAAATTGAAATGGCTCTGACGCTCAGGTCCGTCAGGAACCAAAACTGCAATTTGATGCAAAGCCAATTAACTTAATTTGCATTGCATTTTAAGATAAAGTACATTTGACCCCTCAGCACTAAGAATTGAATAAAAGTTTTCTGTGCATTATGTCAATTGCATTACTTTAAAGATCATGTTTTTGAATTTAAAATCTCTACATAATAGCTTTTTATTTCTTTGTGCAAACAATTATGCTCGCGGGAGCATTGCCCTCTGAATCCACAGGTGTGCTGGTGCGTAAAAGAACATCCTGTGACAAAGCACATAGCATCCCATGAGGTGCAATATGAGATGCACTGAATGCTGAAAGGTTCTATGTACAACTTCAATTTTCACTACTACAAAGAGGACACTACTAACATCACTTCCGTACAACGGAAACTAATACCTAAACATGGTATGCTAATCCCTAACCTAATTAGCTTGACACGTGCTGCAAAGACTCGCTTTATCAGCCACAGGGCTCGTTGAAACTATGCACACTAGACATAGCGAATTCACTGCTATGCAGGTTGCTGACTCCCTACCTCCAATTTATGTTGTGCCTAACGGCCCTGGCTTTATTTGGGACACAGTGACTATCCATTTGTTCATTTACAGCACGAGTTCCCTCTTGCTGTATATCAACAAAATGCCCATTGTGAGGTAAGCGATTTGGGTTACAGAAGAAAAGCATAGATGTTATCCTCTGCTGCTCATATCAGCGTACTCTGGGGCTGTTCGAGTCATCGTCTATGGTGTACTAAATATACATACTGTAGTTTGTTTTAAAATACTACTTATGAACATTATATGCGGCCGATATTCATCATTAAGTACCTAAGTTATTATAATGTAATATAACTTAAGACTGGCAGGCAAGTTTATTTTGTTTTCAATATCCCAAGACTTTACTGGTAATTTCCGAGATGGTTTTAAGGATTGGCGGGTGGAGGGGAGAATTGTGCCACACCGCTCACCATAGTGATGTGAAGACATTCTTCTGGTTAAGTCAGCGACAAAATCAATGAACAGAAGGCCACCGATTTTCTACTAGTTTTTCACAAACATCTCCCTCCTACTCCGAATAATAAACAGAAAAACCACACATCGTTTTCAATTCTCCTCAGTCGCTATATTTCAACGGCCTAGCACATCACCCTGGGATCTCATTGATCAAGGCCGGGTGGCCCAAACTTCCCCCTCTCATTGTTCTGCCTGTCTCGCGGGCATTCCTAACGGTACCGCGACCTTGCCACGCACACTTGCAGGGCCGCCAAGCCAATACTACCTATAGTCCATTTCATATAAGTGGTCTCAAATTTGACAATGTGACCAACCTAAACACTATATAAACAGTAAATGCACTCGCTCCTACAGTATTGTACCAGCTGATGAATTGCTGCGGGATCCGTGTTGTTAGGTTGGCTATTTTGATGATGTCTTTGGAAGAAAAAAATACTCGGAACTAAAAGTTGTAATTTAAAATTTTAATTATAATTACAACATTTATTGTTTAAATTATGTTTCTAAAGCAAAATTAAATTTTCTTGGCTATTAATAATGGGACTTTATAAACATGTTCTGCATTTATGACAGAGTATGTCGACACTGCAAGCTAACTAAGGGGGTGTTTAGAGGAAGAGGAAACAACAGTGAGAAGCTTCAGAGGGTGTGGAGGAGAATGGAGCGGGGTAGGCAGTCCATGCTTGTGAGGTCTGTGAGGGAGTGGAATGTGTTGAGGGAGGTATTGATATCTATGAGAGGGGTTGGTAAGTTCAGAAGGGAGAGTTGGTTGGATGAAGGAGAGGTAAGACAGCACGCCACCGGTCGGTATCCTAATTGCAATTGTATGTATTTATCAGTACTGGTCAGCTCTTTCACTGCCAAGTGTAATGCAGAAAGTAAACATACGGATAGTAAACGTTTCCAGCCAATGGCTAGCCATGTTTATGTTTCCAGCCCGGTGAAGGAAGTTGTACGAGCTGGTTTTTCTCATCGTGTTTATTATCTTATTGGTGTTGTCGGAATATTTAATCGGTAGTTAATTATTTTTTATTTCCTTTCTTAATAGTTGGTTGTTGGTACCGTTGTAGTACGTTTTGTTGTGTGAAATGTACTATTAATGGGCACCTCATTAAATTGCTCGTTTTGCCATTTTCCTAACCGCCTTCCACTATGAAGTGACACGAAAATAATTTCCGTATATAAGTTTAAGTTTTTTTGTATTAGGAAACGGGCAAAGTGTTGATTTTAGTGAATGATCTGAAAATAAATGATTTATTGCTAATGACGAACCAACGTGATTTAGTGATGTTACCTTGTAAGGATTGCCATGGAAATACACGTCATACTAGCCCTACAAGGGCTAGTATGTTTTCAGACTTTAAGAGCTGTCTGCAAAAATTTCTATTTATCTTGTTGCATAAAATCGTATCTAACTTTTATTTTGGAGGGGCAATATTCTTTTGTTGGGGGTTGAAATAGCCCCACAATGTGATTACATATGTTAATACAGCATGAAAATAACCTAAATGTGCTTGTTTGGGGGATGCTTTGGTTATTAGTGTTAATAGATGTGTGGCAAAATAATATGATCTAATAAGTCTATTAGTTCTGTAATTTGAGGTTTATTTCTAATTTTAACGACTTTCAATACATAGGCCAAGAAACTTTGTTAAACGTAACATTATTTAGATAATTTTCATTACAGCATAGATTTTCAGGTCTATGTTTATTAGCTGTAAGAAACTCCATGCAATTTGTATTTTACTTGTTAAGAATTAGCATATTTGCTCAGAACCAATAAGTTAGCTTGTGTGTGTAATTATAAAAAAAAAAACTTGGAGAAAGTAGAATGTAAGGGCACAAGCCTGAAGTTTTCTGGTATTGCTTTTTTAAAAATATTAACTTGATTGTCGACTTCGTTCAGGCAAATTTCCACAGTACAACATACCGTTACAAATAATGCAGTGCCAAAACAAAGTTATTTGCCCTTTGTCATCGATGTAATCGGTAAATGTTGCATTCTTCGACAAAAAGGGCAGCTAGCAAGTGTAATGTGAACGGATTAGATTTACTTCTTTTCAATTTTATTTTTTTTAATACGGCTATAATTTAAATTTATTTTCGTTGGCAAAATAGACACAAAAATACCATTACATGTAAAACGAAGACAATATGTAGGTACAAAAGTTTTTAATTTTTTTAATCAAAAAAGTTATTATAAGACATGCAATCTCTCATATTATAAATTGGTACTTTTCCTCAATCTAAAAATTAACAAGTTAAAAACATATAATGTATATGTCGTGTTCTTTTCACATTGTATAGGTGTCAAAAGTTAAAAATCCCAACTCCATACACAGTAACATATTGTAAATGACCTGATACCGATTAGGATGAATGGATTTGGACTGAATTTGAACGACTCAATAAGTTTATAGAAGTAATTCCTGTAGTGGTGCAAGCCAATACCGCATTGGTATCGATATTAATATAGTTTTTCTTAATTCTATGCTTTGTATTTTGAAACTTTTCATGATGTGACTTAGCCCATGCAAAACAGATGGCATTCTGAGAGCATCGATGATTTTGCATGAACAACTTTTTTTATCACAAGTATCGTAGTGTATAGAGCCTGCTAAATGCTGTATAGGTCTACAGATTGGTTCATAATTAACAATGCTGTAAAAACAAACTGTGCAAATGAAGGTACAAAATTTGTACTCGAGTGGGAAATTTCTTTCAATAATGTTGTAAGGAAAATTAATCTAGGTATTCAGATTTTGAGAGTGGAGATTCAAGAAGACTGGCTTCATAACTTCCTCTATTGAAGTGTGTTTTAATAGTTTTAAAAAAAATACTTTTCCTTAAGTAGAATTCCAACTATACAAACATTATTCCTTTTTCCAGCAGCACATCTATATTACATGCTGTTCACGGTAAACTGATCATTTCTCAAAGCTTTAAGATCTACTTGTTTATACATTGTGTATTCTTCCACCATATGTACAATTAACATTGTCATGGGCCCGATCGCTTTATTTATGCGTTGGTCAAGAGAAAATGTAAAATTATTAAAAAATAAAGATTTGTAAATTTGTTAATTCTTACACTTTTAAGCAAAAAGAAAAACACAAAACGAAAGAAATAATTTCAGCATTCATTTGTATATAAAAAAAACTTTCAATTCAACTTATAAAAAATGTCACTATCGTACTTCCCCTCCGTCGTTCCCAACTGTACTGAGCACATGCCAGTTAATGTACCCAGAAAAATATATGCTGGTATCGGCAGCAACATTTTTCAAAGGTTCATTTCAAAAGTGCTCAACTAGCCGTGAACAGCCTGTACCTCTTGGACAGATATAGCTGCTTACTACCTATGCACATACAGCTCTTGCAGTTAAATATTTCTTTCCACATGTTCAGTTCCAAAGGAATTCATTCACTTTTAAAATAAATTATTTTGATCTCACTGTTGTTAACTGATTAGCCTTGAAATGCTGAAAATCCCTTACCTTTATTATTTTCCCTGTTTTTTACATGCGAATATATTTAATATGGGAATTGTATTTATTTAACTAGACCCTCCACAACAATTACTTATTTTGCACAAAATTATTCACGCAATGTAATCTGCTGTAAATGATCAACTTTATAATTTAGCTTCATTAATGCCGGCTATGTTTATTCATAGTTACTTGCTAATGTTTGCAGTATGAAAAAATATTAATTTCCCGCACAACAATGCTCTAAATGATAAGATTAAATTAGTGCTGTTGTCTTCGTATAGAAAAACTATTTACCTATCTAATTTGTTTGTAGAGTATTACTTTTCCGTTATCCATAGTATGGCTTTGCTATACTTCTATGCTCTATGTTATATATATAATTATAGTTTACACTAACTAGAATTAAACCATCTGCTTCTTTTCTGTGCAGAATTCTTATCATGCAACTAAGTATCATACGGGGTATGCTAATCAGGTAGTATACATACACAAACATGAGCTTATAAAAAATTTAAGTTGTTGATCTCATGAGACATAAACGAACATATCGTAAACTTGACAACGGCACTTGACTCATGTTCAACTATCAAAATGGTTTTATTCACTATATTTTTAATGAAATACGGAATAACAATATTCAGATGAGTATCAGATGTGCTTACTTATTTTGTTAAGAGTTTGGACTATGTAAGTTATGTTTTAATAACAATAAACATAATTCCGAAGCAATAGATGTACCAATATTACAATCACATGCTAAATAAATAAATTGCACAATAAAAGAATCTCTGCACAAAAATATTTTCGGAGCATTGCAGTCACGATACTCGGAAAGGTTTTGAAAAGGCGTGGGACATAAATCAACGCTAAATACATTTATAAACTTAATAAGTTGTGGTCAACAGGTTCTTGGGAACCAATCTCGAGAAAAAGAAATAAGAGCAGCTCTATGCATAAGTTATTGCAAACTCTGTGCGTACCTACATAGTTTGCCAGAGCTATGCATTACTAAATGTACTCTTTTTGAAGCTGTTGTTTTACGCGTACTATCATATATATGTTATGTTCAACGAATGTCTCACTCTTGAAAATATTAGCTCAAAAAGTTGATATTGGTTGTGCCCACCTTTCACAATTCAATCAAGTCATAGGACTATCAATGCATTTATTCACACTATAATAATTTAGAGGTATTACACTTCAGTGACTTAACTTGTAAAAAAGTATTAGAAATGTGCTAAATAATTTCTATTACTGTAGCTTTAGTCGTAGCCTATGTGTAAATATAAAATTACAGCACATTTCAAATTCAACCCTGACACCCCTCCCCCCTCCAGGCCAATACAACAATAGCGCAGTTAAATTCGATCAGACTTTATATTGTGTGTATTTTTTTTCTTTTCCCCAGAATTCGAGCCCAGAACACAGTGTTGAAAACTATTGCTTCTGGGCAGAGTTGTCCAGGGCCATCGTAGAAATTTTGGGGCCCGTTACTAGGGCTCTACCCTTCACTAGGGATCTACTCTTCATTAGGGCTCTATCATTCATGGGTGTAGTTTCTTCCCCGTAACTCCGAGCAGCTTCTCCTCCCCCTTCCGGGGATTTTTCCATCCCATCTGTTAGGCTTCAGGCCCAGGTAAATGTACTCTTTCTTCCCCCCTTTCGAAGACCATACAGTTGTCTGCGATTTTTTCGGTGTTGATTAAACTGGTAATACTGGACAATGTTATGAGTTGTGAATATATTAATAATGTTAAAAAAAAAAAAAAAAAGCATTGTGAGTAGTTACATTTTATTTATGCTTAACATATTATATATGACAGTTTCAATAGAGAGAATAAAATACTAACACACACACATATTTTTTTAAGGTCACAGAATGAATTAGTTTTTATCTGTGTTTAATATGTTATGTACAGTTTAACATTTTCAACAAAAAGTATAGAAAATTAAATAAAACAATTTGAATACTTTATTATGATACGACAATGTGAATAATTTCCTGATGTTCCCTAGATGTCCAGAGTTATCTTCCTGGAACTTGAATAATGTAAGGACACGCATCAGTTTTCCGAATTATAAATTTGAAATGTTTTCCTGAATCATGAGTACAAGCACCAGAAAATATATGTTATGGCAGACTTGAAATGTTACTGTACGCACTCAGATGTGGTTATTCCAATAGAACAGTAGCCTGTGTATCACAATCATAATAACTAGTAAATTCCGTACATAGAAATTCAGTAGAAATCTATTGCTAAAATATTAATGAAACGTGCTTTTTTTTTATTGACAATACTTAATTTTGTGGTAACATTGTTCCGTATATGCCTTTGTATTTTGAAGCTTGAAACCACTTCATACATTTTTGGAAATAATTCTATAGAAAAAAGTTCCAGTGTCAAAGAAGGTTTCCGCTAGGAACCTTATACAATTACAACAAAAATTAAGAAAAAACAAATCTAAACGAACTGGAATATAGTCCCAGCCCCAGGGCTCTGATAAGATATCAGTCTTCTTCATCTTGCAGTAGCCACTAATAATGCACATTAAATAATAGTTTGTCTGCAATATCTAGTAAACTCTCTCATGTCATGTTTGTTTTAATTTTTCTTATTATCAAAGTGTGTTGAGTAGCTTGTAGTTTGACTCACTCTAATACTGTAATTAATAACAGAGAACACGGTGGCTGAGCAATTATCACACTCGCCTCCCACCAAGGCGAGCTGGGTTCAATCGCCGTTAGTCGGTGAGTACTGACTGGTATCTCCCATTTACCCCGCCCCTTTACTCGGGTACCGCTCTATATTCACTTCAATCACACCCCATCGGCTCTTACGACCTCGCTGCTGAGCCACCCAAATCTCTTCATTTTTCATTTCACATAACAATCAGTAGATATTTATATATTATCTTATTATAACAACATTAATTTTTCTGATGTCAATCTGTATAATGTATATAGTTATTTTAATCACGGAAAAAATTAATTTTCTTTCCTTTTTAGTATTACGATTTGCAATGTGCAACATCGTGATTTACATGTTACAGCTTAAATTACAACTTAAATTGCTAAAATTACTTAAAAATAACTCAAAGGAAATGGGAACACGCTCAGAAATCCTGTAACGACGTATCTATTGATTATAAAGTTTGGCACAATAACATTGGAACAAATTACCACCAGTCCTGTAAGCATTATTTGCCTCTAGCATATCTTCTACCGAGATGATTTATAAGTTAGTATCGTGTAGGCGACAGCGCTGTCTGACGAGTTGAGTGATGTACTATGTTTAGAGCAAATTTTTTTTTGTCATTTCCATAGATGATACAAAAATTGCGGGTAGTTTTCCGGGGGAATTTCGCCACCGTGGTAGTTGTCCAGAGGGGTAGTGATGGGAAATATAGTTCACTAGAATGACCTAGGTCGTTCCGAACTAGTCACATTTGAGAACAGTTCATTGGGAACCATTATTTTGAACTATATAGGTCACAGTCGAATGATCATGCATTCTGGCGAACTGCAGAGCGCTAGTGTAACCTCGGTCCGAGAATTAGATAGGTCTGGCTCTGTACCTCGGCCCGAGAACTGGATAGGTCTTTTCTCTGTTTCCTCTTTCACAGTTCCATTTTCCTACCCAGAAGAATCTAAGCAAGCGTGAAACGGAAAGAGAAGTAAATAAGTGATGTTTATTTTTAATTGCTATATAATTAGTGCCTTATTGTGCGTAGTTCCCGACCGATTTGCGACTCATGTCACGAACTAGGTAGGTCTACTCTGCGATCCCTGCAGTTCGAGGCAGTTCTGAACGAGATGAAACAAAGATACTGATAGACAGAGGCAGATTGAAAAGAAGTATGCACGTTGCGATGTGGTCAGTCCCGGAGGGTGTGACAGCCTAAGGGGTGAAAGCTGCAGGGAGCGACGAACGACGGAGCATGCGCAGTGGCGCGCCTGGCGTAGTTTCTGGTACTAAGAGAATGACTTACCTATATCATAAGAGACTAGTTCTTTTATTTCGCGGTGAACTATGCACCTAGTCCTTTTTCAAGATCAGTTTAAAATGAACTGGGTGTTCGTGTATTACCCATCACTACAGAGGGGCACATTTCCTGATTCTACCTAAGTTTAAGAGGATAAGTATCTTTTCCAGGTGGGAACCATGCCGGCGACCCAACAGCTCTACTTGCTCAAGAGTATAATGCTCATTTTCCCCGAACAAACCTTTCATACTATTTGTTAAAATTCGATTAATTTATGGCTGTACGATACAATATCCCATTCTCCCCTCTACTCTTTTTTCCTTTAAATAACAATAACAGACAAAAATGCGGTAATGATTAAAAACAATGGTGTTGGAATCTGATGCACGTGTTTTGTGGAGACTTTTGAAGGGCATTTTGTGCGTGTATAAACCTGCGGGTGTTAAAGTATCGTATCTGAGAAAAACAATCATCACCAATTTATGTAACGGTAAGTGTCGTTTCTATAGTTCAATCACAAGAAATGTTGTTTTGTAAGGTGCAATATATTGATTTATTGTATTTCAGTCGTAAATAGGAAAATAAATCTGTCGAGCAGTCGGTGTGTTATGTTTCAAAGTTTCCTCGCTTTTACTATTGTAATAATCACGACTGTGTTGTTAAATTGCTAAGCTCTGTTCATAACCTGATATGTTTGGCAAGATTGTAAATAATCGGATCATTTGGTATTGCACTGCCAAAAGAAGCAACATCGATCATTTCCATTAATCACAACTAACCAAGTATAAATTGAAAACTAAAAATAAATTTGGTAACGAAAAATAGATGCGTTTCTAAATATTATTAAAAAATAATAATATATGTAGGCTAGTAGTAATCATGCTGAATCCTAGGCCATGTCCCAATTCGCCGAGATAGTAAATCTACTCTCTCGCCCTCTGCTATCCCAACTGGGTGGAGAGAGCACAAGAGGGAGAGTGAGGTTTTTTTTTCCGTATTCTCAAGAAATGCATACGTGTGCGTACTTGTCCCCGTAAGTGACATCGACAATTATATATAGTCCTGTTCGAATTCCCAGTATAGTACATAGTATATATGTTTGGCACATATTTGAAATTGTATACTTGCTGGGCATACTTGCATATACGATAGTCTCCATATTGTTGTAGGGCCAGTCAGGGCTATATTGGACACAAAAAAAATTTGGCTATTGTGATACAGCACACAAAAAAAATGTTCAATGTAACAAAAGGGATTGAAAATGTGTTGTTTAGGAAATTCATTGTATTTTTAATCCCATAATGAGCGTGACAATTTTACTTTGACTTATTAATCTAAATTTAATTCTTAGAACATGCTGTTATTTATGAAGCCAAAACTTTCAAATCTGATTTGAAAACTTTCAGTATACTTTGAAAACGAACAAATATCTATATCCATAATTTGTGACATACAATGAAATCTGGATAATTTTAGCTATCATTTTGTTCATAATTCATCCACATCTAAATAGAGGAAATATTTTATATTCATTGCTAAAGTGAAAGGGTTAATGCGATACACTATATCGAGGCTATTATGAGACATACGTATGGGCTAACGTGATACAGTTTGGTGACAAAAAAATTTTTGGTTTTGTACCTAGTACATAGGGAATTTCAGGCCTATTTAAGTATTTCATTTTTATGCAATTAATTGGCTGTACTGTTTACAAACGAATTTAGTGTTTTCTTTTTGGTTGTTAGTTTTGGTTGTGTTCATGACATTGCTTAGTTTCTCAGTGATTTCTATCTTCATTTGTTATGTTGCAGGCGATTTTGTGTGGTTCCTAAACCTTATCTATGGTTGTATAGGCCTATAGTTTATAAGCAGTTCTTTATAGGCCCACTTATTCAAACATGGTGGGCAATTATAAAAGTAAAAATACAAGAAAAGTTTACCTGGAAGAATTGTTGAAGAAAGCAGAGGGACTGGTGGAGAGAGGTGAGTCATTCCTATCTGTGTCAAAAAAATTAAATATCGAAAAAATGTTTTTGTATCAGTTCATAAAGAAGAAGAATTCAAATATCCCACAAAGACGACCAGGGCAAAATACTGCATTTCCACCTGAAGTTGAAGAGAACTTAGCGGAGCATTTGAGAACTATGGCAAAACATGGATTCCCTTTGGGAAAGAAATAAGTTTTAGATGTGGTCAAAGAGTATATAGAGGTAAACAGTTTGCAAGTACCATGGGTGACCAGGACACGACTGGTTCAAAAAATTTTGCAAGAAGCAGAGATTATTCTTAAAGAATTTGGAACCACTGGAGAAGGCAAGAAGGGTTGCTACGGGGGATCCTTTCATTATTTATGGATTTTATGACATATTAGAAAAAGAAATTGGAAGACTCTCACTTGCAGATAAGCCACGCCACATTTTTAACCGTGATGAGACTGCCTTTTGTAATGAACCATCTCTAATGAAGTTAGTAGCAGGTGTAGGACAAAAAGCTCATCAGCAGATAGAAGGAAGTGGAAGAGAAAATATTACTGTTATGGCGTGTTGCTCATCTGATGGCAAGGGGCAAGGTTTAACCCCCGTTAAAATTATTCAAGGGGCACATCTATGGGCCACATGGAAAGGAGACAAGGATTTGCCAGGGACATATTATTCATGCACAGAGAACAGATGGATGACTACTTCTGTATTTCAAGAGTTCCTGGTGAAATTTAAACGAGAACAGAAACAGAGACCAATTTTTCTGATTCTGGATGGACACCTAACATGTTTGGACATGAACACTGTTCAATTTGCTCGGAGGAATGATATCACAATCATAAAACTACCTGCCCATACCACGGATGTCCTGCAGTCTTTAGACTAGACTTGTTTCCAGTCTTTGAAGAATTCTTGGGATCAGAAGTTTGTGTTATGGTACAGGGATAACAACAGAAAGTTACAAAAGAATGAATTTGTGAATCTGCTGTGCGAGGTCTGAGCAGAGGGTCTGAAACCAGAAAACATAATATCTGGCTTTCTGTCAACTGGAATTTATCCCATAGACAGGAACAAATATCCTGTGTCAAGATTCAGCTTGGACAAATACCAGAGATACCTTGAATCTCAACCCAAGCCCGATCATCCAAGCCGAAATATTCCAGCAGCTGAAAATTTGGATCTACCTCTGGATGTTCCAGGTCCATCACAACACACGTCAAGTTTTCCGACACCTCGTCTCTTGAAAAGGAATGATGCACCTGATGATACATCACCAACTCAGTCAACCTTAACAAGAATTGCAACTACTCCAACATTTGAAACCCTACTTTTACAGAAGTTGAAGAGAAGCACTGTACCAGTCAAGCAAAGAAGGAAAATTGACCCTGGTGCAAAAGTTATCGCGTCCGAGGAGTACACAAATCTACAAATGGAAAAGGCAAAGGTGAAGGAAAAAGTAAAAAAACTAGTTGAGGAAGTTGAGGAGGAAACAAATGAAGGTGAATCTCCAGCACCACTTGATGATGACAGCAGCCTTGAAGATGATGTTGATCTATTAGAACCCCAGCCAGATGATTACGAGGACCTTGATCGACCAGAAAATCTGAAGCCTGATGATTTTCTTTTGGTAAAATGTAATGGTGGAAAGCAGATCAAAACCACAATTAAGTATGTTGCTGCTGTTCTTCGCTTACTTCCAGATGAGTAAATTGAAGTGATAGGACTAACGTCAGATGGTGACAAGAGATCTTTCATTCCAAAAGAAGAGGATGTTTTCGTTGTTTCAAATGATGATGATATCCCATGATGGCGATCACCATGCACGTGTCACGCATGTGCGCAAAAAGGCCAATAATTTTGAACTTTCGTATAAATGTTATTTTCAGTGTCAAATGTGTTATATTGTCTTTACAGTGTTTAATGTGTCTTAAAATGTTTTAAAGTGTATGTTACTATTTTTAAATTGTTTGGTTATAAAATTCAAAGTGCCCACGGCACAGAGATTAAGAACACTTAATATTCCGGCATGAACGCCGTTATAAAGAGACATTAAAACAATATTGAAATTCATAAGAAAATTATAGAAATGTAAAGCAATACTTAATTTAATTTGTGCCATTTTGTTTTCACTAATTAAATATTCTACTCGGCGTGCTAGCACTTCCGCTTATGTGAACCCCGTAGGCGGCCATGGTAGGTCCGTGCGACGCTTGTCTCTGGACTCTCTGTTGAGGAGAGCTGGCGAGGTAAGACTACAACTTTTGTTCACTGATTTAGGTTTCCATAGTTAATTTAGTTTACCTGTTAACCTTTGCTTGCGTACATTTTTGCCTGACATTCTCCCCAGCATTATGCTTCCACTTTATTAATTTCTTGTGCCCTTGCGGCATTTTTAACTGAATGAAGGAGAAGGAGGAGAAAGATGTCAGAGAGGTCATGCGACCCGCGCAACTTAAATCAGGCGCCATCCGCCTATGTTTATGGCATTTCATTGTAACTTCTGCGTTTTTGCTACACACAATTTTAAGGGCTTTATTTTTATGTAAGTATTAGAGGGTAATTTTTCGTGTTTGAATATTTACGGCAACATCACGCATAACCACGTGGCCGACCGATGCCAAGTCTTTGTATACACCATCATTGCGTTTGAGAGCTTATTTATGTAACATGGTATGTGCAATAATTGATTTCAAAATTCTATGTCAATTTTATTGAGGGTTCAATGTATTTTTCACATAAATTGATGCTTTTTGTACTTGACCACACTGTCACATTAATATTTGATTTTACCGCCATCAGGCATGTTACGCGCCTGTAACCACAGCAATCGTAAAGAGAATAATTTTCTAAGTAAGAATAACCTTATGTCTGACTTTAATTTGCCGTTTCCATGCAGAAATATTGCAATTTCACCTGAACCACGTGGTCTGCTACGAACTTCATCCAGAGGCATTCGTGCCATCTAAGCTTGTTTTCACACATGCGTGTGTTTATTGTGAATATTCATCTCGTGTCCCATCTTGTTTCATCTATCATTCAAGGGTTTATGTATTTTGTATTTAGTGTACAGAGCAATTATTCCTGTCCTATCCGGCTCTGTGTATAGTCTGTCACCACACTACCCACATGCTGGAGGGCAAGCCCCGACGAATTTGCGTTAGTGATGCCGCGTAATCACACGTGTTAATATGTATTAAGGGGTTCATTTGTAATTCACAGTGTCCTGTCTTCAGGGAAAACCATCAGTCTACCATAGCGGCTGTCGGCCCTCTTCCCTTGTGAAGGCTGTTTTTTCACGCACCTCTGTGAGATCATCCATCTAGGCGTGCGCTAGAGTAATTGCGGGCTGGGGAGCACCCAAGGGGAATTGGCTAGGCTTGACCGAGATAATCATTTCAATGGCACATTTATGTGTATGCATAATAACAATAAAAGCAAGTCTACAGTGAACTTAATTCTTTTATTCAGTAGTGACAGTGTGCTAGTCACATATGTTTTATTATTAAATGTTTATTTCCAGTGATGTTTAGTAAAAAGTTTAGTATTGTCTACGTGTTTGTAAGTACGCACGGGTGAGACGGACACACAGAACTCACAGTATCCCTGAGAACCCTGAGTCTCAATAGTGTGGCGATTGGGAAGCACCGCTGGTGCCCAAATTACCAGTAAGTATTTGTGTCATCGTTCATCTCGTGTTTCACCCTACGGCGGAAAATGTTTTAAAACAGCTTCAGAAACCCCTATCTGTGACTGATCTTTTTTACTTTTAAACAGTGTATAATTCTTATATTGTATGTTTCATGACTAGTACATAATGTAGGAATATTTAAATAAATTTTAAACATTACCAAAAATATTTTATTCTGTCACTCTTTTAGAGGTGTGGGTACATTCTGGACCACAACTAAAAACAACTTGTACAACTTAAACTAAATTTTTACCAGTGATACACTAGGCATGGGCCTGTATCACAATGTTTTTTTTGTATCACAATAGCCTTGACTGGCCCTATTTCAGGTGTGAAAATTAACGTGTAGTTTTGTGGCTATAAAGTTCTCAATTTTTAAAAGTTATTATATGTTTGCAAAATGTTGTTCTGTTGTATGTGTAAATAATTGTCAGTTTAGTAAATGTGCTTACAATTGTGATGCAAATGGAATAGTCTGGATTAATTATGATAGGCACAGGCCTCTGTATACACTCACACTTGGTCAGTAAGTACCTGGTAAACATTAAGCAGTAATTCCTTTCTTAATTTCCCTATTGGACATGCTAGGTAGGAAACACAGCATACACTTCTCATACAGTTTGTATGAGTGAACACTAAATTGCAGTTGTATGTTGTTAATTTGGGGAGATTGGTTGGTTTATTCAGAGTTTCCTGAGTTTTATGCCACGCAGCCCACACTATCTAGTGTGGCTTCATTATCCTTCCACTCCTTTCCCTTCTAGCCTGACACCAGCGTTTAGCAGTAGTAAGCTACGATCCCGGCCCATTCACAAATTCTCGCTATCCTCTGGGCTTTTCATTCAAAATTCCTATTTATGTGTTTCTTGCAAAGAAATACTATTACATATCTGTATGTCTAGCAGTCGTTATACGAGAGAGAATTTCAGCAAATTAGCAATCCGAAAACACATTGTAGACAGCAACAGATAAATTTGGCTTCCCAATGTGGTAGCACGTAAACACATTGTGGGTAGCTATAAACCAACAGAACACTTCAATTGAATAAAACGACATAAGTCATCAACATAAAACACTGAAGAAATATTCTACACACTACAACAAAACATAAGAAAATAATTCTTCTCAAGTGCAAAATTTATTTTGTGGACAGATAGTAAGTGCAGTATAAAATATTCAGACATCATAATTTAAGATATGATTTGATACTGCGGGAAATAAAAAAAATATTGATGCTGTTCAGTTGTGTTAATTTACCATGATAAAAATTAAATTTGCTGTTGCTTAAATCTCCTCTCTCACAAATGTGACAAAACTCATTATGAAAAATGATGATATAGAAACATTAAGAAGAAATAATTACTGTCATTAAAATTGTTTTAAAAAAATCAAATCTGAGTTGGTAGTGCAAAAGACTTCTTAATTTCGGCCTATGGTAAAATGTCCGGAAAAGGTGGTCAAATAGACAGAAATAAATAATATCTTCTTCAATATAAAAGTTTAAATTCAGCATCTTAAAATTTTACTTAAACTTGCCAATAGCAATCAAATTTTTGAGATGACAAGGAATTTCACAGCCTTACATGTCCAGCAGACGTAGCACGATGGATGGCGTCATCCCTGGACGCTACAGGCGCCGGCGATGAAAGCACTAAAAGAAATTAATATCTGGCATATTTGGGCCTGTTCTTAAATTCGTCCTGCACATTTAAACACTTTCTCGCTTCTCTCTAAGAAAATTAAACTTGACAGTTGAACCTAAATTAGGATGAACTGCCCCATTTCATGGCCGGAAAGGGAGTACTAAAATCAAGGATTTTTTGCAAATTGGTCGAGCTAGAAATGGCGGATAAAAACTTAAAAACAGCAATTAAGTACAAACGTTCACTGAAAAATAATATAAGCTGTAATATACCTTGGGATGGAACTAACTGAAACCGTGTAATTCAAACTGGCCTATACTATAACATAGACCTAGTTCTAAGAGAAAATAAAAGTTACAGCCCACATATTAAACATACGTAACACTGAATCATACACAATAAACAAATTCAGCTTTTTAAAATAAACTAAGAGGTGATTCCTAAATTTACAAAACTAAGTAAATTTAATGGGGGGTTCCAAAATCTGAATCCTGATCAAAAATGTGAACAAAGCAAATAATATGTTGTGATAATGTAAACTATGAAATTCTGACTAACCTCTGTGTACCATCACACTAGTAGCAAGTAGTCTTGTGGTACCAACATTTAGAAGATAGTGTTTGCTGGTATACTTACTGTACTATAATAGGATTACCCTATTAGGCTACTGATATTGCTCTACTGTGGGGTAAAATTGCAGGTCGTATCTCAAATGTCATCCAGATACTGCTAGATTGCAACTTAAAGACAAAGTTGCAAATTTTTATAATGTAAAGGTATTTGATGATTTACGTAGTTTTGGAGTTGACTTGCAATGCAGGCAGTTGGGCTAGTGGTGTAGTCATTTAGGTTATGTTGGTAATGGAAGTCCCAGAACCAGTTGCACAGTGCTAGGAACTGTTGGAACTATCTTTGGGTGACCAGTACCTCTGCCTCCAAGGTGCATTGGATCATCTTTGATTAGGATAATTTCTCATCAGTGGTCACAGTTTACCTGAAAGCTAGTGCTGAGATTGCGGAAAGGTATGACCGTAGTCATTCCATTGCCGGGTTTTGCCAGTGGGCAATTAATGCTGGTAGATTACTTATTAAAATCTGTACTGTAATTTGTAGAGATTTTTTTGAGAAGTTGATTGAAAGATTTTAAAAAATTACTTCTTTTTAATAGTGTTCCTGGCAATTCTGAAGTTTTTTTTGATAAATCAAGTGTGAGAAGAGTGACGGAGATTGAAAATTATGCAGTTTCGTGTTTAATGAAGGCATTTCAACATATCAATTTCTGTATTCAACTTAAAAAATTTATGTTCTGATTCCTACCACCCAAACTCGTACGCTAAATATATTTATTGTTGCTTCAGTGTTGTGTAAGTTGTAATATTATAGATAATATAAATTGTTGTGTTTAATGTACTGAATTTGATGTGTTGTAGACTTATGTGAACTGGAATACAGGCCACCGGTGGAACATGTGTTCATTAGTGGAGATCCCTTGAAATCATTGACAGTCAAGGTGGCACCGAGTTATGCAGACCATGTTTTGGTTGTTGGTCCCCGCTACCAGCCTTCTGATATTCGGTGTGGTTGGGCCACATACTTTGGAAAGGACACATCTGGAGTTTTTGGTTAGTTGAAGTGGTTTAGATTTGAGGATAAACTAAGTGATTATTGTTTTACGACCCATTACATTCTTATTTTTAATTGGGGGGGGGGGGGGGCAATTTATTTAGAGAATATTTAAACCATCTTTTTTTTCTGATCACCAAATTGTAACATTTTCGTTCCTAATGAGGACCATTTAAGTTCACTGTTTTCATGCAATATTCAAATCACCAAAAATATTTATGGGGCCTCCCTAGTTAAAAAACTGTAAACTCCTTAAGGTTACGTCCGGCTGTAAGCAAGCATTGTGATTGCAATGAAAAATAGCATAAACAAGCTTTCTGTGTGTTCTGTTTCTTCAGAATTTTAAACATTGACATCAGGGTTTTAATGCAGCAGTCTGTTCAGAAAAGATACAGCATTGTTGCTATTGTTTTATGGAAGGGCAAATATTATGAACAGAGGGCTACTTGCTTGCTTACTTACTTATAGTGAATTTTGCTGACTGTGAAACTTTTCAATAACCAAATTTATAAATTTACAACAAAATATATACTTTCATTTCTGTCCTGAAGAAAGATTTACGTTGAAGTATTCCATACATTTTTAAAAATTGGAATAGACACAACTGCTTACATTGAAACCTGTGTTACAACTATGGAACGAGGCCAGGTGCTTAAAGACATTATTTTATAGTACGTACAGTTCACAGTGAAACATTTAATACAAGTTTATAAATTTGATAACTTAAATTTTTTTCTTATGTTTGTAATTTGTATACATAAACTGATATTAAGTTGTTGCAGCTGGAAATAATTTACTTTCTTAAATTAAATCTTTCATTCCACATCAGAATGTAAAACCTGTATTAAATTTCCATTGTTTCCATAGTTTTGGGACTGAATGATGGGTTGCCCGTGGCCAGAAAGCTCCATATGACAATGCCTACAAGAGCATACCACGTCAAGGGATTGTTAGGTCAAGCCACAGACACGTATTTCTCTGATGGCCAAGTTGTGGAGAAGGCAACATATCACCATGTGAAGAGAAGTGTCATCGATAAGATATTGGCAGCAATGCAGGCTGCCCACCAGAAACAAATGTTTGAGTAAGTTTATAACTTCTCGTATAAGTGATTTATCTTTTTCGTTATGTAAATTTTCAATTTTTTTCTTCACACAAATGATAATAGTGTTTGAAGGACACTAATTAAAATAATAAAAACAATTTTCATGCTATATTTTGATGATGTTTGCATGCTGATAGTTTGTGAATCACATTACATCAGTCTCAGATGTTCATAGGATGTGTGTTATATTCAAGTGGAATCATTGCTAGTAAAGTAATAAAATAAATGATTTTGCAGTTTGTAGATTGGACCAGCAAAATTTGCATCGTACCCTAAATGTTCCCGTTCCGACATTCTCGTTAGATTCTAAGTCTATCACTGCACCAAATTTTGGGTCAGTATGTTATTATGTCAGCTGTCTCTCCAGTTTAGGCATTAAACAGATGATATGATAGCTGTTAGGTTGTTTTACCATGGGAGTCCTCTGTACTTGTTGCATCCGATGCTTCCCCCCCTGGGGAGATGAATTTTATCCAATAGTCTGTAGGGGAATGGGGGTATTTGTTATTGGCTCTTCCTTTTTTTTTTGTCGTGATGGCCATGGTTCCCTTTCTTGCACTACTTCAACTGCCCATTGTCAAGAGACAGGGAGGGTTTTTTCTTAATTTTCACAATGATGCTCGAGGCACCCAATGAGATTTCCTAACACACCACTAGAGGCGCTGTAATCAGGCTCACTTATGTACGGATTCTATATTATCTAGAACCACAGGCTGACCTACTGCCATCTAGTCAGCAGTCATACAGAACTCACAACTACCCAGTTTCATGAACAGCATTTCTTGTCCTGCATACCCAGGGTGGCCATTCCTTCAATCTGTAAACATTACCTTACTTTTGTAGGACCTTGTAAGTAGTTTGATATTTCATCAGCAAAATTAAATAAAATTCTTTTCTTCAGAAAAACTACTATCTGAAGTGATTCTAAACATACATACAAAAATTCCCTCATATCAAGCATAAGAAAAAATTGCAACAAAATGATAGTCAAGTTTCTAAATAATGTAAAACATAAAGCAAAATTCTACTTTTTACATACCTATCCAAGCTGCTCACATGGTGGTGATAGGAAACCTTATTCTGAAACTTGCATAATGTCCAGCATACCTATTACAAAAAATTTACTACATATTACATCACTACTTTTGTGTTAACAGTAGGAATGGGCCGATACCACTTTTTGCAGATACCGATACGATTCTCAACTGCTGATGATGCCGAGTACAGCGATGCCGATACAAGTTTTGATGAGCACCATCATAATTCCTAATTCCCAATATTTGGAAATACTGTTTATTGCTTAAATTTAAGTATTTAATTTTGCGAACACATTAAGCACTATGTATTAGGTGTCTACCACATAGAAATGAAATACAACACTAAATTGAATAATAAATGATAAGATAGACAGTTTAACTGGGCAAATAAGTGACTTAATAGTCAAGGAAAAACTGTTACCAGACAATACAGCTTCATTACCAACTGACTTATTAAAGTCAACCTTTAAAACTTCAGGCAATCTGATGCAGACTTGTATTTTATACCTGAGAAATTACATACATAACCTCAAAATACATGTTTGTTTAAACCAACGGCCTAAAGATGTCATTAAAAAAACTTATTGAAATCAATTTAGTATTAAATATTCACTTGAAATTGAGTGGATGTTTTTTATTTATATTAAAATTTTCTCTTAGTATTCCTTCATTGGCCTAGTCATACTCAATCCCTTGGTTAAAATGACAACTGATTTACTTGCAACAATATTTGCTAATTATTACATGCAGAGTCTTATTCAGACCGTTAACGTTCTAACCCAAACCGCAGCCGACAGTATCCAATAACAACTAAGTCCGTAAAATTACAGCCATGCGCCACACCAGTATGTGCAATTCGTTTTCACTGTCGCCAACTTACGAATGCAATAATGCATAAGAAGAGTAAGAATACACTTTGCTTTTTCATTGTTACCGATCTACAAATGCAGTAAAAACGTAAGAAGAAAATAGAAAACAAAAAAATCTTGCGGGATGTAGTCAATACTAGTACCAGTTATTGATTATCTGTGTTGTTTTGCATTCACGGTGTGTCCAAAAATGAATTATGCACAGTGCACACAATCTTTGGTGAATGCACCAACAGGAAATACGGTAAAACATAAACAATTGGAACAAATCATTGGAAAACAATTGTTCCCAATATATTTTGGGTTTTGGACAGAATATCTGATCAATGGATGCGGTAAATTAATGCTTTACGAGATTTAGTATGCTGATTCATTTAATAATGTGTTAAAAATAAATTAGTGCTACTAATCGATGAATAATAATCAGCAAGTAATGTTCGGATGCCGATGGTTGTGGTATCAGCTGGTTAATCAGTATCGGTATCGGCCCATCCCTAGTTGCCAACTCTAATCCATAGTGATAGAAATGATTTACAACAAACTAGAACAACAGTCCAACATGATAAACCTGGTTGTTTTTATACATACAATCTTTGCTTTCATGTCAACAACTGGCCCGAACCTGCTGGGAAGGATGCTAAGCTCTTGTGGATCCCTAGAGATAGCCTTCGCCTTCTTAACCTTCTGAACATCACCCCTATGGGTGTAAGGCATCTGGCTCCAAACTAGTATCAGGCCTACAGGAGTTAGGCAGTGAACGTTTTGGTGTGCACATGTAGGTGCCAATTGCTACTGCCAATACCGCGCCTCACTCTTGACTTTCTCACCGGAGGTGTGGGAGTCTTGAGCTGCAAAGTGTTGGTTGCAGGAACTGCACAGTGTTGTCCCAATGGTGTTGGTCTCCCCTGCACCGGAGTGTAAACCCCATTCTGCACTGCTAAGTGTGCGATGAGAGGAGTTCTCTCCAGCCGGCAAGCCGATCCCAGCAGGAGTGTATCTAGTGTCATGGCCTTCAAATATTGGTGAGGTGAGTGTCCGAAGGTCACTGGTCTCCCCAAGCTCGAAGAAGTTCCTCTCTTCTGCACCGCTAATTGTGTGGTGAGGTGGGGGCGACTTCAAGCTGACAGGACACCTTCCAGGAGACAGTATCCTAGTGTCGTGGCTCTACCGTTCACTGCACGGGGCATAGAATGGGTTGCCTTCCAAGTATGTTTTGGTCTGTTATCAGTGTAGACTCTGAAAGAGCAAATCCGGTCTCGTGCTGTCTCCATCAGATCCGATGATAAGAGGTAGGAAGTCTGAGTGATACTCAAGAAGTTAGGTAAGGTCAATGTTTATTTTACCATAGAGGAAAATAGACCAAGATGGTGGAAGAGCACTACCCACTATCCACTCGGGCTTGGCAGAAGGTAAATACCCTACCGCAAAATAGGGGAAGGCACCCTGTGCAAAGCTATGGGAGTAGGCAGTTACTGGTGCAGGTGAAAACAGTTTACTCTCTACTCTCTGGTTTCTATAAGGGACCTAACGTGTCTTAGGCTGGAATTCATAGTCTGAGGCTTGTTTGGCAAAGAAGCTATAATTCATGAAGTAAAGCTTGTTCTTCGAGCATTACTTATCTGACGAATTAATTCATAAATCATGACTTGACAAAGTAATTATTGTATAAGCACTACTTATTTGGGCCAAGTTGTGCTTGGTGAAGTATGGAAATAAATATCTGTATAATATCAATACCAGCATAACATAGATTAATTTGTCACTTTATTTAAAGCAGTCACCTAGACAAAATTAATTTGTACGTTAGTTTGTAACTATTTTAATTTTTCACTGCTGTTTTGAATAATTTTAATTTGTTTCATCGCAAATTTGAGATTAAAATAATTGTATGTGCAATAAAAACGTGTTTGTTTCATGTGTTATGTAATAATTTTTTCGGAAGTTTGTTAGCTGTGCTAAAAGAAAACTTAGTTGATGTGCATACTTGACGATTATATGATCTGTATGTTCGCAGTGTTGCCAACAGTAGCGAAACTTCATTATGCATTGCGACATTTTAACCTTGGGGAGACAAAGCTGAGAAAAATGATAAACATAGATAATGTAGCGATTTTCTAGCGTGCCGCTGACACCCACAAAAAAAAAGCCATTGGTGCTTTAAAACTAATCGTAGCAGAGTTAGGCTTAATATTTAAATCTGAAACATATTTTTTTTTTTGTTAATAATTTTAATATTGTTCTAATTTTGTGAACATAAAATTTCTTCAACGACCATGTACTATTGCTACCGTCAATATCACCACTTTGCTAAAGACAGCAGATGTTCAGAATACATCTTTATTATGAAATGAATGTCATATCGTCACCCTTTTGATTTTATCACCTGTTATCATAAAGGTATTTTTTCTCCCCAATTAGTAGTTGAGTAGTAGTTCTTGCCATATATGATGGTTCTTATCTTTGGACTTCGGCGTTGGGGTTGTGATGTCATTTTGCGTGTGTGCTGTTTGACCGTTTGGCGAGTTTTTGGAGTTACGATTTTTGGATATTTCATATTTTGGAGAGTTTGTAGTTTTGTTTGTTCACATTTTTCATTGTTTTTCGAGATTTCTTGTATTTCTGGCTGTACGAGCTTCAATTTGAGGCCAGGCATATTTTCCGCCGAATTATTAGAATAAAGTTAAAAAAAAGTTAGTTTTGTAGCAGAATATAGCGGAATTTTACTACAGCTGTAGCGAAATCGCGTCTTTCCATGTTGGCAACACTGTTTGTTTGTTTAATCACATCTCAGTTAATTTAAAACCTACAATACCTTGTAATAATATAATTCTGGACATTTACGTTGAACGCCAATAATCGCCATTCCGCGAACATTATAGATCTTAAGGTGCTTGCTTACATCTCATGCTACCGTTCAGTCGACATAACCTGTGTTTTAGACCTCATATTGCAAACACAGGCCTGTGCGAATATTGAAATTTTCGAATACCATTTTGATTAATGGAAGAAAATAGTACTCCAGTGCCTGTGAAATGTGCTCATTTTTATCACGTTTCTTCAAGTACCTTGTTGGTGTTAAAAAAATTTTATCGGTAGTTAATTATTTTTGTATGTGCTTTCATTAGGCATGATTGGTTGCAGGTACCATTTTTGTAGTTTTCTGGAGTGAAATTTAAAATTTTCGGCATGTTTTACCACAACGGCTCCTTCCGCCATTTTCCAACTGCCGTGCCGTTCCCCACAAAGCTACATACTCAAAGTATTTACGTTTTTCCCAAGGTTTTAAGTTTGTTAGTTTCAGGGAATGGGCAAAGCGTTGATTTTACTGAATGATTATGCAAATAAGTTATTTCATATCAGTGATGGACAAGCATTATTGTAGTGAAGTGTTCGTGCAAGGATTTCCATATAAAAACACGTGTTCGAGTGGTTCCGAATTACAAACAGTATTAACGTGTTTTGTAAATAATGTATTTCGAAACAGTTACTACGTTTGAAATGCACATACTCTAAAAAGGCAATATTCGTTTACTATGCATGTGTTGTACAGCCAACGAGTATAAGGTTAACTTCGGCAAAAGTGTGTTTATTGCTGGATCATTGTGCAATTCCAAATAACTCACTCTTAAGAACTGCAAAACAATGCCGCCTAATGAAAGGCGTTAAAACTAAAGATCCCCACCCCCACCAGCATATTTTTCCCGAAATATAAAATAAAGAGAGCCCCAACAACAGAAATAGACTGTCAAGCCAACATAACCTCTTTCAGTACTTGTTTAGCAAACACGTTCGAACATAACCTAACTGTTTTGGGCACGTTCTGTTTGTGTTTATGTAATAGAAATGATACAGTGGCCCAGGTTTGTGTACAAAAATTTATCTTGTGATTTTTAAACTAGCCTTTTGTTAGCGTCAAAACTGAAATGTTAACTAAATATTCGTTAGGTATAAAAATTGGCTCGCTTCAGTGTAATGAATATTTCACCACAATAATTGTTAATGTTAGTTTTCGTGATTAGTATTAATTTGCAATTGTCCTTATTTGAAAACGAAAGGCTGTTTCTTTTTGCTGAATCTGAATGTGCAAACATTTTTATGTAAAAATGTTTGGTTATTTTCTTGGTATATATGAGCCCCTAAAATATATTACAAATAAGAAACACTCAAAATTATTTGATGATCGATCATACTTATGCGCCATAAGGTACTTCATATACAAATTGTTAAAAATCGTCCTAGTAACCAAAATCCATTGCACACAAAGGTTAAGAAATAGGTTGTGTTTTCATATCAAAGTGTAGGATTTTAATTTTCCCATTTGTCCCATGTAATTAACTAAAGTAAGCTTACATGTATGTTCCTGTTTCCATAAAATAATTTAAGGAAACATAATTTGTAATAAAAATATTTTGTGAATAACCTAGTCCTATTATAAATAATCAGTGCTTAAGTTCACAACGAAACAGAATTGATGACGTACTACTTATATGCATAAATAAGCAATGCTTCTTTGACCATAAATACTTGAGAAATAAGTAAAACTTATTTTGTAGCTGTGAATACATGATAAGCAGTACTTGATGAAGCAGTGCTTCATGAAGCATTACTTACAGCTGTCAAAATAAGCAATACTTGTATCTGACACTATGAATTGAAAATCATGCTTAAGTACTAGTATAAGTATTTCTTAAGTATTGCTCATATGCTCACTATGAATTCCACACTTAGTGTGCTGAGCTGAGAATGCTGTTGGTTCTTCCTTAGTCGAAGGTTGGAGAGGATCTTCGGCCCCATGAGGTAGCGGTGATGTAAACTGGAGGGGTGCGGGCCTCTGCACCGATTGCTTGTGCAATGAGAGCCCAGCAGAGGAGTGAAAAGACTGATCGAGAAATGAAGCAGAACTGACGATCTGGAGGCTGGGGCACATCTCCTTATATACTCCTTGGCCATCCCTTCCTTCACTGGCATAGGGCGTCTGGAGAGGGGGTTAGCAGGTGCAAGCCAGCGCCTAGATCCTCTGTGCGAGTGGCGTAACGAAGAGTTGTGGGATCTAGGCATCATACTTGTGGCGGCATCCCGCGGCACACGGCTGTACTAGTCCCGGACCTCTTGCAACTTTTTATTTGTTCGGATGTGAGTCCTTCTGTTTGGTGTATTGGTAATGATTTTATTTTAGTTTTTTTGATTATAATTTTAGGACAGTCGTTTTGCTTCTGTTTTGATGTTTCTTGCAGTTCAGTACTTTTACCTGTAACCATAGTAGCCGTGGTTTGTTTGGATTTTAATTTGTAATTTTTTAAAATTATTTTTTGAATAATTTTCTAGACAGGGTCCTTTATCTGTTTTTATAGGAAGTCATTTATAATTTGTTTAATTCTTTTAATTTTTTTGTGGAAGGGCAGATCTTATAAATTTGTTATACTCAGAATGGGTTTTAATTATTTTAAAAAAAGGTTTGGGATGTCAGAATTGTTAGGTCATTTACTTTTTCATCTCAGGAATCTTCCTTAGCCTTGCAATAGATGGTTCCAGAGCTGTTACAGGAATTATTTGCCATTAGTGTCAAGCTGAAGTTGTCTTCAGCACTCTTAGTATCTGCAGCTGTGTTCCCCTTCTTGTTTCTGCCACTGTGATGGTAACATGCGATCATCACTTATTACAAACTGTGATTTTGTGGGCCATAGCAAGGGAAGAGAGGAGGAGTCGTGCTGTGGGCAGCGAACAGTGTATAGGCAGCTAAGGAGACAAGAGAAGTTGCCTGGTGCTGAGAATTTGTTTATGGGACGACCGCTCGTCTTCGAGGGGAGCAGTGACTGGCTGAATGCGGGGTGACACAAGTGATGACACCAGGTGCGGCTTTGTTGTTTGGTAGCCAGGGGTGGGGGGTGACATTTTAAAGAGTAGGAGAGTCGATGCACGTGCAGCGTAGTATAGCGAGGAAGCAGAGTAGGAGAGTCCATGTGCGGACTGTGCATGAGTCCGTAAGGCACAGAAGAAGTCGTAGCAGACAGGCCTGGAGGAGCCTGAGGTGGCCGTTCAACATGTAGGGACTCCAGTAAGCTGCATCACGTAAAGTGAAGTTTTAAAGACTGCATGTTTTAAGGTAACTTGTGTAAGGAGGACTTTGAGTATGTGGTCCTTTTTTGGAATTGACGCAGACAAAAGTTATTTCTTTTGAGTCGGTAGTTCAGGGCCCTAATTGATTAAGGTTGGTTGTAACTTCTGATACTTAGTGTGTGTTAATAATATGATTTTCCTTGACCAGCATACTTCCACTTACATAATTACTTTTATGCATACATATGTTGCAATTTCCATCCAGACATGTAGCTTTTATATGTTAAAATGTGCAGCTTGTAACCAAATGCTATGTCGCCTGCCAGTCAAATGCAAACAGTCTATGGGTGTAGTCTGTAAAGTATTAGATAGTGGTATTGATGGCGTACACCGAACTGCTGGAGAGGGTGGTCAAGTCACTGCCCTTGCCTCACCCCTCAAGCAGAGCGAGTGTAGTTATGTGCGCTACATGAAGGATACCTCTAATATTAAAGCATTTCAGTTATAAGTTTCCTGATTTTCCTGCATGAAGTCAACGAATATAGACTTAGTGTTCACTAAAAGTTAGACATTTTGCTGTGTTTAGGTTTTTTTTTTGCTGACAAGGGGCTATTCAAAATAGCCTTCTAGGGTATAATTTTTTTGAAAGTTATCTGTCTATTATAATGGATGTATATTTAACTAAAACTCTTATGATTTTCACCAAGAGTGACAATTTAACATGGATTTGATGCCAAAAAAATTGTGAATGTTGACGTATAGGGGTCAGGGAGGGATCCAAATCAGTCCAACAATTATTTCTCTAAACTTTTATTATGGCCATCCCTTACTAATGGCCCTTCCTGGAAACTGTGAGAACTTGTATCAGTGGAGTTCTACTGTATGTTTGCTGGCGATAAAATGTAGACGCAATGTTGCTAATAATTGGTGTGCTTTAATATGAAAAACTAAAATAACTGTGAAAATTGATCAGAAACTGTGGCAGATATAGTTTACAGTGATCTTCATTGTAACACTTGTGCTGAGGAAGCAGAGCAGCCTCCACCAACTCCCTTCAGCCTTACCTGGTTTGCCACGAGGATCTCATGGTTGCTAGGCAAACATCTTCCACATTGCTAGTGATGAATGGGGAGAAAACAAGGTCCCACTTGGCCTTGCCAAGCATAACTCAAGAACAGCCGAAGCCATTGTCCTCCAATTTTGGTGTAAGATTCCACTTACACTTGCAGTGATGTATGCAGTGTTCAAGTTCAGTGCTCACCCCTTTGTATTTAAATAATGTGTATCATATGTGCACTTCCAACATGTCAGTTTATGTCAAAGAATTCTATCTATTGGAATAAATTAATTTTTCAATAACAAATTCTTTGATTCTTCTTTAAAGAATCCACTGAAGGTGGACTTTACTGTTGGTTAAAACGCACACACCACTCAATGTTTAAACATTTTTGATGACAAAGGGGTGGTCAAGTGTGTGCTTCTGGGCTATCACTTCATTGGGAAAACAAACTTACCCTTTCAATTAAGAAATCATGTTCATTTTATGCCAGATATGATTGATCACAGACTTCACTGGGGGAAAAATCACTTTAAATATAATTTTTGGATTATTTTAGAGGTTAAAATTGATTATTTTCAATTTTACGAGGGTAGTTAATTTTTCGAAGCCATCCTAAGGAACCAAGTATAGCGACAACCTGGCGTCGCTACACAGCCTAAGGTCGCATGGGATATAGCTGGTGGCCGGACGCAATTGTTTGTTAAACATGCCCCAGTTCGCCCGGTTATAAAAGTATCCCCTCATGGCGGCATCCCCCCACCCCCAGAAGGCACCAGGTCTTGGCGAAGTGTAGTTGTGAGTGAGTATTAAGGCTGAAGCAGAAGGCAACAGGCAACCACAGGTCCAGAGGAGCTCTGGGGCCTATCTTCTCTACACTTCGGGTGAGCATAATTGCGTTGCAGTAGGGTGTCCTAACTTGTATCGAGCCATCGTCCACTCCTCCCCTTAAATCATAATTACGGTAAGGCTAGGAACTAGCTGCGTGCTATGTAGATTGTATTCAGTTCTTGTGATATTAACGTAAAGGTATTACCATTCTATTGTATGAGTAAATGTATCTTGTTGTCTTAGCTAAGGTTTGTTATATTAAATTATATATTTTTATAAACGATCTTTCGTATTTAACTACTGTTGTGAGTTCCCCCCGTGACATCCCTTACTCCTATATTGACTTAAGGTGTTTGCCAGCAGGCTGAATAGGATATATATAGCATTTTGGGTAAAATAGGAATTAGGAGGAAGGGCAAGTGTTACACAAGACACCTTGTGAAATTTGGGTGTACTGAATACTGTTTATTCTAATTTTAATAATCTTTACAAGAATTACATGTGTTAAAAATCTGCTGTCATGTGTGCTGCAGTGTATTTTACAGTCAAATTTTCAGCTTTTGAGCAAGTAATAGCTCTCAGAAAACACAAGGCGTCTAAAGTTTGCTATGAAATTTTGTAAAATGATGCTGCACTCAAAATTTCAGCTATAATAGTAATTAGATATAGCTGTAATTTATCTTGCCATTGTCAACTGTCGTTATAGTGTGCTTTCCATTGTATATGGGCCATGCAGCACTTGATTGATAAGTGTGCATAAAATGCCACAGTTGCCTGGAATATGAAAAATGGCAATAAAAATATTTATAGCAATACCCACTAACATTCCAGGTAATTTATTGTATACAAGAGGGACATCAGGATGTTGGATCAACCTCAGTTCACCACAAATATCCACTTTCACCTACTGCACATGCATGTCACAGATAAGGTTAATGCTTGCATTAAAGCAAGCCTAATAGACATGACAGATTTTATGCACTATCCAGATCAATCACTAAAGCCATTTATTACTTACTCCATTATTTTTACTTTGACCTTTAAAACTGTCCTGATCTTTGGCTGTCTGTAGTCCATGTATAAGAATGTTCATTCAAATATTTTTTATAACTTTCATTTTATTTTATGCCAGTTTTACAAGAGCAGCAAAGAATTATAAGGCCTGCATTACTGTATATAATTTAAATTTTAAATATAATAACTTTGGAGTGTTTTCCTGTAGACTTGGTGGTCCATAAGACTAGAGTTTTTAGATCATTCACAGTATTAGATACTTCCTGCTTTCTTTATAAATGGTGTATACTGTGAGAATCTTCCTTGTTTTCTGCTTTGTGTATATGATTTAGGTGTGTGTTTTTTTTTGTTTCAACAGGCAGTGTGGCGTGGATATGCAGAGCCAGGCGGCGTATGACCTAGCTGTGCAAGGCCCCATTCGACCCAGCTCAGGCAACTTGCCTGTTGTGTATGGCATCAAGTGTGTGCACTTCAGTCCTCCACACTTCACTTTGGGTGAGCATGGTGACACCATCATAACATATTGTTCTACTTTTGGTTGATTGAGGTTAGCTATATTACACTCGGGATCGAGTCAGTCAGGCCCGCACCGCTGGGAAGGCCAAATAGAAGTCTGTGCCGCTCGTCTCTCCTGGATAATGTCTCTGCAGGTGGAGGTCATGGTTGATGGACAGCAATGGCTACCCTGGCCTTGCTGGTTCCACAATTATATAGTCTGGCCACGCCCTCCATTTCTCCCCTTCCACCTTATTGAGTGGCTCGCTTCGCCGCTCGGAATATAATCATTGTTGCCCGTTACGGTGCTCTCATCAGAAGAATCGGTCATCCTCGACCCAGTGCGTTGGGTGGAATATGAAGGGTTGGTGGCGGCCAGACATTAGCCTCCAGACCACAGAAGTTGTATATTTTTACATTAACAAATAGTACTTGTATATTGTGTATACAGTGGAGACTCTATCCATCGAATTTCATAAAAATTCTATAGATGTGGATATTCTGTATATTTGGGTTCGTCATATTAGTCCCCATTAAACATTATGTCAAGTTTAATGAAAATAAAACAATGTAAATTGGAATATTAAAGAAAATTTTTTCCCCGGTACACTTGTAGCATTGCAGATTATATAAATTTTAGTCATTTTTATAATTCTTTTTCATTTGACTTTTAGTTAAATTCTCCTGTTTATTTTGTCAGTTATTCAAAATTTTCCTTTCATGCCGCGTGTAGTAGTAAGGGCTTTACCAGTTTTAATGCGAGGCTGTATTTCAGTTGTTATCTGTAGCATGTTGGCATTTTCGAGTTCCCAGGATCCGAGCGAAGTTGCATCACTTTTTAGATTAGGTTTTTTCTTGACTTCTTTTAATTTTCCCCTGCCATCAGCAATATTTGTTTTGAAGTCCTCTCAGTGACATATTTTTTTCCCAATAGGAGGTCGTGAGCTCCGGTCTAATGTTATTTTCATACTTAAGTTCAAGGAATGGGGAGAGCTGCGCGTGCCTAGCTGAGAGCGACGAGCCCTGGACTCGTCCACAAATGATTATGAACCGTTGAAGAGAAGACTTTGTGGCAGAACAACTTAGCCCACGCGCGCAAATGCCTACGGTCAGAAACTCTTTTGTTTAAGCAACCTTTAATTCAAAGTACTTTCGACTACAAACCTTTCTCTGCAAAATTCTTTACACATGTGTGGGAAGCTGCTAGGAGTCAAGAGGAAAGGTGTTTTTCTCCACCTTGCCTTCATAATGGTTCTCGCAGGGCGAGTTTAGTCTGACATTGCTTAAAATCGACTGTGACGCTGTTACTTTTGAAAGTCATCTGTTGAGTGAAGATATTTCCATTCGTGTCCATGTTTTTTTGTAACTGTTGGGGAGATCAAAAATAAACCTGAAAAATATCCCAAAATGTAACTAAATTATTATTATTTTTTTTTAAACATGGTGCCAGATTCTTGTAACCCGACTGAGCAAGTGCAGGACCATATTCATGGAAAGGCAAGGAACTGACTTTTGCCACGGTACACACTCACACTAAGACTTAATGAAAACAATATTTAAACACCTCTTTTAAAAATCGCTTGCCCAGAAATACATATTTTGGCATGCATATGCCACACAAAATTGTTGTATTCCTGTAAATACTGTTACGTTATGACTCTGTGCAAACATAATAAATTCCAACTTAATTTCTCCACTACAAAATATTTGTGACAGAAAACTTGTATTATATTGCAAAGTTTCTAAATAAACGTTGCGCGATTACTATTCCACAGATGTTAACATGACTTGAGAAAGCAAAAACACTGCAACATGTTACACAAAATGGTGTCTACCAATGTGTACTTGTGGCGCTGTGGCAGCGGCCATGCAAACTACGTAAGATATCTTGTACAGCAGTGAAATTATTTTCTCATGTACGACTTGAATATTATTATTATTGATACGAGTGCAATGAATAGGGTTTTCTTAGTTTTGAGTTGCCTTTTTTTTTTTTTCGGGCATATTTATTAGAGTTACGTTTTTGTACATAATGCATTCATAATTTTTATGAATAAATATTCACTTGAAAAATTATAGTTACGAGTGTTGTTGCCAATGTCGCACCGTGAATCAATATCTCGAAAATATGGCACCGCTGTCATCTGTGTTGATCATTACCAACATGGCTGCCACTGTAAACATCACAATTGTTTGTTGATAATCTAATAAAGTTCTACAGTAAATATTTCTTATTCATATGAACTGTATTCCCACATTTTTTTTTCATTTCTTTTTGTATTTCATGCTTTCTAAATACACAATGTGTAGTCTGAGACGTCTGCTGTTATTATTTTTTTGTTGCAAAGTATGAGTTAAGTGCAACATTCCCGCCTCAACAACAGGTTGTTTCGGAAGAGGTAACTTACATAAATAGGACTAAATGCAGGGCAGTGTAAGCAAAATATTGTGTGTTGAAATTTTATTTGTGATTTCTATTAGTATTACTTGTGCATGTTTACATAATGTACTATATACTGACTTCGTATGCCTTGAGTACAGTTGACTTTTTTTGTTAATACTTCGTTGTTTAATGATCGAAGCATGTAATTTTCAGCGATACCACAGAAAACTTTTGTTTGATTCATGCAGATTAAATTAAATTATGAGTATGGCAAAAACTGACCTTATTAGCATTGTTTAGATAGGAATTTGGTTTGGCATACAGAAAATGCTTGTTGGATACGGACTGTCGGTTCAAGTGGGTTCAACGGTTCGAGTTTTGACTGTATTTTGATTTGTAATTTTATTTTTTCTACTTTTGTTACGAGCTTCATTTCGTGGCAGGAAGGTGTGTTGTAAGGATCATCTACGATTAATTAAAAATAATAAAACGTATTGTCATCCTTACCGGAAATGGGAGTTGCTGGGGTGTTTGCGCAAGCTGTGACATTCCACTCCTTGCTATATATATACACTTATGCTTGCTATTGGAACTTGCCACAAATATTCCTGGATATATCATCTGTCATTACTTTGTCAGTCTTATTTTCCTATGGCCACCTTATATTTTTTATTTGCTTCGTTAGCTGTAATATATATATATATATATATATATATATATATATATATATATATATATATATATATATATATATATATATATATATATATATATATATATATTAGTTAATGCAAATATGTATTTTGAATACTTCATATTACTTTCATTTTCCTACTTCGGGATCCCGTGATAAAATTGAACTACAAATTCATTCATAGTTAGTGGCCATTTTGACCAAGAAACAGAACACACACACTACATTGCCTTTTGGCTTTCAAAACAAAATTAGTTATAATTTTGGTACTGCCACTCTGAGATTGTCCAAAATAAGTTAACACAGAAAATTTAAATTGTTTCCAAGACGAAGAAATTATCAATCTGTATTTCGAACATTTTGCCAAAGTTTATGTTCGAAGGTTAGTAGCACATGCTCATGCGAAAGAAATTGAAAATAAATTTGGCCGGGTAATGCACAATTTTTTAGATCAGGAACACATCTCCGATGGGGATGTTCCTGATAACAGGAAACTAAATCATGGAGAAAGGGCGGCGAAGAAAATCCTCCAAAGTACGACCATGCCTCAACTCCGAACCCACATAATTCAGGTCATCATCTTAGGCCAGTCGGGTGGAACTGCTGAATCAAATTATTAAGGCAATAATTAGCAAATGCTGCAACAACCACAAAGTACAAAATGTGACACGGAAAATTAGTTACACAATAAACATACCTTTCGCTTTTACATCAGGATTGTAAGATTACAAATTTCAGTAGAAAGTTAGATGTCACAGTCAGTTCATGTTGATGAAGAAGAAGGAAGTGACGTACCGGAAATCATCATCAAGAGGACCAGTACCAACATTAATCGAGTTACATTTTGCGGCTTCTAAAAACTTAGTTTACAAAAATTACATTTAAAGTAAAAAAAAAATTGTAAAGGTAACAGAATTTGTTATTAATTTTCAAATACCACATTATACGAAATACGAATATTACAAAGAGTATGTACTCTTTTTTTTTATATACTATGTCAAATCTTTCTGACATACTGGTTGATATAGCTTGAAAAGGTATTTTATCAACAAAATGGGATTTTTAACCTCAGATAAACGTTACATTAGCAGACAAAATATTTAAAAAAGTTAAAAAAAAAGAATATTGGTGATAGTTAATACACCATTTACTTATTGATCCACTGATATAGTTGATGACATATTGAAGTTGTTTTGTATATAATTCAAAACAAGTTGCCAAAATAATTGTTTTTCTGAGTAAAACAAAAATATGCACACGAGACATAACAATAAAACAGGATACAATTATATGAATAGAATCGTTAATGAATTAAGTTGCCACAATAACTTGTGGCAACAATACTTTATACTCAACCAATACTGTGACAGAAAATGGGATAACTGGAACTGAATTTTGTGGTTTTACCAATTCCTAAAAGTGGAATCCGAGTCATAGACTCACACAAAAACAAGAAATGAGCAAATTAGGAAGCATGGGCCACCAAGGTGACACACTACTGTATTCTATTGAGCGAAGCATAAACTACATTCTGTCCACCTGAAGAAGACATAGTCAGCATAAAGATTACGTTGCTCATTTGTTTGCTTGAGCTACGTGCAATACTGTATTTACGTGACATGTGCAATGGATTGTAATTGTGTTTTCGCAACAAGTTATCGTGTTTCTAGTTAGAACTAATTTTCTGCGCATTTCTGTGTTCTTGTTATGTAATTATTTGGTTTCTGTGTTGGTTCTTATATAAGTTTAATGTTGCAATTCCTTAGACGGTAACTGGCCCGCATAGCACGAAATTGCGTTGCGTGCCACGCTGCACATTATTAACTTTTTGCATTCTGTAGTGGCGGAAATATATTTGAACATTTATTGTAATCCGCACTCTTATGTATGTGCGTGAATGCTACAAATCCTACCAATTTTACTAAATGGCAAAATAGTCACTTTTTTTTTTTTTTTCATTTTATGAACATCACTATTGGCACAGTACAGCCAACTTAATGTACCATATTGTCCCCTCGTGGTGACATAATATTTATTGTGCTTACATTTATGATACCTGTTTATATTGCCCAGTTGGATTGTATTCATTGTACTGAATGTGAAAAAAATTTTCAAGGAAATACTTACAATATGTATTGATGCATACTACGCTGCTCACCTTAGTCTGATTGACTTATGGAGGATCAGATTGGTCGTGACGGAGCAGGTTCTTCCGTCCGACACAGGTTTCTGAGAGCGCCGATTACTCTCTTGAACCCTAATTACAACCCTTTGGCAGGGTATCTCTTCTCGTAATATTTGTTTCTGCCTGACAGGTCGTGGTTTGCCCACATTGGGGTGGTTTGGTAGGTGCCGCCTAGTGGAAGGGTTATATCAGAGTGGATGGGAATCAAACCTCAAGTTGAATCGGATTGCAAAAGTCTCCTGCCCAGAAAGTGCAACTTTACTCTCCGAGAAGGCTGCCAGTTAACAGGACGCCAGCTGTCTCAAGCCGCTTAGGAATTATTAGGGACCGCGGATGGTGGTGAAGTTACCGCTGTACGGATTGTGTACGTATAACATGGTTGAGTGTCCTTTACTGAGTTAGGGGTCAGTACGGTTATGATGGATGAGGGTTTACCCGGCTGGTAATATCTCATGTGTTCATAGTCAGGTCACGGCCAACAGATACCCAGATATGAATCGAGTTCCGATTTATGGTCACATTCAGCTATTGGTGAGATGGGATGCAGGGTGACCTCACGTACTGGTGATGGGGGGGGGTGCAATATCGCAAGGGGAGTCCACTGGTGGAGCAATACTTAATTTTAGTAGTTCTCGCTGTAGAGCTCGTCGCTCTCTACGTCTAATTCTACTGGGTAATCCACCTCTGTTCCTATTCATCTGAAGTTAAGAAGCACCTTATGTTATTGTATTAAAATATTTATAGCCTCTCAACACAAGATTTTATAAAAGGGCCAGTACTTCTTCCCTTTTCTGCTGACGTTCAGTCCTATTGAGGAATGTCTTTTCAGACATGCCTGTGGTACTGATGGAAGAATTTGCAGGCGAGATTGGAGTGTTGCTGTGGACAGCGAGGGTGTACCAGACGCTCCCAGGACTTTCGGTATGTCTTTGCTAACTAAACGCCTTCTTCAAGCCCCGCCTCCTGAGGGTTCGGCCTACTCACACCTTTTTCACAGGGAGAAAGTTAAATATTTACTTGAAAACCAAACACTTTCAGTTAAAATGAGGGAGTCAATTAAATAATGGAGTCAACCAAATAAACTTTGACGTAATATTTATGTACATCTAGGAAGACACTGGGGAATCCCAGTTCAATCGTACAATCTAAATGCTTAAATTAAGTTACTTGGTTACTTTAACTCAGGTGAAGGTAAACCTGGACAAACTTACAAAAATATAAGTTACTCTGAGAAAATTTACAATTTACAGCAATTTGCTTCCAGACATCGCGACGACCTGCTACCGCAGAGTCAAGGAAAAGACTGGTAAAAGGGATGCAGAGTAAGGACGTCAGAGTTACCTCTGAAGAGTCTTCTACACGTTGCAGGAGCTGCTGGATGAGCTGTTGTAGGTAGAGCTTTCTCAAGCTGTAGGAGCTGGCAGAGCTTTCGCAAGCTGGGAGAGGAGGAGGTCTTGCCCAGACCAGGAAGAGCTCGCTGACCAGTGCGGCCGGCAGGCCAATGAACTCTGGTTAGAGGCGATTCTGAGCCTCCTTATATAGTCCAAAAATCTCTGCTTTAGGGCTCTTCCGAGGGTGCGGGGATGCTAGCCTTTCTCCGCAGGGGCTATTTATTTCAGGGTAGCGCCACATTTCTTATCACCCTGGGTTGAGGCTGAACAGGTTTACTACCTCTGCTCGAGGCTCTGCTGCGATGACATCACTGAGCGTAGGGGTACTGCGATCCTGTGGTGTAACTTATAACTTACTTCTCTGTTATTGGTGGGTCCGTGGCTCGTTGGGTAAAACAATTTTTGTCGAGGGGGTGGGGACCGCATGTTTAAGTTTGGGTGGGCAGTACAATTTAAATTATTAAGCACATTTACTATCTTCCGTGACTGTAATTGTCCATCCCCTGCTGGATCAATCCTGTAGCCACTTGGGATTGTGTATGCTGCTCGAGGCTCTCAGCGCTCGCTGACGGGGCGAAGTCAACCTGTAGTGTGCACAGTCGTGCTGCGCAGCAGTGTGGCATGCGTCAGTATGTACTTATTTACTATATTTTATTCTGCAGATAATGTTGTCACCACTGCTGAAATCTGTATTAGTTTGATATACAATAAGATAATAGATACCATCACAAGTATGATTTGCAGTAATTACATAAGAGTATTCGTGCGGTGAAAATATATATAGTATATTGTCTTCAGATGGAAGACTGGTAGGAGTGATTGATTATTCTGTTGGTAGCATATCACATTATACAAATTAAACCTTCCAATTGCTATCAAGAGATTCATTAATTGTATTAAAATGGATTCCCATATTAAGGGCTAGTTGGTCGACCTGAAAAGATTTAAATTTCATCCAATGGATAGGTATGATGGTCTGTGCCTGTGGTTTTTCAGGTGAGCGCATATCACACAGGTACGTCACTTCTATTACTAGTTTCCCCCTATATTTCAAATGTCAACCTCAAGGGATTTGTAATTCTGTGCTTCCAAGGTTGGTTGGAGATATCTGTTTGTACATACCACTACTAAATCTGATTTGGCATTCATAACAACATAGTGTTGTGGGAATATATTCTTAATTATTAGAGCACTTTCATTTTTACATACAAACTTACAGTAAGAATATGTCTGATTTTATGCATTCGTGCCCGTTTGTTAGCATACTTTCCTTAGGAATGTGATAAATGTTTTCCGGTCTCTAATCTCATGCGCTTTATAATCTATTGCAACGGTTACCTTTTCATTTACCATATAACACGTCTGATTGTAATAGTTGTAAGGAGTAGGAATAATACTGTAAATTTTCCATCTCCTGTTACTAGATACAACCGGTACCTGAACTTTGATAAGCATTTGCGTTGTAGAAATGACGCATTGAGTAATGGGGCTTGATTAGTGGTATGTTGTATACTAGAGGAACCAATTCCTCATAGTGCAGCATAGATGTCCGTTGACTCCAGTCTACTCTGGCATGGGTTCAGTAAACTATGTTCTGTTTCTTATTTTTTAAAACCCTTGGTGGCTACTCTGAAAGGAGTCTAAGGGGGTGGCCAGCCGTAGCTACTGCATAAACTTTACACCTTTTTAGTTATTAAATGCACTCAACTGGACTTATGGTCCTGACTCTCAAACACTCTGATTTCTAGATATATATTATATAAATGACTTTCTACTTGTTTGCACAACTTATTTTTTATCCATGGACTCAATTACAATGATATTAGAAACACCACAATATTAAAAGCTTTTACTGAAGCTTCTAAACAACCCTACTAAATCTGTAGCTATCCACTTCGGACTCACCACTGTAATTATAGTATGCGGGTCGCACAGGCCTGCACACGGAGAAGGCCTGAGGATCCCCCTCATGGTATATTGTCTCCTTCCGCGATGTCGCTTTTCATTACCTCGGCTCGAGCTCGGTCACCTGTGGCAGCTCCCTGCACCGTCAGTGACCCAGAGTGGTGAAGGCTGTAGCTAAATGCAGGAAAAGATGGCCGAAACACTCATGGCCCCGTTATATAGTCTGGCTGTGCCCCCGTTCCCCTCCCCTCATCTGTGGCTGAGTGGCACTTTGCTGCTCATAACATATTGGCACCCAGCAACACCTTATTGCCATGTCAGCATAACCCTCCAGGTTAAGAAAATTGATCATCCTCGATTATGACGAATGGGGCTGAAAATGAGGGGTGGGAGGCGGCCAGACCACAGCCTCTGCACCAAAGAAGCTGTTTGAACTCTTTTGACGGTTGGGCCTTCCCATAAGGGGACCTGCATCTGGGCATCTCGGATGTTGTGGATCAGTGGTATGCTAAATCACTAATACTGTCCTTTGCGCATTGTGATTTGCGCACTGTCATTTGCGTGATTGTTTCCTGCACTGAAAATTGTGTAGCTAGATTTATTTATTTTTTCATTATTTAACATTGTTACTTGTACACAATGTAATTCCTATATTTATATTATGATACAAAGTTAATGTTCTCAAATTCATTGTGTGGTATAGCTTTCTTGCTTCATATATTATATGATGTACATTACACTTTATGCCCTAAGTTGTGTGGTATACGATGGTATATGTGTTGCTGCGCAGCGATTACCTGTAACATTTATGAAGTGGTATACCATGGTACAGTAAAACCCCTCCATTACGACCCCATTATTACAACCACCTCTTTATTACGACCCAATCCCGAGGACTTGTGAAAAGTTCGGGTCGGAAAAGTTGAAAATTTGAGGCACGTCTAAAAATAGATACAGTAATCCCTCGGCAACCGCAATTTCAGTTATGTGTTTTGTAGATGTTTTCTGCAACTGCAGTACTAGTTTCTATTATCCACGGTTTTCAGTCTATAGAAAACTAGCCCTTACTGATGTTAGTGGTTGCGCATTTCTCAAGCTATAGGCTGTTCATGGTAAAGTGAGCAATTTTGATGGCCTGGTTACTTTTTCCTTTCACCCATTTTTTTTAATCCTTTCTAAACATGTTTTTAAATAAATATTGCCATGTAAGTAATAAACACAGTGTGTATATTTCACCGCACTTTGAAGTTAACGTCTAAGGCTAAAGTAACGCATACTTATAGACTATTATTCCAAATGAGAGGGCTTTCAAAAGTACTCACTTTACCGTGAATGGCCTTTACCATCATAGACTTTGTCATTAGTTGTCCCAAGCAGCGTGAAGCAATAAATTACTTAATGCCAGAAGGGGACACTGGTGTATTGTCTATGGAAGATCGGGGGGGGGGGGGGGGGGGAGTTGTAAGCCAGGTCACTAAGGATTCTTTGTTCTAGTCAAATGCCGCAGCCTCTGTCTTACCCTCCGTCTTTTTTCGCTTCCATTATCCATCCTCTTTTGCCATAAAATAGCTGCACATTACACAGGCTAGTTTCTTAATCAGTGTATGTATAATAACTTCAAATTTAATTCAATGCTCATTGTTTTAATTATTATTTTAAAGTTTGTGTGCTCCTGCACCTATGTAATATGCTAATTTTTTATGGTGGGTAATTGTTTTTTTTTCTTGTGAAGTCAATTTTATGTGTAAAGTGAATAAAGATAAGTGTGTGCAAATAAAATGGGTTCTTACGTTACCGCTACCATATTATGGCGAGTGAGGCCATGTACGTTTATAGGCAATGTCAACAATTTTTAGTGAAAAATTTGGGATAGTTAATAATTCAAATAGATCGCACTAAATATTTATATTCTCGTAAACATTGCAGTGCTTCAATGTGCCAGTACAGAGGTCAACACGCAGCGTATATTTTGTATAAATTCAACACATTGACGTGAATTGCATCTATCAGCATGTTTTCCCAATGCCGGGTAGCTGTTAGGAAGTGAACCGGCACTGTAACAACAGCAGAGGCGGCAGGCGGGTGGCCGCCATCTTGTAGCAACTGACAGACAGCTGCCCAGTCTGAGGATCTAGGGCCGAGCTTCAGCAGCAAACTGCCATGCCCGTGCCTGGCTGCGCTGCAAGGATCTAGGCGCTCGCTCATCTACTTACACGGCCAGACCAAAGCGAGAGCACGGCGCACACACATGTATTGCGCAAGACTACCTAAACTTTTTGATCACTACGTGCATCATAGCAAGTATGACCCACGAGACCTGCATAATAGATCTTTAATAATTTTATATTTTAATAATACATAGTCTAATCTTTTCACACACTTTCAATGGCCTTTTTTACGACAAGGGGTGATCCACTATGCCTTTCTTGGGTATCAAATTATTCAGGAGACGTCCAGCTATTAAAATATACATATTTAATTTAAAAAGTGATTTTTTATGCGCTAAGAGACGATTGAACATACTTCATGCCAGAAATGTCAAGTTTGGGAGCATAGGGGTTAGTCAAAATCGGCCCAAAATTTTCCAAACTTGTTATTACGACCCCCCTTCTATTCGACCCTATTCTCGGGAACTGTGCAGGGTCGTAATAAAGAGGTTCTACTGTATATGTGTTGCACAGTGATCATGTTTAACATTTATAAAGTACATATTACAAAAATATCACCTGTTATCTTACATATTCTGGATTCATAAGTATTTGCATGTTTACCTATCATATACGTGTGTACAATTATACACTATTATGCTTATATTATATGCCTTGATATTTATAAGTATTTATATTTAGTGAATGTACATGTACACATTTAATTTTCACAAGAATAAATTGCAATAAATGATTTTATTCATTTAGCTTCTACATTAAATAAATTAATATTATTACTTTGACAATGAATAATTCTAATACAGTTGATTTTATGAAAAAAATATAATTTATATTCTTAATTTGCTAAAAATAACTTTAACATACTTAATTCAGTAAAAAAAAAACAACTTTAAGAACAGAATTCAGTAAAAGAATCTTTTAGTATATTTAATTTCATAAAAAAATACTTTTGATATACTTAATTCAATAAAAATCTTTACCAACTTAATTCAGCCGAATTATCAGTCTTAATCTTTATTGAGCTTCGTGTTGCAGCTGAAATCTGGAATGCAAGGACTGGCTATGAGCTATCCCCCAAGTTAAATTATATCTCAAAACAATCATTAAAAAAATCAGTCGCCATCCTTACTGGAATTGGGATAATGAGGTTGTGTAGTGCTAGCTTTGACATTCCGCTCGTTTCTGGATTTTACCATCATAAAAATATATACATGTGATGAATATTGGTTTATTGGGCAAATTGGTTTGCATTTGCTTAATACAATAATATGTATGAAATTTGTGTTTACTGACTTGACTGTACATTAGCTAATTTGTGTTTTATATACATATATATACACACGTGCACACGCATGCACACACACACGTGCACATACATATACACTTATCGCACACACACTTATTGCACTGCTAAGTGGAATCATAAATTATTTACATCAGTTCTTCACATTGCCAGTCTCTATACAATCATACTTTGCTCTGTACAAATATCTACTTAGCTGCTTGCTCACATTATTAATATTGGCTAATGATGCCAATTTTACCCTAGCAAATTATTATACATGAGTAACCTGTAAAATTACTTTACACAATTCGTGCAATCATTATGTGTAACTTGTATGGTTTCTGTCTTACATTAGCGTGTTGACAGCCTAGCGACTAATGTATACAATAGAAGTATCTTTATATACAATAAAATTACAGAAGTAATTAGCACAAGCAAAATACCTGTCATTACATATCCATATTCTGGTTGTGTAAACATATACATCTTATCGCTTTTTGCAATGTTGGTATCTGTAATCAGTTGCTCTTTAGCTAACATATCAAAGATAAAAACATATACGTCCAATTTCTGTCAATTGAATCATTAATAGAATTTAACTGGATGTTTGAGTCCAATCCTAATTGAGCAGTATCAAAATATTTCTCTTTTAACCAATGAATTGGTATTCCATTTTTTGCCTTCATTAAACTTGGCACTTGCGTATCGCACAAATACGTTGGCTGTACCACAATCGACTTTTTGTATTTCATATTGCAACCACAAGGCATCTGTATTTCTACTCCTCCTAACTCTGTTGGAGTAATTAATCTATTGATGATATATTCATACACGTTATCACTAAGTCTGACTTTGCATTCACAACTACGAACTGATGTGGAAAAATATTCTTGATTATCAAAGAACTATCATTATTACAAACAAATTTACAATGTTGTAACACTTCTTGTGTACGATTTAGCAGAAGAGCTGCTTTGATACATTTCTGCTCACTATTTAACAAGCTTACTTTAGAAATCTGCTACATATTGTCACTGTTTTCTGTACCCTTATTCAGATTTATAAGCTCTTGTGACTTAATATCTAAAACAACCTTATCATCATCCTGTACCATACAGCATGTCTGATTGAAATATCTATAGTGTGTTGGAATAATATTAAAAATTTCCCATGTTCTGGTACTTGATATCATTGGAACTTGAACTTTAATGAGCATCTGAGACTCTGAAATAATACATTGCATAATTGGACTGTAATAGTACCTATCAATATCTCTTGTTGGTATAGTGAGTTCTAACGTCTGTACTCGTAATTGCTGTTCAATGTTTTTGAGATCAACTGTAAGTTGTTGTCTAGTTATTACGTGTAATGGCAAATGGTTTGCCTTGCAATGAGAAATGTAAGTCAATATTTCCTGTTCTCTTATGATCGTATTTACAAATGTATAATCGTCATTGACAATTGTTTTGCTGTAATTGCTATTTCTGCCTGATGTACTGACATAATAGTCTGCCTATTTAATGTACTGTTTTGACCGCTTCGCTTAAGACGTTCATTCTACCTTATGTCTGATCTTTTATCTTTATTATATTCTCATTGGTAGAGTTTAATGCTACGTTAGATAATTGAATTCTGCCTTGTAAAGAAATTATCTTGTTGCTAAATATCTGTCATTAGTAACTAGTTTTTCAAAGTGTTAGTCAGTTAACACGTTACAACACCATTGTAGTACAGCTCCTAGAATCTGAATACCTCTAGATCTCCTTATTGGTGTCTCAATTACATTAAAAAATTCAGTTACTAAATTATTCTGAATAGACTGTACATAAACCCTAACCATTTTTGCATTTTCACATACGTTTGTAGAGTTAAGGCTACAAGCCTAATGAATGTAGATTTATAATAAATCAGGTAACACTGGTTTTCTTAAAGGTACCGTGTATATCAGTGGGAAGGATTCATCATACAGTATTGCTGTCGTCGGCGGCTCTTAGTAGACCCCAGCATGCGTCCTGAATGTTGTCCAACGCTGCATCACTTGTATTGCACATAGACTAAGGACGGCAAATGCTGCTTGTCGACCTGGCATTTTTGTGAACCTGAAACATATGACATACTCATGTTAATGTCAGCTTCCTTGCTGTAGTTTAATTATCCACGTGTGCTAATTTTACATTTCTAGTGCACACAGTGGTGTGTTGCCTTAGTCCTGTTTTCGCAATTCTTATCAACAATGTTGATGGACCTAGTATTTTTTCTATCAGATAAGGACGTTTAAATTTATATTCAAGGCTCTTGTGTCTTAAACTGGTTCTTTATCCACATGTAATATAATATCCTACTTTAAATGTGTTTTGGTCATATTTCTTATCAAAATAATATTTCTGTGCCTGTTGATTTTGTAACAAGTTTAATCTGGTCTGTCCCTTAGTTTTCTTTAACCGAGTGTCCCAATCATCTGATGTGGTTGAAAACTTTCTTAATGGAACATGTGTGGGTTGTACTGCTTCCTGACCATGTAAGAGATAAAATGGGGTATACTTAGTACTAGTATTGATTGTTGTATTATGGTTAAAAATTATATAGTCGTAAGTATCTGTCCCAGTTGTCCAGATCGTCATGCTTATATGCAATAAGCTGTTGAGCAATTGTTTTATTGATGCTCTGTACTAAACCATTACAAGCTGAATTGTATGCACATGTTTTTAACTTTTTCACCTGTAAGTGTTTTAACAAAGTGGTAATCAATTTGTTACTGAACGATGTTCCATGGTCTGTCAATATTTGGTCAGGGCAACCATACCTTAGAATAACTTATTTAATCAATTTCGCACATGTGGATGTGTCAATATTATTTACTGCTTTAGCTACAACATAACAGCTAGCAAACTCTGTCATAACTAAAATATAGCGATTACCTTGTTTTCACCTTCGAATAGGACCTTTCACATCCAAGGCCCACACTTTCAAAAGTGGTTGAAGTGCTATCGGTTGTAATTTTCATACTGGCTTCTTATTACTACTTTTAGTCTTTTGGAAAATTCCATACATCTTAACATGTGCCACATCGGAGTGCATTGTCTCCCAATAGTAACCTTGTTTGATTTTTGCTAGTGTTATATACGTACCAAAGCGTCTTACTCAACAACCCCTACTAAATCCGCAGTTATCCACTTCGAACTCACCACTGGAATTATAGTATGCGGGTCGCACAGGCGTGCACGCGGAAGGCCTCAGAATCCCCCTCATGGTGGATCATCTCCTTCCGCGATGTCGCTTCTCATCACTTCGGCTCGAGCTCGATTACGTGCGGCAGCTCCCTGCACTGTCAGTGACCCAGAGTGGTGAAGGCTGTAGCTGAATCCATGAAAAGATGGCCAACACACTAGTGGCCCCGTTATGTAGTCTGGCTGTGCCCCGTATTCCCCTCCTCTCGTCGGTGGCTGAATGGCACCTTGCTGCTTGTAATATATTGGCACCCAGTGTCATAACAGTTGTCCATGGCTGTGTGACCTGTATAGCACATAGACTGAGGATGACAATGGCTGCATTCCATCCTCACATTTCACCTGGAACCTGAACAACATGAAGAGTCGTATGCTAAATCTAATTTCTTTACTATTATTTTACTTTTCAACGTGTGCCATTTTAACATTCGTCGTGCACATGGTGTCATATTGGTTTTTATCTGATTCCGCTACGCGTATAAGCAAGGTAGACGGATCTAGAACATTTTCTATTAAAAATGGTTCCATATATTTATATTGAAGACTTTTTAAATGAATTTACTTGGTGTTTTCTGTCAAAGTAACATTTCTGAGGCTTTTGGTTTTGAACTAAGTTGAGCCTTGCTTACTCCCTATTTATTTGTAATTGTATGCCTCAATCGGCTGACCTTACATAACATTTTCCGAATGGGACATGTATTAGTTGTATGGCTTCCTGACCGTGTAGCTTGTAAAGCGGCATGCACTTAGTGCTCATGTTCATTTGTGTTATAATTAAATACTATGTAATCAAGGAATTTATCCCAGTTTTATCATCGTGCATGTATACGGTTAGTTGTCCAATAAATTTATTCATACTTTCTCCTAAGCCATTGCAGACTGGGTTGTATGCGCAAGTTTTCAGCTTTTTTTATTTAGGGTTGCTTTAAAAATGTAGCTATCAGCTTGTTAAACAATGTCACGCGGTCAGTTAATATTTATTCTGGGCAACTGTATCTAATATTACTTCCTTAATAAATTCAGTGCACGTGGAAGCATCCGTACTGCCTTAGTGACTACGAATCTACTTGGAAATTCTGTCCTAACTAATATAAACCGATTGCCTTATTTGGATTTTTGAACGGGGCCATTGGCATCCAAAGCCCACCTTTTTTTGGAAGTGGGGGAAGGTCGATTGATTGCAACTGTCCAATTGGTTTTTGTGTTGCTACTTTTTGTTTTCTGACAAATTTCACAATTTTTAACATACTGTGTAACATCTGAATGCATTATGTCCCAATATTATCCCTGTTTAATTTTTGTTAATGTTTTGTATGTTCCGAAGTGCCTATACCAATAGGGAATTGTGATAGTGTTTGGGCACTAAGATTAAGTGTTTCCCACCTGTTGGTGTATGCACTCATAAATAAATCTCCCCATTTGCTGGAATGCTATATCGCCTAGTGAGTTTGAGATATTTCGCGTCTGCTTTTTGTGGCTCTAACAAAGCTGTTTTTAACTTTTGTATGTGTTCATCATTTTCATTCTCACCTTGAAATGGCAAATTTGTAGTTGTTTGAGCTGCTAATAAATTTAATATGTCGGTTTCATTTTCAATGTGGATACATTCTTCTTCATGATTGTATATTGGAATGAATAATGTTTGCTTTGATTTAATAATTTTTATTGTATGTATGTTGAGTACTGGATCTATTGTGCTGTATTTGACTTTATCATTGCAGCCTTCCTGAATTAATTTGATACTTAAACCATATATTTCTGCTAGAGTTGTTCAGATACCATGTTTTCCGATACCACGATACCAATGCCCTTTGCACTGAATTGTAGAAAAAAGTATTACTGTTAATAATACATTAAAAAACATTTCTCCTAGACTCATTTAAATAAGGAACATAATGTCTTAAAATACCATATATAATTTATTGTAATCAGACACAAAATGCAAGCTGACCTAAAACTTTCAAACCCTCTGAAAATAAAAATAATATGACACCAAATGCAAGTCAGATTTTAAATGTCTCACACGCACTATCAGCTAAGAGTGCACGGAAGTTATCGATTGAGTAATGTCATGCTTGGGGGTTGGGGAAGAGGGGGGAGGGCAGCGGCAGGAGGATTACCTCTTTTCTCCATGCCGCTACTGGTTGGTGACACCTTGCACGCATGGCGTCTTGTCTTTTAAAGTATCATATTTGACTGCAAAGAGAACTTGTAATTTTGAGACAAATAAGGTGATTATAATTAATTTTTCACTGTCTTTAATAATTAATCATTCAAAATTCTGATTTTCCATCGTGAGTTACACTGCACTCGGCTCAGTGTTTACCTTCCCATTATTAGACTGCGAAAGGTGTCGTATAGGCCCTTACATTTTATCAGTTTATTCAGATGCATGTCTATTGAAATTGATTAATATAAATCCTCCAATTTCCCTGCAAGAAGTTACTGAAAATGAACTTGACACTTATAATACAAGTTGCTCTATGTTCAAACAATTTTTGCTTACAAGTGATAGAGTATACTTATAGGGATATCATTTTATTCACGAAGATGGTGCCCTTTGAGTTAAATAAATATTAAGTTTTTTAAAGTCATGTTAATTTTACGCCAGATACAATGAAACACCAACCTTACAGGATAAAATGACCTTTAATCACAAAGAAATCATCTTTCCAGATAATAATTCCTCGTTAAAATGTTTTGCGTAACATTTTCAAGCGAAACCATTTGCTTTGAAATGCAAGTGAAAATAGATGTAACTATTTTGAGCAATGCAAAATCTTGATAAAATTACGTTCGCCAGGCACTCATTTGCTCTAGGCCGGCCGCTGGCGTTTGAACTGTGAAGGCAAGACAAGCAAAGTGGGCATAGCTGAGAAAGAGGGGGGGTGGAGGGTTCTTTATATTTTGCTAGACAACTTCTCCTCTCTGTGGCTTGTATGGATTATGAGGAGAGGAAGGTACACAGTTGAGAGAGAGAGAAAGAGAGAGAGAGAAAGGATGCTAGCTCACCATGCTTGTTGCTGTGGGTGACCACTTCCCCTCTTGTTGGCGTGTAGGGGAAGTAGCAAGCCAGTCTTGCACTATGCTGCACTGTGGCAGTGTTGACAGAAGTGTAGGTGACAAGACCACAAGAATTTTTGTTGGATGTGATTTGTATGTTCTTATTTTTTTAAGTGCGTATACACACAGAAATAAGGTAATTTTTATGTCTAAATAAAGTAATAACCTGACTTCAGTATCTACAACCTATACATGCACTGGCCCGATGTAGATACATAGGGAAATGGCAAAGTATTGGTCGATAATGATATTTAGTATCTCTATCGGAACAACTCTAATTTCTGCTGTGGCTTTCAAAATTGGTTTTATCTTGATAATCTGCTAAAAGCCTTTTGTTTGTAGCTGGCTCTAAAGTTCTTGTTAATCCAAGAAGTGAGTTCTTAAATTCAGCATAATGTGATTTCACATAGGCCTATTCCACAACACTTTGCATTATTTCATGTTCCTTTTCACTGTTTAGAAAAATAACCTCTGCTAATGTCTTATATAAACTTAGTGAACTTGGGACGGGGTATTTTACCTTATAAATTATATTATGTATGGTAATTTCTCTAGTTTGCACTGTTCCTACTGTGGACATCCTACTTAAGGTGTCTGGTAATGTGTTTAGTTTACCCTTAACTATCTTGGCCTCAAAATCGAATTCCACTAAAGTGACTGCCATTTTATGAATTCTCAGATTATTTTTTGCCATGCTCTTTAAATATCTTAAACTGGTGTGGTCAGTTTCTATAGTGAATTTCCTACCAGACAAATATTGTCTAAATTATATGCAGAAGTATTTAATAGTACCTAGTTCCCTTTTTGTTGTTGACCACCTAACTTCATTTGAGTAAAGTTTCTTTGATGCAAAAGCCACAATGTTTCTGGTTTTATCTTGGTTCTCATGCTTGAGAACTGCCCCTATAGCCGATTGCAGTGCCACATGCTAAAATGATGGTTTATTCTTGTCAAATTTTTGTAAAATTGGAGCTTCTTGTAGCACTATGTTAAGCTCTAGAAATGCTTTATGCTCTTCCCCCCCCCCCAATTGATAATTGATTTAACAAATAGTAGTAGTGACTTAAGGTTCAGCTTTATCTGCATAATTAGGTATATACTTTAAGTATGAAGTCATGCCTAACAATTCCCAAGATTCTTTTAAATTAGAAGGCGATGCCATTCACTTAATTACTTCTATTTTGTCAGAATCTGTCATAATTCCTTCTGGGGTAATTAGGTGACCTAGTATTTGTATCTTTTGTTTTGCAAAATTGCATTTGTTTCAAATATTGATTTTATGTATTATAGGTGTTTTTCAAATGTGTCTCGTAATATGAAAATATTGTCTATGTAAGCAATTGCTGTATTCCAATGATATGGCCCTAACAAAACATCTATGAATTGTTGAAAATTTTGTGTGGACTTGAAGATAGTCCCATTGGCATATGTTTATACTGGTATAAGCCTAAACAATCAGTGGTGAAAGCTAACTTATGCTTGCCTTGATTCCTCACTGGAATTGCATAAAAACCAGAAAATAGATCTAGGGCAGCAATATATTTTGTATTTTGAAGCATGTTCAAGATGTCTTCCATTCTTGGTAATGGATATTGGATCCTTCTTACGTATTGATTTAAAAGTCGAAAATCTGTTAAGAACCTGATACTGCTTCCCCCCCCCCCCCCCCCCCGGTCCTTATAATTAGACACTGTGCTGCATAAGGCAAGGGTGATTTTTCAATAATATCTGCCTGAATCATTTGATTTACCCTGTAATTACATTGAGTAATTCTGTTTTTGTTTATTGTTGAACTCTTTGTTTATTTAGTCTTTTAATTTTATTGCACAATTATTCTCAAATATTTCTATCCTATGCACAGAGTGCTCAACCGTATTAACTCCCCTTTCTTCGAATATCTTATTATATAACTGCACTTAAAGCAACTTATTAGGATTATTTCCATTAAGGAACATCATTTTATGATTCAGGAATGGTATGGCATTATATTTGCGAATAAAGTCGCAGCGAAGTTGTTACATCACAAATCATCGCCCCTGTCTGGGCAGTGATAAATGTTACGTGGCAAAGACTAGTTAATAGCCCTGCTGCAGTCACAGTCCAATCCAGCTTAGTCGGTCAATACATAAAACTCAGGTGCCATGTTGAACAAATAAAGAGAATGTGAATTCCAGTTTGGAATACTTCTGAGTTTTATTGAACTTTCCAAAACAGTTTACGACACGAACACCTACAGGTTAACTCAACTGGACTACTGTGAACAGCAACAGAGTCACAGTAGTAATTAATGAAGCGCATCGCCCCCCATGTTGCCTGCTTCCAGGCTGTAAGACAACTGCTACATGGACTAAGACCCTGGGAGCGCATCTCGGCGTGTGGCTATCCCCTCTCCTAAGGCCACAAATCTCAAAAATATGCCTTGATCAGGGCTCACCGCCTCCTATTGGCCAATCTCTACATCACCGTGAAAATTTGTGAACAATACTGCTTACGATTTGTTAAACTATGGAAGAAATAAAAAATAACTTATCACAAAACTGACGCAATCTCACTCCGAATCTGGGAACTCGAAAATGCCAACGCACTACAAATAACAGCTCAAAATACAGCCCTACATTAAAACTGATAACTGGCTCCTGCTCCACTTGGCACCAAAAAGAAATTTTGAATATTACATCACAAACAAAATAAACAGGGAATTTAACCAAAAGTCCTATGAAAAAATAATTATAAAAACAATTAAAAATACATAAACTGCAATGCTACATTACCCCTCTCGATTTGGGAGAGATTTTAAAGAAACCTTTACCAAATCGAAACGTACTTTAAACACGTTAACTCTGCAAACTACTGTCACCTTGTTCCTTATAAATAAGTTTACTCTTCAATACACAACTTCAATCATTTAAAACAAAAGAATATTCATTGTTACCGGTCACAGAAGAACACAGGAGATTTACGTTGAAGCTACAAGAAAACCACACAACTTTCACTTGTGTACAAGACAATGAAATTCAAACATTCATTCATAGGTAAGCTTTAGTGTGTAGACATAATGTATGCTAATAATGTTTGTTGGTGAAAGACAAAATTTGTATGGCAGTAAAATACATCATATTACAATTCATCACAAAGAGCAAATTAATGAAAAACTTTACAATATCACATTTTTGTTTTAACTTGCCTCAATTTTACACTAATATTCCATTTAAATTCTTTTGATTAATTACTTAGCAGGTTTTTAATATGAAAGAAGTGGCTCCAAAGTCTTGACTAAAATCGAAGAAAACAATGTTGATTTGTAAACTCTTTCATATATTGGTAACTAACCTATAAAACATTTTAACTCTTGTGGGGTACTGCAAACCTCAAAACATCTTTTAATAGCAATACCTAAAACCTTCAACTTGACAATAGAACAATATTAAACATCACTTATAATGTGACAAGAAAAAAATATCTGCAATATTATTCAATATTACCATTATTCTCATTAAACTAAAAAACATTGTTCACAACATTGATACATATTATCTCAACATTAATATTTTAAATAAAATATTATGTTTAGTAAAAAAAATCCACAATTCATTTGAATTTTCTAATATCCAGTTAAAATTGAGGGTGTATCCACTATACATGTCATAATCTTTCCAGTTATATTGCTCATATTTACTTTAATTCCTCACTAAGATCAGCACGCAACATTTAAAAAGGAAGTGGACCCAGGTCTACCCCAAAATTACAGAAAACCACTGCCACATTTTTTAATATACTTCTTAATGCCTAGGTCAGTGTTCACAACAGAGGACTCAGGCCTGTCCCACCCCAAAACTTACTCGTAAGTGCTAAGATCCAATGACACAAACTGGAGCAATCTCTCACCATTTCATCTCTATGATCTTCACATCCAACACACTTTACAACACCTCAACTTTTATTCGTTGTCAAAAAAAGAAAAGACAGAAAAACTATTCATGTTAATTGTAATCAGTGTTAAATTTAAATAATTTTCCTTTACCTCAAACTATCTTTTCTTTGCAAAATTAATTACATTCTTTAACATGGACATCTACTTTTCAAAACATTATCAATTCTTTTAAAAATTGGTTACTTTTGTAGTACTCTATTCATTAAAACCCTGTTAGTAACCTCCAGCCACAAATTTTCAAAATTGTTTACTTTCAACTGAATAAAACTTTGGTAACATTTGAAATAGAGACAGCACTTTTTAATATTAGTCGTCTTGATTTCGTACACTGTTTGAAATACCAGTACTGAATCCCCATACAAAAACAAAACATTCATTCTATATTCTGACAAACTATTATTTCTAGTTAGGTTTTACATGCCTCATATCCCCAAAAACAACAACAACTTTACATTACTTAAACTTACTACCATCATTTAGATATTGATAAAAAGACATTTATGCTACACCTAATCAAGCGTTCTTCATAACACAGAAAAGTACAAACATAAACACACAACCTAACTTGACACTTATTTTCAGTGTTCTGTACCACACTACCTTTTATAAAAAAAAGTGTTTTTATTACACTGTCTCACTTAACTTATAATTTATGTATATAAATTTTCTCAAGTTTTAAAAATTCAAATTCTTTCTTTCTTTCTCAAAAAATTCTTTATACTTTACTATCTTCTTGAAATCCACTTCTCATTCCATAACCTCACCTATTCATGAATAACTCAGTACATCATATTAAATATTAATTCACAAAGAAACATATTCTTTAATCATAGTTAATCTCCACACCTCTGCTTCTTACATTGATACACTGGCACTGATATGTATTGACGCATGCCAACATGCTGCGCTGTGCAAATGCGCACTCTATGGGCGACTTTGCCCCATCTACGAGTGACCCGAGCTCAGGGGGAAATCATAACAGGGGCAAAATAAATAAACGTATTGAGCAAGGAGATTCCACAAGCCAATTATGTAATTGTAATTTACCCACGCAATTACAATATGCATTGCCCGCCTGGAATTCCACATGCAAGAGTCACCCCCATGAATAAAATAAATAATTTTGATATTCCACTACCCTTTGCTTAGTCATAGAAGAAGTTCCATCGCACCCCCTAGATGTCAGCACCCCTGTGACCTCGTGACGTCACAAACCGCCAGCCTCAGAAGGTGGTGTTTTATTTGTCGTCGCCTCCAAGCGGGAGATAAGAAATGAGATAAACATACCCCTGTGTTGGAAGGCTATGCTAACCCCCGCACCCTGAAGTAATGCTGATCGGAAGATTTTCAGTCAAAATAGAGGTCCAGCACCCTGGTCCAGCAGATACTCTGGTCACGCAGCCTGAATAGGATCGCAAGCCCTTCCCAATCTGCAAAGACACACTCGTCTGCCAAGACTCTCTCTCCTCTCCATCGCCTGCAAAACGGCATGTTACCTGGAAACCTGCAAGACGGCCTTACTCTACTCCGCAGACTGTGAAGACTGCAGCATCTCCATTAGCTTGCGTAAGGCTCATCCACAACTGCACCTGTTGACAGAGAGGCCAGCACTCCATGCCTGAATTAATCCTACTCCACGCCCCTGGTAACACTTACCCAAGTCAACTTCCGTAACTCCATGGTAACAGGCCATCGCGTCCTAGTTTACCTCTTGGATAACTTCAGGTAACTTTGGTTATGCTGTGGATAGCGTATATTTACCATGAATTTTGTCGGGTTAGATTTTTGCAGCTTTTTTAATCAATCATTTTTCCCAGGCTTGCCTTCGCCTGTTTTTATTACGTAATTTTTTACACGATTAGCCAGTTAGCTATTTTGCTGTAATTAATTTAGCCAGGACTTTCCCTTTCCTTTTCATCATGTAATAAAACTTACGTCAAACTTATTTTCCATTTACCTTCATTTGTAATTTAGTTCCCATTTCTTTAATACTGATCTGTCACTGTTTAGTAAACCTGTGCCAGATAACTTCAATCCTGCTGGAGACGAGTTTGTGTGTTTCATCGAACTCCACAGGAGACTGAGCCTGAATAAGGCTTTAGCCTGAAAGGGCACGCGCTGCTCCTGGGTTTCCGGTGGATCCGCACTCTCCTTCAGTGACGTCCCAATACCTTACCACACATCTACACGTCAGGACCTTGGGTGTGATTGCAAAGTCGCGCCCCCACGACTGTACGTTGCAGAAGGGATCACGTGACTGGACCAGATGTATACCAGAAAGGGAGGCTTACAGAGCAAACAACGGCGCAGGGAACATCGTGCTCTAGAGAGGACTTTAATAGCCAACACCCTTGAAGGGTACATGCAGGGGGTCGAACCTTCAGACCCAGACTATCGAAGCCGTTCCTGGGCTGATCTCTCCTCTCATCCCTGTACAACACGAAACTCCTTTGTACAAGTATTTAGGTGCCTGTTGGCCCATGTACGACCCTGAGGAAGAACGACTTGCCCAGCTAAAACCGTCACCGCCAATAGACAGAGCTACTCATAGTGACCCCATACCCAGCCAGGCACCCGCTGCATCGAGTATAATCGAACTCTCCTCCGGCAAACTCATTTGGGTTCAACACCTGGCGAAAATAAAGCTACCCAATTTCTGTGTTATTAAGCTGGCATCAGGAAAGTTGGTATGAGTTCGATTCCCGCCTAAGGTAGTTCCCGGCACCACCTTCTTCAGATTACGTACCCACATGTCAACCCACTCGTCCCGTTCGAATTACCACAGCCAGGTCATACACCTCCACCCCCACGATCGCTTAACTGCATCACCACTTCATTCCCCGGGACAACTGGCATCCCAATCATTGGCAACCTTTATAGTGAGGAAGTTAGAACTCCCGTCCAGGGAGTTCTACCTTCTGCCGCCTCACTCTGAAGTTTGCCTCTCCTTGTTTCCGATGGTACCCTACTATTAAGTGGCCACCCACATCATCTAAATCCTCGACGACCCATCAGGCCAATAATGCTAGCCACTTATGCCGTGGTATACCTGCTTAAGATTCCAAGAGGGTAGTCAGCGGCCTTACTACTTACCCACCCATGTAGGGCACGTGTCAGTATATAACAAAAAAAAAACTACATTTCATACTAATAAATCTTATATAAAATAACCATGTATTGATTAGCAAAAAATAACACTTCACTCGCCTTAATCATGTACTAGGCGATCTGTTGCGTATCCCACAGGTTAAAACAAGAAATATTTCACTTTACATCGTCATCATCATCATGTATGCAACATACATAACCCTATTTTCTCGTTATCTTGATGCCGTCGGGTGAGACACGAGACAATTACGATACACCTTTCACTTGGTAGATGGGCGCCAGCAGTGGTTCCTGCACACTGCACTTTGAAACTCAGGGATCTCAGGAATGTTGTGGGTTCTATGCGTTCGTCTCACCCGTGCGTACTTACAAAACGCTTTTCCATACTAAACATTACACTTCAAAACACTTGCAGAAATTTGGGTTCTGACGCTATAAGAATACATTCAAGATTTTACACTGTTAAGATTGGTTTTATTGATGCAAGTAACATTGTGCCAAGAATGAATTATATGGTTAACTACTCAGACGTGACTAGCCAGTTTCGGTGGGTGATTCCCCCAGCACGTAACTTAACTTGCGCACTCCTAAATGGGTGATCTTCCATGGTGTCTGATAACACAGCCTCCACAAGGCAGGGAGTCTACTGACGCTGTGATGGACTATGGATCTTGCCCAGAGGCAGGACATGGAGTATGAACACGAACACTACCACGTGTTCCTATCTTTGTCGCTAACACCTTCTCGTCGCGACTCATCCCCGAACCACATGATGTGTGGCGACGATCAATACACATAGCAGGTTAGGACAGAAAATAGTAACGCCGTACAAAAATTACATAAATATTACTGAATGAACATGGAGCACAACATGAATAGGCAAAATAAACACGCAGATGCGTGAAAAAGTTTTAGATGGTGCAGATGCCGCTGGATGAAGTTCTTAGCCGACCACGTGTGTAGCTGTAGAATGTATTATTTTACGTTAAATTTGGCTAAGAATTGTCGGCCAAAATGATAACTGCATTAGAAAAAATACTCTCTCCACTATGTGACCATACAAAAGCTCTTCAGATGCCAGATGGTGGGGAAATACAAACATGTGGATTGACCGCGTGGTCATACATAAAAAAGCATCAAACATAAAAAATACACTATCTGTGAATGAAAATAATACATATTACCCTGAGATCAATTAAGGTGCACAAGATAGAACAAGAGTTAGCCCTCTAAACGCGGTGATGGCGCAGATACGGACTTGGTGGTAGCTAACCACATGGTTGTGGGGGATGTGGCCGTAAAACAATTAAACATGACAAAAACCCTGAAATAAGTACACACAAATATTACCCTTAATATTGCTCACCGCAATTAAGCAGAAATTACGATGAAAAGCCCTAAATATGGGCACATGGTGCCTGATATATGAGTTGCGCAGGCCGTGTCTCCGACATTATCTCCTCTCATCTCGTTTAAGTTCAAAAAGCCACAAGGACTGCAAAATAATTAAATTAAGCAGATAGCATTATGCTGGCAAACGTATGCGAAGCAAAGGTTAACCAGTATAGTAAAGTAAAACTATGGAAATCTACATCAGTGCAAAAGTATGAAGTGCGTACGTGATGTCTTACCTTGCCAGCTTTCCTAGGATGACTGCCCAGAGGCAGGGGTCACATGGACCTACCATGGCTGCCTATGGGGGTCACACAAGCGGATGTGCTATACACGCAGAGTAAAATATTGATATATTTAATTTTAAATGACACAAAAAGCATTTTAATACATTTTCACAAATAGACTGTTAATGCTGAATTTCTGTGGTCATTTAAATGTTTTTAAAAGGCATCTTAGCCTGAATAATATTGTCTTTCTCTTTGGTGCCGCGCGCACTTCAAATTTGTATATTACAACATTACATGAAACACTGAAATTAAACATATTACACTTTGCAAACATATTGTGACCCTGAAAAAGAAATACATAGCACAGAAATTATCCCGTTTTGGGAAAGTCCCTGCAGCGGTACTGCACATGTGCTTACCACCACGTGTTAGGTTAGAGGTGAGCACTCATGGGCTTGCAGTTGCTGGCTCTTAGTCGGCACCAATCTCATATGTTTATTCTAATAAAATAATTATTACACTAAACAAATTAAGATATCCTGCTCATATTTATCAAACAGAAGAAAATGATTAAAAAATAATACCCTAAAATATTACAAAACCATACAAGAAATGTTAAAACCTTAATTACCTACTTTACTTAAATTACAGACATGCTGCCTTGCTCATATTTTCTTCATTTTTCTTCTCCACAACATTCTCACACTGTCTCGCTTTATCCATCCTTTCTTTCTTACAGCCTTTCTCATACCATACTTTAAAATTCGACTTTTTCGTACTGTCTTACTCCTACCCCCCTTTTTCCTCACTACTAGTCTGACTGTATTTCAGTCTTGTCTTTTTCCTTCCAAACTTCTTTCTGAACAATACATCACATTGTTTCACTATGAAGCTAACCAATATGTACAAAATATTGATGTTATTCAGTAATGAAACTGAAATACAAGTAACCTTTCATTTCGCATTTGCTAAATGAAAATGCTTCTACAGGACATTTTAAGTTGCAGGGACACTGGATGACTTGCTGCTACATGCATCTTTGTCCATAAGATCTTCTGAAACATCATTATCAGCAATTTTCTTGTACTCATCGTGATTACTTAAGTGTTTTTAATGTTACTAGTTGTGCAACCAACCCCACCTTGTGAGATTTTTGCCGAGCACAAACTGCAAAGTGCGTAATTTGTATCATTTACATCAACTGAAAAATAATTCCACACATCGCTTGACATTTTCTTTTCTTAATGTCTAAGTAAATAAAATCCTCAGTACATTGGAAACTTTAACACTACCCATGTTTAGTACAAAGAGACGGAAATTTTTGGTAAAGGTAAAAATAAAAAAAAATTGCTTGCAATCTCGACTACCTCAAAAACGAAAATGTCACAAACAGGAAATGTGTATGGTACGGAAAATGTACCTGTTCTTTATATATACTTTAACTTTTTTCTTATCCCTGTGTTATTTTGCTGGATAATTGTTTATTATTTACATTAATATTTTGAACTAGTTCAAAGAAAAAAAAATCCCTATAAAGGATGTCTTCGACGTGATAACATTACGCTGCGAATCAGTCATGAAAATATGGCACCACTGCTGCCTACTGTTTACATTCTGCACATTACTAACATGGCACACGATGCACAAAATGTGGCGCTTTCTCACACAATATATGCATTTTCCACCTGTTTGGAAATAAATCAGTTTCCATCTCACAATTTATGTAGTGTGACAGTTGCTTAAATTTGTAGGTGTACATACGTGGTGTGTAATTTACGATGTCAAATCCTGCATTGGAACAATTTCTGGTTACAGTGCGTAATGAGTTTAGTATGCCATAGCTACATGGTAAAACAGTAAAATCAGATGACAGTGATTGAGAGTGCTTTGAAAATTTATTCAAGTTTTTTCATACAATTGATAAGTGTGGATCTGTAGACCATACTTTCATGGTAATCTCATATAATATGATGCCTATTGTGTCGTGTTTCGTTTACAACCCACCTTCGTTGTCCATGGGTCTGTGCAGTGATAAGCTAGTATGTAATTGGAAAATTAAAGAAATAAGTCTATAACCATTGAAAATTTAATAGGGTTAAATGTTTTAAGGGCTCACGAAAATATAGGCCGATTATAAGTTATGTTAGAAAATTTGTAGCTAGGCTTGTTAACAGTTTAAGTATATTTTTCTACTAGATTGTTTAGTGTCGTTTGTATTTAAGATATGAATTCAGTAGAACCTCGATTATCCGTAACTCAATCATCCGATTTACGGATTATCCGCGATTTTCTGATCATGTCAGTTAATTTTTTTATTATTGTTATTTAAAGTAAATGGGATTGCTGAATACTGGTAATATCATAATAGTTAAGTGAATTTCCTACTATAACATTTTTATGCCAACACTTGCACATGCTTTAATTAATATACAAATAATAGGTGAACAAAATCAAAAATCCGAAAAATAATACCAGGATCCTTATGCTCCCACTACTAATAACTATTGCGCAACAGACTAAAAGCCAATGCATTTTCCACGTCAGCGACCTGTCACTCTAGGAGCTTGCTGTTTGCGAGGGTTCTTATCAACAAACCACAACTGGTTGTGCAAATCGATGCCGACTTCCGGCGCATCAACTGATGCTGATCGCAGCACTTACACGCAACAAAGTGGTATCTCCAACAGTATCTGCATGTATGGTGGTGGTCTTTCATCCGTGGCTGCCAGTTTGTTTTAGTGTTTCATCCATGTGGACATGTACAAGTTTAGATATTGTGCGGTAGATTTGCACGCGCATTTGTAGCATTCTTGCAACAGTATACACATAGTACTGAATCATGTTAGAAAGTGCACAAAAAATAGAAAATGTGTGCAGTTTTCTCATTTAAGCCGTGTCACACAGCACAAAGAGTGGCGTCGGAGAGAAGTGAGGCAGCCAGTCTACTACATGGCAACCAAGTTAAAAACGGCTCATTTAACCACGAGTTTTGACTATTCTACTATCTCTTTCCCTGCATTATCGTGGATAATCAAGGTTCTACTGTATTATCTTAATTCTTTCATAGTGAAACTGTTATTGAATGCCATTTTTAGTAATGGGAATGAATAATTTTTATGATAGTAAAAAAAAAAAAAATTCAAAATTGATAGTAATTGACACTTTCAGCTTTAATAAATAGAAATTTTGCTGGGCCCAGGAAAAGTATACGTTAATTCCAGTTAATGCATGCGAGTTTGGTACAGGTTCAGCCTATCTGGAAAAACCAGAGATGTTGCTGTGCAACATCACCTCAAAAATTAATGTGAAGGTGGATTTTATAACAATTAACCGCTCGATTCTTTGACGCCTGTAATAATCAAGGGTATTGAGGAATCGACTTTGACATCCCTAGTTATACATCAACATTAACACTTCATAACATCACTGTTAAATGTTATTGAGCACTGTACACTCACACCATGCATTAGATTCGGTGTTAGTTATTCCACATAACTTTGCCTGATGCGTTCTTCAGGTGAGCTAGGATTAGTAATTAGGAGGGTTAATACTACGTAGCAAAGGAAAAGCACTCTGAGCAAAGAGATGGAAATATAAGGTGCCTCTACCAGTGTTTTAGTTTTGGCTGATTGGGGTTAGAAATAAGCTAATAATGAAGTATACACACTGTAGTTTTTATTGTATCTCATCAAATACAATTATTTTTACTCTTTCCATCTGAAGGACGGTATTAAGCTATTAAGCTCTACAAGCTGACATGGGGGAAGCTCCAGTACTCAATTACTCGAAACTTGACTCACCATTGTTAATTACACTCTAGATTGGGTCTGTCAGGCTCGTATCGCTGGGAAGGCCAAATAGAAGTCGGCGCCGCTCATCTCCCATGGATGCCGGAGCTCGTGATTGACAGACAGCAATGACAACCCCTGGCCTTGCTAGTTCTGCACTTATATAGTCTGACCACGCCCTCCATTTCCCCCCTTCCACCTTGGATTGAGTGGCTCGCTCAGCTGCTCGAAATATTGGCATCGTTGCCCATAACAATATCATACCACAGTGGCACTTACTACCATGTGTGGCAGCATTAGTGAAAAATAGTCAGCTGTTGCTGTGTTCTGCAGCCTGTTTACATTTGTATTAGTATTAAATCCCACAACCACATATAATTTCCCATATTCTGCTTAAAATTCCTATACAGTATGTGTTTAAATTCCCATTACACATTGTAAGGGCATGTAGTGGTTACAAAGACTGTTACGTTTTGCATAGGAACTTATGTGCAGAAACATACAGTTTCCCCGCGACAAACAAAACACCACCACATCACATGTTGACCTCTCCCACATCTGCAACATACCATAGGTTGTTTTTCTTGTGGGTCCACTTACAAGAAGGGCTCGATATGACAACCAGCAACATCTTACACAAATATGGTACCTATGTACCATCTTCTGGTACACACAATCACCAATAATACCTGGACGTCCAAGATCCACCGCAGCCATAACACGCACCAGCAGTTCTTCCTCTGATTCCACAGAGGTCTGGTAAATCAAGCCCTTCATGTGGTCCCACAGGAAGTAGTCTAGCGGAGTCAAGTAGTGTGAACGTGCAGACCAAGCAATTGGGCACCCATGAGAGTACGTGGAAGACAATGGCGGTGCCAATGACTAGGGTAGTACGTGCGTCATTCGACGATCACGTGATGTCCCGTGTCCGCGATAGGTTTCTTTACATGCCATTCACTTGATGTTGTGAGCTGCCGAGAGACACGTCGATCAGTTGATGTTCCTATCTGCTGTAGTGTCTGTGTTCAATTTGTGATTATCCTCACAAATGCTTCTGCATCATGACAGCAGAGATGGAAGCAGACTTTGTTGCTCTCGTCAACCACACTGTTGTAGTTCAATAGCTCCTGTAATATTATTTGATCCTGATAATTTACTGCAAGTTGCGTAATGCTTCTAATGGTTGAGTATGTTGCACAACTTTTACCATGTGTAACAGTCAGCAATTTGTAATCTTGAATAGGCTTATCATTTAACAAACCACCAGATGATTTTGTTGATGTTTCAAAGACTACGTGTGCTTTGTTGTATCACTACTGTCTTTCATCATTGACATATGGAGAATGTAACAAGTTTCATGCTCTGGTTTGTTTATCTCATCTGGTGGAATCTGTTTTATGTGTTGATGTCTCCTTCACTGTCCCACTCGGGAAGCAGCCCACTGATGCTCTGCTTGTGCATTAGGTACACATAGCCATGCGCCTCGTGTACAGGTCACCGTCATTGTTCACGCGGGAACAGGCTTTTGAACCAGGCCATGACCCATCAGGCCCTTGTCACCAAGAGAGCTCAGCTCAGTGTGTGCATAGTACAATTCCAATTTGTGCCCCTGAAAGCAGAGTCTAAATTTTGCAAGGGGAAGTTTTATCTCCCTTTTGATCTCCTTAAGTGAGGCATAATTAGCCTATAAGTGCAAAGCAGTGTGGATTAAGTTTTAATAGTAAACATGAGTTTGGAACACTAATAAATCCTAATGTAATTTTCATGCTATGTTCTGTGGTTTAAAACCGTATATTTTATTTTCTTGAAATGCATTAAATTGTAACTAAAAGATGCTGGCATTTCCGGCATCTGCCATGCCACTTGCCCAAAACTAAAAATCCTTCAATTTGTATGAAATTATGAAAATTAAGTCGCAATACTTTATACGTCGCGGTATCGAAGAATCGAATCTCCCATCTCTAGTAAATATTTACTCTAAAATTTTTCCCAGTATTGGAATTTGGAAAAAATCAAGGCGTTTTCGTAAAATCGTAAAAAGGGTATTATTTGTGTAAGTTTTACGGAAAAATCATAAAAGTTGGCAAGTCTGTACTTGCATACAAGAGCAAATAATTAAGATGCGGATCCTCTGAAAATGTATATTAGCCAAATGAGATTGCATTCAATGCACATTACCCCTTGTCTAAAGCGGGCATGGCATTTAGGCCTGCCATAGGCCAAAGCTGCAAAAATGTGTTTAAGCATATGGTAGATTTATGGTATTAAAATCTCCGGGGCTGCAAGTCTAATGGAGATGAGGATATGTACGTGGGGGGAGCAAAATCAATTAAAGGGTTCCAGTGTACTAAAAACTTACTATTGCAGCTAAATGAGTAAAAAAAAAAAACATGTGAAGGCTCCCACTATGTGGCACACGTGTATCTTCTAGGCTCGCTACAGACTGAAGATGGTGGTCGAGACGTCCGGCTACCTTGCAGAGATCTCCTGCCAAGATCAAGAGGGAAATTAAGTAACAATACACATACAAAAACACTGAAAGGTATATAGATTACACTGGAGGAATTGGTGCACTAATTCGGAACCGTAATACTTGTTACTTTAAGTCCAGAGTTTACATATGCAGTTTGTGTTGGAAAATAATAATTAATAAACAAGCCAGAATGGGCTGGCAAGGCATGTAGAAATTAATTAAAAGGTTTAACAAAGCATTTCACATTTGTGCTGACTACCTCAGCCCCCCCCCCCCCCCCCGTGTCACTTTATGAATGCACCCTTGGACATCCTCTGCCCAGTACACATTTCCTTGATCTCCCACAACCTTATGCAGGCTCTCCCACTTGTTGGCTAGGCCAGCACTGAATTGGCCATTCACCTTATTCAGCAGGTGACTGCGCAGAGTCTATCTCAGCAGCACTACCTAGGTTTCAGTCTACATTTGTCCCATCACTCTGGTCGCACTGAGTGGATGATGATCGGCCTCAAATTTTACCGCCCGACACCCAGGTCGCATTAGTGTTACAAGCACAATCTCTTTTAACGTGGCAGGGTCGACATTTTGTGTTGCACTTACTTCCTCTTGGTTGTCAGATGGACATGCGTCGTCCGAATTGGAAGTGACGTGAATATCATCCGTGTGGACCTTACACCTCTTCCTCAGCCCAATGTATACCAGGTATGACGGTAGTGACTCTTTCCAGGATCCTGTGCGGCTTGGTCCATTTGGGAGCAAGTGCTGCACAATAATTCTGTTTGGCTGTTGACAGGTGGTGCGCACACATGTAAACATAGTCACCTGGTAACAAGGGCTTAAGTGGTCGTTTGGTTTCTGGTAACCATTTTTGGACATAGCGTTTTTGGTTTTTGCACGCTTCATGATGATACTGCCTTCTTTTCCCTTCCCTTACCTAAGAGTCTGCAGCATCTGAGCTTAAGTCCGGTGCACAGCAGGAAACTCCCCTGGGTGTGCTAGGCTGCCACCATACAACTCTGCAGGTGATTTCCCTGCAGCCTCAGTGTGGTTGTATAAACAGAAAGCTATCTCCGGAATATGCTTCACCCATGTGTGATCTTCGCCAACTCATAGGTGCAGTTGTGCCTTTATTTCCTGGTTTCAGTGTTCGGTCGGGTTTGTGTGATAAGTGTCAGTGGTGTGGTGGTCGACATGCTATTCTGTACATAAACCTCTCTAACGTGGTCTGGAGAACTGAGTGACATTGTCACTTAGCGGTGTCTTAGGGCAACCCCAGCAGGGCATACAATTCACACCACTGTGTAAACAAATCGATCATCAAAAGTAGAAAGTGTTTGCCATCCAGTGAGCATGGATATGGCCCCATGAGATCCAGGGCAATGGCTTCAAACAGAAGTTGGTGAAGCCTCAGCTGTTGTTGCACACTCCCATTCTATCTACATGGTTTTTAAACATTGCATGCATGACTCTTGTGCACGTATTTTCTCACCAGCTTCATGAGGCTGGGCCATAAATATGATGATGTAATGTTACGCAATGTTTGTGCTACGCTTGGGTGTCCCAGTGATTCTGGGCTCTGCTGGGACATGGTCGCATCTGCCCCCCCCCCCGCCAAGCCACTCATGCCAAGGGAGCCTGAACCACAGCCGAAAGTCCAAAGGAGACATCACCAATCTATCCCACCAGCTCACCACTACCGGCTTACAGGGGAGGCACATCCATCTGGACCCTGCCCTCAATGCCAAGCATCTATGTCCAGCAGATGTCAGCTCGATGAAGCTGGAAACTCTCTATGGGAAGTAAAGTTTCCTGGTGAAGCCCTCTGGACAGAAAAACCAGCCAGACACTTCAATATCCCAGCCCCATCCTTGAGGGGGAGGGGATATTGAACTTATCAAGCCATAGTGGTAGAGGTCCCCAAAGAGCCTCTGTCTCTGGCCAACACCATGCCAGTCCAGAAGGACCTGGGCTTACTTCCGACCACGATGTCTGAAGATGCCATAGTCGTCGATTCTTCCTCTCCTGTTCAGAAGGAAGTGCATCACCATGCCATCAAGTTAGAGAACACCTCAAGCCTCTACCTCTGGCCCTCCCTGACCAAAGCAGCCCAAGAAGGTGTGTTCACACCGCAAGCTGAGGAGGGAGGAGCACCAGTCGAACCGCTCCCTCTGATGGTCACCCAGGTCTTGGGACCAGGAGGTGCTAAGGCCAAATCACAGACTCAGCCTCCTGTTTGGGAGGACAAGCCCAACACCACAGCCATTGAGGTAGAGGTCTTCAAAGAGCCTTTGCCTCCAGCCCCTACCACGTCGGTCACGCCAGCAGAGGAGGGCCTGGTCAAACTCCAAACCATGACATCTGAGGATGCCGAGGTCACCGGTGCTTCTTCTCCTGTTCAGGATTGACCTCATTTGGCCATCGAGGTAGGTCTCCAAAGAGCCTCGACCTCAGATGGCCACCGCAAGCCCTCTACCGGAGGAGAGGGTTCCAGAAGGTCCTCTGGCACCAGGCAACCCCAAGAGATGCCCGCCTGCACATACCACAGTGCCTCTCAACTTGGTTGCTATCGCGAGTCGCTCTGGCGACCCATTTCAATATTTACATGGCCTTATCGTAAGGATGCTACCTTCTGGAAGTGGGGTCAACCACGGAAAGACAAGATTGCATCACACTGTAGCCATTCAGCCCCCACAAACATTGTTAGTATCTCCATAACAGCTGTTAATGAATAACCAGTGAAAGAACAAACACTAAGCAACTGTACAGCATTAAAACAAGTGGCAAGTTTAAAAAAAAATAAATAAAGTACAGACAGACTTGGTAATAACAGCATACTAGTGTTAGTAGCATATGTGAGAAAAAAAATTTGAAGTAATAGTTTCGGACACTACAGTAATGAGTGCCGAACTACGTAAAGATAGTGATAGTTACAACGGACAGGTTGAACTGTACATGTATGACCTAAGAAAAGTGCAGTCCCATGGCTGGAAATTAATAGAATTTCTCAAAAAACAATTACGGCATTATGATACTGTACATATTTTCAGTTTATTATTATTATTTCAAGTTGCAAGTGTTGTAAATAATCTTAGTGTCTTGCAAATAATTTTCAGTAAGTCATATTTTCTTAAAGCAACATGGTTAATTATGTATAATAAATTTCCACTTTCCTTAATGGATTTGTATGAAGGGTCAAAATGAGTAGTCATGTTCTGAAGGGTTGTGTTTTTTTTTTTCATTCTGTAGGTGATCAGTACAACAATTACGAGTAGTAGTTATGCTCATCATGCAAGGGTACTCGTGTTTTTAGAGACCGGCCTGCGTAACACTACCTGCAGTGCAACATTTAGGAGACTATAAGGCGAAGCCACTTTTCCCTCGCCCGTTAGCACCACTGCCTGTATATTAACTAGTCCCTCACGATGATGGCTTCTGAAACGTACTTTGCTGTGAGCCTCGACACTTTGTTCACCCATCAGTCAAGTAGAAATACGCGAGTGTTATGAACCTATTCATATTAAAGGTACACTCACTTGTTTTGTGCTCGCATGTACTCATGCATTTATGGGAACACTATATACTGTTCGTGTAATTAACGTAACTGCAGCCCTTAGCAGAGCTTAATGAGCACACGTAAAAAGGACTGCCATTTAATGGCAGCAGGACATGCTCACGTGGCAGTTTCCTTCCTCTGGGAGTGATAACCCATCAGCTGTTCACCCGTCGCAAGCAAGATTACATGCCATATGGCAGAGACAGAGCTACACTCCACGCAGCTGCTCGGCCGGTGCCAGGCCACCCGGGAGCAGATATAATTGCTACTTGCCACATCACAGAGAGCGTGCACAGAACAATAAGCATTACAGAATCCAAACACAGCCTTCTTGCGTGTTGACACTTCCACACCCTCAAGAATGTAAAAAAAAAATGTTTCTTGTCCAAATGAGTCTACGTCACAACAGAATGTTTGGGGGGGGGGGGGGGACAATTGACGCTCAACATACTGTGCAACTTTAAGCCACGCTCGACTTTGTCTCATCTGGATGCCGTTTTATTTTGCTAGGCAAGTCATAAACAGTTCTAGAAGAGGCTGATCACGTTCAATGAGGAATCATATTACAGACATGTCAGTCCTGTTCACTGTCATCTCTGAGCAGACATCATGCCCCCCCCCCCCAAAGGGGAAACCGTATTATTTGCAGAGAAACCAAGCCCGCTATCCAAGGTCACATCGTTCTTCGGCATGCCAAGGCAGGGCACCACCCATACTAAGAAGCAATAAGGGATGAATCTCGCTGCATCAGCGATTTTCCTACAGCAGAAGACTCAAGGAGGGGAGCTCATCACCTCCCCTCACTCCTTGCCACCTCCAGTCTAGTGATCAACCAGTATACAAGGCCTTGCACAGCCCGCAGAAGACAGTCTGTGTTTCCTCCACCGCTCTGGACAGGGCCGGAAGAAGCCTGCTCCACCAACAGCCTCTTTTGCACCTGCGGCAACACCCTCCTCACCTCCTTCTGGTAATGGTCGTCAACAGTCCCTTAAATAAAACAACATGATCACCTTACCTGCTGGTAACGGCAATACTCACTTCTACCCCTCCGGAACTGGTCACCAACAGTCTCTTCAGGACAACTGGGGCAGATAGGGAAAGTTGTCGTTTACTGCCCAGTCATTTCTCGCCTTAAACCAGGTCTCCACCTGGCTGTGCATAGGTTAACTTCCATTTCAATTCAAGATTAGTTTAGGAGATAATACAGGCCACCATGTTTATTCTCTCGGAATATATATGTGAACTTAAAATTACTTGTGAGTACTAATTTCTTGCTGTAACTGTGTTAACCTCACCAACCCACTAGAGTGAAGCCGGAAGACCGTGTATCAAAGCCATAGTACACACATATCCATCAGACGGCCACTCGTACGGCCTCTGGGTATAGCTCAACCATTAAGAAGACCTCCACCAGGTGGCTAGCCAGTCAGGCCACCCTATACTCGCCACTGCTCTATAAAGGGCCGGAAGGGAGTAAGAGTTGTTCTGGAGGACTGATCCCTATGGATACCACACCCAAGTGTTGTGACGCACGGCCTGAGGGAACCCACCGCTCTGTATAGGGTTGGACTAAGGAGCATTGAGTATAACTCTTGTCTGTGCTGCCTTGGCAGTACATGAAGTTAGGGACCTAAGTCGCTTGCTTCATTCTTGTGAGGCTGGTAGTTGTACATTCTCCCAGAAGGGTGGAACTCAGCTGAAGTTTAGAAAGGCAGCTTACGCATCTAGAAATAACTTGAGTTGCAACCCAACTCCACCCCTTACACTTTGCAGCATATCCCCGCAGGGCAGGGTCACACCGCCTGCCCACTGGAGAGGCACTCCAACCACTCTTTCCACTCCTCATCAAGACAGCAGGGTCTCCGCATCCACTCTTTGAAGCCATCCACAGAGGGGAGGACATACCTCTGGGTATTGCCAACCCACAGTTCTGAGATTACTAGACCGTCAACCAATCCCAGGCAACGCCGCAGTCTACTAGACCGTCAACCAATCCCAGGCAACGCCGCAGTCAGCAGTGCACAGCATCCTGGTGAGATGTGCAGCAGCCAACCAGTCATCACAGCTAGGGTAGCAGCCACCAACCAACCAGGTAAACACGTAACTCTGAGCCAACCCATCCACCGGGTCGTAACGGCTGCACTTGACTGTTTTCATTAGGCAGACCACTCATCCTGTCCTTTACACCGGCAGTGCACTGATTAAACACAAACGGTCACTACTTACTTATTCTCGTGATACTGGTGCCACAAACCAAAATTATAATTTGACCATGGCGACCTCCACTCAGCCAACGGCTGTCATGTAACTGAGGTGCATGTGTCACCTACCTCATGCCATCTTGTGTCAACTATATATATTTTTTAACGTCTTTCATGAGACAGCATTGCTTTACCGTTCTTTTTCTATGGGACAACTCTCATTTTGAATTACATATTGTTTAGAGAGCCATGGAAAATTTTGCTCATATGCGAATAACATAAAAATTATCATAACTTGGAATTTTTATACGGTTCACCGAAAGAATAAAAATCTTGCGAAGGCCCAGGTAATGAACCTATACTAATTTAACATTTTAATAATAAGTCAACTGATTTTTCTGCGAGAAGCCAGTGAAAATGTAGTTAGCATTTGCTAAATTTTGCTTGGCACTTTACAGTTGATTCACGATAACTTTGGCTTTTTCTGAAGCCCTGCTAAATATCTACTTTTGGTTACTGATTACGTAGCCGTCCGCTACACGTAAACATAACACTGCGATGTGACGTCTACTTTTGTAACTGTCAAATGCGTTGGTTGCTGTTCAAAGAATGCCGTCATATTTCCTACAAATCTTCACAATTTAGGCCTATAACAATATTTAGGTCGGCTTCATAACTATTTGTTACACACAATATAGCACATTACACACATTAATATTTTGCCACGACAGTGTTTGTTACGACTGTGGTGGAAACAACAGTAGTATTTAACCTGTTATTAATATGTGTTGGGTTATTTCGTTAAATGGACTGCCTTATTTGGAATAAAAATTAAAATGAACGGACACAGTAAATTCAAGCACGCAATTCGTGTCGCGTATTTATTGTTTGTGGCATCGACAAACGTAAAAGATAGCTGTGAACATGCAAATATATAGGCCTACTGTAACGTTTATTCCACTAATGTTTACATGCATTGGTACTTACTGGTTTGTAGGTTTATTGTATTATTAATTTTAATTTATCGTGTTGGGCTTAGTATTTTGAGGGAATCGTGGTAGACATTCAAATCACAGAAATGTAAGCTCGCTACACACCTGTGTTTCAAACACCTAGCACAAACGTACATCGTTGCGATAAATATACATGAATTTCAATAAGTAACTTCGCCATAACATCAGTTGATGGTTAAAACGTATACATTTTGCACATATTTGACACACACACACCTGACCTGCATAACTATTACAACGCAGCCACCTTGCCCTTTCAAACACAGCGATAACAACACATTTTAACCCTGCCACAACATTGTAACTTACTAGGATGTTTAAAAAAACATGAGTACGAACTTGACGCTTTGTTTAGAAACATGCAGTGTCAAGTGACATCACCACAACACTACCAGTCGTAAGGCAGTGGGTATAACCGCCCACCATATTGGGTTGGGACGATAGCGTGATTTTAGATTCTCCTTTCCACACCACGTCTGCCAACCTGCTGGATTTGTAAGCGTCGCGCCATCGCATCACATCTAAATAACATATAATAGGTATTTAAACAATAAAATCTCATTTCAGTTGTAAATTACAATTTCAAACATCATTATTGTTGCTGTAATTAGTATAAAATGTGCTGAAATTAGAAATAACAAGACTTACAGTTTCCTGCCACACAGGTGGTATGAACTTTCCGAGAGAACGCGACACGATCCGCTTTGCTTAAACTTTTCTTCCGGATGGAAAAAAAAAAAAACAGAGTGCCACTAGAGCAAGTCTACTCACTGTAATTTCCGCTGATATTTTTTACTACAGCAATAAAATGTGTTTCCATCAGTGCTACCTAACAATACAAATATATAATTCAGCAACATTTAATTAACAAATAGTATACATAAAAACGACGTCAAAAAGTTGTAACTGAACTATTTCTTATCTGCCATTGCCAACACGTTGCTGCTCTCGCTGTTCATTTGTATTTAATACAAAATGAATATTACAAGTTATAGAAGATACTAATAAGATTATTAATCTATTCAAGAACACAGTACTTTAACATTAATCACAAGGTTATATAATTTTGGAATACAAGTGATTGAACACAATAGGTTAACATGTTACGCTTAGGGTGATTTTTCAAAGGTTTGATTCCAAAAGGCAGAAGGAAGTGTGCATCGACTATAACAAGCAGAGGACCTACACATCTGTGTAGGGCATAACTTCTCTTGGAAGGGGTCAAAATATTTAAATTAATTAATTGTTTACAAAAACATGTTATTTTTTGCTGTACAAACAGTTGAATACTGATGCAATTTTAGTGCTTTTGCGGGGTGGAAGCCAATCAAAATATGTCAAATTTTGATCTTACAAGAGCATAAATTTGACGCGTCGATTCACAGGAACCTTTTGACCAATTCTTTAAGAAATCATAGCTATGGAAACCATGAAAGGTTTTAATTTCAAGAATAGTAAATGGGAACATTGTAGGAAGGTTATGCTGTATTTGATTGGTTGTTCTGTATTGAAGTATAAGTTAAGGCAATTGTGCCTCTGTTAGATCTGATGTATTGCCAGCTTGAAAACCTGACTTGTTTTTATTTCTGCAGAGATCCAGTGCATCAACGAATACGAGATGTATCTTAAAACGGTGGTGCATGAGCTGGGGATGCAATTGCACACTGCCGCCACCTGCACAGCAGTTCAATGTATTCGCTACGGCCACTTGACCTTGGAGCAGGCCCTGCTGAGGCGACACTGGCACCTGCAGCACATACTAACCAACATGCAGCAGTGCAGTAAGATCTTGGGTCAGCACCAAGCCACCACTCAGGACTCTCCCACCCTCGTCTCCCCAGACTTCACTCCTCTGCTTGATGCACACTCTTAGCTAATATTTCCTTCACTGGGATCCGACGATAATTACCCTAATGTTTTGTAATTAACTAAAAAATTTATTAAGAATTGTTATTTTATGTTCAGTTATTTGCTCTTGTTCTGTGATGAACTTCCTTTGCTGCCTAAAAGTCTACATACAATAGAACCCTGAATTTACGAGCGCTGGATTTAACAAGGCAATTGTTTTGCAAGGCTTTTTCTTGGGAACCATAAAAAAAAAAAAAATCATACAAATTGTTGAATAAATTCAAAATCCTCACGTCAATTGCAATAAATCACAATAAAAACTTATTTAAAATACATGGGTTGTAATGTTGCTACTAATAATTGGCATGCCGCAAGGTGAGGGAAAAAAAAATAGGCAAAATTCATTTTAAAACTGTAACAGTAGTGATTTGAAACGAGCTTGCATGCCGCTTGAAGGAAATGTTGCCTGCGCGACATGTTAAGGAACAAAGGGTGCAACTATTCTAAATCCCCCCTCCTGCACTGCAGCTCCAACATGTGCAGTCTCCGTGCCTAGCTGAGTTATCTCACCTGGCTATTGCGTGCATTGGTAGCAACGACTCTGGCCAATAAAAGCCCGAGTTAGACATCCCCCCCACACCATTCCCCCCCCTTCCGCTGATAGTCTCATGATCGCTTCGCCTGTCACCTTCGGAGGTTGTACATATAGGCTATTGGTGGTAAAATGAGGACTTTTTTAAAACCATCTCTGCGGGAATCGTAACCAATAAGTATATTTCATGGTAACCTCGGACATTAAATTTTGATTGTAGTGAAAAGTATACACTATGTTTGAGTCACGCGAAAATGTTTATGATAAACAAGTCAGGGGGAAAAAAAAAAGTAACCAGAGCCTCAAAAGTGCTCACTTTACCATGAACAGTCTATACCATTCTGGAGTATCTAAATTGAAATACATTTGTCAATTCAATTGAAATAATTTTTCATTAATACATTGTATGAATTTTACTCAGCAGGCTACTAGAAACGAATTTCGCACTTGTTAAAAGTGCATCAGCATCTAATGTTTACATTTTATATTTACAACTAGGGGGTGGCCGTATGTACCTTTTTGAGGATAGTAGAAGCCTAAAATACCACGGGTCGTTATACCGCAGGTCAATTTATGTTTCCCAGCCTGAATAAATAAATGAGTGAAAAGCACGAGGGCTTTTAGACATATGAGTAGTCGGGATGTAGGGGGAGGGGACGGAAGGAGCAGGCGCTGACATGTATCAATTGAGTGTGGACACACGCAGAGTTAGCAGTTGCTGACTGGGCTTTATTTTACAGCAGATATAGTTTGTTTTTCCAGAGTTAGTTTTATTCACGTGGTGCAACATCACAGAAAAGAAAAGTGTATTCTGTAGGTGACAAACTAAGGCTTAGTTAATGTTGCAAGTAGACTGCTAGGCTACCAAAAATCATATAAAGAACAGGATTTCAAGTACTCACAGTGTAGCAATTGTCAACAGGCACATGCGTGTGCGCGCGCACATGCACGCACACACACACATTCCATGCAGTTGCGTAATGGCAATGTTTTGCTGACTAAGCCAGCTTCATCAGGCAGAGAGTTGTAGGACACTGCAGTATGGTGGAACGGCGCTGTTGGTAGTAAACCTATCGGCCAGATGACGTACTTGGGTGGGACAAGAAAATTTGCTGGTATAGCTAATTAGTGTGGTTGGCAGCTGATTGATGAGGCCTGGCAGCTGCCTGGATTTTGTTGTAAATTGGTGAGGTAATTCCTCCCAACATTTGAGTTCTGAGCTAATACTTGTAGATTGGGCTCTCACAACTCTGGTACTGTAGCAGGAATAAAAATCTTTGTTGTGTGATGCTGCATGTGTTGCAACTGTTGTCCTGTAAGTTATTGATGTGACCAGCTGTGGTTGGTTTGGTGTCTGCTCTGTGGCCATTCATTCTCTGCCTGAGTGTGTTGGTGGTGAGGCCGATGTATTCTGCATTAGTATTGGCCTGTAGCTGATAAATCAGGTTTTCTGTTGCAGTTACCTTGGGTAGGGTATGTATGGCTAGCGAGTCCTCTGTTGAAAGAAGTTGAAGTTTGGTGGATGGCACAGGAGCCACAGCGTGAGCTATTGCAGAGGTGGGATCCTTGTGTGGATGATAGTTTGGTTGGCATTCGTGGTAGGCTGTGGCCATATCAGTTTGTTGAGGTTAGGTGGCCCTTTGAAGACCAACCTGGGTGGTTTGGAGAGCAGATCTTGTTTTTGTGCTAAACCAGCATTTTCAATTTTCTGGCCCCAGGCTAGTTGCCACTTGGCCGCTAAGTTTATTACCAACAGCACCATTCCACCATACTGCAGTGTCCTACATTGTACAAATTAAGGCCTAGATAACTCTTATACTGAATCAATTTAAAGAAATTATGTTCATGTAGTATGTTAAATCTCAGATGAAATAGTTCCTCGTAATCCAATTAGAAAAATGTATTTTACCCCGGGTGAGAGTGTGGAGTGACATTTCCTCTGTGGCAAGCAGGGGAAGATGTTCCCCGGAAATCTGGGGGGGGGGGGGGGGGGGGGGGAGAGAGAAATGGGCATGAACAAGTAATTTCTTTGCTTGTCACACACAAAAGAAAATTGTTTGTGAACACCTATGTTCACCTTTTCCCCTGTGTACCATTACACACTGATGCATTTTGTTTTCAGTTTTATAATATTGAATTCTTGATTACATAAGATATGCCATCATAGATGTGTTGGTGCCACGCATATGTTGCATGACCTGGGTCTATGGGGCAGCCAGGGGTGGTTTGGACCTACAGGGAAGGTAAATTTTGCTGATAACTCTAAACTAAGGGCCTAATGAACTTTCACCATCTGTAGATTAGAGAATAGGAAATTAAGGGGAGTGGTGAAGCCCGAGTACCCTGTTGGTAGAATGCTAAACAGTGTCCAGGTTACTCAGAGAAGGCTTAGGGAGTGGAACAATGAGAAATGTGTAAGCCACCTTGCCTCTGATGCTGGAAAAGTAATAACGCTGACCAAGAAGCAACCAACAATATGGAAACTACATTTACAGAGCTTGTTCTTATCTAGGTTTTCCTTTACTTTGAGGTAACAGTTGAGGTTTACAGCCCATGAAAAAGTAGTTCTACTGGGTACTCTGCAAAGTTGCTGGACAGAATTAAAAACTTTTCTGCATGTCTTGTTTTACGATATTGCATCAGCTGGCTGGCAATTCCTTCTGACTGCACAGTGTTGGTTCCAAACGCAAAACTGGTTATCAGGTGCTCACTTTTTTTTTTTTGGTAGGTGCTGAAAAAAGATGCCTCAGTACACTTGAAACTATCATTGACGATAAGTTTTTTTGCTTACATATAGTTATCATTACTGCATGAGCACTATTGTGATTGTGCTTCATCAAGCACAACTAAACATGCAGATATTTTCACCATAGTTTGGTGTTGGGCCCTTGTGATCTGTTGGCATATCTGAAATTTACACAAGATTCCATAATATCCCAGAATCTAAGTTGCAGGTCCTGTTTGGTTAATCAGATGACATGTCGATTTACTACAGTGAAATCTTGAGCTAACAATATGTGATAAAAGTACGGACATTTCTGGTAGGAATGAATGCTCATTCAGCCAAATCAACAAGGGGGAAGAAGAGAAACCTCTTAAGGACACTTACAAAATACAGTAAACACCATACCACCCATACCCATTTAAGACAGCCACAAAAATATTTTTTTCAAATGCTTCCGGAGGAAAATTTTTTTATTGATATTTTTATGCTTCACCATGTGCTTGAAATGGCAAGATTAAACTTGGTTAATGTCACATTCGCAACTACAGTGCATCAGCAGAATACTATCAGTGCTAGTAGTAGCATGCCGTGGAAATATTGATCAGTATTTCACGTATTGTAAACAAACATGAATGATCATCCAAGAACACACAAAACTGCAAACAGTACTGACAAATGTAACTATGTTAAACAGTACATATGTATATTGCATAAACGATGATGATCAGCAATCAGCATGTGTGCTGGAAAATCCTTGTCACCTGAATTTGACAACTGTTAGTGACTATGAACCAATATTCAGAAAAATAATTACAATTACTAATTCTGAAGAGTGAAGAATATCATGTTGATGGACACTGTCTAACCCAAGACCATAATCGCTGCTGTAACACCTTGCCTGGCTCCCTCCCATTGCATCTACGAATGTGAGAGATCCAGAACAAGTATTAGTCTGCCTCTAAGCAAGTGTCAATACAACCAGCGCAACTGCCAGTTACTGGTTCACAAGTCTACCTTACTTGGCCACTGTCCCCTGTCTCCCGCAGCAAGCCTGTCACCTCTGCACACCCCTAGTCCTCAGGGCGTTCACCATGCTGCTTTATTATCAAGTTGCAGGCCTAATAAACATCAGTTGTTCATCAGCCATCACCCATACTTCTCTGTCTTACAATCACCGTAATATTCTGCCACTCGCTAACCACTAGCCAACTGACAAACAGGAACAAGCAGTTGCCACACTTGAGGTGCTCCAAGGCCAATCTTGCTGTGCTTTTTCAACTTTTAGACAGCTGGATTCTTATTGGAGAGGGGATATCCCTGGTTACCTGGCCTTTCTCAACAGCCTGCAGTCACATAGTAACTTACCATATCCACATGAGCTTCTTGGCAAAGTGTAGGGGGAAATTGGATATACGTGCTCAGACAACAAAACAATATAAACAAAAAGGTTTTCACACATCGGCACCACATCAGTGAATTTGCATTGTAGAATTGATACACCAGTCATTCGACTCATCAGCATAATTTTGTGAATCAACATAGCTCTAATATAAATTATAATTTTCTCCACATATGTATAAAATAAATATAGTTTGAAAATTAACCAATAGGTAGCACTGAAATGTAAAAAAATCTGTACTACAATGGAATTAGAGTAAAATCCCTCCATTACGACCCCATTTATTACAACCACCTCTCTATTACGACCCAATCCTAAGGAACCATGAAAAGTTCGGGTTGAAAAAAAGTCTTAAATTTGAGGCACATCTAAAAATAAATACAGTAATCCCTTGCCAAGCGGTATCTTGAACCGCGGTTTGAATTACGAGTGGATTTGTTTTGTAGATTTTCACCATCAGCGGCACTAGTTTCTATTATCCATGGTTTTCAGTCTACAGAAAACTAGCCCTTACTGATGTTAGTGGTCGCGCATTTCTCAAGCTATAGGCTGTTTATGGTAAAGTGAGCACTTTTGACGGCCTGGCTACTTTTTCCTTTCAGCCATTTTTTATCCTTCAGACATATCTTTAAATAAATATTGCCATGTAAGTAATAAACACACTGTGTATATTCCACCGCATTCGGAAGTTAACGTCTGAGGATAAAGTAAAGCATACTTATTGACTATTATTCCAAATGAGAGGGCTTTCGAAAGTGCTCAATTTACTGTGAATGGCCTTTACCATCATAGACTTTGACATTGGTTGTTCCAAGCAGCGTGAAGCAATAAATTACTTAATGCCAGAAGGGGGCACTGGTGTATTGTCCCTGGAAGCGGGGGGGGGGGGGGGGAGGGGGAGGTCGGGCCAGTAAGGATTCTTTGTTCTCGTCACATGCCACCGCCACCTCTGCCTTACCCTCCCTGTATGTTTTCGCTACCATTATCCCTCCTCTATTGCTGTAAAAACAGCGGCACATTACAGAGACTAGTTTCGTAATCAGTGTATGTATGATAACTTCACATTTAATTCAATGCCCTTTTTGTAAATTATTTCAAAATTTGTGTGTGCCCTCGCCTACGTAATATGCTAATTTTTTTTTCTTGTGAAGTCAATTTTATGTGTAAAGTGAATAAAGATAAGTAGGGACCCCTCCATTTCGCAAATAATTTTTTCACGATATTTTTATATAAGCAAGTAGGGCCTATTTCTCAACAATTGGGGATATTTTGATGGTATCATGAACCGTTTTTGCTTTGGGATGTTCTGCTTTTTAGCGAAATTTTGCATGAAATATCACATTTCCATTCATTTATTTTTAAGAGTAGCATGAGATTACTTTTTAAGTTCAAGATGAAACGCCACAACAGAAACCCATACAATTTTACAGAATGATAAGTTATTCACTCCCCTGTTTGGTTAATGCAAATGCCATCTGGTTTTAATGCCTTTGGCATTTGAAAACGAGGTTATATCATATAATAAACACTTTACTCTCATTTTTCCGACAAAGCCAACAAAACAACTGTTTTCTAATATAAATTGGTTGGCCAACTCATTTTGTAACTGCAATAACAAAGTACAGTTACAGTTTTTTCCGAAAACCCTATAAATTTCCATAGGAAATGGAATACATATATGTGTGTGTGTATGTGTATATATATATGTATATATGTATATATATATATATGTATATATGTATATATATATATGTATATATATATATATATATATATATATATATATATATATATATATATATATATATATATATATATATATAAAATACATAGCGGTAAAAAAATACGGCGAGAACAAATATAATTAAATTCCATCGTTTTTTGGCCATACTGTTGTTTTCATGTGATCCATAGATATGTATAAACCCAGTTAGCAAAACAAACATGTACACCACTCGGAGTAGTATCCCAGAGATGCATATATCTACATCATACAAAACGAACAAATAATGATTTCACAACTTCGGTTTCAGCATAAAAACTAACGAAAACATGCTAATTATTCATTCTTGTACAATATTGTCTACACCCTATTGTTGCCACGTTTTTTTATTATCCTTTGCAAACAGAACAAAATATTTAAAAATCAAATATGCTGCCCACACAAACCAAACGTTCTCCCTGAAATATTACATTACAATAATGAACTACAGTACTTTTCCTAGACTTCACTGAAAAGTTATACCCACGGAATCACAGGACACAATCTTTGGAGCTCTGGGATGTTTGTAAACAAATGATTCTTCTGTTTGCTATTTTGAACTTTAATATTCGTGCGTTCGCTAATATTGGCATTTATGCTGTTGGCCGTTCCAATTTTTTTTTTAAACAAAAGGTAGGTAACAGCTGCTTATTGTTCGCATGTGCACATTTTTTTAAAATTACGAATTGAATTAGGTGTTACTTGTGAATTTGTGTAATCTTAAAAATATCTAACTGCACACGACTTACATTTTTATACACAGTTTTACAGTAGAAATTTCTAGGTAGGTGCATTTCTTTAATGCTCTATTTCAATCATGCCGAAAATTGTATTCATTCACGACTTTCAGCGAGAATTTGCAACTGATGGATTCTACAGCTTTGATGTAAAAAAAAATTTTTGTGCAAATTTTGCCATATTCGTATTGATTGGGAATGACAAGACACATGTATTTAACATGTGAAAGATAGCAGTAAACACAAAACAAAACCAGGACAATGCTACGCTGGCAGCAGTAGTGGATCAAAGAGGCAAATTTCTATGCAAAATTCTCTTCAGAAGGCTAAGACAATGAAAATGGATAAAGAAGGGTTTGTTTGCAACACAGTTTCAGCTTTTATGAAAGCAAATATTCCTCTGGTAAAACTAGAGGATCCCAACATCAAACAATGGCTCCGCAAATATATTCAAGGTAGGTGTAAGTTTAAACAGACAGAAATACAGGGTTCAATTTCGCTTTGAAAACGTCTAATTTTTATATTCTTTCTTTTCGGAGGTTATGCTCGACTTAAATTAAATCAGTGTAATTGCTAAATTTAAGGATGGGACCATTTTGCTTCAGGAACTGGCGACCTACCTTCTACAGACACAGCACGAGTGAAATACGTGCCACAGATTTGTCAAGAACAGAAGGAGTACACCTGCCAAATTTCTTAGGGCAGTATTGTTTTATTTTCAGTCGTCCCTTGAAAGGTACAATAGTTTCATGAACACACACAATGTCCTGAATTTTTACACAAGATATTCTACTACATTTTCAACCTTATGAAGTCAATCGTTTTCCAGTTAGTTTTCATTATCACAGAAATGCCACATTCACAACAGTTAAAATCTATTTCATGACTTGGTAGAAGACACAGTACCTATTCTGAAAAATGGATCGGTCGTCCAGTAATCACTAATTGATGGTGCCTTCACAAGTCCCAGAAATGCTATTATACCTAGAAACTTTGTAATTTTGTCTTTGTTGGTTGGTGTCCACATCTTCAGCCTACTACTTGATATGTCTGAGCTGCTGAGCAGTATATAGGTTTGTTTTTTCTACAAAAATGTCCAGCAAGTAATCCCCTAAAAATAATTTGTAGCACTCAAATTATAATGAGTCAGTTAGATTTCCTGTCACTTCTGGATCGAACCCGGCTTTCCCATTGAAAAAAATTGTCGTCCGCTTCCCTCAGGATCATGCCAGGAATTAACGTACTCCTCATTTTGAGGCAATCTAGTTGTTTCACTGCTGTCCAATACATTTTCGCGAAATTCTGGTCTGGACATCACAATATCACACGAAATAGGCAGTTCAGGTGCAGTGATTGTACACAGGCCCCCCGATGATGTTGCAACATTGTTAGGTGGTTCCTACCGCTGTTCTAAAGGATGTCTAATAAATGGGGTTGGTGAGTTCACAGCATCGTTCAACACACCACATTCATTTGAAATGTTTCCATGGATTTGATGTACAGTTGCACGGACTTCTTCGTCTGACGAAGATGATCCATCACAAATGGAGACGTCACTCTCCGAACTTGATATACCATAACCTGGATCTTTGTCTGAATCGTCCTCATCCAATATTGAGTATGAATCTGTAACGGAATGTACGAAAAATGTAGTAACACTATAACAAACAAAAACAATATAATAATAATTGTCCTAGAAAAATAACCATTTATATAAACAAATAAAATAATATACAATTTTATATTTAGTATAAACTGTAAAAAAATCTGGAAGAAATTACTAGGCAATTTTGAGGTAATGTTCCGAAACCTTGAATGGGAAAGATATTTCTCCTGACATATAATAACCACACTTTGCGATAGAATTTCCTAATGTGGCTATCATTAAATACTTTAGTAGTGTCCGCTAAACTGTTTATTGAAAACTATAATATTTTGTAAACATGGACAAATAGTTTTGTGGCAGCCACAAAAAATTCAGTGTTCACCACAAAATTGTTTTTTTTCCGTGTAAACACCAAGAAAAAATACACATGCAGGTATAATAACATGGTAGCTCATATAACATTTCAATCTGTATTAGAGAAATAGTTCGTTTTTTTGTACTTTTGTCTGAAAGATTATTAGTACTACACGTAACAGATTCGTATTATTTGGTCGCAGTAGTGTAGTCGTGAAAAGACATGTCTGCTGCTGCAGTAGTTCAGTGTTTGAATCCAACGCGTGCTAATTATTTACTATATTTTTCTCACACAACATTAAGAATATTCCTTTACTTGATATGTAAATTTTCTCTACTTTCTGTGCAAAACTACTGCACATACCACATTTACTCAGTACTTTTATTTTAATATAATGATGGTAATTTGCTTCTCTTACATACGTAAAGTATTGTCAAATTAACCCTGGTATATCTTTGCAAGTAGACATATTTTGGTTTCACCATAACGACTTAGGAATACACGTCTTTCTACGATAGTTCACTTGTAGTTTAGGAAGCCTCTTGTTGCAACTGCCAACATGTATAGATCAAAAAGGAATGGAATTTCTTACGGAAACATTTGTTTCAAGTTCACACATAATATTTCTAGAGTTATGGAAAACCTACTACTAAAAAATATCAATAAACTCTCATTTAAAAGTCACCAGAAAAAACAAACAAAATTAATTGCTGTACTGCTAAATCTTTTTTCACTTACCTGCATCATCTTCATTTCTCTTTCTTTTCGCCGACTGCAAAATTGCTGCTGATACCAATAGTTTTGTACGACTTGAGAACACACTTTTTTCTCCACTCATTTTCAAATAATTACAAACATTAGTTGATAATATTCATTGAATTCTATCATTCCACATCAAAAACTGCTTCAGGCAGGAAACTACACACAAACATAAAACATACTTACATGAACTCTTGACCGTACGTGCTAAAATACAAGCAGTTCAACTGTCGCAGTAGAGATATCCCGGTGCTGTAATCTGCTATGGTGTCCGCTCTTGCGTAAAGTGAAAAAGTATTGTCTTGGGGCCATGATGGACACTGGTTACCTCTCAATTACAAGATACACACATATATATGTATGTATATATATACACACACACATATACACAAACACACACATATATAAAAATATATATATACATATATGTATGTATATATACCAAAACATTTATTTAAGTGTATTTAGTAATAAAAATGTTTTTGGCTTGCAGGCATTTCGTATTGTGGTCTACCATGGCAGTCAAAGTGTTGAATTGTAATAAGCTGAGTTTAAAAATTATGTTATTAAGAAGCAGAGTCGAAATAATTTTCTTTATCAAGTTGAAGCGACTCCAAAGAATTTTACCATGGACACCTTGGATTTTAGAATATTACGCTTAAAACACTGAGCTAGTCTGGAGCACAGAAACCAAATCAATTAATTAATTTTTTTGTAAGTTAGAAAATTTGATTTCCAAGTCTCATGTAAATGGAACATATCATTCATGAGAGTGGCTAGTGTTGCTGAGGTCATCCATAAAATCTAGTCTGCAAATTGATTGCATTATTCCTGTCACAATTCATCTGATTACGAGAAAGCTAATTAAACTCCACATTTTTCCTGCAACATCTCTGTTGTGTAATAATTTCAAGTAGCAGTAGATATCTTCCTACTAATATTTTTGGTTGTTTTTTCATTTGAATTTTGTTGTGCTATTTGTGAGTGTTGTTCTGTCACACAGATAAGTTCTTTAGATCTGTGTTACATAGTGTCTCTCTACATGAGCCTAATTATCTCCATCCTTACACGTACACACATAGTAGTGTCCAAGCCACTACATAACTTTGCTTCGACAGCATGGGACGACCTATACTACACACAGATGTATAGGCCGGCAAGATACACGAGACCATGAGCAGACCCCAGTTGTTGGCGTGGCGTGCACAGCTGTGACACATTTGGCGCTAGAAGTGGAGGGCATCAGTTACGAGCTCCACTCAGGTGTGCGAGGTTTGCTTTCGCGTGTCATGTCGGTACCCGTGTTACACAATACAAGCGAGCCTATCCCATCGACCTCGGGAATGACGTCTAACCTTATTCCAGGACGGTCGTTACGAGGACAGGTGCGTGAAATTGTTTACAACGTTGAGACACATCCAAAAGAAAATAAGTTTTTGTGCAGTTTAAAATACAATGTCTCTGAAGCGACAAGTGCTGCGACGGGTATGTCTCAATCAACAGTAAAGAGGATTTGGCAGAGGGGAATGTAAAAAAGTAGAACTGATCTGAAGTTTTCAATGGGCAAAAAAAAAGTATTGAAATTGACGACTTTACATGTAGTGTAGTACGGAGAAAAGTAAATGAATTTTTGACACTATCAGGAAAACTGTTAAAGAGACTGGGATTTAGTTGGAAGAAGTGCCAGTCAAAGAGAAAGATTTTTACTGAGAAGCCTCATATTGCAGCTTGCGATGAGGTGCTTTCTACAAGAAATGCGAAAGTTTCGAAATGCTGGTCGAAAAATCGTGTGTGTAGATGAAAGGTACATCCATGCTACCCACGGCGTTAGTTCTTGTTGACAGTCGGACAAGGAGCTGGGTGGCACTGACCTAATCGCAAAGGCCTGCGTTTGGTAATTGTGCATGCAGGAGGAGAAGAAGATTTTATACCGAATGCATTGTTGATATTCCGATCAAAACAAAAAATGGGAGATTATCAAAATGACATGAATTTTGATAACTTTTCGAAATGGGTAAACCAGACACTACTCCCAAATTTATCTGACAACTCTGTAATTGTTCTCGACAACGAAAGTTATCACAATGTTCAGAGAAATAAAAAACCCACATCTGCTAGCACAAAAAACGATATTCAAGAATGGTTAAAAGTGAATGTGTATTTCTCCTCTAATCTAATAAAAGCAAACCTGCTGTTACTGTCTAAACAAGTGCCCTCTTCTAAAACCCTCAAAATCGACGAAATCATGAAAATGAACGGTCACGAAGTAATCAGGCTGCCTCCCTACCATCCCAATCTTAACCCGATTGAGTTAGTGTGGGGATACATCAAAGGAAAAGTTAGCAAAGAAATATCATCCTCACTCGAAGACAAGAAAAAAATCATGTGAACAGCTGTTTAGTAGCCTTTGATGAACAATGGAAAGAATGTTGCCGACATGTGCAAAACATTGAGAAATAATACTGGAATAGTGATAGGTTGTTAGATGCTGAAATAGATAAAATTATTGTTAACTTTGAAGATTTTTGTGACAAAGATTACTCTACTGACATTGAAAATGAAGCTTCACTTCGGACTCAGGATAGGCAAATAACTATTGAATTATTACAGTAGCTTCCAGCTGCTAAAAACTATGTATATGCAATTTTTGTGCATTTTTGCGTCGAACAGATGCAAATTATCTGTCTTTTATTATACTTTAGAGAATGTTATTTTGACAAGGCCGTTAATAGATTTCTAAGGTTTTCAAAATTTTGGCCTTACAAATGAAGTGTTCATAGAACTGCGTGCAGTGTGAATGAGGTTTGAGTGTTGTACTATCCTATTTTGTTTTTACTATGTATGTAAAAGTGTAAATAAAAGAGAAAGCAAAATGACTGTGATGTGTAACGGTAATAATATTCTTGGTACTGTAACAATTTTCTCAGTATCTTGCCACTTCCAGAAAGAAGGTTTAATATGGAATTTTCTTTGATAAGTCATTGTCTGGTAATTAAAAGCAGATGATTGAAAATGTATGTTCTGAACAGAATAATAAATAATTATCTACAGTGGACTCTCGAATTAGAATGGATTGAAACCCTGCATCCATAGAACATATTCTGTGGTCCCATTTTTATTGATCTGCATTTCACAATCACATTCTTTTAAAGTCCACATGTATTGAAATTTTTTTGTCAGTCCCTGAGAAAAATGGATAGAAAATCCACTTGTATCAAGGCCAATGTGTGTTCCACTTTACCGACTGTTGGTACAACATACGGCTTCTGAAAAAGAGACATTTAGAACTGGCATTGAAATGAGAATGGAGATGATGTGGAATCAACCCAGCATTAATGTTAAATTAGTAAATTTATTTAAATTAGTCAATAAATAAATCATGCTTAACATATGTACAGGGTATATGTAACAAATTCAAACAGAAGTGTGATTATTCTTGTTATGCAACTTCAAATTTTCTATTATAGAAATAATTAAATTCTCTTAACACTAGCATACCTATTGACATGAAAACACTTAATACGAAATCCATTATATAAATACTTACTTTCTTTAATTAGTTTAACACTAACATACCTACTGACATGAAAAATATTAATACAAAATGTGAACTATTTTACAAGGATGTATTTTGGGGAAAATGCATTTAATAAGAGTTACTTACAACAAGTCTGTGGTCATATTTATGTGTTGTAATGATACTGGAATGTATTTTGATACGTCCTGCTCATTAAAATAACAGACTCAAGCTCTCTGTAAAGAAAATTATTTCAATAACAGGGACATTATTACCAACAAAATCTGTCCATCACAGTGATCAAGGAAAGCCTAACTGTCATACGTTAATTTAGAAAACTCCCTACCTGCTAATATGCTGGTTACATTTTGTTGTGTAGTTGTACGTACACTACGTAAAACAAGGGCAGCAGCATACAAAGCTTGCACATATCCAACAGACACACACACAAGGCTCACAACCATCAATTTGCCAACAAGCAAGAGAGAGATTATTTCCTCAGCACCACTGGAATTTAGTGGCATTCACTGCATTCCTCCAACACTGCACTTGCTTCACTTGTGATCATTTTCACGCCACGATGGATAATCCTCTCGTGTAGCTGCTTGGTATTCCTCCACCAGTTCCTGGACAACCTCCCGTGAGTTATCCAGCTCTTCAAGGTTCTCCCGAAACATGTTCTCTTTCCGAAACTGCTCCAGAAATGCTTCTCGCTTCCGCAGTTTGTCATACTGCTGGAGTGCACGGTCAAAAAGCTGTAAACATTAAAACAAGAATGTTTAGACTAATCCATACTCACATGAATGAAGTTACTGTGGTATTCAGAAGACTGAAAAAACTGCTGATATTCTGTATTCACAAAAACATGTTCATTGCTTAGAATCAGCATGCCAGTGTAGAGAGAGAGTGTGTGTGTGTGTGTGTTTGCTACCACCTCGGTTTTCTAAGCAACCGAAAGTAGCCAGTGTAATGCTACATAGTCCAGATACAACCTATTTGCGGTATCTTCACACTTTTTGAATAAAACCTCCAAGAAATTATTCCACATACATGTTTGGTTGTTTTTTAAAAATGTAACATATCACCACAAATAAAGATTCAAAAAGTTTTTTGTAAATGTTTATTTAATTATTTATGTTTGGTGCACATCAAGGATATTTAAAATTAAAAATGCATGTGTTCCCTTCACTTTGGCCTCTTTAAAATGCAATGCCTGGCCACAGTGACATGATAATTTAAATAAAACAATGAATGAACAATCTACAAAACCTATTTTAAATAAAATTCTCATAACACAACTTAGCACGAAACCAGACCAGTACAGAACCACAAAAACATTTGAACTGTGCATGTTGCGCAAGGACAATCAACTGTGCTATTTCCGTAGCGAGAAGTTGTATCGATAGGTCGCAACATTGGCGCCTAGCCTACCACACAGTCACATGCGACTAACGATGATCTACAACTCAGAACATAGGTAACAGATGATAGAGTATCAATCTGTATATCGTGGTGTGTAACTCGTCAGTCGTAAAATATGTTTCATATTTTTAAGAAATTTGTGAATAGGGTAAAAGCATCTGCACTTCTATTGTCTTCGGCCTCCAGGCAGTTGCAAAGTTATAAAATTTTCTAATAAGTTAGAGATCATCCATACTTTAACAATTAATTTTAATTGATAATTTTTTAAATCCTGGATTCCAAGTGTGTCAGAAGCATTTTATACTTATGAAAGTACTTAAAAATCTGTTAAATTTAATTACTTAAATTTTATTAATAAATTATAAAATTTTATTTATAATTAATATAAACAAAAACAGAGAGAAAATGTGAGTTGGTAATGCTTAGTAAGAAACCGTTCTCATGTAATATATCATTAAATGGCGTGCACACAAATGCGGTGCGTTGTCCTTTTTGGTGTAATTTTCTAGACTTAGTTAAGCCTTGTTTGCACGAGGCGGATGAATAGCCTAAAATTAGAACTTCGGCAAGTAGTGCATCAGAAAAGTTAGAAGTAACAGTGAATGGACTAGTCTCGTCTACCGTTGGGAGAATGGTTGAGTGTATTATAATTTTGGACATTAATGGTTTATATCCCTAATAATTATTTAATATTATTCTTAGACACATCCTATGATTAAATAGTGTAAAATTTTAATCCTGTAATTTTTGAGTTATTCTGAAATATGCTAAAATGGGAAAGCTGCTTTTTCTCCAATTTTGTCCAAAACTTAATGTTTATGTCATATTATTGTTATAACTGTAAATCCCAAGCAAGTCACATGCATATTTTGTGAGTCACATAAACACTTCTCTACTGGAAGCAACTTACATGATTTGTCGGGCATCAGTCCGCTGGCAAAGCTACACTGCGAAAATTTGGCATGAAGCAGTGAAGTTAATTAAGTGAATTAAATATGCTCCCCTGGGAAATGCAAAAAGCAGGGGAGGGCAGGAGTTTCCAGTGGCTATAAAACGAAAAGGTTCTAGTGAATAAATACGTCTATTGCAAGTTAACATGGTTAGTGCGCAATCAATGCATGCCAATGGAGCACGACGTACTGCAGTCTAGCCCTCACGTGTCCTAGATGCTACTGACTGCTCCGCTGTGGCGCATGAACCTCTCCTGGTGGGGTTAGCGCGCCACACCATAACTATTTTCTGACACACTTGCAAATATAATAGTAACACACATGAAATGCTTTACTCTTGCAATCTGATATTGTCATAAATTATTCTGCATTTAAATGAACATAAATAAAAACTTGTTTAATGGGTGGGATGAAATAAGAGTGAAAACACGTGATATGTAAACAAAAAACACTTTCAAATAAACACTATAATAACCAATAACTCTATGAGGGCTTCATTAGGGACATCTTTCTAGTTCCCTGGATAAAGGGTTTGTCTGGCATCTGCCGTAAAGCCCTTTTATGAGAACGCCCTACTTCCACTTTGCACTACACTGCACTTGCTTGCACCCCCTACATGTGCACTTTTAGCATTCATGTGCTGGTAGAGTGAATAATGCATGCTGCGGCAGTGCAGAGATGCACGGCCAGGCAAACGGTCTAGGAGGCGAGGGACGCGAGCACACGTCAAACCCTCCTCTCCACTCCTTCGGGAGACAGTTTGCATGCCAGGCACAGCTACCTGCAGGAGATGGTATCCCTCACCTGCTGTGGCCGCAGGTCGTACGACCCTCTTGAATGGACCACACAATGCTGGGACGGCTGCAGATGCTGATGTTGTGGGCGGCCTGTTGTGTGGGGCGCTGTGGCGCTCCCGCACTTGAAGCATGCCTGGGGTGGGTGTGCCTGCCGACATGACCGGCGGAGACGGAATGAACTGGCTGATTCGCTGCCTTCTCTCCCGCCGTCACTACTTCCACTCACATCACCACTTGTGTCTCATCGGGCATCGTGGTGTCAGCAGGTTGACTCGCCACTAGATATGCTGGTATCTGTGCAGGTGGTGGTGCTAGTAGGTGGAGTGCCGCCAACGTCGAACGTTCCCTGTGGGGCGCTGGTGCATCGGGCAATGTCAGGCTATTTGCACCAACTGATGGCATATCTGCTAGAGGTACTGACATACCTCCCTCTTCGATACCCCTCTGGAGTTGCTTGAAAGCAGTACTGCCATCATGGGTCACCCGGGGTGGTATCTCCTCTTCTTGAGGTTGTTGTTCTGATGCAGATTCCTCTGCTGGAGGTGCTGATGCACCTTCTTCCTCTCTGACCTTTCTTAACCCAAGTCGGACCAGGTGGTGGGTCCATGGCTCTGGATGATCCAGTGTGGTCCGCTCCACTTTGCTGCAAATCCCAAACAAAAATCCTTGCAGGTGGCAGATTGCGGGTGAGCACACATATAGATCACATCTCTTACTTGAAACAGAGGTGGTGGCTGCGTTGTGATGGTGTATTACACCTGATGTTGGCATGTGTCGCCCAGTTGTTGACTGCGTCATTTCTGTTGAGTGTCACTACTGGCAGGCTTGCTGCTCTCCCCCACTTTCTGGCAGTTGGCCTCGCCCTGCCGATGAAGATTATGCCCCAGTAGCATGTCAACAGGTGTTTTGCTAGTGGCAACATTGACACACCGGCGAAGGGTTTACAATGCGGCCGGCAGGTGGTCAGCCCACGTGGCATGGTGATCACCCACACAGAGTCCTAAATGTAACGCTTGTGTTCTTAATTACGTTCTGTGAGCTTTTACCCTTGGGTTTTAGATTGCCATCTTAATGTGTTGCACCACCCAACGGGTACACAAATCTCACCACTTTTTCCCTGTGAACTGCGTTCCAGTGTCAATTAGGTGGTTTTTGGAGTCCCCCCTCCCAAAGAAAAAATTTTGCTTAACGTTCGCGTGATGTTTGCTGTTCAGTTTAAAATGGTTTACTTGGTACACATGGCTTTTGTTGTTTTCCATCAGCGCATCTTGCTTTAAACAGATTGCAGTTCACGCACCATTATGTGTGTGGACATGCGTGTTTTGTCAGGCAAGGCCAAAAAAATGTTTCCTTACATTGTGCACAGTTTGGTCGGTTCCAGGAATTCCACCATGTTGCCACCATGTGCATAAGATAATAGTCTCACACCCGTGGGGACAAACAACTGCCTCTTCTTGGAATAGTTCAGAGAACAAGTTTCTGGGCGATTGTCCACTATGTGCCAGTCTCCACCTCCTGCTGTGCACACGTGTTTTTCTTAGCTTGAGTGAGTGCGCATTCCAGCTGCACCTGCGATAAAGTTAGCTAATCAAAACCTCATTGTTCACTGCATCTAGTTGTTGTATGCTCACATCCTGTATCAGATCCTGCGCAGTTGGTGGTAAAATATCCTCCCATTCCTCATTGTCTCGAACGATTATGTCGGTGTTGGGGGAGCACGATAGTGTATCTGCCAGCTGTTTTTCCTATTTTGGTACATGTTCCACAATGAAGTCGTAGCCTTGTAAGAGTAATGCCCATCTGGTTAGCTTACTTCTTGCCTCGCACATGCTGTGTAACCACACTAGGTACCAGTTGTCAGTTCTCAGCTGAATCTCTGGTATTTGAAATAGGCGAGGTTACAATTTTTGCTTGGCTGAGTGAGCTAAGCGCAGCTTTCACACTTATGTACGATGGGAGCGCACTGCATGTCATCTGATTGATTGGTCTGAAGTCACAGCAAAATCTAAAGGTACCATTCTTTTTTGGTGCGACCATGATTGCAGAGTTGAACTGGCTATCTGTTGGCTCAATTACACTCGTAAAGAATTTCTTGGCTTTGTTGTTATATAATGCACACTTGATGCAGCAGATAGGCCCTTCTTCCGTTAACGGGATCTCGTGTTCTGCAATGGTGTTACGGCGTAAGGCATCATGCATGGCAAAAACATCCCTATGTTCATTCAACAACAGTTGAAAAGCTGCCTGGTGTTTGGGCGATACTTCGTTATCTATTTCCCCATAGGATACATCAAGAAGACTATGTGCTGGAAGGCAATCTAAGTATGCGGCGCCGCAGGCTCTACAATGGCGTTTTTCTCAGATAACGACAGCACTCCATAAATTGCATCCTCTCTGATTTCTGGTGTAATGAAAAGTGTTGTTATTGTTTCAATATTGTGCACACACTCTGTTGCCATTGCTTGCCCGAGCACTGTGCTACTGTGCTGATGACGAGCCTAATCATGTGGTTGGTAGGTGTGACATTTAGACTATTCACGAAATGCAGCTGTAGAAAATGATGCGAAGCTGTGGTGTCTATCAGCGCATGACAATGTTGACCGTTGACAGTAACAAGTAATGAGGAAAAAATTGAGACTGGGTGCTACTAACCTGGTTTACAAGGGCTTGCCGTGGTGTCATATCTGGCTGTAACTGCTGTGGTAAAAGGGTACCAGGAGCATACGGCCCCCTTAGCGCAACTTCCTGTTTCCCTGCTGTTTACTTGGATTTTCTCGCACACAATTCAGATGTGGGTTGTTCGGACATTGACTATCTCAATGGTACGGTTCCCCATCGCAGTACTGACAAGGTTGCGTGGGCGGTTGACTTTTATCCCACTTATTGCTTTTACTTTCCGCAATGGTCATAGCACTATTTCACTTTTTATCCTGATCACTCTGGTTTTGTTGGTTGGTGGGTCCCGAAACTTTGGCGTTTGCCAAAATATTTCGAATTTTGACTATGTTGACTGTCACTGTATGTCTGCTGCCAGTTCCTCTCTCTTGCTCATCGCGCAATCTTGCAGCACTCAGATCACAGCACAGTTGGCATGGGTTGCAGTAGAGAATTATTGTGGCGCGCATGAGTTCTTTCACTGTACCGTTTAGCAGTAGTATTAGCGCAGCATGAAATTCGGGGCATGCAGTTTCCGTTACTACCTTTAGTACCTCCTGCTCAAGGCAGGTGTGGGTGGAAACGGCAGACTAAATGGATTTTTCGCATAATGAACGCGGTCAATGACTCGTTCGCTTGCTGCTCTTCCAGGGTAAGTTTGCTTTGTGCCTGTAGTGAGGTAAAAACCCCTCAGAAACGGCACTGAAATGTAGAAATTAACTCCACTGCAGTCCGTAATGATTGACAGATTGCCACCAAGAATGCACTTCTCCTTGGAGTTGCCCTCCAAAGCAGTTGGCCCACTCCTCATCACACATGCCGTATCTCTTCAATCACAATGTACAATCACTTATGAAGGCAGCTGGATCTTCTGTGGGTGTTCCGGCAAATGTCAGGTAACATTTGAAATTTTGCCGGTGTGGTTGTGTGGTGTTGGACGCAGTGGTTTCAGTTCTCCTTTAACCTTTATGAGGTTGGTTACTGGCAGTTACAGGTCCGTAACTTCCTGTTGGTAGTGACGTCACGGGCTTGATTGAAGGGTAGGGTGTGGTGATCGGTGGTATAATTGGTGAGAACAACGGTGTTGGATATAAGGCTGGTAATTGTGGGAAGTAAGGAGTAGGCGGTAAGAAAACGAGAGGTGGTGGGGTCAAGGCAGGATGCTGCAGCGTTGACAGCTGTCTGTTGACACCGGCTGCCGCTGTGCAGTCATTACATGTAAATCCTTCTCCTCAGGTCTCCAGCCCTTCACTGCTTTACATACATTGCTCATATATCCTCATTCCACAAATACAGCACTGAATGATGTCACTGACCCCACCTCCTTGACAATCTGTTTTGCTACAAGTGTTTACCTGTTGGTCACATCCTGTCAACTGGTCATTCAAATTTTTGTTTCTCCTGTGGATAATTATTTGCACTGCATTGTTGATATGTGAATGTCATACCTGTTATGGTTGCGATTTTGTTTTTGCCTAGGCACTTGTGATGATAGAATAACTTGCAAAGGGTACAACGAAGGGTAATTGTCCCTTGACCGGTACACAAGTTACTGCACCAATTTGAATGGTGATAACTTGGAAAAATGTGGTCACAGAATTTTGGTTGGCCAAAATTTGTATTGGTGCAAACACTAGAGCACAGGGGCACTCGCTTGTGTCTGACTAGCCATGTTGGTAAACAGAACCATGTGTTCGCGATGCAGAAGCGCGACTTGTGGAAGCCTTTCCCTCATGTGGCTGCCCCCACCGCATGCCTCAATAGGGAGTATTGACCAGCCGGCGAAGAACAGGAGGGAGGGGGTTAGCGCAGTTCAAGTCACTCACACTGCCTTCGATCAATACCTCCTCAGCTGGTGTGACATGGCAGAAGGGGGAGTGCTGGTGCACCTGTCCCCTTTGTCTGCGTTGGTGGTGGTTTGATGTCACTCTGCCAACCAGCATGGCCGAATTTCTGCGCGTGCTCGTCCCTGCTGATGTTTGGTGCACTTATTAAGTGCTACGTGGTGCATCTTCCAGGCATCTAGGAGGTGCATCTTCCAGGCATCTAGGAGGTGCCTGGAAGGCGTCTAATCACTGATGCTGCTCCCGTAGCACCATCCTTGCTGTTCCCATTGTGGGGAGGTAGGGAATATTTGCAGAAAAAAATAGTTACAGGAAAGTTGGCCAAAAAATTTTACGGTGAGATTTTGGCAGGTTTTAGGGTTTCTCAGATTTAGGATTTTCATGGAGGGAAATCACGCCACACGGAAGGGTGACATTTTAACGCTGTGTGCTTGCATGGCTGAGGGTGAGATAGGATTTCAGGGGAGATAAAATTGTGAATAGGAATTTTTAGAGTGTGTTTACCCGACTAGGTGCCAGACGTTGCTCACTGGCAGAGCTGCTGCTGATGATGATGAAGCTGGAGACTCCTGTGATCTAGGGGTGCTGTGCACCGGTTCACCCGGACATAGATTTTCCTTCAGTGACACATGTTGCCCCTAATATTAAATGAGTCGTGCTCTGTTTTCGTTTGCTACACGGTAACCTATTTTGGTTGGCCACGCCTCTAAGAAACGGAATCAATTCTATTGTGTACATAGCAAGATTGATAGAATGCATCTGGTTGGTTGCTAACGGGTGACCCATTTTGGCTGATCATACGCCCTGAATACATAGCATAATTATAATTAATCAGAGCACACACATAGCAAGATTGGCGAGATTACATGAAAACACTTAAAAACACATATCACTGTTGGCAGGAATTGTAAAAGTCAGTGCCCTGAAATGCAGTGGGGCGGTACACATAATTAATACACGGAAACTCGCTTCACACGTATATTACTTGAGTCATTTCTCTACTCCAGACCACAGCCATGCACTGCCTTATATGCAGCTCCTCTGCAGTGCGCGGTGAGCCGGAATGGGAGGCGTGACGTGCCCCTGTGACGTCTGCCTGGAGTGTGAGAACTACCCTTGTACGCTCGAAATATGGCCTCAGGTGCTCGGCGGTGCTCAGCCATCTTCGGTGGTGTGGCAACACACTGTCTGCCGTGTGTGTCGAGGAAGCTGACATGTTGCATGGTCGCTTCAAATACCTTTCGTTTTACGTGTATACAAGGTGCCCAGTTAAAACAACTCTCTGCGCATTCGTAAAACAGCGTGCTTGCTTTGCTCGTTCCTTGGGTTTAAATACTCTAAGTAGAGAAAGAAGGGCAGAACAGGAACAGTCTGGGAAACCAAGTATCTTCCATATGTCTGACGAGAACACATCCTGCTAGACATCTTTGGTGTTGTTTCCTGTAGTTGGTAGAAGCACGTGGGATGAGCTGTAGTTGTTTATAGTATATAGGTATAAGCAGCATGCGTCAGCACAAATGAAATGCTTTACGCTTACAATTTGATATTGCCATAAATTATTCTGCATTTACATGAATTAACATTTGCTTAATGGGTGGGATGAAATGAGGGTAAAAACAAGTGATATGTGAACAACAGACACTTTCAAATAAACACTATAATAAACAATAACTGCATAGCGGCTTTTTAGGGACTTTTTCCAGATCCCTTGATAAGGGATTTGTCCAGCATTTGCCGTAAAACCCTTGTATGAGAGCGCCCTCATTCCACTTTGCACTACACTGCACTTACTTACACCGCCTACACGCTGCACTGTTACACACATAGCACCATGCACTGGTAGTGTGACAATGCATGCTACGGCGGTGCAGAGGTGCACAGCCGGGAAAACAATCTAGGAGACGAGGGAAGCGAGCACACGTCAAGCTATTGCTTGAACGTAGTAAGGTTCTCACAACTCTGGTGCTGTAGAAGGAATTAAAACATTTGTTGTGTTATGCTGCATGTGCTGCAACTGGTTTGTCTTTTAAGTTGTGGATGTGACCAGCTATGGCTTGTTTAGTGTCTTCTCTTTAGCCATTCAATCTCTTCCTCAGTGTTGGTGGTGAGGCTGATGTATTCTGAATTACAGTGCTGGCACTGTAGCTGATAAATCAGATTTTCTGTTGCATTGTTATAGTTGCCTTGGATGTGGTATGTATGGCTAGTGAGGCCACTATTGAAAAAATCTGAGGGTTGGTGGATGGCACACGAACCACAGCAAGTGCTATTTCAGGTGTGGGATTATTTGAGGGGCGATAGTATGGTTAACATTTGTGGTGAGCTGCAGCTTTGGACGAACCAGTTTGTTGCGGAGGTTAGGTCACCCTTTGAAGACCAGTCCTGATGGTTTAGAGAGCAAGTATTGTGTTTGCGGTGAGGAAGCCAGAATTTTGTATCCAAAGTGGAGAATGGTTACGAGTTTACTTAGACCTTCATGAAATAGGACCACCAGGGGTATATCAGAGTTGTTGACATTGGTTTCTGTTCCGGTATTAGAAATAGCTTGTTGAACTGTTTGTGGATGAGAGGCCTGGAGTAGCCCCTGTCAAAGAATGCTCTGGCTATTTGTTCACATTGTTTATTGAGATCAGTTGGTAGAGCAGATACATTTAGCCCTTGTGGCAAGACTGTAGTGTAGATTTTTTTGACATGGTATGGAAGGTAGCTGTCAAAATATAAGTACTGAAGGTTGTTGATGGGTTTGGTGTGTACAGCAGTTTGAATTGAGCCATTGTGGAGAGTCAGTTCAACATTCCAGAATATGGCATGTATTTTGAAGTATGACTAGGTGAACTTGAGCGAAATGGGTGGCATGAGTGGTTTTGAACTATTTATTACCAAAGGTTGTAAAGAAACAAAACTTTATAACTATATATTTTCACAGCTGCCTCGAAAAGTACATGTTTTTAAAATGAAATATTTTTAGTCAAATCAAAAGGTAAGACACCTGCCAAATTAAACCATCTTGCATGATGCATCTCCGGTGTGCTATGTCTATGAAGTGTGACGAAAATGTACATGTGAAGTTGTGGTTGTCAACATCCTGCTTGGAGGAGCGAGGGAAGAGATTTGGGCCACTCTTAATATTGAGGTGTTAAGAGCCGATGAGGGCAAAATGAGTGAGGTGAGTATGGAGCAGCGCCGGAATTCGAGGGTGGGGGAAATGGGAGATCCCATAGTAAACCTGCCAACCAGCATCATCGTCCGGCATAATGCCCACTTGCGAAGATCCAGGAGTGACCCGGCCAGGGATTCAACCTGGTTCACCTTGGTGGGAGGCAAGCAGTTTAACCACTAAACTAATGTGTCCCCCTGCTTAGAGGAATAAGCTTCAGCTGTCCTTAGGTGACCTCGTTTACTCCCATTACGTGGTTGGTAAGTGGAAAATGGCTTTCTAGCAACCGGTGTGTGGAATACTCGTGACCCCTCCCCCCCTTCTCCAGATCAACCAGGTTGGACTGAAACATCGTGAACACTTACAGCCACCAAAATTTTGTGAAGATCATAAAGGCACATGCAACATACAGTCTTTCCTACTCTATGGAAATGTATGCGTTCTAGCTTAATTTATACTCACTGAAGAAATAACAGTGTGATTGGCCAGCATGAGCCCAGACACTCTGTGTGCACTCTGTATGTATGGGGACTTCCTTGACAGAGCCACCTGTATGCTGGCCGGTCCCCATGGAATGAACTGGGCCAGTTTACGCTCTCGGATCCGCTGAAGGGATTTGTGGACATGTGTTGGATCTACTTCACCCTGCAACATGTAACCATAAGTTATCAATTTACCTTACTCAAAATTTAAATTCTTTTTCATAATAACTGTTTTACTGATTAAACACAATTATAACAAAACAATTAAAATCTAATGACAAAATAACTTTTTATATAATCTGTTTGCAGTTTACCAAAGTTAAATGAAAGATTAATAGATAAAAATTGAAATTGAAACTAACAAATATTTTGTTAACTTTTGGTATCCATGCATAGATAAACATTTGGATTACATAGTGTAGCGGGCTCCAGGGGTCCCGCACATGCCGAGCTAAACTTGGATAGGATATAGTTTCCTGAGCGAACCCCCTGTTTTACAAATAAGTCTGACTAACCTCTTAAAGCCAGGCTATATCAGAACCGAGCTCGCACTCCCCTCCCCCAGGCTTTCTGCAGAGTGTGAGGTGTCAACGTCAGTGTCAGAGCGACACAGAAGAACACGAGGGTCTGGGGAGCTCCGGCCCATCTGCAAGCTGTCTACGTCTTCATAGGTGAGCACCCCCAGTACCCATTCATCATATTATTGTCAACAAAGAAGTATACTAAATCAAGGAAACTATGCTGACATGTACTTCCCTATTCAAAGCTTTCATGGAAGCCATTTTACAAAATCCCAGCAAAGCAGACAAAATCAGGTATGCGGTGGCCAAATATGTTAAAAGTCATTGGGATGAAATCAAATATAATTTTAGTAAACATGACCCCAAAGAAAAGGACAGAATCGCCAAAGAAATAGAGCAATAAAATATTTTTCCTATGGCCACTATATGCAAAATTATTACCACATTATATAAAGTCAATATCAAAATTATTAAACAGGACTGTCAAACCCCACTCGAAACAACATGCATCGAACCCATGTTAAAACGTACAATTATAATCCTTCTTCATTCGGACAAATTACGTTACCTTCGAGTTTACCCCCACGCCCAAGAATACATCAAAATCGACAACGATTCTTTATTTTTACTCTGCACTATCACAGTTAATTACACCCCTTTTTTTTCACTGGCGAGTATGATCATGATCTACATTCATAAAACTTAAATAAGCCCTGCTAAATCCAGAACAAGCTGACACCAAAATACTGTCGTCTAGGCCATAGATATGAAATCACAGCCAACGGGGAAATATTTATAAAAGTTAATACACCTCAAGGCCCTTCATAACTAACACTTGTCCCACAAATGTATGTAAATGAAATCAGACAAGCCCACCAGGATACCATATTTGGGGGAAGTCACTTCGGCACCCTAAAAACCTCAAGAAAATAAAACAATCCTACTACTGGGATAATATGTCCACAGACGTAAAGAATTATGTAAAATCATGCCCCACATGTCAGAAAACTAAAGGGAGAAACACACAACCATCAGGGCAAATTACTTCTATGCCACCTCAACCCCTCCTCAAAACTTGGGCACTGGATGCAAAAGGTCCCCTCCCCACTAGAGCACAGAAAAACAAGTATATCCTCGTAATGACAGAATATGCAACTCGCTATATAGTGGCCAAGCCTGTTCAGTCTATAGACAAGGCTACATGCGCAGAATTGATCAAAAAAGTAATTCTTCAATTTGGCTGGCCCGAACAGATCCTTACCAATAGGGGAATGAGCTTCCAAAACAAATTGGTAAATCAATTTATAAAATCACTCAACATCAAGAAATTAACCACCACTGCATACAACCCACATTGTAATGGGCTTGTAGAGTAAGCCAACCAAATTCTTGGGGGACAACTTACCGCCTGTGCTAACACAGATCAAGTAAACTGGGACCTCAATGTCGATTTTATTTGTTGTAATTTCAACACTAGTATCAATACCACCACAAAATTTACACCCTTTTATTTAATGCATGGCGTAGAGACCATCCTCCCAGCACAGGTGGTAACCAAAAACACTTGCCACAAGCACACAATTGGTGTGAAAAACTCCGACAAAACAGAAACACAACCAGAGTACATTTAATACAAGCTCAGGAACACCAAACATGCCAATTTAACAAATGACACAAGAAAAGCACAATCTAAAGTTAATGACCTGGTATGGGTACAAAACAGGGTCTACCAGCAGGCATTAACACACCATTACCGTGGACCCTATAAGGTGATAAATGTATTAAAGGAAACCACGATTTGCATCCAAACAAAACGGGCGCATCCAGAACGGACACTATTTGCACCCGGCATACAAAGCCAGCTTATGTCCGTTAGAATAATAATTGTTGTGTGTATCAGATATAAGTTTCATTTTTTTTTAAATTAACACTGTATGAAAGTGTGTTACAGTAAGTATCAAATACAGCACGGAGCTACAGATGACCCACATCCACCTTACAGCCCAGCCAAGCAGCCTGCAATTCGCTGAGTCCGGTCGTATGCAGCAAAACGTATGACAGCGGGCAGCAATGCAAGGTGCAGCCAGCCTTCCACTCTGCTCAGAAGTCACACCATGTCTGTAGCCAGGAAACAAGCCGGATCCTACACCACGGCTGCAACCTGCACCACAAGCTGGCGGACCAAATTAACGCGACGTGAACCTGCAGGAGCGGCCTACCACAGTTGGCAATGCATCACGTTCCCCACGCACCGGCTTGCGCAAGCACACGGTGGGTGCCACGGCAACCGCCACCAAGGAACGCCCCCCAGGGCAAGGAGAGGGAATGGCTCACCAATCACTTGGCGGTCACGGCCATGGTGGCCATGTAGGCAATCCTTGCGCCAGTTGTGTTTGGCCAGCCAGCCACGTACCACGTGCATGCCGGTATTTACTGGTGATCTACGCCGGTGAACTTCTAATACGAAGACAGCCTGCCTATTATTTACACAATACCGCTCACAATGCACCAAACACATGAAATGATTGAACAATACTTGAACGTGGCGTGCCTGAATAGCACGTCCATGTAATGTGCCAATGCAAAATTGTTATATGCTTATTTACAGGAGGTTGAGAGCAGCATTCTACAGGAATTCCTAGATGTTTCCATCCACTCCTGCAGAAAGCGGGGAATTCAATTGCTAAGTGATGCAGCCTCCTGGTGTTGTAACGTGCTTACCAATAAGCACCTGAGAGCACTCCTTGACAACGACGCTGGACTCGATGCCCAAATCAGTGAACTAACTGATACCATCAAGGTCACTAACCATGCGCTAAATGTAACCCTAAAATTTATCACCCAGGTAGAACACCAAATTACTAACAAAGTAACCACATTGTATCAGACTATAAATGACCTGTCTAACATTCTATGCCAACAACAAACCCAAATCAACACGTACTCTAACTTTGAAAATCAATTTACATTTTTATCCACAGCCATCCTGCAACTACTAAATAATATTGTCATTGAACAGTAGTCCAAACATATGTGCAGTTATGCCAACTCAACCAATTACCCTTTAGCGCAGTCAAAAAGACCAAATTAACAAATGACTTAAACAATTTGAAACTTCAATTAAACAAATTGGGCCTCACACGCTTGCCATCCTCACCAAAGACTTACTTAAATATTACACAAATAAATTGGCTGAATGCAGTTTTTCCACCACTCAAATGATTATTAAACTACAATTGGAAAATCTTCAATATCATACCCGTACCATATCGCTTTCAAAACCACACCTGCATAATCCAATATACCATCCACCTTTGTGGCGATTGACCCAGACAAGGACATCGTCAAGGCTATAACGCCTTCGTCAGACATTTCCCCAGATGTTCTAGCCATCCCAAAACAGTCCCTCACATGCCAAAATGCACTACGTGTCAAAAACAAGCCATCCTCCTATCAGACCCTACCGAATTGTTTTCCCAATATAAGTTTCAATGTTCCCCCAACAATTTGTTCTCCATTCACCCCATCTTGCCCCACCAATACACCCTCACGAACCCCCCCCCCCCCTCCCAGAAGGCACCATGTTAAGATGCCTCAATAGATCAGCTGGGCACCATTGAAATACACATCCCCTGTGACTCACCACTTGCACTCAACTATCATTGACGTAACACACTTATGTGATGTACGGGCTCCCACAGTCCCTCTACATTGGCTACACCAACATTCATTCCACCTACAGCAACTACATCTTACAACAGATATCCATTTTTCAAGCATCACAACAGCAATTAACACATATTGGAAAATCAACCACACCACACTACCAGTAATACAAGACATGCTCTCCCACTCCACATATGGTCAGTTTCAAGGCAACTGCTTATTTTACGTTATAGACCCACTTCATTATGAATATGCCACCATGGCAATTATCTGCCTGTTGTTATTATGCACTATTACTATGTACCTTAAGCTTATTAAACTGACGATTATCCTTAATCGCATGAATACAGGTAACTAAGCAATAAGCCTTCAACATAGCCTACAGGCAATAAGTAATTTTAATATATTGATACTTTGATATATACAGAAATTATTCCAAAACATTCTACACCAGTTCAAATGCTGACAGGTAATGTCAATTTATTGATGAATACTTTCCGCAAGTATATTCTGCTGATCAATATCACAGACCATTGGCTGCATGTACAGCCACATCAAATTTTTTTAGAATTCAAAAAGAAACTTAAACAAGTTAAATTAATACTGCTCAGAAATGATTAGAAAAAGTAAAGTTACTACAGCATTGCAAACGACTGCTACAATACTCACAGATTCTACAACTTTTCGAAACCTCAGTTTATATAGATATTACTGTTCAATTAATACATAATCTATTAAATAGCTAATTATACAGAATGATAATGTATACAAGCATAATAAGTCAAAGTGTAAGTTCAGCATAGTATAATTTTGCGTAAATGTGGGCAAAGAAATTACTTGACAGTCATGTAGTAAGGTACATGCCACAAATGTGACTTATTCCCTTATTGAATTGTAACCACAGTCAGTACAAATGTGAATAAACCTATTAATATCTACTAAGGGGCATCCCCTAGCAGATTGATGAAATATATATCTAATGAAGTTAAACCAACCAAGGGTTGTAAATATAAGTTAATTCAGTTTTACCACTTCAAGTCAACTATAGTCGAAGATTATGCAATTTCAAACTGTTACAGATGTCACTACCCAGGTGTAGTTGGTGAATTCAAAATAGTATTTCAATTTTATAACAAGTAAGGCCTAGGCCTATTAGGATCAAAGAGTACAGTTAGTGAAAGAAGGTGAAAGAAGGACATGTCTTGTCATTGATAATTTTATCAGTAAATTCAAGCTAAGCTAAGTGTCTGTTATAAAAACGAGTACCAACACTGTATATTTTTCAATACTTAAGCATGCAAAACTGCATGGTGTCATCAGTTCTTTATTCCATTTATATTGTGTATGTGTCAATTCATTTCCCTACTCCCTAGTTATATAAGATTACATTAAAGGTTCACAGATAATAAAGTGATAACTCAATTACAGAGAAAATTAATTTCTCATTATTTTTAATGTATGTATATTTTGTCAATGAAATAAACAATTCAAACATTGTAGGTAAAGCTAGCTGTAGGTTAAGTCATGTCTTAGATATAAGTCTCATATGTCTTTAAATTGTATTTTCACTAAATATTAACCTGCAAAGAAAAATACATATGTGATCTTGCTAAGTGATGCTGTCTAATTCTAAGAAGAAAAATGTAAGTGTGGTACTTGAAATAAGGACACCCCATCTGCGAGGAGTGCCTATTAATAAAATCGACACCAAACAAAATAAGCAGTGAATTCTACATAATAGCACACAAACAATCTCCAAAACTCAGTGCGGCGTAAACTGAACTAACATTGTATGACGGCTTTACAAAGCGCCAAGACATTTCAACATAAAAATGCCAACCACATGATACTAATAACCAATACATTTTATTAAATATAATCTGTACAAGTAAAGTATAATATCATACAACTGTATCGTAAATGTATTATACAACTATGTTTTCCTTTTTTTGTCAATTTTAAAAAATGTTATCAATTCTAATGTACGTAGGTTAAGAGCTCCATATGGAACACACGTAAACTCCAACATCATGTTATCTGTCAAGTGTAATATCACGTCTCAAATATTAGTAATGTCACTATTGAATCCTTAGCTGTACAATTAACAAGTAATCCAATAGATTGAGTAAGTATATATAAAATCACAACAGGCCTATTTGCGGCAAAAAGGTCAGCAATTTCAATTGCGCTGCGTCTAACAATGCACACTTTCAACGTGCAGTATAGTCCACTATGGGATATAAAAATTCCTTTCACACAGGAAAACAGTAATATGTACAAACTTACTTCCTTTTGTTTTAATCTTTGTTTAACTGTAATGTTACCTCCCAAATCAAGCCAGCAGGCATCATTGATAAAATAACTAAGTGTCTTAAGGTATTACTTCCAATTAACTTCCTAGCACGTGGAGGGTGAAAAATACCACACGTGCATGAAAATTTCCCACTCTCACTTACCCACGTCCACCGCCTACTATTTCAGGGGGCTTTTTAAACATTAAATGTAGTGATGGACGTACCTCCCTCCAATCCCTGGTGTCAATACATCACGTGCATAGGTATTGGCCATTATTTAAAACTGTGTAATTCTTTTAACTGTAATATTGACTAACATTCATGTCTTGCCACAAAACATTCAAAATGCACTCATTTTTCCATGTTCAGTTTAAATGCCACAGGGCCTCGGAATTGGGTACTCCACCCTCGATGCTGCCTTAATGTATAACATGAATGCCACCACTCCTCTTCAAGATTGTCATACCCTACAACCCCAACAAGACTTGTCTCAGCTCCCAGACCCCAACAATGCGAACATAACCTCAAACCATGGAAGTCTTGGGACAACTACCTTACAGCAGCAGGGGCGGACTGCTTGTTCAACCTGGGGGTGGCGTAGCGGACTCCAGGGGACCCGTACACGACGAGTTAAACTTGGATGGAATATAGATTCCTGAGCGAGCCCCCTGTTTTACAAACAAACCTGGCTGTCCTCTTAAAGCCAGGCTATACAAGAACCGAGCTTGCACTCCCCTCCCCCAGGCTGTCTGCAGAGTGTGAGGCATCAACGTCAGTGTCAGAACGACATGGAAGAACACGAGGGTCTGGGGAGCTCCGGCCCATCTGCAAGCTGTCAACGTCTTCATTGGTGAGCATAATTCCGGCCAGGTGGTAGGGCAGCAGTCCCAATATCGACGTCCCATCTTAAAGAAGTATTAATCACGTGACAAGGTTAGGGTCTTTGTATTAACATATGCTTGTATATTCTTATAATTAACTTACCCTTTATTGTAAAACTGTATTCCCCTACGTTTGTATAATTATCTTGTCAGAGTAAAATAAAGTCAGTATTATGTGGAGAATCTTAGTGTAAGTATTGTGTCTGAATATTGTTCCATATATCCGAAGTGTTGTAATAAATGTGTGTAGTTTAATTCCATCTTTCCTTAACAGTCATTAGTATAAGCTACCCCTAAAGTAAGCCCCTACCTAACTAGAGAGATTGCGCCTAGGAGAGAGTGGTAAGAGCGATCAGCTTAAATACAGAAGAGGTCGCAGGTGTTAGGTAGGCAGGTCGTTACAATATTAAGTGATATCAATTTATATTAACATATTTGATTTCATGTTATCTGTGGATATATATGTGTATAGATCATAGAGACAATGTGAGGAAGAATGCACATGCCAGTTGTGCAATTACTATTTCTACGTTGCAATAGTGAATAGCAGTTTTTCCATTAGATCAGAATTTGTGAAGTTACCACTTTTCTTCTGACCAAGCTGTAATGCAACTATGATACAGTTAACTCTCGATTCTAAGACCCTTCATGGTACCCGGGAATAGGGTCGTTTTTTCGAGGGGGTTATTATTCCAGGAGTATTAGAATTGAGAGTTGACTATATGTACAAAATTAGAACATTAATGATTTTTTTTATGTGAAAGCTAAGACACCCACTGTACTATGAGCCTGGATCAAGAACTAAGAGCCAATAGGCACACAACTCAAGTGATGGCAACTTCTTGTCACAAGTGCTAAAAAGGAAGATGTGAACAGAGTTCCACTAGAAGTGTGGTCCCCCAAAAATTTATTCAGATAAATGATGGAGCTCCCCTTTTGCAGTCTCTCCCTTCACAGGCTATTGGTGCATGCTATATATTTACTTTTAAAATTAATGAAACCATTACACACTACATTTATTAATACATTTCAAGTTGTATAATGTATATATTATAAATTTTGAAATTTATAACTGTGAATTATTTTACAAAGAATATCTAATATTTTGTCCACTATAGATTTAAAAGTGTTGAAATAAGTAGTTATAAATGGTATGTTTTGCTGCACCTGGCTGCTGACTGCAGACGAGGGTATGACTGACCATCAACTTGGATGACGTCAGACAACCATTTCTCCATTTTTCCTTCCTGCTCCTGGTGTCCATTTTCGATTTTCGACTTCACGTTCTTGCATTCCCCAAGTATTCTTGATCGCTTGTCCATCCTACCAAATGTGTTCACTTCACGTTCTTGCATTCCTTCCTACAGAACAACCCACCTTCACGCACGTGCATTTTGTCCCCTTGTCCCCATCAGGATGCCAACGGCAATCTAAGACCCTCTTCCTACCTCTTGATGCTACATCATGCTTGTGCATTCCTTCCTACTGAATGACCCAATATCATTCTCTTGCATTCCGTCCCCTTGTTCTGCCGGGACGCCAGCCTAAAGCCCCTTCCTACCTGTCGCAGCTACATCACGCTCTTGCATTCAGAGCATACGGTTGTCCCCTCAACCCCACCAGGATACCTGCCTAAGGCCCCTTCCTACCTCTCGCTACTACATAACCATGCTCTCACATTCTGTCCTGTTGATTTTTTTAAGTCGTTTGTGAAATAAAAAAAAATGGAGGCACGCAGGGATTATTCCGGCCACCCGTGGATCTCCAGTCCGATGCCATGACCACACGACTGACATTGCAAGAGAAATAATATGATAAGAAATAACATATATGCATGTATTGGCCTTACATACACATTATGTAAGTTCACGTGCACGCACTAGACTGCCACTGGCTATGGAGCCATTGCATGGTTATGAGAAGAAAATATAGTAAATATTAGCATTGGCCTACACACTCCCCAGACAATAAATACACCACGTGGCCACATAATAAAACTCCCTGACTTTTCCAGGTTTTCCCGGCCAAATTTGAATTTTTTCCCTGACTCTTGATGGCACGGTATATACAATTTCCGACAACATTAACACATAACTTAAACATGGGCAAAAAGATGTGTACTTCACCTACCTGTTAGTGTTCTCCATGTAGAGTTGAATGATAAAAAACAATCCATACAACAGGAATAAAACATAAGTTATTCATTGTTTTTTCTAAGTAGAATCAGAGTCAACTAAAAATATATTATGAGTAACTGGCCAGGAGTATTTTGGGTCCTAATTAGGCCCTAAAGCCTTGATTTCCTCTTCTATCAGGCTAATTTCATTATTGGTTTCTTCCAACTGTTTTTTCTTCTTGTTTTCCCCTTCCTTGACAATTTCCTCTCTTCTTTTCTTTTTTTCTCTCGCTCAGCATACTATTCCATCTCATCTGCTTTTTGTTGTTTCAAAGCTTCTCCGAATATCGAGATTGTGCATTACGAACAGAATGCACGCACCAAACCCTTCGTAATACTCATTTTCTCCACACCACCTGCTGCTAACACTGCATTGTAAACCTGCCTAACAGCAATCAGAGAAGTGTCCCTTTGGTTTTTCACTAAGCTCTCTTTATTAATGGAAAATCCTCTCTCGAGACTAGCATTACCGTGCGAGAGAACGAAGACAAGTTTCAAAAAAGAAATTAAGTTTTCGTAATTCCCATCATGAGGGACAACAGCCATCCACAAGGTGTCCAACCTGCCTACATGAGTGAAATCACTCATTAGGTTCTTGATGTGCTGCAGGTTGCACACTGCTTTAAACTCCCGCTGAACACTGTCTGCCTTTACACCGCACATCCAATGATTCTGTACTAGTACATTCAGTGAAGACGTTTGTTCCTGATAGTAGGTTGCAAACCAATAGAGGTATCCAAACATGAAATTCCTTTGGTAAGCAGGAACTTCAAAATGTCTGGTTTCACTAATCTTGTCATTGTATTCTTAATGACAGCACACAATGATTCGTACAAAAGAGGTGCCAATGGAGCATCGGACTGAAATCGAGTAAAGAACCCTTGCTACAGTCTGAAACAAAACAAATTTAGCTTCCAAAAGACGATCTTTGACAGCCTCCGATAAAATCTTAAAACTCTGACAAGTTGGGGCTTTCTTCTCCATGTTCACATGCTTTACATATTCTCTAATACCAGGTAACATTGCTGCAGCTCTTTCAGCTACTCTGACATTTTCTAACCATCTTATAGCACAAAATTTCAAAGGAAACAGGCTTGAAGATGAAACAACATCTTTAAACTCATGAAGAAATTTAAAATTAACATTGGGCCCGTCCATATTTATACCTTAAAAAACTTATGTGAAAGACTGTAAAAGATTATTTGCTGTGGAATGCCCCAAAAATGCAGATGAAAAAATATCTGGAGCAAAATGGATTGGTTTGTCTATTCCAAAAGTGAACTGAAATATCAATTAGTCCTTTTCGAGCCACCTTATTTAACGACTCATTGAATCCTACAACAAGATGGTTACACTCCAAACGTTTTAGCAGTTCATTGTGGAAGTATGGTACTAAACCATATAGAATTATATATCCCATTTTGGTTCTTTGTAATTGCAGCCTACTTGCAATAGCTGAATCAGGAAACATGCACTTGCACCACGGACAACTTGTTTACTCATGTTGCTTAGAGAAAATTTAGTTCTGCATAAATCACAAAATGCTGAGTTGCTGTCTTCTTTCACTGCCTTCAGCCATGAAAAGCTAGGATCAAAAAGCCAACTTTGCTTCTTCCCAGACATCAGGATTACAAGAGCACAGACATTTTAGCGTAACAAAATATGAAAAGCAATAGTAATAATTTTGTACTTTGATTTTAAAATCCGCTAAACCTAACGGAAATTCCCCTATTTCAGCAACACTGGTTCCAAGCCTTGCATATCACAATAAATTCTTAAAGAAGTACTTAGTTTGCACGTATTCTTGCAATTGTAGCAGGGCCCTTAGTTCGCAACAATCACGCCCCATTTAAGAAAGTAACCTTCATAAATCTTGTTACATTAACACCAAACGCAATTATTAAACTGATTGTGAAATTACGCGTGCAGTAGTTACGCAACAACTGTAGCTTTACAAAATTTCAATGAAGAAATGTTACAGCCTTGCAGGTAAAAACACTACCGCAAAAATAGAAAACAAAAAGCAGGTAATGGACGCCATTGGCTAGCGCACAAGGCTAGCGCCAAACTGCATATCCACAAATTTCTTTTTTACACACGTGCATTGATCTTTAAAAAACACAACGATTATTTCCACGTCAGTGGTGAAAAATACACTTTGCAATTACATATTTTACATATATTGCAGTCTCGAATACATACCACAAAATAAAATACACCCATAAATCAAATTAACAAGCTGTAAACACGGAGCTTCGACAAAACACTGTCCCTGCTCGCTATCTTTCGTCGTTAGCTTCCGTGACCTTTAGATAAGGCTCACGTATCCAATTAGCATGGAACCAAATTTTATGATTAGCGCACATTTTCGTTCCAGCTTCAGATTTATGTTTTGAAAACTGAAATGATGTGTAGAATTACATTATTAACCACAAATAAAATTTCCATTTGCGGATCGCTGGAAAGGAATGGTTGCTTCAGTTTATCTGTAGCGTGAAAATTAAGCGACTACCATTTTCTCTCCAAAGTTCCCCCCCAAAGTTTGAAGACGATTGAGTTAGGCTGCTATGGCCAAGCTACAGCAACCGATACACAGTAATGATTTTATGCATATCACAGGAGAAATTTGAGCTGTTAATGCATTACTGCAATGATCGTTTTAAGAGAAACGTCTTCAAGAAGTTGATGTAATTGAAACAAATTCCAGGTTTTTACAAAAAATTCCCTGACAATTCCCGGTTTTTCCCTGACCACCAAAATTCTCAGACAATTCCTGGTTTTCTCGGTCTGTGGCCACCACGAACCAGCATCACGTTAAAGGCAGCAGGCGCTGTGTCCACGTGCACGTGCCACACACACAGGCTTATTATACGTATGTAAAAAGAAAATATATAAAATTAATATCGTGAAAAAATACAGACATTCTAACATTTAAAAAAACAAGTAATTTAAGTAATTATATACATATAAAAATGTGACAAGGTCACGACTTGTAGATAAACATATTTGTGTAAAAGAGAAAATCAATAGTGTGAAAAAACGCCACCCTTCTAACACTTTGCCATGAATTCAAAAGTGCGAACACACCACTGTATTGCAAACTTGTCTGCACTTGTGTGCATAGTCACTACATCGCAAGTGCATGGGGAAACAATATTTACTCTGTAACAACAAGTCGAAAAAACAATCCTGGCTCTGCTCAACCCAAATGCAATTATAAGTGCGGCAAAGCAAGGACACGCACTGCATAATGATTGCCTCAGATGACAACCGGCCGAATGGGACACAATAACATTGATGCAGACATCCCCTCCCCCCATAATGGTGGCACAGACAGCCATCTCCAGCGCCACACCCCAATCCATTAACCTTAGCTATCAGACAGTCTTGAATTTTTAACGAGATGAGCACCTGCGCCCGGGCGCAGACGCAATTGAGAGATAGTACCAGCAATTGCACCTGGGTGGTGGAGCCCAGACAGAATTCACTTAACCAGGGTATGTACTAACTTGGAGATTTGAAATTCCAGTATATTCCAGTATAATTACATTATATTTCCAGTATGACTTAAAAATTTTTGTTTTATTAAATTTTCATGCTACTAGCATTTCCCAGTCTATCCAAATAATCAATTGTACTTATTTTGACACCATAATTTTCCAGAACCATATACAGTAGATATATAGTCCATTCCCGATTGAAAGCGACTTATGAAAATCAATCTTTGAAAAAACATTCCAGGCTTAACATGTCAACCTATTTTTTTTCAATAACATGTATTCCACAAATATATAACACTATGGTCAACTTTAGAGTACTGTGTTATTCAATAAACAAAACTTTACCTTAATATCGTCTATAACTTGTAATATTTATTTCTTTTTAAATATGAATTAACAACAGCGAAAGCAGCAATGTATTGGCAACGGGCGGTAAGAAATAGTTTACAGTTAAATATTATTTTAATCTGGTTTTTTAGTATACTATTTGTAAATTTAGGTAGCTCCGATGGCAACATATCTAATTTTTACAGTTTAAAATAACAGCGGAAAATATTGTGAGTAGGCCGTAATGGTACGGTGTTGTTTTATAGAACGAGAGCAATTTTGAAGCAACTGTCTGCTGAGCGAGGCGCCACTTTCTCTCTCTCTCTGTCTTTGTCTCTTTCACACTCGGGAAGTTTCACTTCACTAGTATGCAGAAATAATTGTACATGTTTTCAATTGTAGCATATTTCATACTTATTACAGCAAAATAATGATTTTTGAATTTGTAATTTACAACTCAAAAGAGATTTCGATATTTGAATACTTATTTAAATATATTTAGATACGATGGCGGGGCAGAAACAAAGTGAAGTTGGCAGACGTGGCGAGCCGTGACATGGCATGTTGCTGTTTTACCAAACGAAGTGTAAATTATTCTTACTCCGAAAAATACTTCTAATTACCACATTGTGTTTGTAGAAATGTTTATTAAACCTACTCAGGCAAGTTACGATGTTGTAATAAATCTGTGTTTCCACAGCAGTAATAAATATACTGTGATGTGTGTTTCGTTAATCATTGCGTCTATGAAATAGCATGCCTTTGTGCATCGTGAGCGATACGCTGGCCGCGTGTGTGTGATTTCAAATATTTGAAATTAACTATTTATACGTTTTAAATGTGAACTGTTTTTATGGCGATGTTATTAATCTACATCCAAATCTGTTTACTTATCACAACGTTGTACCTTTGCCCTGGTGGATGTTTCAAACACAGTCGTGTAACGTGATTTACCACCAATCAACAAAATAACCAAGCCCAGCCCCCATAAATTTCAATAAACCTAATACACAGTAAATAGCAATACATATAAATATGAGCGGAATAAAAGTTATGGTAGGCTTATATGTGTGCATGCTAACCACTATATTTTAAGTTTTTATAGCAAAAAATGAGCGACACGAGTTGCGTGCTTGATTTTAATGTCGCTTTATCGTTGGACTGGCTATTCCTTCGTTATTCGAACTGAGGCCATCCTTTTAAAGAAATAACCTAAGACACACCAATAACAAAGTTAAATAATACTGTTCATTACCCCGCAGTTGCAACAGTGTTTAACACAGTCGCTGCAAAATATTAACGTGCATTACGTGTAATGTGCTATGTTGTGGAAAACAAATATGTTACTGTAACGTAAGGCTGTACCTTGTCACTTCCACGTAGACGGGGGGAGGGGGAGACGAAAGCAGGTGAGGAGGAGGGTTGAATGAAAGATGCAATCTTAAGGACCGTACATGGCTATCCACTCACAAAGATATAAAAGCTTGCCCGTAAATTAAAAATACCCAATTACCAAAAAAAGTTCATTGGTGACAGCCCACTATGCTGCTCATGGCAAGTTGAGTGCAGTATATTAAACTTGGATACCACCCTCGGGTTGGGCACGCATTGGATTCCATATAAAAAGTGTGGCAATAGGGCAGAATACTATGATAGTTATGATCATTTAAGAGAGACACCCAAACCAAAAATGTATTTGAGAGGTGCAAGATTACATTGTAACTATGAGGCAGAGCAACTGCCTAGAGAATGGAATTGTGAACACTTATGTCTGTGCTTCCTTGCAAGGTAGACTATACGTAACAAGGATACATTACATGTAAGAATCAGTCATACCTTTAACCCTGATTGTGTTGGCAATGGCACGGAAATGCAGGCCGCACACTTCCCGCTGCTCAACCTGGAGGAGGTGTGGTCTGTCACAATAATTGATTTTCAAATGTCATTTTCTATACCAAACATAGATGAATGCAATAGCATGTTTTGATTCAAGGAGAACAGTAAGAGAGGCGAGGTACATATACCCACAGGTTCGTATGAGACTGAAGATATAGGTGAGTACCTTAAGCACACACTGGAATCGGATGTGACGATGATGCTGCGAGGTAACTCCAACACACTACACAGTGAACTGTACTGTACCACCCAGATAGACTTCACGCAAAGTGACATGCTCGCTGCTATGCTAGGATTCATGAACGTGAAGAACAACGTGAATAAAATGCACAAATACACCCTGCTGGTAAACATTTCCTCCATCAACGTTATAACAATAAACTGTAATTTGGTTACTGGCTCATACCTCAACAGCCAGCCCAGCCAAATACTACACAAATTTCAGCTCTTAAGACCTCTATGTTAAGAGCTGTCCAAATCTCTTCACTCACTCACTACACGAATTCTCCGTAACAGTGCCACAGAGCTTTAAATGGGTAGATGTACTGAAGACTTCAATTTAAGTTCTGATTGTTAGGGAATGTGTACACGGCGATCATCTCTACAGTAGACCATGACAGTCATTTAAATAATTTCAGAGGTGAGAAAATAACAGTTTGCCTACATGTGATAGAGTACTAAGGTAATAAAAGCGGCATACCGTACCAAACAGGAGGTCAGTATGAGGCGAGTGTCCAGCGTGCTAACATCTGAAAACATGTGTTTTCTAAGAAGATTGTGACTGTGTCAACAATATGGACGTGGAAATATTAAACATCGCGGAGCCGGCAAACTTCAAAGACGTGATCACCAAGGAGGAAATCCATTTGTACATTCTTTATCTGCTAGGTTTAGAAGTACCCTTGTCCGAGGTTCGGATCCCGGTACAAAACCAAGATACATACACAGTGTCATGTATTTCCTATTTGAGGTTCCAAGGTACGATTACAAAGGCAGTTAACACAGTACCAAAGACAATGAAAAGAACTTGAAACTGAAAACTGCACATAAGTAGAATCGCATACAAGCTGAATGTTTGTGAAGTGGATGCGATATGTTGGAATTACGGCCACCATTAATAATTACCTCTTGCTGACACACAACCAGCTGCCAGCAGCTGAAATGGCAGGCTGGGGGATTGAAGAGGACTTTAAGGTCAATCCCTATCTATGCTAATGGAAAATTCTAAGTTTGTATTCAACTGGCCATGTTGTTAGGTTTCATTGACTACAAGCACGTAATTATTAATTCCAAGCAGGAGCTAGTTATTCTCATGGCTAACACACAAGCGAACACAGTGCTGGATACTGCAGCTGCACCGAAAGTCATGATGCAGGCGATACAATCTATTGAATGGTTGCTGCAACAAATTCAGGTGAAAATGTCAGAACAGGTGAAATTTATGAAATATGCAATGAAAGGCAAGAACGTCAATATGGCATTTCTCTTGTAGAGTTTCGAAACGTACCCTAGTATGCCATGCTCCGTTAGCATAAATTGGAATGTCAAAACGAGTTTTACAAGCAAGAAGCTGCGCTACATAATTGTTGTGTTCCAGATAGGCAAACTGAACGTTATAAATGCGGACAATTCCAAATTTGATCATGCGAACAGAAAGAACAAAGTTTTCCTCATCTAGGAGTGTTACCCAAATAGAGACTTAAACATAGATTTCTCAAACTGCATATATATGGTACTGTACAAAATGTACCCTGACTTTCAGAGAGGGTACTATGGGCAAACACAGTCGCCAGTGCTGGAACCTGCCGAATTTATAAACACTGCCCCCCTGTTGGTGTTTGATGTTAGTAAACAGTATGATAGAACAAGGACAAACATTATTGATTGCACAATTGAAATGACGACCTCAGAGAATTTCCCAGCCAACACTCATGCCTACGACTTATTAATTCACGATAGACTGGTCACATACAATGTGCATGACAGAATGGTTAAAAAACCAGCGTTAAGTGGTAACTATAGTCAATTCACCATCCGACCATCACACAATGTTCGCAAATGTTCAGGACTGCATGTCTCAGTGCGGTTTCATAATTAAATGCATCTGCATAGCGTATGTAGAAGGCAGAATAGCTACAAGTACATTTCTACCATCATTTCCATGGTGCGTACTCAACAGGAAAAGTAAGGCGACAAATATGTTGATGTAAAAACACTAACACTGTCTTAATTGCAACTATGGTAATGTGGAATATGATAAAATACATAATGTACTTACCTCTATGTTCACAGTGGAGGCTGACAGTGTAATGGTCTTTGTGACAGGCCTGCAACAGAAGTGATGGCTGAGTATCTATTGCGGTGCAAACACAGTACTATGTTATGTGTAGACAGAATATGACTGTCCATTACGAGCACTGAAGGCTCTGTACATGAAAACCAACCACGAGAGTGACGCGTTCAGGCTAGGCCAATCATATTCATTCATGATCACACTACTGCTAAGGATGTGGGCCATGGAGTGCAATATATACCAAAGTAATGGTGGGGGAGGCGGGGGGGGGACAATACTAATTACCTAACCAGAGACAAGATCAATACTGACTGAGCGACGAGGGCCGACCACTGAACTACACATTAGCACAATGGATGGGTTAAGAGCGAATTTCAATGGTAACACTCAGTATAGGGCACTGACAGACCTGATTATCGACAAGCGGTACGTGGCATTGGACGGCAAATGCATTACGTGTATGATGAATGCTGAGTTTCATGTACGGTTTAACGCCCCGCTACATCCAACTAATCACAGAGAGTGATATGGTGATGCTCAATGGGATGACGGTCCACATTGTCTATGTCAGCATTAAACCTATTGCTAATGGTAAGACAATGCATGTGCTCGAATTTTCATAATGTGGGTGTACATACGAAGCAAAACAGGCTCTCTCTCTCGCACTTATCACATTAGAACGCCGGCTCTCTAACCATGTACAGTGCATTTAACCCGCTGGACATGAGCAGGTACAGTGATGTTACAATCAGGTACCAGCGTATTCACTTCAAACCTCCTGGACTGCCTAAGCAAGTGGAATTCTGCACCATACTAACACTGGGCGAGTCAAAAGTTGAAAACAAAAAGTAATTCTTAGCATTATACCGAAAACACGCAGTGTTGTTGCATGTCTCGTGTACTACCTGAGGTCGGATACTGAGCTGCCTTGTAGCATTGCAGCTTTGATAGCCTGTGCAAACAAAGTGAATATACGCCAGGTATGGGTTATGCAGTCAATTGCATATGAGCTGTACCATCTCACCAGTGGTGTAATTACAAGTTAGATTGAGACTTGTACAGGCAAACGCACACGAACATCATATGAGGTGTACTTAGCTACAATAATAATTTAAGTACGCCATCATGTATAAGAGGCAACAAGTGTTACATCTCACCCACAGTAATCGGCAGTGCAGCATTCAGTAGACAACCACCGCAGACGTCACCATGAGCAATACATTGGACAAACATGACTCTGTGCAGTTTCGGCCGGAAGATGTGAATTTGTTCAAGAGGTACTATATTGGGTACAAACGAGTGGTATTTAAACCAGAGCTTGGATATGAGCAAGTGTTGATATGTGATGACGAAAATCATATGTGGGGATACCATGACGTGCAGGATAATTTCCATAGTGAGGTTCTGCCATGCCACAAATACGATCAATGTACCATCATCAATCTCCGACCAAACAGTCAGCTACCCACAAATGGACACATTCTCTGAGTGTGTGCAGAATTTGAAGATATAAGAGAACTGTGATGCGAGAACAGGCAAGCAGACTTTGCCCTACGCGATGAAGACACTGGTACAATCTGTCTGTTGACCAAAGTGTGTACAGGTCACATACATACCACCAAGCTGGAAGACTACAGAAACAAATGGATCCTATCCTGCTCGGCGAAGGTCTGTTGTGTATATAAGTGAATAAAGTAATTACTTACATGTGCGTGTGGGCAGTACAGCATGGACAACGAAGCCTCGAATACGGACAGCACAATGGTCCAGGGCGAACTAACATGCCGCAAGTGTAACTGTTGGGAAGCTATTTGTATCCTTGTTGCACGCCTTCTAATGCTAGTGGCCGAATGCCTGAAGTAGTGGTGGTGGCCGGGAGTCTCACGCAAAAAAGAGTTATTTAAGATTGACGCGTGCCTGCCCGGATAGGCTACTAGGTACGATAGTCGAAGATTTTGTCTGCTAGACCAAAAGCGGGGTGGTCTATGTTAATAGACTGCAAGAGACAAGGGGTGTTGGCTAGCACCTACTTATTATTGCTTCTTGGATGCTGTGATCGTAGTGGGTTTTACCCAGACGTAGCGAATTTGACCAATGCTGAACTGGCAATTCCCCAAGTGAGATTCGTTTGTCCAGAAGTGGATGTTACCCCAGCCGAATCCTGTAGCAGTGCAGGTTAACAATCCTTTTACCACAGGATGGCACGACGGATGAATTCGGATACAAGGAGATACAAATATGATGATTACCAGGGAAGCCGATACTGACTTGTGCCTGAGTTGGGCGGCGCGGTCCCGTTCCGCCTGTTGCTCCGGAGTGGGTTGAGGAAGTGCAATCAACTGTCTGGCGGCAAGGAATGCTGCATATTGTTCCCTACGTTTACGACCATGCCTATGTTTGTAAGGCATCGAGTCTCTGCTTACAGTATGCTAAGTACGCCTTAACATAAACAAACTAAACACAGTTTATAGGGTCAGTCCAGTTTTGGCTTGCTGACCAGGATCTGTTAAGTATCCTCTGATCCCTCACGCATGCGGGCCGACCAGAGACGGGGAGCTGTTTGGGTCACCAATATGGCCACTGGATGTGCGTTCACACGAGAGATGAATGGCAGGTCTCAAGCTACAGATATCCCAGCACTACCAATGGTGTGGGATAAAGTAATAACTTGAGACTGTTTCTTATACCTGGGTAAAGGTGTTGCTAGTGGTTATAGCTCATCTGTTCCTCCTGCCGGCACTGGTACAGTGGCAGTTGGAAAGCAACAGGTTGCCATCTAACGGGTGTGTAGACAATATGATGGACCCCTGAGGGGCACCTGCTGTTGAAGTTAAATTGGTTATATCAATTACCCGGTTCTTGTCAATGGTGTACGTGACAATCCGTGTAGCACGCAAACAGATAGATACTCTCATATATAAAAGTGGTAAGGTAGGAAACAAAAGTGTTTTTTATTAATGATTCAATAAACATGCGACGCATGCTACCTACTACCAGACAATTGAGTGCTGAAGGTTACTGAAGGTTACTTCGCTGGCCAGGTGTAGGGGACCTGATTCTAATGGAACAAGCGGCAAAGAAATATCTAAACGAGAAAAGATACAATACTTCTAAACTGGTCTAAGAAAAGTGCCTAGAGGAGACAAACTGAATTTAACGTGTTCGTGAGTGTGTTCGCTGGTTGACGTTCGTCGACGGTGAAGCAGCCGCAGGGAGCGTACTTAATGCTTCAAAGTTCTCTAGAGGTCCAAGCACTGAGCAGTGCTGTGGAAAGTCGTGAGAGAAGAACAAGAATGACTCTCAAACTCGGCAGCGTCCTGACTTATATAGTGGAAGCTTGTAGGATGCCGGCACGGGGTGCGGGTGAGACGTGACGTCGTCCTGCTTTGGCTGGCGTGGGAATACTCTGGTCAGCGTTTATGCTTCTTGCCTCGTCGGTGGCGCTCAGCCTTGCCCAAGGTCTGGGTAGCTTGTAGGCTCTCAGCACGGAGTAGGGGGGAGGGGGTGTGCCTGCCGGGTTTCGTATCTTCCAGATGAAGAGAATACATTCATAAATTCCTGAAGGGTAGGCAACGTGTCACTCACGCCTGTAGTGGTGGGAAGAGGTACTCTTGGCGATGAGTCGTAATCGTATTAGATTAGAAGTATAAGTGGCACGCGTCAATTTCTACGTATACATATCCAGCACATCGCCATCAGTGATCCATCAACAACCACAATGATGAGCATGCCATTCCAGCCAGCATCCATCTACACCAGTGTGACCCCAGGGCATGGCATAATCACCTATGATGTTGGGGATGCAGCTGAGGGGCAAACGTACACTGAGAAGTGAGATGGTGCAGAACATAGGATGCTGGCTCACATTCCGATGATGTCCAAGCACAGTCAGCAGCAAAGGGAGTGTATGCCGCCGGGGAGGTGCACTGTCCAGTACATAAGGGAGGATATGCAGCTGCAGTGTAACGACGATGAGGTGGTAACACACGCATTGCTACAGATACTATTCAGTACCCCCTCACCTACTACAACCCAGCAAGGTCATCGTCGCTACCAGTCATCAACATTGTCGACGGTGACCTTCCATCCATCACCGATGCACCCCCCTGGAGGACACCAACCAGCTTCCCGATATCTCCCCCATGATAGATGCCCCCGCCCAGCCACCAGTCAGCACTAGTGCCTCCCCCGAGCCGCAGATGCAGACGCCAAGGCGCAAGCAGCCGGCAAGTGCGGCAGCCGACATCACCACCACCAGCCACCCACAGATGCCGCAGGCCGGGAGGTACCGCCCCACCATCACTTACCCAACGTGGGTGCACTGACCATCTCGGAGCAAAAGGAGGTACTCTTGACGTTTATTCGCAACCCTGTTAGATACTTTGTAAAGACTGTTTTCTTTCTCTCTCTCTGTGTGTGTGTGTGTGTGTGTGTGTGTGTGTGTGTGTCACAGCGGACACGCTCCATTAGGCTTTGTAATGAATATAAAGTGTAGCTTGTCCATACAGCATAAGTAGGTATGTAGTTTGTAAAGAGGAGACATTGGTAATGCTGTTTTTCAAGTGTGTGTGTTGTGTGTGTGTGTGTGTGTGTATATATATATATATATATATACATATACATATACACACACACACACACACGCGCGTGTAATCACAAAAATGCTCATTAGGTTTGCAATGAATATAAAGAGTAGGTCGGAAATGCAGTATACGTAGATATGTAGTGCATGTGAGAGAGGAGAGAGATGATTGTAATGTGTAATTATTCCAAATGTACATATCTGTAATCACACATATGCTACCATTAGGTTTGCATGAAATAAATATAAGGTGTGTACGTTATTGCAGTAAAAAATTATCATAAGTACATATAATGTTTTCAAGTGCATGTGTAATCACACATGCCCCATTAGGTTTGTAAGTACGTTGTCATTGCAGTAAAAGGAATCATACGTACATATATAATGTTTTTCTAGAGTACATAAGTGTGTAATAACACATGTTGCATTTGGTTTGAAACTAAGTATAACATGTAGATTTTCAGTGCTGTAAAAAAGAACCATAAGTGAATGTAATGTTTTTGTCAGATCTATGTGAGTAATCACGCTCCATTAGGTTTGAAATGAACTATAAAGTGTATGTTCACATTGCTACATGTGGTGAATGTAATGTCTCTTTCAAGTACACACAAACACACACATTCCATTAGGTTTGAAATTAAATATATAAGTAGTAGGGCATAGTAGGTTCATGCGCACAAGGATCTGGCTTGGTGGCTCTCGCTAGCCTGCAGCATGGGTCTGATTCAGTGGCTCCGGCCACCATCTTGGAATTTTCTCTCAAAACAATCACTTGTTTTTACCCAAAAATCACTCAAGAAATCAATTATTTTACCCAAAATCAATAATTTCCCCTAAAAATGTATGAAAAAATTATTTAATAATTATGAAAACATTCCATCCCTCTGCAAACAATCTTGGTAGCCAGTATGTCATTTTCCACTTCGTACTCTATCATTCTGTGTTGTTTTTTATGCTCCATCATTCTGTGTGTGGTGGCTTTCTCTGAGTGCTCCTGATCCCCTTTCTCTCTTGTCTCTCTCATTCCATTTCTTTCTCTTGTTGCCTTCTTGGTAGGTGTCACAGCCACCCCATTACTCATTTTCATTCGACCCCACTGTCTACGTAGGTCGTTCATAGTCTGCTAGGGGTGCTGGTGTATTAGTACACCCACCAGGTGGCAAACATATTTGTTTATGTTTTATAAAGTATAGGTGATGCTAATTAGTTGTGTTTGCTACATCCCCTCCATATTGGTTAATATTTTCTACACATAGGTAGTCTCGATTATACCGCCTGCTATAGGCCTATACCAAATCGCGACATTGACCATCCTGCAAAGTGCGTAAACTGTCATATTAATTTTTTTTTTTTGCTTTATTTGTCAACAATATTATTTTTATTTAAAATAAATAAACACACAAGAAACTTTTTTACATACAATTTATTGTACACATAGTATAATTTACACAATCTGCAGAAAATCAATTTTTTTTATTAATCTTCCTCGGTATGTCTGCCTCGACGACCCAGGAATTGAAATGGGCAGGTAAACCCCACCACTTGACTTGCGCCCTTCCGTTACGTCGGATCAGCACCTTCTCCATTAAATACACAATTGGAAATTTCGTCGGCTAGATCTCCTCGGTGTAGAAACTGCCATGGATGGGTATGTTGTTCAGATCTTCGAGATAATAGGTCCTCAGAGCGTAGTTGCGTATACGTCGTACATGAAACAGTTTGGGGCTCCAATTCGCAGTGAACCCTTTCTCGAAAGGCTTGTGTGGTTCCTTCTTCGGAACAGCATACATGGTCCGAACCATGAAGTCTGGCTTCATGCTAGTGTTAGAGTGCAATATAGAATTATATTCGCAGACGAGTTTCAGGAGTAGCTGAAGGCACTTGTAATTTCCGTTCACTGCGAAATGCTTTCCACATCGGGCCTTGAAATTTGCATTGTAGAATTTCTTGCCCTAGTCGGTTCGCAAATTGGTCGGGATGCTTCCTTCGCCCAACACATCTGCCATTGCCTCAGTGACGTCTCGTGTATTCTTCGGCTTGACTGGTCTGACCCAGGCAAATTCGCTATAGGCATTGATGACTGTCAACATGTAGTGGTGGCCTTTATTCGCACGAGCATATGGTATCATCTTGACGAGGTCAGCTTGAAAAAGGTTGTTCATTCCACAAATCATGACTTTGCGACAACAGTAGTTTCACCTGGCGGCAGCATGCAGTTCGAGGACGGTTCCCAATCAATTCATTGTATGTAGCACGCCTCCTTAAGTTCTTTGATGATGGATATAATTTCGTTGGAGAGCGAGTAATTTTCAACACTTTGCGAAGTAAGCAGTAGCTGCAGCCTATCCACCAGTTTGTTCAAGTTGTCCCAAATCACGTAGTCAATGTTCTTCCCATCGCCTACCTTCTTCAGACCTTCGCGAATGTCGAATTTTCATGATCTTTGTCCTTATCAGCACCTGTCTCGGGATTGTTATCTTGGTAAAGTGTGTGCATGAGTTTGAGCAAAATAATGTATTCCAGCAGGTTGGATTCTGTAAACTTCTTAGACTCCTTGTGAAATAGAAGTTCATATAGCCCAGAGGTTCTAAGTGTCGTGTAATCACCAACTTGGATGCTCCCACCTGGTAGAAACTCTATTTCACCAGCACCGAGGAATCATTTATCATTATGCATGTATACACATTGTCGTATCATTATTATGAGATGTGTATGATCGTAGATTCCGACGAGCCAGAGGATTAGATTTAAGGGCTTTCTTCTATCCTTTTTCTGGTGTGGCAAATCCACATCCAATCCATCATCACAATCTGTCAGTACATCATGTTTTTGTTTCTTCAAAGGCTTAGCAGTATCGTCGACTCTGGTCTTCACTGCTACGGGTGCTTCATCAATCTCCCTGAGTACATTGAGATGATGAGTAATGGGCTTAAAAATTTCTTCATTTATAAGGCCACATGAAATTTTAGATTTTTTGGCGAGCAAATACTTTGAGCGGACAGACAGAATAGCCAAATGTAAGTCGCTGGCAATGTCCGGCATTGTACTGAATAAAAATAGTTACTGTTGCTTTCTTTTATAGGTTTAGTCGTGAATCTCCCCCAAAATACTTTCAATCTTGGCCAGGCATTTGCTACACATATCCAATATGACCCTGCTGTAATTTTGAATATCCGTTTTTGTAGTGAGGTGAGAAGTCAAGGTAGCGAATGTATACTCTATGGAATCTTCAGGTCCTTTAATTTCTCTTCATTTTGTGCAGATGCCACATTCAATCTGTTGGTAATTTGCCTTTGAACACATGTTACATGCTTGTCCATGGCCACCATATCGCAGACAATCTTGGTCTTCACACAATCCAATCTTAGCACCGAGCTCAGAAAAGTGACAAAGAATGTGATTTGTTCAGCAAATATACTGCGTAGTTCCGAGATGAAGCCATTCATTACCAGTTTTGAGGACGATATGTATAGCAGCAGCATCTTTGGATCGTTCGAGTTTACCAAAGTTTCAAATTATTCTTCTATCAGCATCAGAAGTTCCATCGTTTCTTGGTATGAGACAACTTCAATCTTCGTCTTTGTCAAACCACAGCTTGAGGCTACTCTGCCCGAATTTCAATATGCTGTAACTCATTCTCTACCATCGAAGAAGAACTGAGCAAATCCACGTTGGTACCTGCCATTATATAGAGGCCAGTCTTTTACGATTGTCAAAATCTGTAATTGTCTTTCCAGCATAAGGCACACAGCAATGATGATGCATATGTCCAATTTTGATGATTAAATCTTGACCTAAGACGTGTAGGGCTTGTCCTGACACACTTCCCATTCTCCAACCGTCTGGGCTACTAATGTGCATTCCGGAGGGCTCACAGAACTGTGATGGAGCTAGGGGCAGTTCACTAGAGTAGCTCCCCAGCCTGAACTTTGATGCTTGTCTAGTTGTCTTCCTTACCTACGACAGTTCCGCTTACTCTAGAGGACTGGGAGTAAGTCCCCAGCCTGAGCGCTTCGTTGCTAGTCAGCTATTGCAACAATTTCGCAGTTCAGAGTGTTTGCAGTCGGCCAGTGCTTGCCATGCGCCGGGGCCATAGGTAGAGGTACTGGGGAGTCCTCTACCTTGGCATAGGGGTAAGGTTCAGCAGCCTCGTCGATTATACTACGCAGATGGTGTCTCTGGCGGAAAGCTCTGTGCAGAGGGCTCCGCCAGGAAACCTCCTTCAATCCTGTAGGAGCCTTCTTGCCTTGTCGTGGCGGCTGTTTGAGATTCTACTTCCTGGAGTGCCCGGGGTTTGATTCCTCGTGCAGGCTGCGAGGTTGTGTCCTACTTTCCCTCTATTTCTTGGGGTTGGGTCAGAGGATCCGGGATGTCTCTGACTCCAGCAGGACATGGCCTCAATTGTCCTTCCTGCTCAAGTCACCTCCATGAGTCCGGCCGCAGGTGTCCTCTGCTTCTTGGGTCATGTGTGTGCATTCAACTAAGGTTTTTACGAGGTTCAGAAATTCTAACAGTATCTCTCTCAGGTGGTATATCCTTGGGGCGGGGGAATAATTATCACCTTGGGACTCGCCTCCTAGTGGATTGTTACCCTCCTGTCTCCTCCAAGGGATATACGTTTCTGGCCATGGTCCATCACACTTTGCTGTTGATAAAGCCATGGCTGATATAATATAACCTCCTCCGCGATATCCGGAGACCATTAATTCAGCTATATGGGATAGATGATGCATACCTATGGCAAGATTTGTTTTGCCATCTACCTTTAAGGTCTAGCTAGGCTGGGCCATATGGATGATTTGAGTCTGGGGCTGGTAAAATTGAATTTTGCTCAGCTGTCAATAGGTCGCTTTGCATGAAGTTTCGGTTGCAGCAGAGTCAAGCAAAGCTAGGTGAGGGCACCAATTTATATCCACTTGGATATGTGATGCCTCGGGGGGGGGTTAACTCTCATCAGTGTGGCTTATTTTGGTGACATTAAGGGACCTTTGCTTGTCTGAGGTAGATGCCCCACGCGCACACCCGCCAAGGCGTTTCCCGCATGGGCTGGTACCTAATGTTTTGTATGCGATGCGTCTGGCACTGTGCGGGTGTTGCTTCTCCTCCCTCCCCATTCTCCGGCTGGCTGCTCAAGGCAATCCTTGTTGAAATGTCTCCTGGGACAAAATCAACACTGCGGGAGGGGGGGGGGGGGGATGTTAGATGGCGGGGATCAACTGTGGACGACCTCACGCTCGGGAGGAGGAGAGGGTGGACCGGCAACTTTGGCAGCACGTGGCCTGTCTAGCGCCACCTGCGCTTTGTGGTTCTTTTCTATTTACCTCGCTCATTCCAAGAGTTATTCTACAGTTCCGGGTATAGGAATTAATACCTAATTCCTAAATAAAGGTAGTAGTGTGCATATTATGTTGCGCACACAACTATCTTAAGTATATTGGGGATATATACGCCGAAATAGCTGTGTTTTTCCGATGTATATATATAATTCTGCTTCATCTAGGTTTTGGGTGTGGGTGTGAAATTCCATAACGAGTCCAGCAATCACTCCCTCACCGGTAAATTGTGCCATGAGCCAAGTGCGCAGCTTTTCACATTTTGTTATAAACTCTCCATATTTTGCTCACCAAGTGCGGGCTTTTCCTTGTAACTGGTAGTGGGTTCGACTGGCCCATTGTTTGGTGGGTATGTGATGGTCACGAAGCTCCTTTTCACACTTGCATATTAAAGTGATTGGATCTTCGTGTGAGCGGCCACCTATTTCAAGTAACAATTTCTGTAGTGTCGAAGGTTGTGACAGGGCTGTGGTTGGTTCCGAGGTTTGATGTTCGATGCTCTGTGGTTCTGGCCATGTCTGCACACATCACAGTGATAGACCAAACCAGGCAGAGTGATTCGCTCATCCGGCCAGCCTATACATAAATGATGGAATTCAGACGCACCCACAATGCATCTCATGGTGTAAGTGCACCTTCTAGGGCACTCAGACCAGCTACACCGAGTGGCTTTAAATTCGCGGCAGGATACACAGTGGTATTCTAAATTGTCTGTGAATTGGGATTAACTGAATAGGGCTGGGCGCAGTGTGCACAATGGATTACATGTATATTAGAGTTCGTAATAAATTCAATTATAATCGTCTGGAAGTCAATTCATGACGTCTTCACTAGTGCTAAATGCTAATATATGTATGTATAAGCCATTCTTAGGCAGTACGTGCAGTAGACATTGTTTATGTGTATGATGTTATATTGACATCTCAGTTAATTTAAATCCTACAATACCTTGTTATAATATAATTCTGGGCATTTCCAACCAGCGCCAATAACTGCCATTCCGCAAGCAACATTATTGATCGTAAAAGGGCTTGTTCACATCTCATGCTACTGTCCCGCCAACATACCCTCTGTTTCAGACCTCATATTGCAAACACGTTAACTAGACCTGTGCGAATATTGGAATTTTTGAATACCATTTCGAATAATGGAAGAAAATAGCACTCCAGTGCCAGTGAACTGTGCTAATTTTTATCATGTTTATTAGAGTACCTTGTTGGTGTTATCAGAAATTTCATCGGTGCTTAGATATTATTTTTTATGTGTGCTTTCATTAAGCATGACTGGTTGCAAGTACTGTTTTTATATACTTGAAGTATTTACGTTTCAAAGGTTTTAAGTTTGTTGGTTTCTGGAAATGGGAAAAGTGTTGATTTTAGTGAATGATTATGGAAATAAATAATTTCATATTAGTGATGGACAAACATTGTAGGGAAGTGTTCGTGCAAGGATTTCCATACAAAAAAACATGTTCAAGAGGTTGCAATTCACAAACAGTTAGTTGGCGTATTTTGTAAATAATGTATTTCGAAACAGTCACCATAATGTTTGAAATGCACAAGCTCTAAAAAGGCAGCATTTTCAACTCTTTTGTATTGTAAAAATAATATTTGTTTATTACGCATGTGTTGTACAGCCGAGTGTACAATTAACTTCGGTAAAAGTGTGTGTATTGCTGGATCATTGTGCAATTCAAAATGACACACTCAAACATTTACGTGGTTTGTAAATAATGTATTTGTAAACCGTTACTATAATTATTGATATGCACGTTGCACGTGACCTGAACAAGCCACACTTTCAACACTTTTGTAGTGTGAAAATAATATTTGTTTATTTGCATATATCGTGAATTCAATGAGTGTATGGTTAACTTAGGCCAAAGTTTGTGTGTATTGCTGCGTCTGTACGAATATGAACAGCTACACATATATTGCGTTTTGTATTTTCACTGAAGTTAGAATTTTTGGAGTTACAATAATTTGAATGCCATTTCCATACGAGATGTCAACCTAGCTTTAATACCCTACATTGATTACTGATGGAAGTTAGCTAACGTGCCATAGCTTCCACGAGACGTAAGCTGCTACTTGAGTCTGCACATGCATACAAGCAGTTACGCGTAAAATACCACGATTTTCTGTTCAAACTTCCCATGATAGTTTTCAACCCAGAGGCCACACAGTGAATAGGCATTTTAACTATTAAATTAAAAAGTTTACCGTATTTGCTTACACATTCAGCCTACAGACAAAAAATCACACGTTATCGCATTTCGTGAAGAATTCACTTTGTTGTTGCAATGTGCGGGATAAGTAACAATTGTGAGTTCCTGCCACCATTGAAATAATCAATTTCAGAAAGTAAATTGAAACTACGGAATCAAATAACTAATATAATGATATCTAGACCAGGCATGCCGTTTTAATGGATTCTATCAGTTTTTAAATATTGTTAGCACTCGTAGATATATTCAAATCCAAACTGTAATTGTGTTTTTTTTTTTAAGCAGCACTTTGCTCAAAGTGTTATAATGGAGGTGGATAATTAAACAAAATATTTTGAACATAACGCCATTGCTTCAAAAGTGTATGTCCAAAATATTTTGCTTAATTATTCATTGGTGCTGGTATACAGTTATCTACATATTTATGTTCCTGGCTGTATGATCACATGCAAAGGCCAAGACCATTATGAAAAAAAAAAACATTGGCCGTGAATTTCCATTTTTACGCATGCAATCTGAATTTGTTGACTGTGTTTTGCGTTTGGCATTGATATCACAATGGTGGGGAAATGAAAATTATCACTGATACAGTAGTATAAACGAAACTATAAGTGTGAGTGTAAAAAATATTACCATGGTTTGTACATTCCAAACCAAAACAACTACATTAAATATGCAAACGTCTTTCATATTCATTTTTTTTGTAATTTACCATTTTTTTTTTATTTCCAAGGACTTTACAGGAGTTGACCTAATGATTCCAGGATTTTAAAGGATTTTTTTATACAGGAACTAGGATTTCAGCTTCAGGACTGGTGGCAGCCCTGATCTAATTAACCAGGTGAAGGAACCTGGGGAAGAGTTAGCAAGTGAAAGGTGATTAATTTATGATTAAATAAAAGTTACTAGATAGTTAGGTAAATTTGCGATGCCTAACTGTTGAGGGTTGTTCTGAAGAAACCTGGGGAGTGAACATTTACCAGAAAGGTTTTGACGAAGTTAATACAGTTTGGTGTGGTAGGGAAGGTCTAGAAGGGATGTCATTGTGATTTTATCGAGGACTGGAGTTGGCACTGGGAGTAGGGAAGGGGGTTGTAGGGGACAAAACAATGTCTTTGGGAGCCTCTAGTGGTGGTTGAGTAACCCAGAAGCTGCTGGTGGGATCTGCGAAGGTGACAGATGGTGATGTCTTCGACAATTGCTGAAGAAGTGGTGAGCTTATGGTCACAGTCTTACTACTGGTAGAGATCCCGGCCCCAAGAGCGGTGGTGAAGTCTCCAGCGGAACCAACAGTCACGCACCCCAATGACTACCTCCAGATCTGAAGAAGGCAGTGAAGGAGCAGACACTTGTAGCAGGCGAGTTCTGGTGGTTTGTAGCGAGCGAGTCACAGGGTTGGCCTGAAGAGGGCGGTGGAGGAACAGAGACTGAAGAGCGTTGGCCATGCCAGCCCTTTTATAGTGATTTTAGATAAGCTCGGAAGTTCAGGGGTGCAAGGGGTGGAGCAGCACTTTAATTTCTTATCACCTCTGGAAGTGCTGGCAGATTAGGTGCTGCCCTCCAGTGGTGCAATATGGCACTAGCATGACCTTCGCTGGAGGGAGCCGGCAGCTCGGTCAACAGTACAATCTTGCGGCAGGGAGGTGTTGGTGTGACAAAATCTGGGTGAGTCTGGGTGAACACTACAAGCTAGGAAGTGTCTTTAGTATCTTGATGGCGCCAATGTACCCTGTAGCTACGTGTCCCGCCTCTTCAGCACTGTTTAGGTTTTCTGAGCTGTTCCATCTGAGATGACATACTCAAATATGGGGCAAAGTCATAAAGTAGAGTGCGTATCTTAAATGTGCAGTACATCATGCATGAAACTTTATAACAAGTTTATTAAATAACACATTTTTAACCTTATTTACAACTGATACTTGTTTGTAATTTTAATTCAGCAATAAACTTATAATTAGGGATGTCAAACTCGATTCCATGATTCCTCGATACCAGCGATTATTGAAGAATCGTATAATCAAGAATTGGAAATCAAAGAATCGAAGCATGAAGAACAGATTACTACAAAAACATAACCTAAGACTACAAGCATGATTTTTGGTAAATCCCGATAAAACTAAATAACACAGAAACACGAATTAAATTGTGAAATAACCTGAAATAAGACAAATGCGCGATATCTTACAAAATGAGCATTCTCCACAAGAAATTAACTTATTATCTCATGTTATACACAGGAAATTACTTTGAAACGGTAAAAATCCAGACACGCACGAGTCTCAGAAATATCGAGAAATTCTCTAGATGAATAACTTTGAGGTAAGGTACAGTAGTTTGACAACAAACCACTTCCAAGCGCTAGTAACAATTGTGCGAAGTGAACACTCACAACTAGAATGTGTGCAGTAATCTATGGTCGAGACATTGCTTATTTACATTGACACATGGACACAAGTGCGTGAAATGAAAGAGTGATATCTAATTTGATACATTATAGGACTGTTTTCATAAAATATCTAGTCTCCTAAATTATGGAAGATGCTGCAGGCAATGTAAAAGACAATAAAATGTCTATATAAAAATAAAACTGCAAAGGCGAGCGTAAAGTGTGCAAGAAATTAATACCAAAACATACCTGAATTGGTCTGAGAAGACGTTTTAAAAATAATTTATATATTAATATTACGTGGATGATGCTTGTCTAGTTGATGTACGTATATCAAAATTCATTTGCATTAAAATTTATTAGTGAAAGTAATAATCATTTTTTTTTTATACTTTTCTTTGCATTTCCAGAAAAATTGTTTTTGAATTTACCAAAATGATACTTTATTTTAAAATTGGAGCCTTTTAAATAATTACTGCTTTAAAATATATAATAATAGCTTTTCAATAAGCACCAGTCATGCAAACTATTTAATAATTTCATATGTTGGTGAAAATTTATCTAGGCAAGTGAGGTTACGAAATATTTTCAAAAAACTATGTGGGTGATATATATGTGTGTGTGTGCGCACACGCATATACATATTTATATTTCAATATTACCTCATACTATGCCTCATTTAAACTTTTTGAAATTTCATATAAAACTGTTTAAGTTTTATATTATTTATGTTAGTAATAGGCCTACTGCTATGGTAGGCCTTGTTTAAATAATTAAATTTCACACCCTCCTATACATGATTTAGTTCTGTAAAGAAATTGTCCGTAACAAAAGGAATCCCGATTTTTGGAATCGAGAATCGAGAGTGGTATCGGCATTGAGATCAAGAATCGAGGAAAAGAGGAATCGTTACATCCCTACTTATAATATATTAATATAGTATTTTTAACTATGATGATGCACCTTATCTCATCACTGGGGATTGTAAAATAATAAATAAAGAAAAAAAAGCACTTTTTTATGGGCCTACATGTGGCAACTTAAGAAATTCGGCCCTGGATGCATGCAAGAGCTATACACACACTCCTAACAAAGCAGAAATAAACATTTCAAACACAAACTCAGGCAATCAACAACACGTTACAAGAAAATGTCATGTGTCTCACAAATTATGGTCATGGCTTCGGTAGATGACAGCCGCCGAGCCATTCCATGATTCTAAAAATAACTTCAACCCTCCCTGCTTAATACAGCTGTTCACATGTGCACACATCTCATCTCACTGCTCAACAATGCTGCTCATGTCCTCTATAAGAGCCAAGTGGACATGAGAACAAAAATAATTGTGGCTTCTGATTTTGTCCAGTAAATACAAAGTTTGTTAATTAAAGTCTGGTACACAGAGGTATTACTGAATTCAACTTGAACACTACACCAACTGGAGAAAAAAAAAAAAAAAAAAAAAAAAAAATATATATATATATATATATATATATATAATGCATGCAATTGACGCGTGCCGCTTATACATCTAATCCAATACGATTACGACTCATCTCCTAGAGTACCTCTTCCACCACTATAGACGTGTGAGACACGTTGCCTACCCTACAGGCAACAGGAACTTTGAGCAAATCCTTCTCACCTGGAGGATACACAACCTGGAAGGCACACCGCCCCCTACACGATGCTGAGAGCCTACAAGCTGCCAAGCGCCTCCGACAAGGCACGTAGCAGAATCGCTGATAAGGGTATTACCACGCCAACCAGGGCCGGAGGACGTCACGGTCACGCCTCCTCCGCACCCCGCGCCAGCAGCCAACAAGCTTCCACTATATAAGTCCGGACGCTGCTGAGCTCGGGAGTCTATCTTTCGCATCTCTGACAACTCCCAACAGCAGTATGCCAGTGTTCAGGATCTTCCGAGAATCTTGTTACTTTCAAGTACGCCCCAGCGGCTACTTACAACGTACGTCAACGACAGTCAACCAGATGACCAACAAACACAATCACATATATATTTAACTTCATTTTGTCTCCTCTAGACACATTTTACTTAGCATTTTAACTGTAACTAATTTGTATTCCTCTAGATCAAGCTTTTCCCTTTCACTTAGAACCAGGTTGCCTACACCTGGAACCACACTTACCTTCAGCTATCCATGACTTGGTAGGAGGTAGCACAGGTCACATGTATATTGAACCTTCCATAAACAATCATTGTTCTCTACCTTTCTGTCTTTCATTTCCAGGGTATTTATTTTTCTTCGTGCACGGCAGACAAGAACCAGGAGTTTTGTTAAATCGAGTTAGTCTGACTGTGGAACCCTTTCAGGTGTCTGCACATCAGAAGACATGCATATTAGACGGCTAGTTGTTTCTTCGCAGTCACACATCAGCATTAAGTCAGTGCTTGTGGGGGAGAAACAGCGACACCACAACCACTAGAAACACCTTCACACCGGGAGGCATGACAGACTCAGGTTGCTTCTCACCACCAGCATTAAGTCAGTGCACAGTGACCGTAGCCTGAAGTTTTGCCGTGCATCCTAGTGCGAACGCACAACCAGTAGAGGCTTGGCGGCCCCCACGACTACACATCCCTGATCAGTCCACATACTGTGGGGGATCAGTGGGGACTCTTATGGAGCTCGTGCCAGCAAGTCACTATTGGGTTACACTGTTAACCTTCCTGTCTAAGTGCATAGCGTAGACTATAGAACTATTTGCCCGTACCTCACGGGAAGAGTGGTACAAAACGCAGGGAACAATATCTGGCTCACTCTGCTCTCAGGCCGTGGATAGTATTTCCCATCCTACGCAGGAGAGGCAGGTAGAACGGGACCGCGCCGCCAAACTTAGAAGACAAGCAGTGGCGTCTGCTCCGGTTCTGGTAATTAGCTTCCCACCATGTATCCGCATACCTCCTACATGTCATCCGGTTGTCAAAGGACTCCTGACCAGTACTGAAGTGCACCCCCCCCGCAGCTTGCCGCCACACCCTACAGTTCTGACTATATAAGTCAGTGCGCGGCTGGGCTTTGGAGTTATTCTTGCAGTTTCTCAAGCTCGCTGCAACACTCCTAGTGCTGGGGTCTCCAGCGAACCTCAAGTCTTCAGCAGCCACTGGTGGCTGCTCCCTGTGACGACAACAGTCTTCGACAACCACCAGTAGCTTCTACCATTGTCATCACCTGAGGCTTCAGTGACGGCAACAGCGAACAGCTACCAGAAGCTTCGTCTGCAATAGCAGTTACACAATTACACCTTGCTATTAGAGCAAGGGAACTTTACCTTCTTTTTGTCTGTTTCAGACACCCATTAATTAGACAGTTTTCATTCAGTATTAATTGATTCAGTTTACTAGTTCAACTTCCCCTCTAGCCTAGAACCAGGTCGCCTACACCTGGCTAACATAGGTTGCTTTCAGTATACAGCTTGCTTGGTAGGAGATCACACGTGTCACTGTATTTATTGAGTTCTCAATAAATTCAGCTTTGTTCTTTAGCCACAAGTTTTTATTCCTAGGGTAATATCCACTTCGCCAGCTAGGAACGATTCGCACTATGCACTGCCGACAGAAACCGGGTATTTTTCAATCCGAACTAGTTTTGACTGGAGACCCCCTCTGGAGTCCTCCCATCAACATACACCTTAGATGGCCACCTGTTCTATTCCTACCGGAGCACCCAGATGCTGGAGGGGGTATTTGCTTGGGTGTTGCAGCCTGGCCTTGGCTGGACATTACATCCAGTAGAAGCAGTGGTGACCCACACGGCTCAAAGCTTCTGGTCTGCCCGCTAAGATGAGAGGCCTTCTGAAGCACTGAGCTCATGCTACCAGTGACTACTTGATGAACACTATTATACGAAATAGTTTCTAGTCTGTGGTGCATGACATGCATCATTCAGCGGCGAACTACGCTCTACGCCTTTTAAGGTAAGGCACAGCAGACAGCGTAGAGAGCAAAAGACAGCTCACCTTGTTGCCAAGCAGCTGTCTACCCTAGCTCCTCCTACAAAGGAAAGACAGGTGGAACGGGACTGCGCTGCCTCACTAAGGCTATGAGCAACATCGACTGCTCCCGTATTTTGCTACATACCCTTTCCACCGCACATCCGTACAAGCCCAGACTACCATCCTGTTCTGAGAGGTATAGTGTATGGAACGGAAACCAGTTACAGGATCGCCAACACCAGGTTTAGGAGCCCAGAGTCAGCGGCCTGGAACCTACAGTACTGTGTGTGCTGGCACAGTACAACCTACCCTAAACCTGAAGACTGCGGCACCAACTTCGCTCAGCCATCAACCCAACTTCACCAACCGGCCAAAGAACATAAGAGTAAGCCAGGTAAAACTAACACCTCCCGTCAGCTACCGATAAGTCGACCCTCCAGGGAATAAGGTAGTAACTAACGACTTTGTGCTAACTCATAAACCAACACGTGCCATCAAAATCTCCAGTCGTAAACGTTGCTAAAATCTTAAAATCCCTAATCCAGTGCACTTGGTCTAGCGCAATAAAGCCATGACGATCGTGCCAAGCAGTCAGTATCCGGGCACGCGTCTTATCTCCATTTCTTGTCTGCTGAAAATATATAGTTGTCGACTTAATAATCACAAATCCTCACATCTTTAACAATCAGTGAAACAAATGCCTATCCAAGTCCAAGGACACAGTGTAAACAACACACCATCAAGGAAGTGGGAATGTCGTGTACGCACACACAACCAGGCGGAAATGGAATTGCTAGGCAGGGAAGACTTGCAACTAGAGATGTCAAAGTCGATTCCTCGATTATTACGGGTATCAAAGAATCGAGAATCGAACGGTTAATTGTTGAAAATCCTCGTCCGCTTTCACATAATTTTTTGAGGTTATGTTGCACAGAAACTATTCTTTGGTTTTCCAAATAGGCTAAACCTGCACCGAGTTCGCATGCATTGACCGGAATTAAGCATTCAATGATGGTTTGACTACAAAAGAATTATGATAATACAATAGAACCTCGATTATCCACGATAATGCAGGGGAAGAGATAGTCGGATAATCGAAACTCGCTGTTAAACAAGTCGTTTTTATCTTGATGGCTGCCATGTGGCACATGGCTATTATAAGTATTTGGCAGCTTCACTTCACTCCGACATCACTCTTTGAGCTATGTTGCATGGCTTTAATGGGGAAAACTGCACTAGTTTAATTTTTTGTGCACTTCCTGACATGATTCAGTACTACGTGTATACTGTTGCAAGAATACTACAAACGCACGTGGAAATCTACCGCACAATATCTAAACCTGTAAATGTCCACATAGAAGAAGCACTAAAACAAATTGGCAGTCATGGATGAAAGACCACTGCCGCACACGCAGATACTGTTGGAGATATCACTCTGTAGTGCATAAGTGTTGCGATCAACGTAAGTTAATAAAATGTGTGCCAGAAGTCGACGGCGGTTTGCAACCAGATGTGGCTTGTCGATAAGAACCCTCGTTATCGGCAAGATCCTAGAGTTCCCGGTTGCTGACGCGGAACATGCGTTGGCTTTTAGTCTGTTGCGCGATAGTTATTAGTAGTGGGAGCCAAAGGATCCTGGACCAGGATCCTTAATAATACCAGGATTCCTGGTATTATTGTTTGATTTTTTATTTTGTTCACCTATTATTTAACAGTATATTAGATAAAGGGCAGGTACATTTTTCATACCATACATATTTCCTGTTTGTGACATTTTTGTTTTTGATGTAGTATAAATTGAAAGCAATTTTTTTTTTGTGTTTACCTTTACCAAAAATATCCGTCTTTTTTCTAAAAGTAGGTAGTGTTAAAGTTTTCAATGTACTGAGTATTTTATTTACATAGACGTGAAGAAAATTTCAAGCTATGTGTGGAATTATTTTTCAGTTGACGTAAATGATGCAAATTACTCATTTTGCAGCTTGTGTTCTGCAAAAATTTCACGAGGTTGGGTTAGTCGCACAACTAGTAAAATGAGAAAACACTTATGTAAACACGATGAGTACAAGAAAATTGCCAATTATTATGATTCAGAAGATCCTTTGGGCAAATATGCGTGTCACAGCAAGTCATCAGGGGTCTCTGCAACTTAAAATGTCTGGTAGTAGCATTTTCATTTAGCTTTGTTAGTTGTATTTGTTTCATTACTGACTAGCATTAATATTTGTGTACATATTGGTTAGCTTCATAAAATATTGTATTGAGAAGTTGAGAACTTTTGTTTAACTTGTTTGTATAATAATGTGTATATATTAATTTCAAATAAATCACATATTCATCACAAATAATGATATGAACTTGTTAGGCCTATTAGATAAGTCTGAATGTTACATAAATATAGGAAATTAACTTCACTTAGCAGTCCAGAAAGTATTTCCTGTAACTGTTTTTATATTTGTCTCTGTCTAATTTGACCTACAAAACAAAATTTCAAAAGGATACATTGACTGTAGGCACATGTTGATAATTACTATATCTTAATTTATAGAAACGGAATTGAGGTGGAATAGAGTGAAAGGTTTTGCAGCTGGAATCAAGAATCTGAATTGAGAAAAATTGATATTTTGACATCCCTACTTGCTACCACTTGCATCTGGTATATTTAATTCCAGCTTTGTTTGCTGGCACAGATGAAGAACTGTTTTCCACTGCTCTGCGTTGAGTCTGTGCAGATGTAGGTTACCATATTTAATCAGCATCCTAGTCATGCCAAAGCTTATCCTTCCAAGCCAAAAGTATATTTACACCATAACAATAGACATTTGTTGATAAATGTCTGCAATTTTGAAGTGAATAATATTATTATAATGTATGATTTATGAGACTGCTGTGAGTAAATACGGCCCAAGATTTGTTTCTTCACAACCTTCAATAATTAATAACTCGAAACCACATCACTTGATTTTCCAGTAAAACTCCACTTTGCTGTTGCTGGTGCCTGCACATATTTGGCAACCAGGGATGTCATATATAAACTTCATGATATTAGATAATTTAGTCCCAAATCCTCCAATTTTCTAACAAAAAGCCAATGAAAATGGTAAACAACTTGGTAAAACTAATGAGCTATTTAAGGATCCTATGTACTGAAACATTTTCTGTGAAATAGTTGTTTGCGCATAAATGTGTGTCTCAGTAAATAAATGTTCTGGAAATACAAAGTTTTGCCAGAAAGGATAACAAAAACTGTTGTCTATAACGCTATAATTTTACTTTTATCATATTAAGTGTGTTAACGGAGAAAAAAAAATTGTGAAAGTGTCAATATCGCATTTTTAAAGATTGCCTATGAAGTTTCTTTAAGCGGTTAAGAGAAAAGTACGATTATACTCGAGTGGTTTGATCTGTGTACTTCAATCGCATGTAATAAAACCCCACAGTTACAGATATAATTTACACAGTAAAGCGTTAGGATGGAAACACTGCAAACCTTGCACGTAGGATCGATGAGGCACTCAGCATGCATGTAGTGTCACCCATATCGCTCCCACGCTTCTTGACCTTGGACATGCAGCTACATAGTCCTCTTAAGACTTACAAGCATTTTTGGTGAGATCAAGTAAATGATTTAAGGGTATCATTTTATTTGGAAAACATCTGCCTACTGAATTAAATTAATACTTCAAATACAAATCATGGTAATTTCACGTCAGAGTATTAACATGGACTAAATGGGGAAAATGCATAAACTTTTTAATATTATAAAAGATTAAAATTGGTCAGTTTTAATTTTTCGAAGTTAGCAATTTTGTGACAACTCATTAAATTTGAAGCCTAATGTATAATGTCTGATTTTGCTGTGAAAACCTATAAAATATGGCTGAAGTACATTTCTAACAAATTTTTTGTGAACCGATGTTGAGGGGTGGGTCAAAATTGGTCCAAATTCCAGTAACAAAATAATAACCCTTCTCCCAGATACCACAACATGTCACAGAATCCAGAGTTGACTGTACTATGCATAAACATACAAAACTGATGGGGAAAATTACTAAAGAAACATGTGACACAGAGACAGAATATCAGTTGAGGATTATTACCTGGATTATATTGAGGATGGAAATGTAGCAATGAGCTGCACTGCGGTCATGAACTGTGGACACCATCATATTCTTTGGCTGAAGAAGTCTTCTCATAACATCCAACACTGTTGTTTTGCGAACTGATGCACCCTAAAATTTTTTCCATATCACTTATTATACACAGCTAGAGATTTTCTTACTCTATATACAGGTGAATAGTATACTACACAAAAAACACTGTATATGACATCTTTATCATGGACTGCCATTGATACTGAGGGTCAGCCTATTGTATGATTTCAGATAATTACATCTACGAATAAGAAAACAGTCATAACAATTTTTCATTACTTCTAGTAACAATAGACAATATTACATTATGTATAAAAGTGCAACGGTATGCATGCTTCTGTTCATTATATGCCCACTGTTACTGCTCTGGCTAATGAGTGAAAGGCATCAAAAGGTATGTGTTGAATACAATGGAACATATGTGACCTGTAAGTTGGAATGAAGTGAACTAGCTGAGAGTTGAGACGCTGGATAAACCATGCACAGTTGGACCTGCTGAAATCTAGAAGCCCAGGCATACTAAGCACATTTTAAGGGGAACCTAAATAAGAATAATGTAGTAATTTTTGGTACATGTGTGTTTAGTATCCTAGGAATAACACCTTAAAAGTCCTCACCTTTAGGCATTGGCACCTAAGTTTATTGGAGCAACGAGCTCTTAAAAGACAAAATTCATGCTTTACTCTCAATTAATCAACCATCATGCACTCTGATGGCACCCAAATGGATGGAAATATTGCCTTAACCACAAAAGTTAAAATTTAAATTATTTACATATTGAGTTGAGAAATACTGTACTTGTTAATATTACAACAGATGCCTGACATTACATAATATTTGTGGCAATACACACAAAGCACTTAACAAGATTAAATACCTCATTTTCAAAGAAACAATATAGTGGCATTTAGACAGTTGATGCGTACCAGCCTAGGGAGAGGGACGTCAATGTCAAAGAGCAAGGTGTTTTTAATTCTGTGCCAGGTCAGTTGCGCAGGTTGGGGGGCGGACTCTACTGCGGAGGCGTCTGTAGTATGACCTATCGGCCTCACATTGGTCCTTTATATAATGAAGGCCGCATTGAGCGCCTACTTAGAACAAAATTTGTGAGGGGTAATGCCTCTGGGAGTTGGACACACGGGTTTGGGCTAGCTTACCACTGGTGTAGCTCCCTTTAGGCAGAGGCTGGTCCTGGCTGGAAGACTTCGGCTCTGGATGGAGCAAACAGCTGGGCAGGCTGGCCCGGCTGTCACCTGCTGGTGACTGGAGTGCTGGCGAGCACGTGGTCAGCTGGTGCCTCGCTGGTGTCTGGGTCAAGTGGAACCACTCCCAAGGGGAGAGTGTACCTCTGGCGGAGTAGTTCGATGGCGGCGGTGAGCATCTCCAGAAATGCTAACCGGGAGGCCAAATAGGTTGTCAGGGAGGGAAGTGGAGTGAGGCTGCACTAATTGTTGCGCAGCTTGGGCTCCCTATCGTGGGGACTTACAGCTGAGGGCTGGTGTAGATAGATTACTTCGGGGATGGTGAGATGCAAGGATAGCAGCTGTCATCCGGGCTTTCCTCCTGCTCCCTCGTTGGTGAGCGAACTTCAGAGACAGGAAAGGTACTAACGTTCATCCTGTAGAATGCGGTAGGCAACAAAACCCTAGCTTAAGTGTATTCCACAAGTATCTGGGTCAAGCCTACTCAGGCCTGGCACCCCCTCCAGCAAGTTTATATGCTCTGGAGGGAATGGGTTAGCTGACTATTAGTAGGCCCAGATGCTTCATTGTGTGTCTTTCTAGTGGTTGGGGCCCTACCGTACTTGCACACCAGGTACCTTTTGTACTGGGTCCACAGCATCGGTGGCCATCGAACTTGTTCTGTGTGACTTATGTGCATTCTTGGTGTTTTATTACATTGAGAATAAAAATATGGTGACCCATACAACCTCCTACCTCTACACACACTAGGTGCTCAATGGACTTTGTACAAGAGCAAGACAGGTGAAGGTGCCTGGGAGCTTGAGGAACCTGGCTTGAAAAGTGGACGAGAGCTGACTAAGTAGCTGTGAAAACAACTGAACCCTAATTGTGGCTTGTAGTTCTGAAGGGACCCGGGGCACCCCGAAGAACTAGTAGAAGACTAATAGGTCTTGGAGAGTCCTGAGGAGAACTGTAGCTGTGCAGTAGAGAACCTGAACACGACTTATGCTTAGGTGAGCTACATGTACATACAACTGGCATTTCTGCCGGGTGCATGGCATTATATTCCCCTCGGCTGGAGGGTTCCTGCATGCCTCGCTTGCTTTTGGTAATCTTCGGCCGACACCCCCTCCCCCCTCGGGTTAATGTTGGGCGGTGCCTGCTGCTGCTGCCATCTCTTGGCGGGGCGGCAGCAAGGAGGTTTGCGTGTGCTTGTGGGTGGTATCTGCCGCTAACTTAGGGGCAAACTCTTGCATGCCCACAGCTGCTTCTCAGCGGGTTTACAAATGGGGGGGGGATGACGAGACTTTCGATAATTATGTGGGTGCTGGCCTGGGAGCCAGCGAGTCGGAGTTTGATTCCCTTAGAGGCACGTGACGTTCCAGTGATGATGCAGAATTGATAAAAATAATGAGTAGGAAGTACCATGTGTCGCAGTTAAGTCATCATCTTCATCATCAGATCCATCGTAGGTAAATTTTAAACATGACTACCCTCAGCAACGTCCACACATTAAACTGCATTCGAGTCCAGTACACTCATGCCTGTTATTACAGATGACAGCAAGTGATTTAATGTTGCAATATTCTCCTGAAATTCTTGAAACAGTCTGTATTTTATCTCTCTTGCTTGCCAAAGGCATACACTGGCTGATAAAAGGTCACAAAGTAGCTCTTCTAATCCTGTTTGGTGCACTTCATGGATACAAATTTCAATACTGAGTAAACAGTGGATGGGTTACTTGATTCTAGAATTTATTGAAAGGTAGATCTGCACTGCTGTTATGTGAAAGTTAGCAGATGGGACAATCACTGATGATTTCATCTATACATTCCATGATGGAGGTGACTACACCCACCCACCTGCAGCACAAACAAAAAGTGTATCCACTATTGATGCAGAAAAGAATGAATTGAAGAGTCAACAAACAACTTCCTAATACTGATTTCTTTCAAACAAAAAGAAATTAGCTTCCTGTACCATGAAATATCAAACTTACCCACGACTGCAAACTTGCCTGATTTCCGTACCTTGCATATGCATGAAACTGGAAATGTTGCAGTATCTGATGCTGAAGTAAAGCATTTAATTCCTCCCTTACAATAAAACGTGTTGCTGCCACACAAGGTTCTGTTATTAAAATCTGCTTTGTCGAAACAAAACTGAGTGTATTATTCAGCAGTATTGCCACAACATTTTTCACAAACAACAGAGTACTTAACCTCTGTGAACTTCAGCCATACTGATTGAAAATCCAAGACACTGAGAAACTGTATTAACTGTTTAGAATTAAAATGACAATGAAGACCATACATTCCAACAGCAAGAATAAGAGGCGCAAATAAATGTGGCCTACATACTGATACTAGTGTTTTTGAATTGATATGAATGTCCAGAAAGGCCTTTAGGGTGTCATGCAAATGCAGTCTTCAGTAATAGAAGACACATTTGCTGTAGTATCCATGATCCTAAGGCACTCATCAGTTAATGGTTTTTTTCTCTCTGAATGCTAGTTTTCTTTAAGGACGTAGTCAGTAGTTCACTTAAAATTTACAAAACTGCATTTCCCAGGAATATCTGCGATAACTACAAGAATTGGTGACTCTAGGATTCAGCAGTGGATGAGGACAACGTTGAGCTTGACTATATACAGGATGTCAGGTAATTCGCGATACTGACTACATACGAACCCTTCGTTTACGAGAAAAACGACACGAAAGGTCCAGAAACCATTGTAGCAAACATGTGGTATTACAATTAGATAAAGGTGAGGATGTGGCAATGCTGTAACTAATATGTCGGTTGTAAGGCATACGGCAAGGGAACAAGCAGAGCTCAGTAGTGCCAAAGAGGCTATGGAGTTCATACGCATCGAGAATCGGGACATGGCAATGGTCATGGGTGCATCTGTTTGTTTAAAATTAAAGTGTAAAAGAGTGAGTGAGGGTGAGTTGCTGTTTGGGTTTGTTTAAAATTAAATGGTAAAGAAGCGAGTCAAATGTTTTCATTTACAGGTGCAAGTGTGAGTGAGTTGCTGTTTGTTAAAGTTTAAAATTAAAGTGTAAATGAGTGAATAAGTGTGTGTTTCTCGTTTGTGTTTGTTTAAAATAAAAATGTAAATAAACAAGTAAACTATTTTTCATTTACAAACACGAGTGTAAGTGAGTTGCTGTTTTGTAATTTGTTTTGTTTAAATTTAACATTTCATTTGCGACCCAGAGAGGGTGTAGAGTAGTTGTGTCAGTCATGAAGAGTCCAGCCGGCGACAACGGATGCGCCTGCATCTGCTCCATCCGCGGAACTTGGATCTGCCAGTTTTGATTGTTGAGGCTAATTATTTAATTTGAAGTTTTCTTTACAAATTAGAAAAAATAAATAATTAATTAATATCCCCCCTAAAAAAATATGCAATGTATCATGCATCACTTGCATTTGAATGGTTGAAGGGAGGATGGAGGTATTAAATTTCTTCTGGATACGGAATGGGAAATTTTTAGAGACTAGTCACTTTTTGCACCTGGATACGCCTTGGGAAACAAATGGGTTTACTTAGTGTTTTTTCCATTTTTGGTATGGGTACACCATACAAAACTATTGGGTGCCGGTAGAAATTTCTTCCAGATTCGGTTGGATACGCAGGCAGAACAGGGCACAGCACCAATTTTCCCGCTTTCGGTTTGGATATGCATACCCATACTTTTCTACCTCGTTTGTTTTCTACGTGGATATGCCAGGGAAAACTTTTAGTTAAAACCGGGTATTTGTAGGTGAGTTAGATACGCAGGGGGAAATTCTGCATTTGCTTTGGCCTTCTCCAGGTTGCAGTTGGATAAGAAATATGCGACTTTTTAAGACAACCTTGTATAGTTGGATATGAGATGTCATGATTTTTGAGTGGTTTGGATATATAATACGAAATAATCACCCATTCTTTTTATTACTAGTGCCCAATCAATCATGTTAATGCTGTTTATATTAACCAAATTAATTATTCAGTTTCTATTTATCAAAAAGAAAGACTATGCCGCAAGTCGGCGGACTTCTCTGGGATTTCCCATTTCCTCTGGTCTTGCTTTCTGGCTCTGCTCCATTCTCACCTCATTTCATCCTCATCAGCTCTCAAGACCATTTTTATGAGCCGCCCACATCTCTCAACTCAACACTCCACATAAGGAAAATAATGCACATAACCAATTCTGTAACAAAATATAGGGATAATTTTGTGGGCAAGATGCTCCTAACCATGCTGATCTTAACAAGCATAATCATTACATTTTTGTAAAGGTTGGACTAGAATGACACATTTTCAAGCTTTAAATTTTCTCTATTTCCCTGGAGAGTTCTTGTTAACAAAGGAATTTTGATTTCCACCTTGCTTTGTGTGCCATCTTGTTACAATGCGGATGAACTCTTTCTGGTGTTCCCGACCCTGTCACAAAGATGGCATAACAAAAGTGGTAGCAGAGCACCATTCCTGGTTGCAAATAATTTGAGTATTCTTCTGTACATGCTTGCTGCATGTTTCTCACTCTTTGGGACTGTGATTTGGGCATGTGCTGGTGATGGTGAGAGCAAATTTAAGTAAATTTGAGTTTGTGTTTCGGTGTCTTTGGTCCTGTCTGAAATTGCAGATTTTGTGACCCGATTTTAAGTACAAAAATGGAGACAAATTTGGTCATTTTGTATCTAGCGGATGTTAGAAAAAATACAGAATGACAAAATAAGTGCCATGTTGTTTTTTTTTTTTTACCTTCAAAACACATGCACGGATGCATAAATAAAATGTTTTGTAAAACAAATAATCGTTCATAAAATACACTAGGCATGTTTTAAAAAGCATGCAAGCAATGTGCTTTGTTTATATATTTTGCAACTAATTTTATTAAAGTTGTTATTGCATAATTTATTATTTCATTATTTATTAATGTATTCACAGCATTCCAGTCACAACTGTAGAAATATTACGTCCATTTTAAGCATTAAATTTAGATAAAAATATTTTTGACAGTAAATGTAAAAATATGTTGCAGCGAGTGCTAAACAAGCGACTGTCGACAACGGCCAAATTGAAACTTACAAAATGACAAATTGCAAAATAACGAACGTTATTTTGGACACAGCCTTTGTTTCATTTGATTTATAGTTTTGGCACTATGGCATTTACGATTGTACCAGAACTCTTGCTTAAAGATGAATGTATGTATGTATGAGTGGACCACTGGAGGTGTACGTTCCCCAGGAAATACTGCTGCTTCTTTTAGAAGTTCATTGTGTGCAGCAATAAATTCTAATGTGCATATTAATCTAGACTACCTCAATGATAGTGACCTTGATGCAGAGTATCGTGCCTGCACAACTAAGATAATTTAACTGTAGGAGTGGTTCGATAATGTAGGTAATAATGCCTCTTCTTCTGCATACCTTAAGTCAAAGAACAGATCAGAACACCTTATGAGGCATGCTCAAAATGCTGATCAGTTGTCTGAGACTCAATTTACCCTTTTTTTAGTATTGTAAGTCAGACCCAATCTCATTTTGATGTCCTCTCAGATGTAGAATTAATTTCCTTCAGTGTTGGCAATTCATGCAGGGAGGATGTTCCCACCAACTTCCATTTATCTCTGTAACCCAACAATTTGCTGGTCGTAGCATCAGTGCACCATCCACTTTCATCCCATTCCCACAATCCACTACACACCTGCTACATCCATCATTTTAGCCACCTTTCGTCATCCTGGTATACCTGTTTACAGCTCACCTGCCCTACATCCCAACATGGTTTTCGGTGCACCTGTGCCCATGTCATCTTCCTCAACACAAGTGTTCTGGTGTATTTGGGAAACTCACACATCCACTTGAGAACATAGTGAATAATTTTCCAGCAACTGATTGATTGCATGTATCAAAGTTTTTAGAGTTTTTGAAAGTAGTTGTCAAACTGCATCAAAGTAAAACAGTGCCAGAGGCAAAGTTGTGTGAGGTTTTTATCCTTTTAATCAAGGCCTAGTGAACGGACGAGTTTGGCAATTTCACAACGTTATTCTTTTGATGCCTACCATGCTGATATTTTGAGTTTTTTCATTCCATCCATGTTGCATGCTCAGTTACACTTGAAAAGATTTAGCTATCTTCAAGCACCAGAGGAGGCCCTTTCTATGCATGTGAGTAGTATTAGGAAACCACCATTATTTTACGCTTAAATTTACCTGAAAGTGAAGTGGTAAAAATAATCTTGGAAGGTTTAGCACCTGAAGAACGCTCACATTTAGTGTTTTTCAGTAAACACAGCACTTTTGCAGAGCTGGATAGGGCATGCATCCATTCAAAAATCTTTGGTATACCAACCAAAGTGCCACCAGTTCTATGGGCCATACAAACCAGGTGATTCCTACTGTGATTCAAATGTCAATGCGGATAAAGGTACTTCATAGAAACAAAAGGATGACAATTCTTCCTCCACCTCTGAAACTCTTGAACAAGATCCACCTTCTTGTAGATGTTGCAAATAACATGGCCACATGATTGATCAATGTTTCAAGTTAAAAAACATGTCCCGTGTGGACAAGTAGCGATCTTCTTTGCAATCCTGGCAAATTTGCCAATGCTTAATTTAATGCTCACCACTTTCAAAATGCGAATCTCTATATATGCTCTCAGCAGCTGGTCAGTCCCTATGACAACTGTGGAAAAAAGAAATTAGGAGTATGTCAAATTTCCCTAATTTAGTAGGAATTAAATAGAATTCTACTCCTTGTGTTGAAGTAAATTTGGGACCACTGTCTGTTAATGCTCTTGTTTATTCTGGATCTACACGTTCTATTATTTATGCTAGTATTTTTTTTTTTAATTGAGCGATTTAAAGTTCATCAAATTAGTTAAACCTTCTGAAGTACAATGTTACACTGCTTATAGTCAAGCATTGCCAATAACATGTTGCACTACTTTCAAGTTAAAAATTGGACATTTTCTTTGGATACACAAATGTCTTGTTTCCAAGTAACTTGATTTAGATTTAATTAATGAACAGAATTCATGGCCTTCACTGGTCTAATCCTTTAACTGCAAGCTGAACATACTTTCTTTGAATTTGTCCCGGAGACTAAAATATAATTTGTATATAAACAAGTTAACAAAGTGTTTCTTCTGACATTGCAGCTGAATACAATCAAGTTGTGGATTTGCTTGACCATTTAGATGAACATCAGCATTCAGCTAAAGAAAATTTGTATAAAAAATTTCTCAAGGTGCTCACCACCGAGTTAGGACTCACCGAACTGCTTAAGTACCAAATAAAATTATGAAATAGAAATTATATAAAGAGTCATCCACAGAGGCTGGCACCACCTATAATGGAAATTATAAGAAATAAAATTCAGGAATTGTTAAACGAAGGTGTAACTAAACAATTCACCTCGCAGTATGCCGGTCCTGCCTTTTTAATACTGAAACCCAATGGGAAATATAGGATGGTTGTGGACTACTGAAAGTTTAATATTACAATAGTCCACTCCCCATTGGAAGCAACTTTCTTGGAACCCTGCGAATATTTACTTGCAGACCAGTTTCGTATCATTCTGCCAAATGTAAACAAACATTGCCATGTGACTGACATGTAGTATCTGTCAAAATCAATGTTTACATGCCATTGTGAATGTACATGTGTTTGTATACTTTCGCTACACCTAAACATAAACATTTAAATGTGACTTCTACTTTTATACCTGTCAAATGTGTTGCTTACTGTTTACAGCTTTTCAAAGAATTCTTGTCGTATTCCAAAAACAATTCCGTATGAATATTCACAGTTTAAGCCTCTAACATTATTTAGGTCAGCTTTATGACGTTTTAAAAATGCCTGAATTGAAGACATTTCTTATGGTTATTTTACATTAACATATTTGTTTTCCACGACGTAGCTCAATACATGTAATGCACGTTAGTATTTTGCCGCGACTGTGTTTAACACTGTTACAACTGCGAGGTAAAGGGCTGTATTAATTGTAATTATCCTTTTCTTATTGATATGTGTTGGGTTATTTCTTTAAAAGGATGGCCTCATTTGGAATAAGTATTAAAACAAAGGAACAACTAGTCAAACGAAAAAAGGACACTAAATTCAAGTATGCAACTTGTGTTGCTCATTTATGTCTTACAATCTTTAAAAGATAGCGGTGAATATGCACACAAATAAGCCTACGGCAACTTTTATTCCGCTCATATTTCTATGTATTGCTACTTACTGTTTATTAGGTTTATTGAAATTTATCAGGCTGAGCTTAGTATTTTTCTTCTGGGATTGTGGCAAATTACGTTACACGACTGTGTTTCAAACCCATCAAGGCAAAGGTACAATGTTGTGATAAATAAACAGACGTAGATGTAAATAATTAACTTCGTCATAAAATAGTGCTAATCAAATATTTTAAATCACGCACACACAGGACCAGCATATCGACCACCATGCACAAAGGCATGCCATTTCACAGATGTAATGATTAACGAAACACATGTCACAGTATATTTATTACTGCCCCGGAAACAGATTTTTCACATCGTAACTTGCCTAGGTAGGTTTAAAAAACACAACGTCTACAAACGTGATGTGGTAATTTGAAGTATTTTTTGGAGTAAGAATAATTTAAGTTTCGTTTGGCAAAAAGTAACTAGCCATGTCATGGCTCGCCACGTCTGCCAACTTCACTTGGTGACTGCCCTGCCATCATATCTAAATATATTAAATTAAGTATTCAAACATTAAAATCTCTTTTCAGTTGTAAATTACAAACTCAAAAATCATTATTTTGCTGTAGGAAATATGAAATATGATACAATTGAAAACATTTATAATTTCTCTGTTTACTAGCAAAGTGAAATTTCCCGAGTTTGAAATAGACAAGCCTCGCCCAGCAGACATTTTACAGATGCTTTCTCGCTCGATAAAACAATACCGTACCATTACGGCCTACTCAAAATATTTTCCGCTGTTATTTTAAACTGTAAAAATTATATATGTTGCCATCGGGGCTACCTAAATATTTAAATATTTCAATAGGCACCGTTTAATTTCCAAATAGTATTCTAAAAAACTAGGTTAAAATAATATTTTTACTTTGAACTATTTCTCACCGGTTGTTGCCAACACATTGCTGCTCTCGCTGTTGTTAAATCATATTTAAAAAGAAATAAATATTACAAGTTTTAGAAGATATTAAGGTAAAGTTTCATTTATTCAATGATACAGTACTCTAAAGTTAACTACAGTGTTATATATTTGTGAAAGATAGGTTATTGAAAAAAACAAGTTGACATGTTATGCCTAGAGGGTTTTTTCAAAGGTTGATTTTAATAAGTCGCTTCCAATTGGGAATGGATTATAGTTACGTGAAAATTACGCAATATCTTCCATATTTGTGTCACTTTTTATAATTTAAAATTAAAACAACAAAGTTTATAATTATATTTTTCCAAGGTACACTTCAAAATCTCAACATGTACAGGGTAAATGTACCTTTCTTTTAACAAACTTACTTGCTTGCTGAAACCATACAAAAATACCTATATCATTTTCGTACCTCCTGATCTGTGGAAAGAGGTGTGTATCCAGTCATCAAGAAATGAAGTCTGGGTGTTGGAATAAGAGGTGCTATCAAGCCTATTAGATCATTATTCATATATGATGGATACCTGAGAAACAAAAAATCTTTAATTACTATAACATTGAGACACTAAATATATAAGTTTCATGTTTCACAATATCCTACACATAAGGTTCTTTCTATTTTAACTAGTTTATTCTCCAATTTAATTCAAATGAATTATCCTTACCAATTTCCTTCATAGTGCTCAAATCTCCATGTCTTTTACATTTGTGTTATAAATTATTATAAAGAATTATATATACAAAGAACAACTTTTCACATACAGAACTGAAACCTATTCAAATAACTGCAAATCCATTGGAGACACACATAGTATCTATTATAACAAATCCACATTTTAAAAGCAAATGAGAATATATGTTTCTTACAATCAACATCTAAAATTGAAATTTTTAATATAAATAATTAAGTATACTATTTGAGAGGGGGAACAGCATGATCACAGTATTTTCATTAAAACTAACAAATGCAAAGAAAACATAAGCACGCCACAGTGACCCATGCATTTATCACAAATTTTTACTCTCTAAAATTGACTAAAAGTTACTGATATATCTACTGAGCCTACTTTCCTCTACACTGAAGCAAATAAGCACTCAAACACAGAAAATCTTCTACCCTATAACATGCACTGAACCACATTACGGAGGTAGGATTGGGAGCATCAATTTTGAATGTAATCAGTCTAATAATGTGAATGATAGGCTTTACTAACCTGAAATATTTACAGTGCCACTATTTTGAAAATAAGTGTCCAAGCCATTTAAAACATGTAAGTTTACATGGCCTACCGTGCTTGTGGGAAGAATTTGGTGGAAACTGTTTGATTGGTCCCTGAAATGTGGCACAAAAATTTTCTTTTCTTGTTTGGTGCGATCACAAAATTGCCTAAAAATAAGAGGTCCTGTATACAATGCTTCTAATAGATACTGACAACACAAATTTGGTTGAAATTTGTTAAATTGTTTAATAGATATGACAAACTTATCGAAATATTGACATGGCCACCATTTTGAAAATCAATGTCTGGCCCCAATTAAATCATAAGTATACATTGCTTCCAGTCGTGGAAATTAAGTTGAATTGTCCATTTCATATAAGTGGTCTCGAATCTGGCAGTTCTAGGAAAGTAGTGCCGATGGCATCTGGGTGGCTATGTATCCTTCTGCAACAACTGAACTGTCATTGGAGGTGACCGTTTCCAAACCAACACCATGTGTCTGCCTGTTTTTGTAAACGAACTGCATGTGCCTCCTCCCAAATGACTTTTAGAAGCTCTGAAGGGCTGTTCAAACAGTTGCAGGTTGGCAATAATCCCATTGTTTTTAGTTTATAAATATTTAATGTAAATGACTAACAGCCCATGTAATAAGTCTATACATCGATAATGTTTTACCTTGCAAAAAATTTGTAACCAGGATGCACGAAAATGAAATTGTATTTTGACTGTCAAATGAATAAAAGATATTTTACTGTTTTTGAATACACTCTAAATATATTAACGACAACTAACTTGTCACACTTACCTGAAGTAAGTTCTTGTAAACATAAAAATTTAGCATGGTTTCCACGAACACCAAATACTAAGACCCCACCAACCAGGAATGCACAAATACCGAAATATCACCCCACCAGTCTCTTCTTCTTTTCAAAGACAGTAAACATTCTTACATCCAGACTATGCCTACTATTGCATTAAAAGTACATAATTCAGCTTTGTGGTATGATATGACAACAAACTCTGTACATCCTGATACTTTTATGATGGTTATAAGTCTCAGGAAGTTAAAGTATGTAGGTAGCCAAAATAATATTTAAGCAAATGTTACTTAATTTCAGTATTTTAATAGCTCTCATTCAGTTGCAGACCTACATACAAAATACTTTATTTACTTTTCTCAAATACCTGTGTGTTCAGATTGTCATGCTGCGAATAAAAACTTATTTCTGACTAATACAGTGTTGATATTTACACTGAAGTTCAGTCGCATAACCTCCCTCCTCAAAATTGTGAATACAGCCCTAGGCTTGTTCTCGGGTACCAAATGAAAAACTGTATTTCAGTTCTGAGATGTTACAAAGCGCTCTAGAGAAACAGATGTGAACTACAGAAACAAAATATCAAACAAACATGTTACTTACCCACTAAAAAGATGCTCCACCTACCCAAGATTGAATACATCATAAAGTTCATTTTACCTAATGATAAATTTTGGAATGTCGCAGTTCCTGCTGATGCATGAGACAATTCTTTATGATGTTGGAGCACCTTCGTTGGGTGCTTAAATTGAAAGAATTTTATTTGATAAACATGTTGTAATTTACTTGATATCAAAAAGTTGTCTTTCCAATGTAAATCCTGTTTATGTGAATTATTCTTCCATTACTCTTACAATATTCTTAACAACGTATGTTAAAACCATATGAGGGCTTTTAATTTGCAAAACAAAAATGCTCAAAACATTTATGAAAGACTCCAACGTTGAAACCTACATGCCATTGTTACTTTCAAATACAGCCTTTAAAAACAGGAAAAACCTTTAAATTTATTTGCTAACAAGTATCCCTGCGTAACAAGCTCGAAAATTTTTATATACGTTCTAAAAAAATAAAGTGATACAACTTACACAAGTTTGTATGGCCAGTAAATTTACATTTTGAAACCCTCCAGAACCAGAGTGTGTTTCAATCAATAATGACACAGAGAATTGTTCATAGCAATGAAATTGGGCCCAATTAGAGTGTCATCTTTATTTTATCTCAAGGGAAAAAGTGAACAGAGTGAGGAGGGCTTTAGTTTATAGTCTTTCGTGAGAGAAGATTATTTTGATGTTCTTATGATGCCAGAATCACATAGCCCCAACGCGCACGACACGATGGCCAACAGCCAATGAAATACAAGATAGATCGTCGTAAATCCAACTGATTCTGTCATCCGACCAACAATTTTGGTTAGAAATAATTTCTATTCTTCATGTCGTGCGGCACGATGCACAGAATGTACAACATTGTAAAATTAAATTGTATTGCAAGCTTTCCCTACAATGGTAAATATGTAGATTAAAAGAAAAATTAATTGGAAACTACTACATTTAACTCTTAAAAATAATCATTTTACTTTTGTATGCATTAGCAATACCAGTTTGTCACCATTATGTATTACAAATTTCCCTCTTGTTCACCACCTTTGAGACTAACGTAGCAGATCAGCGCCTTCTAAATAGTTAGTTTAAATGTCGAGAGTGTGGTGTCGGTCGTGCTGTAAATTCAAGTAGTTACATTGAAATATGCCGTGGTTGCGTTTTTGGTCGTGTCGTGCTGTGTTGGTCAGGGCTATGTGATTCCAGCATGAGTGCGTGGCATTTTGAGTTGCATATTGTTTTGATGGCGCAGTGGAAAATTTTGCTCATATGGAAATAAAATTCAAATAATTTAACTTCGAAAATTATAACTTTAATGAAAATACAAAACGAGATACATACGCAGCTGTTCGAATTCATACAGATGCAGAAATATATACATGCACACTCTTTGACCGAAATTTACCTCACACTCGAATTTACAATGTAGACAAACACATATTATTCACTCACTACAAAAGTAGGGAAAGTGCAGATTTTCCAGGCCACGTGCATTTCAATAATTATATTAACGGTTTACAAATACATTTACAAAACACGCAAACTTACTGTTGTAACATTTTGAACACGTGTTTTCTATGGCAATCCTTGCCAGTTTGTTTCACTAAAATCATGTTTATTCGTCACTAGCATTAAATAATTTATTTGCAAAATCATTCAGTAAAATCAACACTGCGCAAGTTTCCTGATACAAACAAACTTAAACTATATATAAAGAAATTATATTCGTGTCACTTCATTGTGGAAGGCCATTAGGAAAATGGCGGAACGAGCAGTTTTAACGATGTGCCGATTTATATTACATTTCACTCAACAAAACACACTACAACGGTACCTACAACTAACTCTGTTTGGAAAAAGCAAATAAAAAATAATTAACTACCGATTAAATATTCCGACAACACCAATAAGATATTAGTATAATAAACATGATGAGACAAAAAGTGCATGCACAATTACCTTCACTGGGCTGGAAACTGGAAACACAAACATGGCTAGCCATGGGCTGGAAACGTTTACTGTTCGTATGTGTCGACATACTTTGTCATAAATGCTGAACCTGTTTTTAAAGTCCTGTTACAAATAGCCAAGAAAATTTAATATTGCTTCAGAAACATAATTTAAACCATAAATGTTGTAAGTTACAACTTTTAGTTCCGGGTACTATAGTCTTCCAAAGACATCATCAAAATGGCAAACCTAACAAACAACACTGATCCTGCAGAAGTTCATCAGCTGATACAATACTGTAGGAGCGAGAGCATTTACTGTTTACATAGTGTGTAGGTTGGTCACATTGTCAAATTTGAGACCACTTATATGAAATGGACAATATTTTGGAATTTTGGCAAAATGTTCAATTTTCTCACCTGGCACTATTCAGAAACAAACCTGCAAAAGAGTATCTCGGTATGCATGATTCATGCTTCTAATGACTACTCTTCGTGTACAAATTTGGTTGATTTTTGTTTAATTGTGTAATAGATGTAACTGATGCATGGCAGGTTTTGCGGTTAGGTCATCAGAGGGAATGTAGTGTGTCAGGGTTGGAAATGGTTCGTTAATACTTTCCCAAGAGTGCCAACGCAGGGAGCACAAGTGATGCAGGGTGTGTGGTCAACGGCCCTAAATGTGCCCCCCTCTGATGATCCAGCGTATGTTGACGATGTTGACCTATAATCCTGAAATGCCTAATCTAGTGACAGGCATATAGCCCCTTTCAATGCTTTGCTCACTCTCGTTAGAGACAGTTCTGGTCATCTCTACGTCTTATGAAAAATCATGAAAACGGGTTATGTGGCTGAGAAGCAGCTGGAGAAAATAAACAGTGCTCATTTAAAAAGGACATATTTTATTTCCATTTACTTACTCAATTGAGGCACTTATGATACAATGTCTCTGCTTTAGCACTGAGAGCTATTACATGGCAAAAAGGTGCAAAAGCATACATTATGATTATGTTGTAATATTACGCCCCAGCCGTATACAAACAGACTGAGCTGTGGAGCGGTGCTATACCCAGGCTGAAAAGTGATTAAATGTTCCGGTACACTAAAACATGACTATTGAAAACTAGATGATTGACCAAGATGATGCAGGTCCGGGTAGGCCGCGCACAGACGTCCGTTCCACACTAACACCAAGACCCTACTAAAGATGGCTTGCACAGGAACTGGCAGCCTCGCAGAGTGTTCCCGTGTGAATGCATGAAAAAACCCTTAAATTGACACATGTCCGGGTGGCTAAGTGTGTGACATGGTCACAGTGGCTTTATTTACATTAGGTCAACATGTGCGTTCAAGTATTTTCCAATGGCCGCTTTCGGCTTGATACCTTTGTTGGGCAGGTTGTGTTGCATGATGGAACAAAGTTCTCAATAGTCCAGCTGGCTAGCCCCTTAGGGTTGTCAACCCTCTGTCTTACTGCGGGTTTATGGGTTACGGTAGACAATTGGCGGGAGGTGTTGGGATTACCAGACTTACTTACGACTTCTTCGGCCTGTTAGAGAGTGGTGGCTGGCTGTAGACAGCGGTCGATAGTGCAGTCCTCGGGCTTCGGGCTGATGGCGCCATGTCTGCCAACACGGTACCGTAGATTCCAGTTGACTCCCTCAGGACTCCAGAACGTGGGGTTGGAGATACCGTATCTTACCTCGGGACGCACACCACTCAGGACGGGATGATATTCCTGGTGGGTACGGATATGTGGAGGGAAAGCAATAAAGTTAGATACAGGAGAGGCCGGTCTCTTCAAAAGCCTCTCTAAGGCGGCGCGGTCTCATTCTACCTGTCAGTCAACTATAGGTGATTCTAAAACAGCCTGCTGTTTGGCAGCAAGGTAAGCAATCCTTAGCTCCTCCCTCCGTGAGCCGTGCCTTACCTTGAACGGCATAGAGAATCAACCGCTGCTGAAGGATACAGGTCGTGCACCATGGGTGTGAAATAGAACCCTATAGTGTACTTCCAGTAATCACTGGTAGCATGAGTCCGGTGCTTCAGAAAGCACCCTACCAATGACGGACAGACCAGAAGCGTTGAAGCCATGTGGGCCACGACTGCTCCTACTGGATGTGGTATCCAACCAAGGCCAGACTGTAAAACCTAAGCAAATATCCTCATCAGCACCTAGGCGCTCTGGTAGGGATACAACTCAAGCATACTGTCTCTCCCTGATTGGAGGAGTTAGTGGTTGGGGATCATCTGTTCTATCCCGCCAGCAATTAAGTGCTCCGGTGGAGTAGAACAGACGGCCATCGAATGTGTGTGTTTCAGGACTAGTGGCCTCCTTAAGGGGGTCCACAGTCATAGCTACTTCGTATTGAAAATTCCCGGTATCTGTCGGCAGCGCACAACTCGTAGCGTTCCTAGCAGGCGTATTCAAGATTACTCTGCAATAAGATTCGCGGCTAGAAGAACAAAGATGTGTTTATTGAAGTCGTAATAAACACACACAACTCGTGCTAACTCCTAACAAGTAGACAGGTTGCTGGAAGTAACCTATGCAATCCAAGTGTAGGTGACCTAGTCCTAGGCTAACTGGGAGATAATGCAAACTGGCGGTAATTGAAAATACTATACAAAGCTAACTAGAAAAAGGGATGTCTATATGAGACACAGTTAAAGTCTACTGCTCTATTAGCAGGAGGTGTTGTGTTTTACTGCAAAAGAAGCTTCTGGTAATTGGTAGGTATTGACGTCACTGCAGCCTCCGATCGCTGTTGCTGCAGAAGCCTCTGGTGACGGCAATGATAGCAGTCATTGGTGGCTGCTGAAGTGTTAAAGTCACTGGTAGCAGCCTCTGGTAGGTTGCTGAAGAGTTTGCAGTCGTAGGAGGCCCAGTACAGGAAGTCGTGGAGCGAGCTCGAAGAACTGGAAGAAATAACTTGCGAGCCCAGCCATGCACTGACTTGTATAATCAGAACTGCAGGGTGCAGCAATGGACCATGAATTGGGAGGGGGGGGGGGGACACACGTCCCTCTGCTGTGAGGCCGGCGTGGGAGGTAAGAACCCTCTTGTCAGCACTTAACTTTGTGAACGTTCTGCGGCACTCGGCCAAGCCCCGAGGTGGCTGAAAGATTGCAGGCACTCAGCGTGGAGAGAGGGGGAGGCAGCGTGCTTGCTGGGTTAGGCAACCTTGATATCCACTTGTTCGGGTGCCCTCCAGGATTGTGACGGCCCGCAACGTCCGTATACAGGTTTGCAGATTTGACTCTCATGTGGGTTGAAGTAGGAATACTTAACGTGATAAGCGATGAGTCGTAATCCTTATTAGTAGGATGAAAAAGCAGGCACATGTCAAAATACTAATATACATTGATAAATGTAATGAAATGGGCATGTGTGTCACTGATGATAGGATGGAGCAAATGAACACTTATAGACTTTATTCAAACTATGCTGTCAATGTAAATATTCAAAAATATTAACACTTTAAACTTTACATTTTAACATAACATATAACCTCAATCTATAGGTGGTTTTGATGAGAGCATGTGTTGCTCAGTGGTCAAAGTTCATTACATGTGTTACGTCAAATTACTGTCAGCGTTATTAAGTTTAATTTAACACATGAAAAACCCTCAAAATATGCTCTACCTAAACACACAATGAGAAACATGCAATTTGCCACATGGACATTACGTGGTACATGCTATGCGTTTATGTTAGGATCTGGCCTGTAGTTGCTACTTATGTTATGTGCACTGGATGAAATAAGTAAGAATAAAACACAAACTATATATTAAAAAGGCCATGGGAAATAAAATAACTGCACCAAACACGTACACACGTGGGACACTTCTCACGCTAATGTGGCACTGCCCTCACGCGGACAATGGGTGAACTGCTGGACACTGCAGCTGGCGATGACGTGACAAACAGTCTCGAGGAGACACCATGTGGGACACTTCAAACGTGCCCCCCCCCCCCCTTTGTAGTCTGTTCGTTCATTGGTGCTGATCCCGTCATCCTAGCTGGAGCAGGCGGCTGGTGGATGAAGCTCGCCACGTTGCTGTAGGCTATATAGGCCGTTCACAGTAAAGTGAGCACTTTTGAAGCACTAGTTACTTTTTTTTTTTCAACCAATTTATATCCTTCCACCATTTGTTAATGTGAACCCTGCCAAATGAGTAATAAACACAGGGTATACATTCACCATACCCAAAATCAAAAGTCAGAGGCCACAATGAAATATATTTATTGGTTATTATGTCTGATGAAACAGCTTCAAAAAGTGCTCACTTGACCGTGAATGGCCTATACAAGCTGTTACGTCATGGCTGCTGATGTCTCCAGAGTTCGTGACTCTGCTGTATCTGTGGCGCTGCGTCTGCTGCTTCAGGTGCCGGTGTGCTCCACATGCCGTGCACGTGACACACTGTGTGTGACGAACCCACTTTGGCGGTGGGGAGGCAGGGAGGAGCAGTCCTCCAATCCCGTTTCATTGTCGCTGCTGCTGATGGTGTGTGGACGGAGACTGCGTTGTCTGCTGTGTGTGTCAGGATGATCACGTTGATCAAACGTAGCTGACCCAGAGACCACTGAACCCATGGACGGCGCCGGAGATGTAATATGCCTCAAAGGCATCGCGATGCCATCAGGTGGGAGCGTAATCTGGCAATCCTGGCCATCCTCAGATGGCCCACCTGGTTCGTCTTGCACGACGTCTTGGGCTGCAACTGTTGGTATGTGATAGGTTACTGGTGGACAGCTGCTGACTACTGCGGAACCATCAGTTGGAGCACCTGTAGACGCTGTGGCGCCGAGCGTCTCAGCTGGAAGCACGCTTGGCGCAGCGTGGTCAAGATGTTCGGTTGCCAAAATCTCAACGTCAGTGGATGGTGCCGTTGTTGGCTCGCTCACATCGCCACCTGGTGAAGGTGGGTCGATGCGGGGCGTTGTGACGTCGGTGCTTGTGAGCTATAATGCGTTGTGATGATATGTGACTGATCTCCTCCTGCTGAGGTACACTTTGTAGCACGTGTCGTCTAGCACTTGGATGATGATTTGTGGACCACTCCTTATGGCAGCAAAATCTGCACAAAACCCTGTCCTTCTTCTGACTGGGAGTGTGTGCGGTAGTATACTTGTTGACCGGGCTGAAAATGCAGTGACTGGCAAAGGAAGCCAGTACCCACTGCGCTGTGTAGCGGTGCTGATTCTCCCTTGCTTCATGAATCATATGGTCACGCCTCTCCTCCCTGCTATCTCCCTCTAGGGGACTCATGGTGCACTCCCACGCTCCGATCATGAACTCTTCGGGGAGGGGAAGGTCGCGACCTTGCAACAGTTGAACAGGTGTCTTGCCAGTGGCCTGGTTTGTTCGGGTGCGTAACATAAAGAGGGTGGCAGGCAGATGGTCGGGCCAGAATGTGTGATTATCACTCACGTGCAGGCACAGTTGTGTTTTCATCTGCTAGTAATGCCTTTCTGTAGCGTTTAAACGTGGATGATAAACAGCTGTTATATGATGTTGCATGCCCCGTGTCCAAAATCACGCCACACACGACCTGTAAACGGTGCCCCGTTGTCACTTAAGGAGCACCGGGCAAAAAATTCACTCTCTAGCACTTTTCCTATCGTCCGAGCCTGCGCACTTGAAACGAGGTATGCTTCTACCCAATGCGAAAACAAATCAGTGATGACTACTATAAAACGTTTTCCTGTGGGCGTGCGTGGATAAGTCCCATGAGGTTAAGTGCCACAGCCTCAGACAGTTCCGTGGGTTCCCTGGGCTGCTGTTGTTGCTGACCGTCTGTACGATGGCTTTTGTAACAGTTCCACATGATGCATGCAAGCAACAAAGATCTCACATGAATGGAAACGCCTGGCCAATAAAAATATTTAAACACATTTCTAGGCATTTGTGCTGTGCCAGGGTGGCGTCATAAATCAATGGCATGGGCGTACTGTAATACTGAATCACGTTCCGTGGCTGGAACGTAAATACGCCACACATCACTGGTTGCATTTGCACGTGTTTCCATGCAGTTGTCCACCATTAGCCATTTATCAACTGTCTGCTGTGCGCACTCGTTTTTCCACTTTGCGGATACCGGGTGGTTCGCTTGTGCTTTGATCACGCTTTCACATAGCACCGGAAAAGTGGGCATGGTTAACACTGAAAAGTTGTTGATGTGTTTTGTAATGGGGAGGTGGGTGGATATCTTCCCACTCCTCGTCGTCGCGTGCCACTCACTCACCTGATGAGCATGACAGAAGATCGACCAGCTAATTGTCCTCGCCTGCGACGTGCTGCACTTTGAAATTGTATGATTGGAGGAAAAGCGCCCAGCGGGTGAGTTTGCTGCGGCTCTCCTTCATACTATGCAGCCACAGAAGGGCGCTGTTGTCTGTCAGCAGAGTGAAGCTACCTAAGTCGATGATGCGGCATGTGTCGTCGTCTGCTAGCTGGAACAATACTGCACCTAGACCCTTTTCGCTTGTGCCAGTTTGTACGTAGAGGTGGTGGGTAGGATCGTGACATGCCTGGGTTGGGCACTCAAGGAACCGGCGCTTCAGTTATTCAAAGCTCTTTTGTTGTGCTGTCAGTCAACCACATAAATCTGATGTTCGGTGACATGAGGTCGGCAAGCAGTGCAGTGATGGTAGCGAACTCGGTGATGTATTCTCGCAACCAATTTACTAGGCCAAAAAAATTTTCTGAGTTGCTTGCAAGTGGTGGGGATTGGATAATTATAAATGAGATGTAACTGCTCTTCCATCAGTCGGCTCCCATGTTCATCCAGAATGTGGCCCAAGAAACTGTATGTTTGCCTTACTAATGTGACACGTTCTGTTCGCGCACGTTAAACCATTGATCGCAAGGCACTCAAGTACAAGTGACAGGTTATGAATGTTATCTTCCCACGATTCGGACCAGACAACATCGTCGAGACAGACCAGGGGGAACTCGCCTATCAATCCGTCTAACACTCTCGCCATCATGGACTGGAATGTTGATGGAGCACACTTGAGGTCGATTGGCATTACACAGAACTGGAAACTTCACCCGTCGGGGGCGGTAAATACTTTCTTGTAACAATCTTCTGAATCTTCTGGTCGGACCAGAACCTGACAGTAGCCATTGCAGAGATTGGTGGTCGTGAGTACTTTTGCACACTCTAGCGTGTTTAGTGCATCTTTGACATGAATGTACAGTCGTGGTGCGCTTATTGTGACCAAATTCAATTGGCGAAAATCTACACAAAAACGCAATGATCCATTCTTCTTGTGAGTTAATGTAATGGCACAATTAAATTTGCTTTCAGATGATTCAATGATGCCCTCTTGTAACATTTTGGAAATTTGTTCCTTTATTATGTGACACTGGTGTGGGTAATAATGGTGCGGACAGACATATACAGGTGTTCAGTGGTAAACGGGATGCTATGCTTGGCCACTGTTGTGCGGTGTAGTGGATCTGTTGTTGTAAACACATCACGCCATTTGTTTAGGAGGCGTAGCATGGCGTCGCGGAATTCCGGCGGCACAGAATGGTCAAGTTCATCTAATGGCACTTCAGACGCAGTCCCAACTGGTCAGGTATGTAAGTTGCACCCTGTTCTGTATTCTTTCTTCCCCAAAATGTATGCGGTATGCTACTGGTTCGACCAACTGTGTTTTGTTCTGTAAGCCATGGCACACTCTCCTCACTCGTAGCTGTTTTCTCTATGGTTGGACATTCATTATTCCAATTTTGTTTGCCACGCCATTTGCATGGGTGGCCCCTGAAATGCCTAGTCTAGCGAGAGGATGCAAAAATGATGCAAACATGTGAACATATAATGAACGACCAAGTTAAATGCAACAAGCTTATTTTTTGGATTATTTCCTTCAAATTTTTGCCTTTTTTAAACCAAAAATTTTACGGTTCCCCTAAACAGGGTTGTAACTTCGAGAGGGTAGTTATTCCCAGGGCAGTAGTTGTGTTTACTTTAGAAAGGGAAAATGTGCATTTCTTTAATACACAAACTTTTTTTTAAATTCGATAATTAGAAATTATGTAATTCGAAGTCGAAAAATTATGTCCTGAGCACTTCGAATTAATGAGGTTTTACTGTAAGCTACACATTACAAAAAAATAAATAAATAAATAAATAAATAAATAAAATAAACAAATAAATTGCATACACCAACAATTTTTTGTGGTCCTGGCGTAGTCCTATTTAAATAATGTTAATGTAACGTTTTATCATTTATCAAATTTTGCGCTGATTCAAGTATATTTTAGGTACCGTCAAGTTAGATTTCCCGCAACTATCATTTTTAAGCTTGTTGTTTATGCAAACAGCTAGTAGACTAACTGGATGTGAAATACGTCACGCGTGCCACCGTTTATAACTGCTCTGCGGCGCACTGTCTGATGTCTGACGAGTTGACACTGGTTAATTTTCAGTAACTTCTTGCAGGGAAATCGGAGGATTTATATTAATTTATTTCAATAAATGCACGTCTTTGAATAAACTGTGCCTATTCGACACCTTTTTCCGTTTATAATGGGTAGGTAAGCACCGAGCAGAGTGCAGTGTAACTCACCACAGGGAAAATCGCAGGACGTGGTTTTAAATTATTAATTATTAAAGACAGTGAAGAAATCAATTATATTCACCTTATTTCTGTCTCAAAATTACAAGTTTTCTTTACAGTAAAAAATGATTAATTACTTAGACAGGCAGACATATGCCACGCATGCAAGGTGTCGCCAACAAGTAGCGGAGTAGAGAGGATTACCTCAATACTCCTGCCCCCCCCCCCAAACAAACCGCCATCACATTGCCCGATTGATAACTTCTCCATGCGCTCTTAGCTGATAGTGCGCACAGGACATTAAAAATTTGACCTGCATTTGATATCATATTATTTTCATTTTCAGAGGGTTTGAAAGTTTTAGTTCAGCTTGAATTTTGTATCAGATTACAATAAATTACATACTGTATATTAAGATGTTATTTTCTTTATTTAAACGAGCCTAGGAAAAATGTTTTTCAAAGTATTATTAACAGTAATACTTTTTCTAAAATTCAGTGCGAAGGGCATTGGTATCGGCACTGGTATCGGAAAACATGGTATCAGAACAACGCTAGTTAGAAGTATACAAGGACTATATCAACTCCACAAAACCTGAGTGCAGCGATGGCAGGCTGCTTTAACTTGCAATTACGGTGAAATAATGAGATGTACGTAAAAATGTCAAGACACTTTTTTTGTAGAGAATTTATTTGGCTACTAAATTATAATAATTGATTTTTGCCATAACTGTATTAGTTTACCAAGAATTTTAAATTTTTTAACAATTACTTTTAAAATGTAAATTTAAGTGGGCAAGGGTACAGATAGTATATTATATAACACATACACACATTAATAGCAGTTAAAATTTGCACTTCACATTCAGTACAAGATGTGGTCAGGTCACACTAATAGCTTAAAAGAATGATGCTTCAACATGAGTAAAGTGCTCAATACTCTTTCTGGTTTCTCACAGGGATCAACACACATCTTAAAAAGGGGACCCACACCTACCCAAACTATTAAAAAAAAACCACTGCCTTTCACATCAGGTCAGTACTCAAAAACCACAAAAGGGGTCTCAGACCTGTCACAGCAAAACTATTACTCCAAGTGCTATGATCCAAGGACACCATCAAACATAAATGGAGCAACACCCGATAACTGTAAAGCTATAACACAAGCCCACAATTCTATGACATCATAACCATCTTTTAACTGCACGACTCATTTTCATAATTGCTCAAAATCTTTTCAATTAGTTGATAATTACTGATAGTAGTTGTACAATGTAACAACAAGCTTTCTTCAATTAATATCTGCAGAAATTTTGGTACCTGTGACCACCAGTCACAATAAAAAAGCATCACTGTTATCTAACTCATGTAAACCTTTCTGTTTAGTAAACTTTGCCTTACAAGAATTTAACTGCATATATTTCCTACGGTGCCTCTTTGCACCATTTTTCTCAGAATGTATAAAACATAATGTTCTTGAATTACGTCCCATAAAGACCAATACCTTATACCATCATCAATCATAATATTACTATAAAACACAATATCATTCCATTAAGTTTAACATTTATAAAAATTTCCAATATTTTTAATACATATACACAGTTACTTCTGAAAGTTCTATCTCTCAGAATATGATTCATTAATAATTTCATGAAAAATATACAAATCTACAGTATCTTAATCATTACAAGTACCAATTCTAATACATATCAAACCTTACAAAAGTTTGCTTACAATCTTTCTAATATTAGGAAAACCACATAATCTTAATATTTTATATTGTTTTACCATTATCTACAAATTATTTTCATCATTATCTGAAATTCCATGTACAATGATGCATCATGTTGACAAAAAGTTATGACAAAATATATTATATTTATGAAACTACTTTTTCCAGTTTCTTCTGATTTACCATAACAGCTTCAACTAGCCCTAACAAAACTATATTGCATGTTACTTTATGCTGACACAATTTACTCACAAAAATCTAAACATAACTTTTTAAACTTAAATTATATGAAAATAATATTTTCTGGAGATTACACAATATGAATTAACACTACTGGCATCAAATTACATAAATCACCAACCATTCTGCATTAATTTTTCCTCTTATTACCTGTCATTATAACTCTATCCTTTTTTCTCTTTTTCCTAACGAAATATCTCACAATATATTTTATTCTTTTCTTATTTATCATCCTCAAGAACTACCTCTTTTTCCTCTTTCTTTTCATTATTATCTTCTTAAGCTTGTGCTTCTTTCTTTTTTTTTCATTTTACATCTTTTCTCATCAACAACTCATGAATGGTAAAACAGGTCTGACATTTGTATATGATTTTCCACATTTTGTTTAGCATTTTCTGTATTTGGTTTACATCATAAGACATAACCACATCTCTCAATTTTTGCCTGATAATTAATTCTCTGGAACTAAACATTTTTATTTATTTGTGAAATTTATGATTGCTAGTACTGAACTCAGTTGTGAAATTTAATCCCGAAAATTCATTATGGTGTACTTTCAACTTATATTGTCATTACTTTTACCAATTTTAAATCAATTACCTATGCACATACGTAGCTATTAGTTTAATTCTGTAACATCGTTGTCGACAAATACTTTTGCTCCGTCCCTGTTTGCTACTCGGCATGACAAGGAGCAATTGCCTCATGCATACTTGCCATGCGCACTGGCACAGTTCATTCCTCGTAACAAGGAGCGACTTCCAGTGCCCATGCCAGTCGTTCCTCGCCGTGACAATTAGTGACAGCTTCGCGCCTGCGTGGCATGCACGGTTCACTCCTCACCGTGACAAGAAGCTAGTGCTAGTGTCGGTCATTCCTTGCTTGTTGTTAACAAGAAAAGCTTTGCCTTGTGCATGCGCAGTTCCTTGCGACAAGGAGCAACTTGCGACATGTATAATAGTGTATTATTTTGGCTTCAGCATCTGGATGACTTACGTTCTACAAATACTAATTATCCAACTAGAAAATTTTAACTTTTATGTAGTATTTGGAAAGATTTTCTGCCCTAAATAATATTGATGTTTGCCAAAATTATGTAGTAATTATTGTGGCAAAGTATAATTTTATTATTTGGAAAGATATCTCTGACAAGTATTTTATCATTCTATTTTTGCACAGACTTAACTAATTCTATGGTTAAGTTATGCATACTATGGTGTATCTTAGATGCTTATGTGAATAAAATAATGAGACGAACTGAAATATAGTTCAATTGGATTTAATTAGACTTTGCCCTTCAGTTACAACATTGGGACAGAAATTAATGCAGTTAAACTACAGCAGCAGCATAAACAAATACTTCACAACAAACAAGCAGGAACAAGATGAGAATAACAGAATTGATTACTCTGCAGTCAAAAATACTCTTATCGCGAAGCTATTTACAAAGGCGGGAGAGAAAATATACACTCCCAACGCCCTGAATGAATGACTCATCACATGGCGGAAATAATTTAGTAGGTTTATGTTATTTCAAAATATGATGAAAAAGAAAGATCGCAGGCACTGCTGGTAGGAGTCACGACTCGCATGTACTCTTCGAACGTCCATCTTGAACTGGTTGGCTAGCATTGGGTTAACCCTACTTAAATGAAACTACTACTCTTGGTCACTATTGTGAGCACTGACACGACATTGATGAAACTGACTTAAATAGGTCACAAGGGAGGCCCTGCATACTGTAAGTATCATCTCTAAGCTTTATTACACTACTGAAAACTGCCTAATGAAGGCATCACGTGATACTGTCATATCCAAAAATAGCACACACACTGTACGCCTGAACTCTACAAGAAGCAGTCATAACATCAATGTCCCTCCCCAAAGAAGCGACCATTCTATTTGCCGCTCCCGCTAGAAGAACAGCATTCGATTCAAATATCGCGACGCTGTAGGGATGCAAACCGCTCGCCACAAAGTCACTGCCTCCACAAGAGCATAAGGGCAAGATGTTTCAACGCCGCACACCGAGCACCACTCCATATAAAGATCCATGGTTGATGCACGTGACGTCACAAGCTTCACCCCCTAGAGGCAGGGCTAATTCCCCGCACCCCTCTGAGTGCCAACAAACTCAGAAAATTAGTACAAAAGGAGTTCTCAGTCTGGCCCTCAAGAGTGATCGGTGCACCTTCCTGGCTGTGAAAGTAGTCGCTGATAGCATCAGGGTAGAGTGCATCACCCGCACCGGTGACCACAGAAGGCCCAGTGGCCAACGACGATGCCTACAGCTCCAGAGGACTGCCACCTTCCAGAAGGCTTTCGACCTCTTCGGCTACCTCCAGCCACCTCCCGGAGGACAGCCACCAACCAGAGGCCTTCCACCTCTTCGGCCTCCACCAGCAGCACCAAGATCATCAACAGGCACCAGAGACTCCAGTATGTGGTCCTTCCATCACTCCCTCAATACCTTCCCTCCATCATCCATCCCGATATTGCAGATCACAATGACGTTGTCCTTTATGACCCTAGCCTGACCACATCCTCACCATTTGGGTAAGGAACACCCGTTATAACTTACACAACTAGGTCCCTTTAGGACACCACTCCCTTAATTAATTTTAAAAATACCTTTGATTTTTAATTTAATTCTCTTTGATTAAATTAATGCTTCTATCAATTACATAAACACACTTTACATACTTTATCCAGGTTGCCTTCACCTGGCCTAGCGTAAAGCTTCCGCATTTATTTAGATTAAAATATTTTATACTTTATTTGATATTATTCCTTACAAAGGAGAGCGCAGCCCACGTGTTTGTAAACATTTTTATTTTTCTTTCTTTAATATGTGATTGTAGTAAACTAATTATTCCAGTCTATTTAATGTTTCTTTTTTTCAAAAAGTAATTATAACCTTGAATCCCTTTGAGTGTCTTTCTCTCTAATGGAATTCAGCCTTAAGCTTGTGGTGCCCGTAAGGTAAAGCCGGCTACGCGTACCTCGCCAAACGGCAGATACACCTGACAACTTAGTGGCAACCCAAGTTCTGCCAAGGTAATGCAAACTGTATTGCAGTGACCGATCTTCGGGACTGCCCTTCAATAGGTACTCACTACACTTAAAGAGTCTCGACTATCTACGTGAGATCCTAGCACAACAGTATTGTCCTTTGGCTGGAGAACAGCTGGACTAGAATTATATGGTGGATCACACTGGGTACAGTCATACTCTTAGGAGCACACTGTAGAGCTACCATTATCTCCGGCTACATCTTACGTAATTTGATATTAATAATTCAATCATTCCTGAAGTGCAGGAGAGCAACCCTCTTTTCGCACCTCCTGCAAAACCAGCGGGTAGACTACCACTGGAGTAGTGATTGTTTATTTTTATATCAACGTACCAGTACTTGATTCCACTTTCCTACCAGACTCATACACTTCCATTTCTCCACACATACAAGGACCTGCGAGCAGTGAGAGCCCTCTTCTGCCGCAACCAGAGTTGGATGCTGTTCCATAGCCGGCCAGCCCAGCTAGCCAGCCGGAGATGAAGAGGAAGGGGCCGCTGCCTCGTGAACAGGTAAAATGCCATCCCGTAGCAGTGTCTGTGACTCCTGACTGTGCCAAAACATAAGCCTACCCGACCAACACTATACACTGGCATCCTGCCAAGACGAGAGTAGTGCCTTGGAATATGATTCCAGCGATACTGGCTTGCTCTATTTGAAGGCCACCACCGTCACTAGTACATGTACTGTATCTAGCAAAATTTTAAAAGTGAAATTAAAACTAGGGGTTACAGTATTCAAGTCTTCTATCAAACAGGAATTCCCGCAGAGCTCCTAACAATTAACCTGACATTCCAACGTGAGGGGAGGAACCCACTTAAGAGCTAGCCCAGGGACTTGTGTGCAACTCTCAATGACATCAGGGATTGTAATTCTGATTTTACTTGTACTGTGCGACACCCCAACATTACCAGGCACTGAGGTTACAACCCTCATTTACAGCACATAGAGTTGGCCTTGTGTCAAACCCTTTTTGTGTAATTGATATCTTGTCATTACACTTGGCTGGATATTCTGCTGCGCTTTAGAGACTTTGACGGTGAACTTCTGACACACCCCCTCCCTGGTTTGGAAGAGGTTCTCACCAGAGAAGATGCACACTGCTTTGTCTACTGCTTGGTCCCAGGGGACCCTTTTGGATTTGTCGTCAGGTGTTGGACATTTCATTTTTGACTTGGTCAACTGTTCTTTGTGTATTGAAGACTTCCCTATTGTTTTTCTAAGATGACGATGATGATGCTTGTAACCTCTCTCTATGATGTACTGTACCTCCTTCCCTGGTGCCTTTTGAAAATAAGTTTTACGCCTGTGACTTTGTTATTCATCAGCAGTGTTGCCTCTTTTTTAGGGACGGGGTTGTGATGATTTTGCGCTTTTCGCCACTTTCCTGGCAGCATGTCTTGATGGAGGCCGCCAGCCTCTCCTTGGTTGTCCTCCTCTCCTTACTCCTCTATTCCCCTCCATCTCATCTTTTATGAGCCAGCGCAGTGTACACCTAGGCCTCGAGCGACAATCGCTAACTTCCTGCCGCCTGTTATACTTCTGCTTCAGATTTACCTGCTCGATTGGTGCGAGCCATTTTGACGCCTGTTCACCCGACGTTTCAACAGTGATTTCTTCATGACCTAGTGGTGTGCTTTTAACTTCCCAGCACGCCACCATTTGCTTGTTGTGTATTCAATTTGTCATGTCTGGCAGCAATGTAAAAGGTGAGTTATTGCTGCCGTGCTTCGAGGTTTGACATGTTTAAGCAAGATGTGTTAGGCTAGGAAAAAGGCACTAGTTTTCGGGGCAGACAAAGCCAACACTTTCTAAATTCATTTTAGGATCGCCATTTTAAAATTGGTTTAAGATTAAACTTGTTGATAAGTCAGCTTACTGCGATAAATTTCAAATTACTTATCTGGTTGTTCATGATTTTGGTGGAGACAGAAAGGGTTTTAGCACGATAGCATTAACTATTCATATTTTTGAGACAAAACGAAGTAATGTTTTGCGTGTTATTTTATTACACGAGGCTTTCATGGGCTGTCTGTGGTCGCCCTTGAGCAAGGTTAATTTATTTTAGTGGGTTTTTATTCACATATTAAAGTGTTTAATTTTATATGCTATGGCTTTGGATGGGCATAATTTACTTGCCGCCCACATCATTAATTGTGTAAATCTAAGAGTTACTAAGAATATTGAGGGCATTAAGTAGGGTTAAGTACTGCCTTCTATTTACTGCAACTCTAGATGTATAATGCAGTTTTGTTTGTGATAATTTGTTCACCTTTAACAGTGTTGCCAAGTTTAAAGGAAATTTAGACGCATCTGACATGGAACCTTAGTAGTGTAGACGAGTGAATGGGTATGACGTGAAATACTGTTGATGTTAGTTAATATTGTGATGCCTGACCGGTTAGATTAATAGTCATGATGATCGAGGATTCTGTCTGCTAGACCAAAAGCTGGGTGGTTGAGTTAGATAGGCGGAGAGAGGAGAGGGAAGTAGCCGCAGGGGGCATAATCAATGCTTCGAAGAACTTGGGCAGTCCCAGCACTGGCAGCAGTGCTGTGGGATAATGCAAGATATGGAACAAGAATGACTCTCGAGCTTAGCAGCATCCTGACATATAGTGGAAGCTTGTAGGCTGCGGGCGCGGGGGGTGTGTGTGTGTGGGGGGGGGGGGGGGGGGGCATGACATCGTCCTGCCCTGGTTGGCGTGGAAATACTCCAGTCAACGTTTCTGCTTCGTGCCTCATCGATGGTGCTCTGCCTTGTCCAAAGTCTGGGCAGTTTGTAGGCTTTCAGCACAGGGTAGTGGGGCGGCGAGCCGGCCGGGTTGCGTATCCTCCAGGTGAGAATACGTTTATAGATTTCTGCTGCCTGTAGGGTATGCAATGTGTCACGTCTGTAGTGGTGGAAGAGGTACTCTTGGCGATGAGTCGTAATCGTATTAGATTAGATGTATAAGCGGCATGCGTCAATTCCCCCCTCCCCTCCCTTGGGGATGAAGACTCGTCGTGGAAAAGGTGGCGGAGAAAGGCGTAGGGCTGCTCTCTGGAAGGTCTAGATGGTCTGGGTAGGCGTCCATAGACATAAAGAAGAAGTAGCATGGGAAAATTTTTTTTTGTAGACAGGTAGGTGGAACCTTTAAGTGTAGCGTGCTTGACCGCTGTAGCGGCACGTGTTCTGTGCGCTCTGGTCGTCCGGCCGGCGGAGCAGAACTTCCTGAGTGGCTGGAGCCGGCTGGCGACTGATTTTCTCTTTCAGGCAGCGTCCTCCTCTACCCTCACCCTGGTTATCAGGCTTTGCTGATGCTAGTGTGTGTATTCCCCCCGTGATGCAAAGATTACGGGTCAGGAAGCCACGCGTGTCGGGTGTCCCGCCGGCCTACATTTCATATGCGTGCCATTTACAAAAACCAGCATAGCGCTGGTGGATATTACATTGGAATCGTACATAACAACCTGAAAGAAAATTATATAAAATAATGGCACTTCAAAATGAGAGGATTAAAGTAAGAATAATTATAATATGTACAAGTCTTACTCGCGGAAGGCAGAGAAACACCACTACTATCCTGGAGCTTGCTGCAGTGAGTTAAGAAAGAAGAAGGAAAATCTTTCCAGGGAACTTTGTGTCTGTCAGCAAGCTAAAAGTCACGTGTGACAGATTGCGAGGTGGCCAACCATAGGCCCTTCAACACCTGGGTTAACTGGCTAAACAAATACAAAGCGAGTACACTATATGCACGACTATCGTGGCAAATTTTGCGCACATTGGTCACTGAATACAATAAACATAAACAATCAAATTTTTAAGTTAAAGATATCTTGCACCAGATTTGGGGAACTTTAATACTGAAAGTCTTTGGTTGATACTGAGTAGGTGCATAAGATATTGCAAACAAAAGCACATAAGCATACACATAAAAATACCCTCCTACAAAACTGCATTCTTTCTTGTATGTGATCTTCATATATACCCTTTCAAATTTCAAAATTTCAAAATGTATTATAATATTTAAATGTGTGCCTACACATCAAATCAGATTTAATGCTGGGGGTAAAAAAAAATTAAAAATAAACCCAAGCTATCAGGGCAAGTTCCTAAGGAATGTTCAGTTTTGTCCGCGCTGAAAACACTCTTACATGACGACATTCTACATGTAAGCAATCTACACATAAACAAAACCTATTGTAACATTTACAGGTTTACCTACACATCAAGTATGATTTATGGATGATCACTATAAAAATACAAAAAGATAAAATGTTATTGTAAAGTCGAAGTCTCTTGCCTTCAACTTAATCACTGGCATTGTGATTCACTTATGGTAGCCATTACTGTCACTGTGGTGAGCATCCATTCGTTATGCTACCTACTTAAGTGAGTTGGCCACTGAAGCACTTGAACCGTGGGGTGTAAAATGTCAATAAAAAGTTATTGACGTACAGCTTTTTACGGCTGTATTTTAAAAAAAGTTAATCACATAGTCGAGTGACTAATTACTGGTGCATTTACCTCATTGGTTCTTTCTAGTGGAACTGTACTAGATACTTTTGAATTTTAATTTAGCCTAAATGTGATTGTTCTGCTTATGTCACTGTCTTTGATTTAATTGTGGTGCACATGACCGGTCTATAACGAGTCCCTTTGACACGTGCACGTAGTAGCGGTTTACGGCTATTACACTTTTTTTTAATTTGCACACTTACTGGCCATCTTTGGTTTCACTTTCCATGCCCCCACGCCCCCTTTGGACGAAGGGCAGGGTGCAAAGCGTATGGCCACATATACCTGGTTGTGGGTCTCCATGGTGATTCCCGGTACCGGCCAGGTATGTGGGCGGCCTTGGCGGTATGTGGGGACATCAGGCGTCGTGGCTTCTCCTTCTGCTGCAACAACGTGGGAGGACATTCGTTGAAGGGACGTTGAGGCAGCGCAGGGTAGTGTCAAGCCTTCCACCCCGACTGCACGGGTTCCTACCCATAGGGCAGGATGTTTCTCTGACGGGGCAGTGCGGGGGACAAAGATCTCCACCCCAACTGCGGGCAGCACAGCTCGTCGTCGTACCAGGTAGTGGGCGGCATTGACAGTCTCGGTGGCCAGGTCCTGTGGCGAGGCAGTGGAAGGGAGATTAACCTCAACCTCCACTGCGGGTGATGTGCCTGTTGAGGGGTAGTGGGTGGCATCGACGTTCTCGATGAAAGCGGCCTCTCACGTAGCAAGATGGCGGGGCAGAGCACTTCCAATGTGGCAGCTCGAAGTTCTGGTCTGCGGGTATTCCTGCATCGCAGGACCTGGGGACGGAGAACATCTGTTGCAGCTCGAAATCCGGACAGCAGAGTTTCCTGTGTAACAGGAGGCTGGGACAGAGCATTCTTGTCCGAGCTCGACGTCCTAGTTGGCGGGCTAGCTGGCGGGAGTTCCTGTGTGGCAGGATCTTGAGGCAGAGCACTTCCGGCGTGGCAGCTCGACGTCTTGGTAGATGGTTTGTCCTGCGTGGCAGATTGTTCCCGGCACGGAGCACTCTTGTCCGAGCTCAACCTCCAGGGTGGCGAGAGTTCATGCATGGCAGGTTCTTGAGACGGGGCACTTCAGGCGTGGCATCTCAACATCCCGATGAGCAGGTCTTCCTGCGTGGCAGGTGGTTAGCGCGGAACACTCTTGTCGGAGCTCGACGTCCCAGGTTCTGGTGGTCTAGTAGCATCTTGTACTTCGTAGGACGACTTCGCCGAAGTTGTGATGTCCTCGACTTCCGGCTCCATAGTTGTACCAGGTGTACACGTAGGCGCCTGGGTGATTCCTACCCCTCTCACCGAAGGTGCTTCCGATTGCTCACTGATGCGGCTCGATCGGCGGAGTTCTCTGTCACGGGGACTCCGCCAGGATAACTCGGGAGCAGCTATGAGTTTATTTTGGCTGCTATCTTCTTTGCGTAGCTGCGTGGAATTAAGGGTATTGATCTGTATCGGGTAATACTCTTTTGATCGGAGGTTCGTCTTCATCCCTTGATTGGCAAGGTGAATCTCCTTCAGCGTCGTCGTCCCCAAGTATTGGCATGTCCCCCTGGGTATGGTCGTTCTGACCTCGGGTGGCCTTACAAATCCGTCCGCGTATATCCTCAGCCCAGTAGACGTCTCGCTTGCCTACGATGCAGTATGGTCCATCCCATTTGTCAGCAAGGCCAGTGCTGAATTTGTTGCTAGCTTTGCTGAGGGGGTGACTTAGCAGGAGGACGGCTTCCCCTAAGTTGAATTCTTATACCTCTGTCTTTGGTTGGGGATATTTCTTTAAAATATATGTATTCTGAGCTTTCTGGGGATGTGTGGTATGGGCAAGGGCTGCTAACCGGATGTCCTCTAGTTGACGCATATCAGTGGGCTCGCTTTCCCACTGCCAGTTGCCTGGTTGGAGCAATGGTTGTCCAGGAGTAGTACGCTCGGACTGGTGTCGATGGCCTCGTTCATACGGCGTTGAAGGGCAAACGGTATGGTGGGGATGTGCTTATCCCAATGCTTGTGATCATTACCCAAACTGATATGGAGGCATATTTTGATTTCCTGGTTCCTCTGTTCAGTGGGGTTGGCTTGTGGATGGTAGGGAGGGGTAGCCCAGGTTTCTACCCCCCACTCTTGACTTTGCCATTGACGGCTCATAAACTGGGTGCCATTGTCTGTCAGTATGGCCTTCGGATAACCCCATCGTGCAAAAATTTCCACCTCCATTTTCTGCATGTTTGGGGTGGTTTCTTGGCTGGGCAGAGGAAATGCCTCTACCTACCTTGAAAATTGATCTGTTACCACGAGTAGGTAGCAGTTTCCTCTCGTGCTGCATGTATACGGGCCCATCAGATCGACTGCAATGTGGGTCCAGGCCATCTCGGATCCCGTGGTTTTGCAGTGAGAGAGGGAACCATGTATGCTTTACCGCGGCAGCACGTAACGCAGTTGCTGAAGTACTGCCGGACATTGCAGCTTATTCCGCCCCAATTGTAACAGGTTTTAATATCCAGTAGTTTCTCCCTAGTACCCGGGTGACTAGCTTGGGGATGGTCGTGATGGTGCCAGCATATATCAGCTCGTAGCTGCGGCAGAACCCAGATCTCCCACTGTGTATTAGGTTGCCCGCTACTTGTCCATACGTCATCTCGTAGTGCGAACCGTTGGGGCTGTTCCCGTAGTAGGCGTCTGATGTCGGGATCTTCCTGTTGGCTTAAGATTATTTGTTGGCAGGTTATTTGCAGTTGAATTTGGATTTGTTATTCTGGACTTCTTTTGATCTGAGGGGGAGGGGAGACATTTTCTCCTCCTCTTCCTCCTCCAAAGTCGAGGAATGAGACAGGGCATCTGACAAGTCATTCATCTTACCTGGGCAATGTTGGACCTCGAAGTCGAACTCAGTAACGAACATGTCCCACTGACCGAGCTTGGCCTTTGAATTCCGGGACTCGTGTAGCCATTGGAGGGCTTTAGAGTCGGTTCGTAGAATGAAGTGTTGCCCTTCGAGAAAATATCAATATTTCTTCACGGCCCAGATAACGGCCAGACACTCCTGCTCATTAATATGGCAGTGCTGCTCAGTTTTGTTTAAGTGAGTTGATGCATACGCCATCACATGGGATTGTCCTTCTACATCTTGCTGGTATAATACTACACCCACGCTGTTTCGACCCGCATTCGTTTGCAGTATTAAGGGTTTGTCTCCTTGTGGCCGATGGAGTTGATGAATATTCTTGAAGCTGTTCTTCAAGTCTGAAAACGCTCGTAGTTGTTCTGCGCCCCATCGCCAACGGGTGTCTTTCTCGAGAAGTGGATGTAACGGTGCCATATATTACACAATGTTTGGAACGAAGTCTAGTAACAAATTACACACACCCAGGTACCGTCGAAGCTGTCACTTATTCGTAGGTTCTTCCGCTTCTTCAATTGCTCGTATTGAACTGTGTTGCGGGAAGTTTCCCCTCGGATGATATGACGTGTCCCAGATGATCTATTGATGACTTGCCAAAGAAGCTTTTTGATAGCTTACAAGTCATTACATGTTATTTGAGCCTTTACAATACTTGTTACAGATGGTCTAGGTGCTCCTCCCAGCTGTTGGAATATATTATTAAATCATCGAGATAAGTGACGCAGAACTTGCCAATGTAACCTGTTAATACTTCAGCCAACAGTAATCGATGAAATGACGATGGAGCGTTTTTAAGCCGAAAGGCACGACTCGAAATTGTAGACTCGAAATAGCCAGACTCCATGTCGAGAGTGCTGAATATTTTGGCATTGCCAATGTCTCGTAATGTATGAGACAAGTCTATAGCTGGAGGAGCAATCGGGTGAGTAACTTCATTCAACAACTTGTAGTTTACGCAAAGTCGCAATTTCCCGTCTTTTTTTATTATGAGGACCACGTGTGAGTTATGTAGGAATTCGATGACTGATTCCCTGTTCCTTCATATCATTGACCTGCTCCATGATGAGGTCACGGCGACGGGCTGACACTCGGTATGGACGATTGTAGACTGGTACGTCAGTGGTTGGCCATATTTCATACTGTATGCAACATGTTTGTCGCAGTCCTCCTTGTCCAAATGCTCAGGCGTGCTCATCTAGTATGGCCTTTAATTGGGAAAATTCTGGTTTATCGAGTTTGTGGTTAATGCTCATAGGGTCAATGGGAATTGGCGGGATGTCATCTGGGTTTTAATCCCAGTTTACAGTAATTCTGTGGGTTTCTCTCAGATAGGCTCTTCGTTGTCCGTGATCTAAAATGCATTGATTGTGGCTGAGCCATGGGCACCCTAGTATCATCGATTTGGACATGGTTGGTGATACAATGAATTCTGTCAATGCAGCAATACTTTGAATTTTTATGTTCAGAGTAACGCAGTCTGTTACATCCAGGGTGGATTCAGGTGGTGCCAATCTTACTAGTTTGGTTTGTGGTCTTAGTTTGGCGAGCTGAGCTGATGTAAACAAATCCTTTCTGATAAAATTTCCGGTGGCTGTCAAGTCAAGTAGGACGAGTACCCTATTATTATTTACCTCCACCTCTATGTGGGGGCCTACAGGAATCAGAACTTCCTAATTTAATCCCTGGAGGATGGGCCCTTGTAAACCCGGGGTGGTGGTCCGCTTCATACAGCGGCGTCTGTTTCCTGGATTGGTTCTGGAAGTTGGTTTTCCAACTGGTCATGTTGGAATATTTGACAGCATTTTGTCAACTCTGTTTGGTGGAACGGGAGCACCTGGTTTCCAAGGGCAGTCCTTGTTCCAGTGGTTTTCCGGACAGAACCAGCATTTGGGTACAAATGCCATACAAGGAGTTGTGGTTGGTATGCCTTTAGGAGGCACAACAGGAGGTGCTCGTAACTCAGAGGTTTTGGTGGATACTGGTTTTTCGAGACTTATCTGGGCTGCAAAGTTTCGCTCAGCTTCTCGGGCTCTATCAACTAATTCATCCAATGTTGTGAGTATTGCTGTCAAGAGTATGTTCCGGAGACTTTATTGTAACATTAGACCGATGGAACAAATGGCAGTAGACTCAACTCTGGGGAGCACACGTTGAATCATTTGTCCTTTTCTTCGTATGAATATTTCTGCTTCTTCGTCGAGTACCGGGGTCTGGCTGTAAAACTGTGTCGTTAGCATAGCCAGCACCTCCCCGCCCGTGAATTCCGCCGCCATCCAGTTACTGAACTGCTTCCAGGCCGTTAAAAATTCTCCGTATCTCTTCCACCATGTTAGGGTGAGGCCCTTCAAGTGCAATTGGACCCGGTCAACACATTGTTACGGTGGCAGGTCTGTTTCTTTGAATTCTTTCTCATATTCCTGCATGAATGCGACTGGGTCTTCGCGTGGGCGACCCGCAAAGTCTGTTATTTGAATATCGTCATCTCTACCAGTAGCTGGGTGGCCAGGTGTCTATCCAGGTTGAATATATATCCGGGAAGGCTTAGATCTGCGGGAGTGAGGGATGTGCTTCCTTCAGCATCTCTCGCACTGGTAGATCATCCCGGGCATACAGACGCGTTCTAAGGGCCACCCTATGCATAGGTGGTGATAGGGTTCACTGCATGTCGTGCATGCACCTTATGCGGTTTATGTCTCGACCGGGGCATGTACCTTCATTACAGAAACTTGCTGGCAGTTGCCGGCGAGCAGTACAGTGGTACTCTAAACTGTCTGTTGCTCTGATCTCTTCAGACCAGCCTATCCAGGCATAATGAAAGAGTTTGCTGCAGTAGGTGCATTCTATCCTTAATGTGCCATGGCCTGGGCAGTCAGCATGGCTACACTGCACGTTAGATACGTATGGTTCATTGACGGAATTCTCGCCAGTGGCAGCGTGGACTTCGGCGTCTGACATGGTAATGGTTATGGGTGCCACGGGGTGTTTTGAGGACTCCCCGAAGTCTGTGTGACTGATCATTTTGACCATTAGTTCTCTGGCTAAGGTTGGTCTAATTCGTCTGTTTACTGCGCACAGCTGTTCATCTGACACCCCCCGTTGAACGCTACAAAATCACTTGACGCGTGACCGGTTAGATTAATAGTCACGATGGTCAAGGTTTCTGTCTACTAGACCAAAAGCGGGGTGGTTGAGTTAGATAGGTGGCGAGATGCACGAATGTTGGTTAGTACTCACTAACTCTTGCTTCTTAGGTGCCGTGGTTGTGGTGGGTTTTGTCCAGCCGTAGTAAGCTTGGGAAAAGACAGGGAGCTGTTTGGGTCACCAATGCCGCCACTGGATATGCGTCCACAAAGGAATGGACGACAGATCTCAAGCCACGGTATACCCTGGCACTGGCAGCAATGCTGTGAGATAAGGCAATAACTTGAGACTGTTGCCCCTCTCTGGGTGAAGGTGTTACTAGTGGTCGTGGCTCCTCTGTTCCTCTCCACCGGAACTGGAAGCAATGCTTCGGTAGTTTGGAAAGCAACAGATGGCCGTCTAATGGGTGTGTGAAAATATGACGGACTCCTGAAGGGCGCCCGTAGTTGAAGTTAATTCAGTGGTTATAAATTCCCCGGTTCTTGTCAAAGGTGTACATAGCTACCTGTATCTAGCAGGCAAACAGACAGATACTCTAAGAAATAAAAGCTGAGAGGTAGGAAACAACAGTATGTTTATTGAAGTCTCAATAAACATGTGATGCGTGCTACCTCCTACCATGCAATTGAGTGCTGAAGGTTAATACGCTGGCCAGGTGTAGGCGATCTGGTTCTAATGGAGAACGGGAAAGAATTAGCTCAATGAGAAAATATATAATACTTCTAAATTGTCTAATAAAATGTCTTGAGGAGACGTGAATTTAACGTGTTGGTAAGCGTGTTCGCTGGTTGTCGGGTCGTCGACGATGAAGTAGCCGCAGGGGGAATACTCAATGCTTCGAAGAACTCTGGCGGTCCCAGCACTGGCAGCAGTGCTGTGGGATAACGCAAGACATGGAACAAGAATGACTCTCGAGCTCAGCAGCATCCTGACACATAGTGGAAGCTTGAAGGCTGTTGGCACGGGGTGCAAGGGAGGCGTGGGAACTCTGGTCAGCTCGTGCTTCGTCGGTGGTGCTCGGCCTTGCCCGAGGTCTGGGCAGTTTGTAGGCTCTCAGCACTGGTGGGGGGGGGGGGGGGGTATGTGACAGCTGGGTTGCGTATCCTCCAGGTGATAGATTCCTACTGCCTGTAGGGTAGGCAACGTGTCTCTCACGTCTGTAGTGGTGGAAGAGGTACTCTTGGCGATGAGTCATAATCGTATTAGATTAGATGTACAAGTGGCATGTGGAGAGTCACCAGTCTCCTAGTTAGAGGATATTTTCACCCAAATAGTTTGTCCTTAGTTTTGGGGGTCAGCTTTAAATATTATAAAGTTATTTTAAGTAGGCATTATGGGTGTGTGTGTGTGTGAGAGGAACTATCATGGTATATTGCACTGTTAGAGGTAGAGTGCTCTTGAATATTATTAATGTGTTAGGGCATTCTATATTTTGTATTTTAAATAAAGGTCTGTATTGAATTATGCCCATACAGGGATGAGCACATTTTGAAATAAATTTATACAATTGTCATTGGTATTTGATCTTACCATGTTATAACGGGAGCGTAATTTTTGTAATCTTTGTGATACATACCTTGGCATGCTTAATTGTACAATCTCATCCTTTCATTGAATGCATTGCACACTATACACGCATAACCTGTATACATCTGTGATAAATACAATTGCTTGTCTGATTATACAATCTCAATTTGTCATTAAACGCATTGTACCTTTGTATACGCTTTATATCAATGTTGTTTATTTGGAATTATGCTGAAGTGGTTTTTACTTTGATTTTGTCTACCATTGTATTGTTTCTGAGAACTTTGTTACAACAATTGATTTTTGGCTTCCTCAATAAAAAGGAATTTGTCTTGATTTGTCTGGATTCTACTTTGTGCTTCGGCACTCATGTATTAAATTCTACCAATTTTATATTTTTCTTTTGCACACATGCGTTCATCCTCGGCAGTGGTGACTAAATTTGTTACAGAAAAAAGGTTTGATTTGAACTTCAGCATTATACTTTTTGTTATTTGTTCCCTGATTAACTGTCGTCTGACCACGCCACATTTCTCCTACAATCCGCAATGATGAGAAGAGAGCCAATAAGGACACTTGTTTAATTTTACATAATTGAAAAATTACAATTTTTTACACTCTAAGGGCAAATCAATCTTAACAATAACCACAGAAATAACAGCAATAACATTTAAATAATTACTACATCAACTAACTTGTGATATAAACAAACTTACGCTGCACTTAAATAATAATCAATCTTAATTTGAAAATTATGTTGATTAATAGTCATCATAACCCAATAATATGCAACCAAAAACAAATATAATACCAGAACAACCATGTTACAAAGTAAAATTATAAAATTATTCTTAAAAAGTAAATAATTAACAAATTGTTATTTATTACACTTATATGCATTAAGGAAACCATAAAGTAAAATAAATAATTTTGTAATTAACAACCATTTACTTAACACTTTTGATTCAACGTCAAGGCAAGGAACTATTTTTCCTTTGTCGTAGTCAATCTTACTGAGAACATGCTAGTCACTGTGTGTCTGTTAAAATACACGCAGGTAGGAACCGTGACAATTTTTAAAGGTTGATTTCAAAACAGCTCACTTTACAAATAATTTTCAAAATAAGTATTGAGTATCAGTAAGGTACTTGTGGAATCAATCAAGGTATCGGTATTGAGAAAATTCAGGTATCGGCGCATCACCTTAAAAAAAGTGAGTGAGTGAAGAGATATGGGCGGCTCTTAACAGCAAGGTCTTGAGAACTGAACTTTTAAAAAACATAGGCGGTGTCCAATATTAATGGCTGTTCATGATAACGTGAGCACTTTTGAAATCAACCTTAGAAAAAAGTCACTGCCCCTACCTGCATATATTTTAACGGGCGTGCTGAGTTACATGCACCCAGTAAAGTTGATAACGATGGATGGGAAGTAGTTCCGTATCTTATAGTCTAATAAAAAGTATTAGGTAACCATTTCTGATAATTTAAATTATTTCTTTCGCTTTCTGTATTTTTTTATTGCATTGAAGTGTAAAAATTACCATATTTGTAAAATATTTACTTTCCTGATAGTTTAACAGTTTCACTTGACCAACACATGAATAAAGTGATAAGGCCCATGGCAATGTTAATCTTACATAAGGCGGAAGAATACACGATGTGCAAACAAGTATATCTTAAGCAGGGCTTTCAAAAGTGCTCATTTTAGAGTGAACAGCTTATAACATTTTTATAATTGACTGGCAATACAGAAGGTTGCAGATACCCTTCTGTGGAATCATTTTATTCGTAAGATATCCGTCTATTGAATTAAATTAACATTCCATGGAAAAATCATGTTGATTTTACCAGAGATGATTGAATGTGGACTTATAATGTTCTGTAAATCCTGTGCTGCTTGACATTTTTAACATTTTGGGTGACATGGGGAAGCTAAGTACAAGCCTGTTGAGTTTAATTTTTGAGAAGATGCCTATCCATTAAAATTAATTATTATTTAACAAACTTTAAAAATGTATCATTTTCACGCTAGAGACAATTGACCATGGACTTTGAGCAAAAAAAATTGCCAATTTTGACGTTGGAGGTGGGTCAAAATTGGTCAAAAAATTCTCCTTAATATCTATAGTTGCCAACTTGTCATAATGACCAATTTCTGTAAACTGTGAGGATTGTTTTTGAAAGGTTCTACTTAACTACCAAAAATGCTGCTTAGTTTAATAATCGTGTAAAGTGCTTTCCATAGAAATTTTGGAAATAATTCTAACTTTGCATTCATCAACTAAATTTTCATACATTTTAAAAGGTACTATAAATGATGTAAATTGGCAAGTTACGTCAAAAAAAGTTAATTAAAATAAAATACAAAACATATACGCACTTTGCTATCAAAAATGATTCTAAAATGAAAAATTAAGATAGTGAAAACCAAAAAATATAAGAAACCAAGCAAGCCAACTCAAAGATGCAAGTGATGATGTGACTACTATATAAACAAGCAAATATAAATAATGTGTCACATACCTCAGAGTAGTAGTGCTCACAGACATAATGGTGGAGACTAGAGTGTTGATCTGGGTAAACGATGGGTTCTGAATGTGCAAGCGATCTGTTGCGATGCGATTCAATGCAGTATTATCCAGGACCACCACACAGTCAGCACTCTGTGTGAGCCGCTTAAGGGTCAGCAATGAGTTATATGGCTGCACCACAACATCACTAAAGCAGAGTACCAACATTTGTAGTTTTATATTACTATAGCATCCACTCACAGACATATTATTGATTCCAGATCGCTGATCATAGTAAATAAAGCACTTTTGAAATTAACAGCTAATAAACTCCCGTAACCTTGACTGCATTTATAAACATTAACATATACATCATCTGACATACTCCCTGCAAAGTTGGCAGCAAATTAGGAAAAGCACGTAATTCAACATCTTATTATCAATGTCACATTGACATTTATTACAGGTAAAGTAACTTTTTGTTTTTAAAACATGAAGCTAAAAATTGGTGTATTAAAAATATTACATTACAGTACTAAGATTTGTATGTACGTAAATAAGGAATTATGTAAATATGTATGTATGTATGTACATGCATGTATATATTAAGTATGTGCATAAGTATGTACATACATATATATGTGTATAAGTACGTACTTACATACTTATGCCTGCATGTACATATGTAATTATCCATATATGTACATAACTGCATATGCACATACATATGTACTGTATTTAACATTTTTCCATACAACCTAGTACATGTATCAACACAAAACATTCACTCCATTAAACCTCACCCCGTATCAACCATATAGCATGTGGTGATGTATTAGAATATTGAAGACAATATCCAGATAGAAAACCAAGTGTCTATGAAACAATGTCAAGATGATGTTTACACATTTTTACAAACTAATTTTTAACTTGCCAAAAAATTACTCTCTCAACAGGTTTACCCTAAACCCCACTACATCATGAAATTCATAAACTCAAGCTGTGTTTACTTAAAACAGGAGCCCACCTGAAAACAGACATGGAACTAAACAAGGCTTGTTCACTGCACCTGTACACTGAACAATTGTGATTGCACAGAAGCAAGTACAATCATGCACACAACTCATTAGCCATGCCTAGAAACTAAAACATGTTTGATTAATTCATCAACATTTGGCAAGTGTGAGATTATCATATCAGTGATTTCTAAGTGTGTACAGGAAACTTTCATCATTTCATTTCAACATGTCACTGGAAGTTAGCATCTTGCTGTAATATGTACATGTTACTCCATCCTAGCAATTCACTATTTTCTCCCTTCATATCTCTAGCGCAGAATGAAAGGGTGGAACACAAACTATTACTTGAAAACTCAGCTACAACACTACAAATTTGACCCACGTGTTTCACAATAATGTTTCAAAACCAACTAAGACTGTTTCCGATTTGTCAGTATATACGTGTAAGTACATACATTTGCTTACTATCAGTGATGTGTACTTGTTGTGTAATTGTCAGACTGGTCACACATTCTGGTGGAAATATCAGAAACTATGTGACAACAGAAAGACGTGATGCAGGGTGTTATATATAAAATACGACAACCTCTTTTATTATGCATAAAAAAACACATAACCATATAAACATTTCTTTTTTTCATGGTTCTCAGGTTTTGTACGTTTGCATATTACGAGTTTAAGTGCTGAAACACAGTTTTAGCCAGGAATGAGGAATTAATAGGAGCATTAGTGGGCGCGTATTATTTACAGGATGCAAATGAAAGACGGCGTAGAAATACTGTACACTGGTTGCTTGGCAGAGCAGCAAGACAACAGGTGTGTGTTGTTTTAAACTAAAACTAATACACAAAAATATGCCAATATAATTTCTGTTCTTGGTTGTTGTACACCTTAAGTACAAATGTACAGCAGAAAAAAATTGCTGGGCATATAGAAAGTCTTGCACATCGGTATTCTGAGGTTATGATTACCTGTTCAGCTTCTCTCAATTTCTCAAGTATTCATACCACACCAACTGCTGTGGGATATCCCTTTATCACATCCGTGGAAGATTGTAAACAAATTAAGACAGATATTATGGGATTTGTTGCATTTATTATTGTATGTAAAGGGACATTACACAGAAACTGGCATTCTTTCCTCATTACTTGATACGTACCTTACCATGTGTTTGAAATATACACAGTGATAACAACAGACAACTACAATTCAATGGGGTTTGTAATAACTTGGAAATACAGATTGCAATTGTAATATTACTTGTAAGCATACACCTGGAAAATATGCTGCAGATATCTACAAAACGCTCAGAATTTTATTCATAAGTGGAAGCACATTTATTAAACTGACAATTATTTACATATACAACAGAACGACATTTTGTAAATACTTAATTTCCAAACTTGTCAGCTATATAACTACAAAACGTACATGTAAATTTTCACATCTGAAATACAATATGGTGACTGTCGTAAGTACGCAAGTAAGCCCAGCAAGTATACAATTTCAAATTCTTGCCAAGTATAGGACCTATGTGTACTATATTGGAATTCGAACAGTGTTAATATATACATGGTTATGTCACTTCCGGGCACAGATACACACAAGTATACATTTATTAAGAATCCGGAAACAGCCTAAGATTAAGAAGCTACCCTCGACATGTTCCATGCATGCCGTGTCTGTATTTACACACTAGCAGCCTGCCATCTCTTCGCTCAGATTTTATGAAGTTATTAAAATACATACCTATAAATTCGACTACCCGCGACAACCTGCGACTACCCATGACTATCCGTGCTTACCTGCAACTATCCGTGCTTACCTGTGACTACCAGTGACTACTGGCACATTTTTTAATATTAAGATACACAATTTCTTCTAACATTGTTTCAATTTTATCTTTAATAATTGCTTTGTTAGCACATGCTTAGAAAGCAGCCAAGTAGCTCATTTTTCTAAGACATGGTATACAAATTTTGAAATTTCTCAAGGAAATTAAAATAAATATAACCTGTGTCCATCTGCAAGAATGTAGCTTCCTAACAGTAAAAGAATTATAAGAATTGGCCCTGTAGTTTCCGAGATTATCCACTACATATAAACAAACAAAATCACATTACCTCATTATAATATCAGTATAGATATAGATTTCCATGTTTCACTGAAGCGTGGCAAACAGAAACGTGACACGTGAATATAGCACTTTCACACTTGGTCAGTGTCATGCCACACTTTTATGTCTGAAATTTAGCTGTGACTCCACACTATTGTAAACATCACTCAATCCTTTTCCAAATACTGAAGAGACTGACAAAGGGGCAGTAAGCACAATCATAAGATGTTTATTTAATACAGACCCACAAAGAAGGTGAACATACTTGCAGTGCAAACTGAACACCACATGACAATTAACTATTGATCAATGTAGGTTGCATTCCTATCAAGTCAAATCTCGACAAAACTATCCCAGTAATAAGCAGTCCCTCAAAGTAAAAAACCCTATTTTGGGGAACCATAAATAATTTGGTTAAAAAATTTAAACATTTTAAAATAAATAATTAATAAGCTAAAAAATAAGTTTCTTGCAATTATTTTGGTTACTAACACTCCTGATTATTTTTACCACTTACGTATGACTCCGAACCACGAACTATCTAAAACTGGACACTAACTAACACATCGCAATCATCCCCTTCAATCGAGGTCGCCTACATTTAACTATGTGCACCTCGAGCTCTATAAATATTTGAAAGTAACATATTTCCATGTGCCAAGACTTTCTGAAGCCAGCTCGCCATCTTGAATTTTTTTTTGTCCTGGCAGACTTCCCTCCCACTTCAGCAACAAAGTGAAAATAAATATTATTTATTTATTTAATAAAACCATGTGTTGTATGTGATGGAATCATTTTTGCGGCAAATAATATTAATGTTAATGTGATATTTTGTCTTCCAGTCACACTCGATGCCAAGGTTAATTTATAAATAATAGCCTCTACATATACAAACAACTGTAAACTACACGATATCGTATTTTTGATGAGCACACGTGCCAGTTTTAATAGTGAATTAACACGCAGGCACATTTGGGAAAGTAGGATAGTTGCACCACACACTGTCCACTCAACATGAGATCTTGACCACAACTGACTTCCCAGTATACAACCGCTCGTATAGTGTGTCTGCCAGAAGATGCCATTTAATTATAATGCAAGTGGAAGAGATGTAGAACAAAGGAGTAGTTGGGCCGTCAGATGAGTCCAATAATTCCGTCGTACTGGTACCCAGGAGGGACAGCCAGATATGCTTCTGCAGAAATTATAACGAAGTAAATGACATCACGCACCCCGTAGCACAGCCTGCCATAAACTTAGCACACACCCTAAGGGGAGGCAGATTGCTGTCTACCCAGACAGCCACAAATACATGGCATTCATCACGCCAGAGAGACACATTACAGTTCCGAGTAATGCCATTTGGTTTTAAGAATGCGCCGGCCACATTTCAGAGGCTCATGTCAGGCGAGGACCTTTCTGGATACCTTGCGCAATTCTGCTTCACCTACTTAAAAAACGTGACAATTTACTCCAAGCCATGGGAAAAGCCCTATGGGCAATGAGTCTTAGAGTGCTTGGAACTGCACGGATTAACTTGCAAGCTATCGAAGAATCACTTTGGCAAGACATGGATTGATTATTTGGGCCACGCATCCCTCCAGAGGGAAACTACCCACAAGCCTCATCAATACGAAACATTGAAGAAGCCGAAAATCTCCGCAACCAGCTATGTAACGTCATACCGGACATTGCCAGTAAACCCCCCTCCTCCCCCAACACACACACACAAACTGCTAGAGAAAGCTCACTGTAAATGGGGACCTGGTGGTTTATTCTAAGTTTGTCGAAACTGAGCTAACCATCGTGAAGTAACGATTTACATAACATTTTCGGTGTTTGATATTCTAAGTTAAAGATGACTTCTCGATTCTCGTGAGAAAATGATCAAGAGCACTCAACAACTAATGTGTTGTCGAAAGCTGGATTCCTGATCGGGAAGCAGAAATTCAACATGGTGGGTGAGAAGTGTTCTTGCAAACCAGCATAAATATTATGGTTTCGTACTTCTTAAACATAATACATAACATACAAAAGGTTATAATATATGTGGAACATTATTATATGCGTCTAATTGTATCCACACATGTTCGGGAGTGTTAAGTTATATTTTTGTATTGTGAGTTAATTTTGTAAGTAGCAATGGTTGAGAGGTTATGTATTTAACGAGCATTTTGTTGGTGTTGTCGGAATAATTGATAGGTAGTTAATAGTTTTTTATTTGCTTTCTTCAAGCATAGTTAGTCATAGTGCGTTTTCTTGAGTGAAATGTTAATCGGCACGTGTTAACTGAGTCGTAAAAGTACTAGTACCACCTTTGTCTTAAATGCCGTCCACAATGAAGCGACTAATATAATTTACGCAGTTACGTTTCATTTGTTAGTTTCAGGAAACATGTGCATTGTTGATTTTACTGAATGATTCTGCAAATAATTTATTTAATGGTAGTGATGAAGAAACGTAATTTTAGTGAAGTAAACGTGCAAGGAATACCATAGAAAAACACGTGTTCAAGAGGTAGCAGAGTTTACAATCAGTAAATTTGAATATTTTGTAAATAATGTATTTGTAAAACGTAACTCTATATTTATTCAAATGCATTTGGCCTGAATAAGCCACTTTCAACACTTTTGTAGTGCGTGAATAATATTTGTTTATATCGTAAATGCAATGAGTGTAAGGTTAACTTCGGTGATAGCGTGCGTATGTATATTGCTGCAACTGTACGAAAACTAACAGCGATGTATGTATCACGTTTTGTTTTTTTCATTAATGTTACAATTTTCAAAGTTACAATAATGAAAAGGTTATTTCTATGCGAGCAAAATGTACCACCGCTCCATCAAAACAATATGTAACTCAAAATGCCACACACGAAAGACTAACTATAGCCCCCCCCCCCCACCATCACTGTTTTGTACTTCTCATAATAAAAAAGCAAACAATGTTATACCTACGTGTAATAATTAAACTAATTAAATTGGCAGCTTCTATCATTTTATGAATAACTATATAGACTACACAGTTTTTGTGTACGAAGCATGTTACTTCACTAGTGGTAACAGGAATTTGTGCGTTCCTACAATAAATTAATTGAAGACTTTACTATGTCAGATCTGTTGTTTAGGCACAACATAATTTTCTAAGCAAACTTTATAGTTTTATTTATTAAAACATTTTACATATCGTCTTCTATACATTTTGTTAGGTACATCACAGTGACATTATGTGTGTTTCATTAGTGTTACGTTGCCTGCCTGAACATACAGGATGGAGGAGAAGCGAGTTGTGGTGGGGTGGTTGGTAAAACCCAAGGATTGCCGAAGGCGAGACGAAAGTGCATTTAGAATAACTATTTGGGCACATTTGCTCCAGATAGTTTCAAACAGCTTCTCTCAATCAGCAGGAAGCTGACTGTTAAGATTGACATTGAGACCTGCTGATAGATTTCCCCAGAAGCTTAGAATAAACCCCCTGAACAACGCCAAGCTTTTCAGGCCTCAAGGAAAGCTTTCACAAAATCACGCTACATAGCCCACAAATAGACAGCCCCCTTATACTTACAACTGATGCCTGCCAGAACTGCCTTGGGGTAGTCTTGTACAAAGACGATGCTGAGGGCCACCCATAAGTAATTGCATACGCCAGCACCCGTTTGAACGCCACAGAACAGCAGTACCATATTAACAAGCAGGAATTCCTCAGTCATATGGGCTATCAGAAAATACCGCTACCACTTTGAATCAGCGTCCCAACCCGTGTCCAAAGCAACATCTATCACTGTCTCCGATTTTGGTGGCAGAATCGTGTGCTGTATCATTTTCACTTCACTATATTGACTACTATTCACTGTTCCGGATCCAAGTTCAAAGTTGGCCAGGCTCTCAGCTTGTTTCCGATGCTCTTCCTCAATTATGCAAGTAATTGAATTATATGTATCTGAATCAGACATACTTTTGAGATACAATGTCTGTTCTTTCAAATTGATTCTGGCATCATAATAACGGAGAAAATCGGTTCCCAGTATTCCCTCGAAAAGAAGCTCTGACGCATACACAAGGAACCAATATGGGTAACATTGACCATTTACCCACAACTCTACATACTGGGTACCTGCAATCTGGAGAGTGTCTCCAGTTACGCCTTTCGCTCCTAACTGAGATTCATTGATAATATTCCCGCTGATTCTAGGTCGAACGAGAGATATATCGGACCCTGTGTCAATTAAGAACGAGTGAGACTGGCCTTCGACAAGAACTGATACTATGGTCTCTTTTCCCCCTACAACTGTAATTACCGTCGTGTGGTGCCCAGGGCTGACACTCAGCTTCTCGCGTTTGGGTGATTATTAAATACATTCTCGCTAATTTCTCTAATGCCATGCCCTACGTTCCTAGGTACTTGGGCTCGTCGTGGGATTCCCAAACTTCGGCATCCTGTGATCATGTGCCCAAAACATCTAATATTACAGTTATTACCTTGTTCTTGTCTCTGACTCATGTTCTTGGGAGAAACACCTGCTACCGATACTCTCTTTCTACTATTACTGCTATCATTCGAACCACAGTAACATGAGTTATAACCTCTTCCAAAGCCTGTGTTAATGGAAGTATTTTCACCACTTCTTGTGTTACCCCATGCCACACTTGTTTGCTGGGAGACTATGTTAAACACCTTTCTCCTCCTCTGAGGATCATCAAATTTTGTTTTGCGTTCCTGATGCGCCTCTGTAACCTTTAACGCTATAGCCATGCATTCAGCTTCATCCATGGTTTGTGGTATCTTATATCTTAACTGCTGACCTACTTTACCTTGTAACCCGTCAGTGAAAGCTACTAATAACCTCTTTTCAACTTCCTGATTCAAAATCCTTTTTCTCTGGTTCATCTAAATGCTGAACTGTTTTCTCACATAGTTTACGACACCTATCTGCAAATGTCTGCACATCCTCATGTTTCTGCCTAACATAGTGCAGCATGTAATAATGAAATTGCAATGGCTCATTTTCCTTGAATCTGTCGTTCAACTCATCTGTCAACATTTTCAGTGTTATGTCCCCTCTTAATCTAGGACATGTCGTAATAAAACGTGACGCTAAACCTCTCAATTTCATTTTCGCTAATTTTTCTTTGTCCTTATCTGAAAGATTTCCTAGGCTTGCTGCGCTTTCTATGCTTTCTAGAAAGTCGTGTACCGGTAATGAGCATTTTTCGCCAGTCCGTTTTTCTAGTAATGAAATAACCCCCAAATCTTTAACTTGAGCTTGTGCTGGTATCGCGTGGGCTAGTTGACGACGTCTTTCGTCTTCCATGTCAACTAGAAAAGTGCTACTATAACTCATTAAATTTTATTCATTTAATTTCGAAAGAGGAATCCAAGTTTCCGATTGTGAGTCCATTTATTCGGAGTATCGTAACGAGTACTACTACTTGTAGGTTTTGTTTCATGAATCGTGTTCAAATTTTCTCTCTTAGGAATGGCAATATGTTCCGCACGTGAAGAACTAGTAGTTGCGTGCTCGTGTTTTACGTTTGTGTCTTGCGAAGTCGAAGGCTCTGTATTCGCAACTACGTCAAGTCTTTCTATCTCAAATTCTGGATAAACACGATCTCGAGGTATGAACTTCTTCACTATACGAATTTCAATTTCCAACATTACTCGTCCAGAAGAATTTTCGTACTCGTATACTTTATATGCGGGAGTCGGAAAAGATCGCTTTGGTTTTCCCTTAAAAGCTATTTCCAGTCCTGAACCTGTAGTTAATGCATTCAACTTAGCACGAAATGGCTCTGCCTGAGAGACAAGTCAAAAGATGTGTGCTTTTGAAAAAAAATTTCTGTATCAATTTATACGAATACTCTTCTAAACCCTTCGATGCCTCAGTACTACTAGTTAAAACTACATAGACTGTCAAAACTGTAAACTCTACAACCTTCCCTTCTTGCCTCTGAAAAAAATAATGTGTCTTAGCATAACACTTTAATGCTTTTGCAAAATACTGCAAAGAAGTGGGGCTGAATCCAAATAATTTCTGCAAAATCCAACTAACCCAAGTGTGCGGTGTTATACCTTCCAAATCTACGTGACAATCAACATTACCAGTTATTCTGTTATTCATAGGTCCGCGGACATACTCAACATTAAAATGATATGATTTCCTGCAGTACAAGTGTTCGTTATAATCCTGCAAATCTCCTCTCACACAAACTCTCATATTAGATTCGTCAACTGAAATGCTCACGATCCTGAACGCTTGAGGGCACATTAAAAAGTCCCACTTAGCAACACTGCTCAGCTCAATTACAACTTCACGATTCGCATTCATAACACAACGTGCGAATAAAATAAAAAAACTGAATTTCAATTTGTCGGAGGAAAACCTAACACAGTTTTCAATAACCTAACACCTATCACCTACAACCTATAACCCTTCGAAGTGGGTTCAGTTACAGCTTTCTGGAGTAACTATCCAAAATGCTGCCACCAGAATGTGATGCCCGAGCGGTCTAGGGCTGAGCACCAACACTCAATAAGAAATAATCTAAGTCAATTTAACACATTTAATTAAATCAAGCACTTAAACTGTTATACTTTTAATTATACATCTACTTACTTGGAAATGTGGCGGAAGACGACGTGGGAATTGTTAATATAAAACAAAAAAAGTTTGAATGGAAGCAACGTCATGATATAGCCACGGTGATGAAGGAAAGTGGAGTTACAGCACAGCTCCGGCGAGTCGTCCCAGGCGGTGATGTGCAGTCTCTGGCGTCCTCTGCTGAAGTCCGGCATCCTCAGGCCGTGCATGGCATAATAAAGCAACATGAGTGTAGTGGGGAGAAGTCTCCCTCCACCAAGAAGTCGCGCATGAGCAGTCTCTCACCAATGAGAAGTCACGGCATCAGCCAACGAATTGGAACTTAGCACACAGCCCCAAAGTGTGATATCGAAATCATGTGACGAGAAAATAGCGCGTGATTCCAGGAGTCATGGGACTAAAATATCGTTAAAATAAGGATGTTTCCCGTTGAAAGTGGTTAGCAATTGCAGCCATGCGGTTCTGAAATCACCGCAGGCAGTATTAGAGCCGATACAACTTCCTGTCGCAGGCACCGCAGAACCTGATAAGTTGCGAAAATACTTCATTAAAATGTTCTCTCTCTGAACTGGAAAGCTGGCGGTGTGCCCGCGGAACTACAGCTGCACTCAACATGTCAATTTGTTGCTTCAAGGGACCAGTGACAGAGACGGACAATAACGGCAGAAGTAAACGGCTGCCAATAATATTATCTTGTGTGTGAAACCAGTGAACGACCCAGAGACAAACTTTAAACTACGTAAGTAAATACATTTGTCAAGGATGCTGTTTAAGTGCCTACTATAAAATGCTGTGAAATTGTTAACAAAGAAAGGACTTCCAGTTCCCATTGTTCCAGTGTGTAAATAAACAAGTCATAAACACTTCCCATACTAAGAAGCAGATGGCAGCAGGCTGAGGTCTGAAGTCATCAAACAAACCAAAATAATAAATAACAGAACTCTCTCAACGAGCAAAATTTAAATTGTTGAAAATAATCTTTTCAAGTCTGATATTTCTAAATACTCAGTGCTCTTGTAGCTTATTTTATTTTCTACGGTAGGTGGCCTCATACAATAATTTGTTAGTTAACATCTTTAGTGTACTTGTACATTGTGTAAATATTAGCTAGATTCCATCAGCTGGGGTGATGGAGGGCCTAGTGTCGACAAACCCTAGATTATGTCACACGTAAATATATCTTATGTACGACACATTAGGATGGCCAGGCAGAGCCAATGCATTTTCTGCCTTCTGCGGCCACAGCAGGTAAACAGCTAGCTAAACACGCCTCTCAGGAATGGGGCATCTTTCTACACGCCAAGGGTCGAACTTTTGTGACGCTTCTAATTTTTTTACAGGAGAATATCTGTAAAATATTTGTAACTAAATAACCAAACCTTCAGCTTATATTGTAAAATGGCACGTTTAAAAACGAAGGGATGTGAGCACCCCACACTTGATATCACATCACACATTTTGTCCTTTTCTTTCCCAATCGCTTCGTGACTCCCTGGGAGGAGAGGAAGAGGACAAGCCATCAGCAGTTGTTTACCTGGCCGCATCCCAGCTGTCCAGTGAGCAAAAGAGAGAGTGCTAGTCAGTCAGTACCCAGCCCACCAGAGATGAGTAAGGTGGCACGCGTTGCCACTACAGTCAAGAGTCCAGCACACAGATTGGAGAGTACTACCGAGTCAAAATGCAGTCTTCAAGGAATGACAGTTCTACTTCATCTCTGAGAGGAAAGCAACTTTCTTCATCACCCAGATGAACCTCAGTCACACCTGAGGGGGGAGCGAATTGACGCGTGATGCTTACTGACCAAGAAGAAAACAACTTTGCTTCATCTATGCGTATTTCCCAAAGCGTGCCAGACGGGGTTTTAACTGTATAATTACTACCAGAGCAGCTACACGATATTCCCTGGTTGCGGAGAATATTACAGATGTGATAGAATTGTAATTTTCATAAGCACGGTCAGTAAGTAATGTCAAGCCACCCTCCCTCAAGAAGACGTCTATATCAAGTTTAAGTGAACCAGCGGGCGAGTCACCGCATCATCCCCGAGCAAATAAATAGTTGAATGCGCACCGAGGGATAGTGTCACCTGTCAACAATGGCCGCCAGTCAACTGCCCTTAGCTCTGCCCACAGACAAGTGCCTGCTGCCATCCCCACTCCAAGTCCAGGTGAGGGCTCGGCTAGTGCTATAACTACTTGTGCGCTGGCCGATTTCAACAGTTGCATCAGCCTGGCAGTTCGATCCACCACCTCATGTGCTGGAGCTCTCAGACTTCTACGTCACATAGAAACTCAGAAGCTCTTCAGCATTGCTGTCGCCAGCATCCAGAACTTCCAGAAACCTTCCTCCTACATACCTTCTAGAATACGTCAACCCTCTCAGTCACTTGCACCAGGAAACGGGTACCCCACGTTCCTTGAAGTGGACCCACTAAGTCCCTTCAGGACATGGAAACAGTATAGACAAGGGAAGTTACTTAGCTACCTTAGTCGAAACTGCCACCCTTTAGATTAGAACCAGGTCCCCATCACCTGAATTATTGCATAGTCATTACTTCTGGTCAGTTCAAGGTAGTCAGGAGGTAGTATCGGCCACCATGTTCTATTCATCACAGAATAAACACGTTCCTAACCTACAGTGACTTCTCATTTCATTGGGTGCATCGAGATTCCTAGTAGACAACCACCCCCCCCCCCCCCTTCCCAGAGTGGAATAGAACTGGATTTTAACTCTACATTTTACCGCCTAGTGTACAAATGCAAGCTCCCCCTCAGGGACTCATACGCCAATAGATGCACACATTCGATGGCCACCCGTTCGGTGCACCCCATGAATCAAATGGTAGAGCCCCAACCACTAACCCTATTCCCCTAGGGAGAAGAGACCACAAGACAAACTAGCACCCATCCACCACACCATGTGAATTGCTGGAGGGAGTGTTCAGTTAGCTCTGAGTTGGGTCTGTCTGCCCTACGACTTACACCTGTTGTTGTTGGAACGACTCCAAGAAAACCCGCTCTCCAACCACCGCATTGTTTGTGTTGCCAAATGGAGTAACGGTTAGGCTCAGCGTCGGCCCAACTGCCGCGGCAGTACAACACTGTTAGCCAAGGAACTGCACGTCACCTGCTCCTATCTGCAGAAGCAAGACTTAGCACCCTCATACCTTTTACCAAAAAGGGTGGGAAAGACTAAGGAAAGGAAAGCAGCTACTACTTACAGATCTACCTGGGGATGCACCCAGACTGATAAGGCAATTGGCCAAGACACCCCATAGGAACAAGCTAGGCTGTCCGTAAGTTGGTGGATTTTCAACCCCCTCCTCACCAAGCACCCACTCCCTCTCTGTTCTCAGCTCCCTGGAAGGTACCAGGGACACTGCATCCAGGTCAGGGAGAGAAGGTACCGTTGGGACTGGCCCATCCTTGGTTCAGTATCTGCCGCTACTCCAGCCTAAACCGCGCCACCAGCAGCAGCAGTTCCAGTCACAGCAGCCCAGCTCTACCAGCAACTGTTCCTCAACCAGCAAGCTAGCAGTACCACCCAGCCGCCCCAGCATCAGCGTAAGATGCCAACCTCAGGTTATACACCCCAGCCAACAGCCAAGCCAACCACAGACTTTGTACTAAGGGGGCTCGTGACTCGGCCTACACTTAATACAGGTCGGACCCCTGTCACCATGTAATTCTGTAAACAGCAACCTCAAACCCCAGTGTGACCGGCCTACACTATGAAGACCTACTTTTACCGTAACGTCACTCTAGTGTACCCAAGTGTGTCCCGCATCAATACTTATAATGCAACCAGGAAATAAACTTATACTTTTTGGGATATTTGCTATTGTTAATGCAGGTAACTTGTGATGATGGCGGGAGTACATCAAAATAGTACAACAAGGAATTCTGTGTGCACTAAGACATTTGTCGAAATGGCATTAAATGGATTGCTAGGATCACTTTTCGAAAGCTATCAATGGCTGCATAATATAGGTAAATGTGTATGACAACTTGTATAATTTTTGGATTCTGCTTGAAAATTCTTTTGAAAATAGTGAAAATTTTTCACTGTATACTTTGCATATGAGTAAAACTGGTTGGTTTGCCACACAGGTGATGTTTTTTTATCACTTAGTTTTCTCTCAATAACTATTCCTGCCGCTGGGTACAAAAAATATTTGTACAGCCCTTATAGCATCCTTACATACTTTGCCATCAATAATGTTGATACAGAAGTCTGTGCCACTCTGCTCCTTTGGAGCTTAGTTACTGTTAGTGATAATGGTTTGTCTGATGCCTACTTCACAGACTGACAAGCTTACAAAAAGTGAACTTTTACGCAATTTCCATACCACAGGGACGACAATTCAGGAGAGGGATGATATTGAAAAATTACACAAAAAAATTGTAGTCGTAATACGGGACATCAAATGGTTAGTCCCACTGTGATAAAACGTAAAGCAGTTCCAGATGTCAAAAATTGGGTGGCATCAAGTGGGCCTTCACTGGTGTCAGATTTAATTATAAGTTGCTTTAAAAGTATACCCAAATTGTCAAATTTTGAACCACTCTCCCCTCTGGAGTTTGCTAAAGCAGTGGATGTGTTGCTGGAAGATTTAGAGCAGGGGGGAGCATGGGCTGAGGTTAAAGCCCGGCTATGGAGGGCACTATGCCCAAAGAGGATGAAGCAGGATTTGAAGTCGAGGTAGACCTAGAGAGTTCAAAAGTGTGGGGGAAAAATAAGCCAGTTCATTCAAGAGCTTGAGAAATGTGCAGCTATGTCGACAGTTCCATTTTGATATGAAAAGCTGATTGCCTTGTTCCTTGAAAATATGGCTCCCTGAGATAGGCAGTTGTGCATTTTTATGACGAAAACCAAGTCAGTTCATGACCTTCAGTGCTGGGGAGTGAAGGAAGATAATTTGGGGTATTCCTCCAATTATTTCCATCTTGAACAACAGGTCAATTTGGACTGAGAGGACTCTCTTAAGTATAGGCTGTTAAATAAAAAGATCAAGTTGGATCCTTTTACCATACCAAACATCGAAATATTGTTTCAATGTTTGTCTCAGGTCACCATTTTACTGTCTTTGATCTAAATTCTACATTCCACCGAATCATGCTAGAGGAGTGATGCAAGCAGTACATAGGGTTTGTTATGCAATGGGGACCTTTTGAATGGCAGTGAGTGCCTTTCGGAGTGAATTTTGGAGAGCAGTGTCTATCGCAGATTCTGAATTGATTATTGTAAGATGTCCAATTTAAATTTAAGTTTGTGAGAGAGTGAAGAGATTTGGGCAGCTCTTAACAGCGAGATTTTGAGAGCCAATGAGTATGATTGAGATGAGAATGAAGCAGTGTTGGAATGAAAGGGCAGGGGAAACAGGAGCTCCCAGAGAAAAACCACCGACCAACGGCATCATCCGCCATGATTCCCACAAACAAAAATCTGGAAATTATCTGGCTGGGGAATGAACCCAGTTCACCTTGGTGGGAGGCGAGCAGGCTAACCACTCAACCACTGCAGCCCCTTTAAGTTTGTGGTTTCCGTTTTAGATGAACACATGTAATTTTTCAAATTAGTTGAAGAGCACTTGGACCATATGCAAATGCAACAGGTGTTGCTGAAGTTAAGATCAGTAGGTTTCACGATAAATCCTGACAAGGTCTCTTGGGTCAGAAAGCAAACAAAATACCTGGGGTTCATAGTTAAGGGAAAGCTAATTATGGATGCAGCAAAGATTGCCTCAATTACTGATTTTCCTGGTCCAAAAAATCGTGAAAAGACTAACGCGGTTCCTAGGAATGCTAGGATACTTTTCCAAGTTTATCACACACTACAAAGAGTTACGTGTCCCTTTAAATCAACTTAAAAAGCATGTTAAGTTTTGTTGGGGGGACGAACAGCAAAAAATTTTCCAAGTCTTGAAACATGCCATTACGCATCATCATATGTTAAGCCCGATAAACTTTGATCAATGTTTTGTACTGCAGGTAGATGCAAGTGGTAGAGCTTTGGGCACAGTGCTACAGTAGGTTGGTGGTGTATGCCCTAGTAAGACCTTGTTGCAGACCAAACACGGGTATATATGAGGAGGAGGCTCTGGCATGTGTGTTTGCGGATTACCCAGAGATTGCTGAATTCGACCTGATGATATACAATCAGGCTCCGATTTGTTTTTTTTTTTTTTTTCCATCCACGCCAAATGGGCAAGCTGGGTAGGTGGAACATGTGGAACTCTTTTCCGGTTTCAGATCAGAATTTTTTAACTGACATGGAAGTAAAAAAAGTGAAGTTTGGGAGCATTTTAATACTAAATAAGATGATTCCCACAAAGCCATTTATAAACTGTGTAAAGTGCATATTTCCCAAGGTGGTAAACGTTTTTGATGCTCTCAGACACACCACGTAAAAAATTACAAATTAAATTATTTGTATCAGCACTATCTGCGGAATTAGCCACAAAATATCAGTATCTGCAATATGTGTAAAAATAGGGTTTGGACACATCTGCAGTTTTAACTTTAATGGAAGAACAAAACATGATAAGCATGTCACTCTTCGTACAGATGCACTATAAAATTCACACACTTTTACTGAAGTTAACCTTACACACATTGGATTTACAAAATAAGCCTAATGAACAATTATTTTTAAACAACAAAAAAATGGAGTGCAGCTTTTTTAGGCTACAAGCATTTCAAACATTTTAATAAATGTTTACAAAAATATTCTTTATAAAAAACTACCTAACAGTATGTATTTTGCAACCTTTAATACGTGTTTTTCTATGGAAATCCTTGCATAATTAGTTCATTAAAATCATATTTGTCACTGATATGAAATAATTTACTCACAGAGTCATTCAGTAAATCAACACTTCAAACGTTTCCTGAAACCAACCAACTTACACTTGGAAACAAATTATATTTGTGGTGCTTCATGGTGGACTGAGAATATGGAAAATGGCGGAACAAGCCATTTTACAAAGAAGTAAATGCATGCAGATAATGTTACGTTTCACTCAAGAAAAAGCACTAAAAAGGCAACTATATATACTATGCTTAATGAAAGCAAATACAAAAAAATTTAACTACCAATACAATATTATGACAACACAACACCAGCAAGGTACTCGCATAAATAGAATCAATAGCATATGCACAATGGTGTTCACTGGACTGGAAACATTTCACTGAATAGTGTCCGCATGCTCCATCTTAGTTGCTAAACATGTTTTTAAAGACAATTCACTACAAGCAAAAAAAAAAAAAAAAATTGTACATTACTTAAAAAATATAATTTAAACCATAAATTTATCTATAATTTAAGTTTTGAATTTTAACTTTTATTTCTGTGTACTATTTTCATCCATAATCATCATCTTGCAGCCAACATAACATACATTCCGCAGCAATTCGTCAGCTGATACAATACTTTGCAAACGAAAGCACTTACTGTTTACATACTGTTTAGAATAGCCACACTGCCTGTCAAAATTTGTTTCACTTATATGAAATGGCCAATAACAAATACCAAGCAGTGTGCCATTTTAGACCAATCAGTACTCCAAACACTTGACATTACCACATCCCATATAAAAATTATTTGAATAAAATTAAAGAAAACATATTAATAGATAAAAACTATTTAGCTAATATTTTGTGCAATATCTAGAAGAATAAAATTACAGTAGTTTGGCATGTATAGGCCACATGCGTGTATAGGCCGCACCAGAAGCTTTTGATGAAAAATTAAGGATGATTAATATTTCACGTATAGGCCGCACCCAATTTTTGTATTCCAGTAAATATTGCTAAATCACGATTGTGTACAAACATAATAGATTCCAAATTAATTTCTCCCTTACAAAACATTCGTGTCAGAAAATTTGTATTATGAGCATTGTTTACATATGTTCATCGCGTTATTACTATTCCACAGATGGTAACGTGACTTGAGATAGCAAAACCATGTCAACATGTTACACAAAATTATGTCTAACAATCTGCACTTGTGGCAATGCAACGGGCATGCAAACTACATAAGGTATCAGTCTCTTGTACCGAAGCTAAATAATTTTTAATGTACGTCTTGACTATTGTGATGATAAAGTGCAGTGAATAGGGTTACCTTAATTTTGTGTTCCCTTATTCTAATTTTCCGGTAATATTTATTAGTGTTACAGTTTTATACATAATCAATTCATAATTTTAAAAATATCCAAGCGAAAATTTTGGACTGTTGTTGGCAACGTCGCATTGCGAATCAATATCTATAAAATATGGCAACGCTGCTTCTAGCTTGTCGTTATCAACATGGCTGCCACCGAAAACATTGCAATATTGTTTACCAAACATCTGATAAAATTCTACAGTACATATTGCATATACATATGTACTGTGTTCCCACATTTTTCCAGTGTTTTTTTTTTTTGTATTTCGTGTTCTGTAAATACACTATGTCTATTGTTATTTATTTTCTTTTTTGTTACAAAGAACCAGTTTGCGATTAAATCAACAAGAAGATATTTCGGAAGTGGTCAATTACATAAATATAACTAAATGCAGGGCAGTGAGATGTAAGCAAAAAAATGTGTGTTAAAAATGTATTTTATTTTTTCTATATATTTGTATTACATATGTGTACATAATGTACTGTATACCGACTTGTATGAATTGGTGAGTACAGTTCGCACTTAGATGGTTCGAGTTTACACTGTATAGGGATATAAATAATCTCTTAATACAAATTTTAGGGAGTAAAATTTTTTTAAATGCAAATCTCGACATTAGGCCGCACCCCACTTTTTGTAGTCATTTTTTTGGTAAAAATGTGGGGCCTATACATGCTGAAATACAGTATTTTTATATTATTTGCCATGCTACATAGTTGAAACTAGGTCAACTCATTCACTCAAAAATTACTTGTTCTGGCTGAACTGTATGTCAAAGAAGTTAACATTTGGCATGTACCTGATCTCATCTTGATTAGGAAATACACTGTATGTCTGGATCAATTTTTTTGGGAAGCGATCAGTCAGCCTTTCCAATAGATAGGAGCCCATTCCTGAACCAGTGCCCCCTGCTATCGAGTGGCACAGTACAAACCCCTGCACAGGGAAACACATCACTTGGTTATCAAAAACACAACTGCTAAAATAACTACTGCTCAAAATCTGCTTGCAATAAACTGCACAATGTTAACTCACAAGCAATGTATCACAACTGGGTCTACAATCTCTAGGTATTGCTTTCAATACTGTATGTGAGATGGATAAAAAAAAGTTTAAATTAAATATTTAGAGTTACTTTCCAGGATCATAACTTGAAAACATTACGATTAAGGGCCCTTTCACATGGCCCATCATGTTGATGACACCAGGACATTCTGACACAACTATGGTGGCAGGTTACAATTTACTGCAGCCACCAGACATGCCATAAACAATGGGTCAGTACTATAAATGGAGGTGAGCAAATTTTTCTGCCTTTCTGTGGACACAAAACAAAATAAAAAATGTAGATTGTGGGTGCACCCAAAGTTAAAAGACAGATCACAAAAAGGTAATATTTATACTTAGTACAACAGCCATAGTCAAAATACAGAAAATCTTCAATGTTTGCACGAATAAGCAGACATAATTTCATGAGTTGCTGTACTGTTTAAAAGAAAAACTCAGTGGAGTAGACATCAATGTGAAGGACAGCATACCACCTGACAAATGAACAAAAACGAATGATCACGCTCCTAGTACCATCCAGCTTGAACAGCTTGATACAAGACAATGAGACACCATGGTGGCATTACCAAACTGGTGGCCTAAGCAATGACTCCTTGCCGCCAACATATTTCTGGCAACGCAGCCACCACCATAGTCCTGTGCGAACGGCTCTATTAAATATTATGGGTTGATGTGGTGGAGATGCCACGAGTCGCCAACCTGGTGGCCCCCTGTGAAAACGCCTAAACACATTATTTAGAGAACAACACAGACCTCATGCAACATCATCACTACACACTTTGTAACTTTCCCAAACATATAACACTTCACCATTCAAACAACGGCCACCTATTGCTCCGCAAGACCCAGTATGATAAATACAGCCTTACCTCCAAGCTGTCACTGCCATCAGCCTCTCTGTCAATTATGTCAAATATCTCCTCCTGCAGTCGTTCTCCTTGGCTGTAGCCAGAAGCCCAGTTATTACCTGCACCACCTCCATCTTTTGAAAGGTAGATGTTTTCAGGATTGTACAACTAGAACATTTTTTTTTCTTAACAGGACACACATAACTGTTTACATAGTTATTCATAAGCATTTCATTAAACCACAGAAGTTAAAAACATGATACAATTATCAAAGTACCTTGGCATATGGAGAATTCATAATGGTGTGGATAACTCGGGGTTCAAGGTCCAACAACACAGCTCGTGGTATGTAGTGCTCATCATCTGCCTGCAGAAAAGTGTTAATAAATTACTGTGTTCAAATGTTACTTCCAGCTTGTAATTATTTATTTATTTATTCATAATATATTTCTTCATAACAATAAGAAACATACTTTTCTTCACAAGACATCTGAAGGCAACTGGACAGAGGTTCACACATCACTTACATGAGTGCAAACTTGAATTAGCAGTCATTACTACAGCTAGGATTCATATGTAATTACATATTTTTTCCTTGATATGTAGGTTTGTGAAAAACAACCGTTGACGATTTACATCAAAGGGCCATTATAATTGAGTTTTATATTACATATTTTTTTACATATTTCACCCAATATGACATATTTACTATATTTAACATATTTATTACATAAAACTGTTTTTAAATGTAGATTCACTAAACTTTTGCCTTCTAATGCTACAGAGAAAATAAACTTTCCCCAGATTTCACATAATCTCATGGAAATACATTTGTTCTCGACCATATACGGAGCTTACATGATTCACAGGCCATTAGCTGCAGTCAAGGGTGGAATTCCAAAGACCTCATTTTTGAGAAGGAGAAGACGGGAAGAGGGAGGGTTTTTAAGAGGTGGTGATGGGATGTGGGAAGGTATTTATTTGTTGATGCAGGAATGCAGTACAGGAGTTGGTACTCCCAGTTTTCTAAGATTTTTCTGAGGCATTGAAGAGGGGTGGGGGTATTTTGTACTCCTTCCCTTCCAACTATTCAACTCTGTTCCTGAATACTACAGCAGAAAGAATAAGTGTCTTTTCAACTGCACTGTTTCGCCGGCAGTTAGTTTTTTTGTGGGTTTTCTCGGTTTTTACAAGATGGCTCCTATAGCATCAACATTAGCAGCAAAGTTAAGATGATGGGTTTCAATCAATTACATTTTCACTACAGATGGAAAACTTGTAATGGTGCCAAGTATGCAATACAAAGTTTGGGTGCTCTATGAAGTTGCAACTCGATGAGCACATGGCCAGTGCAATACACACTAAGAACCAAACATTGCAGTCATCTAAAAGGCAAGTGCTTCTAACTCAAATGCAACAGTCTTCAAGTGGAAGAAATGAATTTTTCCAAGACATGTCGAGCTATGGTTGCTGCAAACATACCATGGTACAAGCTTCAGGTGCCTTAATACCGCACATTTCTACAAAAGTACTGTAGGTAACAGATTCAGGATGAACCCACACTGAGAAAAAATTGTCTGGATTTGTGTTACCAAGATGCTCTGTCAAGTGTGCGGCATTATATAGGCAATTACCACATATGGATCGCAGTGGACGAAACAACAGATGTAACTGGACGCTATATTACCAATCTTGTTGTTGGTAAACTTGATCCAGAAAAACCCTCTAAACTATTCCTGATTTGTTTGAAAATGTAGAGCGCACCAATCATGCAACAATAGCTCATTTTGTAAACGACGGGTTTGAAGGTGCTGTGGCCTGATGGCATTCAAGAGGGAAAAGTTTTTGTGCTCCATTCCGATGCTGCATCCTACATGCTGAAGGTGGCAACTGCTCTACGTGTGTTTTATCCTAATATAACCTACATGCTGAAGGTGGCAACTCCTCTACGTGTGTTTTATCCTAATATAATAAATTTCACATGTTTGGCCCATGGACTTCAACGTATCGCAGAATAAGTAAGAAGTAGACATCCGCAAGTGAATAAAATGGTTTCATACACCAAGAAAATGTTTCTCAAAGCTCCATATTGTGTATTGCACTACCGATAACTATTACCAAATGTAGCATTACCCCCTGAACCAGTACTAAAGAGGTAGGGTACATGGCTTGAAGCTGTCAGCTTTTACAGTGAACATTTCCAAGGCATAAAATCTGTAATTGAGTCATTTCCTGGAGAATCAGCCATTTCAGTGCGCGAGGCACAAATTGCATTCAATGAACATAAAATAGAATGCCCATTGGCATGCATTCAGAACAATTTCAGCTTCATTGCTGCTGGTATCAAGAAACTAGGAACTATTGGGTTGTCTTGGCGAATGGCATTGGATATTGTAGAAGAATATAAATCAAAACTGAGTGACGTCAGGGGTGACATTGGACAGAAAGTGTTAAATTTGAGGCTGTTTTGGCAAGAAATTAAGGCTGCAAGACTGTTGTTAGTATTTGCAAGATCCTCAATGGGGAAGAAGAAATCCTCCTTTAGACATCTCTCCAGGAAAATGTCATCTGCTTAAATTTGCACCAGCCACTTATTGCGATTTCGAGAGGTTGTTTTCCGCTTACAAAAACATTCTATCAAACCGGCGACATTCCATGACCACAGAAAATTTTGTGAAGTATCTGATAGTTCACTGCACTACAAAGTAAAGTAAGTTGAGTTTTTCTTAGCGGTATACAGTGGACAGATGAACACACATTACATATCTATACTGAATTTTTAAAGAATTATTGTGATGTATTGCGTATAATATTGACATGTTTAAGTGTTTACAGTTATACAATATTGAAATAAAAAGTATTAAAATAAACAACAGTTTAGTTGAACATTTTCACATTTTTTTATATAACATATTTTTTATATTACATTTTAAATTATATATTTCACACATTGTTCTAACATAAATATGTATATAGTTTGCATGTTGATATTACACACAAATTACAAATCTTAGCCTTAGTCATTACGAATCAAGGTAAAAATTTATACCTAGTAGGTAGGGTTTTAACAACTCGTCAACAGTGTGTCATCAGAAACAGAGCAAGTTGCTCAGAGAAGCAGGAATGGGAAAGGAAGCTGCCATAGCCTACAGTAAGGAGCCATCCCAGCATTTTGCCTGGATGGCAGAACCAGGCTTGGCACCCAGGTCCTCCTGAAAGTGAGTCCAAAGGTTTACCAACATGTCACCCCGCTCAATGCCAGTCAGTCAACACCCAAGTGCCTTAGGAAAGTTTAAAATGCTTGCCTAATTCAAATGATCATGGTTTAAAGAAAATTACCCATATTGAAGCAATGTTACCACTGTGAACATAACATGAATTTTGTCAAAGCTTGATTCTTGGCAAATAATCTCAGGTATTTTTTTCACTAAATAATAATAAATTGGAAAATAAGCCAACAAAGTCTGTAAGATTATTAGATAATTATTTGTTTAGATAAAAAAACTGGGCTCGGAGCAATACATTAATTTTTCAGGCAAAACATTTGATAAAATTATCTATCTCTTACAAAAAAAAATTGTGCAAGGAAAAAGGCCACGTAGTGCAACTATGTGAGAAGTTGTGATTTTGTGCTATATACTAATGCTTGCGTGTGGACCTATTTGGTATTGAGTGCAAGGATACAACCATTCTGTAAATAGGTCCCGCTGCTAGGAAGAGCAGTGGATCTCAAGATGGCGACCAAGTAAGTTTCCCGTATCACGTTTTCGCTATCTGTCAGGCTGAATTTATGTATAATGAGCTATTTTCTAACATTTTTTGTCCTCCGGGGGCCGGATACATTTTCCGTGTGAAACTCTGATCAACGATTTTGTCTCTCTCTTGCTTGTATACGTGTTCTACGTACAAGGAGATGTTGCCACTTGCGGAAAAAACTACCACCACTGCCGTCGAAATCCATTCACCACAAAAACATCCTTGCAAGGAACAAAGATATTGAAGTTACCGTATTTTGGCATGTATAGACAGCACCAAAAGTTTTTGATAACAAATTAGAGATAACTAATATTTAAAATATAAGCTGCACTGAATATTCGTATTTCCGTAAATATTGTTGATCCACAAATCCGTACAAACATAGTAAATTCCGAGTTAATTTCTCCCCTACAAAACATTTATGACAGAAAATTTGTATTATGTTCCAATGTTTATAAATATATGTCGCACGATTACTATTCCACAGATGGTAATGTGACTTGAGAAAATAAAACCATGGCAAAATGTTACACAAAATGGCGTCTATCAATGTTTACTTGTGGTGCGGCGGCAGGCATGCGAACAACGTAAGCTAATTCTCTCTTGTACGTCTTGAATATTGTGATTGATAGTGCAGTGAATACGGTTTCCTTAGTTTTGCATTGCCTTTTTATAACTTTCCGGGCATATTTATTCACGGAAAAATATTAAAGTAAAAATCTTGCGATTGCAGTTGGCAACATCGCATCGCAAATCAATATCTTGAAAATATGGCTCAGCTGTTTCTTTCTGGTCGTTACCTACATGGCTGCTGCCGTAAACATTGTAATTGTTTACCAAACAACGAATAAAATTCTACAGTACATATTTCCACATATATTTAATTTCTTTTATTTTGCGTTCTCTAAATACATGATGTGTCGTCTGAGACCTCTATTGTTATTATTTACTATTTTTTGTTAAACAATACAAGTTAGTGTGACTGACAAAATCAATAACAGGTTATTTCGGAAGTCTTAAATCACATACATAAGACTAAATGCATGGCAGTGAGATGTAGCGAAAACTTTGTGTGTGTTGAAAATTTATTTTATTTGCATTATCTATTAGTATTACTTGTGCATGTGTACATAATGTACTGTATACAGAATTTTGTGAGGACAGTTGATATTTATACTTTTTTGTTAATACTTCATTGTTTAATCATCGGAGCATGTAATTTTCGGCGATGCTACAGAAATTTTTGTTTGATCAATGCAGTAAAAAGCAAATTAGAGTTCTGCAATAATTGACTTTTTAATTATTTTGTATTTATATAGGAATTTTGTCGGGACCACAGAAAATGTTCTGTGGACACTGACTTTCGGTCTAAACAGAGTTGGATGGTTCAAGTTCCCACTGTATATGGTTATAAATAATAACACATATGAATTTTTTGGGGGTAAAAATATTTTTTATGTAAATAGCTCGTAAATAAGTTGCACCCCATTTTTAGTAGTAATTTTTTCTGTAAAAAATGTATGGCCGAAATACTGTATTTTCATGCCATTGAATGGCCATTCAACCATTTACGTACCTTTTCATTTTTTATCACATTACCACATGGGTGTTTTTGTCCTCGTTTTGTATTTCTTGTCTCTTGTGATGAGTAATTGTTTTTAAGTTTCGTTGTGACTTTTCTCTTTGTCTCCCGCTGTGTTTGCATGCTGATGTCTGAAACTTATTTGTATACATTCATTGATAAGGATACTTATTCTCACAAGTTGGTGTACATAACCTCATATTCGCAAGAGTGCTGCTGTTATTTCCATTTTTTTATGCTTCAAAAAAGTGTTTTTTATACTTGCCATGGGCTTCAAGGCCTTCTTCATTAAATTCAAGCTTCAGAAGTGAAGTTAAAGCACATAACCGAGAGGGCTCAGGCTTTAGTCAAAGTCACTTAAATCACCTTACAAATTGTTCACAAAGTAAATGCATTTGACGCGGTTGAGTTGGCTGTAAATTTGTTATGTGATGAAATACTTACGTTGGATGCAGTACCTGGTGAATTTGATGAAACAGTGTTAGTATCCCAAATATATCATACAACAATTCACAAAAATTACTCCCTAGCCGACACAGAGAAGTTCCAGTACTTTTTGGGCTGTTTAGAGGGAGAAGCATTGCAATTGGCGAAAAATCTTCCAGTCACTGCTGAGAACTATTCAGTTGCCTGGGACATTTTGACATCACAATACCAGAATCTTAGGAAACTCACTTCATTAAACATCAATCAAATTATTGATCTTCAGACAGTTAACATATCCAACCACAAACATATCAGGCATTTCGTAAACACGTTCAATGAGAATGCATGTGCCCTTGAGGGGTTAGGTTGCGACATTACTGAAAACAATCCAGTCCTCGTAATTTTAATGAGGAAACCTGATGTGGGACTTTGGACAAAACTTGAAAATTCCCATTTTGGAATCACAGAAGTGATTGATTTCCTGCAGACTTGGGTTGCTTGCTTGGACTGTGCAAATGAGATAGGTACCAAGGCTGGTGGGAGCGGAGGGCAACACCAAATCACTTCTCTTAATAAGCCTCACCACACAATCCAAGAAAACCAAGTCTGTATTCGTGGCCAACAGTGAGACAAGCTCACCTAAACACTTTGCGTTGTGCCAACAGACACCTCATTTAGTCTATAAATGCTCACAATTCATAAATGCTGTAGCCTTAGAGAAACAACTCTTAGCCCGGTCAAAGAAACTCTGTTTCAAATGCTTTTGATCTTCTCATTCAGTAACTTTTTGTTCGTACGCATACTTGTTTTAAATGTAAACAAAGAAATCACACTCTTCTTCATGATACATATAACCCTCATGTATTGCCAGAACCAGACGATGAAGGTACTGATCATGATTCACAAGGTGAACAATTTATAGGTATTTCAAATGGTGAGTATACATCTGTACTTCTGTCTATAGCTCTTATCACTGTCTACGGAGCTGACAACCAAACCCATGTAATGCATTGTGTTTTAGATAATGCAGCTCAAGCCTCATTCATCACTGACGCTGCAGCAGATATCTTTGTTTACCTTTAAAGAAAGTTAATGAGAATTTTTGGCCTACCACACGATACTGTCAATTTGAAAGGAGCAATTGATTGTTAAGATTCAATCCTCAGTGGACACTGAGTGTACTCCCTATTTATAATGTCAAAATTTGTCAGTAAACTTCCCAGGGTAACCATTGCTCCATGTTTACGCACCAAACTAGGCTCGCTTTCACTTGCAGATCTTCACTTCGACAAACCTGCACACATTTATATCTTGCTGGGTGCTAACATCTATGCACAGATGTGTATGAGTGGTCGCCTAGAGCTAGGCAATCACATGCCTGGAGTACTCTAATTCAAACTTGGTTATATGTTGTTGGGAGAGTACCCCGAATCTTGTGCCGAACCTGATAAGGGTCATGTTTCCCTGTTTGTGGGTATGGAGGAATCTATGGACTCAATGCCTCAGCTGTAGTAGAAAGTGGATGAGCCTCCACAGGTTATAGCTAAGGAACCAAATGCTGAGTTATGCAAAATTAAATTTCTAGATAATCACACTAGAGAACATTTTGGTCGATATAAGGTTTGCCTTCCATTTAAACATCATGCCCACTCTCTTGGGGATTCCGTGTAAGAGCAGAGCAAAGGTTTCAATCTCTTGAAAAGAAGCTTCTGTCTCATCTTGAGATGAAAATAACGTATGAAGAATTTATGAAGGATTATGCTGAATTCGGTCATATGGAACCTTATGTTACTTCCCCACAACAGGTTGATGGTAAGGAAAACCCTACTTGTTTTATCTCTAATCACGGTGTGTTCAAAAGTTCAAGCTCGACCACAAAACTTAGGGTGGTGTTTGATGGGAGTACCAAAACTTCGAACGGTGTGTGTCTCAATGATATTCCACTACTGGGACACAAACTTCATAATAATATAGCGAATGTCATCTTGTGTATTAGACTCTATAGGGTTGTCTTCCCATGTGACATAAAACATATGTAATGGCAGATATTGATCCATGAAAATCATAGACCATACCAGCTGATTCTCGGGCATGATGACCTCACTCTTCCACTTCAGGTTTATAATAGTCACATATGTATTGTCTCCATCTCCATTTCTTATCATCCGCACCTTGCACCAGTTAACTATAATTGATGAAGGTCTTCAATATCCTCTCGTCCAAACTGCGCTTCTCAGATATATCTATGTTGATGACGTTGTATCGGGTAAATTCTGCGGAGAAAGCATGTTCATTGAAAAATCAGCTGTGTGTACTCTTACACTGTAATGGTTTTGAGCTCAGGAAGTAGTCGAATAACAAGTCTCATATTCTTGATGACATACCTGAGCCTCATCGCGAGTGTCCTCAGGGCCCATTGTTAATGTTTTGGGTCTACAGTGGAACCCAGTAAAAGATACAGTATTAAGCATCAATACTGGAGTCCAGATCAAACACTTTGTTCTTTCCCAAACTGCTCGGATATATGACCCCATGGGTTGGTTGTCTCCGATAATAGTGTGGGCCAAAATCTTGTTGCAGTGGCTATGGACTCAAGGACTAGGATGGGATGACGTGTTACCATCACCAGCTAAGGAGAAGAGGATTCCATTTATTGAGGGTTTGGCAGAACTAAAAACACTTAGTCTATCTTGCTTTCTGTGTCCAGATGCAGTCAGCGTAGAGTTACATGGCTTCTCAGATGCCTCTGAACATACATATGTAGCTGTTGTGTATTTGAGGGTTGTGGATACACAAATTAATGTGAGTGTGCATCTCATAATGGCAAAATCAAAGATGGCACCCCTAAAACAAATGCAGTTGCCCCATCTGGAACTATGTGGAGATCATTTGTTTGCTAAGCTGATCCATCATTGACACACATTTCTACTCCCAACACCTTAATATCGCTGCCATTCATACCTGGATTGAATCCAGTAAAGCCATGACCTAGAACAAGGGACAGCCTTACCTACTGAAAACATTTGTGGCTAACCATGTCGGCCAAATCCAGGAGTGGATCCCTCCCCAGTCCTAGAAACATGTGATCTCAAAAGACAATCCGTCTGACTGTATAACTTGTGGCATGTTTCCACATGAATTTCTCTCTCAACCTGGTGGCATGGCCCTAATTTGCTTGTGGATCCTCGCGACCAATAGCCCGTATCCAGAGTGACAAACCAAGAAAGATGTCTGTGAGTGGAAGGTCCTCAGCTAGTGTTAGTGGATACACATGCACCTCCCGATGAACTTAACGTGTTGCAAGAGACTCCAGTTTGGCCCAGGCTTGTTCTAATCACGGCACATGTTAGGTAGGCGTTTCATCACAAACAGCCAAAAGCAAACTAGTCATCATGCATCAGTCCTTGGCAGAACTGAACCAAGCTACAACCCCGGTGTGTAAATGCATATATGTTTCTTTCCAAGAAGCGTTGAAACAAATTAAGGAAGGAAAGCCTTACTCCCCACAAATGCAGCGCTTGGCACGATTCTTGGATCTGCATGGTGTCCTCAGGGTGGGCGGACATTTATCAAATGCAAACATCAAATTTTCAGCTACATCACATTATGTTACCTAAAAATCATGCAGTGTTTGTGGCTCTTGTACACTACAATTACTTTAAGTATTTGCATGCTGCACTCCAATTGCTGCAATCTTTATTGTATCAACATTTTTGGATCCTTTCAGCTCAGTCCTCGCTCAGATCAAGGGTTTTTAGGTGGATGCATTGTTTTTTATGTCGACCAGTCAACAGCCCTCCCTTATGGGAAATCTGCCAGCTACAAGAGTCACACTGGCTGGGGTTTTTGAGTACACAGGAGTGGACTATGCAGGACCAATGTCTATAAAACTTAACACATTACGCCGTAGCATCAGTCAAAAGGTATACCTCTGCATTTTCATTTGTTTTTCCACCAAGGTAGTGCATATTGAAGTTGTTACTGACCTAATTAGAGACAGATTAATTCATTGTTAATCTGGCCCATTTGTCTCTAGGAGTTTATGTACAAACGTGTACTCAGATTGTGGCACCAACTTCATGGGTGCTTCAAGACCAATTCACCATAGCTTTACAAAATTTCTCAAATCTTCTCTCCTGGAACATTTTGCATTGTCCAACTCAAGAGCTCAAGACCATCTATACCAAAGTTGAGGCTATTCTCAATTCAAGACCCCTGATGCCCATGTCATCCAATCCCTCTCATATGGCTGCCCTTAGACCTGGACATTTCCTCACTGGCAGACCCCTGGTGGCTGTGCTAGAGCCTCTCAAAAATGACTGTTACCTGTGTTTATCCCGATGGTGGAAAATGGTATGTGCCCTGGTCAATCAAGTATGGAAATGGTGGTATCAAGAGTATCTGCAGCACCTACAGCCTCGGGGGAAGTGGCGGACACAGCAACCAGGACTTGCTGTAGGAGATCTGGTCCTCGTTTGAGAAGAATGTGTACCACCTTTGGGCTGGTGCTCAACCAGAGTGGTTAAGGCCATTTGGAGTAATTTTTTAAATTTCATATTTGAATAGTGCATACTGAAATGAATTGATTAGTATGACATAACAATATTTTTTAATGTTTATAACTGAAGTAAAGCAGCATCAGTTTCAAAATTTTGTTAATTCGAAAGAAGATTTTAAGCTTGTGTTGTAAGTATAAATAGGAATTTTTTTCATTTTTAAGTTATTTTGTGTGTACACTGTTTAATAACAAAATTTCATTTTCCTTGCTTTGATATACATAACATTACCACACTGCGCAGAAATGTTATTGTACTAAGACAATGTTTTACACAGATGAAAGCAGCGTTACAAAAACTGGTATTCTCGATGGGTAATGTACGAAGCAGCCCCACAGTGCGGGGCTGTGAATCACCCGCAGTTCCCCGAGCTTAAGGTCCTTTACAGTAACCTCCCTCCCTTCTTCACTGGCAGGATTTCCTTTCACCAGAGACCAGAGCATATTATTTTGCTGTTTAGGAAAACAGCCTGTAGTAGCTATTGCAGTGTCTCATTCCAGCCTTATATGCATTTCCTTAATTCTTATCTTATTATTTGTTATTCAGTTTAATACAGGAAATGAAGTTATTTACCACGGCCAGGTTTGCTGCAAATAAGTATGCTTTACAGTACGACAAGCGCATATTTAAGTAACTGCCTTTTAGTTTGCAAACAAAATTCTTTAGCATGGGAAAGTTTAACATTTAGAGCTCATTCAATTAAAAAAATGTACAATATAAAAATTCCATTCGTTCCACAGAATCACTGGATTCATATCCATTTACATACAGAATTAGCTTAGCTAATATATATTAAAATGACATTTGGCTAGGCTGATAAAGATTGTAGGTACCTTAATAAAAATTCACATAATAGTGAATTCAAGCTTTTCTGTTGGTAGTAATAGTTTATCACGGAGCTAAACATTTTCAGGCCTACTTTAATCAATTTCCGCATATAGGTTGAATTTTTTTTATTAAGAAATTTTCAGCACATTTTTTGATGAATATTTCAATAAATAACAGCTGAGATTACGTAAACCGACGTGGTTTAGTGGTTAGCATACTTGCCTGCAAAGGAATTTTATTTGTGGTGGGGGGAGGGGTCTCACAAACAAAACCAAACATCTAAATTGGTTTATTATTTTATCGTTATATATGTTTCTGTCCATACAGAAAATTATTTTTGCCTACTCGCCAATGAAATTTTTCGACAGTTTTTCCAGCAATTTTTTCTTATTACAGTCAAAAGATAATCAAATATTTGTTATGAGATTTTAGCACACAATTGTATGATCACATCCCCATTCAGAAGGCGTAATTTTCTTCCGGTACATGTAAAGGAGTTTTCCTCCTCAAAATGTCAACAACATAGTAAATAATTCTACAAGAATGATGGTAAAATAAACAAGTTAAATATAAAAATGTCTTTTCTTTTTTATTGTTACTGTTATAAAGGCTACTGTAGTAAATTCCAGCTGTTGTCTGTCATATTTTCAGTTATGGATATCACCGGGCCAAGATAATCACTTACCTTAGCATATTCTAAAATACTTTCAAAAATATTATGCTGTTATGTTATTATATTTTGAAATCTTTCAAAAATTCTAACAATGAATTGTTTATGCTAGGAAAGAAAACATTTTCCAGTTTATTGTGTTTTTTCAGGGTGTCATAATTGGTGCTGAAACAAATAAAATTCTATATCTAGGAGTGAAAAATAGCTTCTGCTGTACATGCACACTAGCTAAGTCTCAAGGAAAAGAAACTCTGAAGCCCGTATGTTATCGAAACTATGTCTGTCCAGCAACATGTATGGAACAATCAATAATAGTTAGAGGGTTTAATAAAAGTATTGAGCAGCACAATCTGATGTATCTGAATTACATTGGAGATGGTGATTCGAGTGTATACACACGTTTGCAAGAAAGTGTGATATGGCCGTAACAAAAAAAAATTGAGTGTGCTAGTCACATAACTAGAGCATTCAGTGATGGTCTTCATAAGCTGGCAACAAACACTGCATATCCTCTTGATGGACAAAATGTGCTAACAGAAGTAACAGACGATGTCTCACGAATGGAAAGACTAATTAAAGGTGTACGGTCTGTAATAAAAGAAGCTTCACAAACTGAAAATGCTCTTCAAGCATATGAAATACTGAAACAGGATTTAACGAATTCAGTGTATCATGTGTGTGACCACCATAAAAATTGCTATGATGCATATTGAAAAAGAAATGAAGCTGAAGAAGCTGACGTCATGCATCGCTTGGTATCTGCTAATTTGACCTCTCCTATTACGAAATGACTTGATCATCTCGTCAGAAAGCAGATCATTTTGTATTCAACAAAACCCACAAATCAAGCAGAAAGATATGTAAAAGAATTCATGAAACTGCTTCAAAACTTAAATACAATATTTATTTAGTCACCTAATCAACAGGGCATGTGTAAAATATTACTTACTAAAAATAATACGAATTGTGTAATAACTTTGTTGATCTATAAATTATAATGTTTCTTATTTGCATCCATGTTGCTCCTAACACCTGTAGCATAACAAGATACCTTATTTATTTATTCATCTTTATAGTTAAACAATCAGTTTTAATTAAACTGTTTATTATTTTCAGGGTATGTGAGTTTGGTTTCTAAGCTCACTGGAGGAAAAAGAATAAATTTATCCAAGCGTGGCTCATACCAAAGAAGGGCTGTTGCAGCTGGCTTGTCTCATTCATCTGGTCCAGAGTGGCATTGCAGTCCATGGAAGAGGATATCCAGTAAGAGTCCTTAATGGGACTCTGAAAAAATTGTGTGTGATAGGGAGAAGGTTAGGAAATCTCTTAGCAAACAATATAAAATAACTGGAAAACAAAGAAGGAAAAAGACTGTGCAGATTGATACAGAATACAGGACAGAAACAGTTGAACCTGATGTACCTGCAGAAGAGCTCGCAAAAAAATCAACGGAATTCTTAGATAAGCTGCAAAAGAATTTGATACAGAAGAGAAACAAATTTCTCTCGAAAGAGAGACTGTTGGGCAGCATGAAAATGCAAAATGGAGAGAGGCGCGGTTCAATCGACTTACTGCCTCTAACTTCGTCTCAGTGGTGTGAAGGCTGGAAACTACGCATGCAACAATCTTGTGAAAACTGTTCTGTTTAAGAAAGAAGTAAACACAGCTGCAATCCTATATGGGAGAATTCACGAAAATACTGCCATTAAAAAATATGAGGAATTTAACAACGTAAAAACAAGAAGATGCTGATTATTTGCTGATAGAGATATTCCGTACCTTGGAGCTACTCCAGATGCTCTTGCTGATGACGGTATTGTGGAAATTAAATGCTTTCCCTCCATTGGTGCCAAGAAATTTGATGAAATTGTTAACGAATCAGGAAAGAACAAATGTTTTGAGATGAAATCAAAAACATTATGTCTGAAAACCAGTCATGCATACCATCTCCAAATCCAGGAGCAGCTAAGTATCTCAAGAAAAAGATTTTGTGATTTTGTAGCATACTCTGATTATGATTTCTTTGTTTAGCGAATTTGCAGAGACAAAAAAATTTGGGAAAATGAGATGCTACCAAAAACTGAAGCGTTTCTACCTTGACTGTGTGCTACCTGGGAATGTTGATAGTCGCATTAAGAGAAACCTGAAGTGTAGAGATCCTGAGTACATCAACACAGCTCAAGCTTCGCATAATAATAATAATAATAATAATAATAATACCACCAATAATAATAGGTTTAGTTTTTATGCCATGAAAGATGTGAAAATGTGTGAGTTTCATTCTTGTACTGGCCAATAATAGTTAAATAAATTCTTGCTGTAAATAATTGTGGTACACACACCAATTTAGATAAGAAAATATGTGCTAATATGATTACAATGTAATTTTAACTTTATATTTAGGGTAACTTGTTAAATTTTAAAAATATTTTGAACTATAGTATTTATTTGTTTTTTAGAAAAAAAAGTGATTAAACATTGTCAACGTATATTTCAAATTATTTGCCACTACTGACTAAGAAGTATAGTTTACAATATCAAAATTATATTTATTATGATTGAACATTAGTTTGATTCAGTTTACTCATTTTATAGTAATTTACTTGGTAATTATTTTTTTAAAAATTTATACCTTGAATATTTTGTATGCGTTTTAGAATTCTGAAACAATGGTTATTCTTCAAACGTATTTTCCTCTACTTGCTTGGTATGGTGAATTCCTTTATTTTAATTATAATGTATGTAATGAATCATGAGAATATTTGGCTATTACAAAAAAATATGTATTTTTTTTAATTTTGGGCTTTGAATATACAATAACACATAACATTTAGAATCATTATGTATTTCTTGGTAGTGGAGCTTTTTCAAATTGTGAAGATGGTAAATGTTTGTGTTTGACGTGAACTAGGGCATGCTAAGAATGCCATGAAAATTTGTTAAGTTAATTTTTGTACTTACTGATATTTGAATGTTTTCATTTATGTAAATAATTGTGAAAGAGACAAATAAATTTTAACAAGAAAATATGAGTTAATATTATGAAAATGTAGTCTAACGTCATCTTTATTGGAAATGTATAAATGAGGTTTGAAAAATCATCAATATGTAGTATTTATTTGTTTTCAAATACAGAAAATGTAATACAGTACTTCTCTTGTCTTATGTTATCAATGTCATAATTATATTTATAATGATAAAACATTTACTTTGATTCATTTGACTCATATTTTCTCCTAATGATGTACTTATTAATTATTAAAATTAATTTCTTACAAATATGGAATTTGTTTAGTTTAGTTATTTAATTAACAAAATCATTTGAAATTTTATGTGAAACTTTTACATGCATAGTCATCAGTTTTGAAACATTGTGTATCGCATTCTTGAAATGTATTTTAATCATACTGTCTTTATATTATGGTGAATTTCTTTTTCTGGCAACATCCGAATTAATTTCATAATGAGAATATTCGTGTTTTGCACACATGTACGCATGCACCCCCCCCCCCCCCCTCCCACATGCACCCATGCCACCGCACACACACACACACAAATATATACATTTAAAATCTATTTTAATTTAAAGTTTTGTTTTAGAGTAATACATAAAATTTATTATATATATATATATATATGGCATAATGGGTGAGTATTAGTACATTAAACTTAAGTTAATTCAACAAGTGCAGGAATTCCCACCAAATTCACCAATATTTATAACACTGCTTGTTTACTTGGAAGTAGCCAATAGGAGCGCAGCACAGAAGAGAAGTAGTTCAAAATAACTTATGAAAACTGCTCACTTTGAACAAGAAACAACTGCAATCGGAACTCTTTCAAAGGTAATGTAACCTCTTCAATAGCTGAACTTGTTTAAGTGAAGTAGTTCTGCATCCCGTGTAACTGCGGCCTTAGTCTTTTCACTTGTCTTTCATTTCACTCTTTTGTCTGCTTCTAAAGCCTTGTTTCAGGCACTTCTTTCTGTTCAGCCAGGAAGTCAAGAGGATATGTGGACATTGTGCACTGATGGCTCTGTTTTTCAGAACTTGATAATTGGAGACAATTTTATAGTCTCTGCTTTTCAAGCAAGGTAGTTCAATTGCTTTTTTTGTGGCGTGTGTGTGCTGTTTATTCTTTTTGGCAAGTGGCACGAACATGTAATGTCTGTTTCCCTCAACGTGAGAACTGTCTTCAAATACGCATTTTCCCACTTTCTGTAGTTGTTTAGTAACTTGATTTTAATTATTGTTCACTCTCTGTTGTGGAGAACGTCCTCGTATCCCTTGTGTTTTTCATATTCTATGTAATCCACATATTTCATTTATTGGCCTATGTAACTAGAAATCTTCAAGTTTGTGATTGCTGTGAGTTTCTATCTTCCTTCTTCCACTTGTAGTTATGATGACTACATGGCTTAGCAGCTCCATTTTCCGTGCATGTGTTCACTAGACTTCACATATGTGGGGAAAAAATTTAATTTATTTAAAAAACAACATTATGCACATGTAAAGATTGTTTCAATTAATATTTCATCCCTTTTTCTTAAAGTATATATTTGAAAACAATTTGTTTCAAGTAGTTAATGTATAAAATGCAATGTAATGTATGTATTTTGTACTGTTTTTGATAACATTACCTACAATCTGTACAATCATTTTGATGTCCTGTGTGTGTGTGGGGAGAGAGAGGGAGTGAGAGGGAGAGAGGGAGAGAGACACACACACACACAACATACATACACACAAAATTAAATTCAATACATAGTAAACTGCTGTTAGATGTTAAAGATGCATCTCAGGAATCCATTCAAATTTTATTTAATTATATTATTTATATTTTTAAAGTTAAAAAATAATTTGTTTCTGGATTCATTGGAATTATTAGATTTTTGTTGCTTTTGGGACATTTATTTTCTATTGTAATAGAAATATTAACTTGTCTGTTTCTTTTGGAAAACAAATAAGTAATTAATTAAATATTTTTATTTAAAAAATGATTTATGAAGGCACCACCACAAGTCACATCTTATTGATATTAAATACCTTCCCTCTGGCCTATTTCAATGTAACTTTGAATGACCCAGTATCTATTACAACCATCAAATGTGTCTACAGAGTGTTTCTTTTACCACAATTTTGTTAAATAGTACCAAAGGAATAAAACAAGTTTTACAACAATGAAATGTTCCTACAAAGATCCTCTTTTGTCCACCAGTTTGTAAGATAGTGCCTCATGAATAAATGAAGTTTTGTTAGGCTATATTTTGCCAAACAATCAATTGATTCCTACCTCAGCAAACAAGCATTACTGTAGTAGGTCACGTAAATTAACAGGATACGTTTTAAGAGGGCCATATAATTATTTTCAAAATAGCATCCATATCAACATTTTAGCACAGTATCCAATCTCTACAAAATAATTTAACCAATTTCAACTGAATTTTGTATGCTGGGCATAATACATAGTCATTTGTCCACCATTTTGGAAAACAGCACATGAAAAATTAAGATTTTGTGTATTATTTCCAGAATAAATTAACTGATATCCACCAAATTCAAGCAACAAGTTATACTTTTGTAGTCCATCTAAATGTATGTTGTAACATTGCAGGTTACGGGTTTATTTAACGGTTTTTATAGTTTTTTTAATTGGATTTTAGTTAAATTCCCTGAGTGAGTGTAATATTCTAAATCTTTCTTTGGTGTCATGTGGAGTGGGAACCGGTTATCAGTTTTACTGCAGGGCTGTATTTTGAGCTGTTATCTGTAGAGCTGTTATCTGTAGAGCTGTGATGCACTAGTGCTCGGCCAATGAGAGGAGGATTTGAAGTGTTTCCATGTTTGGAAGTCAAGAATTGGAGTGGGTAAGAGTGGAGGTAAGTCACATGCCTAGCTGAGTGCGAAGAGCCCTGGACTCTGCAGCAAATGAACAACTTTTGAAGAAGTAACATTGAGGCAGAACAAACTTATCCAACACCCGCAAACGCCCATGGCCGGTACTTCTATTTTCAAACAAGATTTAATTTTAAGTGTTACGTATGTACTTTCGGAAATTAAAAGGTGCAAACTAATTAATACCCCGCAAAAGCAGAGCTGGTGCTGCAATTCCCTACTGTGTGCTTATGAAATTTCGCAGCCTCACAGGCAGGAACTGTACCTCTTGCTCTTTTCGCTCGAACCTGTAAAGAGCTGTGAATAAAGCACCAGGTTGTGTTCAAGCTGCTTGACAAGAATACACCGGTGTGGTATCCACAGGGGTCAGATGGTCAGAGTTAATTCCAGCTCCCTTCCTGCCCCATAAAGAGCAGTAGTGGAGTATGGAATAACCTGATTCACTAATTCACCTGGTGTAGGAGTTGCTAGTAATATAGGCTCTACCGAATTCTACCAAGCGGCAGAGCTCAGTTGGCCATCTAATGTGTGGGTAGTTAGCTTAGTGGGTATTTAGCTTAAGAGCTGGTGGTGTGCCGGCTTCACTTAATTGGGCTGAAACTACTGTATTCTGGCATGTATAGGCAGCATGCATGTATAGGCCGCATCAGAAGTTTATAATGAAAAATTTGGGATAATTAATATTTTAAAGTACTACCTCCTATCCCCTAGGGATTGCAGAAGGTAAACACCCTACGAGAAGCAGGTGGAGGCGACCTGTGCAAAACTAAATTCGAATAGCTGTTACTGGTAACTGACGTAACTTTCCCTTGCTCTATTCTGCTTGTCCAGAAGGGACCGGTACGTGTCCAAGTGTTACAGAAGATGTAAGTTTGATTACTTAGGTTCTTCAGTGGACTGGTGCGAGAGAGGAATCTTCGTCCCTACAAGAGGCATAGTGAAGAGTTCAGGAGAGAGGTTAGGCCTTCGGCACCACGAGTGTGCGATGAAGGACCAAGGTAGGAGACAAGACGTCAAATACGTGAAAATTAGTCGTGAGCCCTGAAGTGTCCCGCTGTTTATACTCCTCCGGTGGTTTGCCCCCTTCTTCATCTGGCATAGAGGGTTGTCTCGGAGAGGGGGTAGCAGGTGCAAAGTGCGTGCCATAGATCCTCGGTGAGAGTGACGTCAGTGGCCGGTGCAGGATCCAGGTTCATGCCTCGGCGCTTGTACTAGTAGTGGCATTTGGCGGCATGCTGATGTACTCTGTGAACCTCATCGCATGACTTTGGTGGCTCAACCAGTGAATAATTGTTTCACGCATGGAGCGTTCATCCTCTGCCTTAATAGGTACAACAGTCTCCGACATCTCGCTGGTGGTGGTGGCAAAACAAACCCTGTTGCAAGTGTCCCACGTTTGTTTGCACTGATGAGTAGAAGTTGATTAATAATTGCTAAAAAGACGTCCTGCATCAACCATATCACTTACTTTCATCCTGGAGCACAACGCCATCCCTTCCCTTATTCAAGAGAAATATTGGATCATTGGTGCAATAGGTCTTATTTGTAAAGAGTTATGGCACTGCATTAATTGTTTAAGATTAATACCCAACATCCAACACAACTATGAAAAATTTACCGTATCTAGATCTCCCAGACTCGCTCATTTTGAAAGTAGGAACTGACTTTGCTGGAACTTTTCTGTGTTAACTTTCTAAAAAACATCAAGCACCTTAATCAAATGTTTATCTCTGGTTATTCGTGTGTATGGCAACCAAAGCTATGCATTTTGAAGTTGTGATGACATATAGAATCAATTCTTTCTGCACTAAAACAATTTGTTTCTATATGTAGAACCCAATGTGATACTGGCAGCTCTCGATAGTTTTTAAAAAATTTATGAATTCCTGTATTGTGAACCAGGTTATCAACAGTTGCACATCATATTATTGAGCGGAACATTAAATGGTATTTCAATCCACCAGTTGCTCCTCAATTTGGACTATGGAAAGTTGCCATAAAGTCAACAAAATGTAATTTAAGAGAGTTGCAGATAGGTACTCACTTTAGAGGAGTTAACACAACCTTGTTTGCTGAAATTTCAGCTGTCCTGAACTCAAGACAATTTTGTTCCTTATCAAGTAACCCATCAATTTGATGTGTTACCCCTGAACATTTTCTCATTGAAGCTCCAGTTGTGGGATTACCTGAAATCGAGCGAGTCTGTGGCAACTGATCACAAAATTGAAACAGTCTGTATGAAAATGTAGGTTAGTACTGAATATTAGCTTTGCACACATTCCACCAATGTTACAATGCAACACTCCTGCTACCAATTAGAAGGCTGGAACCTTGTATTAATTAAAGACCCATACCTACCACCCCTGAGGTGGAACAGGTTGAATAACCACAACTCATCCTGGATATGATGGAATTGTGAGAATAGTTACATTAAAAACTCCACTCTGAGAAATAAAGACAATTTTAATCAAATTTGTCCATTACCTGTAAATTAACATGTTAAGTTTCCAAAAATTATCTATGCACCGTAGTTACACAAATATAAGACACCCCTCAATTTTCAGAATGGGTAAACTGAAAAAATGTTTGTCTGCAAATTTAAGGTCTTTTAGTATGACCAATGAATATAATGGGAGTAAAATCACTAATATGTAATTTCTTTCCAACAAAAGTTTTTCTGCCAATTCAGTAGCTAGAAATGTTATATCAGCAGCAATGCAACATGGCAACATCAGAAGCTAGCTTGTCCAGCTAGTCACTGCATTCCTAACAATGTGCCTATTGTCCATTTCATATAAGTAAAGTAAAATTTGACGGACAATGCAACCAACCTACACAGTATGTAAACAGCAAATGCTCTCATTTCCAAAGTATTCTATCAGCTGATGAATTGCTGTAGAATGTATGTTGTTGTGTTGGTGATACTGATAATGACTATGGAAGAAATAAGTACTCCGAACTAAAGTTATAGTTTAAAATGTTAATATTTCAACATTTATGGTTATTATTATTAGTATTTTTTTGTGAATTTGTTTTAAAAACATGTTTAGCAATTATGACACAGCAAACCGACATAACACGTGAAACGTTTCCAGCCCAATGAACACCATTGTGCATGTGTGGCTTTTAGTGACTTGGCTTTAAAGACATGTTTAGGAATTTTGGACGGAGCATGCAGACACAAGTGAAACATTTCCAGCCCGGTGAACATCGCTGTACATGCGTGGCTTTTAGTGAATCGGCTTTAAAAACATGTTTAGCAATTATGACGGAGCATGTAGACACGACAAGTGAAACGTTTCCAGCCCAGTGAACACCATTGTGGATGTGCTTTTAATTCATCGTGTTTATACGAGTACCTTGTTGGTGTTGTCTGAATATTTCATCAGTAGTATTTTATCTGCTTTCATTAAGAATGGTTGTAGGTACCATTTTAGTCAGTTTTCTTGAGTGAAATGGAATATTATTGGCAGTGTTTACCACTTCGTAAATTGGTTTGTTCCACCATTTTCCAACCGGCATCCGCCATGAAGCAACACAAATATAATTTACGTTTCTAAGTTTAAGTTTGAGATGAGGCGTCTCATTTTTGTCAAATTTTCCACCTGCCAGCTATGTACAATCACCTAGCAAGACATCTAAAATGTTTACTATCAACACCATTATTTTCACCAATTTCTGCGAAATGATACGTAACTACGTGAAGCAGATATCCTACCTTTTGAGACAGAAACACCAAGTCGTTTTCCTGCAATGCCTTGGGTAAGGCAGCCATGGTGGCCATCAAGTTAGGGCAACACCAACAGCGGTGACACCTCCGATGGTATTCACATCACACCCAGAGCTATACTGCACGAACAGTGAAGAGTCTCAAAGCTCGCCACCAGCAGCACTAGTGTTACACTGACATGTTTGAGTACCGTCATACAGAAGCACCGTATTGTGTCATGTGATGATATTTAACAGAAAAAAAGACTATTTTTCTTATATTTCAGCTCTCTGATTGGCTAAATCACAAATGTAATGTTTTAAGCCCCTGATTGAGGAGGAGAGCTATGTTTTTGGTGCTATACCAGGGTAACCTACAGGCTCGTTGAGAAGCGGCTCCTGGAATTCATGTTGAGATAAGTATTACGACCCTTCCGGTCAAAGAATTAAAAGGGAACATTTGCGGGTCACTCAGTAGTTTGAAAATGATGTTTGTAAAATTTTCTTTGAATAGAATTCACTCTTTTTATGGATACCTTCTATTGTAAATGGTTGAACGTGTGTTTGAAAATAATCAGAAGCAAAAGTATTTTAAAATTGTATTTCAAATTTAAAAAAAAATCAATATTCAGGAATGACCATAACATTTTTATAACTAATGTTGTGTAAAACTTATTGGGATTTCTTATATCGCACCCAAATGTTTATTATTAGAAAAATATATTTTCTTAACAAACCAACTCATGTTCATTTTAAGATGTTTATATATATATATATATATATATATATATATATATATATATATATATATATATATATATATATATATATATATATATATATATATATATATATATATATACACACACACACACACACACACACACACATACACACATATATATATACACATACAAGCACGCACATGCGTGTGCACCCACACACACACTCTCTCTCTCTGCTAAAAAAAAATACTCTCCCTTAAAAGATATTTTGAAAAGTTTAGATTTCCACCTTTGTGTCGCCCTACTTAGCACTACAGGGTATAGTAAGACTTTTGGTTTCAGGAAATGGGCAAAGTGTTGATTTTACTGAATGATTCTGCAAATAAATTATTTCATGCCTGTGATTGACAAATGAAATTTCAGTGAAGTAATTGTGCAATTGATTCCATTTTAAAAAATCTGTTCAAGAGGTTGTGAATTACAAAAAGTAAATCAGAGTGTTTTATAAATATTGTATTTATAAACACTAAACCGTTACTATAATATTTTTAATGCACGTGGCCTAAAAAGCCATACTTTCAACTCCTTTGCAGTATGAAAATAATATTAGATATTTGACCTATATTGCAAATCCAACAAGTGTAAGGTGTGTGAGTGAGTGTGTGAGAGTGAGAGAGTGTGTGAGTGAGAGTGAGAGAGTGTGTGAGTGAGAGAGTGTGTGAGTGAGAGTGAGTGTGTGAGTGAGAGTGAGTGTGTGAGTGTGAGTGAGAGTGAGTGTGTGAGTGAGAGTGAGAGAGTGTGTGTGAGAGTGAGAGTGTGAGTGAGTGAGAGTGTGAGTGAGTGAGAGTGTGAGTGAGAGAGTGAGTGAGTGTGAGTGTGAGAGTGAGTGTGTGTTCCTACATCAGTATGAACAGAAACATATGTAGCACATATTGTTTTTTCATTGTAGTTAAAACTTTCGAAGTTACAGTAATTTGAGTGTTATTTCCCTACAAGCAAAATTTTTCATTAAAACAACAAAACAATATGCAATTGAAATAAATAAACTTTTAAGAAGAACCACAAAACAATGCTGTCTCACAACATATGTTAAACTAAATGCCCCCTACCCTTTCCTTTTTACATGAAATTAAATAAACAGGGCACCAGCAAACTTACTTGACAATTACAAAAATAAAACAGGTTGGAGTGCCAACCTAACTATACTGTATTGTCCTACATTCATTACTGGACGGAAGTTAGCTTACATCAGTCTTTCAGCGCCTGCCATGACAAGAAACATGAAGAGTGCATTGGACTCCCAACACTTCTTTATAAACCTTGTTTTCTTCACAGACAGAACAGCTGTGGTGTAAGGATACATCGTGGCCACACTAGTTTTCTATGACTGTCAACATTTACCCCATTTACATGAAATGGACACTATCTACACTTATGGAAAATGGAATATGAACACCACTAAAGTGGTGACGCAGAAAATCCCATATGTGCATGAGGCACTGACAGAGGGCAGTACATGCAATGATTAACAGTGCTGTGATTAAGAGTAGGAACCGTGTACTCAGTATAACACCACTGAGCCCAATACAACTGTAGTTGACTTGGTGAATGAGTAGTCTGTTGTTTCACGCATCGGCCTGTGTGTAGTAAGCATTGTAGACATGCTATAACAGCACAGACAACCACTCTTCGTGCAATTAATGAACTTTGAACTAGGTTGTACTGTGGGCCTGAGGGAGACTGGATGGCCCTTCCAAAGAATTGCCCAACATGTAGGACGTGAAGTGTCTACTGTGCATCATTGGCGGTGCCGGTGGTCCAACGATGGTGCACATGCCTGCCAACGTGATTCCAGATGGCAGTGGTATACGGATTCCCACCTGAACAGCCGTATCAGAAAAGCAGCCATTGCTGAACACAAGGAGACCGCCACACAGATTAGGACCACTGCTGCACCCAGTGTGTAAGCTAGGACCCTCACCAACCGTTTGCTGGATGCTGGCAGGGTGTCCAGCAAAGTTGTCATTTTGATTTCCAGTAGATTTCCCACATTTCGTGATGAATTCCAGTACTGTGTTTTACAGATTCAAATCTGTGATCAGATTTACTATTCAACCAAAATTACAATAATGCTAATAATGTATAGTGTTTTGCCTACCATGCACAGAACCAATGACAGATGCATACCCAAAAAAAAAGTTATCAGAAATTTTATTTTTACATTAATTCGAAATTTACTTTGCAAAATTTATTCCACTGTGAATGTCACAATGTACACAACAGCAACACACAAAAAAAGAAACAACTGGGAAAAAAAATGAATTGAACACACACTAAGTTTTTTTTTGGGGGGGGGGGGGGGGGGGGGGTAATTGAACGTATGGCCCTTGGGAAAAAAAATATTTTTAGCAAATTTGTAGGACAAATTTATTTTATAACGTAAATCCAACATAAATTCCAAAACCACTTTTCCCAAAAAAAAAATTATCAACCAAAATAAAAATTAAAAAGAGTGGACAAAGTAAGTGTGATGAAACGAATCTTGCTTTATAACTCTCATTTCAACTCTTGTTACAGTATCCTATGCATTTCATTGATCAACCTCCACATAGAAATTTAAAAAAATATATGGTTTATAATATTTGTACAATAACAATAGAATGCCTTCCAGAATTATACAATACTCAATGAAGTTGAAAGAAAAGTTGCATAACTTAGATATAAAATTAATTAAATAAGTTATACCATGTTGAAAGTTTATGCACATAAAATGATTGAAAATATTTCGTAATTTACATATAAATATTATCAAACTGTTGTACAAAGAAATAATAAATGCAGTTAGAAAAAACGTAATAGCATGATAGCAAAATTATCATCAGCAGCTGACAAGTAGAGCGATTATTTAAATTTGTGAAAAATTAATGTGACATTCTTAATAAAATTTATATAATTGAAAATACTATGTAATTTATATAAAATTAACAACTCTAATTTAATGTAAATACATGCTGCTTTGATTCTGTATTTGCACAAACATGAAATGTATTTTCACAAATATGTGCAGCACATCATAACCTATCATCATATTTACCGCAATAAATGTTGGTGTAAAATTAACAAAATACATAGTAGACTAGTTTCTGCGTAAACCTAAACACAGTCAAGTCGCTCTCGTAAAACATCTTATGATAAACATATAGAGTAGGTGATTTCTTGCTTACGTTCCCTTTTGGCACAAAATTTATGGTGTTCACTCTTGTGTAAAGGCTACACATCTCACATTTCTCTTAGGTAGAAGAACTGCAATAATCTTACTGTAAATAAAGTTTTCTTCATACAAAATCACTCCACAACTTGCTGGTAGCAACGAAAACTATTTTGTTTAAAAAATTATTTGTTAACTGCTGCCATATTGAACTTCTTACTACCTATACATGGCAGCCAACTATGAAGTTGAATATTTCATTGCATCATTCATTTCTTGCTAAAATAAAAAAAAAAGCAATGCATAGATGTTATATGAATGTTTAAAATATGAAAATTAAAGTTACTTAAAATAATGTTCATATGCAATTTTTTTACGAAGTTCCGCTCTACGGTAATCTATATATAATTACTAATTTCCCACGGAAAAAGAAAATTTCCAGTATATTTCCCACACAATTCCGAACACAAAAACCAGTACAATTCCTGTACTTCCCCAACTGTTAGACATCCTGGCTGGGCAACCAGTGTATGTACGGGAGCGTCATACAGGACCAACTCCTGGCATCATGATCTGGGAGGCAATATCCTACAATGACCGTACGCCTCTGGTGTGTGTTGAGGGAGTACTGACCAGTGAACGCTACATCCCAAACATCATCCAGCCTATTTTGTTGCTGTTCCTACAATGCCAAGGAGACATCCTCTTCTAGCAGGAAATGCCTGTGTACACACATTTCACGTTACCCAACGCACTCTCGAAAGTGTTCGTCAACTCCCTTGGTCAGCATGATCACCCATGTTGAACATGTGTGGGACATGATGAGATGGCATTTGGTGCGGTTTGCAATACCGGCAACAAATCTCCACCAATTGCAACAAGTGGAATTTGTGTGGAACACTTATTTCCCAAGGTGACATCAGAAACCTTTATGATCATCTCTACACACAACTGCAGGACTACATCATCGCTAAAGGTGGCTATACAAGATATTGATATTTGTGTTCAAGACACTCTATAACCTCTGTCCATAATATGTGTACAACACTGTGATCAGTGTCCAAGGCTATTACACCCACACCCCTCGCCAACGAATGGCCCAAAGATACTAGTATTAAAGGGCTGGTGCATCCAGGAAAAGATAGTCTCTGCTCCTCCACCGCTCTTGTACAGGGCTGGAGTAAGCCATCGGCGGTTCGCGCTTACTGGTACGCCTGCAGATTCCACTGTTCGCCAAAGGGCCGGAATCTGACTACCATAAAAGACATCTTGACGAGAAGCTTTCTGCACACGTTGTAAACTCCAACAGCTTTTGGGAGACTGGACCTCCTGTGGCGCCCGAAGATGTCTGCTCCTTCCTTACCGCCCCCTGGTATCGACCCCAGACCTGGTAACGGTCACGCCGGTCTCTTCAGGACCACCCTAACCACCAGACCGTGACAGCATTGTTGACACTACCCCTCTGGTAAATGTCCCCACTTTGGTTCCTTCAGAACAGATAGAAGCAAGTTGTACATTACTTATTCTAGCAGTATCTATCACCTTTCCCAGCCAGATTATAACCAGGTCACCTTCACTTGGAATTTACACAGTCAGAGAATTCCGTGTCAAAGCAAGTTAGTCTAGGTGATAGTACAGGGCCACCGTGTTACATTACTCAGTCATTATAACACGGAATTCAAAACTATTCTCTGTGTGATAATTTTCTTGAGTGTCATTGTGTTGTCTCCTATGTACCGTATTTCGGCATATACAGGCAGCACATTTTTTACAAAAAAATAACTACAACAAGTGGGGTGGTGCTTATATACAAAGATATAAGCAAAAAAAATTTTTATCCCCACAACACATTTAGAAATTTGTAGGCATACAGTACAGTTTAATGTTTTAACTTTGTTTTGAAGGAAGGAATGGAAGGGAAGAAGAAGAGAGAAGAAAAAAACTTTTCCACTCATGCAATTATTTGTGTTCACTTGCGTTAATAAACAAAATAACCTTCATCCCATACATGTAAAATGTAAACACGTTGGAGCTTGGCCAAAGATGCTGTACATGAGAAAATAATTTCTCTGCTGCCCCGCTACAAGTACACTTTGATAAGATGCCATTTTGTGTAACATGTTGCAGTGGTTTTGGTTTCTCAAGTCACAATACCATCTGTGGAATAGTAAGAGCGCAATGTATATTTGTAAACATTGCAACTTACACAAATTTTCTGTCACAAATGTTTTGTAGACGAGAAATTAAGTCGGAATTTATTTTATTTGTATGGAATCGCGACTTAACAATATTTACACGAATACAAAAATTCAGCGCGGCCAATGCTTGAAATATTAATTATCCCTAATTTTTCATCAAAAAGTTCTGGTGCGGCCTATACACACCAAAATAGGGTAGTTTCAGCCCAATTAAGTGAAGCCGGCACACCACCAGCCCTTAAGCTAAATACCCACACATTAGATGGCCACATGTGCTCTGCCGCTTGGTAGAATTCGGTAGAGCGTATATCACTAGCAACTCCTCCACCAGGTGAATTCAGGTGAATTAATGAATCATGTTATTCCATTCTTCACCACTGCTCTTTACGGGGCAGGAAGGGAGCTGGAATTAATTCTGACCATCTGACCCCTGTGGATACAACACCTGGGTGTTCTTGCCAAGCAACTTACACAACCTACCGCTCTGTCCACTGCTCTTTACAGGGTCAGCTCTGCTATAGCGAAATATTAGTTTTCACCTTTTAATTTCCCAGGCCGTACATCCGGAAGGGAGGTAGACAGAGAAAGTTACGAAGGGCATCCTCCTATGCCTCCGAAACTAGCTTGCCTTGCAACCCTAATCCTCAAGTTGCATTTGCACTTCTATCACGCGGGGCCGATTTCGTCTACCCGTCAACCCTCCTCCAACCCTTATTTCCACTGTTAGTCAAGATACCTGGGAAATCTCACCCGGTAGTACATGCAATACTACTGGAAGAGCCGCCCCTGGGAATAGCCTGTCCCTGGTTCAAGGCCAACCAGCAGACAACCCAGCACCCAGTACTCGCAGACAACAGTCACCGCAGCAGCACTTCATATCCTAAGGAGAACGCCGGTGACCAGCAGCCTGCCAGTTACCGGAAGCAGACACCTCGGAGAATCTTCACTATTCTGGTTAATCAGTGATAAAAGGCCAGCCCGTTCACAGGGTCGTGACAGTGGCTGTTGACTAATGATAACTTAACCCAATTTTATGTACAAAAATGGTGATGTATTTGGTAATTTGGTAATTCGTAGTTTCTATCTACCTGCGGATGTTAACAAAAATACTAAATGAACATAGGCGCGAATGCGTCCATAAAATGTTTTCTAAAACAAATAATTGTTCATAAAATACACCATGCATGTTTTAAAAGCTAGTACCTAACTGTTGTGCTTTGTTTAAATATTTTGCAACAATTTTTTTTTAAGTTGTTAATGCCTAACTTATTGTTTTCTTATTTATTAACGTATGCACAGCATTCTAGTGATGATTGTAGATATAATAAGTCAGTTTTAAGCATTAAATTTAGATCAAAATATTTTTCACTGTTGATGTAAAAATGTGTTGCCGCAAGTGCTAAACGAGAACTGTCGACAACTTCCAAAGTGAAACTTACAAAATGACAAATAACAAAATAACGAATTTGCCATTTTGGTTTCGGACACGGCCTCAGTTACCACTCCAACACCACGTCTTGCAAGTTTATTGATTACTCTGACACGGTTGTTATTCACAGTTTGTAGTGTAATTTTCTATACATGTCAACAAAGCGTAAAATGACAGTTTTAACTATTGCGGGAAATTTGCAAATAATAAAAAAAAACTGAGCATGGTGTGTTATAAACAAAAACATCAATTCTAGTGCCAAACAAAAGAAAATTAAAGATTTTTTTCAAGAAAGGTACGGTTTAACTTTCTTATCTTTTTTCATATAAAGTGTTTAAAAGTTTACAAAAAAATTAACATTTCAGAATTTTTAAACTTTTGTGTGCATGTGTAAGTCAGCAAAATTCAAATAAGCTCCTAGTAATTAAAGATGTACAGAAATCTGAGATGTTTCAGCCCTCAATGAGAAAGTAGCCTACACTTATTGATAGAGGTATGCGCTTACATTTTTGAAAAATTCATTATGGTTGTCACTAACTTTGTAATGAATGAATTCAGACTTTTTTTTAATGAGTTTTCCTTGCTTTAGCAAAAGTAAACATTAGGTCCTGCATTTGTATCGTAAGGGTTATTTTTTTTTTATGGGGATTTTACTATAATGTTTAAATGCCAGGTTGCCTCATTTAAAGTCCCATTATAGTCTTTATTGCATTAAATTATAAACTTTCAGCTAACTCTGCCATATAAAGGATAGGTCTGAGTGATACACGTTGAGAAAATGACACACAACTATGCACTGGTTATCTATTACTCCGTATGCCAGCCTGGCACCACGCCGGCTGTGTATACTCAATGCGCAGTGAATTACACTATACTCTGTACAACATAAATATCAGTTAAAGTATCATGTACTTCAAATCCTGCACCATACAGTGCGTAATTTGTGTTTGCTTTTAAATGTACAATAGATGCTGTGTTTTATCGCTATTTTCGGAGCCAATATCACTGTTCCATTAATATTAAAGATGTGTAAATTCAATTATCCAGTTTTTTTTTAAATAGAAATTTGCCTATTAGTGTTTCCTCCAGCCCTGATTAACATGGTTAATCGGGAGTTTACTGTACTCATATATACTCACTGTAGTACCACTATAGTTAATCTGGCTACTTCACTTCGCACATAGAATAAATACTAACAATTTCATATTTGTGACAATGAAAGAAAGGCAGAAAGGCATTACAAATGTCTACCCAAAATAAATAATTATGAAATATGGAATTTATTACTGGGAGACAAAGATCTTACAAGAACACCTACCTTTTTACATATTTTTGACAGCCTCAACGTCTCTCCCACCTCCCCCATTTTTTAAATATCATAATTAGAAGCAAAAAGGGGGGAAGGCATTACCTTTGAATAAATATGGTAATTGTGTGTATAATAGTCACTGGCAATCTATCGTGTTTGAAGATGAAATTTTCAGTGGGCAGTTAATATGTTGGATAATAAGATTTACCACTGCTTCTCTATAGCCAAGAAACAAAATTATCTTTTCTTATTACTCAAGGCATTTTTTACTTTCTATGTGTAAAATAAACAAACTGTGTAGTTAAAGCTTAATATTTTGTACAGCTAAAACATTACAAATTATAATTTGTGAATTTAATGCATTAACAGCAATATATACATATAACACCATGGTTAAATCAAAACATAAAATATATTAATACCATCACCCTCAACAAAACATAAAATATATTTATACCATCACCCTCAACTAAGCAACATGCCTTTGATGAGCTAGTATGTGAGAAGTAGATTTTTATGACTTGCAGTGCTTTGAGCAAAAACAAATACAAATACTTCATGATTATGTCCCATTGGGTGAGATTTAAAAATACTTCACTTTATGCATTAAGTAATTAATACTAACATATTCAATTTGAAGATGTTATTTTTAACACATTAAAATTATTTGGCTAGTTAGCTACTTGTTTCGATTCGGACATTTAAAAACATCAATTTTCCCAAAACTAAAAAGCAATGATGAAATCTGACTGAGTGGTAACTAAACTAGCAACACATACAAAAAACTCAGAAACAACATAACATGGAATTTCTTTTACAGAATAAGGCAGACATTATAATAGCTTGCTTACCTGAGATAAAAATGTTAATATTGAGTAACTACAGTACCTGATAAAAGAAGACATCTTTACGATCAACCCCCTCCACAGCAAAATCTTCTAGAATTCCTTCTGGACTAATGCCATGCTCAGCACAAAGTCGTTTCCAAAATTCAAAGCCAACTGAAAAAACAAAAAGTTAAAATTAACAAACAGTAGTTCAAATGATTTAAACTCTAGGACATTCACTCTAAGTTTATAGATTTAGTACCGGACTAGACAATGGCGTTATCATCAAATTAATGATAAATATTTTTATTTAAAAATTCAATTGTACATGTCTACATGTAACCTCCCCGATTACAAATAAAAATTATGAAAAACTGCTAACAACAAAACCATGTGGTTTTCAGTATTTCACTTAAAAATTAAACAGTTCTTTTTTTTTTTTTTTTTTCAGATACTGCAAGGCAATACGTTGACTGCACAATAAAGAGTGCAATTCATAGTGGTTTATGGAAACAAAACCCTCATATACCGTCCAAAACCATTACAGCTGTGTGTATAGCCAGAAAATCCACATCCTATGAAATAACAAGCTGGTCAAGGAGGCACTAGTAAGAAATCAATCAAAGTTTGTTTGCAGAGCACTACATGAACAGAATTTTCCACGTTCAACTGTCCACAAGGCACAAGGTGTTGTGTAAACAATTTTGTTTATAAGGGTATAAATAGCAACATGCACAGGCATTACAGCCAAAACACAGTTTGCTACCAAGATGCTGGAGTAGATTGATTAAAATACCAACCAAGGAATGTGGTCATCACAAATAACGCAACTTTCACATATCCAAGAAAGTGAAAATACACAAATTTCCGGAATTCTAGAAAATGTTAAGAGAAACAAAAAGACGAATGTGTTGTGTGGTTCGACTTGATGCCGGCTAAGAGCCAGCGGCAGTCAGACCATGACAGCGCTCACCGCTAACGTGACACTTGGGTAACCATGTGCATGCAGCCCGCCACAACCACGGACTTTCCCAAAATGGGATACTTATTTTCAGTGTACAGTGTATTTCTTTCAGGGTCTAAATATGTGACAAAGTGTAAAAATATTCTTTTCCAAATAAACACGCATCCGCGTGTTTATTTTTCCTATTCATGTCATGTCCCATGTTCATACAGTGATATTTTTGTACAGCGGTATTATTTTCCGTCCTAACCCGCTAGTATGTGTATTGACAGTCGCCACACATCACGTGGTTCAGGGACGTGTCCCAACGAGTAGGCGTTAGTGACAGGGATAAAGCACATGTGTAATGTTTCATGTTCATACTCAGTGTCCCATCTCCGGATAACATCTATAGTCCATCACAGTGGCTGTAGACCCCTTACCCTGTGGAGACTGTGCTCTCAAGCACAGTGGAGTCTCATCCATCTAGGAGTGCGCAAGTCTAGTAACGTGCTGAGGGAATCACCCACCGGAACTGGCTAGTCATATCCAAGGTGTAACCATAAATTTTCATTTTGGCACAAAATGTAATTTGGTTAAATAAACCCAATATGTCAAGTTGAAAAGTATGTATCCTTCTAGCTTTGACACCCACCTTGCTCCAAGTGTTTACAGTACAATGTTTAGTATGGAAAGTGTTTTGTAAGTACGCACAGGTGAATCACAGAATCAACAGCATCCCTGAGTCTCAAAATGCGGTGTGTAGGAATCACTGCTGGCGCCTATCTACCAGTAAGTAAACAGGTGAGGTTGGAGGGAGTGAGGGGGGGGAGAGGGGGGAGAGAGGGAGAGAGAGAGAGAGAGAGAGAGAATCGAAGAATTCATTCAACAGAAGTTAGGGTTGTAGAAGTGTTTGCACCCAGGTCAGCCAACTCAGGGAGTGCTGGAGATAGTGGTCACCTTGTCAACACCAGAAATTAGGCCGTACCTGCGTAGGGCAACGTGGAGGAATGTTAAACAGTTCACGAGGGAAGCATGCATATATAAGATATGTACGTGAAGGGTAGTAGTACCAATCGCTGGGACAAAATCACTGAATGTCAACATCCGCGGTACTAAACGGGTCAGGAAACTGAGTAGGGAGGTTGGCGAAACATCACCTGCACCTATCTCACCACCAGACTGAAGAAATCTGACAAATGTGGGTGCAAAAGTGTACCAACTAAGTGACAGTACTGTATGCACATTACGTGTCAATATTGAACTTGAGGGAAGAAATGTAATTGCCATTGTAGACACTGCCGCCAGTCACAGTTTTATACGTGAAAGACTAATTCCGGCCATTACCACTAGAGTGCCGCCGCATTGCTTGCAATTTGCCACCACAAACCAACAGGATAAAGCCACAAGCATAATGCACGTGACTGTAGGAATCCAAGACTTGCGTGCAAAGTGCAACTTGTATATTGTGCCGGACTTGTGTGAAGAAATGATACTTGAGTTAACATAGTTAATCGATAACCAGGCTGTCATCGAGCCGCATCATGACTGTCTTCACGAGGGGATACGTGGGAGGTGCCCGCTGTACACTGTGGGAACTACGCCGCAGACAACAACTGCCATGCCATTAGAGCAATTCTTGCACAAGGTGCCAGAATAGTACCAGGGAAGGCTGCAACATCTGCTGGACCAGTATACCGGTGTGTTTCACACAGAGGGGAAGCTGCAGCGCACAGACATCACCGAGCATGCTATTATCACGACGCACGAGGACCCAGTGTACTCCAAACGAGACCCAGGTATTTACTTCAGAAACCTGATAAACCAGTAGGTATGTGAAATGTTGAGTGACAATGTTATTGACCTTCACAAAGTCTCTATAACTCAGGCATTACACTAGCTCCTAAAAAGGACGGCGAATGGAGATTTTGTGTAGACTTTTGCCCGTTAAACAAGATTACAGTAAATATGCCACCTCCTGTAATAAACATCAAGGACACTGTCAACACTAGGGCCCGCTGCTGTATTTACCTCACTAGATCTCAAGTCTGGATATTGGCAAGTGCCTATCCGTCCCAAGACTGACAAAAAACTGCCTTTACAACACCTGATGGGAGCAGATTTCAATTTGTTACAATGCCATAATGCTTAAAATGTGCTCCCACTACCTTTCAAAACCTAATGGTTTAAAATGTGACCCGCTACTTTTCAAAAACTCATGGTCAACGTCTTAGACGGGTACATATGAGTTTTTCGATGGCGTATCTTGACGACGTACTAGTGTGGTCGAATGTTGGGAGGAACACTTAAACCACCTGATCCTTGTATTTGAAAGGTTAGAGCGTAATAAACTAACATGCAGGATCGACAAGTGTAAAATGGGTATGAGTAAGATGGAATTTCTAGGGCACTATGTCACAAGGGATGGACATGAGCCAGAAAAAAAACACATCCAAAAGATACAGGAAAAACCAGCCCCCCTAAGGCGCGAAAACAAGTGAGAAAATTTTTTGGTTTAATATTGGTTGCAGGAATTTGTTCCTAACTTTTCTGTCATTACCGCATCACTCACCAAACTGTTGTCAGAGAAGCGTAAATTTGCATGGACACCTCAAACATAAAATCGTTTCAGGAGATAAAACTTGCTTTTCTCTACTGCCAACCACTAGCCAGATTTAACCCAGAACTTCCGATTACCGTGCAAACGGATGCTAGTCAAAGAGGGCATTGGAGCAGTACTCTATCAAACAGGCGAACAGGGACAAAAGCACATCATCAACTACCACAGTGCAAAATTTGGTAACGCAGGGAGGAAATATCACATGAACGAACGGGAATGTGTTTCGAGATCATACACGCACTAAGTAAATACCGACCGTACTTGCTAGACTGAAAATTTACATTAAGAACAGACAACAGGTGTTTAGTTTGTTTGGAAGGGATGCATAACGGCAAAAGCAAACTCAACCCCTGGGCCTTTCTGCTACAAGAGTTTGATTTCCAGGTAGAGCACATGACAGGGGAAACAAACGAGTTAGAGGATGTGTTGTCGAGGAATCCCTGTTCACTCATAACAGTAACTGATGACACCAAGTGGGAAGAGGCACTACCCCCTTGCCGTACCACCCCAACACCGAGATTCCCACCGCACGTGTTACAAAACATTGTTGCCATGTGTCCTAGCAATGAACTTGTGTCTTTAAATGTCCATGACGTTCTAAGAAGGGTACATGTTGCGCAAGAAAATTCCCCAGATGCCGCACAACGCCGACAACACTGTGCAGACAGGTTTTCCGAACACTGGAGGGTAATAAACCGGGAGATTCAAATTAGCCTGCCCGGAAATGGCGGAAAATGGAGAACATACGTACAGAGGGAAACACGTGAGCTAGTCATGGAGTACGGACACGACAGCCTAGAACAAGAACACCCTGGTTCAGAGCAGACGCGGAGAAATGTTCAGAAGTATTTTCATTGGTCAGATGTGCAGAGAGACGTGCGTCAATATGTTCAGAATTGTGTTACGTGTAACAAAAGGAAGCCGCGGAGAACAGACAGTGATGCACCACAACCACCCCACCTACCAACTGAGCATTTTAAAACAGTTGTGCTGGATATCATGAGCCCATACCCTCACATCAAGAGTGGGAAACGTTTCCTCATTGTGGTGACAGACTTGTTTATAAGGTGGACAGAGGCTTTCCCTGTTAATAATGTCCGTGCACACATCATGCAGAGTAAGTTTTTCCTGAGGTGGGGGTATCCCGAGCATTTCTCAACCGATAACGGCACCCAGTTTGTGGGGAGGAAATGGAGGGAATATTGTACCACATGGGGAACTGAATACCATACCCAAGGAACAGGGTCAATGCAGTAACCGGGAAGACGCCTGCCGAGATAGCACAAGGCCGTGAATTCTGTGCACCAGGAGAACCCCGTGAAAACACGCCAATACCACTGGAGGAGATTGTTGCCCACCAACAACAAATACACGAACAGGCAAGGGAAAACCAAGAGAGGTATTGTGCCACGTGGGTACCAGAGTGAAGAAAGAAACCCCCTGAGGTAACACCCGGTATGTACGTATATTTAAGAGAGAACCTGTTGTCTACAAGGCTGAAGAACTATTGTGCAGAGATGGCACCCAGGTGAATTGGACCAATAAGGGTAACAAGAGAAAACGGGAAATTCCACTTTTCTGGTGAAAATGGAACTGAGATATGTGACAAAACAACACCGGGACAATCTGTGTATAGCCCGCACACTGTTAGGGAAGAGAGTTAAGAAAACGCTGATACGCCCAGTACCACGGAGATTGTGGCATAGCGTATCAGAGTATGCGCAAGGTGAAGTAAACAACACGCGTCACAATGTAAACAACACCAGTCCCATAACTCCATTCCCTCGAAATGTAAACAACAGTTCGCGTAATACTACACCGTTCCGGGATTTCACCCCAACAGAACACTCCACACCAAACAGGGAGAGGAATAACAGTAAGGATGTCAATACAGATGTTAGTGTAGCAAATGATAGTTATTCACTGTTTCGGGGTTTATCCGTGACACTAGGGCAAAGCCTGGCAGAGAAGAGTAGAGTATAGTAGTTTTAAGGGGTTTGCAAACACCAGTAACGAGGATAGTTGTAATAAAATTGCAAATATAAATTGCAGCATAACAAGTGCCAGTGATACACCATTCAGAGGGTTTCCTGCACCTGTAGGGAACAGCTTAACAGAGCAGGCCAGTTTTAACGGGTTTGGAAATAGCAGTAGGGAGGCGTGTGCGATGGTAAGTGCTAACTTCCACGTAAATAAACCACGTCACGTTCATCACAAGAGGAAAAGCTAGCCACCGCCTAGACCCAACAACACAGTTCCAGCCGACACCCAACCCCCTACAAGCGCCGAGTAAGAAGACCCCCGAGGCCATGCCTCATCTGTCCTTGACCGGTGGTCCCGGTTTAGACCCGGACAGAGCCCGGCAGAGCAAACTAAAGTTGCTCGCACCGTCTTGGCCTCCGAGGAAGGGGTATTTTGACACAGGCTAAGAGCCAGCTGCAGTCAGACCATGACGATGCTCACCGCTAACAGGACATGTGGGTAAGCAAGTGCGTGCAGCTCGCCACGACCACGGACTTTCCCAAAACGGGATGCTTATTTTCAGTGTACAGTGTATTTCTTTACAGTGTATTTCTTTCGGGGTCAAAATATGTTATAAAGTGTAAAAATGTTCTTTTCCAAATATTGTGCAATGTTTATGTTTCAAATTCAAAGTGCACGCTGCGCCAAAGAATAAGATACTGATATTCAAGCGAGAACGCCTTCAAAAGACAGTCAATCAATAACACTATTTCCATTGCTTTTATTACTCTGTATTAAAATGACTTGTGTGCCATTTAATTTTGTATACTAATATTTTTACTCTGCGAGCATAGCACTTCCGCTTGTGTTACCCCCGTAGGCAGCCATTGTTGGCTCACGTGACCCCTGCCTCTGGGCAGTCGTTCTAGAGGAACTGGCGAGGTAAGACACCGTCTCAAATGCACTTCATACTTTTGCACCGAGTTAGATTTCCATAGTCCAAGGAATTGCCTTAGCAGAGGCTATGCAATATTGATTAAAAATTACATTGCTTAATTTTCATACTAAAATATATTTGGATGATTTATCTACGCTGTTGATCAACATTTCCATATATGTTAAATATAAATTCATATTAACTTATTTTAATTGAAAATGAAACAAACAGTTCTTCACAAACATTACGCAAGTTAGTGCAGAAGTGTGATAAAAACATCTATGATTTTCAGGTAAAGAAGACACGTTTTTGTCTTAGGAATTTTGTTTGTTTGGAACGTAAGAACAATGCATTACAGAATTCTGTTGAAAGAGAAAATTTTCGCAAGAAGGTTAGCAAATGTTTGAGGAAAGGAGTCGTTCGAATGAAGTCTGGGAAGGAGGACGTCTTCGACGCAGAGACAATGCAAGAGACGGCTTGCATCGCCCCAGGATCTACAGGAGGCCTGATCCGGTGTTGCAGAGGCGCGGTTCGACATTCCACTACTGGAGAATGCAGAATTGGGAAATAGATGCCTAATTAAGTGAGGACTTCACTGCTTTCAGGTAGTCGAATTCCAGCTGCCATCTCCACCTACATATTGTCTCCAAGAAAGGCCAGCAATGCCAGTTAGTCTTACTGCCAGTTATTTTGTCGAGACTTTCTTTTCACAAGATGTAATTGATTGAATTAATTTGATTGAAACTTCAGAAACTGCTGTAATTAGTGTTTTTGGTAATATGTCTATGTATTCACGTAAGAAGATGAAGATGGAACTTGGTGATCAGATTTGGTTGTATTGGAAATTAGTTGGTACTACTGGTGACATGCATATTCTTGGTCATGTGGAATTGTTTTTCAATCCATGATACACATACAATTACACAATCAGTGATTACATGTTATGTATTTTTTATTTTGTAAATAAATGTTTTGTAGGTATGTGAATACATAGACTCATTTCCAAAAACACTAATTACAGCAGTATTGTCTGCCTTGCCCTAATGAACTGGAAAAGTCTTCCAACAGATTCTGTTTGGATCAATCTTACTAATCTCCTTTGGTGCAGGCTCCTTCTCAATATGAGACCATCTGAAGAAACACATTTCCTATAAACCACTACCAGCTTTAGCAGTTATTCCTTGAAGACCAAGACGGTACAAAAAAGACAACAAAATATAACTCCCTTCTATATCAAGGATCTGAACTGTCCAAGACCTGTCATCTTTATTGACCTCCTTAGTAAAAGACACAATATTACGATAAACCTTCCTCAGGTAATAACCAGAAGAATGAATGCACCTCCGATACATGACACGATGAAATCTGCAAAAAGACATAATAAATATTGTTAATAATCATAAAAATTAATATAACGTGCAAAAAGGAATTAAACTCTTAATAAAACACAGATACATACCTCAAAAGAAGGTAAGAACAAAAAAAACCAAAAACAGAAAAGTCCAGGATCAGCCTGCACCTACTATTTCAACCTACTCACTTGGCATTTAACGTGCGAGTGGCAACTTTGCGGCAGCGACCCATATCTCTAATGCTACCGCTCCGTGCTGGTGCCTTATCACCGGATGTACTTCCGGGCCCCACCAAGCCGCCCACTTCTGGGCGATAAACAACTTCCGGTTACAACCAAGCATAATGCACTATTGCAACTGATAACATCCGGTTACATGCAACATACACACAAGTGCATACATGTTGGCTAACATAAACTTGTGATCCACCACCTTTACAAACGTAATTACTCCCTTCAGGATGTTAAAGGGATCACATTGAGAGGTCAAGAGGGGAGAATGAATTTAACCCTTCTTTCATGTGTTTTGTCAATATAATGTTTATATATATATATATATATATATATATATATATATATATATATATATATATATATATATATATATATATATATATATATTTATATATTTTATACCATAATGGACGCTTCCCTACAGAAGCTCCATAAATATCTCTATTAATTTTAACAATGCAAATTTTGAAGGGTGCACTTTGTTGAGTAGCCTATCTAGTGTGATGTCCTTCACGTATATTTATATCACTCCGTATATTTAACTTTTTAAGAGTGGGTCCCAAAGATATTCACATTTTTTTTTTATACATGTCATGAAATTGGGTCTCGAGAATTTTCTGAATGAAGTTAATGCCACCAAGATGAGCCCGAATGTATTCACTTGCTGTGGTCAGAAGTATTATACACTGTGTGTAGCGTTATCTATGGTTTGGTCAAAAGAAATATATACTCATGGCACTTTTACCGTCTGACCTATCATTTATTTATGGCCATCGTTCGTCTTGTTTGTAAACACACACATTCGAGTGCAAGTTGTGAACAACACTACACAGTGCTGTAAATTAGAAAAACGGAAATTATTACAGCAGTTTTACACAACTTTGAAGACAAGTGCATACTGGAAAGAAATTTGTTTATGTGTGTTTTTATTTACGATTGTTATTTTAATTGCAAGTAACAAGAAATGTATCGTAGAAACATGTGTCCAAACAAAATAACTATCGTTGATGAAGTGTGTATGAATGATGAAAGTGAAAATGAAGAGAGTGAAAGTGACTGTTTCCCAAGAGAAAGTCACATTAGTGAGATGTTTTTGGAAGAAACTGACAGTGAATCAGATGAACCTACAACTTGGCAAGGTGACTTCAGTCGAAGGAATGCTCAACAAAAAGGTTTTGCATGGACACAAAGTAACTTTAGGCCTAGTGCACATGATTTTGACAATGGAATGTCTGGCATATTAGTTGACGATGTAACTGAAAATTCATGCTGCCGGGAATTTTTTGAGTTATTTTTTTTGCCTGATATGTTGGGCAAAATAGCTGCTGAAACCAGTCAGTACGCACATGACAATATTTGTATGAATGAACCTGGCACCAGCAAACAAAAACCCTGGAGTGATACCGACTGGGAGGAGATGTACCTCTTTCTTGCAATGACTATACTATTCACACGCCAGAAAAAATTGCCAGTAAAAGTGTATTGGTCCACAGATCCCCTCATACACACACCAATATTTGGCAACACCATGTCACGTGACAGATATCTGTTATTGTTGAGATACCCACATTTTTGTTCAAATGAATTCCAACCGGCGACAGGCTGTACAAAATTCAGATGGTGGTCAATGATCTGAAAAAAAATATGCAGGGAGGTTCATTACCCATTCCAGAACTTGGTAATAGATGAGGAACTATTAATTTTCAAGGGCAGGTTGTCATTTCAACAATACATACCCAACAAGAGGCATAGATTTGGCATAAAACTTTTCGTTCTATGCGACTGTGAAACTGGGTTTATTGCAGACTTCATTGTTTACACTGGCCACAGCACAGACATCACCATTGTAGATGTACTGGGTATTCAGTGTCAGTGATGTCAACAATGATGGCACCACATCTCAACAAAGGCCACACCCTCTTTGTTGACAACTGGTACACCAGCCCACAGTTGTTTCAATATTTGCATGAAAATAAGACAAATGTCTGTGGAACTGTGAGGAAACGTAGGAAAGGATTGCCTCCAACTTAAAAAAAATTTTAAAAGGGAGAATTTGAAGCTGTGCACACACAGAACATTATGTTTGTATGCTGGCAGGACAGAACGGGAAGTAACTCTTCTCAGTACAATGCACAACATGGAAATGAAGGAAAAAGGGAAGAAGGACAGAGCCACAGGAAAGGATATTCTCAAACTAAGTTGTGTTTTGAAATATAACTTGAACATGGGTGGTATTGACAAGTGTGATATGCTGCTTAGCTCTGCCCAGTCTGTGAGGAAAAGCACAAAGTGGTACAAAAAACTTTTTTTCACTTTGTAGACTTTGCATTGTTGAATGCATATGTTTTGCATAAAATAAAAACAGGTGAAAATTTGAGTTTGGCAGACTTCCAACTCAAAGTAATTTTAGAACTTGTTGAGAAATACGCTAAGCCGTCTGAGCGTACAAAGCGAGGAAGGCCATCTTTACGAGAAGCACCAACCAGACTTTCAGGACAATATTTTCTGGCAACAGTACCTCCAACTGAAAAGACGGCACATCCCACCAAGCCATGCTGAGTTTGCCCGCAAACAAGATACGGGCCTCAGAAGCGTAAGGAGACTTGATACATGTGTGAACAGTGTGTTGTTCCTCTGTGTTTCTCCCGTGGATGTTTAAAAGATCGTTAAATGTAACAGTAGAAGTTTTGAATGTTAAGTATGGTAAAAGTTTGTAGTGTACTTTAATACTGAACAGTTGTAATAACGTGTCAATTGTGTGGATTGTAATACTACAAAAACTGTGTTTTTATTTTTGGTGTCTGATCTTCAGTAACTCAACTGTGTGGCGGTAATTTGTACGACAAAGAGAAGGGTATAAACGACACGCATGACATCATCATGTTTTTTACTTTTGGTGGTCAGAATTGGCTGATCATATATGATCTGAGTGTAGGTTGGATAAGAGCGTGAATATGTATCCCAATCTCAGGTAGAGGCTTTTCGAAGATCTGTCTGTGATTGGCTACACATGTACGATGCCAAATTTAAATGGTTCGTTCTTGACTCTGTCAAAAACGGTCTCTCTGGGTGATGGCTTAATTGAAGGTGGGCGTGCTAATTGTATTTTTGCAGCATAAATAATGAAACGTCATGTAAAAGAGCTTTAGACATGTAACTAAGTGTAAAGTATTGGCCAGACAAGTATAAGAAGAAGTCTGAGTTCCAATTTAATGACATAACAAGAAGTTGAATCATAAGCCACCCTACGTGACCATTAAGTGTAGACTTTGGCAGGTATCCAGGTTTCATAAGTCACAGTTGTTTGTTAAATAAAGTATTGCAATTTGCTTTCTTCATTAAATAAATTGATTCCACACATTTTCTTCTTAAGGGCACTCCAGCGTCAGTAGGCCTACCGCCACTTTTATTCCGGTACGGCGTAACGAATTTGCTGCTTGGCACTGCTGTGTCAAGTCATTTGGTCAGTCATGTACCGCCACTCACGATGTTGCCTCGTCAGCTATCGGACAGATAGAACCATACATGGCACTTGTATCTCAAATGGCTCTGGCGCTCAAATGTCGTGAACCTTACGTTTTTATATTATCTTTGATTACATCCCAACACGGACCCTTGATCGCGGGAGCAGTCATTAATGAAACAGACAATTAAGAAAAAAATGAAATAAGAGCCTGGACACAGTTAAACACAAATACTACATAACAGTAGACTACAATAGTTTGCAAGCTCAATACCAACATATGGCAATATAGTTTTTACTTTAGCTTCTATATTAAAAATGTAGAACACAAGTGTGTGTCTTTCATCTTGCACAAGTAATTGTAGATGTTTAAAATATATTCACAAAATATCAAGACTACAAATCAGAGTGTTCAAAATGTTTTTATTTTTACGTATAGGATTCTAAGAAAATAAAGTACACCTGTGCAATGATGGCTTAATTTTAATGTAATGGTTATCTTTCCAAAAGGAAGATGATTATAGATGGCGTGTGTGTGTTTGTGCATCCGTGTGTCGCGTTACTGACAGCATAAATGTCTGATCATGTTGCCATAGCAGAGAGAGATGCGGCGCAGCATGTCACAGCCCCCTTCCGTTGTCATTCAACCAAGGCAGATCGCCAGAGGGTTCACTTCCGCATTTGGCTATGTGAGAATCATGCGGGCGGGTTGTATCAGGAATTAGCCGTTGACCTACACTGAGAAAATGTTTTTGTTGACTCATACAAAGTTTGTTTGGCGTAACCAAATTATTGGTTTGTATAGGAGCAATGAAATATTTTGTTGTTCTTATATGTTCGCAGCAAAAAAAGATTTGGTTGGCGCAACTAACCATTTGTTTAGCTTTACATAAATTAAACATTTTCGGTTAGTAGAAAAATCACTGGTAGAACAACTGAGATTTGAACCTAGATTGAATACGTCCCAGTGCAAGGCCCTGGCAACCCTCACCTAAAACAAATTGTGATGAAAAGAGAACGTTTTTAAATATGTACTAACGTTTTCAATACCAGACAATGTGCGCAAATAAATATATCAATTTATTCAGCTTTACTTTATAGTTTCCTGTTGAAATATCAAGATCTTTATACCATTTCTAAGCATCAATATATGTTTTTCAAGTTTAGTTAACTCAACTAAATATTTTGTTAGAGCAACTAAATATATATTTGGTCCAGTACAAACAAATATTTTGTCGACCTTCCTTTCAGTATAGCCCTTACATTCCTCCCTTGCTCCATATTCACATGATGTCACCCTCATTTCTCTGTTCCTTAGAAGAGTCACCAAACCTCTCAATCCACAGTACTGGCAGCGCTGGCTGGCGATTGTCTATTTTTGCAAGCAACTTTTACTTTATATACCTGGATGCCTTACAGCAAAACGAGAGTTTGGTTACAACCTGTAACACCAGTGACTATTTCTCTGTGATTTCCGTCTAATTTCTTTCAAGAAAAAATTGTTTAATTCCTCTGATGCCACCACCAATTTATCTCATATTTTATAATCAATAAGAATATATGTACAACTTCGTTGTCAACGCCTTAGGGTCACAAGTTTACTGGTTAAAGATACAGAAAAGCCATAGGGGCTAGTAATTTATGTGCAATTTTTATGTTGATTTGGTATCTAAAACGCCCTCCAGAATGTTAAAATCTTAAAAGCATTATATATTTAAATCTACTTAGGAAGTTTACTAGTGGCAATTGTAACAATCTCAGTAAAGACAGTACATACCAACCCCAATATCAACGTACGTTGGGCCAACGGTTGAAAATTGGTTGACCAGGTTGGAAATACGTTGTGATGGAATATATAGCCTGCTGTAGGCCAACTGCTGACTTTTGGTTGGCAAGGATAGGAATAGGTTGTGTACGAATACTAACATAAAATTAACATTGGGCCAACATTATTTTCCAACCAAAATCAAACTGAATAAATTTTATGAGAATAATGCTTAAACATGCAATAACATACATATGTTAACCTATTAATTAAAAAACACTGTTAAAATATAGATTATTTTAATTTTCTATTCATAGGTAAAGTGTTGGACAAATGCCGGAAAGGCAATGGTTGGTTATTAGCAAATATTAATGTGATGGCCCAATGTTATTTAACAATTAAAATCCAACTTAATTTAATGAGAATAATTCTAAACACACAATAACAGACAAATATTAACATATTACTTAAAATAAAATAATAGTGTTAAAAATATATATTATTGTGATTTTTTAAACGTTGGTGAAGTGATGGACAAATGTTGGAAAGAACGCTGTTTAAAAGTGGGATTATTAAATACTGTAATGCCGTCCCTAGCAAAAGCGAAGCCGGATGCAAGAACTTTTGCGAGGCCCTTCCAAATTAGTTAATCCCGCCTCCCAACAAGAGTCAGCTTTCGAAAAAAAAAACTTGCATGATGTAATAATAAAATTGATTAAAATACAAAATATGCAAATTAATAGAAAATATCTTTTTAATTAACATATACCATAGCCTACGAACAATACGCTCTGCTCTCGAGCGCCTAATAGTTTATTGATAAAACATGTTACATTATGTGTGTGTGTGTATATATGTATATAAAATTCTATATTTTTTTTCCCGCTGTGAGCCTTGTGCGGCTGGACCTGTCGCACCTCTGAAGATGGCTGCAAAAATTGAAATGTTGAAAATAAAAAACTTGTAACTAGAAAGTATATGGTTACACTTTGAATAGTATATATGTGCGAATGAAACATAGAAAAATATATCATTAAACAGTGGAAGCAATTCTTCAACTGACGGAAAAATAAATAATTTAAAACGATATCACTTTTATGTTGTTTTGTTACTTATAAAAGTTTATCCAAAAGTCCAATTAGCCATGTAAGTAAACACAGTATATACACGTGACTACTTAACTTGTACGGGAAAACAACTTAAAAAAAAAAGATTTTTTGTTCAGGTTATCACCATTTATTCCCTATCACTATTATTCAGCTATAGGTGGATCACGATAAAGTGAGTACTCTTGAAATCAACCTCTGAAAAAAATCGCTGTCTGCAACTGCATACATTTTAACCCAAACAATGACCGCAATACTAACAGTAAACTTGGCAGTGAGTTAGGAGAAGTAGTTCCAGGTCATAACGTCTCACTAGTTATAATATTAAACATTAATGGCACCTAAAATTCATCACTTTTTTTTGTTTTGCACATACAAGAATAAAAATAGACTAATAAAAATTTTTTTTCATTTCTAACCAATTCATGACATCACTTGGTCGACGCATCGTCACAAGTTATCGGGTCCATAGAGTTCATTGTTTTTTATTTTTTTGCCTCTGTTTTACATCTTTCCATTCCAGTGTTCAAATGCTCTGAATTTCGTGAATATGCAGCAGTTCTGGTCCTGAACAAGATTTTCTATGGCAGTTCGTAACCTAAAATATAAAATTTATTTTTATAATAAATTAGACATTTATGCCTACATTCTATAATACCTTTTTTCTGTATTTCAACGTTGTTTTCAGTTCTAAGATTCCACGTAGTATTCCGACCTGGCCAGTATGTCTGCATGTAATTAAAGTTGGTTATAATAACTCAAAACTTGAAGGAACTTAAGTAGGGTGGATTTAAATATATTTGCAATATATTATTTTAGACTGCCGAGAACAGTGTTTACGAGTGGATACCTTGGCAAGTATTTCATTAATTTTTAACAAATAACGTTATAAAATTGCTTATATTACAAGTGTAACATTTCTCCTCTACTTTTAATACATTTACAAAGTTCCTTGACGTTTTGTTGAACCTTTTAATGTTTCACGATCAGCATAGTAGCATAGTGAGCATTCCAAGCTCCTACGGACCTCAATTTCAGTCATGAAAATTGGATTCTGCATTAAATGCGTGAATTCTATTTCATGAAATATGTTGTCATAGGTTAAGTATTGTATTGTTAGTATTTTGATGAAATTACGTTCACATTGCTGTAGTTATTCGAATATTAAAAGCCAAAAGTTATTCTCTCATAAGAAAGGTTAGACCAAAATTTATGTCGTTAGTTCTTCTAAAAACCAAATTCATCTGGATGGATTATTTAAAACTTGCAGTTAGTGATAAATATCACCATGTAGGTGTGCTGTAAAAATGTGTATCAATTTGGTTCAGCCAACAAGCTTTTATGACAACTATTTCCGGTATTCGTTATGATCATAGTAAAATCAGCCACTTGCTTTCCCATTGTGTATGTATACAGTTATTAAATTGGGAGTTATTTGTGTTTTAAGTAGTACATTGTTCAGTAAGAATTGTGATAGTCTGCAAATATATTAACGATTGTAATGTATGTAGCAGGAAAGTAGTATTTTGTAATATTCTACTTATATAAAATAACATTGTAGCGCAGGTATTTGTTAATCCGCATGAGAACTATGCTAATTAACTATGCGTGTGAGTAGGTTATTAGGTTGCTTACTTAGCAAGTGTATGAGTTTGAGTGCCAAAAGTATAGGTTAATTAGTGAGTGGGAAAGGTGTGAGTGTGTGCACATATAATCAGTGATTGCACTTTCGCACCCGGTAGCAACTCTTTCCTTACTATAAGAAATTGGAGCTCTCTGGAACTCTGAAATGTGCATGCAAATAACACTCATGCATCAAACTCTCAGCACTTTGTGGAATAAAACATATAAAAAAAATTTAAATATTTTATTAAAATCATAAAAATAAAGGAAACCAAACCAAAATATTATTACTACCAGAAAATGTAAAAATAAAAATATGAAATATTAATTGACTTTCAGATTAGTATGTAGGGACATTTACTTTAATCAAAACTAGAATTATGTGTAATTACCAAAAATGAAATACCGCCATCCTTATAATGAATAGTATTAAAGTAATTTTAAAAAATTAGAAATTTAAAAATAAAAAACAAATCAAAAGAAAATATTAAGTTAGTGCTGCTTTTAAAATAAACTATGGTGAAGTAAAAGTCAAAAGAAAATAATTTTGTTCCAGAAGTAGTTTTCCTCACTAAAACTTTTGAAAAACTATCTAAGCTCCAAAAAAATTTAGTTACGATAGAATTATCACTGTTCAACCTTACTTTAAAATCTTTAATGTTCTTATTAAATTATTAGAATTCAACTCACTCTAGAAATAACTTTAAGTCTATGTCCACAAAATTAAACTGAATTCTGAAAAATCAAGTGCAATTTGCTCCACCGAACTAAGTCAGTAGTGCGAGCTGGACCACTGGTTCTAGATACCCTATAGAAAAATTCCAGACCAAACACTTTCGTAATATTGTAGAAGCTCGGAGGATCACAAATTTAATTACTGTAGTTACAGATGTACGTCTCTGGACTTACTAATTCAATGGCGTCACCTGGGTATCTCAGCGACGTTAACTCCATTTACATGGCACCTGGCACCTAGCAGATCAGCATAGTCTACGTAGACTTGAAATCACTCCAAAAACTAACTAACGCCTGAATTCAACCCTCTTGTTTACGTGGTTGATCCAGTAACCTATTCTGAACTCCTGGGACCTAGGCCTACATCTATCCTTAGGCTGATGTTGGAGATTTCTGAGATAGAAATCTCAGCTAAATATTCTCTAGCTGTCCATTTGAAAGGTCCCAGCCAGAAGCCTTGTCTCACTCTCTAATTAGCCAATGAAGAACTACTTCCAGTAATCACCATAAAATAAAATATAAAAAATTACATACCTTTAAAATAATATAAAAAAATAGTTACTTAGGCTTCCAAATTCACAAAATAATTACTGAAAACAAAAATGAACATATAAATTTAATATTTGGATATTAATATAATAACATGTTAAATCTCTGAATAGGGTGTGAAATTACCATAGAATAATGAAAGTCAAATGGATTGGTGGTTTACATAAATAAAAATTACGTGATTATAATATGTTGCAAATACTTATTTGAGGTCTGTGGAAATTATATTCAGTTCAAAAATATATGTAAAATAAATAATCGCAAATATGTCTGTATCTAATTAACATACAGTAAGCATAACCTCTTTGCATATACTATGTCGAACCACAAGAATGCGTCATTTCTAAAGCGTTTAAGCACGCCGTTTTTATTAGTTATGCCCAAAAATGTTATTTTGAGTAATTATCGTATCATTTAACGACTATTTAACAGTTGTTTGCCATAGATGATTGATTTAATACTCACTATTATCTCAGACAGTTTCATTCCTACAAACAAAAATTCGAACCTTGCACGTATTTAACAAGGAATGTACTTAAATAGCGTGGCAGTGATATGAGGGGAAATGAGAAAAATAATACTGAAATGCCATACTAAAAATCACATCATGTTAGCAAAGATATATTATTTACTGAAATTAACATGTACGTATTTACAGTGTACACTACAGTAGATTTCAACGGACTTCTGACCAGCTGATTATATATGCCACCTTGTTGTGTTTGCATTGAGATACTGCGGAAGGATACGCAACGGGCTGAAAGTATCAAATAAGCAGGGTTTTTCATAAGTGCTCAATTTACCGTGAACACACTTCATCAAAAATTACGTGTAGTGACATATATAATAAACATATAACTTTCATAGTTTTACAGTACAAATCTTAAGTGAAATTTCTTTGCAATGTTACTTACTATCACAAACATTTTCAAATACCAATAATTTAATACCACACATTCACAATAATTAGGGCCCAGAAAAATTTACAAATTAATTTCAGGATAGTATTCTATGCTTAGAACTCACATACATTGTAACTGGCTTGCAGCTCTATTTGACATACCCTGAAAAACTAAGACAGTGAGAAACCTTCATTAAACAAAGATGATACATCGTCAAGATGAACCTGGCATTGAAAAAAATTAAGTTCAAATGTACATAGGAGAATGTACTCTATCTAGCATAAAGATTATTTTATTCACGAAATCGCCTGGGCCCTGGCAGTATTTACTTAAGTTCAGTAAGAATTCAAATATAATTGAAGAAGTAAGCGCACAGTGTTACTATTATTAGCTCATTGTAATATTGTAATGCGATACAAAATTTTTGGATCAAACATGCCTCCATAGACGCTTCCACAGACAGAAAAATATAACAATATGATAAACAACATTACATGGCCTACATCTTTTTCTTTTTACTATAATTAATTTGGTCTCTCGCCTGCAATATGTACGTTGGTTCTCTGGCATAAAGTTTTATTGGGATCCTCCCATCGACTATTTCTAGAGGCATGCAGTTCAAATAAAACCGGCTGAGTAGCGGCAGCATCTTTTCTTCCCAAGATTTTACATCTCTTTCAATACGCTCTACAAAAAAATTGGATGGAGAGTACACAACAAATACCTTTTCTTTGCAATGTTTATTTAGCCTTGAACTTTGAAGTAATAGTCAATGTCTTTTGAGCTGCAAACAAACATATTTTCTCAACTCCAAGCAAATAGCAGTCTTCTGGTCAACAGCTGCTTCTAGCAAAAACTTGTCTCTTATTTTAGGGTTGTATTTGATTTCAACAAGACCATTGTTGCCTACTAGACCATCTGGACTTGCACCCAAATATGGTTCATATTCTGAGACAAACAAACCATCTTTCAACTGTAACTGATTTTTGTTGTTCATACAAACCAGAAGACTGTACACACTTCTCAATTTTTAGCTAAAAAATAAATAGCATAGACAATTTTTCATTCTTGACGTTCCAAACGTCTGTGATAAAACATGTTGAACAGATTTGCCTGGCTATATTATGGGCTGTAATTTATAAAAGTATAGCAAAATCATGATCGTCTTCTGGTAGAATCCTACAACTGAATGGTAACTGAAACAGTTTGTTACCAACTATATGTTAGAGGAGGAAATAATAACATTTAACATAATAGTTACGGTTGCAACACAATGTTCATACAAACCACATTTTTATATACAAAAGATGGCAATTTTTGCCAGTAAAACACCATTTGGTGAAATAAGAACCAATTTTAAAATACTTTGAAGATATGTGCTGCGCGGGTGATATACAAAATATTTTGAAATTATAGTTGTTATTGCAAATATTTTCTCTGCAATGACAGTTTTTAACGTAAAGTAAAAACTCATAATGGTATCGAGCTACTTGTAAAGAGATATTTAGCAACGTGCATATTTATGGAAATATATCATAACCAATACTTATGTAATGGATTTATCAATAATTAGTGTGAACAAAATAAAACCTGAAGAACTGTATTAAGACATATCGTACATTTTGTGGAAATATTTTGAAGCAGCAATAAAATTATATGGTTTCATTTGCTTATTTATTTAGTGTTTTAACTTTTTTACTTATCTACACGTCTTATAATTTTGAAATGGTAAATATATTTAGCAGGCGAAAGTAATATTTTTGAGCGAAGTTTATCAACCGTGTTTACTTATTTTTGTTACGATGTGCACATGCTCTCTGCCAAGCCAACTTACGACCCGCGTAATTTTTTACAGTGATACAGATTACTGTTATTTTATAATACCACTGACCGCTGAAAGCGCCACGTACGTAATGCACTTTCACAACATTTTACTGTATGTATGTATGTATATATATTTACATTGGTACACACACATTACTTCAAGAAACTGTGTTCACATTATTTAGATTTTAATCTATTAGCGGCACGAACTCGGGCCCTATTGTTCCTCACCGATTTTCTCTTCACAAACAATGAAAGATGTTTGTTTAGCATATTTTTCTCATGTTTGGTAGTCGGAAACGTATATCTCATGGAGAAGCTTCGCAAGGACTGAGCTACGTGTAGGATGGAGAGAATACAGCGCAGACTTGGTCAGTGTCTGACAACGCTGCGTGGGCTGACTCACCACCGTCCTACTCCACATTCGTGTCTGCCGCATTGAGGATTAATCCTGCCCGCCGCTAAGACCTCAACAATTTATAGTGTTAGACAACATTTCTACATTATTAATGTAGAAATGTGTTTTTTTTAATGCATTTATTCTGCTAGAGTGCGCAGTATAGACAAATCTTATGTAATAATGATAGCCTGTTCGTTATAGGGTTCTTCAAACTTTAAAACAACGAAAATCATATGTTAGAATTTATAAAATTAAATTTCGTTTCAAGTAGCAGTAATTGTGTTGTAAAACTCTTGCATATGCCGTTTATGTCAAGCTATCTTAATTAGTGTTTGTTTGTGACCAAGACACTTTTTCCCTATCTTTATTGCTTGGATGCTGCAGAGCCTTAAGGTGGAGTGATAGTTACAGTTTTTACTGCCAATCTTGATGAAATTTCGTACACTACTTTGTTAAGCTATCTTTGTTGTGTATACCTGATTTTGTTAATTTTTTTAATTTAGAAAAGGTATTTAATAATCAATTTCATTAATCTGTCGCTTTATAATACGAGACCTGTTGGAAATATGTGTACGAGGTTTTGATCATGTGAACATACAACCATCTGCTTTGTTCTGATGAAATTTGGTTTACGTATGTAAAATATTTCTGTTATTAAATAATATTTATTTGAACCTTTGCATAAGGTCAATATGCAGACTTCGGAGAAATTATCCACTATAGACAATACAATACACAGATACAGATAAAAATAGGACACCCTATATTCAAGTCATTATGCAAGCGTTGTATGGCTAGAAAACACCTTTACAACATCCGAGAAAACCAAACTGGTGTACATAAAAAGCATCAAATTCTCTATGGCGACGAGTACAGGCTCATAGGAAAATACTTCACACTCAGCACTAACACAGTGTATTAAGGTAATAACCACGGCATTCTACAGAAGAAACAATAACCAACACTTTTATTGCTGCCACACATCACTGCCATATCTGAAAATTCCAAAATTAATGGCCATTAGAAGCATAAAATTGATTGTTTTAAAGACAAATCTGTTCAGATTTGAGGACATTCTCAGGTCAATGCAGTGCTGCAGCAGAAGATCACAGCGGCGAGTCTTGGAATTTCTTCAGGCTAGTGGTAGGCAGAGGGGCAAAGGTAGGAGGGTTTAAAAGCACTTAGCAGACTGCTGGCTCGTTCTCTCTTCTCGCGATTAGATTTCTGTCTTGTAGTGAATGTTTCTCAGAATGCTTGTGGTTTCTGCGGTTGGCTGGTAGGCCAGGCAGACTGAGACACTGTGTTTTGCTAGACTGATATTTTGCATGAGCTTGAAGCACAATAAAGTACTACAATAATTTTTTTATTAAAATGTACATTGCCCATTTCATTTTAAAAAAGAGCTTAGGTATTTATATTTGATGATAGTGAACCATAAGCTTTGAAGGAATGATACTATTAGGTAATTTTTAACACTGAGAAGACGATTATGTTGAAGATAAAATAATTTTGTGCAGCAAAATTGATTTTTTTTTTCTATCTGTGCAACAAACTATTTTGTTCCTGAAACATGTTATTATGTTCGTTTTTGGCTGTCTCAAACACGTAAAATTTGAATGGTGCAAATGAAGATTTTTATGGCTGTCCATAAACTACAGTTTCGGTCATAAATTTAAGATCTAACATGACCACGTTCCGAACCCATATTCATTGCTGTTGAATTCTGTGTCTTGGCAACCACAGCCATCGTAAACACTTTGGCAGTTCACTTATTTTTATTGTTATAGAAAGTTCAGTACATGGCATGTACATAAATTTGCTCAAATGTCAAGTTATGCAGATTTTTTAGTTGAAATAGTTTCATTGGGATTGTTTTTGCACTGTTGAGCATTGATAAATACACTAACAAACACTGCAATAGTTCTATAGTCAGACCAATTACAAATGAACTCTCGAGCTGTAAATTTGAAGGTCATCAAATGACTCTGTTGCGCTACAGCCAACCAAATACATGTCAGTACTGCACCAAACTGATTTTGTTGTTACAAAAATTTCTATAACAATGGACACATATGACTGTTAGCTAACTGTACACTTATTAATTTTAAACAAAATATTTGCTACCACGATATTTATAATTTTGACGGTAACGAAGCTAATTACCAGGATGCACATGTAAAGTAGTTGTGTATGTATCCATAAATGTGTTAACAGTTTATTGTGTGCTGCAGTGATCAGTCAATGCCACAGTGTATTTTGATTATAAACTATACGTCTTTATTACTCCGCATGATAACACTTATGGCAGTCATATAATTAATATATACATATCCTTAATAATATGATTCCAACAGTAACGCATGTGTTCACATAAACATGTGTATGTATCTGCGAGCATAAAGTATTGATTAGTAACACAATAGCTTTGCAGATAAAAAATGACAATTGAAGATTTTGTCAAAAATATTTAATTAAATATAAATGATTTTATGCACATATCTATCATATTCATTAAAAATTGAGCTAATGTAAACTGTTTTCTGTATTTCTGGCATCATGTAAAAACTACTGAGTGGATTTTCCGAAATTGCTATGAGTGTGGTATTTCTTAAAACGATACTTAGGTATACATCATCCTATATCAAATGGAAGATGAGAAGTAAAAATTTAATTTATTAAGAGAAGTTTTGCTTCCCAGCACGTATTTTTATGCATATGGATTTGTTGAATTAGCTTATTGATACATTGCTGTATCATTATGTTAATGGATTAAAGGCAAAATGTAAATAATCATGCAAAATCAGAAATGAGCTCAGCAGTGTGAGTTAGACCACTATGTTTTTGGTTAGTACCAGGTTGCTGTATATAACTTGACATGGTAATCACAGTTATTCCGACGAGCGAAGTCATGGTTTATTTATTCATTTATATTTTTTTCATTAATTAGTTTATTTATTTCTGTTAACTTTTATTGACTAATTTCCATTTTTAATTTTATTATTTAATTCTATTTATTTATTTATGTAATGCAAAAAACAACACAACAAATACCTGTCTGGTTTGGTTTTGGTTAAAAAATGTATTTAATTTCAATCTACCTGATTCATCGGCAAATCCAAATTCCAAGTGGGCAAAGTCGGGCAACCAATTTATTTTCTATCTTCCAAATACCAACATCTATAGATACCTGATTTCCGCAGAGTTCCTGACAGCCTTGGTTTAAATGAGCTACATGTACACCGAAGTTTCCTTTGCTTACTGACCACGTACCTTGAGAGAATATTTCGTGGAATGTGACATATCCAATTTGAATGTGGTTACTCTGTTACTAAACATCTCTGTTTGCAGGCAGGTACCCAAGATATGGCACCGATAAAACCATCCAGTGGAGAACGTTGTTCAGAGCTAAAAAAGTTTTGAAATTCTTTTCGCAAAAATAAAGTGCCTCTACTGACATCGACGGCCTATTCATTTTTAATGCGGGCGAAGTGGTGGACCAAGACTTTGTTTTACTTTATTCTGCACCACACTAATCCAATGGAAATTTTTTATTCTGAGCGCGCGAATCAGCGGTTTAACAACTGCCAATAAAATAATTTTCCCCATTGTTCTGACTTGTAGGCTGTACCTATTGGTATCATATATTAGTTTGCACCCCTTCCCTAATCAAAATTATGTAAGTATATTTTGCACCATTTAATTGCTTGATCATAATAATTGGGCTATTTTTTGCATACTGTATGGTAAATGAACAGATGAGAATTTGAGTAAACCATTGCCAACTGTGCAAAAAGTTTTGCAGAATTTTTGAACACTTAAATGTGATATATATATTCTGACAATGTGCATACGTAAATTATGTGATCCGAGATCATATGAGTTTATGCAAGTGTGTATATTGTCCCATCAGCACACATTTTTTCATGGCATAGAAAGTTTTCCAGATTTTTTTCATACTTTACATAAACAGAAAAATTAGTGATTAGAGCTCACCATTATATATATATATATATATATATATATATATATATATATATATATATATATATATATATATATATATATATATATATATATATATATATATATATATATATATATATAGATTTATGCTCAAAGAATACATATTTGCTATAAATAATGTAGTATTACAATTAACAAGAACATAAAGAAACATTCTAATAACAGGAAACCTGTATATATCTGTAATCCTCTCTTTGAACTAAACCTATATTGTATTTTTGAAAACTAAACACCTCGAAGTAATATATTTCCTTTCTATACAGAAAGCAATGTATAAATTTTTAAATTGCATTATTTTCATGCTACTCGTTTATTGACAGCACAATTATTAAAATGCAGATATTTGTGAAGAAAATGTTAGTAAATTACACAGCATAGGCAACATGCAATGATAGGAAATTTTATAGTGTCATACATGTGGCAAGTAGGTATATATTTAGAGTTCTCCAAATAATCATTGTTAATTACAACTCATCTATATATAATGGGAATTAAGCCACTCTAATTTAAAACCACTAAAATAAAGTAGGTATTACAAAGTGTACTGTTCAAATGCCACCAAGTCAAATCTGGCCATGCGTACATATACTTAATTACATTCTTACAGCGGTTAGAAAGTCTCTTAAATTATGAACGAATATTAAATCAGAATACAATATTGTGTGGGTAAATAATTAAACTGATTATTAAATATTATTTGTTTATATGTTGCCTTCACAATTAAGAAATATTTTGGAGTAGTTATGTTAGTGTATTATAGCCCACCAATTTATAATGTCTTTCACAGTACTGTATGAAACTTCTTCCTCTTCACCTAAATCGTGCAAAGGCAAGTTGTCTTGGGCTTAACCTGTACAGCAAGCAAAAATTCACATTTTGAATACAAGAAACATAGAAAATAACAAAAAACCTGGTTTAACATGGCAGCAAAATCCTCAAAACTCAACAAAGCCATTATTTGGAAGTCCATTAAACTCGGAAAATCGTGAAACGGCACAAACAAAGTGACATTGCAACCCCGACGCAGAGGTTCAAAAATCCCGAACCTTCAACGACGGCGGCTACAGAAGAACACTGTATGTAACTGTATGATTTAGAACAGGAAAAAAAATACCAGGAATTACTTTATTCGTCAGACATTATATACTAAATAACTAACTAAATTTTCAGTATATAATTGAAAAGTTCAATTAAATCAACATAGCAGTAATCCTTAATCCCTTAACTTTATTAAAAAAAACAGAATGACATTTTCAGTTTGTCACAGTAGATTAGAGTACCAATTTTCCATTGTTTAAAACTAAACATTTTTTAAGACGAGTTAAATAGGCGCTGGGAATACATGCCTTATACGTGTGATATTGCAATATTGAAATTGAGTGTTTATTGTTCTTTTAGAATAGGCAACGAACATGAGGAATAGAGAGTATCGATTGGAAGTCTTGCTATGCTGGTCTGTTATTCGTCATCTGACCACATTCGCTAATGGACCCTGAGCTGTCTGAGCGGATTAGAAAAGAGGAGGTAGAGACGTCCCCATCCCGCCCCCCACGTACCCATGTTCACGGAAAGAGTGTACGCCATCAGCAGGCGAAATGGCGCCACAGCTGCTTCGACGATGCTGCTACCTAACGGAAGATAGCTGAACTACTTGCAGCTAGATGCGGACATTTGTCACTATCACTGACTGCTCCTAACTAGTATTCCACCTTAAAGCAGGACAGACATTTCTTTTTTTTTTTTAGCTTCATTATTTATGTCATTATCGTTTTAAAAGAAGTCTGAATTCAAAATGACAGTTACAAATGTTTTAAATCTGTGTTACACCCATAAATGTACCTTGAGTTGGGACTTGTGAAATTTACCCTACCGCAGCTAACTGGAATAAATATATTCAGAACATTTTGAATAGTAATATACTTCAGTATTTGTATAGTTAATGCCAGTAGTAGGCAGTACTGATGACAGGCCTAGTGTGAAAATAAACATTTTTTTTTTCAACCAAGAATTATAAGAATTTAAAATAATTAATTGGAATTAAAAAGGAAAGTATTAAAAAAAAAACACACACACACCACGCACGCACGCGCACACACACACACTTTTCACACTGTTCCTGCAACCCTGGATGTGAAAAGATGAGGGAACTCACGCCACTGCCCACATGTAAGTGCAGATTCAAACAGCTGACAAGGAACCACCTATACACTGTTCTCAAATATTGAGTGATGTGCACATGTGTAATTTTTAAGTGGCTAATTGCAAGTGAACTACCATTAAAACAGTATACCATATTTAATCTATACACAAGGCGCCCAACAAATCTTAAGTCCATGGTAGGATCCATACACAGTTCATGCCAAGAGTTCTGTCACACATTATTAATGCGCATAAACACTTTGGAAACAGTTGATAACAGTTAGGGTGTAATTCCAGCTGTATACTAGGTATGTTGTACAATACTGTTGTTAATGTAATGTGACATATGTAAGGACCCTGCTGTCACAAGCATACACACACTACAATACTAATGATTTTAAAATTTGGTGGTACGGAAATTTAAATAATAATGGTAGTATAGTAGGACAAGGGACAAAACAACATGCACACACCCCAGTGTCAGCGGGCAGTCACGTGATGAGCACTTGAGGTAGTGGAGGGAATTAGTCACTCAGCAGTTCGTGGCTCCATGGGATCAGTCCAGCATGGTTGTTGGGCGGCCCGAGTTACATGGTACGAATTACCACCATGGCATCTATGTCATAAATTAAGTTTAATACAACACTGTGGGGCATGAGAAGAGAGGCCATGGGGGACATGTGGTTCCGAACCCCCCATTGGAGTTGTAAGGATCCCCATTAGAATCACGATGAACTCCATGGACCCCCAATCACACTTATACTGAAATTCCTTATTTATTGTTACTTTTGAACTGTCTCATAAAATAACACACACGGTTGCCATATTTTTTCAATTGGAAAATTAACTGGCAACTCCTTGATTTCCAGACAAAAAGAATCTTTTACAGTCTCTTAAAATTATTTTGTAAAGATTCATACTGCAATGGAATTAGTAAAATGCAGTAAGAACATGGCAGCGTGTATAGTTTGATGCAAGCACATTTTGCGCTTACAAGAAGCACGTCTCAAATGAACGACTTTGCCCCATTTAAAAGTTGCAACGACCAATGGGCAAGTCACCTCAAGAAAACATGGTACTGGAGGCAGATCATGTGGTATACTACCAAGTTGACAGAGTGTCCACACAACCTCTAACCACGTACTCTCTGCTTATACAGCTCGCCTAATCTCTACAAGAAGCAGTCACATCAACGCCACTCCCCAAAGAAGCAATCAGTTTCACTTTGCAGCTCCCAATAGAAGCACAGCGTATTATTCAAATTTTGTACGTCTATAAGGTAGCGAGCCACCTGACAGAAAGTCACGGCCTCCACAAGAGCTGTGTCAACGCTTCACGCAGCTCCAGATAAGGATCCAGGGCCCAATGTGTGATGACATAGCTCCACCCCCGAGCGGCAGGGCCTTTGCACCCCTCTGAGAGCCTATGAGTTGGAAAAATTAGTATAAAAGTCACCCCAGCCTATTCCCCAGGAGTGACTTCTGCTGCACCTCCCTGGCTGTGAAAGCCAAGGTGTTAGCACTGGGCAAAGTCCCTCACCCGCGCCTGTGACCACGGTAGTATCAGTGCTCGAGGATGATGCCATCCAGCTCCAAAGGACCAGCACCTAGCAGAAGGCCCTCAACCTCTTCGGCCACCTCCAGCAACCCTTCGAGGGTCGCCGCCATCCAGAGGCCTTCCACCTCTTCGACCTCTGGCAGCTACCGGAGTCGTCAACAGCTACCAGAGGGTCAAACAAGGCGTCCTCTCTACCACCAGGTATTGAAGGTCGGTGCCCATCTCTCTAGATTTTGTCCCTACTCGCAAACCGACTAGGCCCACACTTTACACCAGTAGTTTGACCAAGCGAGAGTAGGATCTCCTTGGAGCATAATCCCTGCGATACAGACTTCGCAATTATATTTTAAGACCATCAACTCCACAAAAGTTCAAACTGTGTACCGCAGGTCTTTGGAAGTGAAATTCACTCAAGGGGTTGTAATACCAAAGCTTTCAACACATCATAACGGCCGCAAGGCTCCTAATAAATAAAACCCACCAGCATGGGGAGAACCAGCCACTCCAACGAACTAGCAAGGGACTTGTGTGTGATACCTGTCAAAGTTAGGGTTACGTGTTCACTACCCCTCTTACTTTCGTACCTCCCGAATAGAATGGGTGCCGAGGTTCCAATCCTCATTCACCGCCCATACAGGGATGGGAATGTTATCTAACCCTTTCAAGGTTCAATCGTCAGTGTGTCATTGTAACAATTGGCTTAAAATGCTTCAAGTTTATTGCCTATAAATAATTTTGGAATCTTGAAATTAAATATAACAAATGAAACAGTGTCTCCATAAACAGCCCTGAAAGATGTTCGTTTTGTGCACTATTTGTTGTTACGGTATTTATATAGAATAAACCAGGACTCGCAACCATCTGTCACCCATCGATCATGTGGTCTTCAACCAATCACAGGGCAACTTTTTTCTATTCGTCAAATATATCTCAAACTTTCAACGGACGGACGGATGGGCCACTACCTTGTAATATATTCCTTGAACATGGCTGTCGGAAAACAGTCAGTGGTTTACTGTGAGAATATTTTTCTTTTAAAATACACAAGGCAGTGAAGTTGTTTACTTTTTTACGTTTCACCTTTAAATTGCACTGAAGCTGACTTGTACGTTTTCGGAGGAAATACTGATAAATTACGTTAGGAAAGTGAATATATTTATTACATTCATCAAAAACATTTGTTTGTGAGCGAGAAAGTTAGTGTTGTTGGGGGGTAAACTGAAAATTTTCTGGATGGGTGGAAGGACTGTTGTGAGTCTCTTTCAATTGAAGGACGAAAAAAATTGACGGGTGCCTGACTGACGGAAGCGACGGATGGCTGTGAGCCAAACTTAACGGCATTTCCGAAAAAAAACCTAAATGGTTGTAAAGATGAGTTATAACTTGTGAATGTGTCCAGTGATTCTTCCTTTAATATAGCAGTCATGTGAAATCATTTATGTTGTTCCATTCAAGTGATCATTAGCACTTGGGAAACAACTTTGATAAATAAAAAAAATTATTCATTAATTATCAAAATTGAAACAACAATACTTACTCTGATTACCGCATTGACCCAACTGCAACGTTATCATTTCACACGGCATTTTGATAGTAAATATTTTTCTTTTGACTACTAATATGAAAACCAAACGTCTGTTAACACAACTCTGAAACTTCCACACGTATTAAAAAACTTAAAGAAATATTTTAATTCTAAACATCCACCACCAACCCGCCAAAATGACATCTACGCAACGAGAAATCAACATAACAACCATTAGCTGTGCAAAGAGATTGCATAAATTGCGAAGTAAAAGACAGAACCAAAACACAAACAACCAACATGTAAATGTTAAAGTTAAAACACAACCTTACACAGCAAAATTGCCCTTTTCTACACCTGACCCAATCCTACACAAAAGCATTACAAACTGGTTAGATTAAGTATACATTCATCTCAAAGCATTTGTTTGCAAATAAGTTTCCTAACATAAAATACCAACTACACCAGTTTCGTAAACAAGCTACCTTTGTACTCATACATACATACATACACTCGGTGGCGAGCTCTCTCACCTCTCCTTCTCTCCTTCCGCCTACCAACTCCTTTTCCATTCCCTTCCTGAACTAACCAACCTCTCTCACAGATAGCAATTCCTCCCTCAACACATTCCACTCCCTCACAGACCTCACAAGCATGGACTGCCTACCCCGCTCCATTCTCCTCCACACCCCACTGAAGATTCTCACTGTTGATTCCTCTTACCCTAAACACCCCCTTACTTAGCTTGAAGTGTAGCCCTCCCAAGCCACCCTCTTCATTCACCACCCTGTACATCCTAACTAGCCGTTCAACTTTCATCCTGTCCCTCAATGAGCTCCACCCCATTTCTTTCATCATCACTGATGGCCTATAGTTCCCTTCTTCCTCATCATCCTGCCCCTGCCTTTTCCGCATAACCTTCACCCATCTTGCTGCCCTTCTCTGCACCTTTTCCAGTTCTCGCACCTCCACATTCATAACCGGGTCCCATACTGCTGCAGCATATTCTAACATTGGCCGTACCATTGTGCTATACGCCTTCTCCTTCACCTCACAGCTGACTACATTCAGTACCCTTCCCAGCATACCCAGAACCCTTCTTCCATTTGCAACCACCCTCTCTACATGTTTTTTCCATCTGAGGTCTATCTGCAGTACAATCCCTAGATACTTATATTCTGCTGCTTCTTCTATCTCTTGTCCCTCCCATTTGTACATGTCTCTGCTTATCACCTTCTTCCTTGATACTAGATGTGTTGGCAGAAAAGCAATTCAATGTTGGGACACAGATTGGTTGTGCACAGCCAGCGAGATCAGGCTACCTCATTTTTAGTCTATGGAGCTAACATTAGCACCAATGTAACACAATGCAAAGCAAAAAAACTCCACTGCACTTGCACCCACAACCACGGGTGCAAATTCATCGAAAACAATTGGGCGGGGCTCTTTTGGCCACACAATTTCACACACACTACCCGAAATATAGTGGCCAATGAGTTAATTTTTTACAAGGTCTTCACGGCCACACTGATACATAAGTTGCAAACGATTTTTAAAGAAATACTGTGATTATAAGTGGCAGTGAATGATGTTTTTATCGGGCTGAATAGTAGTTGATATTTTGTAGAAGGTATGACCTAAACGACAACTGGCGGGAGTTGTGTTTATACTGAGACCTTTGGATGTGGAGAGCCGTTTATTTCACTAATTGAGGAAGGGTGACGATTGGTGTTTAATACATGGAAAATTACATATTTTTAGCAGACAAAAAATTAAAATTTTAATAATGCAATGAATCAGATACGCTTGAGATTATATGTTTTATGTTATTTAAGTTAAATAAGAGGCATGATAACAAATCTTATAAGCATTAATACGATTTGTGACTGTGTTAGAAGTGTAACCGACCTAATGTTGTGTTACTTCTTTTTTTGTTTAGAAAACATACTATTCTTCATGGTGTTTCTTTCTTCAGTTCATTACGAATTTCCGTGTGGCTGATATTTCTCCGCAAATGCAATTGGTGCAGATGTCTAATGATATTCGTGTTGCATGTTGTGACATAAGCATTTTTTTCACCAATTGTCTCCGCACCCTTCAACAGTTAATGAAACAAGACTCCCTGTTCCACAACAAATCCCACTCCAAAATATGAACGAAAAAAATTTAAGCACATCAATAAAAATTTATTTTTGCACTGTTTTGATGGAAATAAAATTGTTTTATCTTATGTGAAAATTTTAGCCAGAAGCACCCTAAGAAAACATACTTTCTTCATTCTACCCACTTCAATTCTATTTTGGTGCAACAAGAGTGCAAATTTTGTGTTGCATCCATAGAAATGTGTATTTGATCGGCCCCCAGAATAGCTAATATATTTTGGTTTGCCCAGGTAAAGGTTGTTCACGATAAAGTGAGTAATTTTGAAATCAACATTAGCAAATAGTCATTGCTCCCACCTGCTTATATTTGAATGGGCGCTCTGAGTGACATGCACCCAGTAAAGTTGGTAACAAAGAAGGGAAAATGGGCCTATATCTGAATGTAGAATAAAAAGTGTTATGAAAACAATTGTGATAACTTGAATTATATCTTTCTCTTTTGTTTTCTTATTTTTGATGTGTGGAAGTGTAAAAATGAGCAGATTTGTATATTATATACTTTAATAATAATTTAACAGTTTCAATAAACGAAAAATGAATAAAATATTCAGGCCCATGGGATAGTTAATTTTTCATAACGCAGAATAATGCACAACTAGCATAAAAGTAGATTTTATACAGAGCTTTCAGAATTGCTCATATTACCATGAAATGCCTATGCATGGGTGTGACTGTGACCCTCCGCACTTGTTATTGCGCACGTTATGGGGGGGGGGGGGGGGAACATGGCAGATTTTGTGTGATAACACTGTGATATGGCTATTTCTTTACGTTTGAAAAATGTTTCCATTCACTTATGCCTGGTTGCGCCATCGTAGTTCGAAACTCGAACTCAGAACGGATATAACATTGACACAAAAAATAGTTGCACCATTCGAGTTCAGAGCTGGACTGGAGAACGAGATGGAGTTAATTTCGAACTGCCAAAATTGACAGTTCCAACTCTTGATACGAGATCAGGAGTGTAACATGTAATACATAACCTAGGTCACTACGTTGTGATATCAACCATTTTTATGTTAAGCCTAACATTACAAAATATTACATTATATAGGATGTTGGCAATATTTGTGATTCAGCTAGAGAGCAAAAATAAAGAAATGGTCCTTAAAGAATTGTGTGTGCTCGGCTATACTCAGTTAAGAGCCCAGTATGTAAAATGCATAGTAACTCACCGCTGACAACAGAACTCTCATTACAGGCAAACAATAATTTGCCACACCAACTGTGAAATTTATTATACATAACCACACACATATCAAAGCACTGGTTTAATCATTTCGAACTAAAAATATGCATATGAGAGATAGATTCAAGTGTGCATACTCAGAAAAGGTGTCAGATGTGTCAAATACAGCTAAGACTTATTTATTCGGAAATATTCAAAAATGTTCAAATTCAAAATATCTGTCTGTTTTAAGCTGGAAAAATAATACAAATAATAAAATATCCCTAAGTGTCAATGAGCAAAGAAAAAGAACAGTATTCAAACTAAGCTGCCATAAGGAAGTGGCCATGGTTAATGTTCATTTCAATACTCTTATGTGACAAGTATTGACAGTCTAACTTAAGCACTTTCAATAAACATAGTTCTCTCAAAATAAAATGTCTTAAATTTAGTTCAGAAAAATTTAACTTGGCTGTCTCAAATAGGTAAAAACACTCGACTTCTCTCTCAGGTAGAATTTGTGGTTAAGGTGTGCTGGAGCTAATATAGGCTCCTTTCCAACATGGTGTCGTGTGTAATGTTCTACAACACCATAATATATCAAAGTCTAAAATGAAATAAATTTAAAACCTTGATGGAAAAAAAGGTTCTTGCAGTGAAATACGAGGTTATAGGCGAAGGCAGGATGAAGAATCTTGTAGAAGGGACGGAGGTAGGAATTGCAGATCTGGGTGTGGTGCTACTTTACATGGTTGATGGCTCATGGACGTTACAAGTCTAGCTAGCTAACTTAAACTCCTAAACAGCTGCTGAAATAAAATATGCGGAGTGCTTACTCTCTCAACTCGACACAAAAACATATATAAAAACTGCAGCAAAATTTAAGAGCTGAAATACCCTAAATTCAAATTTAAATACCTCCACTACGTCCAACTGTAGGACGAGCGTCCTAGCCTTACATCTAACACAGTTGAAGGATGGTGACAGAGAGACCGAACTTTCAAATGGCATATGCAGTCAAACCCTATTCTGAGCTCTCCAGCCAATCGGAGAAAAGGATTTTAACTTGTTAGGCAGTCGTAAGGTTTCCTGACTAACAAACTAAAATTACACTCTCCAAATGGCCTAAATCCATGTTCCATAGAGTTATGGGTCTCATAGAAATTAATCGAAAATATAAATGAAATTCCCTAAAACAATCACAATACAGGAGAAACCAAAAATTCAAAATATCAGTTATTAATTAAAATTAAACACAAGAAAATATAGCTATTAATTTCAAATAAGCATTGAATATGGCCATTCGTACTAGTAAGTTTAAATATCCTAACCATATGAAAAATATAAATAATAAAAATTACGAAAAATAAAACATACTATGTGAGACATAGGTAAATTATAAGTATTTGGAATGACAGTGTCCAATTTGTGATTCAAACATTAATTGTGAAAAATAGGTGCATATAAATTTTAATGTTACATAAAAAAACAGCACCTCCTCTAGAGAAATCTCTCCTTAATGAGATGAATAGACATAACAACAAAACCATGGTACAAAACAGTCTGAACATATCTGCATGTGTGTACATATTCACATAGAAAAAAATGTTCATTTAATATTTCCGTATTAAAAACATCCATTCTTGCAGTAGGCATCAAAAATCACTTCTTAATTTACACTCAACATAAGAAGCTGAAAAAGAAAAACAAACATGGAACAAAAATTTAAATAGCAATGCATTGCGCACGGATCTTTCATTGTTTGAAAGTCTGAAAATAAAATAAACACAAGTTCTATTAGGCGCACTCTGGCAACCGCTTTTACTTTTTGCCTCCTTTTAACCGTCTATTTTTAGATAGTCTTCAGCTGTGCGGAAGATATAGGGTGGTGTGTTGCATCTCTCCGATTACATGATTTGCAGAACAGTTCATGTGTCCTTGGCAGATTGCCTACGGTACCCGAATCCCAGCCTGATGCTCGAAAACCGCACCGAGCGACTTGCAGTCTAGAAGAGCATGTCCGGGCAGGCAGGTGTGTCGGTATCTCTGCAGAAAAAGTCTCATGGTTTGTTGACACACTGAATTGCGTACAGCTCCATCACCTGTCAAACACTTCTGTACCGCGTAGGACAACACATCGTCTCACTCGTCGCACTATAGTTCCGTTTCACTAAAGATCATCGCTGTCGAGGCTCGCCAGTCTCCAGAAAAAATGTGTGTTTACGTGTGCACGTTTATGTTTACTGACGTGTGCAGTGAAGTGCATGTTCGTAGGCTTACACAAAGTGTCTGTAGTCGCAGCACCATAAATGTTCTGTGATAAAAAGTTCACTAGTGCACTTTCTCACTCTTGGTCGTACATTGTTTACATAGCAATTAAATGTTTATCAGGGTATTTACATATCACTTATAACCATTACCTAAAGTGTTAGCTTCCCTAAATACTAGGTAGGCAGCATATCACAGTATACACAACACTAGAAGAGGGAATACATGAATGAAGAACTTACAACAATTGCATCAATAAGAAGCTACGCCTGAAAACTATAGGCATTTTATTGGATTAACATCATCTCACGTTGCCAAACCCATACGACAACATATGAACAAAACAATGAAGAACAGATGACAGAAGACATAACTCAACAACTAACTTAATCTACTATATACAAACATCACAACTTTCAAGCACTCCAGCAGCCCAAACAAAGCCGAGAAAAATATTAGCACAACAAAACATCGCTACTTTATCCTCTGAATATTTGAAAAGACTTATATACCAATGTGGATTATTATTAGCCAGCAGCAACACAGAATAAATCACAGTATGTACAATCTAGTACTAGAGTGTTTACCTGTTGTTATTATAAACACAGTTGCTTTGTTTGCCCTGAAAATGCCTCTGAGTCTGTTGTTTATCTCTTTTTCAGATACGTCAGATCGAGCGGCGTTCGAGACATGAGGTAGGGAGTCTACTTAGAACTTTTTGTCTTTAGGTAGCTTAATGTGTCTTATAGGCAGCTTTGACTGTATTTCTCCATGTTTACGATACCTGGTAAATAGATATTAGGCATAACTTCTGTGTCGAACACATCACTACTCTCCAAACATGTCACAACCCTAGCATGGAGATAATGTATTTACATTCTTTTTTATCTGGCTCAGTCTTCCTTGGAGACACACGATGCGGGTTTGAAAAAAATTTGGGAAGTAATCTAATTAACTTCCATGGCTCATCGAGAGCTTGCAGACACTCCAGTCGCACACTCTTCTCATAGCTTAATGTAAACAAATCCTCTTAACAATTACTCACTACTTATAAATCATAATAATGCCTCCCACTAACCTGAGTACTACAAGGCGGTAACTCAGCTTCGCCTTACTACTGCTGTTTTTTTTTCAAGCACGTGCTAGACCGTCTTGTTCCCAAGATCGATAAACTCATAAATTACTCATATTTTGCCTGCCAACTAGTTCATTGGTGCCTGGGACAACCAACTCGTAACAGTTGTGAAATACTTCTCTCTTTATCTCAAACGGTCCAGAAAATAATGGCATAAGCTTCCCCATTTAATGGTCCCAGTGTTTGCTCATTCCTACCACTATAGTCAACACAAGCTGACCTGGCTGTAGTTTATTTATTTTAGATGTCTTTGCTTATATGACTCGTCTTTAAGCTGCTAGATGTAATCGACATCGCACTAGTAGTGGAACTTCTTCTCTTAATTTCTCCGACTGTTGTTCGTCGCTATGTGCAATTCTTTCAGGTTGTAGCAGCTTCCTAGGGTCGTACATCACCGATCGACAGCCCATCAATGTTTCCCAAGAGGTAAAATTAGTGCTCACGTGAATAGTGTGGTTAAAATAAGTTCCATGAGTGGCACATATGGCAAAATATGCGCAGTGTACCTCCCAAACTTCTCATTCTGTGCTCTACGAGACTTCCGGCAGGGTGTCTGGGTGCAATAGTTGTGTGTACAATGCCTCTGTCTCTCAAACTTATTTGCCATAAATGTCCGGTAAATTGTATATACTTGTCTGATAAAATGTATACTGGTACCAGTTTTCTAATTTCCTTTATGAACTGTTCCAGTTTCCTTACAAATGTCTTAGCATTGGCACACAGTATTGCGTATAATTTCGTGTACTTATAAAACACATCCATCATTACAAAAATATAAGTCTCTCCAGCCTTTGAACGTGGCAGTGGACCAAACAGATCAACTGACAGTAAATCCAAAGGGTTTTCTGGAATAATAGATTTTATTTCACTTCCTAAGTTTTCTTGTGAATGTTTACATATTTGATACTAGTCACTGGTCCTTTCAGTGCCAGCAATCAATTTCTATCACATTCTCTTCCAGAAAAATTGTCTACACAATGATTTCTATGTTTTTCTTATGCCTACGTGGCCAACCAATTCGTCCTTACCAATTATATACTGTTCCTGAAAGAATTTCAGTATGACAATTTTCCATTCCTTTTCAAAATCCTTCTGATTCCAACCACGTTGAAACAAAACTCCATCGGAAATTGTACATAATAATTTCTCAGTGGATGTTCACTGTCACTTCTTGAAGCTAGTTTAATACTTTGCTGCAAAAATTATGTTTTCTGGTCCTGCAAAACATAAGCAAAAATCTCTTGTGATAGCCATGCGACCCTTGTATGCATAGCAACTTGCGCACCGAAAAGTTAATTCGGATTTTAATTCTCCATTTCTGGTGCTCTACGTTGAATACAACTAAGGTACTCAGCTGCGACATTCTCGCTTCCTTTAATGTGCTGAAACCCTAGGTTAAAATCTTGAATTAACAGTGACCATCTTGTCAGGCGACTACTGAAATTTTTTCTGTGTGTAAACTTACCAATGCTTGGTGGTCAGTCTGCAGTACTATAAACTTGCTGAGTAACAAATTGCGACAATGCTGTAGCACCAAAACTACACCTAGCATTTCTTTCTCAGTCATAGTATAGTTTTTTCTGCTTTATCGAGCGTTCGGCTCGCCATATCGACTGTCTCTTCAATACCGTTCGAGCTGAATTGTGTGAGCTTCGCTCCTAAAGTGTAACTGGGTGTGTCCATATACAAATAATATGTGGCACCTTGTACAGGATGATGAATTACATGTATACTAAAATTTTTCCTTCGTAACTTCGAAAACCTGCTGTTTCTCTTCTGTCCACTTCCAGGCTACATCCTTTCTCAGTTGTTCAAACAATGGTGCACGCACTTGTACAACCTTATCTGAATAGTTGCGATAAAAACCGACTACTCCAAGGAATGCTCTTAACTGTCTTATGTTCCTGGGCACAGAAAATGCCATGAAAGCAGTTACCTTATCCGGCGCCGTATGCATCCATTCTGGGGTCAAATCATGCCATAGAAACTGCACATTTCCAACAAGACATAGTACAGAATGTTCTACGCCAACAGCATAATATATCAAAGTCTAAGATTATATAAATTTTAGAACTTAATGAAAAAAAAGTTCTTGCAGTGAATTACCAGGGACCCAGCGTAGAAACTCTTGAGCAAGAGAAAAGGTCCAATGGCCAAGAGCAGGTAGCAGAAACACCCAATGGTGAAGTGGAGGCATGCTCATGCACAAATGGGAGTGCTCTTCAGTACGTTTTTCCCACTGCTAAACACATAACATCAACATCGAAGGCACTGCAATCCAAAGTGTGTCAGACCGGAGTGTCACGGCACCCAAAGTATAGACACTGTCTTCAGAAGACGTCGCACAAAGCGAGTCAGTGGGGGCAACTGCAAGTCCGATCAGCCCACAGGGAAGCTGTACAGCAGACTTCTCCACGACACCAACGAAGACTATGATACCGGCTGACCTCGCATTGGAGGACCACATCAAGTCCAGCAAGGGGCAGCATACCTTTCCCCTCGCCAGAAGAAGGAGTATTGCATGGTCCGAAGAGCAGTGACAGCAACAGCAGCAGTGATAACGATTCGATGGAAGAGCGGGTCTCAACCCTGCTAACCGCTACAAGCATCAGCATCATCATCGACATTGACCGATGAGCACTATTTGCGATGGAAACAACCCCATTCGGAGAGCACGGGCAGTGGCACTTTACCATCACCAGGGCATGGTGATGGTAAAGTATAGGCAGGCAGCGAAGCAAAGCATCATCGCTGGCCCTACCTACTGAGACCCACAACCAGCTGCGACCACCGACATCCTGTTGTACCTAGCGGCGTGGCAGTCCCTTGGGGGTCTGCGAGGAATAAACGGTTACCAGAAAGGGGGACGTTTGACGTGTTCCTGACGTCCATGTATCCCTTGTGCCCGTTTGTTCCATCTTAGACGCATCAACCACACTGCAAAACTCGACCGATCGACATTAGGTCACGGTCTCGATCATTACAGATCGACAAGAACAGCATTACACTTTTCTTGCCGCCCTGTAACTCATGGCCATGGGTCATAATATTTAACATTCACACACGAGGCAACTCTCATGATGAATGGATATGTGACCTAAATGAGTGTGTCTGTGAAGCCATGACCATTACATGTAACTGCCATTGGAGGGAACACTGGGGTAAGTGGCGCCGCTTATTCCCACGATTTTTCGATGTGTGTGGTGTCGATTGAAATCATGGCCGAATCCATAGTGCGACATGGCTCCGAGTAGTTTCATAAGATGGGAAATCAAATTACCGCAGGAAGTGTGAAGTGGTGAGTGGATCCCTAGCAACATTAATTAATTGGTGTATTTTAAGCATAATTCATGGTGATTACACCATAACTCACTAGCGAAACAGCCTGCTCCAACATAGAGAGTCAATAACATTCCATAGAAAGCAGGGTGTAGCTCCGCTTTTAGTTATGAAATCCGTGTGTCGTCACATCCATACACTATCTTTAAATTATTTACATAACGATACATGCTGATTCTAAAATGTAAATTATGAGAGTGTACATGTAATCATCTATCGAGAATCAGCCACCTGAGGCATCATTTCATTTAAATCACCCTTCAAGTGCGGTGACAATCTTGTGACGTCACATTCTTAGCCATATCTGGGGCTCCTGCGTTCACGAGTTTGTCACCAATGTGTTTTAGTATAGCAATCTTAATTATGTACAACATAATTCATCGGCAGGACATGTTTCACGTAATTACAATCTAAGGCCCACACGTTATTTTCCAGCAGTCGCGACCGCCGGCAGGTCCAGAGTGCCGGATCTGCTTAACTAAGGTACGCATTAACAAGTGCAGTAGCATGCCGTTGTACCTTTACAGTAATATAAGAGTCACGCCATAATTAGATGTGTTTTATTGCATTTAACTCTTTTGAGTTCATCGGGTACTGCGCCCTAATAACAGCCTTCAAATTTACAAGTGTATTTCATATTGACCGCGTATCCAGAGTCGCTGTAGGCCATCGGCCATACGACCCCCATCAACAATCGTTCTCTATACCGAACGTGGCGCCGGGTACATCATCAGTTCCTGTTCCCCACCTGCTCTCAGGGAGGACACAAACACACCACCAGCACCCCTTGAATATCTTTGTCTACAAACAATAATACAAACCAGAGCTAAATCAAAAACCACAGGCATCCGATTGCACTTTGGAGTTACTTGCGTACTATTGCTTTTTTACAAAGAAATTCTAGAAATAGAAATTTTCTGACAATAAAATTCATTATAAACAACAATAAAGTATCACATAAAATAATTTAAATTACAGCAATTCTAATACTACCCTACTTTTAATAAACAGATAAGCTGATCACAGTGGCAAATTAAATATTGTATTTATCGAATGTAATCAATTAATTTTGTATAAAAAACATATTTATGGTAGTTTACTATTGATATTGTGCAATCTACTGTAATTTAAAAATGTAAAAAAAGTCATGAGGGAGCAGTATTGAACTGGTATAAACCTTCGAATCTAGGCCGTCATCTTACCATCTGTGCTACCAAGCCAAGTTGAAACATGAGGAGGAAAATATATAAGTTAATATTTTACCATAGAATCGTGAAGAATAAATTGTATGCCCTTACCCATGGTATTGGTTTAATGGGTACCATAAGGATTGTTAAAACGAAGAATATACGAGTGCACTCTTTTCACCATATTATAAACAGATTAAACCGTCCAACAGAGCGCTGTGATGATTACATGAAAACGAAATGAAAGACATACAAATGGAATGAAAGTCTGAGTGTTCATATTACCATGTAAAACGGTGTTTTGAAAGAGTAGACATATTTTACAAAGTATTCTGTAATAATTTTATTAGTTTATTCATTATCACTTTACTAGTTACATGTTTTCCGGCGCCCATTTTATTTAGAAAATTATTAGAGACAATGTTAGCTGTTAGAGACGTAAACTGAAGTGAATATTCTATCAGTCAGAAACTTTTAATTAATTGAAACAGTGAAATTCTCACTGTTTCAGATTTACAGTGTTTATACAATAAATACTTGCACTGTGCACATTTCTTAAAATCTGTTGCACTGGAGGAAAGAACTAAACTGCAGCACAACAACACTATCGATATCCGATTTGCGTATTTTGGCGGGCGTTTTCAATTTTCTGGCATTTCCGACAATATTCATCTTCAAAAAACAGCACGCCTCTTGTGCAGTTTCCATACCAACATCTGTATATTTACACTTCTGAGGGGTCATAATCACGACGCCTTAGTTTAGAAATGGAGAGTTATAACAACACGATTCATTCTCGCTTTTTCGTGTGACTGTCGCCATGTTGCCGTCGACCATACGAGACATCATAACTGTGACAGTAGGTACTACGAAAAGTCACCCGGTTAACTGGATCAGGTTCGGTGCGTTCGAAAAGTCATTGTGTTAAAGTTAACTAGAGTTTGGTAAGTCACATATCATAGTGTATTTTTGTAATATTTAATTTTAGTGGTCGTGTTTGTTCCATTCGGGAGATTTTATTTCTTGTTGCAAGAGACAGTATCATGCTTTCAAATTAAATGCTTTTCCAATCTGGACGTCATCAACTTTCATCACTGGTCATTTTTGTAAGCAATAGTAAAGTATCAGGAACCTTTTTCATTTTAGTCATCCGGGATACTTCCCCTCGCCACCACAGGAATTGCGTCACCTGGGTGTTTTTAACTTTACCAGCACAGTGCCATTCCCTGATGCAAGTGTCTGTGAATTTTATTGGTAAAAATTTATTTGTATGTGTTCTGCAACCTAACCAAAGTACCGCGAATGGCATTTATGGGCGTGTGTTTTATCCCTGACAATCCAAGCGTAGGGAGTTCTGTTTTGATAACGTCAACATCATATTAATTTGCAATACCAAGCAGTGTCTGGGTGGCCCAAAGAGCCCCTCGTTTAGGATACACGAGGCCTCCACATCAGATGAAGTACTGCAAGATCTATACTGGAATGTGGTCCAGGTGATCGGCCCGCAGCACCCCGAGGTTACGAGGACTTAGCTCTACCACAATAAAATCAGTGATGCATCCACAGTGACGTCTGGCTCCTACCAGGTATAAAATTCCTAACACAGTTTTCCATATTATGTTCATCGCCTTTGTAAATCCCAGTCAACCCCATATAGTTAGTCAAGCCATATCAAAATTTTGACCACTCAAGATAACTTAGTTTCGAAGATATATTTGTCTTATTTATTTTCATTTCTCTCTACACATTTTTCAGGATACTCAGTCATATTCTCTTCATAAATCTGCATAAAAGCAAATTAATATTTGCTATCGTCTCTCAAGACTCTTCCACGTTTGTAATTTTATTTTGGTGGCCAGTTTTCTTCACCTTGCTCGTTTTGATATTCCTGCTGTACCTCGGCGAGCAAGAGCAGAAATAACTGCTTTTTTTTTTTTTTTTTTTTCACAAATAGCATTTGCTACCACCAACTGATCAGCATACAAAAAAAAGTGTTTTTGGTATCATGCAGAAATAGCCATAAACTTGCAGAATAGCAAACCATGTGAACAAAACTATTGTATTACACTTAAATATGCTTAAATTTCGTTTCAACTGAATTGAAATAAACTACCATGTACGCCGATAAGTAGGAGTATACAGATCTTAGGTTTTTACATGCCTGCAGATTTTTCTTAATGACCTTTTTTCTGTTTTTGCTGTAAGCTATTTATTAATAAGAATTTCCCTCCATTATATGTAATACCAGGATTATAAAATAAGCGATGGGCAACCAACTATATTCCATTCCCGATTGGAAGCAACTTATGAGAATCACCCTTTGAAAAAACACTCCAGGCATAACATGTCAACCTATTTTTTCAATAACATGTATTCCACAAATATATAACACTGTGGTTAATTTTAGAATACTGTATTATTGAATAAATGAAATTTAACCTTAATATCTTCTAAAATTGAAATATTTACATTATTTTTAAATATGAATTAACAACAGCGAGAGCAGTGACATGTTGGCAACGGGCGGAAATAAATAGTTCACAGTTAAACTATTATTTGAACCTAGTTTCTTAGTTACTATTTGTAACTTAAACAGTGCCTATTGAAATATTAAAATATTTAGATAGCCCCGATGGCAACATATCTCATTTTTACAGTTTAAAATAACAACGGAAAATATTGTAAGTAGGCTGTAATGGTACGGTGTTGTTTTATCGAATGAGCAAATTCGAAGGAACTGTCTGCTGAGCGATGATTGGCGCACGCACACTCTCGCTCTCTCTCTCTCTCTCTCTCTCTCTCTCTCTCTCTCTCTCTCTCTCTCTCTCTCTCTCTTTCACATTCGGGTAGTTTGACTTTGCTAGTAAGTAAAATATCTGTACATGTTTTCAATAGCGGCATATTTCATACTTAGTACAGCAAAATAATGATCTTTGAATTAGAAACTTACAACAGAAAAGATATTTTAATGTTTGAATACTTATTTTAATATATTTAGATATTATGGTGGGGTAGAAACAAATTAAAGTTGGCAGACGTGGCGAGCCTTGAAATGGCGAGTTGCTTTTTTACCGAACGAAGCGTATGTTATACTTACTCCGAAAAATACTTCAAATTACTACATCATGTTTGTAGACGTTGTGTTTTATTAAACCTACCTAGGCAAGTTACGATGTGGTGATAAATCTGTGTTTCCACAGTAGTAATAAAATTACTGCGACGTGTATTTTGTTAATCATTGGGTCTATGAAATAGCGTGCCTTTGTTCATCGTAGTCGATACGATGGCCTTGTGTGTGCGTGACTTCAAATATTTTATATTAACTGTTTATACATTGTAAAAATGAATTGTTTTTATGACGAGGTTATTTATGTACATCTATGTCTGTTTATTTATCACAACATTGTACTTTTGCCCTGGTGTGTGTTTGAAACACAGTCTTGTACGTGATTTACCACCAATTAACAAAATAATCAAGCCCAGCACCAATAAAGTTCAATAAACCTAATACACTATAAGTAGCAATGCATAAAAATATGAGCGGAATAAAAGTTACCTTAGGCTTATTTGTGTGCATGTTCACTACTATATTTTAAGTTTCTACAACGAAGAATGAGTAACACGAGTTGTGTGCTTGATATCAATGTCGCTTTTTCGTTTGATTAGGTATTCCTTCGTTATTCGAACTGAGGCCGCCCTTTTAAAGAAATAACCCATCACATATCAATAACAAAAAGTTAAATACTAGAGTTCATTAGCCCGCAGTTGTAACAGTGTTTAACACAGTCATGGCAAAATATTAACGTGCAGTAGATGTAATGTGCTATGTCGCGGAAAACAAATATGTTACTGTAACGTAACCATAAGAACTATCGTTAATTCAGGCATTTTTCAAACCTCATAAAGCTGACCTAAATAATTTTATAGGCCTAAACTGTGAATATTCGTACGAAATTGTTTTTGAAATAACCTAAGACAGAATTCTTTGAAAAGTTGTAAACAGTAACAACACATTTGACAGGTATAAAAGTAGAAGTCACATTTCAATGTTTATTTTTAGGTATAGCGAAAGTATACGAACACATATACACACACAATTGCATGTAAACATTAAGTTTGACAGATTCTACATTGCAGTCACATGGCAATGTTTGTTTACATTGAGCGGAAGGATACGAAACGGGCCTGCATGTAGATATTTAGCAGGGCTCCGAGAAAGTTGCTACCAATGGGGAATGGACTATAGACACTGTCGTGTTCCTTATATATTGTATAAATATCAATACAGGAATCCACCCAGGATTCCTCGATGTTGAAGTTGAAGTGTTGACATCCGCCTTGTTGACTAGTGCTCCAGATGAATGTTGTTTACTAAACGATAGCCCGTCGATCGGCTATGCACCACTGTTGATGTTGACGGGGAAAACTCCTACTCATTACACATGCGTACATGGGCTGTCAGGACCTCCCACACCCCTATACAATATGAAACAAAACTTAGAACACTTGAGGATAAAATAACTTACATGAATTGCATGAGCTGGTATTGTAAGGGCCCGCCCCCTGACACGCATACTGCGACATTAATCAATAATGTAGCGGAAGTTCACACATACGTATTTATAATGGTAAAATTACATCCTTTCCATGAGGGTGCTTGACTTGAAACAATCCTGACTATTCTGACAAGCCATGTAGTAACACTGTGAATAATCTTACGACAGTTAACCTACATGAAACTGAAGTTCCCCGGGTAATGTTATTCCACCGGGGAGTGGAGGTAGGCTTACCGGGAAGCTAGATTAAAAGAGTGTTCATGGTGCTTTACAGTCTATTTCAATTAATTTGCAGATACAAGTTTTTGATGGCTGCCCGGCGTGCATGGCAAAATTCCGGAGCTTAACATGCACCCACCACATCCGATGGATGCTTCACGCCGACTATCTGTCCCGCCCGACCCAGGGGCTCGCCACGGCTTGCCCTCGCACCGAAACGGACTACTTTATGACACGACTTGCATTATTGACCCTCGCGATAAGTAAATAAATAAACAGATTAAAAATAACACAAATAACCCTGCTATGTAAACATTGATGAAATGAGTTCAACAAAACATTCTGCGGAGATGAAAATAAATATTAACACGTTACCCTGCAAATACAACAAATAAAACAATACCTGCAAAACTAATCATAAACATTTTAATCGGATCAACAGAGTAAGGTCTTTAACTAGGCCTTAACTCGCAAGTTCAGTATAGTTGGTGTTTGCAGTCTCCTTCTGTGGCATCTCTTGTTTCTATGGCAACCACCGGCGACCGGGTGCACACTCGACCCGAACAAGAGTACGCAGCCCCGTTGCGGTGGCATAGCAGGTTGCGGCCGAACAAACAGTCTTAGGATGTGGAGGCACACATCAGTTTATTTTGACAATTGAACTGTTCTGTAGGGTGTAATATTGTAGTATTTATTGATGAGTTTTCGTCTATGCTAGGGTAACTGTCTTGATAATTTAAAAGTTATTATGTTCTCTTTAAATTACGCTATACCAGTCGGGAAAAACAAAATTTACATATTAATTCCAATCAGTAAAATGGAGCTCTACAAAATTCATTCTAAAATGACATTCTGGACGGAATGAAAACTACGGGCTCCTGAATTACTCCATATTTAAGGCAAAAATTTAACGAATTTGAATTATTTGATTTAACTATGTATTATATAGTAAAGTATAATAATATTTGATAAAGCTGTGACACAACACACATTTTTCACCCAAAAATTATGTATTTTGAGCACGGAGTGCTTAAAAATGTACCATTGAACTAGACGAAAACTGCTTTATCTACCTGCTCGAAAATGTTTCAAAAGACATGACCTCTACCACATATCTGCTGTATTTTGAAACCTGATCATGTCGCAACCCAGTTGAAAGGCTGCATTCAACACCGCTTGCTGCCTGCTAGGCAGGCGACACGCAGAGGTCTGGCATTCAACATACTCCGAGCTCCCTTGGAGCGTTACTGCCGAGTGTGAGACTGCTGAGAGCCACTGCGCGCATGTCGCGCAGCATTTCGCTGAACTATCCCAGTGACAACACTTACCACATGGCCAGTGAGCTGGCTACCGGCTACCTGGCGTTCAGCAATGACTGCACGCTTCATGACATCACATCCTGCCGGAACGGCAGAAGTTTGGTTACGTAGAATCAAATGTGCTACCCATATCTGGTTATGTTTCTGATCCCAACATCACATTAGACTGTACTGGCAGAACCCCTCTAGAGGGTAATGTGTATCTTCGACAGACATTTCCTTATATGGCCATCTAATTTTCTATTGGTCAGCTGTCGGTGAACGTCCCTTCTAGGTGCAATTTCTTTGTGTTTGTATAAATATGGGTGTGATCTCTGTATGATGATCGTTTTAACACACCTCCTCCCTATTCACAATCCACTGCAAGAAGGAGAGCATAGAGCAAGTTGAGTAATGATTCTCAAACAGTAAATTTATGCACAGCCCTTATCGAAAATATAAAGCAGGCACATTTGGTGTCCTGAAATAGGAGTCAGGTGCCAGGCTAGCGAGTAAATATTTTGCGAAAATTTTAGAAAGCTTAAATCCTAAATCTAAGAGAAAGGAAAAGATTTGAATAATTTAAAATAAAATTTAAAATATTGTAAAGTAATGTGAAAATCAAAGTTTAAAAACGGCTTCAGAATGGAAGTTTGTTTTTTTTTCCAAAGGTAAATTGGAAAAATGGTTTTGTTAACCACTTTTTAAGTGTTGAATTTTTAGGGAGTTCACTCAGAAATGAAATGTTTAGGTTGGATATTCTTAAAAATCTAATCATTTTGCTGCCTGGAATTTGTTCAATTTTGTGGAATAATTTGTTGGCCATTTTGGAGATCATTTAGCCATTAATTTTGCTTACAACTTTTTTAAAGAAATCTAATTTGTATTGGCCTTGTAAAATATGATTAATCTCTTGTTGGCCTCTGATTGTCAAACCTAACATTATTGTATGGCAGTCAAGTTCAACTGACTATTCTATCATCTTTGAATTTAACTTTAAAATTTTTGTCAAATCATGGAAAATAAAATCATATATGGTTTCTATAAGTTTTCATAGCCAGAGGAAAATACATTACAATCAAGCAAAAAAGTTTGGCCTTTCAAGAATGTTAAATAGGCCCATGAGTAATAAATAGTTTTGCACTCTTTGAACATGTGGCCAGAGAAAGAAAAATATTTATAGTTGGAGTATAGCATTGCTTTTGTCCGCACTTATATTTTTTTTGGCAAAACTTCAGGTATAAATTGACGGCTGTTAATGGGCTGATGAAAGGTGGGATATGATTTTGGGGGTGGTGAAGGTGAGGTCTAGGATGTGGTTTACCCGGATAGGCGCCTGATACCGTCGAGGCAACGTTAAGGTGATTGTTGTCTCTGCTGATCTCGGGGTTGCGGGCCATCCAACCTGACTATATCCCCATGCCGATGATTTTGGTGACCTTTGACCCATCAATGATTATGACAAATCAAATGAATTTGCAGTTCTTTACTAAATGGTAGCCAGTGGGTCGACGACATACCATGATGCTTCCCTTGGAAAGAACGTTGCCTAGCCATTAACACTCGCATTAGTGGATTGTTAGGACCAACCACACGCCCATAAGATAATAAAGAACTTGCTAAAGATATAAACACTTTCAAAACTGGATGAAAGAAAATATGATATGAGCGGTTACACCGAGAAAATATCTTACGACAAAAGTGAATTTACAGCAGAATTATACTTCCTGGGCGATGTTATTCCCACGGAAAGAGAAGGTGGTGTACCAGGCGGCTAACAGATAAAAAAGTTTTGGAGTTTGTTAATGTCTATTGTAATTACATGTCCAGACCAAAAATGATGAATGCTGCCCGGCGCACGCAGGAAAAGCCAGAGATACTCACTGACTAGGGTTCCTGTCTGACATACGGGAATGCCTTGGCTGACCCATGCACAAAAGTGGAACTACTTTCTGCTACAACCTGCAATATTCTTCCCTGCATCATGCTACTAAAATAAACTTATTTTAAAATTTACACATAGAACCCTGCAACATAAAACACTGGTGAATGAAATGGACACAATACTGGATGCGCGATGGGGAAAATAATAACACGTTAAACAATGCAATACAAAACAGAAGAAACACAACAGTCAATAAAACGTTTAATAAAATATGACAAAGTATCTGGCATAATCCTGGGGCTCACGAGTCCAATTATTCCCAGTCCTATTTTCATATTATTCTGCATCATGGAGTCTGTGGCATCCATGGCAACCACTGGTTGCACTGCACTGGTGTGCCCTCCTGCTGCACTTATGCTGCGCCGATCCTGATCACTCACCGGCGACCTGGCACTGGCTCCATCCTTCAGTAGAGCGCACAGCCCTGCTGTGGTGGCTTTTCAGCTCACGGCCGGACAAACGGTCTTAGGTGTGAGGGCACACCTGATACACGTCAAAATACTAATCATTATGAAGTAAATATTTAAAGTGCTTTAGCACTGTTGGATATATTGATTGGATACTGTGGTAGAATGTGCATTTTATTAAGAAACGAGCGGAACACACATCCGACAGAGCACATTGCCATTACTAAAACTCACACATACCTGTTATGTCATATGGCGCTCATGCAGAGCCATCAATGTAAACAATACGGAACTACTATAACTTCTTCAATCACAATTGTCTCCCACAACACTCTCCCCCAATATCTATATATTTAGACACTCAATACATTTTATTAACTTAGAATAAGGTAAGGCCTTGGTTAAAAAATCTGCAAGTTGATCAGAATTTTCTACCTAAGACAACATCGAAATCTTCCTTTCAAGTACTAAGCCTTTCACAAAATGAATTTTGACAGAAATATACTTTGATCTTTTTGTTTTAGAAGTACTGCATATTTTAATGCAGGACTGATTGTCCTCGAATATTTCAATACAGATCTCAGGAAGAGCAAGAATCTCTGTTAAAATGTTTTTCACATACAAAAACTTTGTGGCAGCACTAGCAAGAGCCACATATTCGTCCTAAAGTGCTAAAAAGGCTCACACAACTTTGTGTCTTGCTTTTCCAAGAGATATTGTAACCAAAAACTCTGACAAAATACCCTGAAACACTCTTTCAGTCAATGGTGTTTGGCTTAGAATAACATAGACAATAATCGTTTGTTTTGTTAATGTATTTTAAAACATTCTTCATGTGATTAAAATGAATTTCATTATACCTATTCTGAAATTTTCCAAAATATGTTTGGATAAACTGAAGTCTGGACAACTACCGAACATTAAATTCATAAGAGATCCTAATAACTCTCTGTAAGATAGTTCCTCTTTACACTCACTAGATGTACTTAAATTCAATTTAGTTTCCATAGGGATATTTGAATTTTTACTATTACACATATTGAACTTCTGCCAAATTTTATCAATCAACTTCTTTTGGCTTATCTGGATCAAATTGTTTTCAAATATCATCTGAATACCCAAAAAATTAAATAATTCCTTGTTGTAAGACATTTCTTTAATTTCAAATTGTTTCTTTAATTCCCCCTTAAGACAAACTATTTTTTAATTGTTGCCACAGAGAAAATTAATAAATCATCTACATACACAATGATGATTAAATTATTTTCATAAAAATGCATCGGTCTACCAAACTCCTTTCGAAGTCCAGACTAATTAGGAATTCCTTTAACATATTATACCAACACTTAGATGATTCTTTAAGTCCATACAAGGATTTCAAAATTTTGCAAACAACATGTTCGTTACCATTTTCCTCTTTCACAATAACACCTTCAGGCACTTTCATGTAAACTGGCTTATCCAATTCACCATATAAGAATGTGCACTTCATGTCTAAATGGTCGATGCTCCATTCCTTCTGGACTGCAGCTGATAGAAAAGTTTCTAGAGATGTCATCCGAGCAACTGGTGTTAAACTTCTTCCACAGTCTTTGAGTACTGGAAATACCCCCTCGCAACAAGTCTCGCATTCTTGATGTTCTGGCCCAGCACTTCCTTTTCAGTAAAATCCCATTTCGAGTCAATTATGTTTTCCCCGTGTGGTTCCGAAACCAGTTCCCACACATTATTTTTCTCTAAAATGTGATGCTCTGCATCAATAGCTGTCCTCCACCTGGATTCTAATCCTTCTTCAAATGTTTCTGGTAACTCAGATGGTAAAATACCCCTTGATAAGGCAGCTACAAAACACGTATCAAAATCTTGCAATTTTTCTGGCTGTTTCTTCTTTCATTGACTCCATCTTGGTCAATTCATTTGGACCAAATTTTTTTTCATCTGGGAAACCAAGGAAGTCTTCTTCAGGTTCTTATGCGAGAGTTGGAATGTCTGTCAATTCACTTTTCTTATCCGTTTGAGGAAGATCTAAGATAGGTATACAGACTCATTGGATTTACTCTCAACATTACATGGTTCTGTTTCCTCCAGAGGTAACCATGCCATAAATCAGCAGGACATCCTACTTTCAGAACTCTAGTTGGTGTTCTGTTCAATATATATGTTGCAGCACAAACTCCTTCTTCCTAGAATTTCTTTTCAACTTAAGAATCCAGCAACATGCCTGTGACCGATTACAATAAGGTCCTATTAAAACGTTCACTCAGGTCATTTACTACTCGATTTCTTGGAATAGTGTACTATATTTGGATACCTTTTGACTTACAAAATTCAATGCATTGTCTTGAGCTATACTCTCCCCCATTATCACAACGAATACATGATATTCTAGTTCCAAATTTTGCTGTTACCATAGCCTCATACTTTTCAAATTTTTCCGGGACCTCAGACCTGTAAGAGAGTAAATAAACCATAGCAAAATGGGGAAAATGATCTATAAATGTAACTACCTACCTCTTACAATCGTAGGTCGGGGGAGTAATAGGTCCAATGACACCTGAAGAGACCACTTCAAAGATTATAGTAGGTTTTTTTCTAATGGTAATCTTTTTTTTGAAACTTTTCTAGTTTGTTTTCCCTGAATGCAGATGTCAAGACAATTCTTTGGAGGAAAACGAGATGATTGAGATAGTCTTCTATGCATAAGATCCTCATTACTCGTCGTCAAAGCAGTATTAAAATCAATTTGGAATTTAATCATATAGAGATTACCAATCTGACTTCCAGTCACCACAACTTCAGAATTTTTATTCAAAATCTTCACTTCTGCATTATCAAATATTACTTTAAAAGAGTGGCTGTCAAATTTCTTAAAAGATTAAATTACAAATTATCACAAGACAGAACATATTTTATAATGATAGACTTGCCTTCTTGTGATGTAAGTTTTAGAGTCCCACTGTTGTGTGCTTGTAGATGAAAACCACGTTTAGCAACTGCAATGCTCAAATTCACATCCATTATTGTATTTACTAGGGGTTCTTCATATTCCCTGTTTATCATATGATTAGTAGCACCCAAATGTACGGCAAAGTTTATTATAGAACTATTTGTCATGAGACACTTTATGTTTACATTCTGATCACTGTTCGCCACAAAGAACGCTGTACGACCGTCAGATTCACAGCGTTGAATGTTACTGGTTGAATTAATGTTACGTTTTCCCAAAGAAAATTTACACTCACTTTTCTTATGACCTTTGCCCCCACAATTTTGACAGTTAAATCTAAATGGCACATTAGATTGGGTTTTATATCCTCTATTACTCACGTATTTATTCTTCCATCTATTTGAGACGAACTTTTTCTTTGATTTAAATGCAACTAACCTTTCTTCATTACTACTTGTTTTATCACTCTCCCGTAATTCTTCTTCAGGGAGGGCATTCTTCACATAATTCAAATCAATATCGTCTATGTGTTTACTAAAGATTATATCAATAGCCCGCGTCATCGCATAACTTTCTGGCATCGATGAAAGGAGAAGAGTTATTATTTCAGGATCTGAAGTGCTACCACCTGAACTTTTGAGTTCGTATATCGTATTTTCAACTGTGTTGATGAATTATTGTGTGCCTCCTCCAGTGAACTTGATATTTCTTAATTTTCTCTAAATATCAACTTGTCGGCTGATTGCATTCTTGATATAGGTAGAATCCAATGTATCCATTAACTTGTTGGCCATTTTTTATCCATAATGGATTTCAGCATATTGTCCGCCAAACACTGAGTGATTTTATTTTTAGCTTTGATATCACTCATTTTATATTGTTTGGATTTTTCTTTTCTGTACCTTATTCCTATAATCATCATGGTAGCTTATAGGCCTAGATTGATTTAAAGTGCAATTTAATGTTATATTGAGCAGCTTGTGTCCCTGCCGCCCATGCTTATAGAGCACACGTACATATTATAAATGACTTGAACTGCTGTTACACCTATGATTGCCTTGGATACCTTTCCTCCTTCCCTTTTCCGCCTTGCCACTTTGCATTCCCCTTTACTTCTGTGCATGTGCGAGTTCCTGTGCTTTGATTGGTTCTCGTAAATTCAGGATGAAAGGGCTTTGCTTTCGAGCAGAGCTCGTCCACTTCTACTCTGGTCAGATCAGCGATATTTCCCCTCTGGTATTGCCTGCTCATAGGTCAGTGATGGACTCTGTTCAACAGGCATATCCTCGCTCGAGATAGAGAGCTGAGATGTATTCTGCAAAGCACGCAAGTCGCACGATGAGGTGTGTTCGTGACATGCTGTAATAATTTTCTGGTAAATAGAGTTATGGTTTTATGTGAGTGCTATAAATTTGCATTCTAAATTCCGTTTGGTTTTCCTGGAGTATTCAAAATTTAAGTTTGGATTAACTTGTAGTATGTGGTGCCCATAGTACCATTTCTTTGAAACGTTCTTCTGATAAGTAAACCTTAAATTATTCGCTGCTAGTTGCCTGAAAAGTTTATGGTGTTCAAATGGGACGCATCGACTTGCGCTAGTTTGAGAACTTTGAATAACCCACCTTGAAGTGCATTTCTATGAATTCGTCGATGCTTGAATTGCTTTAATAAGTTTTTATTTGAATTATTTTAATGTTTGTGAATGTCTCTTTTTAGGTAAGATGGGCTTTGGATAGGCTGAGGTGCCCCATCTGACAGAAGGTTTATTTTAATCTATGTAAAGTTTGGCGGTCTAATATTTTCTAAGCATCAAATTTTCCTTTAAAATGAATTAAACGTTCATAGTGGTGTTTGAGAGTAAAGATTCTCCTTTGTAACTTGATTTATTTTAATTGAGAGGCAACAAGATATCATGATACTCATTTATTTAATCTTTTTTGGTAAATTTTAAATGAGTATAGAGTGAGAAATTACAGTATTTTTATAATTCTTTGTTTGGGATTCTTTTCCGTCAATTTAAATATGTATTTTTTATCATTTTATTAGAGTGCCCTGCTTTGATGGCCATTTGGTGCCTGGGTTACCTTTAAATATACTTTAATGTTTAAAAAATTGTATGAGCAATCACTATGTTGTATGTCTTTGAACAGATTTGAAATGTCAGAAATTGAAAAAATTAAAGAATTTTGAAACTGATATTGAGTATGCGCTTGTGTTTTCGTCATAACATGAATATATGTATGTGTGTGTGTGTGTGTATATATATATATATACACACACACACAACACACACACACAGTGATGCAAAGATATTAATGAATCTAAGTAAAACAACCAAAGAAATTAATGTAGTGCAAACAAACATGGAAAAAACGAAGCAAAGAATTTATTAAAATAAATATCCTTGAAATAACTCATGTTTCTTTTTGTTCTCTGATATTAACACTCTTCTTAAATGTGCTTCTTTTTTACGTGTTGAATATATTTTCAAACTATGGTTTTAAGGAATTTTTGGGTTTTTTTTTCTCTGCGTCTGTTTATGTCCACCTTGCAGCATCCTTGGTGTCAAGGGCATAGTAAACCAAACCTTGGAAGAAAAATAACTGGGCATGAAAAATTAGTCTAAAAAATATGGTTCCATCAATGAAGTTCGGTAAGGATCTGCAATAGGATGACGCGATTTGAGTGACGGCTCCTAGAGGCACCAGCTCCAGTACCAGCTGACATTCTTAGCACGAACCCAGGAAAAATTATGCCAGCCAGATTTCGAGAGAGCATCTGTATAACTCATCGCCATCTAGTTTTCCAGTACAGGATTCGATGCCAGGAGGTCCAGGTGGCAGATCGAAATCGGGGCTTCTACCATTTGCTGATTTTCGACTCCACGAGGACAGTACACAGTGAGACTGCAGAGCTACAATATAGTGTCGTCATCAGATAAATTTGTCATGCACGAGTAATTAAGCATTTGTTGACACCATTTTCTTTTAATGGACGTTTAGTCCTAGTATACTGGCAAGTGTTCAACGACAGTACTATCGGCTGGTGTAGCAAGGGTTCATAATTTGAATAGTAATTTATGATTGATTCATAAATTCTTCAGGTTAGAGGTGAATGGATTAATTTCATTTTATGATATAATTTGAAAATTTGGTTTCACAATTTTACCATTTTCTCATCGAATATTCTATCTAATACATGACTGTGCTTATCATTTGCACCCAGGAGTTCACACTACATAAACTATCGCATCATTTTTCAGCTATTTCAAACTTTCTAGTATTTGTGTAGCAGTTGTTCTGTAAAAATTGTTACACCACCATTCGCGTAGCGCTTACATTATTTGCTGTTACATAATTGTGACATGAATATCGCTTATATGTATTCACTGCTACTGTTGGTGAAGTAATGCTGGTTATTAAAATGGTATACCTGTACCTCTAACTACACTGTTTTATATTTTACTATTATAAACTGGCCAACTTGTACACTTTTTAAAGTGGTAAGTCTTTGTTGCCCCAGTCAGTGGCCGTATCCGAAATGACAAATTAGTGACAAAACATTTTTACAAGGACAGTGAGCATTTTATTATCTAAATTAAATGTTTGAAATGGGTTTAATATTTTTACAATCATTAGTTGAAAGCTGATAATATGTTAATTATTAAGAAAATAATAAATTTAATAATATCGACTGATACCAAAACTCTTCCCTATGTGAGTCTGGACAGCTACCCTGAATGCCACTCAAACCTCCAACTACTCTAGCTATTCGTACTAAGACATCAAAGCCTCTAAACAATAATTACGGCCGAAAATGATTTTAAAAACCGCCATCCAGATTCTTCCGTCAGCCATGAGCCTCAAGCCTGTTTGCCAAACGCTCCATGCCGTTATTCCATGGCCCATGTGATCACAGTGCTTCGATCACGGCGTGCCACATGTGTGTGTGTGTGTGTGTGTGAGATGTTAGGGTTACGTTTATGTTTCTGAAGGGTTAGGAATGACATGTGTTTTGTATACCTTTTTGAAAGTGCCATTAAACATTTTAATTCTATGTTTTATTTTTGCAATGCTCAGTAAAGTCATTCTGTTTATTTCACAGATTACATTAATGCAGTAGAACTGTGTTAATATAATTTTATTATTATTCTCAATCAGTGTTTGATGGGCCATTAAGGGTTATGTTGTGCATTAAGGGTTATACACAATGACCCGTGTACACATGTGTTGCTTATTTTTCACTGTGTTCATATTCCTCACATGTAAGTAGAAGAGAGTTGCCTCATGAAGTGTTATGTTAGTTTTAAGAGTGTTTTGTTTTATGTATTTATTAGTAAAAGTGTCCGTGTGTGCTTATGCTGTGTATTTAAGTCACAGCGGGCAGCCACATGTTTCTGCTTATGTTTATGTTTGCCGTAATGCTAGGAGACAGAGGTTCAGGTTAACGCCATAGAATAAAACAACAGAGTGGTTACATTTTCATCACGTGACCTCACGTGTAGTTGGGAAAGATGGGGCTCCTGAATCTTTCCTAGTGACTCCATAGATATACAGTGACACTACAAAATAGCAATGTTTTACACCACGTGGCAATTCTTTTCGTAACCCTAGTTGTATTTAATTCATAATTATTTCAAGTGTTTTAATATATGCCACATAATCTTATCAGTGTTAAATATAAGTTTAGATATTAATTTGTATTCGAGAAACATCCCGCTTGTTACTGGCTCACTTAAAAGGTGCTCGCTTAAAAGATTAAGTTTTGTGTGGCAACATTGCATGCCATGAACATAATATTTAATAATATTTTTATTGAAGGGTTTTTATGTTTTTACAAAGCAATATTCTGAATGTTCGTTTCCCTTGCATGGCCACGAGCCATTTCAGTTCATTATTTATAATAATATCATGATCCAATAACATCCATAGTATTAGCTTCCGAGCCGTGCGCCGTTCCATGCCCTCGTCATTTTTATACACCATTCATCGTGTAATTATATTCAAATAACGTTAAATAACTGGAAACATTGTTGTTCTAGCCTGGAGCGAGCACCACCCCACCTCTCTTGTCCATTTGTACACGGCCAGAGCGTAACAATGCACTTATAATTTCACGCAGGCCACATGCCCTTTTGTTCTGTATCAGTGGTCGCTCACTTAAATGACGAAATGTTAACTTCACCGCCCAGTAAAGAGATTCAAGGTGAATAAATCAACATAGGTAAATAAATCAATGTGTGTTAATGACTGTGTTATGATTTATCTCTGGTCGCGTCTCGACCATTTAACCTGCAAGATGCTCCGAAGTACATATTTTATTAATGGTATGGGGAGGCCTACATCCCTTTGGGAGTAAGTGGCATTGGGGAGGTCGACAGCCCCACTAGACCAGGCACTTTACAGGATTTATAACAGCAAGATCTACAGCATCAGTACTTCTGGAGGCGGAGGACATTGGGGGACATGCCGCAAGCCATCGGCCACACGACCTCTGCACCATCGCGCTCTTCCTGAGCTGGCACCCTACCCAGAAAATCTCATAGTATTCTTCATTGTACCTATCCAGTACCTTTCTCCCCCAATGGTCCAGCCAAACAGTCAACTCACCACCTATAATTCCTTCATGAGTGCACATTATATAAAAAACTGTAACATTACTGCCACTTATTGCCCTTAAACATACTTAATTTGTGAAACACAATTACTTTTTAGGGCGCACATCAGAATCATTGGCGACAACTCGTGTCATTGAAAATTCCCGCAGGTGTACGTTCCATCTGTCGAGGTGGTAGGAGGCGAGGTGCCCATGTGGAAGGATGGTATAGCAATATCAACAAGTTATATAGTAAACATTGAGAAGGTGACTGAGTGATTACATCGCTCTTACCAGAAACCATCAGAAAACTGTCCTGCTATTTTAATGTTAGTCAAAATATTGTCAACTGATGCTTCTTATAATGTTGTTACCGTGAATGAGATGTGATAAATTTTTGAAATATTGAAGCCCATTGTGGTTTTTTGTCGTGTTACATCGAGTTTGTTACACCCACATCTGAATGATGTATCGCTAGAGAATGTCATTTTGAAATGTACATTTTATAGCTTCGAGTATAAATAAAGTATCGGTCCGATGCCTGCTGTATGCTCAGAGTATGGCTGCATTAACCATAAAAATAAAAAAAAACTGATATATCATACTACAAGTAAGTACTGAAGGCATTCGCATATAACAATAAACATTAGAGAAACTGTGTTCTTTTGCAATTAATTTGAACTTTGTTATTAATATTACTCTAAATTGAGCAGTCTATAATTGACAGTTCACAGAGACTATTATTATTTTTTCATTATGCTGAAAGGAACTTGTCAATTCAGCTTTCCTCTGAAAAATTGGAAAAAAAAAAAGGGGGGGGGGGGGTAGCTGCTTTGAGATGGGATATGTGGTATTTATTACGGCAGTTAATTTCCATCAACATTAAACAATTTAAATAACCACATCAAAAGAGTCAGTAGAGGGGAGGACTACGAAAACCAGGAAAACTGTAAAGTAAAACCAATAACATAAGATACAATAAGTATGACAGAAGTTCACAGTAATATGTAAGTTTAATTGTCCTGAGCACAAAAAAAAATACTAATTTTTCTAACGTTATAATGTTTAAGAATTCAGTGACTTACTTGTGTATTATTCACACCATTGCACATTTCTGGTGTTATTTCACTGGTTACTGCCTCAATACAGATGTCTTCATATAGGCGACTTGGTCTGGTAGGTGGGTGGGTTTTATTAAATCTCTTAAATAATAAAAAGTCCATTGGGATTGATGTGATTCCTATAAGAGTGGAATTTTTCCTGATGACCTTAAAATTACTTAAGTTTTTCCACTATTCGCGGAAGGTGGTCCTTCAGGGTAATTGTTAAGCAAGGGGGGGTTTTTTTTTGGATTTTTTTATATTAGTAATAAAGTACACGAATTTACTATGGGCATCAATATTTCATCAATACTAACAACCAAAACTGATAGTCGGAAGCGCTATGTTGATCAGGGAAATAGTGGGGTAAAATGAGTGGAAAATATGTACTTCATAATAGTATTTATACATGGAAATACATGAATTGCCAAAATGATGTAACCAAACAACACAGACCAAAGTAATACAAACCCCTAAATTGATTGTGGGGAGAATAATGAAGATCAGGGAAATTGTGGGGTAAATAAAATACAAATGTATACATTTTCATTATAAACTTTTACCCCTCAATTTTCCTACAGTTCATAGCAATACCTACAGGAGAAATAATGACATACCTAATTAAATCTGTGTTCTGTATTAATACTGGAATGGATTTATACAATTTTCCAGGACTTCCTTTTTTTTTTTTTTTTTTTAATCCCCTCTGCTTTACATTACCTCGACAATATATTTGCATTTATCAGAACCTGCTTTCCATGAGCACCAACAAAATATAATTTCCACATCTGTCTCGATACAAGAAAGTAATGTTTTTGATTACGTTGTCAATCCACCAACATTGTGGTTTTATGCCAGACTGCATTGCAGTTTCGAGCTGCTACACCACAGCACATTGCACCTTTAATATTTCTGAGCACTGATTAAAATGGATATATAAATAGCTTACATGCTCCCATGCACTGCAATCTCAAACATGCAGGGTGGTTTGATATTTACACAATTCTTCACAAAAATAACTTTCACAACCCTACAATACACAACTTCCCAGCGGTTTGTTTTATGCCATCTTTAACAATGCAAAGCAAAATCCGCGAATTACACTTTATTTCCAGCCAGCAAGTGCGTGAAAATGTCCAACTGTATTTTATTTGTCGATTAATTTGTGTATATATACGTAATATTCCTTACTGCTACACCCTACCATGTACCTTTGTTTTGGGCAAAAAAATAATGGCGGATAGAGGTTCAAGTGCCCTCAGTCTGGAAACGCTTCCGCCACTCTCTGTTACTATATAGCTCGTAGAGCAATATGTTTACAAATTAAAGGGCCTGTATTACCACCATCTGATACAGTCCTGAATAAAAGTTATCAGGTAAATAGCCCAAAAATGTGTATTATTACTACCTGAGATTGCCTAATCGTCTGGCTGTCAGCTGATAAAGAAATCAGGTACTCTGTCCACCTGATAGCTATCAATAGCATGTCAAATTGTGTGCTTGAGCAATATGGTGGCAGGTGGTAGGAGACAAATTATATTTGACAGTGATTCCGTTGATCAGGTTTTGGATTAAATGTTTCGCTGCGCTAGAAATGCAAAGGCAACACATGTTTCAAATAAAGTACCTTTCCTGTCCATGTATTTGGATTGATTTTTTATTTTATTTGTTGCCTTTTCTGACCGAATTAAATTTACTAGTCCTGCAAAATGCAGTTGCAATTGAGTTGTCTTCCGTCAAAAAAAAAAAATATATATATGCATGAATTTGCTGCAAGTGTTATATAAATATTATATATAAAGTACATAATTTTTGTATTTTATTAAATGTAGATCGTCGTAGGTGTCTTTTTGGAACAGTCGCCTCAGTGGAATGAATTGACACCTGTCTGCCACTCTGTAACAGTGTTGTGTGCTGATTTATTAAATTTACGTAACACTTGCGCTATTTATTGAAACCAATAAATATATATTTCACAATGTAAATACTACTTCGGGTTTTGTTTATTTTATTGGTGGGATGGGGAACTAAAGTTTTACATCTTTCATGAGACGAGATTGTTTTGAGGTTCTTCTTATGAGAGAGTGGCAATTGGAGCTCACATTGTTTTGATGAAACAGTGGAAAATTTATTAGTACGCAAATATCATTCAATTTACTATAACTCGAAATCGGAAGAACTGTATGCTATTAATGTGTCGCTGTCCGCACCTATACGAGTAATATTCAACACATGAATAGCTTTGCAGTTTTTAGATAATGAACTACACAAAAAAGGCATTTATTTTGGTCACATACATTGGAAAACAACCCGCAAGAACAAAATGCAATGAAAACGTTACTGGTAAATCACAGTACGAAATGTACAACGTAAACTGGTTCAATAAATTTTACTTTCCTGATTCAAATCTTAAGAAATTCAATACATTACATTAGGCTAAAATAGGGTTACTTTAAAGCCCAAATACGTTTCAAATATTTTAACAACAACTTAAGAAAACATTATTTATAAAACACGCAAACCTTCTTCAATTCTATAATTCACAGACATCACTTGTTTCTTCTTCTGGGAATTGGTATTTCACATTGTGTCTTGCCCAATAATCACTCAATAAGTTTTCAAATATTCGAACGGCAATTTAAGAAAACATTATTTATAAAACACGCAAACCTTCTTCAATGCTCTAATTCACATACACCACTCGTTTTGATGGGAATCGGTCTTTCGAAGAAATTTCTCAATACATTTTTCAAATATTTTAACAACAATATAAGAACACATTATTTATTAGACATGCAAAACTTCTTCAATGCTGTAATTCACAGAACCCGCTTGTTTTTGCTGGGAATCGGTCTTTCCCATCGTATCTTGCCCAGTAACCTCTTAAAATATTTTAAACGGAAAAAGTACATGTAAATTGTAAACATCGCTTTTGTCCATAGAAGACTAAAACAGAGCCACTGTCACCAATGCAACTAAACCAACTGTTACTATATTTCGAGTCCTAATAGAGATTAGTATTGCCAACAAACATATAAAAATACCACGTATCATGCTAACTTCCTGATAACTTGCTGATAGCTATTCACATGATATCAGATGGTCGTTATACACAAGAACTGGTAACACACTACTGATAGCTATGTCAGCAGACAGTTATTCAGCACTTATATCAGACTGTGGTAATACAGGCCATAAAACTTAGGTGTATGCCTGGGGTAGGAAGGTGATTGGGAAATCAAGGAACAAGGAGTGGAAGCCATGTTGGCCGTTGAACATAACTCTGGGCACTACCGACTGTAGCGTTGGTAGCAGCAATAACCAGCATAGAGGGAGGCTCTGCTGAAGACTTTCAATGTTTTTTTGTTGCGAAATAAACAAAGCACAAAACTTACTAGCTTTCTGAAACATGCCTGTTGTATTTTATGAAAAGTTATTTGTAAAAAAAAAAAAAAAAATTTTAATTACGCATTCACGTATGTGTTTTAAAGAGCAAGCCCAACATGGTGCTGATGTTTTATTTTGTATTTTTGCTAACCACTGATAGATACAGAATACGAAATACCAAATTACCAAAAATAGATACACATGATCATTTTGCCAACAAAACCTTCCATTTCGGACACGGCCTGAATATATAGTAATATTATATAGTATTGTTTAAAGTTTATGAGTAAATAATTGTTACCCATAGCGTTATTTACTGTATTCTGGTTGAGTTCGAAAATAGCTTATGCCGTGTGGTTGGGTGAGAGTTTGTTAAACAGATTTTAAGGATGGTGAATGCGAGGTCTCGAATGAAGCTACCCGACTCTGCACCAGGTGCCAGGGTGATGATACCATAAAGATGAAGTTGCAGCAAGATGACCCGTTGAATCCCTGAGTGGCAAGTTGTACGCCCAGACGAAATCTCCTCGCCGATGAAGTTGTTGACCATTGCCCCGATTATGCTAGTCCCAATTAAGCTGTAATATTGTTATTTGCTAAACAGTAGCCAGTGGGTCAGTTATGGTCAGTTATGCACCATGCTGATCGGACTTTTAATGATAACTTTGGAAAAAAGGAGTTAACACTCGCGTATGTGGATTGTTAGTGCCAACCACAAGCCCAAAAGAAACGGAATAAATGAATATGCATCTGACACTGGAAAAAGACTGAAAAAAAAAATTAAGAACACAGATAGGTGGTGAGCGGGTATTGTTAAGGCCCATCCCTTTAAACACACAATGCTGGTCAGAATAACATATATACTGATCCATTATCTGTGGTATTTATTCTACTTGATTTACCATCCCTCTGAGGGGAACACTTGATACTGACAATATGGGGCTATACCGGACACTGTGGTTCCCTCGCACAAACGTCCTAAGGAAGAAATGTATTTAAGGTGAACTTAAGATTCCCGGGGCAATGCTAATCCATGGGAAAGGGTGGTGTACCGGGCAGCTAATGCGAGAAAGAGGTTCCCGATATTAATAAGTCTATTGAAGCTAAATGTTCATGCTCATAATGATGAAGACTGCCCAGCACATGGGAAATGCGATAGCTGGTGACACACGCAACAATCTCGTCCGATGCTACCCACTTACTGTACTGCCATCCTGATGCATGCGCATGCTGGGGCTGGCTCATGCACCAGGATGGGAACTAATTATTTATGTTGCAAAAATACAACTCCTGCTTAACATTATGCTGGCTACAAAAACGTATATTAAAAATTACTTATAGAGCTCGGAAACACAAAACACTAATTGATGATGATGGGCATTGTGCTATATGAATGATGAAACCGAAATACACATGACAAATAGACTCAACAATTCACTGGGAACAAAAAAGTTAAACACACAATAAATAATTTAATAACAAATAACAAAATAATTTAAATGGTGAGAACCCTTGGCCTTTAGGTACAGTCATTGTGAGGATCTACTTTCATACCCCTCCTCCTCGCAGAGTCTCTGCTGTAGTTGCTCTCGGAAGCCACTGGCTGCACTGCACCAACATGCCCCCCATGTTGTACTACACTGCACTGATGACCTGGTCGCACACCAGCGACCCAATGCACACTAAATGCTTACATAGAGTGTGCATCCCAGCAGCGGCAACTTTGCTGGTTTCGGCCAGACAAAAACTCTCTTAGGGGAGTAAGGGGAACATTGCACTCATCATAGTAATGAATGGTTTTAAAGATTAAAAAACTTGTTTCCAGTAACATACTATGACAAAAGAGTTGAAAATTAAATGTATTATTTATTTATTATATTATATATTATTAATTATATATATATATTACTTATATTATTAAACGTAAAATTAAAAAAAATGTTCTTTTCTAGGAAGCAACATCATTTTTGTGCTTCACTGTAATGAGGTTTGACAAAGTAAGTTCTGCAATGAAGATAATTGTGTAAATGTAGGTATCTGGAAAACTTTGATTATATTAAAATCTTGCCTGGCATTAAAACAATATTGAAATGATCTCTTGTTTGTTTAAAAATCTTGAAAATAACTGAATGCATTTTAATAAATTGAAATTTTTCGCTTTGAAAAGATATATTTTTAGCATTAACTTATATAATTTTAACATGAAAAATAACCTTCTTCAGTTTCTGTATAAGTACACTAATATTTTTATGCAAAGGTACCAGAGTGTATATTGTATTATATTTAATGAAAATGCCAATAACAATATTTTATACTGACCTAAGTAAGTAATTCAAAATACAATATCTAAAACTTTTAAGTTTTTTCATGTAGATATATTTTCGTTGCACATGGTTTTGATGGCTGTCAGTTGCCTGGAAAAGGGTTGGTTGAGGTAATATGGGAGGTGAAATTTCAGATGAGGAAAGGTTATGTAAAATTACTTGGCAGTCGCCAGACATCGCCTTGGCAGCGTCAATGTTGTTTTTGCAATAGAGCTGAAGACCCATTATGTTCTCGGGGTGCTGCAGGCCAATCACCTTGACCAACATTCCTGCTATTCTCTGCAGTTCACCTTGTTGTAAGCCTCGTTCTCAAGTAGTTAAGTAAACGAAGGGCTCTGTGGGCTGCCTATTCGCAGTATGGCATTGCTAATTGATTATACTAAATTGATCAGAACTTCCTATGCTGTGGATTGTTTGTGCCAACCACACGCCCAGAAATATTAATACTTTAACATGTTACAGCATACATTAATCAAAATTACCCTTGAAAATTGAGACAATAACACTTGCAATAATAAGGTGGGATTGAAGGGTCTGCACCATGAAACAACTTGCGGCATCAAAAAAAGAAGGTGCAGTTGAGTTCCATGTATCAATTTTGATTAATGTGAAAATTTGACATGTTCCAGGCGTCCTTGTATCAATTATGCCCATTTGTACCACCGCAGATGAATCGGTCTCAGACCCAAGATATACAGTGGAATCCACACCATCAGCGCCCATTTCACAAGCACCTATGTTCGTGTCCGCAGACCTCACACTGCCAAGCCAATGTGACATTAGAACAAGAGACACCGGGAAACATAAACATGCAGTAAAAGAGGAGCAACAGCCGAATACAAATTTGTGGAGGAAAACAGTTCGTAGAAAACCCAGAACATACAAATGCAGGCATTTCGCAGCAAAGGATGAGACAAAAACATCAGCAAACTCGTCAAAATGCCTGTGTAGAACAGCAAGATGGAACAGCTGTATACACGTGACCAGTTGATGCATAGGCTGCACATTGGTCGGTTGAGAGTTGTAAGCACGAATCCGCAGCATTCAGGGTGTACACAATGCTCAACCAGACCGCAATGTCCAATGCTGCAACCAGCATTGACAGGCAGGCTGCATGGCATCGCTCTACAACCCCGGCCAGAAGGGCACGCATCGGTGTCTCCAAAACCAAGCCGAAAACCTGCACATCCTTGTGTCATGGGCATCAGGGAGAGCGATACAACCACACACAGACTATGCAACCCAGGGGTTAAACAGACAGTGATGCAGTAAGAAATGCAGGGTTACTGTCGGAGCTAACCCCTCGGGTAAAAATGTGCACATTAACGAAGGGTGGTATAAGTGAGCAGCAACACAGCCACAATATAGAACCATGCTACAACTGATGGGGGAATGGTCTTAATCTGGCCAGAGAGCTATTGAGTCGTATCATCCTTCTCATTCAAACGAATAGTAGGAGCAGGATCGTTCGTAACAGCGACAACTCTCAGCCGAGATGGAAGGTGCCCAAGAACACAGCAAATAGGATGGACATGACAACACAGGAAGAGACAAACAACAATGGCATATCATTCATCGTCACAATAAAAAATACCACAACAACATTCATCATCACAGCAACCAGCATCAGTACAGCAGGCGCTGCTGAACGAAGTCAATCAGTTCGGAGCATCCCGATGCCCAGCATCGAGGCACTGACTTCTGAAAATGACACCCTAACCAAGTCAGTGGGGGTAACTGTGGGTTTGTTCAACCTACAGGGAAGCATTCTGCCAGATTATGCCGCAGCATCTAGGAAGACACGAATTTCGGCTGACCTCACATCGGAGGACTCCTCATACACAACGGGGAAAGGGCATCAGGATCAACACATCTGCACATAGGTTATCTACCCTTCCCCTCGCCAACTCAGCAATCAAGAGTTCCAGGCAGCAGTGACAGCAGCAACAGCAGAGGAGATGAGTCGACGGAAGAGAGGGTCTCGACCTCTCCCCGCCACTTCAATCGTCAGCATCACCTGCATCTCGCATACACTGCTTGCGACAGGCCAACCCCCTTCACTGAGCACATGCCACGGCACTCCATCAGCATCCGCAAGGTCATGGCCTCGAGCATCAACTGCCACTGCAGCACAGTATCTCCGCTGGTCTTACAACTAGACTGTGACTGCCGACAACCTGTTGTGCCTAGCGGTGTGACAGGTCCTTAGGTGTTTGCGGGGACAAAACGGTCACCAGAGAGGGGGGCGTTTGACATGTTCCAGACGTCCACATATCCCTTGTGCCCGTTTGTACCATCACATATGCAACAACCACAACAGCAACACCCGACCAATCGACATTAGTTCTTAGTCCCAATCAGTGCAGGGAGACAAAAACCGTGTGGTTTCACTTTTCTTGTCACTCTGCAACCTGCAGCAGAGGGCCACAAATGGTAAATTTATTACAACAGGTAACTCTCATAATAAATTGATATGTAGCCTAAAAGGGTGTTTCCCGTTTTGTCACGACTGCTAGACGCAACAGCCAATGGAGGGAACACAGGGGTAAATGGTGCCGCTTTATCTTACGCCTTTCCGATGTGCGTGAGGTCAGTGGGCCTTGTGACCAAACCTGGTCTGCTGCGTGGCCCCAAGAAGGATGAGAATGTGGGGAATAATATTTCCGGCGAAAGTGTAAATTGGCGAGCGGCTCCCTAGTATCATTAATTAATGACAGTCTAAACAGTGGATTTTGCCTAGTGTTGCACCATAGTTATCCAGGGAAGTCTCCCGCTTTTCCATAGGGAATTACACGAAATCAGCAGATAGCAGGGCTAAACCATACCCACAGTAGTGAAATGCATCTGACGTCACAGGAAGTGAAATACTAACCCCATATTTCACTAATCAGGCATAACTATTTTAGTTTTAAGAGGGCAAATATATACATCTATCGATAATCAGCATCTATCTATAAGGCATAGTTTAATTTAATATAATCCTTCAAGTGTGGTGGCATACAAGTGACGTCACATTCTTAGCCATAACTGGGGCTCCAATGCTCATGGGTATATCACCAACATGTTTATAGTCAGTAATCATAATCATGTGCAGTGTTCATTCGTTTAATCATGTTATTTTAAAGTTATGTTTTTTCATGTTTTGCATTTGGCAGCAGTCTCACCGAGCTTGGTGAGTCTTAAATCAGTTCGACTGCAGCATTCATACCATCAGGCAGGATGGGCGGTAAACTCCCGTGTTTAACACTCCCTCCACCCCCCTCCCTCGCGAAATTCAACTTAGGCTGATTCTCTCATCGCAATGGTATAATATAACACCAGAACTTTCTATCTTATAAATATAATTTAGTCGAGTGGAGGCCCATCTTGCTCGTGAGGTAACATTCCAGGACTTCACTCGTGCAACCACGCTTTTTCACGTAAGCATTCTGAAAGCCCTCGACATGAGTGCCGGATCTGCAGAGCCGCGTTATTCAGTGTACACGTTATTTTGCATAGTGACATTTTTTTTCTGTACCATAACAGTCAATAAGTATGTCAAATGTTGAATAGGCGACTTTTATTGATTAAAACTCTCCTGAGTATCATTGTGCCCTAATGTAGTTTTATTCATCAGTATACTTTTGGTGTTAAAGTACTGCTTTTACGGGGCCTGCCTCCCACAAGCAGAGTAAAGTGTTAGCATCGGTGTGCGAAGTCGCCGACAACTTCGTCCCTTAGAAAATGGCTTTACAGAATTTTCGTAACAATTAATCATCAAACAAGACTCTCTTCATTTAGACCGCGGATCCAGATCTTTTCCGAATTTCACGCCATGCACCTTCAACAGTTCCTACCATAACAGGTGGAGCACGAACACAGCTCATCATCTCTGATGACGTGCTGTGTCAAATGACATATCCCTTCAGGATATAACTTGACACTTTGCTCGCTTTGACCTCCAGCGAAGGTGATGTGGATCCAAATGCTGTTAGGCTAACATGACATATGCTCGTTTGAACCAACATCTTCCCTGATCCGAGATCGAATGATCCTAGTTCCAAACCAGGATACAGTTTGATCTTGGTTACAATTTAAAAGAATTGCAAAATAGAAATTTCATGATCCTTGATCTCCGATTAGTCGATCTTGGTTCCAAATTGAGAGATCAATATTAAGTATGAGACCAATTTTGCTCTTGGTTCGTAATATGTGACTTCATGGAAGTAGGCGTATTTTTCACTATAGATAGAACTAGATGTGCGATATTTTATCTGTTTTAAGTGAATTATTGTTTTGCAATTGAACATAGTTCTATCTGTTTGCTTATTTTCTAACTTCATTTATCGGCGATGGTTGCTGATTTGGGATCGAGATTTGGAACCACCAATTTCGGCAGTTCGAAATGAACTTCATCTAGATCTTCTGTCCAGCTCTGAACTCGAATTGTGCAACAGTTTTCTGCATCGATCTTAGATCCGATATTGGATCGAGCTTCGAACCACTATGGTGTAACCGGGCATTAGGTGTGCTGATTAAGTTATCCTCCCGAGGTAATGCAAACTTCGATGTGGCGAGGGGCGGTGTCAAGGCCAGCAAAAACGAAAATGTTCGAGAAATTAATAAGTCTATTTCAATTACATTACCAGTGCAAAACAATGCTAGCCACCTAGGGACAGAAAGAATTCAATGCGATCATGCGCGGACAGGCCTCTCTCGATGCTACTCGCTGACTGTGAGTTTCCACCACGGTGCAAATGTGGGCGAGAGCAGGCCCACACACCATGAAGGGATCTACTTGCCACATGCTCGAACACGTCTGCTTTAAAACATTTTACATGGACTTAACTTAGCATATAAAAGTATAAAAACACAACAACTCTCACCTGCTTTGCGAAAACACACATGAAATGATGTGGACATAACACTGTGGGGATGAACAAAAATACACTGGGGTGAAACACTGTAAAATGAATGATTCTGTTTGAATTGTGGGTTTTGCACACTTTCTTTCCTGCACTCGTTACCATGTATCCGTTTACGTGTCCACGTTCCCTTGTGATGCAAAAAATAAACAAAAACAATTAACTGTGTAAGTCTGTTGAAGTTCATCTTGTGGAAGCATATGGGACACTACAATGCATGCCCAAGCTGACCCTTGCTGAACTTACACTCATCGCACTGCACTACACTACACAACACCACTGTAATCAAGCGTAGAGTGCTGGTTCATGCTGTACTATTATGATGAGGTTGACGTGACAAACGGGCTAAGGTAGGGGACAAGCACACGTCAGTTTTTAGCCAACATCAATATTACTCACTTTGGAACAGAATACACATTACCCAACTCACAAACCATGGATACCTTAAGAGTCGTTGCCTGTAAATATTTTTAACCCTAAAAGAAAGGGTCTTTGTGCAATTCATTTTTTCAAGCTTTAGGTGGTAAATGATTATATAATCCCTGCTATTTATGATAGCATCCCTTTTTGTTTACATAACTAACGCATATTTATTTATTTTGCTCATATGCTGACAGATTTGATTTTTTTCTTTGCTAATAATTGCCGGCAATGACACAGGAAAATAAATGAGTTTTTTTTAATGCTTTTTTTCGCATTTATAGAATCAAATTATCCGCTTATAGTCGGCATCAGAATCGGAATTTTCGATTAAATTCGATTCATATTAATCGAATTGAAATTAAGCATCCACATGGCGTTAAATGTAATTAGTTTAACAATACGCTGGAGTAAGGCTTTTTGTTAGTGTAAAACTATTCCACTTAAAAACCGCATATTTTTATCTTATAATAACTTCTGCACTCAAATATCGATATTACGGTTATTTTGAAAGCAACCTACATACATGGGAAAAGGAACTCAATGGGAAATGGTTTGAAACATGTTTGTTGTTGGTTGCCAGGCGACAGTATTTGTAAACAAAACCTCACGACTGTTCTTTTGACATGTGGTTCGAAAATACCACAATAATAATTTTAATACTTATTGCATTTGCTTTTACGGAAGATTTATATCGAAATGGTTTCATTCTGTATTGCCCTTGCATGGGTAAGAAGTTTATTTTCTCAGTGTGTTGTAATACTGTCATTTAATTTTTCTGTAGCAATTTAGTTTTTCAATCTTTTACAAACAGGGCGATTCGGCAATCAAGCAGATCACTTTTTGGGTGCATTGGGTTTTGCAAAAGGCCTGAACAGAACCTTAGCATTGCCAGCATGGGTGGAATATCGCTATGGAGAAGCTCGTTCTGTAAGTATACGTGAAACACTGGCTTTAATACTAAAGTTCTTTACTGAAATTATAACCTCCGAAAGTATACACCAACTACAAACGTCAATTCAACCGGAGGTATTCTCCTTATAAGACACCTATATGAGTATAACCTACTAGGCCTAGCCCCTGTTTTCATAAACCAAACATTGGTAAATATGCAATAAGCTTTTGAAACAGCATTTATTATGGCAATGTATCAATTAGCCAAGAGAATGTTCTCTCAAGCTTTCGCACTTTGAAACACATCATAATGATGCCTTACTTTGTTGGGGCTAATTGTTAAGGATCACTGCTTTTCCAAAAAAAAAAAAAAAAGAAAAAAAATATTAGAATATGGTATAAATTTAAATTACTAATTATACTTAATACAAAAGAATGGGAAAATTGTGAGGTAAAATGCATAAAAATGATATACAATTTGTGTGAAAAATATGTGCCTTTACTATAGTAAGACTCTGGCTTGGTGCGTAATGTTTGGTTACATTTGTACAGTATTTTTCAGTGCAAAGGGGCTGGTCTTAAATATCAATTACATGGGATCACAGTAAAATCTGCAACCTATCGTGAAGTTAGTTATAATTTGGTTAGGCCTTCTGCATTTGTTATAGCTAAACGGCAGCAGTACATAAGCCCTTTACTTGCCACACTAATGTACAATACTACACAGTACAGTTCACTACACTGAATACACTTTCCTCCGTGCTAAAACTCGTACCATAAATTACGATGCTCACCCACATAAGTGGCAAATATAGCTCCTTGATGATGTATAGAACATGTTTACCTTCTAATCTAATGTGTCTAAATTCCACACACATTCGTATTTCCGCACAATAATTAGATATAACACTTCACTTGAAAAATATTTGCAAAGAAACACTTGTAATAGCACACTCCATTGATAAATCACAAACTTTCACACTGTCAAATTCACACAGTATACCAAACTTCCATACACACCAGCATACAACCTTCAAATGAAATACTACGCTATGGTAAAATTGAAAATGAATGACCAAAATTTATGAACATATTTTTCCTCTGTGAATGCATTGTTTTGCACAAATGTATGCTATCATGATGATACACGTAAACTGCATGTTAACAAAACTTCAGAAAAGCCCCTGTTCTGGATAATTACCACGTTTAGTTTCCAAAGGTGTTTTCGTATTTAACAAATATCAACAACCCAATTTAAATATATTTTCCATTAATTTTTTCTTTTTTTTCCCGCAAATTGTCCTGAACCTCACAACCCTCTTCACTGACACATTTCATGGTATGTACTACAAATTACATGAAGCTCCCATGAAAGTCATAGTTAGTGTGATCAGCAATGTCCATATACACCACTTGCAGGTATTATTTTCATTTTTTTCGGAAAAGCAGTGATTTTTAATAATTATCTGCTCTGACCACATGCCATATTTGTTTACAGTGTTCCAGTATTTGAATGAGATTATAGTAGCTTTATGGGCCAAAACTATGCCACCAATACCTGTAGGTGAATAATTTTAACGGTTTTAGTAATATAAATAACTTACATAATACATATTTATAAATAAATAGATAGATAAGAATTTGACAAAGTGTAGGTAGGCTATCTGTTTTACCATACTGTTTTTTGTCACTTTTGCATAGTGTGCACGTGTAATTGCTGTAACACAATGGAAATGTAGCCTATAAAAAAATATTGTTTCATTCTCTAACAGTTGGATATCCTAGCAGTGCTATAATTACTTGTGATTGTGATACTTTTTTTAACATATATAAAGTAGCCTACTTGCCATTGTTATGGCTGTGATTTTAGCTTGACACAATTTAATGCCTTTTAGCATCAGCTGACTGCATGACATCAGAGAGAGCAGTCTCAATTTCGTACCGAGAAAAAGCGCAAAGCAGTGCTCTCGCCAGGTTGTGAGAAAGAGTGCTGTCTCAAAAGATTATTTCTTAAATTGAGATACGGCTTAAGTTATATGAAAGTTATAAGGGCACTATAATAATAATATTAATAATAATAATAGCAGTAATAATAATTGGCGTGGTGGCAAGTGCTTCCTTCCCTCATTCATTTTCATTCTCCAGTCCCTTCCTGATTCGCCCAGCCCCCTTTACCATGACCAACTCCTCCCACAACACATACTACTCCCTCGCTGTTCTCACAAGCATGGACTGCCTTCTTCCTTTTGTCCACCTCCATAACCTCTGAAACTTTCTACTGCTATTACCTCTCACCCTGTACAGCCCCTTGACTAAATGTTCACTTAACTTCCCCCATCCACGCATGACATTCCCCATCCTGTACATCCTGACCAGACTCAGCCTCTCCACTTATCCCTTAGAGAGCTCCACACCAACTCCTTTTTCATTAAGGATGGCCTAAAATTCCTTTCATCGTCATCTTCACTTCTCAGCCTTCCTGATTTACCCTTAATCCACCTGGCTGCCCTTTGCAGCTTCTCCATCTCCCATACCTCGTCTTCCACATATAGGTCCCAGACTGTGGCTGCATATTCTATTAACTGCCTAATCATAGCTTTATAAGCCTTCTCCTTTACTTCTCCACTAACTTGTATTTATTAAGAATCATGACTGTTTTTAAGCAAACATCTGAGAGGTATGAAAGCTGTATATTTTGCTTTTCCAAGGCCTACTTTGTTGAAATATACAATACAATTGTTTCAAGAATTTGCTGTCCTGCTTTTGTTATTTTTACGTAGTGCTCGTAGCCAAAGCCCTTCCGCACTGCGACTGTTCGATCGGTGGGGAAAAGGATCACTCCCTTTCATCGCAAGTATCTCAACTTAGCAAACCTGAGTTGACAGAATTCAAAGCCCAAGTCCAATTCACAAGTACAGCAAGGGTACACCCTTCCAAAAGTATTGAGACCCTCATACTCAGCACTGAGTGTGTTGTCAGGCTGTGGTTCATCATCCACCCTTTCTAGGGTCAAGTGCGGTAACCAGGCTAGATGTTGTCACAACACCACAAATGCCTGGATACCTTCCTCTGCAGAGGGCCACCTCCTGAAGAGTCACACTGGCCCATATCACCCTGTTGAAATACTGTATTTTGGGGTGTATAGACCGCACCTAAAGTTTTTGATGAAAAATTAGGATAATTAATATTTCAAGTATAGGCCACAGTGAATTTTTTTATTCCTGTAAATATTATTAAGTCACAATTCCGTACAAGCATAATAATAAATTCTGGCATAATTTCTCCCCTACAAAACATTTGTGACAGAAAATTTGGATTGCATGAGTGGGTTGTTGTTGTTGTTGTTGTTGTTGTTATTTCCCGTCTGATTCCCTTCCTTCCTTTAAGAGTTAAAACTTTAAAATGTACTGTATGTTGACAAATTTCTAAATATGTTTTGGGAGGGGGGGGGGGGGGAAATGTATGCCAATATCTCATACATAAGTCGCACCCCACTTTTTTTAGTCATTTTTTTTTTGTAAAAATGTGCAGCCTATACATGCCAAAATACGGTATGTAGGGAGCATTGTAATCTCCCGTACAGAAATAGTTTTATATGTATATATAGACACACACACGAGATAAATCTGTGATTGGTTCAACAATTTCAATATGGTTTACTGTTATTTTCCAGGTATTGTGGAAGGTGGTTTTTGGTGAAGTGTGGTTCGTGATTCTTAAATTTGTGATTTTGTTTGTGTGAAGTGTTAAATCTAATTATTGGGCTGTAATACTGGTGTTTGTGGAGTTTTAACTCATTACAGTAGAAGGCAAATGTGTCCTATACATGAGTTATCAGCAATATATGACCAAGGATGTGTATGTGTCGCTTACATGGGTGAGTAACAGCAATGATGATTAATCAGTTTAATGTGCTGTACATAGTTGAGTTTTAGCATGGAAATTGTATTCAATATAATGAATTCAGTATGTCCACCCACAGGGAAAACAGGAAAATATCATTGAATTTTCACCTGAGTCAGAGAAACTGTAAATTATTACTACTCGTGAAAAGTTGTTAGTTGTGTGAATACAGGATAATATCATTATAAGCATATGCATTTTTAAAAAATGTTTATTGTTAAGTTTGTGAACTGGCAGTAATACATCTTTGCCAAGTTACATAGGGCCTATATGTACAGAATAAAGTATTTGTGTGTTTGTAATGGGCACTAATGTGTAGACAATAGTGTGTATTACAGGAAATATTGATGGGCTGAATTAAATGTGGACCTTGCTTGCTTGGTCTGTTGCAGTGTAATGTAATTCAATTTCACAGATACCATATTTTTTTCTGTCAGTAGTGGAAAAATACTGTAGTGGAAGGTTTTGGTCTTGAAAATAGGTCAGGGAAAATGGTAAAATTCTGCCTGTAAAACAGAAAAAAGTCTGGGAATTCCAAAATGGAATTGCAGTGGACACCCTGGAATTGTACTGTGTCATATTGCATGTTTGTGTGGGAATTGAAGGGCTTATGTACTGCTCTCTCCTAGCCATGTCGATTGCAGAAGACCGAATCAAACTAAACTTAACTTCACAATATGTTGCAATTATAGTATTTACTTTGTGTTTAATTACTATGGACTTGTGTAAATAATGTTCAAGCATAGTCAAATGTTACATGCTGAGCAACAGTCCTGTGCACTAGCAGGGCAGTAAATCTCCAAAATAGTGATTTAAGACACGCCGGTAGGTAGAGACAGACCACACAGAGATGGCAGGCATCTGCTCCCCAATAACTAGTGTCGCGATGCCACCTTCAGATGTGCTGCTGAAACTTGTTGCTGAGCGTGGACAGCCCAACACCGCCGTGCTTGCACCAGACCTGCCTGCAGTACCACCCAAATAGACGCACAGAGCATCCCCACCGAGATGTGAACCCCGGCTTCCCTTGCCCTGTCCATGCTGCTCATGTTCGGTGTCCTCGCCGAAGTGTAGGTTCAGCGGGCGGAAGAGGCCTTGTGGTGGACTTTACCACTTCAATCACCTAGGACAGAGATGCCGGAGGTATCTAAACTGATGCTGCCACCACACACCATCCCGGATGTCCTGATGCTGCCCAGGATGTCCCAACACTGACCGCTTGCACCCTAAGGCGAGCTCAGAAGCGGGAGAACCAGCGTGCTGGGGCCGAACCATGAGAGACGCATTTACGTGCCTCTGCACGCCTGCATTAACAGGGCTCGTGAGAAGTCACTTTTTTAACTTTTTTAATTTGGTCACTTTTTTTAACATTGGTAATTTTTGTCACTATTTTTCAAATTCTTGTTTGTTAATCACTTTTGTATTGTGTTGTTACAAAGTATTTCACCAGGTATAAATTGTTGCTGCTTATTCTGAAATACTCTTAGTTGAGTATTAATCGTGCCCCAATGAGTGTATTGTGAGAGGGGCATATTTCACGCTCCAGGCTGTTTTAACCCAGTTTGTTGTAGCATTTTATTGCAGGAGAAATTCATTGAATCTTTTTTGGAAAATTTCTGCACCTGTTACAATTAACTTTAAAATTATGGGAGCAAAAAAAAATTAGTGTTTATATAGTAAACTTAGTTTGTATATACATACTAATCATTTTGAGTTTAAAAATGATTCATCTGATTGTCAGAGTCTAGATTATGATTACATACTTTGTGTTATGTGACTGTCGAGACATACAAGCATAATAATTCTACTACTAGTACTTTGTTATGAATTATGGTTTTTGTATAGTTCCAATAATGTCAGTTTATATAGGGTTTTGACAAGTGCCTGTGAATTCCAAGTGGGCTTAACTTTCGTCTACAGCGAGATCATTAGAGACGGTGCAAGTTGCACAGGGAAAAAGGATTGGGGAAGGATTGGGAAGGAATCAGCCATGGCCTTTGTGTGGGACCCATCCCAGCATTTGCCTGGAGTGATTTCGGGAAACCAAGGAAAACCAAAATCAGGATGGCATAACTGAGAATCGAACCCAGGTCCTCCCGTATGCAAGTCCAGTAAATTACCGCTGCGACACCTCGCTCGGTAATTCCAATAACTACTTTCTTTATAAAAGTAACATGGTTGGTTTTCTCTCTTTACTAAAGTATGGGTTCTATAATCCCTTAGTGTGTGTTTTGTTTCCAAGTTTTGTTTTGTTGTTACAGTAAAGATAATTTTAGGTTTTTAGCAGGGTTGTCATTGAAGTTAATTAGGGTTGTGCAAATATTCAGTATACCGAAACAAAACCAAAAATGACAACTTTCATTTTCATTTTGGTAAGAAAATTGGTTACCGAGAGTTGTAACGAAACAAAAATTCTCAATTTGGAAAATTTTCGTGTGTTAAATGAACGTTCATTTAGTACAGAGGAAAGAAAATTTTTGCCTGTAAATCATCTTGCTCATTTTCATTATTTTATAACTGAAACAACTTCACGAAATGAAAATTTCATTGTAGACAAGACCTGTGGTAAATACTCCATATCCTACATTTTTTGGGTTTGATTTTGCAACAAATTTGTTGTAACGAACAACTAACTAAAATTTTATGAAATTTATTAAATATTTCATTAATGCTGAGATCTAATGACATTATTTTTCATTTTCATTTTCATTTCAGTTTCATGAAAGTTCATAACACAGCTTTTGTTTTCATTTTGTGAGAAAAAAGTCACATTCACACAACCCTAATGTTGATTATCATTTGCATTTTTCATGTTTTAGAGTTTGGAGTGAAGCATGGGGAAGTGTAAATTTTGTGAAGCATTTTTAGATAGAGATGATTCCCAGGGTCACAAAGTGAGGCAATGGGGAAAATCAAAAAGTGATGATGAACTTTCCTGTATGGTTTGCCAAAAGATTATTAATATTAACAAAGGATTTCAAGAATTTACATAGCATGCAGCTATTGCAGAACACAAGCGGGAGATTGAAACAAAGTTAGCCTCAAATCAACTCCATCTTTGCCCCAGCCCAGTCCTAGTAGTGTTTCTGGTGAACAGTTGCTCACTGCCAACAGTGTCACCTCCTGTATCATCTCCATCCTGTTCATCAGTTCTGTTGTACAATGCTCGGGATAAAACTACAGCTGCAGAACTCATATGGTGTATGAAATGTGTTGCAAGTGATTATTCATTTTCGTCGTGTACAGGTTTGCGTGAAACATTTTAAGTAATGTTTGGGGACTTTGTACCACAAGATTTTTCTCTTGGCAGGAACAAAGTTCACTACCTCGTAACCGATACGTTGGCACCATATTTTAAGAAGCTCCAAGTACCAGAAATGGAAGGATCTCTCTTTATGTTGTTTTATGGTGAAACCACAAAAGCTGCTGGTGTGAAGGAGTGGCAGACTGGTGTTAGATACTGGTTGAATAAACACAAAAGAATTGTTTGCCAGCACTTGGAAACGTTTTACATTACTACAGCCACTGCTCCAGTTCTGGTAGACAAGATAAATGATGCTATAGCCAATGTAAGTCTTCCATCAACCAACCTTCTTATGTTTGGTTCTGATGAACCTAATGTCAACAAAGCAGTAGCCGGTCTCATAAATAATCAGCTTTTAAAGGGACTTGAACAACTTGGAGATGATGTTTCTGATCTGGTTTTTGCAATTTACCATTTTTTTCATGGCTGGTCAGCTTGCTGGGGTAATTACTGCAATGTTCAAGCCAGTTTGAACATTCCACCACATCAACTCATTAAACATGTTCCTAGCAGATGGCTCACTTTACAGGCAGCAACGGAGAGATTACATGAACAGTTGGATGCTGTGATAAAATATTTTCTTGACTTTATCCCAAAAAAGAAGTCTGATGTGACTACAAAACCAAGCTACACTTAAATTGTGAGACTTCTGAAGAAAACTGCATTAAAGACTGAAGTCATGTTTGTTATCTCCTGTGTTGCTATTTATAGCAAAGTGACAGAATTTTTCCAGAAGGACCCTAATACACATGTTGAGACACAGTCTAAATTCACTAGTGAGAACTTTACTTGGTAGAATATGCAAACAAGATTCCCTCAGAACACTAAAACTTGAAAACTTTGAGAGTTTTTTTTCAGCTCAGAACATTTACTTCCAGTTACTGAAATTGTATTTAGTGATGACATCACTAAAGTTTTGTAGACTGTGACAGAAAAAGATAAAACAGTTTTTTGTTTCCTAGCTCGGAAGTATTATTCTGAAGGTGTCAAGCACATAATGAAAAAGTATTCTCTGTCCTCTCCATTGCTCAAGAGTTTTTCGTGCTTCCATCTGAGTGAGAGACTTTCTGCAAAAAACTGCCACAACATTGTTGAAGGTGCTCGAGCAATGTCATGGGAGGTGCCTAACGACATTTTGTTAGACGAGTGGAAATTGTTGTAACTTGAGCATGATGAAGAGAGATCGCAAAATAAGCGTGTTGATTTATACTGGCTTCAGTTTATGGAAATGAAAGATTTCAACAGCAGCCCTAAATACCCAACAGTGACAAAAATTGTAAAAGCTGCCCTTTCGCATCACATAGAAATGCAGATGCTGAAAGGAGCTTCTCCTCTTCATGTAGGGCACTAACATCTGCAAGGTTTACAATGTCAGAAAGAACATTGAATGATCTGATGACTCTTAAAAGCTTTCTGTTAACATATGATAACAAGCCACAGTTAATTTCCATAAGCAAGGAACTTCTTAACATGAGGTGTGTAACATATAATAATTACAATGCTTACTTAGAAGAAAGATGAAGACATGAAGAAGAAAAAGAATGATGAAAAGAGAAGAGTAGCTGAAGAAGTAAATAGGAAGAAGTTAGATTTGAAGAGAAAATCTATCGCCAAAAATGAAAAAAGTCTCATAAAAATGTGAAAAGAACAATATGACACACTTGACAATGCTTTGAAGCTGCTGACTGAAGCTAATGAAAGATTAAAGGAAGCGTTGAGAAACAAGAATCTTAAGGAAGCTGGTTTAGCACAAGCTATGATAGAAGGAGTTGCCATAGTACAAGAAGAAGCTGAGAAGCAAAGACACAGTGAAAAGTATAGAAAATTCTGTAGAAAGAAAGAAATCAATGTTGATATCTGATTTTTTTTGTAAAACATTAATTATGACAATTAGTGAACAATTTCAGCTGACATTTTTCAGAGTACTACATTTTAAAAATTTCTGCAGCTAAATGTTTTATTTTTCATAGTTTCAGTTTTGTAAGCATTAGAACTATTTATATTTAATGATTGCAAACATTGTATTGATTATATGGACTAATTTGTAGTAAACAATAATAAGATACAGTTGATAATAGAAAGAAAAAAAGATATAGCTGGCTGGGGCGGATATTTTCTTTTTCTATTTACTTTATGTAATTCTTATCGTTTTGGCATTAATTCCAGCGTGAAAAACAGTGAAGCTGCTTGAGTCACTAAAAGTCATTTTTTTGTATCAAAAAGTAATTTTTTCCACTTTTTTAAAGCCTTTAACAGGATGCGCATGTTTTGGTCCTGTGCACTCACACCCAGATGGCCTAGCAGGGAGGAAGCGTTGTCACCCAACCTCATCCTCGGTCGGGATAAACCCATCATGGGTTGCGCACGTATGTGGTGCAGGGTTGTGTGATGTACGTGATGCATATGCTATGTGTGTTTGGTGCATCTGCACCTGGTGTAGAGTGCAGTGAAGGTAACGTGATGGCTGACGATAACAGTCATAAAGGGTTCATGTTAGTATGTAATGTCTTTGAATGTATTTATTTTGCTGTGCACCCTTGTACATGTTTGTGTAAATTAGCAAGTATGGTTTGACATGGCTTGGGGCTTGAGAGGCGTATGATGCCAGATTACGTTAGTGATGCTCGAGATCGTCGATGGATGCGGATTCAGATGGTTGTTTTTCCAGGGCGCCAGCTTTTATAATACTTGGAAAAGCACGAGGATCTACTTCTCTCAGGGTCGTTACAGGTTGACAGCCTGTGAATGCATCCCCTTGCAGCACACGTCTTACGAATTGATTAAGAAAGTCATTGCAATACTTTGATACACGGAGCACATGGCTACGTTTGCTGGTTAGGGCCAGTTCCTGAAGTGAAAAGTACTTTAAGTTAAATAAGACACGTGGTTTGCAACAAAGAAATATATTACCAGGAAGATTACATGTGGTAACATACAATCTCCCCATGTCTGAAGCAGGCCTGGCACACGAAGCCTGCCAGGGGCTTATGCAGTCAAAAATTGCTTAACTATGCCAAGATGAAAATTACGTTGTTAAACTCTCCAGGGTCATGAGCCAGCGGATAGGAGGGTCGGCACACGGGAGAGCAAAAGATTGAAAAAGGTTCCGGTAAAATTATATACTTTAAACTATAGATACCTTAAATGATTAACATAAACTTGATGATGCTCCCGTTGCGCGCGGAGCAGCGCACGTCTGCCCTCAAAGACCCATTAAACCAGACTAAAGATGGTGGTGTTTAGGTCCTGTTAGCAATGGACACCTTCCCGCCAGCATGTCTAGGGAAATGTTTACACAGGACAAAATGCAAAACACTTCATACAAAAGATGACTGAGAGCAGGAAAATATCAGCAGATTATTTTACATAAATTATAATGTTCAAAACTCTTTTGGAAAGTCTCTTGTGATTGTTGCTAAGTGTCTTTGAAAAATGCATTTTATGTTTCAATGCCAGAACAGGCAAGCAGAAGACGTAAAAACACCGTAATAAAAATTAACGATAGAAAACTTATAATATAAACCCTTCTCAAACAGCTAAATTAATTTAAGTAAAAATTAACACATCAGCTGTTAGAAATTTGTTCCATGAACTTGGTATTATGGCTGCCGGAACTGCAAGCATCTTTGAATGTTTATTCTCTTTAAAATGTGAAATCATTTAACAGCATTTTAAAACAAAATAACACACAACATAGCATTTGGAATAATAATATAAGAAATTAGAGCATCTCAGATTGTGTATGTGTGAACACATGTGCACCATGTGAGTGAGCACTCAACATTAAAATATAAATTACGGCAGGGACGCAAGGAAGAGATAACACATCCTCAAGCATGTATTAGACTCTGCTTTAAGGGGGTCACACTTATACACAAAAACAAACTAACTAGCCGCAGGTTGTACTTGGTAAGCAAGTCTTTGAATGCAGTGAACGGATCCCTAGTACATTCACGCATGAACGACATACTACATTACACACATTGATGCACATTGTGCCGTTCATGCAGCAGTGAGCACTATCGAGCTGCCCCCCGAGTGGTGCACAGAGCGAGGACGGCATTAGGTTTTTGAATTTATTTTGCAGTACCACCCTGTGCACATTTTTGTGATAAGCATAGTGTCTTCCATTTTGGTCATGCTTCATTATCCATGCATGTGGTTGACCTGGAGCCTCTACTTCCAGTATGAGCTAATGTTCCCGCTTCCAACAGCCATTCACCAGTCTTTTCTTGGAACTCAAGCCAGGCGGATGCATGTCGCATGGCCTGCAGGGGTTTCAACTTTGTCTTCACTGATCTGTATTTCTGTACGCGTAATTAACTTCTGAAACATTTTTACTTTGCCCCTGCAGCCAGCCTGGCCCTTCTATAAATTCAGAGCTTCACCTTCAGGTTTTCTCTTTTGTAACGTGACTTTGCATATCTTTTTGTGCTGGTTCATGTGAGGCCTCATGCAAGTGTTAAGTGTTTTGTGACACAGTGTTAAATGTAATGTTCAGTATCATTCCTTTTAAGTTTGTGTAGCACCCCGTGCATTTCAGTGCCAAAATATTATATAATAAACACCAAATGGCTCTGGTAATGTGCACGTGGTCATGTTCATTTCTAAGTGTTAAAAGAAGCCCCCCCTGTACTTACATTTGGCATACTCTGTGGCCCAGAATGGAGCAGAAGAATGTGTGTAGGCATTAACATCCAGCCACATGGCGACATCACAACCCAGATAAGAATATCGGCTCACCGCATGGCTACGTGCGAAATCATGGCCTGGTGTCTCGGAACTACCAACTGCACAACTACTTCCATCTACTGAATTGCTAATTTATTAATGTAGATAACAAGATAAAGTTGTAGCTATTTTTAGAATGGAATGAATAGTGGGGAAAATAATATCTTCGCATTCAATGAGTGCAGGAATGAAGTCACATGGGTGTGGGCAAGCCATGTTCGTTTCCTTTTTGAAGTTAACCAGTGAACTTTGCAGGGACAGGAATATCATCTGGCCATTGTTTTGACAGGGTTTCACAGCATAATTGTATTTCTGTGTCTGTAAGTTTGATACATTGATCAGGAAGTGTAAAACTCAGCTTCTCCATTGTATTTTTAAGTGTTAGAAATCTTCATGTTATTTCTTGAATAAAGAAGTTCAAGAATGGCACAAATAGACTGAGTCTGCAATACTCTTCAAGATCATTTGTGTTGTAATTGTAGTTTTGTTTGCCTGCCTACAACCTGAGGCATCTCAGTTGTCATTCCCATAGTTTCCACTACAACGTGGGCTTCAGAGTAAAGGGTTCTGAAAGTATCTGCAGTATGGTCTGGCATTTGCTGAATCTCTTCTTGAAGTAATTCAGCATACTTGACTAAAGATGCAAGGTTGCACTTTTTTACTGTAGGTACATATGTTCACAACCGATAGACAAAGCCAAAAATGTTGCTTACTGTCACAACTGAGAGTAAATATTGGCTACTGTTAAGAGCAGAATATAGCAAAAGTGACTTGCTTGCACTTTCTGGATCACTTTCACTAGAACTTTGTATTTCATCCAGTGCTTCAGACACTGGTCCACATAGTTCCTCGAGGACAAGACGTGAATCCAGGTACTCTACCCACCTAGTGTCACAAACCTTAAAAGTCATGATCTCTTTGCATCTTCATTGAGTTTGTAAATACATATGCTGTTTCGTAACTTCTGCTTGTTTAGGTGATTGCCGGAAGAAACTTTTTATTTCTTTCATTGTAACCAAAATGTTTCTAATAGCTGGTACAGTGCAAGCTCGTGAAAGTACAGAGATTTTCGTATTACGGCTGCACTTCCTATAAATTGTTCACCCATTGCTGCAGCACCATCATAACCTTGCCCCTCAAGAAATTGAGACCTACTCCTAGTGCCTTTAATTCCTCTATTAACATGTTTACTAAAGCTGAACCACAGGTATTGTGAACCAGAACAAATTTCAGAAAACCTTCTAGCTACAAAATCTGCTCATTTTCTTGTGTATTATATTGTGCACATATTGAAAACTGTTCTACTCCACGTATATCTATCATTTCATTAGCCAGTACACTAAAATATTTTGATGCATTTATTTTATCAACAATGTTTGAAGGAATCAATTACCCACACATATTAACAACTTCATTTTGTATATGTGGGCTAAGATATGAAGCATTGTTGTCACAGTTTTCTGAATGCTTTCTAAGTGCCTCATCCCCAATCTCAATCCCGAACCGAATAAGAACTCGGAAATTACTGTCACATTGTGTCATTGATCTCTCCTAGTTCAAGTGACTCATAATCAACATGACCACGTAATGCAATTTCTTGCAGGCTGCAGAAAAAGATTGTCTTAATAACAGGCAATATCTTTTTTCTGTTTTCTAAACTCTGTAATTTTTTTACCTTGGTCAAGTTGTGTGCATACATTGTCAGTCTTTTTTCCAAACAGAGATAAAAAAAAATTCCAGGCTGAAATGCAGGTATTTTTGTAGTAATGACCAGCTTCATGGTGTTGGAGTTCTTCCTTTGCATCTTTCCAGCACACAAAAAGTGAATTTCCAAAGACTGTTAATTTTGCATGTTCTCCTTTCCCAACTTCAAGGTTTTTGGGCGGTTGGGGGGGGGGGGGGGGGGAATCAAAATTTTAGAAAAAGCTGCTTCATTCTCTTTGAGTATGCAAGCCACTGAACTTCAGAAAGCCATTTTTTTAAAACCGTAAATTCCTTTTTCCTTATGGAAATACATATATCACTAGGCACCCACAAATTTTTGGTATGTTATATTTATCATTTTGATTACAACGTTTCCCTAAAAATGAGCCAATATCAACAGAGCTTTGTTTTTCTGTCGGAAGAGCAGGTGATGTATTACAGATAGTATTACTAACATTCTGGATAAGTCTACTCATACCATCACTTGTTTCGGGAACTAATGTTGATTCTACTTCACCCACCTATTTAATTTTTTTCTCTGTATACTGTTCCTCTTTGATATTTTTGCTTTCATTCTTCTCAGAACAAAGTTTCTAATTGTTATATCATGTTATTGTATTAAATAATGCAATATTAAATACCTGGTAGTCTACACATGATTTATTTTCGTAACGATCCACAATTTTTAAGCTTAGTTTAAGGCCCAGCTCACAAACTCCATATGAAAAGGAGGGGGGTTACAAATGTAAAGCCATTTTAACTTTCAAGAGGAAGTGAAAGTTGCAAGTTGAAAGTGACTAAGTATGTGTGTGTCTAACACACACACACACACACACACACACACACACACACATATATATATATATATATATATATATATATATATATATATATATATATATATATATATATATATATATATATATATATTTCCAAAAGTCGCTATTTCCATACAAATTTTCAGGAAACATGAAAAACTATTTTCAGGCTACTATGACATTGACCAACAGTTATGGCCTGGCCCTGTTAAGATGGCATTGCTGGAGAGTCTGTACTTATCTGATATAAATACATCTAAGGAAAATTCTGTAATAAGTGAAAAGAGTTATGGAGTTAGCGACTTTGGGAATTACATAATGGAGAAAGAAAGTTTAGAAATGACAGCATGTGGAGAAAGGTAGTTTTGGAATGACCACTCCAGTAAAGAGTATCGTCATGTCCCCCTCCCCCTCCCCCAGTTGTGTAAAACATATGCGAAAAGAATTATCAGTATTAAAAGGAAATATTGATGAACAACAGAAAATCTACTAAATGCGTAATATAACATAAATATTATAATCTACAGAAAAAACACATGAAATGTTATCATAGAATGTTCACACCAATATTGGCCTGCAACAACAAAACACTGATTGGTACTAAAGATTATGAAAAAAGGAAAATGCATTAAATTCTATAAAACAAACACCTTAGATGTGAAAGTCTTGATCTTGAGAAACATCAGCGTGTTCACAATACACACCTTCTTTTCTGTCCCGAGTTTCATGTTGTATTGAATCGTCAATATGATTGAAGAGGTTTTTGAAAAACTGGCAACGTTCATTTTCATCCCACTTGTCGCCAAAATGACTGGCCAGTAAGGTCTTGATGTCCATAACTTTTGCTGAATTCAGTACCACACCTCTTGGCACAAGTTCAAGAGCGCAGTCAGCAAACCGTTTCCCACTCTTCAGTAGCGACTTACCCTGTTCTATATTTATATTATAGTGGGGTTCTCCGGTGACAATTACCATGCCTGATGATATCTTTTCACTAATGAATCTCTTGACAGATGCAAATTTGAAGTGCCAAAACTTGCAGGTAACTTCAAAACTTGGGGTGCATATTCTTTCCAGTTCTTCACATCACAATCTTCACCTAACTGTACGACCTTTCCAAATTTCTGAAACACTTTCTGATATTGTGTGGGATCGCAAATCACTGGTATCTTTCTTAAGACTTTCTTGATATTACCAAAAACCCTGTCTGAAGGTAAAAAAGAGTGTCTACGAGCAGGAAACATCACTTCAGTACCTTTCACATTTCCTGGAGCTACTTTAGAAAAGAAATAGCAGATCATGGTAATCAGTGCAGAATTACGGTTCTGCCCCCCCCCCCCCCCCACCCATCTAATGGTGTAACAATGTGCCAAATCGGATTCAGTTAAGCAATGCCAAACAGCGGACGATATCGCGTTCGAACCTTTCTTATATTCATGTTCCATCCATGTAAAAAGTGTGATGCTGTTTTCTGTCAACTGTGATTTAGAAGATCCCTGAACGATGGTGAAGTTGTAGGTGTACAACTGCCTGGAGTAATACGCTATTTGATCAGGAACTTTTGGGCTCACCAAATTCTTCTGGCAATCAAACGAGAACTGAATCACTCCTGGTGGTTCTTCATTCAGAATGCTATAAAATGTCTTTCCCCTTAATTTATGGACACTCAGCTCGATCAACAATTCATTTTTCTTGGTCATGTGTGTCTCACATTTTACTTTCTCCTGGAGTGAAATGCATACTGAACATGTGTCCGTAACTGGGGAGCCAAAACCCATATTGTACTCTCTAGCTACAATGTTCCTGAAGGAGGTTTTCTTTGCCTGCTGAGAGCTGGAGGTTGCCTTAGCATTATGCATTCTATATAGTTTACTAATTGACATGTCACCAGGTAAATTATGCCTAGCAAGAGACTTTCCTCGGCAGTAATGGGTCGCTGTACATTTAAGAGATTCTACAAAGCATCGTATGCTTTTCCTTTGCTCTACATGCATGTGTTGAATTTGTGCACCTCCACGTTTCTTGCATGGCATTTTTCTAGTTCACAAATGGTTGCGTGTAATTTTCTGGACCCTATCTTTGGATACATGCAGGATATTAAGAAATGTTGATTGGCATACCTGAACTCGGAATTTGTCTGCTTTGTGTAACTTAACAAAATACTTGATACTTATACCTTTATTATTACCTTTGCCAGAACCACAATGTCTCTTTGGCGAATTAACTGAAACATGCTTCAAAATGAATGAATCTTGGTCTATTTTATTCAGTGAAGAGTAAAAATTGGAGTGAAAAACCTGGATATCCTTCATTGTCTGTCTTCTGCATTTTAATGTTTTACCATTATGTTTGCATGCTGGGTATGCCGGTGGTTCCATGGGAGAGTGCCTGTAAAAAGACAGAGGACTGCACTCTACATCACACTGCAATAATGCATAATGAACTGGTATGAACATAACCTCATTGTAGCAACACTCATACATACCTTGTAATTTTCTTAATTGTTTTATCCCATTTACTGGGATCACTCGTTCTTTTTCGTCCGTGCTCTACAGGAGATGGTGTTACAGTTTTCTCACAATTTAGTTCACTTAAATGTTGTTTTAATCACGTCAGGGACATCAATAACAACACAAAGCATTCAGCACGATAATGGGACATAGAAGATCACATCACTTTACTGCCATACATTACATTCCTGAATGTTCTCAAGTTGAGAACATTTTCGAAAATCTTAAGTTCTTTACATTACCACTGAAGTGAAGTTTTCTTTTAACAACGCTGAAGCATGATTGTAGTTATGAAAAAGGAGTCTGGGAGAAGCAATGAAGTTTAAATCATAGGCAGAATGAAAACTATGGCAGAGAGTTGCAGGTCTAAGGCTGGACCATGGCTAGGACTCTGCTGCTTACTTCTACGAAGTAATGGATTCGTCAAATTACTTGGAGTACTTGGGATACTGAGGTTAGCTGAATTACTAAAAAATCAGGTGAATTACTCAAAACATCAGTTGATTTCCTGGAAACGTCACGCAGATTACTAGAACTCACTTTAAACACAAATCAAATCTGAATTATTAAAAGCATAGGTCATTAACAGAGTTGGGGGGGGGGGGGGGGAGATAAATTAAACCAAAAGTGAGGTGCACACCATTTATGTGGGAAGATTATTGAAAGACATGGTTGGCCGCTGTCTTCTGTACGCACTACACAACCAAACTATATTAGAAAAAATTAGAAGAAATTCTTTCAGCGACTACATGTTGATGGTGTTGAAGTTCAAGAAATGAGTTTCACTTGTGTTCCACACCAGTAGTTCAGTAAGAATGCAATATGGTGGGATGCACGCTGGTATAGTGTACTGGCTGGTGGCAGGCATTTTAGTGGAGGGGAAACAAAACATAGTTAAAAGTCTGCCACTTAACAGCGCTGGGGGTACCTCTAAGGCATAGGTATAAGATCAGTTTGATTATTACAATCGCCAGTAGATGGGACATGGAGGTCGAGAACGGGATGGTGATAGCTGCTCAGGGGGTGAAGGAGGGAGGCATGAATGGGATGTGTCTGCAATTCTTACATACAAAAAACTGCCAAGGTGCACTGCTAAGTAGGCTCTTGAAGCGTGAGAGAAGCCGGCACACTGGGCCGTTATTAGCCTAAATGGAATGCGTAGAACATGACTTAAAGTGTGCAGACAGGTACAGCGGTGAGATAACCCTGTTTGGCTGGTGTGGGAAGCTTGCAGAGTCTAAAGACTGCTGCAGGCGGCAGAGCTATGAGTTTCAAAACAGTATTTTAGTGTGAAAAAAAATTCCCAACAAATTCTAATTTTGATTCTAGCAACTTAAAATTCCTTCAAATAAATGTATTTGCCGTTCAAATACAATATAAAATAATTATAATAATGCCGGAAAATAAAAATTTCCCTAAAGGCGGCACACATTACATTGCACTATGAAGAATGTGAGGCTAGTGACTGAGACCTTGTGCTGGACCAACAAAACAATACAGCCGAGAAAATGGCTGGCGGAAGAATAACCTACCGCTGTTGCTGCCGACATTGTTATAATCTGCTTCATTCCTTTGCACATCTTTGTGTGCATGTCACATGAAGTCCCACCCAACTGAGGAGACCTTTGTCCACTGGACAGCCCATCTCCTTATCCACAGCGGTACTCGACATGCTGCTTTACCTTGAAAGGACAAGTTACTAGTGAATGGGAAGCAATCTAAGTGACATCATCTGAGGAGTGTAAAATTTAGTTGCTTAGCCAACAGAGCACTGGATTAATAAAGAGTACCACATACTCTGTCATCAGGGAATAAGTATTACTTATACATTCATTTATTGTTTTATTTTTTTATTTTATTTATTTATTTTTTTATTTTTTTTTTATTTTTGTTATCTTGAAATATTTTATTTTCATTTCAGGGGAGGATATGTCCTGATATCCCCCCCCCCCCCAACTACGCCTTTGACTAGTGAACTGTTACATTTGGCATCATTTTGACTTATTCTCTGGCACCTGGTAGATGTAACTGGCTGTAAAGAGGAATCTTTCTCTCTTCCTTAAAGGTGATGTCATGCAGTGAAAAGTGCATATTATGCGGTAGTGAATATCTGCTTTTAGTTCGCGAGCACTGACTATGGATACGTGTACTTAATTTTCCATTGTATCTTCTTATTGGGTAGGTGCATTTACCAGAAGTTTTGTTTTACGTTTTAAACATGTTTTTTTTTTCGTCTTCCTCTTTGGCTGGCTCGCTGCAAATCATGGGTCCCTTTCCTCGGCTTCCATGTACTGAATCCGACGTCAATTCTGTTATCCAATGTGTCCGAGTCTATGAGATTGTTTTCGCCAGCATGGCTACTATCTGTGGCTCAACACAAGACCAGTTTCACTCTGTTTTCCAAACCTTTTATTTCATCATGTTCAGAACTCTTTATGTAGGGAGCTTACAAGTCTTTAAAATCAAGAAAAAAATTGTTTTTTAAATTTTTTTTTAAGAATAAAGAAAATATTTTCAGACTGGCAATATGCAATTGTGATCAAAAGAGTATTATTAAATACCAGTAATTAATTAATGTAAGGACTCCAAGTTTACTTATATACTGAATTTGCCAGTTTTCTATTTTCTTAATAAGTGTTGTGATAAGGTCACATCTTTTTGCCTGCACATGCAGAAAGGAACAGCTCAAGAGGAGACTCTCACTCGCATTTGTGTAATCAGCAGCGCCAACTTACCACATTCAATGTGTCCTCCTCTCTCTCATTGCCTCATCACAGGACAAGCAATTTGAATCTTATTGGGAGAGAATTATAAATAGTTGTTTCCAGTGCTGGTGCATTCATGAACGCTTGTGATGGAGGGAGAAGGATGCTTTTAGGGATATATAGTTGGGATGGCACACCAGGTCGGGGTAGTCACTGCCTATTCATGAGCTTGGCGAGATAAGTATTGTCAATTTCAATTTGTATATTTTTTAATCAGGAGTTAATTATCCAATATCAATTTTAATGTGATTTTTTAATATTTCTAGTCACTCTTGATTTGATGTTAAAATTAATTAAGTATTAGTCAGAGCAAACAGAAAACTAGATTGAAAAAAACTGTAAATGTTAGTATTTTATACCATATTTTAAATAATTGTGGAAAGCCAGTTAATTGCTTTTCCAATATAAAGAAAAATATTGTTGTTTAATAGCCATATTGGCTTCAATGCACTATGATAATATCTTAATTGATATATCTTGCAATAATGTATTTTGAGTTTTTTCATTCTCGCTATACTAACCCTTAATTTCATTGTGTTTTTTGGAAAACAAATATTTAAGATATAATTCACAAAATGAACATACACTATGAGATAAATCTATCCGACTTGAAAATGAAGTACAAGTTTGGGCCACCCTCCATCGGAACACTAGCAGTCAGTATGGTGTTGGCCCACCCTTAGTATTGATGACAGCTTGCACTCTGGCAGGTATACTTTCAATCAGGTGGCGGAAGGTTTCTTGGGGAACATCAATCCATTCCTCACAGAGTGCTATAATCAGAAGAGGTATCAATGTTAGTCGGTGTAGTCTAGGATGAAGTCAGTATTTCAAAACATCCCAGAGATGTTCTTTCAGATTCAAATCAGGACCCTGTGCAAGACAGTCCATTAGTGGGATTTTGTATGGATGTTTGCACACTCATGTTGAAAGAAACAATGTTATCCCTGAACTGGTCTTTGATGGTAGGCAACATAAATGCTGTTAAAATATCAATGTAAATTTGTGCCTTGATAGTGCCACGTAAACCAACAAGAGGGCCAAGCCCCCTCCAGGAGAAACATGACCACACTGTAAGCCTGCCATCTCCGAATTTCATAATTGACTCTATACATGCTGGTAAATGTTGTTCACTTGGCATTTGCCACACCCACACTCTACCATCAGATCGCTACATTGTATACTGTGATTCATCACACCACACAATGGTTTTCCACTGTTCTATTGCCCAGTTTCGATGCTCATTACACTCTGCAAGGCAGCATTTGGTATTTGCCTGTCTGATGTGTGGCTTATGGGCAGCTGCTCGGCCATGGAAACCAACTTTCCGCACCTCATATCAAACAGTTGTGGTGCTAAGAATAGATCCTGATGCAGGTTACAATTCTTGTGTGGTGGTGATGGATGATTGACGAATACGCTGTAAAAAACCTCTTCAACACTTGACAGTAACTGGCTGTCAACAAGGTAGGTCAGCCATCATGCTTTTGGGTTGTACACGTCCTTCACTTTTTCACTTCACTATAACATCTTAAACAGTGTACCTAGGGATATTCAGGAGGGTGGAAATCTCGCACATGGACTTCTTACAAAAGTAGCACCCGACCACCTGACCAAGTTGAATGTCTGTGAGTTCCTCACACCATCCCATTCCGCTATCTCATACTGCCTGCTGACTACTGCAAACACTGATCATGTGTTCAGTACTGTGTCGTCCTGTATGTTAAATAAACTTTACGTGGAGTATCCGGATTCTTTTAATCACATAGTGTAGGTTCTGCGTTATTAAACACTGTCTGTTTTTTTTCCTTCCTAAGCTAGTAAATTTGAAAAGGTATTAAATCAGTGGATCTTTGGTTTGATGAGCGAGAGCACATTTTGGGCGCCTTGTTGTGTGTGGGTGCCCTCTGGGTCTTCCTGTGAGAGCTCCTGGGAGCACCTAGCTGCTACCACCACAGTATTGTAAAATCATAATTTTGTGTTAACTTATTTTGTTAAAATACAAGGTCACAAATCCATCAATTCCTATGTTTTCATTTTCCACACCTTTTTTTAAAACTTGATCATACATACTCTGGTTTTTATTGATATAATTAAGTTTTAGTAATATCTTGTTTTAGTGTTTTGTGTCGCCTTGTCCAGCACACAGCTTCATCAATCTTCAAAGTAATGTTTGGTAGCAATTTGTATAGGTATTGTGGTGTATACCACTGTTGCGTAAATGTAATAAATAAAAATACGTAACTACTGTATTTACTCGTTACCATTTTGAAGAATGAGTAAAAATATAAGTCAGATTAACATTACAGTTATCTACTGTGACTTGGGCTAAGCTCCCCTGTGAAGATAGTTGGAGCATAGTGTGTAAAATAATTATCACTCTGTCAAAAATACAATATTGATTGGAGTTTTTATGACCAGATTAATATTGATCTAGGCTTCTGGGTTTAAACTATTTCTGTTATAGAGTTACTACCAATATTTTGGTATGTCTTAGTGAAACCATCTTCTTCAGATGTACTGTGATTGCCAACACAGATAGTATACAGGATGTCCCGCGACTCAACCGACACACTTCAGCAGCATGTTATACAGATCATTGGCAACAAAAAATTTCATATACACAAGTAAGCTATGCAGCCCCATTTCAGAGTTACAGGGATGTAAATGTAATAAAAACACACATTGGAATTACTGAATATCGCTAATGCAATTGACTACATTCATTTTGTAAATCACACACAAGCTGTTCAAAATGTGTCCAATCTGACAGTAAGCAGACACTGCTATGAGGCTGGCGTGGCCAGTCTTTGTTAGTGTGCTGAGGCGAGTGGTTGTGCAACAATGCCAGGAATGTTTACACATGCGCAGACATGGTGTTAATTTATTGATACTGTGATGGATATGGGTGTGGTGTAGCAGCTAAGTATCCATGCAGGTAGGCCAGTCCCATGGCCAGCGTGCTCTCCAGGCCTCTCCCCATTGGACTTTTTCTTCTGGGGCCACCTGAAGAGTAGGGTTTACAGTGGACGGCGACCAGACACATGAGACCAGTTGCTACAGGCGATAACCGACACCATTAATCAACTCAGACATGAACTTGCAGACATGCAGTGGGCACACACCATGGTAGGCTACAACATATCGCAGCCTGCTTACAGTCAGATAGTGAACATTTTGTGAACAGCTCGTGTGAGACATTCAACATGAATGTAGTCAGTTGCATTACAGATATTCAGTAATTCCAATTTGTGTTTTTATTGCATTTACATCCCTGTAACTCTGAAATGGGGCTGCATAGCCTATTTGTGTATATGACATTTTTTTTGTTGCCAATGACTTGTATAACACGCTACTGAAGTATGTCGGTTGAGTCGCAGAACACCCTACACAGTACATGAATACCCGAACAAGACATTGAAAACGGCTGTGACAAAACATGCTGAAAAATTGAGAGAAATTCCCCCAAAAAGAGATCAGTCTAGAATCCTAAATCAGTATGTTGAAACTTGATATACACAACTTATCCCCGTAGGATGTATATTTCTGTAAACTGCAAAGGAGAAATCACAAAAACCAAATAATAAAGATTGCTATATGAACATAAATAAAAAAAGTAAGCCTCACAATTATATAGAGAATAATTCTATTGTTGTTGAAAGTTTACTTTTATAAGAGCCTGGATATTTTAAAAAATTGCAAACCCTTGTGGTGGTTGAAAGTTCAACACCATTTCCCTTACGTACTATTCCAGCTCCACAATTACCATGGATGACACCAAATTTGTACATTTATGTCATCTAAACTTTTCAATATTTGTTGAGTATGGTACTGCAATTACATGTGGATCATTTTTCAAGGGATAATTTAAGAATGTTAACTCAGTTTTTCAAATAATTATACCCATGTTTTGTCTATAGATTCAGGTTCCATTTGATACATACTTCCAAGTAGAATCACTGCAGAAGTTTCATCATGTGGTGACAATGGAAGAATTCATGAAGAATATTGCACCTGAGATATGGCTACCAGAAAGAAGAATAGGTATGTATCAACTGCAATGTAAAATTTTAGCATTTACATTTCCTGCTTTGCTTGAAAAGCTCTGTATTGCATTACAGTACAAATAAATGATGCAATTAGTACAATACATAACAACAACAGCATTAATAATAATGACAATTTTCGCAATTGGGCCGATGTCTGGTGATAAATACTTCCTCTCCTCACACTACCTCCTGTTGTGAAACATTCCTGAACTCTTTATACAGCTCCTCACAGTTACCAAATCCTTGTGTAACACATTCCACTCTCTCACTGTCCTCGCTTACATAAACTGCCATCCCTTCTCCATTTTCCTCCCGACCCTCTGAATCTGTACCCTCTGGTTTACTTGCATTCACAATGTAATCAAGCATCATCTTTTTCATACCAACCTCCCATGGTGCAGTCAGTTGGTGCGCCACCGATCTGGGGTGCGGGAGGCTCTGGGTTCGGATCCTGGGTAAGGCATGGATGTTAATTTACATTAGATTTTAAGTTAGTCTGTAAACCATCCCCTGTTAAGCTTTAAAGCATAAAACCGGGGGATGTTAAAAGCCCAATACAATACAATATTTTTCGTAATGTATGCAGTGACATAGTACATGAGGGGAGGGGGGTATCCGCTAGCTGCGGACACTACTAGCCCAGCCATCAAAATGAGTGTATACGCTGCTGCTACCACCAACTGCCATGATACATTGAACGGTGGTGACTTGACCCTGTCCACACCATTCGAGTATGCAGCAGATATTGTGCCTTACCACTATATAACGATGCACACAATAAACCAGGTACTTTTCATACTCGTGACATTTCTATGTAGAAAGACTGGAATACGTATACTGGCAAAAATTCCGCAAGATGCCCACTACAACTGTCCACTCCTTATCCCTCAGTGTATTAATTCATCTGTTGATCACCACAATCGACTGTCACCCCTACCCTGGTGGTCTATATATCCAACAATATAACATCTGTATGTCCCACCCATAAAATTAATTTTCCATCACTTTAGCATTTTCACTGGTCCATTCTACAGACCCCTTCAATCCCTCTCTCAGACACACCATTTTATCTCCCTCTATCCCATCCCGTACACTTCTGAAGATTGTAAACCTTATCCTACCGATTATAAGAAACTTGATGGTGAGGATAGCTATGAAGATCAGATAAATGGTGATGTAATAAATGAAATGAAATTGCCTTCCTCATTACCAGTTTTCCGGATGGCATTAGTGTTTCGAAACACCCATAAATGAACCATTTCAAAATTTAATAAAAATCATATAAACAACTAATTCTATTGGAAAAAAAAATTTCTCACAAGCTTCCACCAAGGTTTTGTGTCAAACATATAACACTGCAACTTCTGTTAAAATAAGTCCTATAAATTTTTTGTGCATTCATGTCACTGGAGTTTATTTTCACTGTTGATACTATCACATCTGTGTACAAACAGCAATAAAACTATGTATTTGTGCTACAAATAGTTGTGTGTTTTGTGTCATATACAAAGTACTATTGCTACATCTGAAAGTCTCATTTTTGGCATAAGTTGTGTACTTACAGGTTATATGTGTTCTTGTATAATCTTTTTAACAACCTTGTTATCTCTAAAATACCCACAGTAATCATCCAATTCTAGCCTGCTGTTTACTCTTTAAAATTCCTGAGAAGACAATCTAGCTACATGTAAATATACTAAATATGTTGTACATTAACTCTGCTGTTCCCCATCACAAATATTACAATACAGAAAATATTGTAGCAACACATTTGACTTCAGATGAGAGATTACATAAGCAGGCTTTTATGGAGGAAATTAACTGCAACCTAAAAATTGCCAAACCATTTTTTAAATGGAAAGGTGTTACACAATTTGGAATTTGACTGGACAGTAAGCTAATGATGACCTGATAGCTGTCACACATTCTGTTTGTGATGTATTGCCTACCTCTCAAGAGACTCACCTTCTGTTTTGAGGATTTCTCAAAAACAATTCACCTGAACATATTCTGACAAGATGACCTTTTCTATTAATTTTAATGTGCTAATTTATAATTTTTATTAAATTGTTTACAGATGAGCATTACAAACTTTCGTGCAAACATAGGGCACCTAAGGGAAACATACATATATTTTCGGTGTGTACTTTGGTAAAAAATAACTTGCTAGAGTTTGTTGTGTTGTTCAAAAATACACTATAGAAACAGTTATGTATGGAAGGTCAAGACCTCTTATTACTTTGAAATGTACACATGACTATGGCGTCAGCTAACAGCCATCGGCGCTAGAGCCCATGACGGTGCTCACATGTGACGTGTACTGCATATGTGCAAAGAGGCCGATAATTTTGAACTTTCCTATAAATGTTAATTTCAGGGTAAAATGTGTTATATTGTCTTTACAGTGTTTAATATGTCTTAAAATGTTTTAAAGTGCTTGTACTAATTTTAATTGTTTAGTTATGAATATTCAAAGTGCCTGTGGTGCCGAGATTAAGAACACTAATATTCTGGCATGAACACCATCACAAAGAGACATTGAAATGAAATTCGTAACAAAATTATAGAAATGTAAATCAATGTCTAATTTAATTTGTGCAATTTTTTTTCACTGTAAAATATTTCACTCTGTGTGCATAGCACTTCCGCTTATGTGAACCCCGTAGGCGGCCATGATAGGTCCGTGCAATGCTTGTATCTGGACAGTCTGTCGAGGAGAGCTGGCGAGGTAAGACACTGTGCACTACAACTTTTGTTCACTGATTTAGGTTTCCATAGTTAATGTAGTTTACCGGTTAATCTTTGCTTGCGTACATTTTTGCCAGACATTTTCCCCAGCATTATGCTCCCGCTTTACTAATTTCTTACGCCCTTGTGGCATTTTTAACTTAATCGAGGAGAAGGAGGAGAAAGATGTCAAGAGGTCATGCGACCCGCACATTTTGAATCAGATGCCATCTGCCTATGTTTATGGCATTTCATTGTAACTTCTGCATAATTGCTACATGCAATTTTAACAGCTTTATTTTTCTATATGTATTAAGGGTAATTTTCGTGTTTGAATATTTTACGGCAACTTCACGTATAACCACGTGGCCGACTGAAGCCAAGTCTTTGTATACGCCATCATTGCATTTTAAGAGCTTATTTATATAACATTGTATGTGCAATCATTTATTTCAGGATTTGATGTATTTTTCATTCCGGTTTAATGTATTTTTCACGTAAATTGATGCTTTTTATACTTGACCACGTGGTCACTGTAATGTTATATTTTACCGCCATCAGACATGTTACAAGCCTGTAACAACGCTAATCGTAAAGAGAACCATTTGCCAAACACGAATAATATTTCATCTGAATTTAGTTTGCCGTTTCCACGCAGAAATATTCCAATTTCACCTGCACCACGTGGTCTGCTACGAACTTCATCCAGCTGCATCCGCGCCACCTAAGCTTGTTTTCACACATGTGTGTTTATTGTGAATATTCATCTCGTGTCCCATCTTATTTCATGTATCATTCAAGTGTCTATGTAATTACTGTACAGTACAATTATTCCCATCCTAGCCGGCTCTGTGTATAGGCTGTCACCACACTATCCATGTGCTGGAGGGTGAGCCCCAACGAGTTCGCGTTAGTGATGCCAAGTAATCACTTGTGTTAATGTGTATTAAGGGTATTCATTTGTAATTCACAGTGTCCTGTCTTCAGGGAAAAAACCGTTAATCCACCCTAGCGGCTGTTGGCCCTCTTCCCTTGTGAAGTCTGTGCTTTCACGCACCTCGGTGAGATCATCCATTTAGGCGTGCGCTAGATTAATTACGGGTTGGGGAGCACCCAAGCAGAATTTTCTAGTCATGACCGAGATAATCATTTTATTGGCACTTTGATGTGTATAAACAATATCAATAAAAACAAGTCTACAGTGAACTTAATTTTTTATTCAGTAGTGACAGTGCCCTAGCCACATATGTTTTATCTATTGTTTATTTCAGTGATTTTATTAAAAATTTAGTATTGCCAATGTGTTTGTAAGTACACACGGGTGAGACGGACACACAGAACCCACGACATCCCTGAGAACCCTGAGTCTCAATAATGCGGCGATTGGGAAGCACCGCTGGTGCCCAAATTACCAGTAAGTATTTGTGTCATCGTTCGTCTCGTGTCTCGCCCGACTGCGTCAACTGTAACCAAGATGCAAACAATGCACCAAACATTTTTGAGGACTTTTATACAAATGGAACTAAGTGCTGTTAAGTGAGAACCTAAAATGAGATCCTCAAAGTAGTCTCTGTAAGAAATGCTTGTGTAATTTTAAGTATAAATAATTGTTTTTATCTTACAATTAACATTTGTATTTCACTGTTGTCATACCTTTATAAGTAATAAGGATTGGCTGAATCCCTTTAAAGGAATTAATTTTCATTTAACTTTAAAAGAAAACACTATTAGGCCATAATTGATTTCATTAATCTGTTGTAATATTATTGTAGATAGAAATCACCTTACAATATTACATTATCTTCACAAAACATGATCTGTTGAGAAGTAATTATAATTCCCGATGCATTTTGTGTCATTTTCAATTGTATTGATACAGTCATGTTTCTAATAGAAATCAACTTATGTTGGTCTGATGGCCTCCCTCTGTTTGCATGTTAGTTACTTGTTTTCATTTGATGGATAAATATCTTGCATCTTGTAACACGTTACTGTACTGTTCTCTCGTTGTAGATCTCAGTAAACACCAACGAACTAGCTCAGCGTGAGTGGGAGACTTTGACTACGTAATAATGAAAGTTTGTTGATACCAGGATTGCCAATAAATAAAAGAAGAAATTAAATGTTTACTGGAGATTTATTGTCGTCTCGGCAAAACAAACTATTGACACTTTCAGCTGACGAACAAACAAAAAAAACAAGACAAAATGACAGCGTTCATAAAACAAAACTTCTCACTTCGAGAGTTACGAAGACAAGAGAAAATCGCTACTTTTCTCTCCCGGCGCCCTGTTGACTCCTTGCACCGACGGAAAATAAATTTAATAGTTATTTGAAATGTCTGAAATAAAAAAGGTTAAAGTCGCAGCCGCTGGTCGGTGCAAGTAACATGATCACTCATTGCAGGCTGTCCGACTGACAGCTGACAAATGATTGCGCTGCTTCGAACTGTTGTGATGCCCGAGAAAGGTCGTGCTTCCTTATATATTGGTAGACAGTTTCCTCATTGAAAACATATTGTTTTAGAGCAGTCGGTCACGTCAGCCAAAGGTGACCTCTTGTTATTTTCCTCGTTTCACCATGTTGTGTCTTGCAGTGGTGATGTTTTTAGTTTACTAACCCAGTGAAAAGGAAAAGATACGCTATCATCCTATGACATCTGTTACTACTGATGAAATGAGGAAAGAAAAATAACAAATTTGGAAAAACGAAAATATATGAAATACAAACAAGTTGTCATTGCCAACGACCTTCCAAATATTACATGAATTACTATCCGTGACTGAAATATAAACAATTGAAATACTTCCTGAATACACTAATTTTTTATTTATATATATATAAAAGTACATCTAGCTGCAATGCTACAATCTCTCCAGTTTAATTGTCTGAATTTTGAATCAGTTGAATTTTTCTTCCTTCCGGAACTGTCTCTTTGTTGTTCAGTTTTTTGGATTCTTTGGTCCCTTCAAAGTTATCTTCCTTCATTTGTGACACTATAGATTTTATATTTTTGCAAAATCTTTTCATTAATCTCTCATCTTATACAATTCTTAATTTTCCAGAACTGATTCCACATGGTTGTTGACTTGTGAAGTAAAATGAATTAGTAAAAATACATTGATAAAAGCTTGATATTACAAAACATAATGATCACGTAAATAGCTGTGTTGTAAAATTGGGTATTTCCAAGTGACAGAATTCAGGTTCTCTAGATTAGTATGTGATGGCAGTTCTGGAAATAGATCTCGTTTGTTCGAACATGAGTAATGATGTGCTCTGTCAAGCCACTTCCTGGGCACTTTTCCCTGCACAACCTTTTTCCCCAAACATAAAAGAAATATTTGTATACATTTCCACTGCTGAGGTTTATGATAGAAGTAGTGTTTTCTGCCATGTTTCTTCTCTTTTATTTTCGTGTACAGTGCACCTATCACATTTCATTGACTCATTCGTATGTAAATCTTCCTGATCTTTGGTCATCATACTTCAAACCAATCATACGAGATAAGTTTAGTTCATATTAATAATGCCTTATTTTCATTTTAGAGCAGAAATTTAAAACACTGAATGCCTGTGAACAGAACCAACCATCAAACGTCATATGGTTATCTTGACGCCGTCAGGTGAGACACAAGACGAACGATGACACAAATACTTACTGGTAATTTGGGCACCAGCGGTGCTTCCCAATCACCGCACTATTGAGACTCAGTGTTCTCAGGGATGTTGTGGGTTCTGTATGTCCGTCTCACCCGTGTGTATTTACAAACATGTAGGCAATACTAAACTTTTATTAAAATCACTGAAATAAGAAATTGATAAAACACATGTTGCTAGGACACTGTCACTACTGAATAAAAAAAATTGAGTTCACTGTAGACTTGATTTTATTGATATTGTTCATACACATCAACGTGCCAATGAAATGGTTATCTCGGTCATGACTAACCAATTCCGCTTGGGTGCTCCCCAACCTGTAATTAATCTAGCACACGCCTAAATGGATGATCTCATCGACGTGCGTGAAAGCACAGCTTTCACAAGGGAAGAGGGCTGACAGCCGCTAGGGTGGACTAACGGTTTTTCCCGTGAAGACAGGACACTGTTAATTACAAATGAAAACCCTTAATACACATTAACACGTGTGATTACTCAGCATCACTAACACAAACTCGTCGGGGTTCGCCCTCCAGCACGTGGTTAGTGTGGTGATGGCCTATACACAGAGCCGGCTAGGACGGGAATAATTGCACCATACACTAATTACACAATTACATATACCCTTGAATGATACATGAAATAAAATGGGACACGATATGAATATTCACAATAAACACGCACATGTGTGAAAACAAGCTTAGGTGGCGCAGATGCCGCTGGATGAAGTTCATAGCAGACCACGTGGTGCAGGTGAAATTGGAATATTTCTGCGTGGAAATGGCAAACTAAATTCAGATAAAATATTATTCATGTTGAGCAAGTGATTCTCTGTACGATTAACTTTGTTACAGGCTTGTAACCTGCCTGTTTGGTGGTGAAATCAAACATTACTGTGACCGTGTGGTCAAGTACAAAAAGCATCAATTTACATGAAAAAATACATTAAACCCTGAATGAAAAATACATAGAACCCTGAAATAAATTATTGTACTGACGATGTTATACAAATAAGCTCTTAAAACGCAATGATGGCGTATACAAAGACTTGGCTTCAGTCAGCCACATGGTTATACGTGATGTTGCCGTAAAATATTCAAACACGAAAATTACCCTTAAATACATACAGAAAAATAAAGCTATTAAAAATGTGTGTAACAATAACACAGAAGTTACACTGAAATGCCATAAAAATAGGCAAATGGTGTCTGATTCAAAATGTGCGGGTCGCGTGACCTCTCCAACATCTTTCTCCTCCTTCTCCTCGATTAAGTAAAAAATTCCACAAGGGCGTAAGAAATTACTAAAGCGGAAGCATAATGCTGGCGAAAATGTCTGGCAAAAACGTATGCAAGCAAAGATTAACCGGTAAACTACATTAACTATGGAAACCTAAATCAATGAATAAAAGTTGTAGTGCACACGTGACAGAGTCTTACCTCGCCAACTCTCCTCGACAGACTGTCCAGATACAAGTGTCACACGGATCTATCATGGCCACCTACGAGGTTCACATAAGCGGAAGTGCTATGCACGCCGAGTGAAATATTTTATGTTGAAAATAAAATGATGCAAATTAGATTAGATATGTTTTACATTTCTATAATTTTGTTACAAATTTCAATATTATTTTAATGTGTCTTTGTGATGGCGTTCATGCCAGATTATTAAGTGTTCTTAATCTCTGCGCTGCGGGCACTTTGAATGTTCATAACCAAACAATTAAAATTAGTACAAGCATTTTAAATCATTTTAAGACACATTAAACACTTTAAAGACAATATAACACATTTAACCCTGAAATTAACATTTATAGGAAAGTTAAAATTATCGGCCTCTTTGCGCACGTGCGGGACACATGACACTTGAGCACCGTCATGGGCTGTAGCGCCGCTGGCTGTTAATCGGCGTCAATCTTCAGATAAAAGAACAAATGATTGTAAAAATAGAACAAATGACTGTAAAATTTGTGGTGGTGATTTTAAATCATAGAGGGATGCACAGTCTAAATGATGGTTGGTTCTGTTTAAATAAAACATGCAAATTTCAAGAGTTCACATGTGGCCATATCACAGAAATGTAAACAGCATCACTTAGTTCCTTTTATATAAATTTGTCCATTTGAGATCATTCATTGTGAAAACAAAATGCATTCTGAACATAACTTGTATCTCCCGTGAAAATATTGATGTGAATCTCTATCTGAGTAGAAAATGTCATGTTTTTCTCTCCTCCTCAAGTTATGTCATAAGTAAATTTCAACTATTAAGTTTGATGTCATATGAATCACTTTGTAAAGGGAAGTTGTTTTCATATGTTTTAGCTTTTTGTTATACTGCTCGTGGGAACACCAAGGCTTGCAACCCTAAAGAGGGTAATCCTTTTGGACCATTTTGGGATACATACAATGTGGACTTTGTGGGTTCCGAGTTCTATGGTCCACTTCACTATGATATACATCATCACGACATGGCAGCCAAGTGGAACAACAAGTACTCTCCAAAGGAATGGCCTGGTATGTACAGCTGCTTATCATGAGGGTATTCACAGATTTGTCCAAGGCTGATAAATAAAGTGAAATAATCAATGAGAGATGTTGGGGAGAATGCAAATAAATGTTAGGTGTAACATTCAAAACAAATTTTTATGCTATGGTTTTCTTAATTAAAGAATCATTTACTTATTTATGTTGACAGTGGTTTATGTTAGCTGAAATGAGTTACAGATGATGTTTCATGAAATACCATTATAATAAGATTATCCCAAGAATCAAGCATTGTGTCATTGTGTACGAGTACCTTGTGTAGACAAAGCAAGTTGAGACGACCACCTATCCAAGCAGATATTTATCTTGTATTTGTGCACCCTGTAAAGATGAAATTTTTTTATGGAAATGGGGATATAACAGAAAAACCTCAGTTTAGTAAGATTGTTACCTCATCTAAAAGAAATCCCATGCAACATGTTTGTTTAGGCTTGTCCATTATAGAGCTATCTAGAGAATTGCAGTGAGAAAACTGACAGGGGCCATGAGAATATCTTTGAAGAAAATATTGTTTATATCATAAAACTGACATATTTTTCTTTCTGATATGTGAAATATCATAAGTTCCATTGTGTATTTTAAACTTTCAGTCAAACTATTATTACATCTTATCAGTTTGGTGATGGCACTACTGCTTTCAGCTCCCTGGCCAATGTGTTCTATGTGTGGGACTGTGACACTCCTTGTAATCAATTTTTTCACACCAATTTTTCAGTCAACTACATTTGAGCAGTTATACCAAGACTTCACTCAGTTTCTTATTTCACACAAAACTCTCATTGGCATAAAATTCAGGATCCCGTTGTAGTAATGCAAAAAATGGCATTCACAAATAAACAAAAAACTTACTGCATTTTAGAATTTGCTAAATGTGAGTTGGTTGTGATTGTACAAAGAAGATTTCAAATGAAATATCAAACAGCAGCACCTACAGACAAGAGACTGCACGCAAGATACAACAGGTTCAAGGACACAGGATGTGTGTGTGATGCAAAACAAACTGGCCAGCCAGGACCATCTGTTGAAATGGTAAACCGTGTGTGAGAAACATTTGCTGTAATCCCTAAGGAGTTGGCACGTCGCGCAAGTCTGCAATTTCAGATGTTGCAGCCAACTGTGTGGTGTATTTTATATAAACATCTTCACATGAAATCGTACATGCTGTGTATCTCTGTGTGCTTAATGACTAGCAAGTCACAACTGTGGGTTCATGCAAAAACTGCAGTTAACTGCTGAACTGACGGGAGATGTAATACCTACACCGTGATAAATGGCTTAAAATTCTTTGTCTTCTCCCTGCCATTCTGGTAAATATCAGCTCATTCACCAACTCGATCTCTGGCTGCTGAAGGTGGCATCCCCTATCTCCAAGACCACTGGGCCATTACTTATATTAATGGTTAATGCTTAGCACAGGCACGTCGAAAGCAAATGTTTCATGGGAGAGCAAAGTCAAGTATGCAGTCACTTTTCTCTCCTTGATTAGCTTGTAAGGTTTTAACATATCTGTTGGTGTGCACTCCTGTGCACGTATTGTAGTAACAGCAGCCAAGGCCACCCACAAAGGGTTTGTTAATGTGTTTGTGTTACTGTGTACTACTGTGCAATTTATTGGTACTAGTAATACGAAATTCCATCCAAATTTATTCAATATTTTCAAATTTTTGTTCAAACATAGGAAAATGCTTTTGATTTACCACTGTTACCTCTAAGTATAAACTCACTATACATGTAAAGCAGTGTATGTTAATTAAATCATTCTCGCCAAGCATTAAAACAACCAAGTGTAAAAGCAATGTAAAAAAGTCTGGCTTGATGGGAGTGCATGGCAAAACAACTACATAAAAATCTTAAAATTAACACGAGCCCGTTTGACTTTTATCTTGTGCCCTTGGGCCTATCTCTGGTGCACTTAACACAAGGTGCAGTGTTAACATGTCGAGAGAATTCATTATTCACACTTATTTACATTTTCTTATTCATTAAGCATATGAAATTGCTTACAAATTTCAACTCTTGCAAATAAATAATATAGACATTTATGTTTGTGTGACTGGCATCAAATTTTGGATAAACCACAGAATTATTCGTAGTTAGTTCTAGATTGGAATATTGTTCTGTTATATGGAACCGTATAACTTCTATGGACTCTAAAAGATTGGAAATATTTTTAAAAATGTATTTAAATTAGTAAACACAAGATTTCCAACTAAATTAAATTTTAATTATGAAATGGTATTGAACAGATTTAACACACAACCCCTTAAAGTGTGTTGTGACATTAATGATGCTCTTTTTTTTATAACTATTTTTAACTAATAGATTTTATCATATGTTAATTGTTTGGTCATAAAAATAAACTAGTGGGAATTAAGATCACAAGTTATATATATAGATTGTTGAATACCTTTGAAACATTGTCATCAAAAAAGGATTAAGTTAATAAATGTGTGGCACATTACAATACATTTTTTAGTAAATTTGACTCCTTTATGAGTAAAAAATTAACTTTTATAGAGATGTCTCAACAGTACAGTAACGTGTAAAATTGTAAGCTGTTTATTTCACTTTTCAATGGTTTTTTTAATGATGTTTTTTGGTTTTTGTATGTTCCTGTCTTGTTATTGTCTGTTTTTGGTAGCATTGCAGCTAGTTATATATATATATATATAAATTGGTATATTCGGGAAGTACTTCAATTGTTTATATTTCAGTCAAGGATAGTTATACGTGTAATATTTGAAGTCATGGCAATGACAACTTGTTTGTATTTCATATATTTTCATTTTTCCAAATTTGTTATTTTTCTTTCCTCATTTCATCAGTAGTAACAGATGTCATAGGATGATAGCGCATCTTTTCCTTTTCACTGGATTAGTAAACTAAAAATATCACCACTGCAAGGCACGACATGGTGAACCGAGGAAAATAACAGAGGTCACCTTTAGCTGATGTGACCAACTGTTCGAAAACAATACGTTTTCAATGAGGAAACTTTCGACCAATATATAGGGAAGCGCGACCTTTCTTGGGCATCAGAAAAGTTCATCGCAGCACGATCGTTCGGCAGCTGTCAGTCGGACAGCCTGCAACGAGTGATCACGTTACTTGCACCGACCAGAGCCCGTGACTTTAACCTTCTTTTGTATTTAGGACATTTCAGTTCAAATATCTAGTAAATTTATTTTCTGTCGGTGCGAGGAGTCAATAGGGCGCTGGGAGAGAAAAGTAATGATTCTCTCTCGTCTTCATAACTCTTGAAGTGAGAAGTTTGATTTTATGAAGGCTGCATCTGTCTTCTGCATTCTGTCTTTCTTTTTTTGTTTGTTTGTTCGTCAGCTGCGAGTGTCAATAGTTTGTTTTGCTGAGACGACAATATATCTCCAGTAAACATTTAACTTCTTTTATTTATTGGCAATCCTGGTATCAACAAACTTTCATTGTTATGTAGTCAAAGTCTCCAACTCACGCTGAGCTAGTTCGTTGGTATTTACTGAGAACTAGATTGAGAGAACAGGACAGTAACCTGTTACAGTCTTTGTCTTTGTGATTGATGTGTCTGTTATGCCTATATCTTTGTACTGTGTCTATTCATGTTGTATTCATTGTTGTTATTGTCTGTTTTAATTGTATTATATATTGTGTCTCCCAGCAAAGGTTTTAACTGTTGGGTGGCACATAAAGCCTAATAAATAAATGTATTATTATTATTATTATCGCTCTGGTGCTTGTTAGTGTAGGATGTGTGTAGCGCTTCTCCAGATTGATACCTTTTTATCTACTAACTTACGCTAGTTACAGTGTTGGAAACACCTGTGAGATTAGACTTTAGGGGGTTCTGTATGCCCCCCAGTTCTGATCAGTGTCCATTATGTGATGAACTGTTTTTTGAAAGACAGAAGTTTCTGAAGTGCATGGGTTCATGTGGGACACGTTTCCATCTTCTTTGTACTGGCATATCAACTGAGGAAGAATATCATTGCCAAAGATGCAAGGAAGCCCTAAATATGTTTGGTTTTTCTCCTAAAAGAAAAACTTCCAGTGTAGGGAAACAATCTTCGGCTAATCTGAAAGAAATTGCTATTAAGTTATCACTGGATGATGGTAATACTCAACAAGAAACATCTGCCAAGATAGCCGCAAGTATGAACTCCAATATCCAATCTATGTTTGAACTGCTGTGTAACAAAATTGATGCTTTAGCAAAAGAAGTGAAAGAACTTAAGTGAAAGAAGAAAATTCTCTTTTATACACATTGTTTGAAATTGCACAAACAAAAGGATATGAAACAGGGTACATCATGTGGTTTACCTCGACAGGTATCAGGGGCATCGCACCCTTCCTCAAATAACCAACTGAAAAAATCATACAGTGATGTGGCATGGAAAAATGTAGATTTTCCATCAACAAGTAGTAACAGTCAAGTCTATTACTGCAGACCACAGATAACAACTCGAGCAGCTAAAGATGCTGAGCAGTCCGAATCACCAAAACAGCCAGCTGCTGACTAAGATGGTTTCGTGGATAGTCAGCAAACGCAAAACGAAAACATTGATGGACGGCAGCCCCATTGCGACCAGGCCTGTGTCAGCAAAGAAACCTATGCAGTTTGGTGTGCGTAGTAACGTTAATCTCAAAACTGTTCCGAAAATGGTGAAACTCTCGTATGAAAGCTCTCTTTGTCTTGTGCTTTGCTCCGTAAGTGCAAGAGAACGATATTGTTTCTTACATTAACCAGGAATTAAAAATCAACCTAAAAGTGGTGAAGCTAAAAACAAAATATAATTCCTACGCTTCCTTTTACGTTGCGGTGGTCGAATCTGATTTCGATCAGATTTTTAATACTGTTTTTTTTGCCCAACAATCTGCCAAATCCCTTTTACGGCAGACTACAAAATGAACTATTTGCAACTGTCATTGAGTCGTCTCCTGCTGAAGAAAATAATGAAGCGGCCGGGGGAGCCGCAGTTGTAACATCTTAATTTATGTATTGGCAACCGGAGGTGCCTATAGTTTATATTTATGTCTGTGAGAGATCTTGATCTTTACTATCAAAACCTAAGGGGTCTCAGAACAAAATTCCTCTCTTTTTTTCTCAATATTAATAGTACTAACTATTCAGTTATCTGGCTTACAGAAACGTGGTTCGATAATTCTACCATATTATCTCATTATTTTCCACAACACTATCTTATCTTTCGAAATGACCGTAATGTTAATTTAATAAACCTCAATAGAGGAGGCTGTGTTTTAACTGCAATCAATCTTTCTCTTTTCCAGCATGTTGAACAATAATTTTAGCTAACTCAAGAAAATATTGAATCTATTTGGATTGAAATTATTAACAATAATGTTAGCAAAATTTTAATTGCTAATATTTATCTTCCCCCCCCCCCCCTCCCACTCTATTATCAGTCGAAGAATTTAATAATTATTTGTCTTTTTTAGGAAGCTAAATTAACTAACTACCATCACCAAATAGTAATTCTAGGTGATTTTAATATCCCTGGTATCAAGTGGAAAATACTTCATGCTCAAAATGTATCTCATTATTATAATAAAATTAAAGGTTTATTTCTTTTACAAACCATCAGCTCACTCAACCTAGATCAGTTTAATTTTTCCAAACCAGATGCTGAATTATTAGATTTAGTGTTTACTAATTTCTTTACTAAAATAGAAAAATCCTGTGATCCACTGGTAGCGGAAGATAAATATCATCCGGCTTTATGCTGTCACCTATCCTTTGATTATGACAAGCCTAACAAAGATAATCACATCTATATTAAAAATTATCATAAGGGGGACTATTTGGCTCTAAATCATTCTATTAACAATTTTTGTTGGTCTTTCTTATATCAGATGCCAGACGTTAACTTAATGGTTGACTTTGTGACCAGTAATTTACAATTATTAATTAATTCATATATTCCCAAATTTAAATGTATAAATAACAAATATCATGTTTGGTTCACCTCAGATATTATCAAATTATTAAAAAATGAACACTTTTATTGATTATATTAAAAAAAACTAAGAGACAGTCAAATTTGTTCTCGTTTTTTGGAATTAAGGAAAATCGTTAAAGGTAAAATCAATTCTGCCAAAATTAAATGGCAAGCTAAAATAAACAATAATTTAAAAAGCAAACCTAAAAATTTTTGGGAACTATGTGAAGCTAGTGAAAAAAGGTTACAAAGAATCCATTAAGTTAACCGTTGATAATAATAGTGTTCAAGTTTCTGGACTCCTTGTAAATATTTTTGCCAAACACTTTGCTAAAGGGTTTGTACTCGCTCCTCCCGGCAACATGTTAATCTCTAATGTTCACAACAATAATTCAAGTATTGAGTCTCTTATCTTTACTTAAGGATTAGTATTGTGGGCTATTAAAAAACTTAAAAGTAATAAGGCTACAGACTGTGATGATATCCCAAATTTTATCATTAAAGGTTGTGCTGACATCTTCACCCCTATATTAACCCATATATTTAATTTTAGCCTAGAAAGTGGTATATATCCCAATATTTGGAAGCGTGCTGCTGCTGTTCCATTTTTTAAAAAGGGATACAAACTTGATATTAACAATTATAGGCCTATCTCTTTGCTATGTAGTCTGTCAAAGTTTTTGAAATAGTCGTTTTCAATCATCTTTCTTTTTCTTTTTTTTCTTCTTTTTTTTACAAAAAAAAAACCTAATTTCGGAATTTCAGTATAGTTTTCAAACAGGTAGAACGACATCTACTAATTTATTTAATTTTGTAGATGGTCTATATGTTAATGTCACTACGAGAAAACAAGTAGATGTTATTTTTTCGATTTACAAAAAGCTTTTGACGCCTGTCAACATGAAATTATTTTACAAAAATTTAATATTTTAGGTTTAAATTACTTTTATGTTAAATGGTTTATGTTAAATTATTTTTCAAATAGAACCTTTGTTGTTAAGTTAGAAAACTCCTTTTCAAGTCATTTTCCTGTGTACGTACTCTGGTGTTCCTCAAGGAAGCACGCTAGCACTATTACTCTTCAGTATTTTTATGAACGATATTGTCAGTATACTGGGTCATTCTAAGGCACTCCTTTATGGTGATGATCTTAAGATTTACAGAAGTATTGAAGATGTTACAGATTGCTCTCTGCTACAAGAGGACATCATTACCATTAGTAATTGGTGTATTGCCAATGTTATGAATCTTAATATTAAGAAGACACTTTGTATTTCTTTCACAAGGAAGACCAATCCAGTAGTGTTTAGATATCATGTAAACAGTTCTATGATTAAAAGAGAGAATTTTGTTTGTGATCTTGTGGTCTTCCTCGACTACAAACTCTATTTTCATATTCATGTAGATAGTTTAATCAGTAGCATTAGTCGTACAATAGAATTAATTAAATTTATAACTTTCTCTGCCAATTTTCCTGATTCCCTGTTAGTTCTATATTATTCACTTGTTAGATCCAGACTTGAGTATTCTTCTGTTATCTGGTATTATATTACTTCTACAGATTCCAATAGACTAGAAAACATTCAAAAAAATATATTTAAATTAGTTCACAGTAGATTCCCCTTGGAAGTAGATTTTAATTATAATTCCGAACTAGCTAGATTTAATACTTTGAACTTACATGAACGCCGTAATATTAATGATGCTCTCTTCCTAATTAACTTTTTTTTTATCCTTCTTAATCTGCCAAACTGTACAGAAAAAAGTGGGTCTAAAATCTCCTGCATACATACATAGGACCTTTCTTACTTTCTCTTCATTAACATCCAAAAAAAACTTAGTTAATAGTTGTATAATAATTTATAATAAATATTTTTCAGATTTCGACCCATTTTTGGCAAAAAAAAATTTGTTTAGAGATCTCTATAAACATTATACTAGATAATCTATTCATGAAATATCAACCTTTCTATATTTACATCACATTTGTTATTGTTTAATTACCAGATTTTTTAAATTTTTAATGTGTATTATTTGTGTTCTCTTGTTTGTCCCATATGTTTTGTCTTGTCTGTATGTATTTGGTCTTGTTTTTGTCCAATGTATTGTCTTTTTATGTTATATGCGTTCCTGTCATACGTTTTAGTACTGTTGGTTGGCACTTTAAGCCTTATTAAATAAATAAATAAACAAATAATTATTATTATTATTTTCGGCTGGGCGCTCGTAGGGAGAGGATGTGCTTAACCTCCGCACCTGCGAGATCATGGTTTTTTGGTAGTTAAAAGTATCCGAAACTCCAGAACCGTTGGACTTTCGGGCTTTCATATGCCCCCTAGTACGGACATATGTAAAAAATGTGGTAAACTGTTTTATGGTAGACAAAAATCGGTAAAGTATGCTGGTTCATGCGGCGCTCATTAGCATACGTAGTGTGTTTCAATAAGTGATGGGCAAGACTTTATCTGTGTGAACTGCAGTAATGAAACAGATATGATTGGTTTCTCACCCAAACGTAATAGTAAGGGTAATAATGTGGTAGAAAAAACTAGTGCTAATGCTATTGCTGGTCATAAAAATTATGCTCTTAAAGTTACGCTTGTTGACAGTGTAGTGGCTAATCCAGATGATTCTTCTGTGAAATTAACTTCTGTGAAACTAACTGAAAACATGGATACGAGTGTAAAACTGTTATTTGAGATTCTGTGCCGGAAGATTGACAAAAGTGCTAAGGAGGTGAAAGAACTTAGGGAGGACAACACATTATTGCGGGATATATTTGAAAAACATCAGAGCACTAAAGTAAACGTCTATTCATTATGTTCTGGTGCTGGTACAACTCACAATCTTCTAAAAAAAAAAACTTTTAGTTTAGTTATTAGTAATACTGCTTATTCTGAGGCCAACATGCTACCATATGGTAAAGCCACGCCATCAACCAGTGTGTATGAAAAAATTACAGATCAGCAAGAGCCTACTGCACACCCGGCTGCTGATGACGAGGGTTTTGTTGTTATCTGCAGATGCGGAACAAAGGCCTTGGCTGGAAGTGGGTCACCTGGCACAAGGCCACCTACAGCGTGGAAACAAATTCAAGTTGGCGTTAGGAACAACATGAACATTAAAACTGTTCCTAAAACTGAGAAGCCACGTATGAAGGCAATATTTGTGTCTCGTTCTGATCCCAACGTCCAAGAAAATGATATTGTGTCATGTATCAACTAGGAACTTAAAGTATCAAATTTAAAGGTTGCCAAACTAGAAACAAGATTTGACAGTTATTCTTCCTTTTATGTTTCTGTTGTGGAATCAGACTTTGACCGTATTTTTAATACAGTATTTTGGCCTGCCAGCTGTTTGATTAGCCCCTTTTATGGCAGATTGCAAGATAACCAACTGTTTAGTGCTTCTAGCACATTAAAGTCTACGACTATAGAACAGGCTTCGGCTGCGATAAGCAACTCAAACGAGATGGCTGAAGGATTCGTCAGTTGTGAAACTTAGGTTATGCTGAGGCAGCCAGAGGTGTTTAAATTGCTACTTTATGTCCTCTCAGAGTGATAATAATTTCTGTGTTTACTATCAAAATGTTAGAGGTCTTCATACCAAGTCATTGATTTTTTCGGAAAACCATAGTAGTGTCGATTATCCTATCATTTGCTTAACTGAAACAGTTACAGTATTTTTCGTATAGATCGTGATCCCAAAATTAGTAACCTTAACAAAGGAGGTGGGGTCCTAATTGCTATCAATTCCGAGTGTTATCCTCATACTGTTCAAAAATTTGAGTTTCTCAAAGATGGAATTGAATCTGTTTGGGTTGAAATCATAAGTAGCAATACCAATAAAATTTTAATTGGAAATATATATCTTCCTCCACATTTGTCTGTTAACGAAGTTAAAGATTATTTTTAATTTCTGGAGTTAAAATTTACTGTTTATCCTTATCAAATAATTATTGTTGGTGATTTCAACATACTGGGAATTGATTGGATTAACTTTCATACTAAGAATATTGCTTATTATTATTATTATTATTATTATTATTATTATTATTATTATTATTATTATAAACTTGAAGGTCAGGATCTCTTACAATTAATGAGTTCATTAAATTTGGGACAGCGTAACTTTACTAAATCTTCTTCGGAATTATTAGACTTGATTTTTTCAAATTTTTATATTAATATTGAAAAATCTGTAGAACCAATTGTTGAGGAAGATGTTTGTCATCCTGCGCTAGTCTGCAAAGGAATGGTTAACTTTACTAAAGGTGTGAACAATTCTTCCTACACTAGGAACTATAAAAAAGGTGACTACTTATCTTTGTATCACGCATTAAATGAACTTGATTGGAGTCCTATTTATTCTATGAATGATGTAAGTAATATAGTCAATTACTTAATAAGTCAAACCCAAGTTACAACTAACCAGTTTATTCCTAAAAGTATAAGTAACAAAAGTAAATATCCCATCTGGTCTTCTCATGATTTGATAAAAGTATTGAAAAGGAAAGTTCACTGCTTTAGACTATATAAAAAAAAACCAAATCTGACTATAATTATTCTTGCTTTTCCAACCTCAGGAAGGCAGTGAAGAATAAAATAAAAGTTGACAAAAGTAAGTGGCAATCCAAAATCAATGATGAATTGAAACACCACCCGAACAGATTCTGGAACTATGTTAAAACTATGAAAAATGGATACGGCGAAACCAAAACTCTAATATCCAATGGTAAATTGGTTTAAGATCCTAAAACCGTAGCAAATATATTTGGTCAACATTTCACTGAAGTTTATGTACAGTCATCCCAGAACTTCAGTTTGCAAAGTAAATGTTAATAGTTTACTTATCAACTCCTTCAATTACTCAAGGAATGGTTCAATAAACTATTAGAATAAACTTAAAAGTAGCAAGGCCACTGGAATTATTGAAATACCTAATTTCATAATAAAAGGCTGTTCAAATATCTTTACCCGTACATTAACTTTCATTTTTAACTATAGTTTGTCTTGTAGCGTTTATCCTAGTCTCTGGAAACAGTTAATTGTCATTCCTATTTTTAAGAAAGTCAACAAACATGATGTGAACAATTTTAGGCCAATTTCTCTTTTGTGTAATTTCCCTAAAATATTTGAGAAAGTCGTACATAGGCACTTACATTTTCATACTAAAAATTTAATAACTGATTGCGAACATGGATTGCAATTTGTTAAAACGACATCCACAAATCTATTCAATTTTGTAAATGATTTATATAGTGCTGTTACTTCTAGAAATCAAATTGATGCCATTTTTTGATTTACAGAAATAGTTTGATACCTGCCAACATCCAGCAATACTTAAAACAACTACAATGTATTGGAATTGACAACTTATATATTAAATGGATTGGTAATTATCTTTCTGATAGGAAATTCGTTGTTAAAATTGAAAACTCTCTTTCTTCCTTCTATCATGCATCATCTGGTGTTCCACAAAGTGGTACTTTATCGCCATCACTTTTTAACATTTTCATTAATGATATTGTCAATGTTGTAGGCAAATCACAAGCATTACTTTACGCAGACGACCTTAAAATATACAAAAATATCAAAGAAAGTACGGACTGTGTTCATCAACAAAATGATTTTTTGTGCAATCAAAAATTGATGTACTGATAATCTAATGTCACTGAATATTAATAAAATTATGTGTATTTCCTTTACCAGGAAGACAAATCCTATTATGTACAAATATACTGTTAATAATAATTGAATAAATAGAGTAGAATATGTTCTTGATGTAGGAATAACCCTAGATTCTAAATTGTATTTTCATTTTCATGTTGAGTGTTTGATATGTAATACTAGTCTTATTTTTATTTTAGGTTTAATTAAGTTCATTACTCTTTCTGCATCTTCACCTGAATCACTATTTTGTCTTTATTATTCTTTAGTTACGTCTAGATTAGATTATTGTTCTGCCATTTGGAATTTCATTACAACTTCTGAGTCGAACAGATTAGAATATGTACAAAAACAGATTTTCAAACTTATTTTTAAAAGATTCTCAAGTAACCTGGATTTCAACTACAATAATGAGCTTCATAGATTCAACACATTAACACTTTAAAGAACATCGTGATATAAATTAAGTTTTATTTCTAGTCAATGCCTTTCAGTTATATTAGTATTGCTCTGCCATTATTAATAAGGTATGTTTAAAAATTCCAAACTATAAACATAGAGTTACACATATTTTTTTCCATGCTATACAACAGAAAAGATCTTGCTAATAGATGCATTAATAATTTTAATAAATCCTTCTATGACTTTTATCCCTTCAGAGATAAGAAATTAACCTTTTTGGACCTTTATAAACATTTAATTAGTCTGTAATGCTGTTAATATTAAATACTATTACCTGTATGGAGCTTTATTAACCACTAATCTTGTATTATTGTTAGTTAAATGTCCGTTATGTTTATGTTTGTCTTTATGTTCTGTTTGTCCTATAATTGTGTGTTTTGTTCCTATGTGTTGTAATGTAGAGTTAGTTTTCTATGTATCAGTGCCATCCTATTATTGGCTTATGCTGTTGGCTGGCACTTTAAACTGAAAATTAATTAATTAATTTTTTGGCGATTGGCTTATTCAGCGATCGGTGCTCGTAGGAGTAAGATGTACTCCTCGCCTCCTCCTGCGTGATCTTTGTTTTTTTTATAGTAAAGAGTGTCTGAGTTTACTGAATCTTTTGACTTTAAGGGCTTTTATATGCTCCCTAGCACGGACGTCTGTACAGTTTGTGGCAAACCATTTTATGGCAAACAAAAATTTGTTAAGTGCTCTGGAACTTGTGGGACTTGTTCCCACCTTCAGTGCATGTCTCTAACAAGTGAACCTGAAGACTTTGAGTGTGAACACTGCAGTGATGAGGCAAGTATGTTCGGCTTCTCGCCTAAACATAATAACAAGAATAGTGCAGCAGAAAAAACAATTTCCAATGCAAATCAAAAAAACTATGAGTTAAAAGTTACTCTTGTTGATAGTGAGACAGAAAATCAAGCTAGTCAGGACAGTCAAGAAGTTGTTGAAAAAACATTAGGCACAATGGAAGAAAGTGTTAAATCTTTATTTGAGGTTTTGTGTAAATAAAATTAATGACTTATCAAAAGAAGTACGTGATTTAAAGGAAGATAATTCTCTTTTAAGGGCTTTGTTTGAAAGTGTACAGTCCTCAAATGAAAAAAACAATAATGTGTGTGCCTCATGTGCTGTTAGTAAATCTAATTCAATTTCTAAAATATCTTATAGTAAAGTGGCAAAGATGGGCGTGGAATCTTGTTCCAGTGGCACTGACAAAGGGAAAAATAAGTCGCTTCCTAGAAATGATGTGTCACCACTGCGCACAAACAAATCTCCGAGCCAGCAAGAAGTGGCAAAACATCTGGTAGCTGATGCTGGCGGCTTTAACACGGTGAACCGACGCGACACAAAGACAGCACCTGAGTCAGAGGGTTCCAAGCCAGCGGTGGGACGTAAGCAAATACAATTGGGAGTTAGGAATAATGTCAACATAAAGACAGTTCCTAAAGTAGTGAGACCTAAAATGAAAGCAATATTTTTATCATCCCATTTCGGGCCTGAAGTTCAAGAAAATGACAGTGCGTACATATTTCAGGAATTAAAAGTGTCTACCCTGAAAGTTAATACAAGACATAATTCATACTCTTCCTTCTATGTTTCCATGGATGAAGTTGAATTTGACCGTACTTTCAGTACAGTTTTCTGGCCAGCAGGCTGTCTTATCAGTCCTTTCTACGGTAGACTTTATAACGAACAACTGCATGACACAGAAAGTGCTTCTGAACCTATTAATAAAGTCGTCCTCTCGGCTACGTCCAATCCAATGATAATGTACTGATGGCTGGGGGAGCTACTTTATCTTCCTAGTTAATGATAAGGCAGTCGGAAGTGCCTAGGCTAAGATTGTTTGTTGGCTAATTTCAGTGTTTATTATCAGAATGTTAAAGGTTTAAGAACAAAATCCCTAATATTTTCTCAGAATGTAATTAGTATAGAATATCCAGTCATTTGCCTCTTAGTTAAATATTAATTGTTTGGATTCTCATTATATTCCTGATAATTATTCAGTTTTTCGTAAAGATTGTCACCCTTTACTTACTCACCTCAATAGAGGTGGTGGTGTTAACAGCGGTAAACTCATCTATATTTCATCATACTGTTTTAAAAAATGATTTTACTAAAGAGAACTTTGAGTCTTAATGGGTAGAAATAGCCAGTGGCAATAACAAAAAAACTTTATTAGGAAATATGTATTGTTTGCCAAATTTGTCTGTTAATTAACTTATTGATTACTACAATTTTTTAGAGCTAAAACTAGTTAGTTATCCTGATCAAATTATAATTGTTGGTAACTTTAATACACCGGATATTGACTGGTATTCAATGCATACCCAGAATATAGTTCATTATTACATCAAACAAAACGGTAAATTACTTCTTCAACTTAATCTTGACCAATTTAATTTTACAAAACTTTCTACTGAATTACTAGACCTAATTTTTTCTGATATTCATATTAATGTAGAAAAATCTATAAATACCTTTGTTGAAGTAGACAACTATCACCCTGCCTTAATTTGTTATTGTAATGTTGATTTTGAATATTATAAAACAAATCAAAATTTGTTTATTATTATAAATTATAAAAACTGTGACTATTACTCCTGTATTTAGAGATTGATGCTATTGATTGGAGTCCCATTTATTAAAATTGAGGGTATAGATCAAATGGTTGATTATCTCACAAGGCATTCTCAAAAATATATAAATCAGTTTATAACGCAGACAAAAAATATGAAAAGTAAATATCCAATATGGTTTTCGTCTTACCTTATTAAATTACTAAAAATGAAAGAACATTGTTTTACATTGTATAAAAAAACATAATCTGATTATAATTACCAGCAATTTTCTGACTATAGGAAATCTGTAAAAGTAATGATTAAAGCTGATAAGTTAAAATGGCAAAAGAATATCAGTGATGATCTTAAGAAATACCCTTTTAAATTTAGGAATTTTGTTAAAATCATGATGAAAGATTATAAAGAAAAAATAACCATTTTTTATAATGGCGAAATGGTTGATGATCCAGGTGAAATATCCAATATGTTTGCCAAGCATTTTGCACAGGTCTATGTGCAAAAATATTTAAATATGAGTCCTCAGATAAACAATTACTGTAGTTTAAACAATTTTAATTTATCTCCTCCCACAATTACTCAAGGCCTGGTTCTGTGGGCTATCAAAAAGCTGATGAGTAGTAAGGCCTCTGGCATAGACAACATTCCAAATTTCATCATTAAAGGCTGTGCAAATGTTTTCATCCCTGTTTTAACACATATTTTTAATTTTAGCTTGACTAGAGGTGTTTTTCCTAGTCTATGGAAAAAAAAAAAAAAAAAGTATAGTAGTACCTATCTTCAAAAAAAGTAATAAACATGACTTGAACAATTATAGACTGACGTAGCTTGGGGCTTGCGAGAGGCGTAAAATGCCAGATTACCTTAATAATACTCCAGATCACAGAGGTAGGTGGATTCAGTTTGTAGTTTCTGAGGGCGCCAGCTTTTCAATTACTTGGAAAAGCACGAGGATCTCCTTCTCTCAGGGTCGTTAAAGGTCAACAGCCTGTGGTTGGTTAGGGCCAGTACCCGAGGTGAAAGTTCTTTACGTTAAAATAAGACACATAGTTTTGCAGCAAAGAAATATATTACTAGAAAGATTACATGTGGTAACATAAATGATTCCTGTGTCTGAAGCAGGCCTGGCACGTGAGGCCTGCCAAGGGCTCATGCGGCAAAAAATGGCTTAACTAGCCTATGAAAATTTACGTGTAGAAACTCTCCGGGGTCATGAGTCGGTGGAGAGGAGAGTCTGCACACGGGAGAGCAACAGATAATGAAAGGTTCCGGTAAAATTATAAGTTTAAACTATTGACACCCTAAATGATTAACACAAGTTGGTGATTCTCCTGTGGCACGCGGCGCGGAGCGGCGCATGTCCGCCCTCGAAGACCCACTGAACCAGACTAAAGATGGTGGCGTGTAGGTACCTTTAGCAATGGACACCTTCCTGCCAGCATCTCGAGGGAAATGTTTATTCAAGACAAAAATGCAAAACACTTAATACAGAAAGATACTGAATACAGGGAAATAATCAAGAGATTATTTAACGTAGATTATTTCATTCAGAGTTCTTTTGGGCAGTCTCGTGTTATTGTTGTAACAAGGCCAGGACAGGCGAGCAAAAGACATAAAACACTTTAGTAAAATATAACAAAAATAAAACATACATTTAAACCCTTTCCAAACAGTGAATTTAATTAAAGCAAGACTTACATATGAGCTGTTGGAAATTCGCTACGTGAAATTGGCAATATGGCTGCCGGAACTGCAAGCATCTTTGAATGTTTATTTTCCGTAAATTGTGAAATCATTTACCAGCATCTCAAACAAAACAACATACAACAAATCACTTGGAAAAATATCAGAATAATTACAAGCATCTCAGTTCGTGTCAGCATGAACACGTGCGCCACTTGGGTGAGCACTCAACATAAAATATAAACTAAGGCAGGGACGCAAGGAGAAGATAACACTTCCTCGGGCATGCATTAGGCTCTGCTTTAAGGTGGTCACACTTTCACATAGAAATACGGTGGCTAGGCACCGGTTACTCTTGTCAAGCGGGTCTTTAGCTGCAGTGAACGGATCCCTAGTTCGTTCATGCACGAATGACATACCACATTACACGCACTAATGCACAACGTAGTGTAGCATCATATTACAATGCTACACCACTTTAGGTCATGCGGGATATAGCTGTGACCGGGCGTTGTGATGTCGCAATCTTGCCCTACTTGGCCTAGCTATAAAAGTGACTCTGCACAACGCTGTCTCCCCCCCCCCCCCCGAAACGGCACCGCGACGTGAAGCTTTATACTTGTGAATGAGATTGCAGGCTGAAGAATTAGCAGAAGACTTAGGCCCAGTGAGCTCTGATGACTACCAGAACTTCAAATATATTGGGTGAGTATAAACACATTTGCGGTAGGGAGCCATTCCTGTCACGAGCCATCATCCCCATTCCCCTTGTAAAGTAATTGTAGCAAGGTTAGGGCATAGCTGCGGATATTGAGAATCCAGTTAATCATTGATTGAGTATAATTGATAACGTAACTGTAAACTCATAGTTGAGCTGTATTTTAATTGCAAGCCCTTGTGGCATAACGTAATAGTACCCATATTGTCAGTAACATAATACGTAATTCTATTGTTGTCCTGTAATGTAAATATATTGTGTCTTGTTATTCAGAATTGTTATTATAGTAAAGATGTATGTTTTCTTCAATGATATTACTTATTTAGCTACCATCACAACTACCCCCCATGTACACCCCTTGCCTCCTATTGCAGTATACCAGAGTTAACGTTGGATCGAGTATAGAGAACTTGGAGTCCAGAGAGAGTAAGAGTAATTAGTATTTAGGAGGAAGGAGAGTGTTACACTGGTGGAGCTGCAGTTTTATTCCCGCCCTTCTGCTACCAAGTTTCACCTGTTCCCAGGCCATTTCACTATGTCATCAATCATTCTAATTAATAATTTCAGCCATGCAAGACTATTGCGAGTTAGCCGCCTTCCCCCGTCTGTTACGGACAGCCCCACCCACGTTATCGCTGTTTCACTCCCACAGTCGGCCAGTGTGGCATAGGTCAGTTTCCACGCCCGCGACACCGCGTGCGCAGCAGTCATGCCAAGCTGCCGTTCCTGCCCACCCATTCCCCCTTAGAATGCTTCTTTACTGTAGTTAATATATTTTAAACGTAATGCACTTCATGCATGCAGAACATACTGTTCAATTGATTGCTTGAACCTCTCCAGTGTGGTGTGCTGTTGGAGTATGTTCCTTTCTTCCTTCTAGTAGTTTGTTTACTTTTAAGTACACAAACGTGTGCGGCACCAAATACACCAGCATTACACTATCACCACCCACGTTACACATGTCATGGAAACAAGCATTTTGCTCGACACTTATAATTTTGAGACCACATTAGACGAGAGAGACAGGCAGCATGCTCTTCAAAACCCTAATGAAACAGCTAATACTAGTCAACTACAACATGATGTGCTAGACACATCATTTTCTAGCTTCGAGTGCACCTATCCTCTTGACACACCACCCTCTTCCCGATATATTCCTCCAACACCATCACAATCGCCTGCTCCCCTCACTCAATTCTTTGGATTTCCACTGTACGAGGAAATTGGCATTGCTCCTGTTCCCTCACGTTCCTTTCCACCCCCACCGGCCACCCCTACATACGTTAATACCATTCCTGATCAACCACCACCTATCAAGGCCATTGACCCCCCTCCCATTAAAGTAATTTCCGCTCAACCTGAGAAATCCCCATCCTTTTCCGGGAAGCAGGGCAAAAGTATTCAAGGATTTTTACATGCTTTTGAAGAGGTGGTAGACATTAACGGATGGGCGGACGCCGACAAGTGCAAACATATTCATTTTTCCCCCCATGACACACATTACTGTGCACAGCCTATCACGTGGCCGGAACTTACAGCAGGGTTAGTTGACTTTTTTACCAGTGCCGCTTAAACCAAGCGTGTAAAGAACTTAATCTACACGAAGAAATAAGCTGTCGGCAAGGACACCCCCGCCACATAAACACTTGAATATTACCGCAAGGAGTATAACCCCCACATGACAGACGCTGACTTCATCAACATTATCGGGAAGAGCATTCTCCCTTCTATTGCAGATAAGCTTGTTGGCCTCCCGAATGACATGCTAGAGCAGTTGCGCGAAAATATTCACAGAGTCGAGATAGGAATTTTTAAGTATCAGCAAAACTTCACCCAAACCCCCTTTCACCCTGACTCCGCACATCTTGAATCAGAGATTTTTAAACTGAAGCAGGAGATAGTGCAACTTTCGCTCCATCAACGTGATTCTCCCTCCCCACATCAGTTCACACAGCGTCAAAACCGCCTACGCTATAGTGTTCCACAACCCCGCATGGGTTACAATCCCGCCTACCCTGTTCGCCAACAGTACTACCACTATCAACCCACCCCAAATCCCCCGCCCAACCCCTCTCACAACCCGGGATACCATCAGTTTCATCAAAATCCACACACTTTTAGTAATTATTGAGATGGTGCTACTTACGCATCCCGTTTTCCTCAGTACAATGCAAACACGCCCAATTTTCCCACAATGCCGCCAACACAACACATTTTAACAGGGCACCTGCTCCCATGCCACAGTCACGCCCATTCCGCTGACCTCAAAACCCCCGTTATCAGTCAAAAAACTTCCCCACGAGGGGGTAAGACACGCCACCCTCTATGACGAATGTGCCCATGTTCGAGCCGCGTGTAATGCTATTTTCAGTAAAGTGGTACCAGGTGTTCGTATGCAGAAATTGCACGGTTCAATTCCCGTGCAATGCATTTTCCACCAAGTCCCTTTTTGCCGCCTAACACTCCAACCAGGCATATTGGTGATAATTGCTCAACACCGCACCGTCAGGTTCAGATCCATTTTGTGCAACCACGTGGTCCAAATTTTTTTGCAAAATCGATTACAGTGCACATTTCGCAACTACACAGTAATCACTTATCCACATCGACACCAGTAAAGTGGCTAGCAATACCTACGCATTATGCCTTTATGTCGGACACAAGAGTATTCACTGCCCTCTATTTCCCAACCAGAATTTTGCCTTCGCGACAGATATCAGTGATCGCTTCTGCCGGTTCAAGCAAACATTCCAGCTGACACCGTGTGCTGTCTTTCTCCCTCACTCTACCCCCCTCCCACTGTGGAGCGTGCTGACTGTTCCCAAAATGGGGAAGCCAATGGCAACGATGATAAGCATCTATTGGGAAACATGCTGAGTGGTAACGTGCCTAGAATGCAGACACAGAAGCCAGTGTGCGCTACTTCCATTTCATCCTGTCAGCCCAATGTAATTAGCACTGCTACACCTCGCATACTTGTTACCATCAAGGGAACACAATACTATGCATTAGTAGACACAGGGTGTTCTTGTAACTGTGTAGCCAGTACTATTGTATCTGATCAGCCCCTTTCATCCCTCCAGTATAATATCACACTCGTTGCGGCCACATCAGTCTTACCCTCCCCTAAATTTGAAACCACTTTGAACTTGCATGTGCAGGGTCGCACTTATCCACAATAGTTTTTAGTCCTTGGTAACCTCCAGCAAGATATTATTTTGGGGGTTGATTTTCTTTAGAAGTACAACGTCATCCCCGTTTTAAAGTATAATACACTCTTTATTCACACCCACGATCAAAATAAATTCACTAAAATTCAGCTTGTGTTAGATAGCACACACACACACACTCCCTCCCACTTCTCTTCCATTACCCAGTGTTATAATGCGCTCGAGGCTTTTGAAAGTCAACTCCCTCAGGGCCTGTCCGTGAATGATAAGCTCTCTCTCGCTCAACAGCAAGCTATGCAGGATATTATCACCTAACATAAAGACAGTTTTGCAAATTCCATACTGGAACTTACAGAGGTGCGGGACTTTGAAATCAAACTGGATCTAGACACGGACAAGCCCGTCGCTACTCGCCCTTACAGAATCAGCCCCAAGGTGGGATACGACCTTTTGATTCATATAAGAGACATGATTAATGCTGGCATTATACAAGAAGTTGACTCTCCCTACTTTGCCTCTAGTCTTGTAGTTTCGAAAAAAACGTGGTGACCTTTGATTTTTGATGGATTTTAGAAAACTCAATCATCTCACTAGGGTGCAGTATCCACTTCCTCGCACTGAGGATATTCTAAATGCTCTGCAGCACTCCCTTTTCATTACAAGCCTTGATTTATTTTCTGGCTTCTATAGCATTCCCGTTCGGCCACAGGATAGGCATAAATTGGCTTTTACAATCAATGGGGTTGGCTTATTTGAATATTGTAGAATGCCAATGGGCCTAAGTACCAGCCCCCAGTACTTCCAAATGTTCATTAACAAACTGTTAGGCCCCCTGCGATGGACTGCAGCGATCGCCTACATTGACATTTTTTTTATTCTGGGTACTACCTTCAATGACCATATTGCCAACATTCATAACGTCTTCCAAAGACTCCGCCAGTACAACGTTAAAGTTAATTCCCAAAAGTGTTCATTCGCCCAACAAACTATTAAGGTCTTCTGCCATATTATCACGCCCCAAGGTATGTCAGCCGACCCCGACAAAGTCACTGCAATTGAGAACATGGTACCCCCTACAAATCTTAAACAACTCCGTAACTTCCTTGGTATGACTTCTCTTCGGCAATATATTTTACACTATGCATCACTTGCACAACCGTTGATTGATTGAGTTGACCAAACACAACACCCCTTTTAAATGGGACAAAGATCACCAACTTCATTTTTAGAGTTAAAACGAGCCATTCTTCAGGCGCCTTTACTACAGAAGTTGAATGAGGGCCACAACATCATTCTCGCATGCGACGCCAGCAACACTGCAGAAGGGGGGGGGGGGGGGGGGCTTATCCAAGTTGACCCACACTCCAAACAGCAGAACATTGTAACATTCGTGTCCAAGAAATTTTCTGTTCAAGAAGGACGTTGGTCCACAACAGAGAGAGAGCTATCGGCCATTAAGTATTTGTGTACCTACTGCCGCCAATATTTATATGGACGTAAGTTTACTATTGAGACAGACCATGCCAGCCTTAGATACCTCCGTTCCATGGCGGACCATAATGCCCGCATACAAAAGATGGCAATCGCGGTAAGCGAGTTTGATTTCCAAATTAATATTGTTAAGGGAAAATTAAACACACTTCCAGACGCTCTCAGCTGCATCCCCGCAGCCCCAAAAACGTCCCTACTCAGACAGTTACTGTTCACAACACTACCTACACCGTCAAGGACAAAGCCATTTTTCAAAACCCTGCAAAGGCGTCTGAGATTAGTGCAACTCTGGCTATGTATATTCAGCAACACTGGGACGAGGTCAAACACCACTTTATTTCAGCACGCAACCCGAGTGAGAGTGATAGAATCACCACTGCCGTAGCCAATGAGGACATTTTTCCCATTAATTTAATAATCAAGATTATCACTACCCTTTACCAAGTGAACGTTCAAGTAATTCGACAACGCCATGATTCTACCCTGACCACAACTTTCATTGACCCTGTTTTCAAGTGCCGTATTATAATCATCCTTTTTAATGACATTCATTTTCTCCCTATTTATACACATGCCCAAGATTCATATAGATGATGAGCCTGTGTTTCATTTGTGTCCAGTCACTATTCCTACTTCTCCCTTCATCGGCAAATATGATAATGACCCCCACATTTGTAAACTGAAACAGGCCTTATTGCACCCTGAACAAGCTGACATGAAATATCGCAGCTATGCTATTGCCAATAATGGCGAAATATTTTTAAAGGTCCAGTCACCCCACGGGTCATCTAAATTGACACTTGTTCCCCGACTGTACGTCCCGGAAGTAATCCAGGCCCACCACAATGCGATTTTTGGGGGAGGGCATTTTGGCATGCTTAAACTCTGTGTAAAATCGAACAGTCTTACTTTTGGGATACTATGGCCACTGATGTCAAAAAGGATGTTCAATCCTGCCCCGAATGCCAAAAAATTAAACCATCACCTCTCAACCCATGGGCCAGCTCACCCCGATACCACCCCAGCCGCTTCTTAACACTTGGACTCTGGATGCCAAAGGGCCTTTACCCGCCGCTACACGTCATGATAAGTACATCCTCATTATGATGGAAACGCAACCCATTACGTCTGTGCTAAGCCAGTCCCGTCTTTTGATGCAGCCACATGCGCTTAGTTTATTAAGGAAGTAGTCTTACAGTTTGGCTGCCCTGAGCAGATACTCACTGATTGCGGGACTAGTTTTCAGAACAATCTGATTTCCAACCTTCGTAAGTCACTTGGCATCAAGAAACTCACTACTACCGCCTACAACCCCGCTGCAATGGTTTGGTTGAGAATAGCGCCATTGGTGAGCAACTCACGGCTTGTGCAAATGCCGACCAGGCTAACTGGGATTTGTACATCCCCTTCATTCAATTCAATCATAATACCAGTGTTAACAGCTCCACCAAATTTACGCCTTTTTACTTGCTTCATGGGGTTGAAGCCATCCTCCCTGCCCAGGTCGTCGCTACTAAGTTTTCCGAGCGGCGAGGGTATGAATGGTGCGAAAAACTTTTAGCCGCTTCTAACACTGCCCACAACAACTTACTTCAGGCCTAAAGCTTTCAGAAAGCTAACTTCGATAAAACACACTGCAAAAACACATTACAAGTTAACGATTACGTTTGGGTGCGTAACCAAGGTAGACATAAGGCCCTAACACATCACTTATATCTGAGTTAGTCAACCGAGTTCTATCTTAAATGCATACACGCTACGTACAGTCACTTACAAGGTATATCTACTTTTCCATGTAATTTTATTTGTGTAACTCAGCCTAAGGTATGTGTTTTACTTATCAGTCATCAGTAGAAGTCGTTAAGCCATTAGTCATATAATTTTTCACATATACAAATAATTGCTGCACTCGTGCACGCTTGTCGTCAATATCACATTCCTTTCTCAACAGTTGAGCATGCGCTGCATGCTGCCAACTGTGTAGTGTCAATTTTCTTTAATGTGCCCCGAGTGCTACCAACTGTGTAATGTGAGTTTTATTTTATTTGCCGTGAGCTCTACCACCTATGTGAAGTCAGTTTTTCTTTTACGCACCACACACGCTGTCACCTGTATATTATGTGTTTTATTTTATGTGCCACGCGTGCTACTAACTTTACTACCAACTTTTTTTTTGCTGTCTTTCTCAAACCATTTCTGTATTCATGCCTTTCTACAGGTGATCATGTACATAGTTTGTACTTATATTCCGTACCTTCAGCCGGCTGGCCATGCCTATTCACTTTTCTTTATATCTCTGACATGTTGTCAAGTGTTCACTAAAAAGGTGCCTATTCCAGTCTCCCACCTCCCAGTGCCCACGGCCTAGCCATTGGGGGAACATTCTTTTCACATACTTATTAAATGTGGCCATGGACACTTCTCCCCCCCCCCCCCCTCTTTATGTGGCACTTACAACATGATCAGTACATATAATTTTATTCTGGCTAGCCAATTTTCTTGTACCACTGTAATATATTTTACATTTACCCTGCCTTGCCTTTTGCTCCATATAATGATTTAATAACTTAATTTTTCTATATTGTTTCACTTCAACTTCTTTGTTAACAATAATTTTTTTTTTGATGGCGGCTCCTACTTGTAATTGCTCCCTCAATACCACGTTCAGTCCTCCGGGTAGGCCACCCTGCGCGACGTACGACACCTACCTTGAGCTCTTAGACCAACCCTACGCTGATGTACCTACCTGAGGCTTGTGCCTCTCTCACTCACACCCTTGTCATCTTCTGCACCCTTAGTCCATTCCATAGCCGGAACGGCTGCTTATTCGATGGGGTGGGGGGGGGTTAGTGTAGCGTCATATGGCGTTGCACACCACTTTAGTTCGTGCAGGATGTAGCTGTGGCTGGGTGCTGTGATTTCGCAACTTGCCTCTACTTGGCCCAACTATAAAAGCAACCCTGCACGATGCTGCCCCCCCCCCCCCCCCCACACGGCAAAGCGACTTGAAGCTTTATACTTGTGAGTGAGATTGCAGGCTGAAGAATTAGCAGATGACTTAGGCCCAGTGAGCTCTGATGCCTACCAGAACTTCAAATATATTGGGTGAGCATAAACACATTTGCGGTAGGGAGCCATTCCTGTTACGAGCCATCGTCCCCATTCCCCTTGTAAAGTAATTGCAGCAAGGTTAGGGCATAGCTGCAGATATTGAGAATCCAGTTAATCATTGATTGAGTATAATGTATAATGTAACTGTAAACTCATTGTTGAGCTGTATTTTAATTGTAAGCCCTTGTGGCATAACGTAATAGTACCCTTATTGTCAGTAACGTAATACGTAATTCTATTGTTGTCCTGTAACATAGTAAATATATTGTGTCTTGTTATTCAGAATTGTTATTATAGTAAAGATGTATGTTTTCTTCAATGATATCACTTATTTAGCTACCATCACGACTACCCCCCATGTACACCCCTTGTCTCCTATTGCAGTATACCAGAGTTAATGTTGTATCGAGTATAGAGAACTTGGAGTCCAGAGAGAGTAAGAGTAATTTGTATTCAGAAGGAAGGAGAGTGTTACAATGCGGTTCATGTAGCAGCGAGCACTATAGGGCTGCCCCCCCCCCCCCCCCCCCCCTCGAGTGGTGCACAGAGTGAGAGCGGCATCAACACCTATTTCATTATTTTGTAGTTTTACAACGGTTTTAGAAATTCTTATACATAGATATCTTGATTTGTCATACTAAAAATTTAATTACATTAAATCAACATGATTTTCAATCTTGTAAAACCAGATCCACAAACCTATTCAAATTTGTCAATGATCTCTACAGCAATGTTACTGCTAGAAACGTAATTGATGTAAGTTATTTTAATATGCAAAAAGCCTTCGTTACTTGTGAACATTCTATGATTTTATTAAAATTACAAGAAATATGATTATATAATGTATTTGTACCATGGTTTTCAAATTACTTAAGTGACAAAAATTGTGTAGTCAAAATTGAATCATCTTTCTCTTCTTCATATCTTGTTTCTTCTTATTTAACACTTTTGTTAATGACATTGTAAGTGTTATTGGTCACTCTCAAACATTGCTTTTTGCGAATCTTAAATTATATAAGAAAATTAATGTTATTAAAGATTGTCTACATTTACAAAATGACATAATAGCAATTCTCAAACTCAGAAAAAATTGTATGTATTTCTTTCTCTAGGAAAACTAATCATTTTGTTTTTAAATATACTATTAACCATATGTTAATCAACAGAGTTGAATTTATTCATGATTTAGGACTAATTCTTGACTCTAAATTATATTTGCACCATCATGTAGATAGTTTAATATGTAATACTAGTCTTACAATAGGTTTAGTTAAATACATTACATATTCTGCAAGATCACCAGATTCTTTATTGTGCTTATATTATACTTTAGTAAGATCTAGATTAGATTACCGTTTTGTAAGTTGGAATTTTATTACTAACACAGATTCTATTAGAATTGAAAATCTTCAAAAAAAAATCTTTAAACTAATTCATACTAGATTTCCAGTTCATTCAAAATTTGATCACGCTTAGTGAACTTATTATATTCAATACACAAACACTAAAATTATGACATGATCTTTATGATACCATATATTTGGCTAATGCTTGTATGTCTCACATTAATTGCACAGCTATTAAAAATTTGGTAGATCTTAAAATTCCACTTTCCAGTCATAGAGTAGTGTGTACTTTCGAAGTATCTTCTAAAAAAAGGGACCTTGTAAATGGATGTGGGCTAAACTTTAATAAATTACTAGGTAGTTTTGATCCGTTTAAGGGGAACAAAATAACTTTTTCTGAAGTATTTAAGCGCTACAGTAGTCAGAAGTGAAAATTATAACTACTCATTAATTTGTATGTTATAATATATTTTATTATTACATTATCTTTTTATAATATTATGTGGTGATGGATTTTGATGTCCTTTTTCTTTAATAGTGAGATATTTTTAATGGTTTGTTTTTAATGGTGTAAGGTTATTAACTGTTATAATCTCTAGTTTTTTATTTAATCTTTTTTGTATGTTTTCTTGTCATGTGGTTTGTATTGTTTGTGTCTGTTTTGTCTTTGTTTGTCCATTGTCCTTAATGTAGTGTCACCTTGTAACTGGTTTTACTACTGTTGGGTGGCACTTTAAGCCAATAAATAAATAAATAATTATTATTGTTATTATTATTACTTAATATTTATTTATTTAAATATCCAGGTATCTTGTAAATATAGTGGTACCTCAAAAGGTACATAACCTCACCTTGATGACAGAAAAATTTCAAACATTGAGTGCAGCCGAACTTTCAGTGCATGCAAAATTAATGTTTAGTAGTTTTATTTTTGTGTAAAAATCAGATATTTTTTAAAATAAATATGAACTTATTCCATTAGGTTGGCATATGCTGGATAAAAAATATACCTTACAAAGACATACATACCCACCTTTTGCCACAAAAACAAGTGTTAACATAGGGGCATTTGCCCTCTATGGATATGTTTCTAACCAGCTTGACGTCCATAGTTAAAAATATTTATCACTCTAAAATGGAAAACACAACAAAGTGTATAGGCAATGTGCAGACTTTAAAATGGTACTTCAGTAATGCTGAGAAATATTACTCTTAAGTTGTAGTTGTTATAGGCTCTTAGAATTTTCCAATTAGAAAATAATTGAACAATTCGGCACACAAATACATATGCATATGCAGGACCCACATAAATAGTTCATAAATATAAACAGTAGAAATGTTAGCTATTTTAAGTGCATGAGTAGCAGCTGCGATAGATAGTCTGCAGTGAAGTGATTGTTATCATAGGATAACTAACCCCTTCCACCTACACTGGAAAATGCAACTCAGCTTCCATGACATCAGCTTTAATGTATTGTATTGAATTAGAAATATATATAAGCACTGTTAGTATTTACTGAGTTGGCACAAAATGTATAATTAAATGTAGGTAAGCTTACTCACATGAACATATTCTGTTGCGTTAACTTATCATCATTTAATATTATTGCTTTTGAGAATGACGTATGGCAAAAGCAAATCATTATAAAATTTTTAAACTGGGCATTAAGTAGATTTAGATGGGATCTGCTCACCTGTGTACACGTTTCTCTTTGTGGAGTGTTATTAAAGAGTATGTGTTCAGATGAAGATACCAGGCAGCCAACCATTTGAAAGAAGCTATTCATATTGCATGTATTACTTAAATTGATAATACCTGTCACTGGGAAAACTGTATACAGTAGATGGAGAAATATTACTTTGTCACATGAATGTGATAGCACTTGTACTGGGGATCTTGTAGTTTCATGTATCCAGTCCTCAAATTGATCTGCATGGAGTAACTAAACATTCAGAGTACCCTATTTAAGGGCCAATTTTGACCAAAATACAGTGTTTACCAGAAAGGAAGATAACCCTGAATCTAAGACGACACCTTCCTAAAAAAAAAAATTTTTGAGGGAAAAATATTTAAATCTGAATTCAAGACTACCCCTGTGAAGTGCTGAAAAAATTATTTAGGTTGAAGTATTTTTTGCATGAATTTATGACAAACCCTTCAAGAAGAAATACTATTATATGAATAATATGATATATTTGATTTACTTTTAAAGAAAAGCTAGTCACAATGAAATAGGTGTGTGTAACCTGGCTGTATGGTAGCAGCATTTTTCTTCCACTGTAAAACGTTTGTGGGTGTTACTTACCTATTTGTGACTTGAGCCATTTTGCTTCCCAGCAAAGCACTTCCTCTACAGCAGGGTGACATCAGATAAGGAGACCCTTGTCAAAGTTGACAGGTACAGTCTCAGCACTACAAAAATACATACAACCATAGGACATACTGTATTTAAGCATGAAAAGCCTTTGTCAAAATTGCCTAGGTTTTGAATTGAAGACTATTCCCGAATTATAGATGACCCCTCATTATTTATATTCCTTTTCTGTAAAAAAGACCTCGTTTTCCTTTTGGATAAATATGGTACTAAGTTTTAAAAAGTATTACTAATTATTACTGTGGAGTTAGATTTAAAATCTAAATTGTTACATATTTACAAGTTTTAATTTTGTTTTCAAGTGACAAGGAGCATAAATGTTTATATGTGAACACTTGTAATATTGCTTGATTTTTACAGTTCTAGCATTCACCGGTGCACCTGCGAGCTTCCCTATCCAAGAAGAGAACAAAGCACTTCAAAAATATTTAGTCTGGTCAAAAAATATCCAGGATCAGGCAGATGATTTTATCAGAAAGAAACTTCCACGAGCATTCGTTGGCATTCACTTAAGGAATGGTATTGACTGGGTAAGTTTGGAAGGTATGTCAGTTTGCCTTTCCCTCCCTTCTTCCAAAGTCTCTACACTACTGATGTTAAACTGAATGAATGTGGTCATGCTCCAGTTTAGATGTCACCTTAAGTACAGCTGGTGGCTGAAGTCATTACACAGAGTAAACAGAGTGAGTAATTTATGCAACATTTATCAGTTGTGTTAAAGGTTCCAAAATTATAATGTCGATACTCATCTATTAAATGTGGTAGCTGTTTATTGATATTGGTGAAAAACATGACATGTTTTGCAGAATATCAAATACTGATGTTTGAAGGATTTTCAATTTTACTGGTGCAGTAAAACTATATTTAGTACCATAATTGACTATGCTGCTTTCCCTGCCTGCATGTGTAATGCAAATAAAATAAGGAAGAAATGTACTTGCATTAGTTTGTAAATTACGTTTTTCATTTTAATTAATACAAGAAAATTAGTCATTTCAATACTGATTAGAATTTTAATATATAAGGCTGCTAACATACGAGCAGACAGATCACTCAAGACACCAACAATTACAAAGCACTAACCTTGTGGGGAAGAGTGAATCCCAACAGCAAGTAGTTCAGTCTGCTGCTGTAGATTACAAGACATGCAACTGGATTGTTCATTCAGCTGTGCCTTGTTTGAATTTCCTCAACACACTTTTTTTTATTAATTACAAAAACAGTCAGTAATGCTACAGTCTACATCATTCATTTTAAGTAGTTGATAATCTGAAGATTTAGTGTGTATGTAGTGTGTGTTCAGTTCTGCCATTGTTGTTTACAAACAAAACTTTAAATCTGGTTCTAAAATTGATAACCTCAAACTGACAGTAGATTTGAAATAATCTAAAGAGAATGTACAATGGCTTAAGTAATAGGGTATCTGAACAATATATTAAACTTGCAGGTAGTGGACAATTGCAGGATGTTCTTATTTGTTTACCACATTGCCCAGAATTTTTCTTGCTTAACTTGTGTAACATGCTGAATATAAAATATTATCTTAACCAAGCTTTGGACTGGCAATAGGGTGTTTCGCTGTGGACATCACAAGCAAAAGTATGTCCTTTCATAGTCAGAGTGTAAAGGCAAGTTAATACTTTTAACACATTTAATACTCATTCTTACTATCATGGAACACTTTCACCATGAAGGTAATGGCATGCTGAACCACATCACTGCAATTGATGAAACATGGGCATGAGCATACAAACCCAAATTGAAGCACTAGTACAATGAATGGCATCAACTTGGATCATCATGAAGACACAACGTACAGCAAAACCCATCATCCACAAAGCTGATGATTATTTTGGCATATGACAGTTGAGATGTTTTAGTGTGTCATCCAGTTAACGAGGGCTGCACTACAAATGCACAGTATTACCTGTCATTTCTGTGATACCATTTTCGTCGTGCAGTTAGAGAGAAACATCCTGAACTGTTGGGCAATGCTACAGTCTTACATGACAATCCTATTCTCCCAATCATAGTCTGTGTGATTACGCTCTTATTCCCAAAGTGAAGAGGCCATTGCGTGGTAAATGCTTTGCCAACAAACAAGACATTGTCACTGTATTTCGACGAGAGGTAATGCACATCGACAGATCTCATTCAACCAATGGTATTTCCCATCTGCCTCATCCCTGGCAAGAAAATTGTGGACAATCTCAGAAACTACTTTGGAGGATGTTAAACAGCTTGTACACGCACAATATGTATCCATTCAAATGAGTGTATATAGGATGTATGAGAATAATTCAAGCAGTCATATTTGTCTTTGTTCCTTGCCGGACATTCCTGGGCTAATTCCATAACAGTCCAATGAGTGTCACCCATTAGGTACTGATCGACCACAGCCACTTGTACATTGTGGTCAGCTGACACAGCACGTCCACTGCGAGCTAGGTTGGCTGTTGACTATCTTCCCTGTTTGAAGGCCTCTACCCACCTTGCCACTGTACAATAGGGTATAATACGACTACCCAATGCTTACCGTAGCTCTGCATGACATTTGCGTGCACTGTGGCAGTGGCGTACAGCTATCTTGATGTACACACGCTGTTTGACTTTGGTTACATCGATTTCGTACCGCAGTCATCTGACAACTGACATAGGAATGCTCACAGCTGGATGGATGCACTCATATCCCATCTGATGGCAACATCAGTTCGATGTGGGGTAGCACACATTGACGAACTGTGGACAACCTTGGAGACTACTTTGAAGGATGTTAAACAGCTTGCACACGTACACGTACTTTTGTTCCGTACATTTTGTTTTCTACATTTTTAACTTATTTTTATTTCTATACAGCACCCTGTCATCATATTGGAGCACCCCTTAATTGGTGCGACTATTTTGACTTCACCTCACCTAGATGGTCAAATGGTTTTATTCAAATACTGTTCAATGATTTTTAAAGGAGTTCACAGTTAAATGAGCACTTTTGAATCTACCATTGTAACTTTTTACTGTTATTACTTGCATATATTTTAACGGGTAACCTGATTGTCATGTGCCCAATAAAGTTGACAACAATGGAGGGAAAGTAGTGCCATGTGATAACGTTGAATTAAAAGAGTTAGGTAAAAAAATTTGTGAATACTGAAATTATTTCTTTTACGTTCTGCTTTTTGAATGCATAGAAGTGAAAAAATAGCAAATTTTTAAAATACTCTCTTTTATAGTAATTTCACTGTGCTATGTTCGTGGCACGCTCCTCAAAATATGGACTTTTTATTTTGGTCACCACTCTGCCCGTGTCTTGATCTCGGTTCCCCTACCCCCTCTCCTTATCTCCTTATGCTTTGCTGTTACCCTCCCTCCGCTCATGCGTGCTATAACACGCATGAACGTTCAAGATGTAATCAATTTTGGCAAGCAAGTCAGACCTACTATTTACAACCTAGGCAGACGTGTCGAAATTAACCTACAACCAGTAACTTTAGACAGTTTTGACCACAGCGTTCTGGCTGAATATCACTATGCTTTTGAAGGTATCCTAAATGAAAGAAAATATGTTTTTGCTCCTTCAGACCCACTCAAAAAAACAAGGTGCTGATTGTGAAAAAAATGTATGGAGGGTTGCGTCTAAACTTTGACACATGCCGCTTTCCTGTATACTACTACAATGACTATGACTCATCTGCCTCAAGTATTTATACATCACCCGAGGGAGAGTCAAACCCGGCAACATATTACACGAGTGTCTTGGATCCCCACAACCCTAGACTGCGATTCCAAACATGTGGAAAATAAGGTTGTGTAAGCCAGCTAGCATCCCCCCCCCCCCCCTCATCCTGCACTGAGAGCCAGCAAGCAGTTACCCGCCTCTGGACTAAACTGAGCGCCGCCGATTATACACAAAGCCGATAGCCAGACAGAGGGTAGCTACTCCCACCCCAGCCTCACACAAGAGGGACGTCATGAGGCGACGTCACACCTCCACACCGTGGTCCGGCGTTGCACCTGTCCTGCGGACTATAAAAACCAATGGACGACCGGGCTCATAAGTTATTCCTTTCTCCAGTAGCTCACTCTAACACTTTGTGTGCTGGGGCCTTCTACTGCTCATCAGTTTTCAGCAGCCACCAGAGGCTGCTACCATTGACGACACCTGAGGCTCCTGAAGCCTTTACCAGAAGCTCCTGCTGCAGCCACCTGCAGTTATCAAAGGCTTAATTGTCGATGACCAGCCTGACAGAACACTTATTTGTAAGGGGGAAAAAAATCATAATAATTCACCAAAATATAAGAAAATGTCAAGATAGTGAGAATCTTGTAGAAACCAGTCCATATTATTTAAACAATGTTTATCACATCACATTTCACATCATTATATATGAACCGCCATCAGAGTAAGAGGTGAGGTTCAGTAGGGTCCCAGCTCCTATGGGTCACACTTCACTATGCCACCAACACCTCTTAAAATTTGCAACTATGAGTATTTAAATCTGTATTTAATTTGCTGATATTTTTGTTCCATAATTGCTAGTGTCATAGGTGTTGAGAATGGGGGAATATTTTTTTACCCTTAATAATTTTACAGATGCATGGTGTAGTGTTTTAGAATATTTTTTATATGTAGATATCACATGATTAGGGGCAGTGATATTTCGTGAAATGATTTCGAGACATGATACTGTTCAAAGCACTGTGCGGTCATCTAGCTTTTTTGATTGGCTGAAACATGTTCTGGTCTGTGATAACTATTTGCGTACAAATCACGAACATACAGTGTCGGAGTTACGAAATCCTGAGTGGCTTGGTCAAATGCGGAAACGACACTAACAGCCAATGGAGGTATGATAACAGCTGATGTGTATATATAGTATTTAAATCTACTGTGTGCTCTGAGCTATTTGCAAAAAATCAGTGGCCCTACACATTATTAATTTTCCTTACTATTTCGCCACATATAACTATCCCCTTGATATAATTGCAGTTAACTTATTTTAAAAATTTTGTAACAAATGTTTGAAAAATTATCATAATAACTACAGATTCAGTGGATTTTATGTTCAAAAATAATTGATTCATTGTACAAGTACTTTAATAGTAATGACAGTTGCAAAACCATGTAAAAGTCTTTATTGGCAAGAAAAGAAGTATTATATCATGTACACTTAGCTTTTATAAAACACATGGAAATACTTCACCTCCTATTAAAATGGAATTAGTCTAGTCTTTTTGGAGAAACTTGGGGAAAAGACAGCTTGCAAGTCACGTCCTGTGGTAGTTCCTTTTTTGCAGTGAATTTTTTAAGTTATGTGCATAAATATTATTAAACACTAGTTCCAGTATTCTAGTAATGCTAGAATTTAGGTATTTTCATTATTAAATTGCATTGTATTATTGATCGTATAGAATATATACACCTCCTGCAAAAAAAAGTACTTGGAGGATAAAAATGTTTGTTAAACTTTACAAGAACCTAATGAATACTGAATTTCAATGCAGACTTAATTTTTTTTTGTGTGTGTGCGTGCGTGCGCAAAGAGGCAGATAATTTGAACTTTCATATAAATGTTATTTTCCAGTGTAAAATGTGTTCTCTTGTATTTGCAGTGTTTAATATGTCTTTAAATGTTTTAAAGTGTTTGTACTAATTTTTAATTGTATGGTTATAAAATTCAAAGTACCCTGGGCACTGAGATTAAGAACGCTTAATATTCTGGCACGAACGCCATCATAAAGAAAGACTAAAATAATATTGAAATTCATAAGAAAATTATAGAAATGTAAAATAATATTTAATTTAATTTTAATTGTGCCCTTTTATTTTCAATATAAAATATTTTACTCCACGTTCATAGCACTTCCACTTATGTGAACCCCGTAGACGGCTATGGTAGGTCCGTGCAACACTTGTATCTGAACAGTCTGTTAAGGAGAGCTGGCGAAGTAAGACACTGTCACGTACGCACTACAAATTTTGTTCACTTATTTAGGTTTCCATAGTTATTTAGTTTACCGGTTAACCTTTGCTTGCATATGTTTTTCCCCTACATTTTCCCCCACATTATGCTTCGCTTTATTAATTTCTTGTGCCCTTGTGGCATTTCCAACTTAACCGAGGAGAAGGAGGAGAAAGATGTCGAAGAGTTCATGCACCACACACAACTTGAATTAGACGCCATCCGCCTATGTTTATGGTATTTCATTGTAACTTCTGGATTATTGCTACACGCAATTTTAAGAGTTTTGTTTTTATGTATGTATTGGAGTGTAATTTTTGTGTTTGAATATTTTACGGCAACATCACGTATAACCACGTGGCCGACAGACATCAAGTTATTGTATGCGCCATTGTTGCATTTTGAGAGCTCTATTTATGTAACATCGTATGTGCAATAATTATTTCAGGGTCGTATATCAATTTTGTTCAGGGTTCAATGTATTTTTCACGTAAATTGATGCTTTTTGTACTTGATCACGCTGTCTCAGTAATGTTTGATTTTACCGCTATCAGGCATGTTACAAGCTTGTAACCACTCTAATTGTAAAGAGAATCATTTTCTCAGCAAAAATGATATTTTATCTGAATTTAGTTTGCCGTTTCCATGCAGAAATATTACAATTTCACCTGCACCACATTGTCCACTACGAACTTCATCCAGTGGCATCCACACCATCTAAACTTGTTTTCACACGTGTGTGTTTTTTGTGAATATTTATCTTGTTTCCCATCTTATTTCATGTATCATTCAAGGGTCTATTTAATTTTGTAATTAGTGTATGGTGCAATTATTTCCGTCCTAGCCGGCTCTGTGTATAGGCTGTCACCACACTACCCACGCGCTTGAGGCCGAGCCCCGGCGAGTTTGCGTTAGTGATGCTGAGTAATCACTCGTGTTAATATGTATTAAGGGTTTTCATTTGTAATTCACCATGTCCTGTCTTCAGGGAAAAACCGTCAGTCCACCCTAGCGGCTGTCAGCCCTCTTCCCTTGTGAAGGCTGTGCTTTCACACACCTCGGTGTGATCATCCAGCTAGGCATGCTCTAGATTAATTATGGGCTGGGGAACACCCAAGCGGAATTGGCTAGTCATGACCGAGATAATCATTTCATTGGCACATTGATGTGTATGAATAATGTCAATAAAAACAAGTCTACAGTGAACTTAATTCTGTTATTCAAACCCCACTTCTTGTGAAGAGGAATTCTGTGTTTTATGTTCATTTTGGTAGAGAAACAAGTTAATAGGTTCTGAGGCAATATTAAGAATACGCTCAGAGCTGCAAGGATCAGTTGTTGCGAGGACTATCATATAAATTGTATTTCGCGAGGATTTTTAGTTCAGTGTTAGTGTAGCATTTAAGGGTTGCTGAAAGGACTTTTAACATCACTGTGTGCTACGAGTACTTCAATGTTTGATCATTTTTCTACAAAAACATTTCAATTCTTTCCAAGGACTTTTCCAGAATACATCCTGTATAGCAAGGAAAATTTGTTGTGAGGATTATCATACGGACTGCAGTTCGTGAGGAATTTGAGTTCAGTGTTATTGTATCATTAAGGATTGCTGAGAGGACTTTAAATCCCACTACATCCTACTAGTACTTCACTGTTTTAAGTTCATTGTGGTAGAGAAACACTATTAATACCTTTGGAGGACTTACTCAGAATACCCTCTGTGTAGCCGAGATATGTTGTTTCGAGGACTATCATATGAACCACATTTCGTGATTACTTGGAGGAGTTCTGTGTTAGCGGTTATGGGTTACTGCGAGGACTTCAAACCCCACTATTTGCTATGAGGACCTCAGTGTTTGTGATTCATTGTGGCAGAAAAACATTTAAATACCTTCTGATGATGTGCTCACAATACACTCTGGGTAGCAAGCATTAGGTGTTGCGAGGACTATTTTATGAAATGCATTTCACAATGACTTTGAATTTAGTTTAAGTGTGACGTTTCACAGTCGTTGGGAGCACCTGGAAACGTATTCCTTTTACTAGGATGCCTGTTTGAGGGATTCATTTGAACAATAATAATTTACTTTATGTGCTGTGAGTACTTTTTGAAGCCGTACTGCCCACTACATTTCTTTATTTTTCTAAGGTGATATTCCTGTTCAAATGGTTTGGAGCCCACTATAATTAGGAGTTCCCATCACCTTAAGCCTCTGTTCAGAACCGTGCGTCATACACCCCTCCCTTTAACTTATTTCCACAAGATGTTTGCAATAGAACTTACATGGTTTTTCATTGTTTGATTAGTCGGAGACGTCGGAAATGGTGGTCAATTACACTTATAACAGATATTGAAAAAAAAAATAAACTAAGAGTGTATTAGATAATTTTCAAATTAGATAAAATTCCAATTTTATGAACACTCGGAGTTTTAGATGGTGGTTCAAGTGCTACATATAATTCAGTCAAACAAACTAAAAGGAATAATAAAGAATTAGAAGATCAGCAAAGATATAAATTTCCAATGGAATATAATTTTGTGAAGGTTTTGCTTCAAATAGAGGAAGCCCGAATAAAATTTAGATTTAGCACCTTTATCTAATATTGATATAAAAATTATGCAAAAACATAACAAATTAAACATTTCAAATGTGTTTGTATGACTGATGAATTTGCCAAATAAAATGTATAAAATTGAGTGTGCTACTGTTAACTTAGACATTTCATCAGATCCTGATACCAAATGGGTTTGTTTTTATAAATAATATATTGCTGTTTATTACTTTGATTCATCCGGAGGAATCGTCTCTAGTAAATAAATAAATAACTTCAAAAAAAATACTTAATATTATATTTATTGTATTCATAACTTCAATTCAGTTATCTGTAAGCATTTATGTTTAATAGTCATCAATGTATTTTATGGAGGACTTAAGTTTTCAAGCATAATTTTTCTGTTACTAAATAATGAATGTATTTGGGAAACCTTAAATAATATCTTTAGGGTTTTAAATTATTATTTACAAAATATTGATCCAAAATCTATTCTGAATAATCATCTTTAAAACAGATATTGGTTTAAGATACAATACTTTAATTTCGTCCTTATAAATACAACTCAGTAAGGTTTTCTTTTAGACAGTTGACTGTATTTCACTTCATAATCAAAGAATTAACAAAACAGTAGAACCAACTGATGGAAAATATGTTGTTAATAGGAGGTTTCTGATAATAAAGTTTATGAGATAAACAATAAATTTTATTATGTTGTAGAAAAATCTGAACTACCTACTCTTGGCCAATCTCTTACTATTTAGAGTTACGCACAAAAAATTTTTAATGTTGTTAAATTAAAAGAAGAGAAGACATGTGTTCTATGTTTTGCAAATGGAATTAAATAGAATGTTTCTTTTCGATAACTGCTTCATAATGTTTACTATTTTATGTATTGTACTGTTGAAAAAATAGATTTTGTTAGTATAAGCTTACCTTAAGTATCTTATTATTGTTATTTATGAATCTGTAAAGCTTTTGATTTTAAAAAGGTGATGAGTTGTCTTTATAAATAAAAAAATAGTAGAATTTTAATCAAATGTGATGGATTTATCACTAAAATTATAATATTCTAAAATATAATGAGAAAAAATTGTTTATGATAATTTTTTATATATGTAATTTTTTATTTATTGAATAGAGAAAACTTGCTGTGTAAAATGTAAGAAAGATACTGGAAATAATAACATAAAGTTAGAAAATATGAAAAACTGTAAAATAGATTTTAAAAATGTACACATGTAGTATGTAAATCTAAGAAATCAACATTCATTAAAATAGGTAAATTTTAATGGTAAAGATGATTTACGGCAAATTGATTTAGTTGAAATAGATATAGGATATTTAAAAAGTATATCATCTATAAATAAAGGATTGAAGCATATTCCAACCATAATTAATGTTATTTCTAAGTATGCATTTCCTATACATATTAAAGATAAAGCTGTTAATTATGTTGTAACTCTTAAATCAATTAGAAGAATTTTTATGAAGAGAAAACCAAACAATGTACTAAGTGATAATGGCACAGAGTTATACAAACATAATTTCAGTGAACTTAAGCAAAATATAACATAAATCATAATTCAACATACTATGAACTTAAGGTGGCTGCCTGAATAGGCCCCTGGTGTGCAGAGCTCAAGCAGAAATGGTTTTATTAAAAGACCATTGAACGTGTCTTGAGTGATGTCTGCTTATGAATAGCATTTAAGAAACATTACGTGTCTGTATACACTTTTTGAGTTCCTCAATTTCTCCCTAAAGCATGTCTTTGTGATAGTGAAGATGGCTCAAATGGGTGTTTTCACTGTCATTTTTAGGAATGAAAATTCCAGTACAAAACATTAAAAAAGGTATAGGGACGTGAGTAGTATGGTATAGTTCCTTGTGGGAAAAGATAAGATCAGGATAAAGTGCGATGTTCGAGGAGCCATCTTGGATTCCCAACTTCCTGCTCTGTCATTCTGGTCACCCAACCACGATCCTAGACTCTGCCATATTTGTAGCCAGTATTCTGCCATCTTTGTAACCAGTATGCTGCCATCTTTATAACCAGTACACTGCAATCTTGGACCCACCATCTTGGTAGCCAGGATGTCATTTTTCATGCTCCATCATTCTGTGTTGCCTCTTTATCATTCTGTTGTGTTTTTCCATGCTCTTGCATTCCATGGGTTTTCTCAAAATATATATTTCCTTTCTCTCTTGTTTTTTTTTTCTCACCTTTGTTCAACTAATTAGTCACATTTGCTCCACCGCTGTAATGGTTTTTCATTTGTCATTTGTCTCTCACCTTCGTTCGACCACCATTTTTTTTTTTTTTTTTTTTTTTTTTTTTGTATTTTGTTTACATTGACTGATGCTAGGGGTGCTGATGTTGCTCTCGCTCGATCACCATGTTTGTTATAGAGTTGACTGCTAGAGGTGCTGGTATCGCATTCGCTCCAACACCATATTTGTTTATGAAGATGGCCGTGAGGGGTGATGGTGACGTTCGCCCACCATATTTGTTCTAGAGTTGGCCACTAGGGGTGCTGCTTTTTAGAGCTCAAAATACCATCTGGAGGAGTGCAGGACTGAACTGCCGAACGTTGGGTCGCCATGCAGTTGCCTTAGACTACTTGGCTTTCGGGACATGCATTGGAACAAGGGTTTAAAAGAATTATATTGCATGTGTATGGGGATAAAATTATTTTAATAAAAATTAAATAAATTCAACCTGCGACTTTGGGAGATATTGATCCCCCCTCATAAAAAACCTGTAACCCCCCCCCCCCCCCCCGCAAAAAAAATACAAAAAACTTTGTAAAAAAACTTAAATAAATGCATTTCAATACCTCGGAATTTTATTGATTTTCTAAGAAAAAATACTTTATTTTGCTTAGAAGCCCACTCTCGCACAACTCATGCTAGAGTGTGCGAACACCAGTGTGTACATTCTTTACAGATCTAAAGATGTAATTTTCTATACACGAGAAGTTGTATCAAATATTATTATTAAATACATTCCAGGCAAGACTTTGCCAAAAATATTGGAATTTTCAGTTCATATTCAGTTGCATATATTACACCTTGAATGGAAAAGTAAAAATATAGAAAAAGGATATTTCAGAAGATACTATTAGTTTCAATTATGAAATAAAGGAACATCATACTAACAGAAATAGTCTAGATTCAAAAGAATCTATATCGTATGTAGAAGAGGTTCTTACATGGAGAGTAAAAATAATGGGTGAAAATGTATTTAATAATAAAATTATATGTATTTATGTGCTGCTACATAACAAATAACTTATTATATTATACATTCTGTAATAACTATTACACTAAGGTACCTTATTTCCAATTTTATACCTATATAATTTTATCTCCATATGTAGGTTTCATCACATTATAGTGAAAATCATATATCAACTCTCTCGATAGATCTAATATTGACATACCGAAATATATAGGTTTATTCACATGTATAGCTGTAAGGTTCTAATTGATTATGGTCCTTCTTTCACTGTTTTGTTTAGCAATCAAATTTTCACATTTATTTGCATCTCATACTAATTTTATATTTATTCTATTTTTTTTTAAATATATTTTCCATTATTTTACCAAAAATTGAGTTATTCATCAGCTCGTAGAAGTCCTTTTTGAAGTCATTTTTTGCATTAGTTATCTTATGTATATTCAAATCAACATACTTCTTTAGCCAATCAGATAGCTTAAACTTTAATAAATAAATAAATAATATATATATTCTTCTTCTTCAAAGTTTAATCACAGTAGTGTAATTTATACTTGTTTTCATCACATAATGTTCTTAAGAATTTAGACTAATTTTTGCCTGAAATTACATAAGAAAAAAATTAAAGATATTTATGTAATTTATGTATTCTTTATGGATATTCCAAATTACCTTATAATATGTATCCAACGACGTAGCACTAATAACACAAAACAGAACGTATGCACAAACCATGGTGAAAACATACGAAATTGCTAAAAAAACAGGACTGGGAATTTCCTATGAAAAGACAGAATATATAGAATACATGCACTACAGGGAAAGGTACATGAAAACAGAACATGGACAAATAAAGGGGGTTGATAAATTAAAATATCTAGGAGAATGGATTCAACCAAATGGACTGGACAACACAACAATCAAACAAAGGGTCAAAAAATTGGAATTTGCATACAGAATAACACAAAACCACTACAATAAGAAGGCAATATCCATCCAAGCCAAAATTGGACACTATAATACAGTTACCAGAAGCAATATATGGATCAGCATGCCTGACGATGAACAAGAAAGGAGAACTATGAGAACTGAAAGTAAGAGAGAGACAAATCATGAGAAAAATTTTGGGACCACTCAAAAACACAGACAACACCTGGATCAAGAGGAAAAATGTAGACCTATACAGAAATGCTGAAAAAATTACAGACACAATGAGAAAAAGAAGACTGAAATTTCATTTACACCTAAAAAGAATGGTGAGAATAGACTCACCAAGAAAATATTCAACTACATCGCCAAATTGAAATGCAGAACAGGATGGATGGTAGAGACCAGGAAAGATGCAGAAAAAGTTAGGATAACATAAGAATTGTTCAACATTAGAGTGAACATCAGGCGACTGATCAACAATGCAAGGTTTCCGGAAGACAGACCAAAACCAAGACCTAAGAGAGTGTGGACTGAAGAACAGAGACGAGCAGTGGAGAAAAAATGAGAAAGTTCTGGGAAGGAAGAAAGAAGATGAACCAGAAGTCTTGAGTTCATTGTGGTCCATAGATGACCAAATTCATGTAAAAATATATATATCCAAAACCAAATTTAATGTTAAAATCTGGGTATTTTATCAATTCAAAACCACTATATGATAACTTTGAGATATTGCCCATCTATATAAATTATTAGTATCTAAGTACATTAAATAATTTGATTCGTTATTTTTATCACATTTTTCTTAATTCATTATTTGATTTAAAATATTGTTTACAACATTGAGATATTCCACCCCTAATGCCCTTTCCTATCATTAATATCACATCTTATTTGTACAGCGTAAGCCATGTAAGCGCCTGTAAAGTGGTTTTTTTCCAACTTGATTAGAAAACGTCAACATTTCTCTACTATCCTTACATTAAATATTAATGAATTATACACTTGAACTTTCCTCAAGAAATTTTCTAAATGATGGGGAAAACCGCATCAAAATCCATCAAGTTGTTTAGAAACCTTAGCCGAATACACGGGCACACCCGACTGGACGACTTTGTTTTATGCTATGTATAGATTTATTCATTTATTGTCTTAATTTTTTCCAGCTATCCATATATTCATAGGGATGTACACCTTTTCTAATAACTTTGTTCACTAAATACTATGGACAATTCTACGAATACGTTTTATTTTATGTTTACTTAAATTAAATGTAAATTTATATAAGCTACTGGCCATAAACTTAAATGTATGAACAAGTCTAATTTTTAGCCTATTAGTTTCACTCTAAGAAATGATTCGCAAATTTACTATAAAAGTCTATACTTAAGTGAGAAAGTACGACTGGTAAAAGTATTTCCCATACATTCCTCCTAGTGTTCCTACATTTGCTCAGGAAACAGTCAAATGCATGGGAAAACTCCCGACTTTGTATAGTAGCGACACTAAACATTCCATATTTGTAGCCAGTTGTGTGGTATTATTTCCATTTTATATATATATATATATATATATATATATATATATTTAAATCTTTAATTCCTGTTTAGGAAGTTTACCAGTTTACCTGTACGAAAAGTTCATTGCGCGATGAAATATTACGACATTGGTCCAATGCAGTTTGTGCAAGGCGATACATTGAAAGAACCTACCGAGGTCTGTAGGGATTTGTTTACTCGGAGTCAGCAAGTGTTGCCGGTAATATCTCTTGCTGCATCAATGGGTACCAATTTGACAGATGATTATGATGAGGCAGTTAATGCTAAGGACAGAACGAATGCAGTAGAGTCGGTTTGCACAGAATGTACACTTACAAGACGTTCGCATGAAGTCGACGAACTTCAAAATAAACTGTCGTCTGCTCTAAATACTAATGAGCATACAACTTATGCTACAAAGAGAAGCAAAATAATAATGAGGATGAACCAGGAAGTGAAGACGACCATGAAGACAGCATAGGAGAAAATGAACATGACAGTGATAGTGTTGAAGACCATGATGGTGATTTTCTCGATGCAGTGACACGCCCTTCCAACACATTTTCTACAATGAGCGACATGAAGAAGAGAGAAGACGTGGAGATTAGTGACTACCTATTTCCTGAAAACTCTAATGAACTTGTTGATAGACTCAGATATTCGATTGAGCTTCAAAAAACACAGGGAGTTCTCGCGCTTTGATTAGATATACTCAATCGTTAGTAAATTGAAGGATACTGGGATATATGGGATGATGTGATGAACTGCTTTCTTCTGAAAAGTGTAATTATAAAATAATAATACATTATTGTTATAAAATAATTGTTTATCTTTTTTTTTTTTCCTCCTTATTTTTGTGTGTTGTATGCTTTTGTCCCTCGCAACTTTAAAGTGGTGCTGTGAGCACTCGCCTATAAATATAAAGAGTCATTATTATCATTCTATAATGGTAATAATGACTAGTATAAAAATGCAGGGATAGTTGACTACATACAAAAACATTAATTGTGTTGTTATGTAAAAATTTTGGAGACAGTTAGCAAATCGTTTTTTTTTTTTATTATTATGTATGTATACCAACAGACGACAAACATATCAATTGATGATTGATGCAAAGATTGCGAAATGTTGATGGGAAGATTGAAATATTGATGGAATAATTGAAAGACTGTGGTTCTGATTGCAAAAGATTAAAAGATTGTGGTGCTGATTGCAAAATATTCAAAGATTGTGGTGCTGATTGCAAAATAATGAATGATTGTGGTGCTTATTGTGAAGATGATTGCAAAAGATTGAAATATTGTGATGCTGATTGTGAAGCTGTTTGCAAAAGATTGAAATATTGATGGAAATATTGCAAATGATTGAAAGATTGCAGTGATTGCAGGATTGAAAGACTTACTGATTGCTGTGCTGATCGCAAAATATTGATGAAAAGATTGAAAGATTGATGATAGTATTAGTGAAAAATCAAGTCTTAATTTTTTTATAAAAATTTTTTTGAATGTTTGAATTTTGTGGGTTTTCAAGATTAAAGGTTTCCAGATCTAGTTCAAAGGTCAAGGTCACCTAGGTACAAGATAACGGCTAAGATGATTGATAGAACCAAGATGGCTGATGGTTAGGTCAGACTCCGATCCTAGATCCCTTATATCGATTTGGCATACTCTATGCCTATAAAACCAAGATGGCCACCACAGCCATGTCCGCTGATTCTCCCCGGTCTACTTGTCCTAGCTTGGAGTCACCATTCCTTCTCTCCGGAGTCACGAGTCCACCTCTCCTGCTTTATGAGACTTGGTGCTTGTTTTTTAGGGCAAAGCAAAAATTTGTAGGGAAATTTCGTTGATTTCAAGAGAAAAAAAAGGGGAAATTTGTTGGGGAAAAAAGGAAATAATAGAAATTCCAACATGGCAGTCGGTCAGTGCCTGGCTCCTACTCGCCATTCCCTTGCGTGAGACTCACTATTTTCATTCTAGTAAGAGTTAAAACATCATTTAAAAAATATTGCCAAACCATACATGTGCGATAATGTAAACAACAATGATAATACCTGCCTCAGTTTTAGTTTACAAAATTCAGTTAATTAGTTCTAGCAATTGCATGTACCTTCATAATATTTCCCTCTTTTGTTTTTAAAATAATTATATTCAATATTTAAAGTACTGTACAGTGTACAGTAAGGTGACCAGACGTCCCGATTTTTTTGGGACAGTCCCGGTTTTCGAGGTTGTGTCCAAAATTTTTTAGAGGGTCATTCGGGATGGCCGTTTGTCCTGATTTGACAGAAAAATATGTTTAAATTTTGGATCTGTTAGCAATTAATACAAATTATGTTACCATGGGAATTAAATTAATTTCCTGAATGTTGGGACCTAACATTGATGACTTGTGGTGTGGCCGGTTTTGGGTGAATTTGGGCGTTATGATAAATCATTTGTAAAAAAAACAACAATGGTATTTTCTTTTTTTAACAAACCACCCCCTGTAAACAGTCCATTCCTCCTCCTCCCCCCCCCCCCCAACACCAACATACTCGTTCCACTACTTTCCCCTTCCCACTACCGACCATTTATGAGCCAAAACAAGCGTCCCAAATTCGGATCAGAAAAATATAGTCACCTTAGTGTACAGGCACTACCACACAATTAAAATATTGATTCAATTTCTGGTAACATTTTGAGCTGATTTGTTTTTGTATGTTTATGGTTTTGACTGTGCCAAGAAACGTTATGTCAACACTGAAACATCTTCGAAGCAGATAAGTGAAATGTTTGTGACATAAGGTATTTTAAGAGCATCTCCGAAAAACCGTGTATATCTATGTAATGCAAGCAGATAAATTTAAAATTATTAGCGACCGCCATGTTACTCCCGTTTTCTTGATTTTGTTCCAGCATCATTGGTTTTTGGCAGAAAATTAGTATCACAACTGAATGACAAAAACACAGTGTGTTCAGTTGCTTGAAACCACAAAAATACCGACACTAGATCAATTCTGAGTTCCTATTATCCACAAATATTCATGTATACGCAAGAGTTCGGAGTTGATCAAACTTTTTACGTACACAACCGTGCTTACATATGTGCCACTGTAGGTGCAGCTGGTTGTGTTTTGTGTTTTCACATCAATGACGTTGTGGTGGTGGGTAGGGTTTCTACGCCGCACGGTTTTGCACAGATAGACTTAAGGCAACGTGTCTTCCTGATTACAGTGAGCTCCTAACTACTTTGATATTGACTCAGTGCTCAGTTTTACAAATCCCAGCCATGCTGAGGCTGGGATCGAACCCATGACCCTCGACACATGGGTGTGACACGCCTTAGCGACCACTGCCGCCAAGGATGCTTTTGTCAATATCGTTGTAGAACCTGCCTTGGTACGATACACAACAAATACAGACTTGTGATCTATTTACAGCAATTGTGTACAAATTTGAACAGTTTCGTTATCACCAATTAAGCAGAAACTTTACATTCATTTTACTTTCCCCGTAACAGTAGCTTCGTGCGACTGCTCCTGACAATTTTACAGGACGGTCCAGATTCCCCCAGTACTTTCGCAAGTTCTGATCCCCACTAACTTGTATTCGAGCGGCCTTGATTTGTAACTATAAAGTTCTGTAGGCTAGTTTTCTATCAGTGATGTATTTCATTGTGCATTTTGAATGTTCATGTGTACGTAGCATGTAATTAAGTATTCTGTTGATAGGTAATATATAGATAGGTCTTAAAATGTGTTTTAAGATATGAAAAAATTACATAATAAATGGAAATCATTATAAAACAGGGATTTTAATGCTAGTATGGTTACGGAATTCTCCACTACTACTCTGATTGCCATGTAACAGCAACAGACGTACAGTAACTGGCCACAAGTAATTGTTTTAGTATTGACAAGAATTTGCTGTCCAGGAAGTATAATGAAAACTGACTTTCCCTGTTTAAGTGTGAAGTATTTAAAAATATTTGTGGTAGATATACTTAACAAATTTTTATTTATTTTTTTTAATTTTCGATGTTACATACATAAACTACATTATATATATTATATGTATATAAATTTCTGCCTTAAGTAAGTTTTCATGTTTAATTCTTTACTGAAACATGTGCGTTGGTAAAAATTCATGTTTAGAAACAATAATCCTATATAATAAGTAGACGATCTCTGTCTGTCTGTCCATTTTTAATACATCCAATTCCCTTGAAACTCAACATAAGTTCTTCAAATTTTCCAGAGCGAATCCTCAGGGTAAAATACAGGTCTAGTTCTAATTTCATTCAGATCAGACTACGCAATCATTACCTTTTACCCTAAAAACTCATTTTTTAATTACTTTTTTCCTATGAAAAGTTTTGTATTAACTCATAGAGAATATTGCATAGAGATATGAAGGTAATGGAAATTAATTTAGTTTACTTTAAATGTTTTGCTTCAATGTTGAGTTATTTAAGTGGAGCCACAGTGACTTAGTGGATAGAGCGATTCCAAGTGGGCCCTTAGTGGCTCAGTGGATAGAACTATGTTAAGTGGGGCCGCAAAGGCTTAGTGGATAGAACTATATCAAGTGGAGCTACAGTGGCCAAGTTGATAGATATATATCAAATGGGACCTAGTAGCTCAGTGGATAGAACTATATCAAGTGAGGCCGCAGTGGCCAAGTGGATAGATAAATATCAAATGGGGCCTTAGTAGCTCAGTGGATAGAGATATTCCAAGTGGGGCCTTAGTGGCTCAGTGGATAGAGAGATTCCAAGTGGGGATGCAGTGACTTAGTGGATAGAACTATATCAAGTGGGGCCGCAGTGACCAAGTCGATAGTTATATATCAAATGGGGCCTTAGTAGCTCAGTGGATAGATATATTCCAAATGGGGCTTTAGTGGCTCAGTGTTATAGAGCGATTCCAATTGGGGCCTTAGTGGTTCAGTGGATAGAACTATGTTAAGTGGGGCCGTAATGGCCCAGTGGATAGAGAAATATCAAATGGAGCCACAGTCGCTTCAATGTTGAGTTAATTTCACATCATTTCATTATTACCTACATATATCTATGCAATATGGTTTTTTTTCCAGTCTTTGTATGATAACCAAATTTTTTAACATGGTAACAGTTCTAGGCACGTGACAATACTAAAAAAAAAGTCATGGGCGGGGCCCCTAGTTTGTAATATTGGTAGGTGCTTTTATTCTGCAATTTTTTCTCTTAGTTTATTGTATACACTTTAAATATAAAATGAAGGCTGGTAGCAACGGATATTTCTTTAATGTCCTTTCAAGTTTAAAAAACAAATTAAGGTTACCAAACAAAAAGGAACACTTAGAAAAGAATTGTAAAGACATTACAGCTTCAATTGTATAATGAATGATCATATGGAGACCAGGTTATAATTTTCAAGTCTTGTGTTGAAGAACTGGAGGGTGTTATATTAATTTAATATAATATAAAAATAATTAAACCAATGAAGCGTACTTAGTTAATAAAGCTTTTAAAAGTAGGATATCAGCATATAGGATTGAAAATTCTTTAATTTAGTACAACCTAATCATTTTTTTGGATTTTAGTAAAAAATAAGGTTTTTGAGAAGATACATGAACATCTTATAAAATTTAGATGGTTGAAAACCAGCATTAAATTATATATCAATTGTTGTAAGCAAGAAAACAATCAAGTAGAATTATTTAAATTTCGATCGCCAAATTATACAATATTGAATGAAGGAGATATTAAAATAATTTATAAATGCATAATACAAGAAATAATTACACATTTTTAGGAATTACAAAAAAGATGTTCAGGATGGACTTTAGATAGAATAATGGGAATTCAGTTAGCTATAAATAAGTATAATCCATTAAATGCTGCATCATATATTGAACTACCTGAATTTACAAAGAATAAGAAAACATGCATAAATGTTAAAAATAATGACAAAAATTCTTCCTTTGGGCTGTAAAATGTGCATTATTTCAACATACAGTCATTCAGATAGAGTAACCAAATATAAAAATGTGGGGCTCAATATTGATAAAGCAATAGATAAATTTGAATATCCAATTAAAATTGATGATATAACAAAAATAGAAAATCAAATTGACGTTTCCATAAATGTATACTCTATTGAAGATGGAGGTAAGAAGTCCATGGTATATCCATTAAAACTCACAAAAAATAAAAAGGATAGGCATATAAATTTACTTTATTTCAGAGAAGGTGATAACTCTCATTACTTATCAAAGCTGCTTGCAGCACAAAAAAAATAAGCAACATAAAACTTATATATGTGTCTTCAATTCTTTTATTCTCAAGAGAAATTAAGTAAACATATATAAGACTGTTCAAAAAATGAAGCAGTTAAAATTCAATTACCCTCGAAAGGAGAGCAAATATTTTTCAAAACTTATAAATATACAATGAAGGTTCCTTTCACAATATGTGCATATTTTGAATCAATTCTAAAGAAAATATCAACAACTAAACCAAATCCAAAATAAATTGTATATTTAAACTAATTAAAAAATATCCAGTTTTAACAGAAGATGACATTGATAATGGTTTTTACAAGGTGGTACTCAAAGAATGATATAATCTTACTAATGATCAAAGAAATAAAATTGATTTAAAGGTGAATCATGAGTCATACACTAGGGAATATCAATTATACGTGATGCCGTTAGGTGAGACATGAGAAGAACGATGACACAAGTACGTACTGGTCATTTGGGTGCCAGTGGTGCTTCCCAATCACCGCACTATTGAGACTCAGGGTTTTCAGGAATGCTGTGGGTTCTGTGTGTCCGTCTCACCCGAGCGTACTTGCAAACACTTAGGCAATTCTAAACATTGTCATACTATACTGAGAGGTTATAACTGGGCTGGTTACTGATGCTACATAAACACTCACAATTTTCACTGGTAAAAGGGGTTTGTTGTACCAACATACAATCCGTGCCTTTATTATTTAGTGATAACTTTGGGCGTGTGTAGCTAGTTCAGGTGAGTGAACCCTCGGCACATAACCTAGCGACACAGCTCCTACAGGATGATTTTCCCGCGGTGTCAGAAGACACAGCCTCTTCTAGGTGAGGGGCCTACAGCCAGTATGATGGACTGTAGGGTTCATCCAGAGGTGGGACATGGGGATGAAATGGACACAACATAATAACAAATGAATACATAACCCTGACAAATTAATGATACACTACAGGCTTTACCCTCAACTATTGCCACCCGTCGGAACTCGTCTCCTAGGCACACAGAGTGGGGCAATGGTCTAAACACAAGGTGCAAACTAGTATCGATAAATAATTGCCATACCAAATATCCTTGACAAATAACACATTACAACTTGAAAGAGATTCCACCGCAGCTAAACGCAACTCGTTGGGACGGAGCGGGCAAGTGCAGGACATACACATTACGAGGCAAAACATTTAAGACAATGAAAGAAATGAAAGTGGGCATGACATGAAACTGATAAATAAACACACAACTGTGTGAAGCTACTCTTAAATGGCGCGGCAGCCAGATAGTGTTCGGCATGGTCAAAACAAAACAAACGTTGCAGAACTCTTCATAAATAATAAAAATACGGGAGAAACAACAGCGTAGCAGAGACGAGCAAAAATAGCTCTTAAAACGTGGTGATCACAGAGTTATGGACCTAATGGTACACGACCACGTTGCTGGATATGAAATTGGCGCCAAACACATTAACATTAATAAAATACTTTAAATCTCCATAAATAAATCTTGCCCTGAATATTTCACGTCAGACTAAATCTGCAGTTACATAAATTCACTCATCACATAGCTAGATGGTATCAGATACAGTCTCATATGGCCACATGGCCTTGTCGTCAGAACACACATTCTCTCGTTGTTTATAATAACAAAAGCCAACAAGGGCTGCAAATAATTAGGGTTATGCAGATTAGCGTTATGCTTGGGAAAAATTAACAATACGTATGCGGGCAAAGGTGAATTTGTATGCTAATGAAAACTATGGTAACCTACATCAGTGCGACAAAAACGTGAGTGCATACGGACAGCATCTTACCTCTACAGCACCACTCAGACAACTGTAACAAGGCAAGCTCGCACGGCCCTAACATGGCTGCCTACGAGGTTTACACGAGCAGAAATGCTATGCACGCCTTATAAAATATTAAATTATTAAATACAATGGCACAAAAGCAATAGTAAACAATATTACATGTATCATTTTAATTAGAATTTCCCTGTTAACTTTATAAACTCTTTTAAAGGCGTCTTTATGTGAATTACTGTCTTGTAATTTTTCGACACACATTTCAAATTAAAACATAAACACAGACATAACCCTTACATTAAAAAGACGTTTGTACAAAACTTGACCCTTGAAACATAAATAATGTAGACAAAAACACTAATTATGATTGCACTGGAAGTCGGGCTGTTCGTTTATTAAACACGTTGTACCACTACATGTTTTTAATTGGCAAGCGCCGTCATGGGCTGATGGTCACCGGCTTTTTGGCCGGCGTCACACAAAACATCTGGTTTTTGTTATTATATTGTATCTAGTTATGGTGATTATAAGCCACCAGTTGTATATCGAGGTCCAAATGCATATGAAATTTTTATACAATCAATAAAAGTGGAAGTAGAATAAATTGGTGAAATATATTCACAAATTGAACCAATGCATCCACTAACAAAAGAAGAAAAAATATTATATATTAAATAACAAAAATATACTGTATGCGAATATGAATATACAGATGACAATAAAAAAAGTGCGCCGTCATGATCATATAACTGGAAAATTCATTAATCCAGTATGTAATAATTGTAATTTAAAATTAATATCACCCAACTTTGTACCTATTTATTTCCATAATTTAGCTGGATATGATGCTCATTTATTTATTAAAGAGTTAGGATATAATGAACAAAATATAGATTTAATAGCAAATAATAAAGAAAAGTTTATAACTTTTGGGAAAAACACAGAAAATTTAAAAATGAAATTTATAGACACATTTAAATTTATGGCTAGCAGTTTAGATAAATTATCATCTAATTTAAGTAAAGATCAAATGAAATACACACAAATACGTTTTCCAAAAGAACAAGTAGATTTAGTACTTAGAATATGCAAATAATTGTAGTTTACCCATACAATTATATGGACAGTTGGAAGAAATTTGAAGAAACTGAACTTCCACCAAAGAGTGAATTTTATAACAAATTAAATGAATCTGATATAAGTGATGATGATTATGAACACACAAAATGTGTATGGAATCAATTTCATATTAAAAATCTTGGGGGATATCATGATTTATATTTAAAAAGTGACGTATTATTGTTAGCAGATGTATTCAAAAATTTTAGAAACACATGTATAAATTCATATGATTTAGATCCAGCGTAGTATTTTACAGTACCAGATTTATCGTGGGAAGCAATGTTAAAAATGACTAAACAACCACTAAATTTATTACATAACTATGATATGATTTTAATGATTGAAAATGGAATTAGATGTGGAATATCACAATGTTGTAAGCAGTATGTTAAAGCTAATAACAAATATTTAGAAGATTTTAACTCAAATCAAGAATCAAATTATTTAGCTTATCTCGATGCCAATTATTAATATGGTTGGGCAATGTCCCAATATTTACCATATGGAAGTTTCAAACGGGTTTACTATACATTATATGATTTAAGATTACTGGGGTGAAAATATATTAAATTTGAAAGATGATTCGCAACATGGTTATATATTAGTAGTTGATTTAGAGTCTCCACAAGAACTACATAATTTACATAAAGATCTTCCATTTTGCCTAGAAAATAAGGTAGTTCCGAAGACAAATAAATCTTAATTATTAACAATTTTAGATAACAAACAGACGTATGTAATTGACTATCGTAATTTAAAACAGTGTCTAAATACTGGATTAAAACTTACTCAAATACATAGAATATTGTCGTTTGATCAGTCCGATTGGTTAAAGCGATTGATATGAATACAGAGATGAGAAGTAATGCAAAAAATGATTTCGAAAAAGATTTTTATAAGCTCATGAATAATTCAGTGTTTGGCAAAACTATGGAAAATATAAGAAACAGAGTAGATATAAGATTAATATACGATGCAGAAAAATGTGAAAAATTAACATCAAAACCAAGTTTCAAAAGAAGTACCATATTTACTGCCAGTCTTGCGGCTCTACAGACAAATAAAACAACTGCAAATTTGAATAAGGCTATTTAAGTGGACATGTCAAATTTGGATATATCGAAAGAATTAATGTACGATTTCCATAATAAAGTGATGAAACCTAAATATGATGATAAAATTAAATAATGCTATCAAGATACCGATAGCTCTCTCTCTCTCTCTATATATATATATATATAATATATATATATATATATATATATATATATATATATATATATATATATATATATATATATATATATATATATATATATATATATATATATCGGTATCTTGATATATCGGTATCTTGATAGCATTATTTAATTTTATCATCATATTTAGGTTTCATCACTTTATTATGGAAATCGTACATTAATTCTTTCGATATATATATATATATATATAATATATATATATATATATATATATATATATATATATATATATATATATATATATATATATATATATATATATATATATATCTGTGTGTGTGTGTGTGTGCGTGCGTGCGTGTGTATTTATTTATTTATTTTTCTAGGAAGACATGAAGTCAATGTTAGATAAATTTTATACAAGTGATTATTCAAATGAAAATATCTAAAACATACCACAAATAAATAACAAAGTAATAGGTAAGATGAAAAACAAAAGTAATGGTAAAATAATGAAAGAATTTGTTGGTTTACGAGCAAAAATGTATCCATATAGAGTTGGCGATAAAGAAAACAAAAAATCTAAAGGTGTGAAAAAATGTGTTGTTAATAAGAAAATTACGTTCAAAGACTATAAGAATTGTTTGTTTGATGATAAAATTCAATATAGAACAATTAATTTGATAAGGAGTGAGAAACATGAAATATATTCTGTATAAGTTAATAAAATCACATTAAGTCATTGTGACAAAAAGAGAATTATACTAGAAAATAAAATTGATACACTGCCATATGGATATCAAAATTTATATTTAATTTTTTTATTCTCCACTAGCACCATTTTGGTGCTAGTCAAATCTTCATAATTTTATTAATGAGAGGTGTGATGAGTAAAGAAAAAATATTTAAAATCATGTGATGAATTTGGTGTCAGTGATTCACTGACACTTGCTGCTATACAAAATTAATCATCACATTTCTGAAAGAAAAGTTTTATATTTTATGTACCTCTTAAGGTGAGCGAATTGCTCACCTTCAAATTTTCCAAGAAAAGTTTTATATTTTGGAGATATTAAGGGAGGAAAGAATCGCTCCCCACTTTTAAATTTTCTAATAAAATCAAACCCCGTCTTGGAGACAGGGTTTAAAATTTCCAAGCTAGTTTTGTTTTATAATTTCAAACTTTGTTAATACCCAAAACAACATCGAAATCAGAACCATCAAAATTAATCAGTTTACCATTATTGTCTCTAATTTCTAAGACAATATAATTAAAACATTCATTATTTATTCTGCAAAAAATTGGATATGGGGGCTCATGGCTAATGTAATCTCGAAAACTAATCATAGTTTTTTATAGAAAACTAGCAATTATATCAGTTTCCAAATTATTAGATTCATCATATTTTATGAACATGTCTATGCCAATTTACAATATATATTGAGTGTTTTATATGGATTAAAATTAGGCAATTTAGTGCCCACGACAACTTTATCTTTTTCAATAGTCATATTTCTTTCAAACTTAGATTTGATAGATATTATATTTTTCACATTGTCTGTTGTTCAATGTTATTTGTTGAAATTGGCTCAATCGAATTTGTAGCCTCTTTTAAAGAATCAATATCGTATTGATCTCTAAGAATAGTCATAACTTAATTTTTATCAACAACAGGGCTAATTCTTTCAATCATAGTTATAATATTATTGTCTATATTTGGTGTTAAAATTTTTATATTAAATCTAACTAATGCAATCTGCTTTCACTATGGATGATATCATATTGAAGTTTCTTCTTCAGTAGAGAACTATTGTTTGTTAACTTGGAAATTGTATTATCCATTTATTACAAAAATTATGTAATTAAATGAAGAAAGTTGATTGGGTATGTTGGTGTATTAATTTCTGAAGAAACTTCTAATAAAAATAAAAATGGTGAATTATTACCTGACAATGTAAGAGCGATTATAGTTGGGCCTAGTAATAGTGTAAAGACTAATTTTATTATTAATTTTATTTATAAAATAGGATGGCTACATTTTAATAAATTGCATGTTTGTTCAAAAAATTTGAATCAACCCAAATATATTCAGTTACAAGAAGATTTTGATGTAATATCCCACAATTTTAATTAATAATGGCTTCTTTTTAAAATAACAATGACGAAATGATTCCGCTGGATCAGTGTGAAAATGATCCACTGATTATTTTCGATGTTGTCATCTTAGAAAAACAAGATGTCATATCCGAATATTTTAACTAGAGGTCGGCATAAAAACATTGATGTATTTTTATCTTGCACAGACATATTCGAAAGTTCCCAAACAATTGGTACGAATTATTACAAATTTTTTTGTGTATATTTAGACAAGATGACACTAACTTAAAACATATTTATAATGATTTTGTTTATGATAAATTTAAAGAAATTTGTGCAAAATGTCGAGGTGAAGATTATGGTTTTATCACTTTAGATTTGAGTAGAAAAATGAATAATGGGAAGTATAGAAATTAAATTAAAGATTTGATTACATTTTAAAAACTTTTTATATATAAATAAAGTATATTATTTAATTTTATGGGATTTCTTAAAGATGAAATGCGTTCCCAAAATATTGACATGATCACAAGACAAATAATCCAAATATATATCTCATATTATTAAATGTTTTATTTTAAACATTTAAATTATAAACAAAATATACTGTAGACATTTACAGAATATATTTATATTTTCCTGATATAAAATTAGTTATAAAGTGTTATGAATTTAACCACAGAGATAGAAATCTTAGTTATGAAATAGAAAGACAAAAGTATGTAGAAACCCAATGAAATTGTAAATTTATAAGAATTAATCCTGATGAAATAGATTTTGATATAGTCAATGTGGTTAATCCTATTGTGCATTTAAGTAAAAATATTTAAATTCACAAAACATCTGTTTTATTAGTCATAGAATTATGTGAGTGATCAAAACCTAGCCATTTAATGTAAGTTTTATCACCTTTAGTTTTTAAAACTTTTTCAACTAAATATTCATCAGGATAGTTTGTTTCCATAATTTTGTATTCATAAAAACTACCTTTTATTTATTCTCCTCTGTCATCTTTCAGTTTGTAAGTTTACACATCGAAATTTAATACTTCAAAAAGGTAAAAAACTCTGTTGTCCAATTAGCTGTATAACCCTTTTTCAAAAAATCTTTTACTCTTGTTCACATGGACAATATCTCCAACTTTGTAATCATGTCTCCAAAATCTTGTTGTCTTTAATTTTTTTTATTAACTTCAATTGGTTTCATGCCAATGGTACTATGATTTTGTTGTATTTTTTTTTAACTAAATCCTGTAAAATATTTATCCATTTATAATTGCCATTCAAAGCAAATTTCTTCCAAATTTTATTCTTCATTGTACAATTAAATCTTTCCACACAATTCACAATTGGCTTTTAATTCACTGAATGTAGAGTAGTGATTGATGTTATATTTTTGCATAAGTTCACTAAATATTTTATTATAAAATTTTAAGCCATTGTTGCTTTGTAAATTATTTGGTTTTTGTTTTAACTAATATAGATTCTAAAATAATTTCTACATTTTTGGCTATTTTATATTTAATTGTTATTGCAAATGCGTATTTTTAAAAAACATCAATAATTGTCAAAATATATATTTGTAACCATTGTTTATATGCGATATCCTGTTTGTTTAAATTTCCAGTATCAATTTCTACAAGATCAATTTGCCATAAATCATAAATTCCATATGATATTACTTTCCTTCTTGGAAAATGTTTTTGTGCTGGTTTATATTATTTATTTATTATGCCTTCTCTTACTTTGGTCAAATTTTTTTTTTCTTCAGAATTGTTGATTTGGTAGAATTACACATCACGTGAATACTTTTCTAAACTAATCATCCATTTTTTGTATTTTCAGTTTGTATAGTATTATTCTTAGTGACTTTCTTGCACTTCAAACACAAAGTATTCTCCATTTAAGAGTAAAAATATGTATATATATTTAATCTTTATATTTCACAAATATTGGTATTGATGCCACTATGCCATCAGAATATTCAGATATTTTTTATTTTTTTTATTTTAAAAGATAAATGATCAGCTTTGTTAACATCAAAAGGCTTACTGTGATCTATTTTTGTACTTCCCTTAATAACAGTCACATATTTTCTTGGATAAATTAACATTAACAGTGAAAACCATTTTATAAGCAGTACAAAAAGTAAAGAAATTTTGATTATTATGTACGTGGAAAATAATATTAGATTTATCCCACCTTGCATGCAAATAAAATATGAGATTTTTCTTCTGTGGTTTTATCAACTTCTTCCTTAACTTTTTCCTTAACAATTGTATCACAATCATCTACAACTGATTGATAAAAATTTTGTAATTTAACATCGGTTTCTTGATCTATAGCTTCTTTGGTTTTTTCAACTTGCAAATTAACACGTTTATCACAATAATTAAAAACTGATTGGCTTAAATTTTGTTATTTATCATCGAAATATCTTTTATTGGCTGTATCTTTACCACCTATATGATCAGCCATATTATTAATTCTACGATTTTGAATGGAAACATATTCTGTTGTGTAAACAAAAACTTTACTTATTTGATATCATAAAGCAGAAACAATGATATTGTATTTTGATTCTACATATGATTTTAATTTGAAACACTAGTGTTGTATTTTGATTCTACATCAGTTTTTAAAGCATAGTCAAAGACAATAGTTTTACATTTTTGAATCTACTTTTTTTTAAATGTCTGTTTTGCATTATTTATTTGTTTTATATAATCAGCAATAGTATTACTGAATTGTAAATTTATATCTTCTTTTAGAGCATAATCAGAAATAATAGTTTTATATTTTGAATCTACATCCTTTTTTAATGCATATATATATATATATATCAAAATATCTTTTATTGACCACGTCTATTATTTATAGGTTCACCTATATTAACAATTTTACGCCCTAGAAAAGTAAAATACGATTTTGTATAATCAAAACAGTTGGATAGTTCACTTTATAAAGAAGAAACACTCAAATTGCATTGTGAATCTACATATGATTTTAATGCATAAACACTAGTGTCAAAAATTTTATTTAAAGATTTAATTAATGGTTTCCCAAATATATCTGTCATTTAATAACATAGAAATTATATCATTAAAGTTAAACTCTCTCGAAAAAAGATGCAATACAATTAAACATAGATGTCCACAAATAACTGAATCAAAATTCTGAATTCTATCATCATTGTAATAAACATTATTGATTTTTAAATAATTAATTAAATTATTAGGAATATTGCCTCCAAATGAGTTAAAATAAACATAATTATTTTCTTCAAAATAGCAGACCCAATGAGTACCAGGATTTGCTGAAATGTCGAAATTTACCACAGCACACTCATTTTTGAGTATTCTATTTGGTAGTTCGTCAGTCATATAAACATTTCTGAAATTTTTTATATTTAATTTTTTTACATATTTTACAATATCCAGATTTTTCTTTTAATATCTTTTTGAGTATTGGCGATGATAAGGTTAGCAAGAAACCTTTGCCTTCTTTTAATTTTTTTTTTTTTTTCGCTCAAGTTGATCTTCTGATAAAATATTATCTATACCCAAATCTCTTAATTGATCAATGGGTATATCAAAAGGTAAGATTTTTATCTTCATTTATATAAGTAAAAAAATATATATTTATTCAATAAAACATTTTAATTCTCCAACCTAATTTTCTTTTCGTAAACATAGTTGAGACAACAGCAACAGAAGCAATTTTTTCTCCAATTGATTTTACATAATTTCTTTAGCTTCTTTTTGTAAAATTTTATCAACTTCATGTCTAGATTCTAAATCTTTGTAGTCTCTATATGCAGTATCGTGATATTTGCAAGCTTTATGTAATTTATTTATACCTGAGTCTCCTCTTTCCAATCTTTCATATAATTTTGTAAATGGGCCACAATAATTATAACCTGGCAAATGCATTTCAGGTAAATTTAAATTATTTAATGCCCAGTTTATCACACCTTTTACATTTATCACACCTTTTCCATGGTGTTCAGAATTCCAAAATGTGTATGGAATTACAATTAAAACTCGTATTAGATATGGAATACCTTTTGGATTATTAACAACAAAATCAAAAAATTTATTGTTTAACGTATTCATTATAATTACTTTTTCATTGTAATAATTTTTATTTCCAGCATTTTATTCACCATGAATAACTAATAATCTATCAATTAAATTTCTAACATCGTCCATCCAAATATATTCTTTGGCAAACTATTGTTTTTTTTTATACATTCATCAAATTTAAGAGAATTTTTTTATATATTCGTGACAAATTGGTTTAATTATTTCATTATACTTCCAACCGATACTCAAAGCTACGTTCATAGTTGAATCATAATTTTGATATGCTGCATTTGTTAATTGAACAAATTCTGCACAATTTTTATAGTCCTCATTAGTGAATTTATATTCACCAGTGAATTTCTCTACAAGATCATCTTTTTTATCTTTGAAAATAGAAAATTACCAATTATTTTTACTTTTGTACCATCAATTTTAAAACCTTGCCCATCTCCTCGTAAACTAAATTTATTATTAATAATATTAATATTTTTAGAAATATATTTTCCAAGATTTATAGTAGAAACACCTGCTATAGGTGGTAAATTTTTCAATGGTACAATTCCCATTTGCTCTTCAAAATTAGGAGAATTTTATTCTGCAAATAATTCTCTTTCAAACGATGCTTCTTCTGGAGTTGGTGGATAATCTAAATTTTTTACAGCAACAGGAACTACTGTGTTTATTAAATTTTTATTTTCTTCACTTACTTTATCTTTTTTTTGCAAATATTTTTAATTAATTCATCAATCAATGGTAGCCCTTTTTTCTTATTTCTTTCATCTTCCACTTCATGGTGCTTTTTGTAGTTTTTATATTTTTCAATAAGCGATTTCACTCAAGGAATATTCTTTGATTCTTTCATTTATATATAATTTTTTTTACTTATAAATGAGTTATAAAAGTATTGAGAGCTTTGAAAAACAAACTTTTCTCCCAACTGAACAGACTAAGGGAAATTTGATTGTTTACAATAACAGAATTGAGTTTGATATTCCTATAGGAGATGGCTTTTCTTTTCCCAAACAATGCTTATGTTTTTCAGCAATATAGATTAGTAAAGAGAGATAAGGAAGGAGATGATGCAAAATATGAAAAATTAGATAACTTTGATGTTTGTTCTAACTTTTTCCTTTTCAATTTTCTAAAGTATAAATTTCCACACATGGACAGATTATTGAGACTGTTGATAATCCGAGAATAACTTCAACAATGATGATTGCTTTGTTAAGATTGCCAAGTGAACAAAATTATATGGAGATGTTTTATGTTGATAATCTATATTGAGTAAAATCTGTACATAGTGATAGAACAAATTAAGTAATGTATCCACTAAGATATTTGTTTGGTTTTATTTGTGGTAACAATGAAATTTACTGGAAAGGTTATGTAGATCCAGGCAAAATTGTTATTCAAAAATAAGAAATTATGTGGCCTGTTGTTGAATATGAAGCAAACAAAGCCATTGCAATTAAAGAAAAAATATACAAAGAACCTAACTGCCAATTAGCTTTGATTATTGACAAGTTTTAGAAAAAGAAGTTCCTACTGGAATAACTGTCTTTAACTTTGATATAAAAGATTGGTTTAATAATTTACAATTTGACGTGCCTGATTTTGTAATTGTAGGCTTTCAAACTAATAGAAAAAAATCAAGCTGATCAGAGCGTACATGCTTCTATGTTTAATCACTGTAGTGTGAGAAATATTTGTGTTTAAAATGGAAGAAATGAATTTTTTTCCAAAAGAAAACTAAAATATAGATATAGAAAGTGGCCTTTGCAATAAAATGTATCTTGCTTATATAACGATTCGAAAACAAAACTGGTTACTATATTTTGAAATAATGAACTTTATTATAAACTAACTGTAAACAGGCATGGTGATGAAAATCTACAAATTTTTTATTGTATTAAATGTAAACGATTTTACAGAAACAAGAAATTGTTTCGATATTTTAATACAATATTTTAGACTCATAGTTTAGTGGTTGCATTAAACATTTTTAAGAATTTTTGATTAAATAAAAAATAATTTTTCTAATTAAAATTTTCTCACTTTTTATAAATTTTTCAATATTATAAGTTGATCAAATTATAGAACTTTTAGAACGTTGGGATGTTCAATATGAAATTATAAAAACAGCAACTTCAATTGATAAAGAATTGTACCTTGTTAATTTCAAAATTGTTTTAAAATCAATAAAAATTATCTAAGATCAGATCAATTTTCTAATTTTAAAGACAATGTTTATGATTTGGATTGCTGTGATGGCTGGGATTATGGAATTAGTAATGGCTATGCTTCAGATTTTTCTTTATTTTTAGACTTTAAAAAGTCTTATTGGTGTTTTATTTTTGTTGAATAAAATCTATAAATTCTATCAATTATATTTTTTAATATTTTCACCTGATTTTTGCTTATTTTGGTTGTCTTTGTCTTAAATTTGCTTGATTTGGATTGCTCGCTTACAAAATTGCTATTTATAAAAAAATGTGAAAATTTGCTTGAAAAGCGAGAAATTTGCTTGATTTTAGCTTAAAATTTAATGTTTTTAAGGTCGCTCAAAGCCTGCACGCTATTTTTGAAAAAAGTATTCAATTTGCTTGATTTTGGGGTAAATTTGCTTGTTTTTTAGAATGCTTAAGTTAATTTCAAACCGTAATTTTGAAGCAAAAAACCTTGATTTTGGCCTCAAATTGCTTGATTTTGTGATGAAAATGTGGGGTGGTCCAGGACTGGCCTTTTATATCTCATGGGCAGGGATATCCAACTTTTCATTTCTTTTTGGCTGGACTAGAAAATGTACATATGTAGTAGCCAACAATAATACTTAAAGCTTAATGAGTAGGGGCCCCGCTTCCCCTAATCCAATTATTCTCATGGATTGGGGGTTAGTGTGCTTTGGCCATAAGGCTTACCTTGTGCCAACTAAATTGTTGCATGGGAGTTTGACACTCCTGGCTGAGTGCAACCAGGGGTCCTATACTTGATAAACCATTTGAGTGTTCGCATACGAGGAATTTTCGAGTGGCCATTTTTGTATACAGACATACGTGTAATAGAAATGGTATGCTCCACTGCCTATCATTCGTAGACAAATTTACCATCCAAATTCATTTTGGCTGTCAGTTGTTTCTTCCGTCTGACTTAATTTTCGCAGTAACTAGCCAATGAGAAAAGTGTCTTATGTAATAATAAAATTAGGCGGTAACTTTTTTTGTATCCAACATGGCAGTGGCAGAGATTAGGTTTCAGATATTGAAATTGTTGAGTAAATAATACTTCCAACTACATTACAGATAGTGACTGTGTTTTTAATGAAAGAAATATCAACTTGAATAGTAGGTCATACATAGTTTTTTTTTTAAATTACCCTAAATATTTTATTTCTGTCATGCTCAACTTGCCTCACATTTACCACATGGTGAAGGTAAATATTTCAAACTGTAAACATTATTCCGGTGATAAAAATTCCTTTAAAATAAAATTTTGGATTTCATGTATGATTATGCACACAAAGTCTAAAGGCAACGGGACATTCTTTTTATAGCGAGCTTCAGACCATCAGAGTATCGATTAGGTGCTCGCAAAATTTTATTTATGCAGGGGTGGGATAGAACTATTATCGGTCCTACCTCCGCTTCTCGCTACATGAGCCGCCGCCGAACCCTCATACGCCACCGAATGGCCTGTGTGTCGTGAGACCGGGAGCCTAGACTCCCATAACTCACAGGGTGTTTGTAAAGACAAAATGCACCCTGACATGTACTCAAATAATTGGGTAAGGCGGCGGGGTGCCGTGTATCTGTGGTTTCTTGAGCACCGGACCCGTGTTAAGGCTGTTTAAGTTGTTGCCGATTTTTAATTAAATTACGTGTTTTTGTATTCGGCGGGGGAGTGAGGCTCACCTCCAGCCTCACGGCTGGAGTGAATGTTAGTGTCGTGATGTCTGTCTAATATGTTGGTCTGTTGTTTGCAAGTGTGCTAACTAAGCTCGTATTTTTTGTATAGGTGCATCCTTAGTTTCCCGGTGACAGCCCACAGGGTACGTTTCATCGTTTCAATCTGTAGTGTAGGAGAGAATTTAAAAACTCATAGTCAAATGTATTTGCGCTGATGACTCTTATTCAAAGATATAATATACTTATTAACATTTACTTTTACTTATAATTATGGCACACTTCTGTTTTGGTGCTTATAGCACTTTTTTTTCCCCCAGGACGAAATATGACTCAAAGTGGGTATGTTATAAAAGCTAATTGTAATGTTAATTGTGTGCCATATTTTTTCATTCTGCTACCTGAGAAGAAAAATGATATTTTTTTTTGCTATAATTAAGTAAGAAAAAAAAAGGGGGGGGCAAAGTTTGACTTTTTTTTCCCCCCCTTTAATTTTGTTTAACACTGAGGGTGCAAACCTGAAAGAAAAGGGGTCATTATTAGTGCATATTCTAGGGGGCCCTTGGTACCATAGTCCAGTCAGATTTCTGGTAAAAGCAGGGCTCCCCCCTTGTGCCTTCTTGGTAGTCAGCTTCTCCCCGACCTGAAACAGACTATCAAGTCGGTGCACCATTGTGCATACATGATAATATAAGTATTTTATGGAGTTTTTCAATTGTTTTTTTTTTACCCATTTTAATTTTTTTATGGGATATTTTTATTTTATTTATTTTAATTTTTTTGTTGTATAAATATGATTTTATCTTTTTTTTTTTTAATTTTATGCATACGTGCGTGCGTGCGTGTGTATATATATAATGATTTTCAATAATTTTAGTTATTGATTACCTATCCCGGTATGTCCAGTGTTGAAAGCTAGCTAAGTGATATATTCAGTGGTGGTAGTGATTATTGTGAAGTTAACCCATATGAACACTATTCCCTGGGCCAGTGCGAGTCCCACTAGGCCTGATTCCCGAATAGAGATGGGGCAGGTCTCCTTACCCGAGAATCCATGGAGTTGACACCTGAAACAGCGCACCTCTACTTCCTTTTGTTGTGTTTGTGTGTGTAAGAAGTTATGGTGCGGTGTGCTTCGGTGAGTGTAGTGAACATATCGTGCACAGCTTAGGTGGTGTGGTCGGCATGCGCGCTCTACCAACGCATGCTTCCCAAATTTGGGGGGAGGAGGGTAGGCGGCCCAGACACAGGCGCCGGGCCGTCTTTCCTAGGCTGTGTGGTAGTTCTAACAAGAACTACCCACACATGTACCTTTCATTGCATGAGCAGCTCTGAGAAGAGCCACTCGGCCGTGTGTGCTAAGTTTTGCGCTTTGCAGCTGTCGTTTCTCAGCTCACTGCTCTCCAAATGCCGGATTTTTTTGGTAGCGTGGTCTTATTTATAGCTTCGCGGGGCCGTGCGCTGTCACATATTGTGACCTCAATGATAGAGTTGCCTTAGGCGTTAACTTCGTACCGCAAGGTTCCGCATTCAAGTTCTGGGTAAGCCCTGGGCGCATGTGCCATTCTAAAATGTAAACTTATGTTATTTTATTACGCAAGCCATCTACCAGTTTGCCTATAGGTATGAAGGTCGAGGTGTTAATAAGCTCAAAAAAGTACTTTAAAACACACAATATTTTCTGCCAAAAATCTTTCTATCACTTTATAATCACATTAATGATTTTAGAGGGACGGAAAACTTCAGGACAATTTTCACGCCATTTAAGTAATACACTGCCAGATTTATTACACAACAATAATAACCTTCTTAACTTAAATTCATTATGACTATATGTGTAATTTCGTTATTCAAGCCCAAAAGTAATCATAAAATATTACATTTATGAGAGTATTTAGAATTATTTCCATTTGCCTTAAAAAAGGTAAGCTGTTGTATGTATTAAAAATGTATTTGGGTGTAATTTGTTTTCTTGAAGAACTGAAAATTTTGGTAGGGTTTGTCTGAAGTAAAATATATACCTGTCTTAATATCAGTGATATTTTCAAACCAGTATCATATGATAAATCATACTATATTCATATACATACATCAAAATTTCACAGTCTGTGACACTTCAGTCTTTATAGAAGACGAAAGACATCAATACGGGAGGCGGGCGTAGAAGAGCAGTTTTAATGAACGTGATTTACCTACATGACATTAAACTTTTTTTTAAAGGCTGATGTTGAAGCTAATACACATTAAGTACCCTCAATGTTCACCTTAAGCCTTAATACACAATGTACTACAAGAGAGATAGCCTTTGGGATCTGCTGTCAACAGTGGCAATCTACTTGTTGCTAGTTACACCCTCAAAGTTATAGGCCTACCCAAAAGTATGGAACGGAAAAAGAGATTTCACTGCCAGGCTGAACTTCTTTGCTTATTACCTCTCTACGATCAGGCCACTAATGCTTCTCTTGTGACCAACATAAAAACAAATCATTATTTTCTCATAGCTATTTTATAATATTAAGACTGATAAAATATAATTTTAGAGGACATGGTAAGGATTTTTTAGGGTTAATAATTACCGAACTGATGTAATTAAATAGGTTTTTTTTTTTATCTTAAACATAACAAAGGATAACTCTGCTTGATCCTCAATCCGATCAATAAGTTATTTTACAATTGAATGACTTTTCAATGTTGGTACAAATGGAATTGTTAGTGCTCGATAAGAGCAGCGAAAGCCCTATATAGTTACTGGCCCCTGGTTATATCAGCTGTAATGATTGCTACTGCACCAGCATCACAATAACTTGGTTAATACCCAACGTGTTCCTATTAACTTTTCTTCTTGTTAAGAAGTCACGAAACCAAATGCGTTTTATTCAACAATCTTCCTAATGCTATATATATATATATATATAAACACACACACACACATAAATACATACATATTTACTAGTCATTAACACCATTAGTGTTAGTAGGGTACGTTTACACCATGTGTGAACTAACAATTCATATTACATGCGACTTTGTGCAATAACTGCTATTGTTAAGTTGATATGTCCAAGTATTCAAAATACACTCATAACATTCACACAATTAAACATTGCAAGTGAAGGTAAGGGTAAACTGACAGTAAAGATATGGATTAATGTCTCGTCAGCGAGGTCATTAGAGATGGAACAAATTGCTCAGACAAGCAGGAACGTGGAAGGAACCAGCCATGGACTGTATTAAGGAAACAAACCAAGAATTCACTTTGTGTGATTTCTAAAAACCATTAAAAATTTAAATCAAAATTGCCAGACTGAGTATCGAAACTGGGTCCTCCCGAATGTGAGTACAGTATTTTGCCACTGCGCCACCTCGCTCGGTAATGAAGGTAAACATCATCAGGTATATACGTTAGTAAAATACACATAACGAATAAACTGAATATTGCAATTTCATACACAATGTTTATAATGTTAGAAATTTTGCCGCAGTTAAAAGTAAATGAACATACATATTTTTTATTGCCACTAATTATATTATAAATATAAACAGTATGTTTAAAATTGAAGTTCCTAGAAAATACAGATATAAAACTGTGTTACCATTTCAACACCATTTAGCAATTAAAAATTATGAAATATAATTTACATCTTGAATTAAAATAATGTGTTTAATTCACGCTGTAAAATACATCTCTCAAACAATTGTGTGTAAACATCCAATTCCATGTAAACATTAGGGTCGTGATTGCAGTATAAGTGAACACTTTTAAAATACATAAACATTCTAAAATTAAAAGCACGATGCCATTGTGGACAAACGCACCACCTATAATACATATAATTTCTGCATTTCCATTAGAATAAATGGAACCACTAGTGATGCAATTTAGACGTGACTATTGCGTAAATTTAGGCAGTCATTGTGAGGTGAAATTAAACGACGTGTGTTAATCAGCCAGAATCTATTTACTCAATTTAGACAAGCAATGCTGTAATTTTAAAATTGCAAGCATTCTCTAGCACAATTACACCCAACGGTGGAAGAAAAAAAACAATATTCGTAATAGAATCTATAATTTGTGATTCCATGCCCAGAAGTATAGATATTTTATTTTATCCTTTATGTTGGCCTATTTACCAGTTTACACAACAGAATGCAGAAACTACACTTGCTATATTGCCTCGTAATGTTTTTTGTTTCAATATTAAATTGTGAAATTATTCATCATTTTAAATTTTACAATCACAATTTCATATAATTTCATACAGAAGTTATGGTAGTTTATATCATCATAACGAAGTATTTGAAATACGCACACATTCCATTTATTAAAAAAGTCAATCACAAGGTAAACTAATGCAACTCGTATTATAATAAAACTACTATAGATCAATGATATTTTACGCAGATAACCGTGCAGTTATTTAGTAGTGACTGTTCTGTTAATATACGCAACCATTGCCATGTGTAAAACTACCCTCAAGTGTTTATAAGTATTTATGCTCCTAATTAAGTGGTGAGTTAAAGAAGCCTACTTTGTTTTTGCACAAGAACATGAAGTTGTGAATACGAACAACGATTTTAACATAATATGCAATCGCTTATGTAATTTTAGAGGTACAAGTGTGATATTTTAAATTACACGCCGTGTTGTTGTATCTATGATTTTACAATTCTGCATGTGTAAAATTACTCTGTCCATTTCGGTGTATTTTCATGTATTTTCTAGTGTCCTCTTGCAGCAACATAAGGAAAAATTTGTGTATGTACAGTTTTTGTTACATATGAATATGGGACCACATTGGTATGGTATTCTGATCACTCGTCTCACACCACAGCAAACTGAGTTTGAATCCTAGTATGGCCAAACCCGAGTTTTTAATGCTGTGGGAATGCGGCGAATATTGCAATGTGCTGGTGGGTTCTCCTGGGGAAATCCCATTTCCTCTTCTCGCATTCCACCGCTTCTTCACGTTAGTGATTCATTCCTAATCATACTCGGGTTAAACATTCGCCTACGGATCCCACCTTTTCTTTGGCTTGTCACTACAGGCACACTCCCCATTCTGCATGGCAGCAGTGTAGCGGCTAGGTTGCTCGCCTCCCACCAAGGTAATCCATGTTCGATTCCTTGCGGGATGACTCCCAGATTTTCACAAGTGCTAATCATGATGGATGATGACACTAGTTTTCTCTGGGATCTCCCGTTTCCCCACTCTTACATTATGGTGCTGCTCCATGTCCACCTCATTCACCCTCATTGGTTCTTACGACCATATATTTATGTCAAGAGTCGTCAAAACCTCTTATTTTTTATCACTCCTCATTTGATTATTATTGCTGTATGGGAATTTTAAGTGGTTACGATAGTTTTAATGTATCATAATGTAATTTCAGCCAATAATAGTGTCGCAGTTATCTCGAACTGAGAAATCATGAGCCAAGTTTTCAGGATATAATACCAGAGCATTGTAGAGTCCTAGACAAAATCAATTTAACGTCTGAAATGCAAACTTTTCTTCTGGATATCCAGTGGACACAAATCAGGAGCGCTTCTGGCAATAACAACAATTACAAATAAAAATTTACTATATTAAGCGGCAATAGAAAAATATCATATACAAGTTTTACAACGCAACATCGATCACATATGCGTACAGTATACAGTTCCCCGTGAAAAAAGAATGTAAATAGTAAACATGAAAGCATTGATTAAATACCAACAACACAAATATTATTTCTTCAAATTTCACACCGATTTTAAATTGCGTTTCCAAAACATCCAAATTCTGAAACTAAAAAAAAAAAAAAATTTATTTAGGCAGAACAAAAAACGTTTCGAAAATGGTTCTTAAAGTTAATTAATAAAGACTTTACATGTGCTTGTAAACAATAATTTCTTTATCATAAAACTGGCATTTTTTTCACAATCTATTAATACATGTCAAATTTAATTGTGCAGATGGTAAAATCAAAATTATGATGATTCAGAGAATTTTACTCAGCAATGTGTCTTTACATTTGGCTCCTTGTAAGGAAAAGATATATAATATTGTTTGCGGATCCAGTTAGACCACAGAACTAATTAATCTTCATAATTGGTTTGTTAACACCTGCACATGTTAAAAATATACTTAATGTAAGCAAGAAAAAAAAATCCCAACATAATAAACAACCGAATTTAGCTTTTTAATCATAATCATTTCATTTCTCCCCTCGTTTTCATTGCTCCCATACTCCACCTTCATCCCGTCTCATCTCATGCTGTGACTCTCAGGTGGGAATCACGTGTGGATTTTCATTTACATCCCAAAATATTGTCTGTTGCATTACAATGATCGTGGACGGAACCTTTTAGCAGAAGTAACCCAGAAGAAATATGTTCATAAGTAAATCTGTGGATATGCACATAACTTTTCATTTAGTAATAGAATAACAGACATAATCTATACATAGTATAAAACAAAGTCGTCCAGCCACGTGTGTCTGTGTATTCAGCTAAGGCTTCTAAACTACTTGATGGATTTTGATGCGGTTTTCAGCATCATTTAGAGAATTTCGTGAGGAAGCTTTAGGTGTATAATGCATTAATAAATATAGTATGAATAGTAGAGAATTGTGGACGTTTTATTATTACAGTCATAAAAAGCCACTTTTCAGGTGCTTACATGGCTTACGCTGACTAAACCATAAGATATTCACCAAATTCTTGTAACTTACTACAGAATTGTAGAATTCAAAAAGGTCTACAAAACAGTCCGCGACAGCACATTTTTATCATTTTAAGGATGACCCGCAGTAACCATTTTTGTCTTTTAAAATTTGATTAAAAATAGGGTTTCACTTACAAAGACTTTGTGAACAACACAGTACTAATCCTATTTTAGTTACCTTAAGCACTGAATGTATATACTTGCTGTAAACCTAAAGAACGCAATATTTGTAAATCGTACCCGAGTGAGGCCAGGGCGTGTCACTAGTTATTAATAAATATACTTTGTGGCTGCAGACGTTAAAATTTGAGAGCAGCGAAATGTATACACTGTGTATATTAGTCACATCACTATGTAATTATTTATATTAACAAGTGGCAGTAGCATACAAATTGACTGAAAATACAAATTAAGCAGGGCCTTAAATAGTGCTCACTTTACCGTGAATAGCCTATACAGAGTTTTGGTATTTTCAAGAAATAATTATGTTCGGTGCGATCTGTAACATATGTAGAATATACCATCTCTGTGATCTTATGCCTTACAACAAGGGCTTAGTGTACGAGAACTTGTATGACGACAGTCACAAGGGGCCAGAGTGAAGATATAAACAAGTCCTAACAATGACGGTTAACAAGGTATAGAATACTTTTAAACTTAGGTCCCAACAATGACGCTCTGTTGTCAAGTGTGTGTAAAACGGCGGTTGCAAGGAATAAAAGTGCACCAAAACATGTACATACATACAAAGCCCTAGGTCCTCGTTGAGTACTACGTCCTTACAACGTCTTTCAAAATTCACAAGTCCTTATAACATACACCTGTGGTGTACACACATATAATAAAAAATATTTCCTTAACTTTTTTGGAATGTATAGTATTGAAAAAAATGCCCCATCACAATAATGTATTACTTTTTTTAATTTTTTTGAGGATTCCTTTCAAGATATGTGAGAGGCGAAAGTCCTCGCAGCATATCTAAAACACGTATAGGTGTGTATGTGAGTGTGTGTGTGAGAGTGTGTATGAGAGAGAGCAAGAGAGAGAGAGGTGGAGCGAGTAAGGGGGAGAGAATATTAAATGAGTGCAGGTATGGTCATGTAAAGATTGATACTTGCCCCACCTCTGGGAACAAGAAGTCAGCACCTAGGGATAGTGTTCAAAAGCTTTATTTAAAATTATAAAAAAAATTTTAACAGTTTAGTATTATTTTAATAATAAAGACTTAACATCTCAGTAGGATTTAAACATGCTGTCTATTGAAAATTACTACCATATTCTTGTTAAGACTTGTAATGCTGCAGATCTTACATAACAGACTGTGTGCCCATCAGGTTCTAAGCACTAGGCACTATTAAAATTTGTTGGTATGTCAGGTGTTTTTAAGTTATGATTTATTGTTTTGTAGTGAACAAATGTGGTGGCATATATTGCTGAGTACATTTGGTGTAGCCCCAGATGATTTAAAAAATGCAGAATTCTCTGAAACAATTACATTTTCAAATAAACAATACCTGTAAGTGCGTAGGGCAGGGGGGGGGGGGGAGGGGGGGACTTTGTGACACATAATTTTTCATTGTTGTTTATATTTCCTTCCATTTCAAAGAGGTTATTTCTACTGTTCAGTGGTTCAATGGGCACCGCTGAATGTCTGAAACATCCCACTGAAATAGGGAGGCATTCACAAAGTCACCCCATTTGTCACAAGGTGACCCCCACTTACGGTACTTGTTTTGTAGTGACAGGTTAGTGGGAATATGTCCCATTAACAGCTTTGGAAGTAGCTTATAAAATTCCCAAATTTCTGAATAGATTTTTTTTATCTCATTTAGTGGAAGTAGAATATTTAGCAACTATAGTTCTGAATTCAAAGTGAAGGAGAATCTGTAGCAACAAATGAGGTAGGAACTTGGGAGTAACATGATAAAGAATATACTGTTAATTGTAAAACAATATCAAGTTGTAGCGATATTCTTGTTGGGACTGAGGCCTTTAGGCTGTTTTCAGCCTTGGTGTATAGACTCCATTTCCCTGCAGCCATTAGGTGACACTGGAAGGACAACATGTAAAGAACTGTACAACTGAAGTCCAGTTAGTTAATTTACCATCACAAAAATTAAACTCTAAGTCCTCAACACATAACTATACTGACACAAGTTACATGGATGAAAGCTGCAAGGGCACAAATTGTATTAGGTGAGGGGACCCAGGATCTTGTAGATCCCTGAGCACAATTGTGATAGGTGATTACATGGACAGAATTTACCCATAATAAATTATTATAGGACTCAGAATAGAAAAAGGACAAGGTCCCAATGTGACCGACTAGTAAGGAGGTGAGCCCAAGACTGATGCATCTTGCAATAGTGCAAATGCACCACCCAGTAGATTATGAGAAACGTAGCAGTCAGAATTATTAAATGAGTAATACTTGGAACTATGCAACACAAACAAATCTATCTATCCTACTTTAAAATTACCAGGTGAATTATCAAAAGCAAAGAGCAATAGTGATGTCATAAGTCAATTTTGATGTCACAAGCATGCACTAGTGGACATGCCTGTAAAGTCATTTGTATGCTAGCTTCTGTAGAGGATGGGCAAGCTCTTATTCACAGATAGGTCATGTTTAGGTACTGGTACTGCACAAGCAAAACTCATGTTACTGTATTTACTCGTAATGTTGGCTCTTATTTGATCACATTTTAGACCAAAAAAGTGGAGTGTAAACATTTTGTAATAAAGTCTGGAAAAAGTTTTTTCTTTAATTCAGCATTATGTTGTGATAAAACAGAAATATACTTGTTTATAACGAGTTTCTCTTGGTTGTCACTTGCTATGATCAAATATTAAGTTAAAATGTAAATAATGTCACTGTGGCTCACTTGTCACCAACTCGGCTGCATGCAGCCACACCATGCTGCTGTGTGTTTGTATTTATCCTAAGCCAGGCGGCAGTCGTCAATTCAACTACCATCCCCACTCCGCTTTCTGACTTTCTCAACCAAATGTTTATGAGTGGAGGTGCGGCTGTGAGATAAAAATCTATTCACCACTTTTGACACACACCGAGGAAGGAAAGGAGGCAGACTGTTCTGGGTGTGAGAATGGCAGAACGTCCAAATTTCAACAAAAACAGAGCAAGGTTCTGATGTGTGAAGACAGATGGCCCATATTACAGTTTCAGCTGACGTCTCCTTCAGCCACGTGTCCTATCACCTTACAAAACAACATTGATGCCCATCAGCAGATGTAAAAATTATTTAGCATGTTCAAAACTTTACATAAAAACTATTTTTAAAAAGGCTTAAAATTACTAATTTATTAAGTGAAAAACTTAGCAGTACAGTATAACCCAGCAAAGTTGTTCTATTCTACATAACAGAAAAATTTTCAGTGAAAACATCACAAAAATAAATTTAAAAAATTGGCTATAAATGCAACTTTTCCTTCATGTTCAGCATCCCTGTTTTCATGCTCTTCAGCAAAGCATACTACTCGCAACCTGAACTACATAGTGTAGAACTTATATTTCCCCATTCCTTAAGCTAAACTATGACATACCGTACACCTGAAACATTTCTCCTCAAACTGCATGACTACTGGTCTACTGCATTTACCAACACCTTTCTGAGAATTGACAGCTCAAGGCAAAGTCTAGTTGACATTAACTGCTACTTCTCACCCCCCCCCCCCCAAGCTCATCATAATCTCTTCCAGGAGTGGACAAGATTGCATCGCCCGCTGTAAAAGTCTGGAAAGGACATTATGCTGGTTTTTAAAGAAATTTTTTTAGGTTTTTAAAAATAAGGGTTAATTTAGTTTTCAATTTAGTTCTGCCACAGTCTTGTCATTATGTTGTGTAAGAGAAAGGTATTTAATAAATTTTGATTAAACTGCTCTCAGGGATTGACTGTGTGAAGTTTATAACTAGAAATCAAAGCTGTTTGAGAGTTGTGTCTTAAAGTAAGTACCAATTAAAATGCAGCCAAACAAATAATTTTGTTCATGTTTAAGTAAATTTGGTTTTTAGTTGGACAGGGAGTTTGAATGGTGGTCATGACACCATGCCCATCTACGTTGCCCAAGAGGGTCATTTTCTGACTGAATAACCAACACAACTTCTTGAGCAACATCTTTTCACTTGAGGAGTTCCTAAATAAAGGATTTTAAAATTTACCCTCTTACTAGAACAAGTCCAAATTCATCCTTGACCATTCTGGTCTCGTAATGTTGACCAGAGATCTTAATGTGTGTGTAATTCAGTGGTTCATTTGTAAGTTTTCACAAATCCAGGATGTCAAGTGAATGCAATAAGTGTGATTAAATTCTTTTAATCTCCACTTCTGATTTTTGCATCACATAATTTTGTTTTAATAATAAGATATACATTATGCATGTTGTACAATCGTATTCAGTATGACTGTGCAACACTGTAGTGTGTGTGTTGTTGAGTGCAGTACTAACACCAGTGCACTTAATGTGTAGGTGCGAGCTTGCGAGCACGTGCACCACAGTCCCAACCTGTTTGCTGCCCCTCAGTGTTTGGGTTACCGCAACGAGCGAGGCGTGACCACTCCAGAAATGTGCTTGCCCAGTAAGGACAGTGTTATTCGTCAGCTGAAGAGAACGTTGCGTTATGTGAAGGATGTCAAGTCCTTGTTTGTGGCATCAGACAGTAACCACATGATTCCTGACTTGAGAGAAGCACTCAAGAGAATGGTGGTATGTGTAATTATGTTGACCCTTTTATTTAAGGCAATATAGGCACTGCATTTTTGTGTTTGGTTCAGGGTGTTGGGTACCGTTCCTCTACCATGCTGCTACTTCCAATTTCCACTTTGCATTATATTCTATACCAAGTGGAATACCTAACTTGGCTTTTATATTTCATTTGGCACAAATACTTGAAAGTCCCAAAAAGTGACAATTTTTGTTCTTTCAATTTTTTTAAATGAAATCCCAGATAAAATTAATTGCTAACTTCACAAGATTCGCACCACAATGTGTGTTATTAGTTTTATCAATTTTTTTTAAATCTTCACTCTTAAATTAGTTTGTTGGTAATAACTTAATATTTAATGGTATTTAATATAAAAAATTTATGATATTTGTCAACTAGAATTTATTGTGATTGCTGTGTATGCAGCATGGATGGTGTGTACTTCAGCAGCTTCCAATTTAGAGTCTTTTATGCATTGCAGTCAATTTTTAATGACAAACATGAATAAAGTGTTTGTAATCCTGTTGTCACCATATACATTTAAGTTGGATATCCTTTGTAACCAGAGTAGGTAAGACATTACCTCAAATAATATATTTTTTTGTTTACGTCCAGGGCAAGTGTTTTTTTTATGTAAAATATAGGTTTTTTTAGGTCTTAAGCAGCTCTTTGTTAACTGTAAGTCATAAAAGCTAGGATGTTAATAAATTTAAAAAATGTTATCTCTTGGGATGGTGGATGAGGGGAGTGTAGCTTACCTACACACTGCCTGGGTTCTGTAGTCATCATTGTGGGAAATTCAAATACTGTCGATAAATAAGGTGGCGCAGTGGTAAAACCACTGGACTTCCATTTGGAAATACCCAAGTGTTCAATTCCTGATCTAGCTCTCCTGATTTCTGTTTTCAATGGTTTTCCAAAATCACTCCAGGTGAATGTTGGGATGGTTCCTTATTACAGCCCACTGCCAATTCCTTCTCTGTTCCTGCCTCTCTGAGCAACTTGCTCTGTCTCTTATGATCTCGCTGTCTGCAAGATGTTAAGACAGTGGCGTTTATTCTATAGACGCACGGTAAGCAATGCTTACCCTATACATATTGGAAATGTTTGACCCTTTATAGTTTTCGCCTTAACTTTATACACATTTAATTCTATGTTTCCCATTTTTGATTCAAGAAACAATTTTTTAGTGTAAACGCATAGTGCTGCTATCTAGTATTATTTCCACAAACGGGAGTGACTAGCTATGAATCGAACTCGCAAGCAACAACACAGGCAGGGTACGCAGGCTTTCTGTTTGTCTTCTCCAGTCCTACATTTTCCCTTGGAAAGTGGATGAAAGTGTTTGGGAAAACAGGAGTTTTCTTATAATTTGTAATATGCTCTCAAAATAATATTCAGTTTAATTATTATTACATTCATTTCATTTCTGTTGTTTATAACTAATGTTAGGTATTATAAAACGGTAAATACATGTGGAGGGTAAGCAAAGTTGAAAGTTGCATTTGTTAGTAGAAATTGAAAATCCCGGCTTACATTATACACTTTACAATACAATAAATGGGTGATATATCATATTTTAATGCCATTTAACTAAATGTTATCTAAAACACACTCAAATATTTGGGGCTAGTATATTGCTTACCCAGTAAAAAAACTCGCTACTCGCCACTGCGTTAAGACCTACCTGTACCTATCAAATACTCTCTGTAATTTAACAATGTGATCTTGCAGTATTTAAACTGTATTGTTGAAACTGCTTTTCACAAAGACATTGCAATATTTTCAGGTGGAAGTAATCAAATTGGAGCCTCCAAACCCACACGTTGAACTGGCAGTACTTGGCTCAGCAAACCATTTTATTGGAAACTGTATCTCTTCGTTTTCTGCTTTTGTAAAGCGAGCACGTGATGTGCGAGCTTTGCCAACCACATTTTGGGCATTCCCACCAGAGAGGAACACAAGCAGTTCGCATGATGAATTATGAAACCAGTTGCCACATCGCAATCCACTACTGCAACATTTGTTATTACTGATAGCATTTAACTAATTAATTATGTCTGACATATTTATTTTTCTCATACAGTTTTTAGTTTGTATTTTATATATATATATATATATATATATATATATATATATATATATATATATATATATATATATATCTAGTGGGTGATTTTTAAAATTCATTTTACAAAACAGGTGTGTCATGATCTCATAATTTTGCAGTCATTTTATTTTATCAAATGCACTAATGGTGATAGTGCAGACATGTTTGTGCGTAGTTCATAAGATTTTTTTTATAATCCTGGTGTCATATACCATAGCTGTTTCTCATTCCAGTATTTTTTTCAAATTTCAGTTTGTTTGTAAACCTAAGTTAATTTTAATTTACATGTTATTTACAAGTATTTAATGCTGCAGAGTAGTTTCATTTTATATAATTTTTCTAGACATTTGTAATTTCTAGCTTAATGGTAATTCTTGTTCTCTTAGTGATTTTATTTTGTCTCTTGTTAATTCATACAACTCTATACCCCAGATCTAGTCAATTAATTATTTTTTTCATAGTGGTTGCAAAAGTTTTTATATGGCAGGTGAAGCAAAGTGTGCTAAGGGGCCATTACAACTTAATAAAGCACAACCGTTTACACAATTAATCAAATGTTAACACTCTGGCATAATGTTACTTACAGTCTTAAGTAAGTATTATGTTCATTTTTCCAAAAACATATAACTTTGAAATGAATAAATTTTCACACATATGCGCACATCATTCTTGAGTGATAAACATCTGCTGATTTGGGTATGTTGCCCCCATCATGGAATATTTCATCGCATTGTTTGCTAAATTATTTGTCTTAATCCTTTATCTTGTGATAGATAACTTTTCCTATTCTGTCATGTGATGAACAAAATGATGACATGTTTCATGATTTAAATTTCACATTCACGATTTGTGAAAATTTTACAATGCCAACATAAAATGGTAGTTTGATAGAAATGTATCAAATACAGTCACTTTCTCTACAAGTTGATAGTTTCACAAACTCAAATTTTTATGGTTACATCTCCTAAAAATAAACAAGTTAGCATGTGACATACTGAGCATACAGTGCTATCCAAATAAGAGTTTACACATTTCAGTTTTCAACATTATTTATTTGAGCACAAAAAAAAGAAAAATAGAAAACAATTAAGGCATGTGTAAAAAAAAAAAAACTTCCAGTGGGACATCAGTGTATAGGGCTGACCAGGAAAACCCACATATACTTGATCAAGCATAATATACTAAGGGATAAAAATGCACACATTATTACATTCACCACAAATTATAACATGAAATAGCCAAACGGCTCTCCAGAGCCCTCGTAACCCATACTATGCTTGAAGTTTAGGGCGACACAATGGCCCACCAAGGCCAACACTACAGACACATAAAATAGATAGTATTAAAAATAACAAACAGCAAAACTCTAAAATGTTTGAGAACCCTTAAAATTAAATTTACACAACATTCAATGTAATAAGCATGCCATATTATAAGGCTTGGTGAATCTTAAAAAAAGTATGGTAAAATAGCAACTAATGCTTTCAAAAGGCCACAAAAAATACACTACAATTGCTGATGCCAAGACAGTGAGCCCAGTTAGCAACTCCTAGAGAAGTTCACTAAAATGTCAAAAGACAAACACCTTAAAAGTATGTTCATAGTACCAGGAAATCAAATGCCAAAACTCCTGACCATGCTTCAGTTAGCATGAACAATTTGGGCTTTGATCTTAAGAGTGGCCCTCTCAATTAACGGCCTAAAGTAATGCTTTAATAGACTCAGGTGCTGCCATGACTGCCAAAATTTGAGACTGTCCCCAAAATCTCGAGAAATATTCAACACCAATGAACTTAAATGCAACCAAGTTACACTTAATTGTGCAAAGTGCTTAAAAAATACACATTGCCGTGACAGCTCTTAAAATTAACCCAAACAAAATTTTAAATGGCAGACCAAAATGTTAATTTAGAGTAAGAATAGCCAAACAGAGAGGTCCCTAGCCTTATGCCACTAAATACTAAGCATTATATCCACCAGTTCACAACTCACCTGTTACCTGTATAAAGTCAGCACCCCCAAAGCCGCAGTTAAAGAAAGAGGAAGGATCATAAAATGCCACGAAGACTGCGAGTACAGGGGGGGGGGATTGTGTGTGTGTGTGTGTGCGCGTGTGCGTGCGCACGCGCACGCGCATAAGGCTGGTGAGCCCACATGATGCAAATGCTAGGGGCAGGAGGGGAGAACAATGAGGTAGGAGCTAGGGGTAAGGATGGACAGCCATGTTGCACCCAAGTGCCACGATCGCGGACAGTAGTGCCAACAGAAACCAAAACTGGTGACAATTTCCTTAATCACTTCCACTTTGTGCATTTCCCCCCCCCCCCCCCCCCCTAATATAGGCAGCAGATGCTTGCAGAAAGACAGTGGGCAAACCCTTCTGCTGAGATATTTTTAATACAGAACTGAAAATTACGTGGATATATATGCCAATTAAAAATTTTAATAACTACATGTTATTTTATTTTTTTTAGAAACTTATATATACACTCATTTGCAAAAAAATTGTTAATCCTGAAGGTGCCATCACAGGAGCACATAAGTGGGTACAGGTACAGGACATGGTAACATATTTACAGAAAACATCAAAATATTGTATAACACACAGCATGTATTGCAGAGGACCAAGACTTGCAGGATGTTCTCCTGAAGATCTTGCCACAGCTGGTGCAACTGATCCTCCAAATCTGCCGTAGTTGGCACTGGCCAAAATTGTCATCCACTCTGGTCCCAAATATTCTCAATGGGCAAGATTATTGGGGACCATGTTCAACAAGGAAGCATGTTGACATCACAAAGACAAGTCACATATACCTGTGTTATGTGAGGCCGGGCATTATCTTGCTGAAAAATAGGGTTGTCAAGCAGCACCAGGAAGGAGAGCGCACATGGTCTCAGAATTTTCTGAAAGTATTGCAGTGTTGTCAGGGTTCCTTCAATCACCACCCGAGGGGTGCGAGAATCGTAGCAAATGGCACCCCACATAATGACACCTTTTGTTGGGGCAGTGTGCTGCTCTACATTGAAGCGTGGTTTACTGGTGCTGGCCAGGACGTCTCCAGACTTGAATTCAGCAGTCGCCTGTATCCAGACAGAACCGTGATTCGTCGCTGAACACCACTCATCGCTAGTCCACAAGCTGCCATGCTGCCCATTGCCAGCAGAAGGTCACACATGCTCTGCAATGCTCAGGTTGTAATGGTAGATGTAAAGGACACGACGACGAGAAATCCCGCTCTGCTAGCTGCCTGGATATGGTACTGATGGACATAGCTGCCATGACATGTCCTGGATTGTGCGCAGAGACTCCCATGGAGTAAATGAAGAGATTTGGGCGGCTCTTAACAGCGAGGTCTTGAGAGCCGATAAGGGTGATTCAAGTGAATATGGAGCGGCGCTGGAATGAAGGGGCGGGGGGAATGGGAGATCCTTGAGAAAACCCTTCGATCAACAACATTGTCTGGCACAATTCCCACTTGCGAAAATCTGGTGACCCGATCGGGCGTGCTAATCGCTCAGCCACTGGGCCCCGACATCCATGGAGTACTTACAGTCTGTTACATGATGAAACAATCCTTTCTGCTGGTGGTCTGCCAGGGTCAACCCGAGCCTTCTCAATGGGTGAGTACCCTCCTGTTCCCATTGCGTCCAACACCGACTCACAGTGTAGGCAGAAATAACAGTTCAAGTGGCAAGTAATGTGCCGAAACATCCAACCTGCCTCTCGGAGGCCGATGAAGCGGCTTCTCTCAGATTCAACCAGATAGGCAAAGGCTTATTGAATGTGCCATCGGAGCATGCTGCATGTTCACTGAAGTTGGTAAATCCATATGGGGATACATGTCGGACCATAACAATATAGTGTGGCAACCTTCATTGGTATTGTGCAATTTGTAGATGGTAGTCAATTTTTTTTTTTGCAAATGAGTGTATTTTATTTAGTTTGCAAAAGGGTCATAGTATGTAATACCCCACAAACGATATTGGAAGATGCAATTCAAGAAATTCTGGACGAAGATTGTAAGTCAAAGATAGTGAGCCATATGGGAGGGTATCCTGGTGTTGGTATCTTCATTGCCAATGGATTATATCTACCCCTAAGAGGGGTATCCCCAAGTTCACCACTTTAAGAAATACTCCTGCTAATGTTTACTGATGCAGAAGTTCTAGTTAATGTCCATATTACATTCAACTTATGTCATGTTCCTGCAGACCCCTAAAGGGTCTGTTGTCAAAGTGAAATTTTCTTTACCGAGATAAGATGTGTATAATAATGCTGAAATTTGCGGCTTGAAACAAATCCGTTTTGGCCTTTGTTTGCAGTGTTGCAGTAATTTAATCCTTGTAATGAACGAACTGACACAAAACAATACCGATGATTTAGTATCTTATTGTTTAATATTTTGATTTTTATTGTGTGTAAAATAAAATATTTTTAATGAAACATTAGATTTAGAAATTGTTGAATATTTATTTTGTGTGTATCGTTTAACACTGTTATAAAATTAACTTAAATAAAAGTGGTCTGGACGTGTCAAAAATAATGAAAAGGCAAAGTTTGTGAAAAATAATTAAAATCAAATATTTATAAAGGAGACTACAAGAAAAAGCAGTAAGGAAACTGGTAGCAAAGGGAATGCAGGAATGGAAAGGATGGCCAGTAAATATGAAAGTATTTTATTGAGCGGACCTAGCTACAACAGGCAAGAAATGACAATGGATGAGATGACGTTTTATTATAAACAAAAAGTTTTGACATTGCAAATTGATTTAACTGTGCAACAAAAAGAATTTTTTGTGATTTTTTTATGTAAGATATTTTTTGTATTTATTTTGTATGTCAGAATCAAGGATGCTAGATGCTCACAAGGGGGGATTCATGACACAAACTCCATCATAGAAATTTTGAGGAGCAGGTTGAAAGGTTATTCCGAAAAAAAATCTTGTAACAATTTGTTGAAAAACAAATGACTTTATACTGTGTTAATAATCTTTCATTTTTAGCAGCCGGGGGAGAGGGATGGATTGTTTGTCAGAAAGGTGCAAAATTTTTATAACTCTATATTGACAAAATTATCGCATTCCTCTTGCTGCAGATGTTTTTCATAGCCAAAGCAGAACAATAGAGCAGTCCTCTATAATGTTTGCAGATCACAGAATGCTTTAGTTCAGATTTTCTACAGTGAAATGGTCTCTTTGTGTATCCTTAAAGACATTTACATGAAAAAGATGTGAAATTCTAAGTGTTTTATTTGAGCAAATTAAGAGGAAGGCGGTTCGGAAATATTTTCCAGCTCTAGTCTGTGTGGAGGCTGCAATGTCTTCCAAAATGTCGGGAAGAAAAATGACTGACGCGGCTACTACCCAGAAGCCAAGATTTTGCATACTGAATCTGAAAAAGACTATTTCCTGCAGCCATTGAATGTCACACAATTCCGTGTAAATGTTTTAAAAGGTAGTACGATAAGGACACTATAGTATAAAAGCTGGACTAAAGTGCTTTGTGTTCTGTGAACCTTGTAGTAGAGTATCGTGCATTTGTCTCTGTATTCATCTCACATTAAAACTCCAAAAAATTCTGGAAGTGTATCAAAACGATATTTGTTCTTATGTTTTCTACAAAGTTTTAGTATAAGATTTTCGTTAATTAATGCATCAAACACCAGTCGTTACAAATTAACACTTGTTATCCTACTGTCACAACATGGTATGATAGGTGCTTTCAAACTGTTTCATAATGTTTTCTTGAAAATATATGAAACAAAACTGTGAAATGGATTAGTTCTGGAAAAAGAATTTATACAAACATATTTGTAAAAAAATTTTTGAAAATTAAATTTTGCAATAATGCATTTTGTACTGAAATGCATGTTAAAAAGCATTCCAATTGCAAAAATACTAAGTTTAGAGACTTTTATTTAAGATGGAAGTTAATCCAGGGTTTTAAGGAGATTCGGTAGATGTATAATGTGGGTACGAGCTCACCTCATTTTTCCATGCAAAAATCAAGATTTTTAACACAAAATTCTAGCAATTTTAGCATTTTCAAGTCGCCCTTTCAAGTTTCTAGCAACCCCATTTGACTCCAATTTTATATTCTTAAAAACATGCAAATTTAAGCTAAAAACAAGCAAAATCAATCAAAAATCAAGCAAATTCTCCAATGTTTCCAAAATAGCCATGCCGGATTTGTGCTGATTAAAACTCAAGCAAATTTACCCCAAAAACAAACAAATATTCACGTTTTCTAGAAATGCCAATTTTACATGCGAGTAATCTAAAACAAGCAAACATAAGCTAAGATCAAGCAAATTTATGCTAAAATCAAATGAAATATTATCTTATTATTCTTTACAGTTTATATTCGAAGCTCTACTAATTTTTATAAAAATTTCTCCTATATGCTCTAGATTTTCGCCAATATCTCGAAGTTCATACTTATAGACAATGTTATCTAAGATTGATAATTGTAAGCTTTGTAAATTTGAATAAAATTTGCGAACCATATTTTTATGATCTTCAGATGCATTATCTAATATATAGGAAGGTGGGTTTGAACCACTACCATTACTTTTTAAAATGTTAGTCAAACTGCATGGAAACAAAGGCATTTTTATTTTATTTATAAAGAAAATAAATTTATTAAGAGAAAGAAAAACTCATTTAGAATTATGAAAACAATTTTTTATTTGATCAAATAATTCATCTATATTTCTAAAGATTTGTAAAAGTTTTAAATGTAACCACTTAACTATTAGTCTAAAATATTGTATTAAAATATTGAAACATTTTGTTGATTCTTCCATTTATTAATTTAAAAAATTTATGTATCTTCAGTAATTCTCTCTTTCAAATAATCATAAGTTCGATTCCGTTGGCTAATTAGAACAACATTGCAAATTGTATGTGCTTCAACTTTTTCATTAAAATCAAAACTAATTTTTATGTTTGTTTTTTCTTTAACTACAGTTGTTTTTCTATATAAGCAATCAATAATATACCATGGTCTTCGACCAAAAATGAATAATAATTGATACTGCCTTCGAAGCTTACAGTTGGTTTATAATGAAGTTAATTATTTCTACATATAGTATCTGTTTTGGTTTTTGAATTTCTAAAATCACTATAGGCAAGGAACATTTTATTACAAAGACCATTTTTAAAATCTAGATTCCAATTTTCTTTTGGAAAAATTTCATTTCTTCCATTTTTAACATAAATATTTTTCACGTTACAATGGTCAAACGTAGAAGTGTGAAAATACTGTTCAGCACTATTTTTTCTGTTAATTTGAAACCCAACAATTACAAAATCGGGCATGTCAAACTGTAAATTATTAAACTGATCTTTTATATCAAAGTTAAAAACATTTGTCCTGGCAGGGACTTCTTTTTCTAAAAATTGCCAATAATCAAAACTAATAGGTATTTTAGGATGTTTGTATTGACACCGTCAGGTGAGACACGAGACGAACGATGACACAAATACTTACTGGTAATTTGGGCGCCAGCGGTACTTCCCAATCACCACATTATTGAGACTCGGGGTTCTCAGGGATGCTGTGGGTTCTGTGTGTCCCGTCTCACCCATGCGTACTTACAAACATGTAGGTAATACTAAACTTTTTACTAAACATTAATGGAAATAAACACTTAATAAAATTTATGTAGCAAAGACACTGTCACTACTGAATGAAAGAGTTAAGTTCACTGTAGACTTGTTTTTATTGATATTATGAATACACATCGACATGCCAATGAAATTATGATTATCTCGGTCATGACTAGTGAATTCTGCTTGGGTGCTCCCCAGCCCGCAATTACTCTAGCGCTAGCCTATATGGATGATCTCACCGAGGTGCGTGAAAACACAGCCTTCACAAGGGAAGAGGGCCGACAGCCGCTAGGGTGGACTGACGGTTTTTCCCTGAAGACAGGACATGGTGAATTACAAATTAAATCCTTAATACATATTAACACGTGTGATTACTCGGCATCACTAACGCAAACTCATCGGGGCTCGCCCTCCAGCATGTGGGTAGTGTGGTGACGGCCAATACACAGAGCCGGCTAGGACAGGAATAATTGCACTGTACACTAATTACAAAATTACATAAACCCTTAAATGATACATGAAACAAGATAGGACATGAGATGAATATTCACAATAAAACACACCCCAGTGTGAAAACAAATTTAGATGGCGCGGATGCCGCTGGATGAAGTTCGTAGCAGACCACGTGGTGCAGGTGAAATTGTAATATTTCTGCTTGGAAACAGCAAACTAAATTCAAACAAAATATTATTCTTGCTGAGAAAATTATTCTCTTTACGATTGCAGTGGTTAGAGGCGTGTAACATGCCTGATGGCGTTAAAATCAAACATTAACGTGACTGCGTGGTCAAATACAAAAAGCATCAATGCACGTCCGATGTCTCCATGCCGTCAGAGCAACGCCTGTGCACACGCACCAGATGTGACGGGGCGGGAACCGAGTGGACGCAGTGCCAACAGTGTAGGAAAACTTGCATTTATGATGTATAGGGCCTGCGGAGTTTACCAGCTACCGCGACAATGTTATAAACTGCGACGAGTGCCGTAAGACGAACTGTGCTGAGATTTCGCCACCGCCAACACCAGAGGTGAAACCCACGCCGCCAGTAGTTGTTACGTACATGCTGCAGGACTTAACCAGGCCAGATTGTAATGTATTACTGCCAGCTTTTGCAGGACACTACTCAAAAGACCCGGGTATATTCCTTGCAGTGTGCGAAGAGAAATTGCATAGGCATCGCGTGCATAGGGATGACTGGACTGAGGTAACTGCTAACAGATTAAGGGGAACTGCTGCCACGTGATGGAACTTGGTCAGGGTCTATCGAGTTACGTGGGAAGAGTTTTGTAAGAGATTGCTAGGTCGGTTCGACACTGACGGAGATACTATACTGGCACAAGCGTGACTGTATCACGAACAACAGAGAGAGCATGAGGGAATTGAAGAGTTCATTCAATGCAAATTAGGCTTGTATAATTGTTTACACCCAGACAGGCAACCCGCGGCGTATTAGAGATAATTGTGGCGTTATTAACACCTGACACTAGGCCGTATCTACGGAGGGCGACACGTGCCAGTGTAGAACAGTTCACGAGGGAAGCGTGTTTGTATGGACCATTTACATGGCTGATGGACCATTTACGTCGTGGGAGCAACACCACCACCAACAAAAACTGCTGTGCCGCTTGCTGACTTCGAGCACGAGGTGCCCGCCACACATCAGCAACATCTGCAGGACCAGTATGCCAGTGTGTTCCACACTGATGTCACGGAGCATACGATGATAACAACACATGAGGATCCAGTGTACTCCAAGCCATGAGACCCAGGTATTTTCTTTCGCCATGTTATCAACCAGCAGGTATGTGAGATTCTCAATGATAATGTTATTGAACCTACACAAAATCTCTATAATTCTGGTATTACCCTTTCTCCAACGAAAGATGGCGAATGGTGATTCTGTGTCGACTTCCACCCCCTTAACAAAATCACCGTAACCATGCCGCCACCAGTCATAAACATGAAAGAGACTTTGTCTACATTAGGACCAGGTTCAGTATTCACATCACTTGATTTAAAGTCTGGATATTGTCAAGTGCCTATCCGCCCGCAGGATAGAAAGGAAACATAATTTACCACCCCAGATAGACGTAGATTTCAATTTGTAGCCATGCCATTTGTTTAAAGTGTGCCCCTGCAAAGTTTCATAACTTAATGGTAAATGTATAGGATGGACTTATTGGAGACTTTGCGATGGTATATTTGGATGATGTACTTGTTTGGTTTAACAGCTGGGAAGAGCACTTGCACCTTTTGAGCTGTGTGTTTGAACAGCTCAAACGTAGTAAAATTACATGCAAAGCGGAAAAGTGTAAGTTGGGTATGAGTAGAATGGAGTTTCTAGGGCATTATGTGACAGCAGATGGACACGAACCGGAACAACAACACGTACAGAACATTCAATACAAACCCACACCCAGATCATGTAAACAAGTCAGGAAGCTTTTTGGCTTAATTAATTGATTTTAAGGGAATTTGTCCCAAACTTTTCCGTAATCACTGCACCGTTAAATGCTTTTGTCGTCTGAGAAACGTAAATTTGTGGACACCTCAAGCCGATCAAGCATTTAAAGACATTAAAATTGCATTCCAGAACTGTAATCCGCTGTCTAGATTCAACCCAGAGTTACCCATAGTTGTACAAACAGATGCCAGTCAAGAAGGCATTGGGGCCGTGTTGTATCAGAAGGGAACGTATGGGGAAAAACATATCATCAGTTACCTCAGGGCCAAGTTTGGGTACGCAGAACGTAAATATCATGTTAATGAACAAGAATGTTTGGCCATTGTACATGCATTGCGGAAGTACCGGCCGTACTTGCTGGGAAGGCAGTTTTCACTCAAAACTGACTACCTATGCCCTGTATGGTTAGAGGGGATGCATAACGGAAAAAGCAAACTCGCCCACTGGGCGTTGCTATTGCAAGAATACGATTTCAAGGTAGAACACGTGGCGGGAAAAACCAACGAGCCACGGAAGCCTTGCCCAGGAATCCTTGTTCGAATCTAACGGTAACTGACAATGCGAAGTGGGAAGAGGTGCTACCACCTTGCCATGCAATACCAACTGCAGAAACCTAAACTCTCGTTTTACAAAACATTGTTGCCATACCACCTGGTGAACTCGTTTCCTTTAATGTACGTGATGTGTTAAAAGAGGTACACACCGCACAAGAAAATTCCCCAGATGCCGCGCAATGCCGACAACACTGTGCCACATGTTACACAGAACACTGGAGAGTAGTGGACAGAGAAATACAAACCAAACCACCTGGTAATTGTGCATGATGGCGGACGTTTGTTCTGAAAGAGAAATGGGAACTCATGTTAAAGTATAAACATGACAGTTTGGAACATGGCCCCTAGGATCCGAGCAGACATGAAGGAACGTGGAGAAATTTTTTCACTGGCCAGGGATTCAGGGAGATGTCCGGAAACATGTACAGAGCTGTATCACGTGTAACACCCGTAAGCCGTGGAAAGCAGACGACGACGCTCCACAGTAGCCAAGGCTGCCAACCAATCCATTATAAACAGTAACTATCAACATCATGGGCCTTTACCCACATACAAAAACTGGGAAAAGATTTCTTATTGCCATTGATTTGTTTACCCGTTGAACCGAGGCATTTCCCGTCAGCAATGTCCATGGGCACACGGTCGCACAGGTAATGCAGAACAAGTTTTTTCCCGAGGTGAGGCCACCCCGATTATTTGTTGACAGACAATGGAACACAGTTTGCAATGCGAAAATGGAGAGAGAACTGTACCAGGTGGCGAACAGAACACCGTACTACCCCAGGGCTAACCCAACTGAGAGACGTGACCAAGGCGTCAAAATCCAATTACATGTCCGGTTAGGCGAAGATCACACTAGGTGGGCCTAATTGATCCCGGAGGTGAAGAAGCTAGTGTGAACCAGATCAGTTATTGCAATGTGTGGGAACCGGATACCAAGAAGCCGCCACCCGAACTTGTACCCGGGATGTACGTGTACGTAAGAGAGAGCCCGTTATTGGCTGGGGCAAAGAAGTACTATGCTGGACTGGCACCTAGATGGACAGGGCCAGTGAGAGTGGTGGAAAATATGGGAAATTCCATGTATCTAGTGAAGTTGGGACCCAGATGTGTTACAAAACGGCACCGTGACGACTTGCAGATAGCCCGACCGCCTGTAGGGAAGAGAGGCAAGAAGACGACGTTGCACCCAGTACCGCAGTGAGTTCGGAGAATTTCACCAGGAAGTACATAGGGAAATGTCAACACAGACACTGAAGAGAATAACAACACTAACATGGGAACACCCAGCCAAAATAATGAACTGTCATTTAAGGGTTTTGCACCGACGGAACACTCAACACTTAGTAGTGAGGATATGGAAACAAGTAGTACCGCATCACCATTTCTGAATTTTTCTGTTAATGCTTGTAACAACACAATGGATCAGAGTGAAATTAGGGGATTTCCAAGTGTACATGAAGAAGGTGGTAACATAAGTGAACACAAAAATGTCAACACAACCAGTGTCAGTGAATTGAGTTTTAAGGGGTCTACCCAGGACACAGCTTAATTTTGTTGTAACCAAAGTGTAAATGTAAATCTTGATACCACTTGTGAAGGCGAGACACCTTTCAGAGGCTTTCCAGTTCCCGCAGGAGTGAGCCTAGTAGGGAAAGAGAGTTTGAAAGGATTTGGGGAAACTAGTAGGGCAGTGAGTGTGATGTCAAGTGTCAACAAATTGCAACACGGCACTCGCAAGAGGCGAGTCGAACCATGCACCACCACATACCCACATTGTTGTTTCTGCCTACACCCCCACCCCCTGCAAACGAGGAAGTAACTGACGACCTCCGAGTCCATGTTTTCTTTGCCCTCAATCGGCAACCAGCTGGGCAGAGCCCACCAGAACAATGTTGCTTTGTTCGCACCGTTTTGGCCTTCGACGGAGGGGTCGTTTGACGCCGGCTAACAGCCAGCAGCGTTAGAGCCCATGACGGCACTCACCATGCACGTGTCACGTGTTCCGCACGTGCGCAAAGAGGCCAATAATTTTGAACTCTCGTATAAATGTTATTTTCAGTGTAAAATGTGTTCTATTGTATTTGCAGAGTTTTGTATGTCTTAAAACATGTTCAAGTGTTTGTTACTATTTTTAATTGTTTGGTTATAAAATTTAAAGTTCCCGCGGCACTGAGATTAAGAACACTTAATATGCCGGCATGAACGCATAAAGAGACACTAGAATAATAATGAAATTCATAAGAAAATTATAAAAATGTCAAACAATATTTAATTTAATTTGTGCCATTTTATTTTCAATAATAAAATATTTTACTCGGCGTGCATAACACTTCCGCTTATGGGAACCCTGTAGGCAGACATGGTAGGTCTGTACAACACTTGTCTCTGCACAGTCTGTTGAGGAGAGCTGGCTAGGTAAGACACTGTCACGTACGTACTACAACTTTTGTTCACTGATTTAGGTTTCCATAGTTAATTTAGTTTACCAGTTAACCTTTGCTTGCGTATGTTTTACCAGACATTTTCCCCAGCATTATGCTTTCACTTTATTAATTTCATGCGCCCTTGTAGTATTTTCAACTTAATCGAGGAGATGAAGGAGAAAGATGTCGGAGAGATCACGCGACCGCGCAACTTGAATCAAGCACCATCCGCCTATGTTTATGGTGTTTCATTCTATCTTATGCATTATTGCTAAAAGCAATTTTAAGAGCTTTCTGTTTATATATGTATTTGAGGGTAATTTTTTGTGTTTGAATATTTTACGGCATCGCATATAACCAGGTGGCCTACCGACACCAAGTCGTATATGCCAATACGTTTTGAGAGCTTATTTATTAACATCGTATGTGCAATATTTGTTTCAGGGTTCAGTGTATTTTTCATGTAAATTGATTCTTTTTGTATTTGACCATGCTGTTTGATTTTACCACTATCAGGCATGTTACACAGCTGTAACCACTGCAATCGTAATGTGAATAGTTTTCTCAGCAAGAATAATATTTTTTCTGAATGTAGTTGCCGTTTCCACGCAGAAATATTACAATTTCACCTGCAGCACGTGGTCCGCTATGAACTTCATCCAGCGGCATCCGTGCCATGTAAGCTTGTTTTCACATGTGTGTGTGTGTTTATTGCGAATATTCATCTCTTGTCCCATCTTGTTTCATTTATCATTCAAGGGTTTATGGAATTTTGTAATTAGTGTACGGTGCAATTATTCCTGTCCCAGCCAGCTCTGTAAATAGGCAGTCACCACACTTCCCACGTACTGGAGGGCAAGCCCCGACGAGTTGGCTTTAGTGATACCGAGTAATCACACATGTTAATATGTATTAAGGGTTTCATTTGTAATTCACTGTGTCCTGTCTTCAGGGAAAAACCATCAGTCCACCCTAGAGGCTGTGCTTTCATGCACCTCGGTGAGATCATCCATATAGGCGTGCACTAGAGTAATTATGGGCTGGGTAGCACCCAAGCAGAATTCACTAGTCATGACCGAGATAATCATAATTTCATTGGCATGTTGATGTGTATTCATAATATCAAAAAAACAAGTCTACAGTGAACTTAACTCTTTCATTCATTCAGTAGTGACAGTGTCTTAACCACATAAATTTTATTTATTAAGTGTTTATTTCCATATTGATGTTTAGAAAAAAGTTCAGTATTGCCTACGTATTTGTAAGTACACACAGGTGAGACGAACACACAGAACTCACAGCATCCCTGAGAACCCTAGGTCTCAATAGTGCGGTGATTGGGAAGCACTGCTGATGCCCATATTACCAGTAAATATGTGTGTCATTGATCGTCTTGTGTCTCACCCTACAGCATCAATGTCTTTTTGAATCTTATATTCACAATGGTTTCTAATTGATGGAAGAACTTCAGAAGTTACCCATTTTTTAAATTGTTTTGCCTCTTCATTGTTAGAAGTAAAAGCATGTGAATATAAGCCTGATTCATTAATAAATATGGTATGCTGTTCCATATTTGAAGGGAGCCTGATTTTTTGGCCTCCTTTAATATCTCCAAAATGTAGCTTATCCTCATCATATATGTGATTTTGAATAGCATTCCTATGTTTCTCATAGTCAAAAATTGCTGCAATATCTTTGGCTTTAAACCAAGGATTATTTTTTATCATCAATAATCATAGAAACTTGTTTACCATAGTAAGTAAGCTTGTTGTTATTTATGTATAGAGTTGATTCCATTTTTATATGCAAAATTATGCGCAAGTGAAATTGGTGAGTTGTAATAATTGTTTTTACTAGTATTCTTTTTTAATAAGCAAATGAAAAACTAAAGAAAAAACAATTAAAGAATATAGACAAGATTCATTGATAAATATTGTGTGGGGTTGCATATTTGAAGGGTGCAGTGATTCGTTAACTCCCAATATCTTCGTAAAAATTTTTATATTTTTCTGTAATTATATAGCCTTTGAGGAGTTAAATTTCCTAAGTCATTAATGATATCTTTCACTTTATTTATAATTTCTTTATAAGATTCACACTAATGAAATACAGTAAACCATTTGTATATTTAAAAGCCGACTATCATATTTGGTAAATGAGAAAATTTCTTGCTAATTGGGCCAGTCTTTTTTATCTGGAAACTACGTTAGTCTATTTCAGCATAAAACAACTTTTCGTAGAAGATAAAAGTTTTTCACAAATACGAATTAAAAACAGCATTTATTTAATATTCATCACTTAATCCAAATGAAGAAAATCCTCTCAGATAACCATCAATAAGTTTATGACTAGGGTAACTAATCATATAAGTTTTGTTGTCTACAAATAGAACTAACTCGCCCAAGGACCTCTCGTATATTAAAAAAATATTGAAATCACCTGGTAAAAACTTGAACCAATCTGTTGTCAAAATTGGCCTATTATTTTCTTGTCATTCAAACCTTTTGCCCAAACTTTTTTATTGTAAAAGATATATAATTTGCTATCAATAATTTAAAATCTTTTTACATGTCTGTCTTTGCATAAATCAATTAGTTCGTTTTCATAAAAAAATATTTTGTTGGGATGGTCTATAAATGTTTTAAATGCTTTGGTTGTTATCTGGCTGTAAATCATATAAATCTTTGTTAATAATCGGATACATGATCACATTTTTTTCGTTTGTATGTTGAAGACCTAATGGATGGCCGATTTCGTGGATCAAAACTGTAAATAAATTAACTTTATTTTCAGGAGTGTTTTTGCCATCATTATGCCAATATTCCTGCCTATTGATATTAATTTCAACAACACTATTTTGTTGATTTGGATAAAATGCATGTGCTAGTGCACTACCATGTAGAAATAATCTGTAAGGACAATCCATGTAATCTCATATCTATGTTGACCTTGTTTGTAAGAAATGAGTATATCCGGAGAATTTCTATCATAAACTAATTTTAAATTTGTATGCTTTAGCCAAGTTGTAAAAGCTTCTTTTGCTAACTTTGTAATTGAATTATTTGCAAGTGCAAAATGCTATTTTAAAATATTTTAATTTCATTTGTTGAATTATTTATAACGAGAATATTTCATCCTTAACACCGCATCTTGGCTTATTGATTAAATTAAGCATTTCTTCGTTGAGTTTACCATCAATTGAAGAAATGTTGTGACATTCTTGAAATATTCTTAAAGAACTTCTGAATTTTTCAGTATCAATTTTTAAAAGCAAATTTGCATCAACCTCTAGATATCCAGATCTATTTAAAAAGTTGATAACACAGTCTGTTCGATTCTCTTTTTTGGGCAGCACAAAATTTATATTTGTGATAGCGAGAATGATTATGTAAACCCTCATTTATATACTTTTTTTTTTACAGGCAATTTAATGGCACACCAGGGACCTGTTTATTTTTTGGGTTTAGAGATATCTCGATCATGCCAGTGACCCAATTTTTTTATTGTTCCAGCCTTAATTAGCACCATTAAAACTCCATTTGGAGAAGCCCCTCACTTGACCACCGGCTGGCTATTTTTTTAGTAAAGTAGTGAGGAGGTTTTTTTATTTATTTTTTCTTAATGGGGTACCACTTCTCATATAGTGAGGCGCCATTCACTATGTGAGAACGCTCCAGCTTATACATCTGTTACACTACAAGTGTAGTATGGAGAGTATTTGCTCAAGCGTACCATTTTTATTTGCATCAATACTTATACATTGCTGTATGAGAATGTGCAAGGTTTTTTGGGTAAAATTTTGAATGATTCGGTGATAATCTAATAGTGCTAATATGGGTGCATCGCATTCATGCTATTAAATTATCTGCTCAGACCAGAGATCAAACCCATGACCTTCCCATTTGAAATCAAATGCCTCACCACTGAGTCACCACGACAAGATGAGTAAGGTGATGGTTTTACTGCATCTTGTGAGTTATTCTCACCACAAGTAGATAGCTTCATATCGAGAGTTGCACCACCGACTGTTCACTGACCGCATCTAGATAACAGCACTGTCATGGTAAAGCTCCGTCCTATTGTGGTGAGAACTTGCTGAAGCTCTGTTGAGGAAAACTGGTGATGCGTGAAAGTGAGGTACCTAGACATGAGTTAAAAACTGTTGGATCTGATTTCTGTATTTACCACTGTTCATTTTTCTACTCAAATCTATTATGATAAAACCGTAGTCTTTGTCCCAACATTTTGCACAGATCTCTATAAATTTTTCATAAGGCATATTGCCATCAACAAAACATAAATATGTCTTAGGTTCATGTCATCTTGTCTAAATTAACATAGAAAGTTCGTATTGTCTCTCACAAGTTGTTTGAGCACTCTGGAATATGTTTGTGCAAGATAAAATACATCTGTATTTTTGTGTCTCCGCCTAGTAAAGTACTCACAGATTATAATTTGATCATCTAAAATAACATTGTAAAATATGACTAAAGAATTATTTTCACATTGCCCTAAGGGAATCATTTAATCATCCAGATTTTAAAAAAGTATGCCATTTTTTCATTAAACTTGTGGGATATGACATCAAAATCATTTTGTAACTTAATATATTTTGGTTGATTAAAACTTTTTGAGCAAACATACAATTTATTAAAAACTAGTAACTGTCTTATAAATAAAATTAATCATCTGGTTCGTTTTCTCACTATTGCTAGGCCCAATATTATTGCTCTAATGTCATGAGGCAATAGTTCTGCATTCTTTTTATTTTTGGAAGTTTCTTAGGAAATTAAAACACTAACACCCCAATCAACTTTTTCCATTTAATTATATAGTTTTTTTTTTTTTTTTTGTAATAGATGGAGAATAAAGTATTTAAGTTAACAAACAACTATTCTATACTTAAGAAGAAACTTCATTATGATATCACTCATAAAGATAAATCGATTGCATTAGTTGGTGTTAAAAATTTCACATGAAAACTAAGTATAGACAATAATACTGTAACAACAATTGAAAACTTGAGTGCTGTGGTTGATAAAAACGAAGTTATCACTAGTCCTAGAGGCCAATACAATGTTGAATTTTTAAAAGAAGCTATAAATAAATTGATCCATTTACAACAAATAACATTGAATTTATAGCAGACAATATGAAAACAGAATATCTATTAAATCTAAGTTTGATATTAAATTTGACAACCGACTGTCCAACATTCTGGGCTTTGAAAGAAATACGACTATTGAAAAAAGAAAATTCTTGTAGGTAATAAGTTACCTAATTTTAATCCATTTCAAACAATAAATGGTCATTGTAATTTGGCATTTGGAATGTTCATAAATTATGATGAATCTAATAATTTATTCACCAAATCGGGTGCAATTAGCACACACACACTATAGTAGACAATATTGACAGGATCTCAGAGCTAGCAATTAAAAAACAGTGCACACAAAATTTCAGTGAAACATTTGATTTTGTAAAGTATTCTTCAAATCGTAATACTGACAATAATTGCTTGAAAAAAAACACAACACAGCCTTTAATAATATCTGTTCTCCAAAATGTACATGTAAAAAATTACGACACATACTCTTAAAATATTTCAGGTACAAAAAGGACTGATTCTCACCAACAAGTCAATTAAAATTACAATTGCTTTGATACTACACAACAGGTAATCCTTGATTATATTACAATTCAATAGTACCCAAAACAGTGCCTAAAGCAAATAAACCTAGATTTATACTTGACCACGATATTGAGGAAAGTGCTAAGGTGCATTCACACCTGAATGAACGGCAGCTTTAAATAGTGCAATGCTAGCCTAAAATCATAATCTCAACCGCTGTAAATGCTTTTGAACAGACAAATATTAAACAGCCTTCTACATAAAGCCCTAACAAAGTAATTAAAATACAAATTTCACTCAAAGGTTGAAGTTTTAACGTTAACCCTGCTGTTCAATTTTAATTTGCGATTTGCAGGAATTGGCTTTTATGCCATGCCAAATGGCAGACAAACAATTTCTCAACTCAGGAGCACAAGCACCAAGTATGGGACTAGAATTGACATTGACTAAACTCACTAAAATTTCCGAAATGCAATATAAAAAAAATCGTCCAAAAGGATGGTGAAAAATTATAGCAAATATTAAGTGCTCAAACCTCAAATACCGCAAAATTCTACAGATGACACTAAAATTCATGTGCATTAATATTCCAACTAATACTCAACAAATTGATATCTTTAAAAGACAACATAATCATTAATATAAGCGGAAAAGGCGGCAGCATGCAGCCCTACCAAAGTGCCTAATCCGCATGACACATTAAAATTTAACTTAAAAATCCGTAGCTGATACAACCTCGCTAGGGGTATGAGACTAAAATGAAAATATGCTAGCAGGCCGAACAAAGCCCTAGAAAGTAACTTAGGTACACCAAACAAAGTATTATAAGACTCCTGTCCAGTCAAGTAGTGAGCTGACGACGCAGAACAAATAGGAACTAGGCTTGTGTCAAATGGGGCTAAATATTAATCGAGCCATTTCATTTCTCAAAAACTAACAAATGCAACATTCTAAACACACTTAAGAAATATTAAAACGTATCTACAAAGATCCAAAAGGAGTAACATACCCAAAATATTTTAGACAATCTAACAGTCTACTAAAAATGACTACAGTGTAAAATCACTAATGGTCACACTAAGCACTGCACCCTCAACTCACTACAATTATTTACTCCTCTCACCCGGCATTACATGAATATTACCTGTACTGAATATTAAGTACGAATCAGATATTACTTTACTATTCGTTGTACTGATGGAAGTACATCGCAGAAACTCGATCTCTCATAGAATTGTGCACCTTATTGGTCTATCGGAATAGCATTGTGAGTATCAGCTGATTGCTACTTGCACAGGCAAGACACAGACAAGAAGTGCCCGCCAAATATTCACTTACAAAAATCTGAGCATGAACATGTGATGCAAACAGGACAAGGAGCAGTAGAGGGAAAAACAAGGAGAAGGGAAGGGGAGCGAGAGTGTTACAAAGAGGTCGGCTCGGGTGCTGTCCATGTGCGGGAAACAACGAAACTATGCAGAGGGTGCTAATATTGGTCCCATTACGAAATCATGTGGAAAAGTACATAGTTATTTGGTAGCACCAGCACCAAGCAAACTACAGCTAACCATAGTTCCAATTTACGCATGCAGACACTCAAATGTTGCAATTTAGAAACATATAATTGCTAGTTTTACACCAAAAACTATGTTCGGCTTTATATAGCATATTAGTTATGAGCCAGCATATCCAATTTTTTATAGAATCAATAATGGATGGTTTAATCACATTGTTCTAGAAATTAGGGATGAAAATGGTAAACAGATTGATTTTGATGGTGCTGATATTGACATTGTTTTGGAAATTAAAAATGTTAAAAATATTATACTATTTTATTAGAAAATTTAAAGAGCATCTATGCTAATATACATAAAATTAAATTATAAATTTTGATATTCATGTGACAAAGTATGTATTTTATTTTCTTGGATAATCCTTTTGTCATCATAAGAACTTAGTGCAATTTTATTAACTTCTACTGTACATGTTTCATGCTTTTCACTTCTTATTAAAATCATTGTTCTATATTCTTTTTTCTCTTTAAACAAAAAATTCTTATAGTTCTCAAATGTAATTCTCTTGTTAACAACACACTTCTTTACTCCTTTTGATTTTTTATTATTTTTATTATCAACACTATATGCATACATTTTTGCTCTTAAACCAACAAATGCTGTCGTTATTTTCCCATTACATTCGTCTTTCATCTTACCTATAACTTTCTTATTTATTTGTGGCATGTTATAGATATTGTTATCCAAATAATCAGTTGTATCAAATTTTCTATCATTGTTTTCATGTCTTCGTAAAAAAATCTTCTGTTTTTGTGTTATAAATGTACGAATCGGTGTCTTGGTAGCATAATTCAATGTTATCTCCAAATTTTGGTCTCATCGCTTTATAATGAAAACTCTTTCGATATGTCCAAAGTTGACATACCCACATAAATAGGCTTATTCATTTTACACTTGATATATTCATATGTATGGCTGCAAGATTCTCATTAAATATAGTACATCTTTTGAAATTTGCCTTTGCTACAAATTTTCTACATTTTTCTGCATCATATAATAATCTTATATCTACTCTGTTTCTTATATTTTCCATTGTTTTGCGAACACAGAATTATTCATCGGCATATAAAAATCTTTTTCAAAGTAATTTTTTAGTATTAGTTTTCATTGATGTATTTAAATCTATAGAGTAATATGGAGCAAAGTTACGCACTTAAGGTTTAAAGTGATTATGCGACTCTAACAATAAGAGTAGAATGTTTTGCACTGCATGTCTCGAATGCACACAAGTTAATATGTTTTTGTTAGCTTCAGTATTGATGAGAAAAAATGCATTATTGGATAAATTACAATTATGTGTTGAAGTGTAAAAAAGTATCTTTGCGCTGCATAAATATAGGTCATAAAATCTACAGAAACAAGGCTAACACAAATTTTTGAAAACTATTTTTTAAGATTCCAAGAATTTAATAAAGTTAGTATTAATATTGCATACAAGAAAAACACCATAACTTACGAACTCATGTATAATAAATAAGAAGTTCGTATTACAAGATGCCAGAAGGGCATCTTCGAGTTCGTGAAGGATGGAGGTTTTAAAAAGAATTTGATTTTAGTTTTTTCACACAGCTGTTATTTACAGCATTGAATTATCTATCTCCACAAATTATCTTTTGGTTTCTCAGTGAGCGGAATATTTAATATCTACCTCAACTCCAATTTAAGTCCTTCTCAATGTCTCTGTTTGGTTCTAGTCAATTAACTCATACTCATCATTAACACATGTTCAGTCTATCTGTTGTCATCATTTGAAATGTCTTTTACATTCACGCATCCAGTTCAATATTCTCGTGTACCAGTCGCACTCTTAACTTAACCGATGCTCGCAATCACAGATTTTACGCCCGCTCGTCACTCCCGTCGGCACTTGTTGCTTCTGTTTCATCATCTAACGCCAAAGGTCATACAATCGCCGAAACTACCGACTCTCATAAACTGTCCCAGCTCGGAGGCCCGTCGCGCTTAAAACACAGTAATATCGTAGTTGTTGATGTAGAATGTTCGCCGCACCTTAAGTCACGCTGAGAGAAGACAGTCATTAAACCAGAAGATTCTCCAGATAAACGCAGGAATTCAATCTGATGAAGACAAGGAGCACTCAAGCCGTCAATAGCTTATCGCTGCAGCATGCCACAGTTAGCCATTGTGACGCCGAATTTATAAATGCTGCTGTAGCACCATATTACAATTATCCTCCATGCATTCTCCGCTCGCGCAATGCAAACCAGTGACATGTAACAATATCCTCACCGACTGGACAATGTATTCGATCCTTTGTTGATTTGACTTGGTCTGGCCCTTCCTTCTTCAAATCAAGTCGCTTCTTAGTTCAATCTTCTTTAGCTGAGTTATTTTCTCCTTTCCTTTGACAGCTTGATGTAATCTATTCTTGAATGGGGAACCTGATATTTATTTGGGAATTTTTGCCTCTTTTATTCCTCGTCTCAGACTGTTTTAGGAATGGAATGATTTCTCTTGGTGAAACCGGAATTCTAATACCTGAACAACTTGTCTTGTTTACATCAAAGTCACTTGATATTTCATCTGCCACAGCAGAAAGCAAGGCATTAGGCTATAGGCCAGAGTAGAATCTGAGCTAGAAATATCTTATTTTTGTCACATATGGTATCTCTTTGGTCAGTTTCCACATCCTCTCTTGAAGATTCTGCTCTGTCATTCTTATATTTTTCATTACAGCATTAACGATTTTCTGCAAAGTGTGTGCCACTAGAAGGAAGAATGTGTCTGTCTGTGAACACATCAGGTTCTCTAGGCCAAATTCCGCATGCTCCAAATGCTTCCTCTAATGTTACACAACTTTGAATTAGCTTTCCCGAAAAATTCACAGAATTGTAGGGAGTTATATTTCTTCCAGGATGGATCACTGGCCATTTCTTGCATTCACCATCATAGAAAGCATTCAGATGCCTAAAAAAACTTCTGTCAAGTAGTTGCATTTTGTGAATACTATGGGGTGGAAGAGTCGGCAAATTATGATATGGTCATAGCAGAAGTTTATTGCTTCTAATGACAAATGTGATGAATTGTCATCCAGCAGAAAAGCAACACAGGATGATTACTGTCAGCTGAACCTTTTCCTGAAAGTGATGAATCCATTGCATGAACATGCAAGAATTTACATAGCCCGAGTCAGAACATATCGTGACATTGCCAGGCTGTTTTCATCTAAGTCCCTGACTATAATAACTATATTATAGCTATACTGCAAACATTTCAGCACTATACAGGCTAAGGCTTCGAGCGAAATACTGATTGTAAACATTTTAAAATCTACATGTTGTAAATCCACTATCGAGGGGCAAAGGTCCGCACATTACACATAGCGTGGACTTTTACCCCACTACTAGTTGTGGATGTTTGCCCCAGAGCGCAGTCTTGTGACAGTTCGTGACTCTTGCTGCTACCTGTGACGAACAATTTAAATAACTATCACAGCGCTATGACCACAAAGGAACGCTGTTTTTGTGCTTGGTTACAGAAATTCTATTCAGTCATTGTAACCAACGACACACACTATTAGGAATGGTTGTAAAATTACATCAGACTATGTGAAATAACTTCTTACCTCATTATATTTGCTAGATGTTATGCACTGATGCGACACAAACTTTTATTGACTGAATCAGTAGTACCAACAGTTTTCATTTATACGAAACATTTCGAGATAGAACGTTTGCCCCATGTGGATCTTTGCCCCATCGTACTCTATCATCATACTCTATACTTTTTCAGCCAATCGGACTGATGAAACGTCAATATTCTATGAATTTCGTAAGTGTTAACCCATTATTTAAACACTGTTTAATATTACAATAGTGTAGTACATACTTTTATTTATTACATAAAGTTGTTAACAATTTGGATTGATTTGTTCCTGGAACTAACTTATTTTCTGGGCAAAATGGTAAATCTTATGTAAATTATGTAGTTCTTGTGGATATTCTAAATCTACTTCTAATATATAACCATAATCAGAATCGTCCTCCAAATCTAATGTTTTTCTACTCCAGTACTCTAAATCATATAATGTATTATTAACCCATTCGAAACCACCCTATGGTAAATATTCAGTTATTTCCCAACCATATAAATTATTAGCATCGAGATAAGCTAAATAGTTAGACTCTTGATTGGAGTTAAAATCTTCTAAATATTTGTTATTAGCTTTAACATATCGCTTACAACATTGCGATGTTCCAACTCTAATTCATTTTCAATCATTAAAATTATATCATAGTTATGTAATAAATCTAGTGGTTGTTTAGTCATATTTAACATTGCTTCCCGTGATAATCCTGGTGCTGTCAAATACCACACAGGGTCTAAAACATATGCATTTTTACATGTATTTCTAAAATTTTCGAATATATCTGCTAACAATAATTCATTGCTTTTTGAAATATAAATCGTGATATTCGCCAAGATTTTTAATATAAAATTGGTTCCATGCAAGTTTTGCACACTCAAAATCTGCATCAGTTATGTCCGATTCATTTAATTTATTGTAAAATTCACTCTTTGGTAGAAGTTCAGTTTCTTCGAATTTATTCCAAATATCCATATAATCATATGGATAAGCACCCTTTCTTATAACTTAAATTGATCTTTAAGAAAATGTTTTTGGGTGTGTTTTATTTGTTCGTTAGTTAAATTATGTGATAATTTATCTAAATTACTGGCAATAAATTTAAACGTGTCTATAACTTTCATTTTTAAATTTTCTGTGTTTTTCCCAAAAATAATCAACTTTTCTTCATTATTCACAATTAAATCTATATTTTTTACATAATATCCTAACACTTTAATTTTAAAAAAATGATCATCATATCCAGGTAAGTTATGGAAATAAATTGGAACAAAATAGCTTTGTAGATCACAATTATTTCATACAGTATCAATGAATTTTCCACTTATGTGATCATGATGATGTACTTTTTTTATTGTCCTCCGTATATTCACATTCACATACAGTACATTTTTTTATTTATTATATAACACTTTTTCTTCTTTTGTTATGGAGGCATTGGTTCAATTTGTGAATATATTCTCCCAATTTCTTCTACTTTCCTTTTTATTCGTTGTATAAACATCTAATGTGCATTTGGCTCTCGATATATGGAGGCTTATAATCACCACAACTAGATACAATATAATAGCAAAAACCAGATGCTTCGTGTAATTTATATTTCATAGTATATGATTCGTCATTCACCTTTAAATCAGTTGTGTTAATTTGATCATTAGCAAGATTATATTTTTTTATTTTATCTCCTTATAAAAGCCATTATCAATATCGTCCTATGTTAAAACTGAATATTTTTTTATTAAGTTAAATTTTATTTAATTCTCTGTGGTTTGGTTTAATGGTTGATATTTTCTTTAGAATTGATTCAAAATCTGCATATCTTGCGAAAGGAATTTAAGTGTATGTTTATATTTTTTTGAAGATATTTGCTCTCCTTTCGAAGGTTAAGTGATTCTTACTGATTCATTTTTAGAGCAGTCTGATGTATGTTTATTTAATTTATCTTGAGAGTAAAAAAAAACTGAAGGCACATATCACATATATGTTTTACTTTAATGATTACTTTTTTGTGCTGACACTAATCTAGATAACTCTTTTATCCAACAATAATGTGAGTTTGTATCATTTTTTAAATAAAGTAAATTTATATGCTTATCCTTTTTATTCTTTGTGAGTTTTAGTGGATATACCATAGACTTATCTTCAATAGATTATAGGCACATTTATAGATGTATCAATTTGATTTTCTATTTTTGGTAAATCATGCATTTTTTAGGATATTCATAATTATCTATTACTTTGTCAATATTAAGTCCAATATTTTTATATTTGGTTACTCTATCTGAATTTTTGTCTGCTGGAAACACTGCTGATATTATTGACCAAAGAAAAAATTTTTGATCATTATTTTTCACATTTATACATGCTTGTCTCTACTTAATAAATTCTGGTAGATCGATATATAATGCACCATTTAAATGATTATTCTTCTTTATAGCTAATTAGTAGAGGTCTATTGCAGATATTGGAGCAAACTCAATAATTTAACTAAAATTCAACCAATTTCAAGCTAAATTTAAACAAATTTCTAATTCCCCATCAAATTTTTCATAGCGCAACTCCAAATCAAACATATTTAGGGTCAAAATCTAAATCAATTTTCAATCTGTGTTCACTCTTTTTGTGTGGTTCTTTAAAGACTCATTTTCAAGCTAAATCATCATATTTTTGATGAAATTCCAAGAATTTTCATACTTTTCTTGTGATATTATTTTTGGATAATTGATTTGGCTTTCAAAATGAATGTAAATATTTGCCTTATTGACCATAATTTTAGCCTCATTCGCCCTGAAAATGGACCACTGATCTAAAAAAAGAACAAAGTATGTTTTTAAAAAAGTGTACTTAATTGAGAATGAAGATGTGGGTAAAATTATCTTCATTTTGGGGGTGAAATTGAAGATATTGACAAATTGATGCTTGAAAGAGAGGAATTTGCGTGAATTTTAGTTAAATTATTGTGCTGTGCCAAGATCTGCAATAGAAATCTACGGATTTATAAAAAAATAAATGTGTACATATAAACACAAGAGAGAGAAAAAAAATTACTTAGATTTTTTAAAATTATTTTTTGTTCGATGAAACAACTCAACCGAATATCTTAAAAATTAAAATATCGAAACAATTTCTTGTTTCACGTTTACATTAAACATTTAAAAAAAATAAACCTTTGTATATCTTCAGTGACATTTTCTTTCAAATAATTATAAGTTAAATATCATTGGCTAATTAAAACAACATTACAAATTGTACCAGCCTCAACAGTTTTTTTTTAAATCTGCACTAATTTTTATATTTGTTTTATATTTAACTACTGCTGTTTTTCTATGTAGGCAGTCAATAAAATATAATGGTCTTCTTCCTCAAAATGAATAATAATTGATATCGCCATGATAGTTTTTAAATGGGTTATAATAAAGTTTATTATTTCTATAGATAGTATTCAATTTTGTTCTTGAATTTCTAAAATTATTAAAAGCAAGAAATATTTTAAGACCAAGATAATTTTTAATATTTGGATTCCAATTTTCTTTTGGAAAAATTTCATTTCTTCCATTTTTAACAAAAATATTTCTCACATTACAGTGATCAAACATTGAAGCATGTACATATTGCTTGGCGCGATTCTTTCTGTTAGTTTGGAAACCCACAATTACAAAATCAGGCATATCAAATTGCTAATTATTGAACTGATCTTTTATATCAAATTAAAAACAGTTGTCCCAGTAGGAACTTCTTTGTGTAAAAATTGCCAATACCTAAAACAAATATGAATTTTAGGATTTTTATGTATTTTTTTATTTTATTGCAATTGATGCGTTAGATTCATATTCAACAATAGGCCACAAAATTTCTAATTTTCCAATAAAAATTATATCTGGATCAGCATAATCTCCATCAATTGTAGTGCCATCTGCTTTTTTAGTTTCATAAAAAATAAACAATTGTTATCAGATTGATTTCTAAAAAAAGTGATTTTATAACCTTCTTTCCAGTAAACTTAATTACTATCGCGAAAAAGGCCAAACAAGTATCTTAATGGATATATTATTTCATTTATTTTATCACTTCAAACAGATTTTACTCGAAATTTATCATCAGTATCCATAGACACTAAATAATTTTGTTCCCCTGGTGATCTTAGCAAAATATTCATCATTGTTGAGGTTATTACTGTATTATCAACAGCCCCCAAAATCTGTCTGTATTTTGAAAATTCAACTCTGGAAAACTGAAATATAAAAAAATTAGAGCAGACATCAATATTATCTAATTTTTCGTATTTTGCAACATCTGCATTTTTTTTCTCTTTTTAGTAAGCGATTTTCTTCCAAAACATAATCATCCTTTTGGAAAAGAAGTTTTAAAAAATTTATATAAATGAAGGATTCAGTGTGTGATTCCCGAGTGAAATTGCTCATCGAGAAGTACAGAAACTATAAATAGAACCATGAGGTAGAATATGAAAAAAAAAAAAAAAAAAAAAAAAGATAAAAGATCTACCACTAATACGTGAATTACAAGATATTGGCAAAAAAATTAGAACAAGTGAAGAAGATAAAAATTTAATAACAGCACTAGTACATGTTGCGGCTAAAAATTTTAGATTATGCACCAACACCAGAAGAAACATCTTTCGAAAAAGATTTATTCCCAAGATCACCAATGGATGTTACTCCATTAAAAAATTTGCCACTTATAGCAGACTTTGCTACTATAAAATTAGGAAAATATATTTCTGAAAATATTAATGTTATATATGATAAATTTGGTTTGTGAAAAGTTAGCCAATGTTTTGAAATTGGAGATACAAAAATAAAAATTGATGGTGATTTTTTATTTGTCAAAGATAAAAAATATATATATTAACACAGGGCCTCACTAATTTGTTAACAAAAAGTAAAAAATTAGATCTTGTAGATGACAACACATGCAAAAATTAATTTACTAATGAGGACTATAAAAATTATTCAGAAATTGTTCAAACAAGTGCAGTATATCAAGATAATAGTCCTAAAATGAATCTTGCTTCGAGTAAGAAGTGGAAATATACAGATATAATTAGGCCAATTTATCAATATATAGAAAAAGATATATTGCAAGCAAAATATAGTTTGGAAGGTTTTAGTGATGATGATTTGAAAATTGGAGATGGTATAAAAAATATAATAATTTGCCAACAGAATATATTTTGATGGAAAATGTTAGAAAATTAATTGACAGATTATTAGTTATTCATGGTGAAGAAACTGCTGGAAATAAAAATTATTACAGTGAAAAAGTTAACATGTTGAATATGCTAAACAATAAATTTTCTGACTTTGTTGTGAATAACCAGACAGGAATACCATATCTAATAAGAGTTTTAAATGTTATACTGCACTAATTTTGGAATTCTGAACACGATGGCAAAGGTGTGATAAATTGGGCACTAAACAATTTAAATTTGCCCGGAATGCATTTGCCAGGTTATAATTATTGTGGGCCATTTACAAAATTTAATGAAAGATTAGAAAGAGGAGATGCAAGAGTGAATAAACTAGATGAAACTTGCAAATATCATAATATTGCGTATAGAGATCATAAAGATTTAAAATCCAGGCATGAAGCAGGTGAAATTTTACAAAAAGGAGCGAAATATATTATGCTAAATAAAGATACGCCAATTGGAGAAAAAATTGTTTCTGCAGCTGTAGCCTCAACAATGTTTACAAAAAGAAAATTAGGATGGGGCATTAAAATTTATTAAACTATTAATATTTTTTTACTTGTATAAATGAAGATAACAAATATTACTTTCAATATACCCATTGATAAATTAGAGATTTGGGTATAGATAGTTTTTAACAAAAGAACAACTTGAGAAAAATAAATAAAAAATTGCAAGAGGAGAAAAATTTCAAAATAACTTTACCATTCCCAACAGTTAAAAGAATGGCAAATGAAAAAAATTAGAAGTGGTTTACATCATGGATGATTTTTACCTATTTTATTTGCAACTTTAGGAGCTCTTGACGCAATAGCTGGAGGAGCTAGTGCAATTTATAATTCTGTTGAACAAACTAAAAAATAAATAAATAAATAATAATTAGAAGAACAGAGACACAATTCAGCAATTGAAAATAAAGCTGGAAGTGGTATAGTTGCGAAAAAAAAAGAGGAAGGCCAAAAAAAATGAGCTTCATAATCCAATATCGATATTGAAAAATATGTAAAAAAAAAAATTAATTATTAAAAATTTCAGAAATGTTTATATGATTGACGAACTACCAAAAAACATACTAAAAAATGAATGTGCTGTGGTTAAGTTTGATATTTCAACAAATCCTGGCACTCATCGGGTTTACTATTTTAAAGAAAATAATTGTGTTTATTATTTTGACTCATTTGGAGGCAATATTCCTAATAATTTAATAGTTATTTAAAAAAAATTAATGTTTATTAAAATGATGATAGAATTCATAATTTTGATTCTCTTGTCTGTGGACATTCATGTTTAATAGTATTATTTCTTTTTTCGAGAAATTTTAAGTGTAATGAAATAATTTCTGTTATTAAATTACCGATATATTCGGGAAACCATTAATCGAGTGTTAAAATAAAAACTTTGACAATATTGCTGAAGGTTTGAAAAAAATATTTTGATTCACAATGCAATTCGAGTGTTTCTTCTTTACAATGCAAATTGAGCACTTGTTTCGATTCTTCAAAATCATATGTTTCTTTTCTGGGGTGAAGAATTGTTAATACAGGTGGACCTGTAGATAAAAAATATGTGGTCAATAAAAGATTTTTTTGATATACATATAGGAGATTATGCATTTTAAAAAAAGAAGTTGATTCAAAATACAAAACTATTTTTTCTGATTATGCTCTAAGAGACAATATAAATTTTTCAATTCAATAACACTATTACTGATGATATAAAACGAATAAATAATGCAAAACAAACATTTAAAAAAGGAGCAGATTCGAAATAGTTTTACGTGCTGTAGCTGGCGCCGACTCAGCTGCCCTGTGCCGTAATTGGAGACCCATCTCACCCTCCCCTCTTCCGGGAACGATGTACGAGACTTGCTGGCGTCACAGACCTTCTCTCGCCTGCTTGAGTTTCTGATACTTTTAGCGACAATGCAAGGACGTTCTGGTGAAACTAGCTGGCGCCTCAACCCTCTGTGACGCATCATGCTAGGGGGTAAGATTCTAGGTGGTGGCCTAAGACACTATATATACTGTGTAACCCAGCGGCCGGCAGTCTTTGATGGAGGCCGCTTGGCCGAGTGTGCACGAACGAAGTATAGTATGGACGACGACTGGAGATTGCAGGACGATGGCGAGTGAGGTGTTCGTGGCTTCAATGGACGAGAGGATGTGAAACCGACGAGTGAAGCCTATTGTGCGTGAGGGTGCTTGGAGAACACTAGAACATTGCGACTGGCGAGACATGGACTGAACTGAGGTGGGACTGAATGGAAATGCAATACTGATTATATTATAAATATTCGAACTGTCAAATATGGACACATAATTTATAAAATAATTGAATCGGTTGATACACTGTCTATTGGAACTGATCTTTAATTATTTAATTATATTGATTTCCTTGTAATTATAAATTTTATTAATTGGTGTCAATTGTGAACAGTAAGTGATTTCAGTTTATTGTGATAATTTGAGTTCAGAGAATTTTACTGTAGTTATAGAAAATAAAATAATGAAATTATAATTAATTGTTTTATTTTATTGAGCCCTCCATCCCTTAACGAACATGGTATAGCTCACTTCATTTCTAGAGATAGAAATAATAACACTGGTGTAAAAAGTGGGATGGAGGCATTTTATAAAAATGAAATAATTGTTTGGTATTTGTGAATGTCACGATATTTGAGCAATAGGCCGAGGAATTATTAAGTAATTTGTGAATACTAACCAGAAAAATGTCGGCAGACATGGAAGCACTTAGGGCCTTGATCGAAGGACTGAGTAGCCAAATAAGTAGTGTCAGAGAATCTGTAAATAGTCGATTAGTAGTGTAAACAGTCAAATTAGTTGTGTTAATAAAAATGTAAATAATAAAATTAATGGTTCTAACGAAAAAGTAAATAGCCAAATTATTAGTGTTAGTGAACTAGTAGAAAATAAAATACAGTGTTAGTGAATTAGTAGTAGACAAGAAAACAGATAGTGTTAATGAAGTAGTATACAAGAAAATAGACAGCGTAAACGAAAATGTAGATAGAAAAATATACAGAGTGAATGAGGATGTGGACAGAAAGATAGAAGGAGTAAGCGAGTTGGTGGACAAGAAAATTGACAATATGAGTGAGAGAATGGACAGTGTTAACGAAAGGTTGGACAGTGTCGAGTGTAAAGTGGACAAAGAGGTGAACGCCCTCAAGAAGGAATGGCAAGAGTTCTTGCAGCAACGGGGGAGACAACCTATTCTTCTTTTCTTTTTCTTTTTTATGGATTGTACTGTTTATAAAATAATTTCTGATAAATTGACTGATGATACTCTAACTGTGATTAAGGAAAATAGGAAAAAATTGATTATAGTAAACCATTTGATGCTTAAAAAAAGTTGATAAATTGGTTTAAAAAAATAAATTAAAATATCGGAATATTCTGACGGGTTTTATGACTATAGTAGGAATATTCGTAAGATACAAAGATTAACTCTCTCTCCCTCCCTCTCCCCCTCCCTCTCTCTCCCTCCATCTCTCCCTCCCTCTCTCCTCCCTCCTCTCTCCCTCCATATCTCCCTCCCTCTCTCCCTCCCGCTCTCCCCTCCCTCTCCCTCTCCTCCCTCCCCCTCCCTCCCTCCCTCCCTCCCCTCTCCCCCTCTCTCCATTGCCCTCCCTCTCTCCCTCTCCCTCCCTCTCCTCCTCTCCCCCTCTCTCTCCCTCCTCTCCTCCTCTCTCCCCCCCTCTCTCCTCTCTCTCCTCTCTCTCTCTCTCTCTCTCTCTCTCTCTCTCTCTCTCTCTCCCTCTCTCTCCTCTCCCTCTCTCTCTCTCTCTCTCTCTCTCTCTCTCTCTCCTCTCTCTCTCTCTCTCTATATAAAAAATATATATAACTATTAAATAGAGAACACACAGTGTTTGATGTGCAAGAAAGTCACTAAAAATAATAATATAAAAAATTACAATACAACAAATGGGCGATTAGTCCAGAAAAGTATATGCTCGTTGTGCAATTATGAAAATCAAGCTTCTTAAAATAAAATTGCTTGATGTGAGAGAAGGAATAATCAATTCATTATATAAACCTGCAGGAAAAAATTTTCCAAGAAGAAAAGTTATTTCCTATAGAATTGATGATTTTTGGCAAATTGATCTTGTAGAAATGGATACTGGAATATCACATATAAATAATAATTACAAATATATTATGACACATCGTTTTTTTTTTCAAACAGCAATAAATGTAGCAAATGCTTTGGAATATATTTTGATGAAAAGAAAACCAAATAATTTACAAAGTGACAATAGCCCAGAATTTTATAATAAAATATTTAAAGAACTTATAGAAAAATGTAATGTAAATATTTTTTTTTCTGAATTAAAAGCTAGTGTTGTTGAAAGATTTAATCGAACTTCAAAAAATATAATATGGAAGAAATTTTCTTTGAATGGCAATTATAGATGGACAAATATATGAAATGAATTAGTGAAAGACTACAACAAATCAAAGCACAGCACTATTGGTATGTATCAAATTGTAGTTAATAAAAAAATGAAAAAAATTTATTGCAAACAAGTTCTGTGTTTACTAAACCAAAACATGAAGTTGGTAATTTTGTTCGCGTAAGCAGACTGAATTTTTTTTTTTGTTTTTTAAGGGTATACTGCTAATTGGTCAACATAATTATTTGTCATTTTTGAGGTTTTAAATTGTGATATACCAACTTACAAATTAAAATATATTAATGGATAAGCAATAATGGGTAGTTTTTGTAAATACTAAATTATAAAAACAAAATTTCCCGATAAATATTTGGCCGAAAAAGTTTTAAAAACTGAGGGTGGGAAAATATTTGTAAAATGGTTAGGTTTTGTTAATTCACATAATTCATGAATTAATAAAACAGATGTAGTGTAAATTTAAATTCATTTAAATTCGTTTTAAATTTTCAGGGCAGATGCTCGGATACCCTGAAATACCATAATGAATTTAAAACATAAAATTAAATATATCTAATTGTAATTTGTGTACTGTTATAATTAACTGGGGTTTTACGATCTTTCCATTTTAATAATTTTTTTTTTTCACTCCAAGATTTTACAATACCTGTGTTGCCTAAATCTAATCTTTCTAATAATTTTTTGCACACTATTTTTAATTTGTTTTCAGCAATAAAATAATCTAATACTTTAAATAATCTTGTTTTTAAATTATATGATAATTAATTGCCATTACTTAAAGACACTGACTCAGGAATAATTAGTTTCAAAGTATACATTTCTGCTAAATTATTTTTGGTTAAATTATTAATGTAATCTAAATGTTTATTCATGTATTCAATTACTGATTATACAATTTCAAGCAAATAAGTGTAGTGCAAAACAAATATTTCCTTTTTTTTTTTCTTATCACGAAAATCGTCGAGTAATTGTGAATTATTAAGAGTGAATTAACTTTTCTGTTTTGTTAACATCGTAAACTTTCTTTTGGAAACAAATGTAAAGTTTATCTTGTTCATTGTGCGAAGAATTGAAATTTGTTTTTCTAGTGATTAGATTATCTGTTTTACCAACTTTAAAATTGTTAATTGAGGCATATCGCCTAGATGTTGCAATGTATATATATAACCATTTTTTGTTTTCTGTTTAACTTTGTGTATAAAATTTTTCATATTTATGTTAAAATGCTCAAGTGTTTTATTTTCTAAAGCAAGTTGTTCAGATTTATGTTCTATCATTTTTATCTGCTAGTCTTTTTACTCAATGTTTTTTTTTGTAATTTATAAGAGCCATATTTTCTAATTGAAGGGAGAACTTTTTCAGTTGCCCAATCTTGGAATTGTTCAGCTAATTTCATTTTTGACTTCATAATTAACACATATAGGCCCAGTTTATTAATAAAACTTGTGTACTGTTGCATGTTTAAAGGGCATAACTGCTGGCTACAACCTATATTACTGTAATATTTAATGTATTTATCTCTAACATTTTCAATTAATGCTTTTCTACAGTTGTAATATTCTAAAACGTCGCAAATGTCTTTTGCTTTAAACTAAGGTTCATTATTCTCATCTAATACAACATTCATTTGTTTATTGTTGAAAATTAAATTATTTTAATTAAATAATGTAAGCAATTCATTGTTATCTTCTAGTTGTAGGTCCTCTAGTTGTTTTTCTAGTGATTCGGCCACTTTCTATGTGGGGAAATATTTTTTTTTTTATAAATTATTTTTATGAAGAAAACAAAAATTTTTATAAAATAATTTTATAAAGTATAGACCAAATTCATTGTAAATATTGTGTGTGGTTACATATTTTGTCTGATTCTCTTTTTTGGATAGTGCAGGAATTACATATGTAATAGCAAGAATAATTATGTCTTTATTCATATACAAAAATTTTTTTAAATAAATCTCTCTTAATATTGCCACAATTTGCAGGCAGAATGCTTGTCCCATCTGAAACACCATATTTAATAAAACACAATATATCCTTGGTTATCAGCTTATCTTGATAAAATTTCAGCACCAAATTTTTTTCTTCTTAAAAAATTTTTTCTTTCTCAATATCACTAAAAAAAAATTGATTCTCTGCTCAACAAGTTGAATAATTCACTTGAATTCACCAAACTACAAGATGTAGAAAATAATAAATGGTTTAGGGCAACAGATTTTGAAATTTACGAATACAATTTAGGTAAAAAAAAAAAAAAAAAAAAAATTGTACTCTAGATTACAAATTAAAAATTTCATTACCAGAGCGATATGTCAGGATACTCGATAAAAATTCTTTGAAACTAAAAAATAAGAAGGAAATATTTCTAAATTATAAAGGCCTAAAAGAAATGAAAAATGGAAAATTTGTCCATGAGCTAGAGTTCTCTTCAGCACATTTTGTAAAGTATTAGTTTAAAAATTGTATTCTTTTTTCAAATTTGTTTCTTTATAAATAAACATGACTTCGCCTATTTTTCCTTGCAGTTTGTCCAATATTTTAAAAGGTGACAATGGTGGAAGTCCGCCGTCTTATAAATTATATAAGGCATCTGAAGGCCTTGAAAATTTAGTTCACACGTTTCATTTAGATTTACAAAGCTTACAATTATCACTCTTTTATAACACTGATGACAAATATGGATTTCGAGAAATGAGTGAATGTCTACAACAAATAGAAGAAGTGTTTAAAAATTAGTAGAGCTTCGAGTATAACATTTTTTTGTTTGTCGTCAATGTTCTTGGGTAGCACTGAAAAGTTGCTACTCGAAAATACACATAATATTTACAATGTTTATCAATAAATATAGTTTATAAAATGTTGATTTTTTTATTTTTATTTTTCTTAATAAAATTTGTTTCTTTATAAATATAAATGAAAAAAATGTGGTGTAGTTTTAAACATTTAATGTTTTCCATCACATAAACACACAAAAGATAGCACATTAACACCTGTAAAAATTGTTACAATGGATATTCTAGAAGTCGCTATGAATTTAAAAAAGAGGTAGTACTTTGTGAATGTGGAAAATCTCTTTGCAAGGTAAATTTCGAAAAGCACAAAAATACTAAACTGCACATTATTTGTGAAATTTTACAATGTGATTCTTCAAGCAAGACCTGCATAGTACGCAGGGAGAATAAATCTATCGACGATTCCGCATCTCATAAAAACACATAAGATAAGCATTTTAACACTTGCAAAAAATGGTATACTGAATATGCTAAACAACATTATGAGTCAAGAAAAGAGAAAGTGCAATGTGAATGCGGAAGATTTGTATACAACCATTCTCTGAAAAATAACAAAATTAGTATAGTAACACACAAATTGCAGCAATAGATATTCTAAGTGAACTCGAGCACTTCATAATTTTTTTGTAATAAAATCTATTATAAATAAATATGTAGATGAGCAACCTAGTGGATGAGTTGATAGAAAAGAGATTGCGCGAGTTGAGAATTATAGGTAGAGAATAAAAAATACATATATAAATTACATAAAGATTATCTTATTGCAAATATTATTCAAAAAACTGAATATAAATTAAGAAATTCTATCGAGGACCTAAACTATTTAACAGTTGCTGAATTAAGAACTAAAGCTAAAAGCTTTTAACATAATATATACAATTTAAGAAAAGCTGATTTAATTACAGCTCTTATGCCAATAATTCAAAATGAACAAAGAAAAATGAACTTTGCAAAAATACCTTTTACAAATTGCAAAATAATATACAGAAAAGCTAAAAAGGTTTTAAAAGAAATTTCCCCCTTTTCCAATAGTGTATATGTGAACAACAAAAATAGAAAACCTAATAACAAGCGAAGTTGAGAAAGCTTTCAAGTGCAGGTTATCAACATATAACATCGAAAATAATTTTAGTATAGTATTGCCAAGAAATTTTTTTGTTTCGGTAAAGCAACAAATATTTAAAATTTTACACAATCAACTTGTAAAACTTAGAGCTGTAAAGTCCAACATTAAATTTGCTGCTCATTTTCGAAGCACAAAAACTGGCGAGATTCGAATATTTGACGACATTCACTCATGCACATTTACAATATTAAATGGAGACATTAAAAAAATTTACAAACAAACAACAAATGAAATAGTTGCACGAATAGAAAACATTGAAAGAAGCACCTCAGATTGGGCTTTACATAGTATAGTTGGGTTGCAGCTAGCCATAAATAAGTATAATCCATTAAATGACTCATCATATATTGAACAACCAGAAGTGATTAAGAATAAAAAAGCATGCATTAATGTGAAGAATGATGATCAAAAATGTTTTCTTTAGGCAATAAAATCTGCACAGTTTCCAAAAGGAAAAGACCCACAAAGAGTATCTACATATAAAAATGTGGGTCTTAACATTGAGAAAGCATTAGCTAAATTTAAATATCCTATGCAAATTTATGATTTTCCAAAAATATAAAACCAAATTGATGTTTCTATAAATGTTGACTCTATTGGTGACAAATTCAATGTTTATCCACCAAAGCTTACAAAAAATATAAAGGCCCAACACATTAATTTACTTTATTTTAAAAATAGTGAAAACTCACATTATTGTTGGATAAAAGATTTATCGAAGTTGCTTTCAGCACAAAAAAAACACAAAGGTAAAATATATATTTGCAATATGTGTCTTCAATTTTTTTATTATTCTCAGGAGAAATTAAATAATCACACAGAAGACTGCTCAAAAAATGAACCTGTGAAGATAATCGTACTCCCAAAAGGAGAGCAAATAAAATTTAAAAATTATAAACACACCACAAAAGTTCATTTCACAATATATGCCGATTTTGAATCAATTTTAAATCAATATCAACCACCAAACCAAAACCAAGGGAAATAAAAAAAAACCTAACTTAATCAAAAAAATATCCTATTTTACCGAGAACGATATCTATAATGATCTTTACAAAGATATACTAAAAGAAAAATACAAACATACAAATGCACAAATAAATAACATTGATTTAAAGTTGAAGGATGCATCATACACAATGATATTTCAGCTACACGAAGCTTCTGGGTTTTGCTATTATATTGTATCTGCTTATGGTGATTATAAACCACCATTTGTATATCAAGGCCCAGATGTGCATAACATTTTTATAGAGTCAATAAAAAGAGAAGTAGCAGAAGTAGAGGAAATATATTCGCAAATTGAGCTAATGCACCCACTAACAACAGACGAAAAAATATTACATAGGAAATCAAAAAAATTTACTGTATGCAAGTGTGAATATTCTAAGGACAATAAAAAAGTGCACCATCATGATCATTAAGTGGAAAATGTATTAAGCCAACATGCTACAATTCTAATTTACAATTAAAATTACCTAATTTTGTACCAATGTATTTTCATAACTTAGCTGGTAATGATACTCATTTATTCATTAAAGAGTTAGACTATGATGAAAAAAAGATAGATTATCTTGTGAATAACCAAGAAAAGTTTATAACTTTTGGGGGGGGGGGAAACAGAAAATTTGAAGATGCAATTTCATAGACACATTCAAGTTTATGGCTAGTATTTTAGATAAATTATCATCTACTTTAACTAAAGAACAAATGAAAAACACACAAAAACATTTTCCAGAAGATAAAATAGATTTGGTTATTTAAAAATGTGTTTACCCTTATGATTATATGGATAATTTAAAAAAAAATTAACAAAACTTAACCTCCCCCAAAGAATGAATTTTATCATAAATTAAATGAAAATAGTATATCTGATGATGAATACGAATATGCAAAAATATATGGAACCAATTTAACATAAAAATTTTGGTAAATGTCATGATTTATATTTTAAAAGTGATGTACTATTGTTAGCAGAAATATTCGAAAATTTTAGAAACACATGTATGAATTCTTATGGTCTAGACCCTGTATGGTATTTTACAGCACCAGGTTTATTGTGGGATACAATGTTAAAAATGACTAAACAACCACTAGACTTATTACATGATTATGGTAAGATTTTAATGATTGAAAAAGGAATTAAAGGTGGTATTTTACAATGTTGTAAGCAATATGTTAAAGCAAATAAACATTTGGAATATTTTAACTCAAATCAAGAATCAAATTATTTAGCTTATCTCGATGTGAATAATTTATATGGTTGGGCAATGTCTCAGCATTTATCATATGGAGGTTTCGTGTGGGTGTACTATAAATTATATGATTTAGATTACTGGAGTGAAAAAATATCAAAATTTGAAAAATGTTTTTGAGTTCGGTTATGTATTAGATGTTTATTTAGAATATCCACAAGAACTACGTAATTTACACAAAAATCTTCCATTTTGTCCAGAAAATATGTTAGTTCTAGGTACCAATGAATCTAAACTTTTAACAACTTTACATAAAAAAGAAAAATATATACTACATTATCGTAGTTTGAAATAGTGCCTAAATAATGGACTGAAACTTACATAAATACACAGAATACTGACATTTATCAATCTGACTGGTTAAAGAAGTGCATGGAATTCAACACAATGATGAGGACTAATACAAAAAATGATTTTGAAAAGGACTCTTATAAACTGATGAATAATTCTGTTTTTCAAGTGAAAAAAATTTGTGATAAATTAGTGGTCAAGCCAAATTCTAAGAAAAGTACTATATTTATTGAGAATCTTGCAGCTATTCACATTAATAAAACTAATGTAAAATTTAATGAGCCAATATATGTGGGCATGGCCATTTTGGATATTTCGAAAGAATTAATGTACGATTTTCATTATAAAATTACGAAGCCAAAATATGGTGAAGAAATTTATCTATGTTTCCAGGATACCGACTCTTATTTTTATAATATTAAAACAGAAGATTTTTATGAAGATATGAAGTCTATGTTGGATAAATTTGACACAGGTGATTATCCAAAAGGCAATTTTTATAACATGCCACATGTAAATAAAAATATATTAGGCAAAATGAAAGATGAGTGTAATGACAATGTAATTAAAGGATTTGTTGACTTAAGATCAAAGACGTATGCATACAGAGTTGAGGATAAACAAAACAAAAGAGCAAAAGGTGTGAAAAAATCTGTTTTCAACAATAGAATTAATTTAGAGAATTATAAGAAATGTGTGTTTGATGAGAAAATTCAATATAGAGCAATGCATTTGATAAGGAGTGAGAAACACAAAATATATACAGTATAAGTTATTAAAATAGCATTGAGTCATTGTGATAATAAGAGAATTATACTAGAAAATAAAATTGATACACTGCCATATGGATATCAAAATTTATCATTTTATTAATGAGAATTTGGGTCCCACATATTTCTGAAAGAAAATTTTTATTTTTTATTAATGAGAGGTGAGATGAATGTTTCATCGCAACTATTTATGAAAAAAAAAAAAACAATATTTCTTATTAATGAGAGGTGTGATGAATTTTTCATCACAACTATTTCTGAAAAATATATTTTTTTTATTGATAAGAGGTGGTATCCATTTTATATACCACTTATTTCTGAAAGAAAAATGTTATATTTTAAATTCTTTAGTTTCCAAAACAACATTGATATCAGAACCATCAAAATCAATCAATTTACCATTTTTATCTCCAATTTCTAAAACAATGATATTAAATTGCTCATAATTCATTTCATAATAAATTGGATATGGGGGCGCATAAATTATCTAATCTCTAAAACCAAACATTGTTTTTGGTGGAAAACTAGCAATTATATTAGTCTCCAAATGGTTATATTCATCATATTTTTTTAACATACCATATTCCAAATTACAATGAACATTGATTGTTTTGAATGAAAAAAAAATTAGGCAATTTAGTGCCTACAAAAATTTTATCTTTTTCAATAGTTAGTTTTCTTTCAAAACTGAGAATATCAGATAAGTGATCATCAAGTTTAATATCAAACTTGGTTTTAATTGTTGTTCTATTTTTCACATTGTCTGTTGTTATTTCAATGTTGTTTGTTGAAAATGGCTCAATCGAATTTATAGCTTCTTTTAATGATTCCACATATTTATAGTGGTATTTTTTTTATCAACAACAGGGCTCATTTTTTCAATTGTATTTATAGTATTATTCTCCACATTTGGAGTTAAATTTTTTGTATAATTACTAATTAATGTTATCAATTTATCTTCATGAGTTATATCATAATGAAGTTTCTTCTTAAGAATAGAAATATTGTTTGTTAACCTCAAAACTTTGTTATTATCCATTTATTACAACAATTATTGTAATTAAATGAAAAAAGTTGACTGGAGTGTTGATGTTTTAATTTCTGAGTAAAATTCCAAGAATAAAAAAATGGTGAATTATTGCCTGATAATATTGGCGGGATAATTGTTGGGCCCACCAACAGTGGGAAGATGAATTTAATGATTAATTTTATTTATGACAGGATAGCTAAATTTTAATAAACTCTATGTTTGCCCTAAAAGTTTGAATCAACCAAAATATATTCAATAACAAGATGATTTTGAAGTGATATCCATAAAATTTAATGAAAAAATGGCTTATTTTAAGCAACAATTTTTTCACTAGATCAATGTGAAAATAATTTTCTCTTAATTTTTGATGATGTATTATTGGTTGAGCAAGATGTAGTCCACAAATATTTTACAAGAAGTTGACATAAAAATATTGATGTTTTTTATCTTGCATAAACATATTCCAGAGTCCCCAAGCAATTAGTATGATATAACACACATTTTCTGTGTATATTTCGACAAGATGAAACAAATTTGAGACATATATCTTGCGATTTTGTTGGAGGAGACATGAGTTTTGAGAAATATAATGTGCCAAATACTGGGACGAAAATTATGGTTTTTTAACATTAGATTTGGGTGGAAAAATGGACAGTGATAAGTATAGAAATCAAATTAAAAATGTTATATTTTAACTCTCTCTTGTGAATTCGACTTTTGTGTAGTTGCACAGCAGCAACTAGCAATAACTTTCACAAATTAGCTTATCTTCATTTACTGAATTACAGCGCACTCTCTTAGTGATGGAAAAAAGCTTATCTGCTTTCTCGACCACCACTAAACTTCAGCGCACTCTCACAGTGACAGAAAAAAGGCATATCTACACTCTTGTTCGCAACTGAACTGCCGCACACTCTGGCCTTAGTGGTGCAAGTTTTCCTTGTCGAGCTCGCAGTGAGCTCTGTCCTTAATGGGAAATATGTTATCTACTGTGCTGATATCTCGGCCATGCTGCTCTCGACGAGTACTACCATGAGATATAAGTTTTCTCCTCACAGAGAACATACTACGAATCATTGCTGTAAGAGAGAATAAAATTATTTCCTCGCCAAGCATCGAACACTCTCATTATTAATATTGTAGCTCACCACATGCAGCAAATTTATCAGCTCCTCACTCGCCCAGCCACTTTGGCTCAGTGATTGGATGTGTCTTGTAACTCGAGATTTGGGGTTTGATCTCCGGTTGAGAGAATAATTTAATAAATATGAAGGCGCCCACATTTCTTAAATTATCACCAAACCATTAAAAAATTTGAGCCAAAAACTATTTCATTGCTCTTGCCCATATACTCAGTATATGTGTATTGATGCAAAAAAAATGGTACTTCTAAAGCCTCAGCATAAATTCTCTCCACACTACACTGTAGTGTATCAGATGTATATGATTGGGTGATCTCATGCATCGAAGGTGCCACGACATATGAGAAGGGATTACCATATGAAAAAATAAAAAAATAAAATAAAAACCTCCCACTTCACTAAAAAAAAAATATGTAAAAAATGCCAGCCGGTGAAGTGGGAGGTTTCTCCAATTGGAGTTTTATTGGTGCTAAATATGGCCGGAAAAATATATAACAGGTGACTGGCATCTGCATTAATTTGCTCGCAAACCTGAGAGGTCCCTGGCGTGGCATTAGCTTGCTCATAAACCTTTTGTCATTAAAAAAAAAAAATTGCATGTGTGTTTATTTGTAAACATTTTTTATAAATCAGTAGAGGTCTATTGCAGCTCTTGGCACAACTCAATAATTAAACTAAAATTCAACCAATTTCAATCCAAATTCAAACAAATATCTAATTCCCCATCAAAGTTTTCAAAGCACAACTCGAAATCAATCATATTTAGGGTCAAAATCAATTTTCAATCTGTGTTCACTCTTTTTGTGTGGTTCTTTATTTTAAAGTTAAATCATCATTTTTTTAAATGAAATTTCAAGAATTTTCATACTTTTCTTGTGATATTATATTTGACTATTTGATTTGGCTTTCAAAATAAATGTAAATTTATTGCCTTGTGACCATAATTTTAGCCTCACTCATCCTGAAAATGGACCACTGACCAAAGAGGGAACAAAGTATGTTTTTTTTAATGCGCTTTATTGAGAATGAAGATTTGCGTCAAATTATCTTGATTTTTGGGGGTGAAATTGAAGAGCTGAATCGTGTTTAAAGAAGAGAGAAAAATTTATCCTTGGCAGTGAGATCTTCAATAGACCTCTATTCTAATTGTATTTCAATTACTCTATCTAAAGTCCATCCTAAACTCTTTTTTTTAAATTCAGATAATTGTGTAATTATTTGTTGTTTTATAATTGTATAAATCTCTATAAATTCTCCTTTGTTTAGTATTCTATAATTAAATTACTGAAATGTAAATAACTCTACTTGATTATTTTCCTGCTTGCGACACTTGGTATATAATTTAATGTTAGTTTTCAACCCTCTAAATTTTCTAAGATGATCACATAACCTTATTTTTATAGAAGTTAAAAATTGATTAGGCTGTACTAAATTAAAGGAATTCTCAATGTTATATGTTGATAGTCTACCTTTAAAAGCTTCATTATCTCTGCAATTTATATTTCTTCTTCTATTTCTTTTGCTTGTGAAGGAATTAGTAGAGAAAGAAAATATTTATTTTAAATTATTTTTATCTTGCTTATATAATTCATTGATATTGGCATCTGATAAAGGTAAATTTGTAAAATTGTTCTTTGTTATCCATTCAGATAACCTCTTACTTTTATTTCTAGGCTTAATAAATAGATAATTAGAGAATGGAAATATTTTCTTTAATTTCTTTTTATTTTTTGAATATAGTTATTTAATATGAATATGGCAAATTTGCAAAGTTGTTCTTTGTTTCTTCATTTAAAATAAATTGTACAAGAGTTCTAATTAAATCATTTTTACGTAGTCTCCCTATATTTTCTATTTTAAAACTGCTAGATTTAGCTCTTAATTCCACAACTTTTAAATCTTTTAGCTTCTCGATAGGATTTTTAAATTGATATTCTCATGCTTGAAGATGTTGTATAATAATACTTCTAATTAAATCACATTTCCTTAAATTGTGTTTTTCTCTCTAAACTTTTAGCTTTAACTCTCAACTCTCACACTCTCTTTTCACCCAACTCAATTGCAAGATTGTTCGCTGACATTTTAACTCTATTTAGTAAAAAAAAATTTAATTATAAAATAAAAAATAAAAAATATGAGAATAATAAACATAGTGGGATAAAATAGAACAAGTGATTAAATTATTAATAATGATGCCGTTTTAATTAAGTAACTTCTTCTTAAGATGATAGTTCTTAAGGTATTCACTAAAACATTTTTTAAATACATGTGTGTCCTTACAAGTTTTATTAAAAGAAAATTGTGTATATTTATTCTCATTGCATACTGTACATGGCTTTGTTGGGCAATTATTGTGTTGGATTTCATTTAAATACCTACCACTGGATTGTGCGATTTACTGTTTTTGTACTTTTCGAGTTGAGTATGTATTATAAAGATATTTTCCTCATTCGCATAGTATTTTCTCTTTTTTTAAGGCATAGTGATTTTTACCATATTCACTAAAACAATTTTTACATTCTGTTGTAAGTTTGTCTAAAGTAACCTAATGAGAATAAAATGAATCAATAAATTTATTCTCGTTTCATACTATGTGTGCCTTAGTTGAATAATCATGTCGAATTTCATTTGTATTGTGCGATTTACTATTTTTATGTTTTGATATATAGTTTAGAAACATATTTTCCATATTCGCATGATACTTTCTCTTTATTTAAATCATAGTGATTTTTTACATGTGTTAATATTCTTATCTTTTGTGTGTTTAAGTGATGCAAAACTTTCTGTGTTTAATACTTCGCCACATTCTTTTAAATTACTTAGATATGGTATTATTTTCCATTTCCAGCATGGTTTCCATTTTATTTATTAAGAAAAAGTATTTATTTAGAGAATGACAAAATATTTTTCTTTAAAAATTTGTTTCTTTATAAATAACATAAAAATGGAGGCTCTACTCAACAAGTTGAATAATCAGTTTGAATTATGCAAACCTCAAGATCTATAAAAGAATAAATGGTTTACTACCACAGATTTTGAAATTTATGAATCTAATTTTGGCAAAAAATAATTGTGTTCTAGATGGTAAGTATAAAATTTCATTGCCAGAGCGCTATGTGAAAATATTAGATAAAAGTGCCTTGACACTAATAAATGCGAAAGAAGTTTTTATAGCATACAGAGGCTTAAAAAATGAAAAGTGGAAAATGTATACATGCTCTAGAGTTCTCTTAAAAATATATAAATTCTATTAATTTGAATCTTTTAAATATTTCATTTAATTTGAACTTAAATTTGCTTATTTTAGCTTAAATTTGCTTGTTTTAGATTACTTATTTGCAAAATTGGCATTTCTAAAAGATGTGAAAATTTGCTTGATTTTGGGGTAAAATTGCTCATTTTTTAATCAGCACAAATCCAGCATGGCTATTTTGGAAAATTTGTATGATTTTTTATTTATTTTGCTTGTTGTTGGCTTAAATATGCATGTTTTTGAGAATCGAAAATTGGAGTCAATTGGGTTTTCTAGAAACTTGAAAGGGCGACTTGAAAATGCTAAAATTGCTAGAATTTTGGGTTAAAAAAGCTTGATTTTTGGATGAAAAATGAGGTGAGCTCGTACCCGCATTGTACATATACTAGATACAAAATACATCTTAGAGAGCACTTTAAGTATAACACTAAATTTTTCAAACTTTTCTAATTATCTTTTTACTCTTACAACCCCTTGCTCACTGGAAAAAGTGTGGAATTAAGAAGGGTAGAAACTTCTTAGGTTCATTCGTGGAAGCATACACTTGAAATTTCAATTACTTTCAACTACTGTTCCTCCAGTTTCACATTTGTTTCTTATTGACAGATTAATTTTAGCTTTATGAATAATGTATTTTCACCCAAGCCACTTCTCTCATTACTCTAAACCGCTTGGTTACGCAGAACAAATAAAAGTATATCTTTTTAATTTTATCTTCTTTTTACTGAGGTGTTTGAGAAACCTTGGTTGTTGCAGTACAAGTTTCGGATCTTAGGCACATGCTAAATTTATTGTAGTGGATGTCAGATAAGGTGGAAGTGCAAAAGTTTATACTAAAGCATCTCTTCCTCGTGCAAATGCAGTATGTAGTTAATGACATAAAGCCTGAGAAATGGTAACTCTAAGTACAAATGTTAAGGTGCAATGAAGTAGTTCAGTATGACAAATGACCAGAGAATTTAAAAAGATGTGCATCCATGGTTCAAATACATTATCTACGAAAAAGTAATTGGGCACCTGTCCACAATGTTTGCTCAATGGTTGTCGCCCCGTTAGAATCTCGCAGGGCCACCTCTTGTGGCTATAACAGCAGCCACCCTATCTGAAATGCTCTCAATGAATGTTTGCAGGACATCACTTGGATTTGTCGCCATTCCTCTTGCAACCATTCCATGAGGTGAGCAATGGATTTTGGGAGTGCCTGATGAGCCCTCACCCAATGATCCAATTCGTCCCAAAGATGTTCTATAGGGTTACAGTCGGGGCTCTGGGCAGGTCAGTCCAATCAGCTAACATTGTTGTCGGCGTACCACTGCACAGTAGCCCTTGAAACATGGAACCTGGCATTGTCATCCTGGAAGTAACATGGGTCCATTCCATAAAAACGCCACAATGTTGGGAGCATGTCATTATCCAGAATGTTACAATAAGCTTTAGTGTTCATGCTACCACGGAGAAACACCAGCAGTCCTATGCCGAAGGCCGTGGAACACAAGTCAACTGACATACTGAATTACCTACCTTCACGGGTGCCCAATTACTTTTTGGTAGATAGTGTATAATTTATATCTAAGGTACCAAATTTTATAATTTAGGTAAAGCGGAAGTGATAGTTGAAGTTTTATGTTTATAATAAAGATATAAATATTTGTGGTGGTAACATTGTGAAGAGCTTTAGCTATCTGTACTCAGGTGCAAAAATTGTTACAACATTTTTTCTTGTACACTTCTTAAGCAAGTGCTTTACAAATATTTTATAAGTACGTTTTCCTTTTACTACTAATTTGTTTTTCAGTGATACGCAGTTCATGGTAAACTGAGCACTTTTGAAAATCCTACTTAAGATCTAATTATATGCATATTGTGTATGAATCATATGAATCAATGAGAATTAAATGGGACCAACTAAACTTGTGGGGTTAAAATGCATTATGCATGATCTCAATCCTTCAATGGATCCTGCATTGATTAATGATTGAACTAAATAATTATTATCGTCGGAAAGTGTGTCAAATAGTACGCCTCCACTACGAAATCACTGGTGAAGCGAACTAACTGCAGCTGTTAGTTCTCTCCAATTCCAACAGGAGCATTGCTCGTTGGAATAAATTACTATCTTGAACATTAAACATTGTGTCTCTATTGGCAGTATTGTAACATAGTCTTCTGTGCTAGTGTTTACAAAGTGCTAAATCATTAATACAACAGAGGATCATAGCTGTTAGTGAATGTGTATTCAAATGAAATAATCATAGTGTTCATAAATAGCCAATCTGCTGCGACCTGCTACTAATATGGATGTACCGCACATCCCTAGAAATAATTCTGATTGACCACAACTTGCGAAAGGTAATAAGAGAAAATGCATCCCTCAAACATGTAACATCTTAAAGAAAAGTATATTGTAAGGAGAAACCTAGACTAATAGTTTCAGTAAACAAATTGAATTCAATTCGATTATCACTCCTATATGTGACTGCAAGCAGCATAAATGTTGTACAAAATTCTCACAAAGTAAGCAAATTGACATCCTCACCACATTCTATAGCCTAGGAAGTAAAGGTGAGCAAGATCTTCACCGCCAGAGAATCATGGAACACTTCTATGTTAAACATTGTTGTGGCAAGACTGAAAATGTTAAGAAACGAAATAATTTTAAAATATTTTGTACTCAGTGGTTCAAATCATATTGGAGTTTGTAGAAAAGCTTTCATCAATCTACACAATGTTACACAGAAAAGGATCTTCAGACTAGCACTCATATAACCTTGCATATCAGTCCTAGGGATAGAAGATGTTGTAACAAGAAATTTCACACCATTCCATATGAAATTTGTAAACAAATTTATGACAACGTAATTTCATTTCTGGTAAAATCTACATACTATGGTAATAATGAGATTAATAATATAGATCAGATCTAAATGTGAAGAAAATGTACTCTCTATTCAAAGAGCCTCATCCCGACAGCAAAGTAAGATATAGTTTTTACTTGACATATTCCAAAGAAAATTTTAAGATGACTTTTGGTAGACTACAAATCGATGAATGCTTCAAATGCGAGGAACTGGAAAATATAGTTGTTCTGATACCGATACTCTGTATCAGTATCAGCCGATACTTCGATTTTTCCCGATGTATCTGCATTGGGTATGGTATTGGGCTGATGCCTTGATATCGGTTGTAGACAATGAAGTCAGGTTATTACTTTCTTTAGGCACAAAAATTACTGTATTTCGGTTTGTATATGCCGTACATTAAAACAAAAAAGAAAATAAGAACAAATATATTATTTACTCGTGTATAGTGCACTCTTTTTTCCCCAAAATAAAGAAAAATATTTCTGGGGTGGGCCTATGCACGGAAAAAAAGAGGAAGGGGCAGTGGTAACCATAATTTGTCCAGGGATGTTGAGGGAAGTGGCAGGACTGTCTGTTGTCTCATCTCTCTTGCTCATAAATCACTCCTCTCCCATCTCTATCTCTCTTTCAGCGACCCTTCAGTTATGAGTAAGTTGAAACCCCGCTCCCCCTCCCCTCCCTTATAACTCCTAACGACATCCCAGAGCTGCGACATTTACCCCCCCCCCCCCCCCTGGTCCTTTCAAATAACACCCAGATGTTTCTAGTTTATAATTCCACCAAGCCCTCTTTGTTTCCATAGCAGAGTCTAGCGAGGCCATGTTCTTGGAAGGGGGGGAGAAGGTATGAGACCATTTTTTTTTAGATAAGGGTAGTGTGACATTATAGAACGGCAAAAAAAGAGATCCAGTCACTGCTCAAAGTAGAAAGGAGAAAAAGAAAAACGAAGCTGGAAATTTTGAGTAGTAGGAACAGAATGATTCCGGAACTTTTTTTATTTTGGCTTTTCACACCGAAGTTATTTAATTAAAGTATTTGCCAAAATTATCACAATAACGAGACATTAATGTAAAAAATAATAATTGTTTCCATATTTACTAACAGGGTGCCACAAATTTTTGGTGCAATTTTACTAAAAATAATTTTCCCCTGGAACTTGTTGCAAAAATTATGGTGTGCACTATGCACAAGTAAATACATTATGCATCGCTAAAAATAGTTGCACCTAACATCACTTGTATTTCAAGGCAAATGTTTTAAGCTGAAAATGTTATGCAAAATATTTTAATGAGGAATTCTTATTTGTAAAGATGTTTTCTTTTCTGTTTAAAAGTTGTTTTAACCTATAAGGTTGTTGTTTCATTTTATATGGTGTCAAATTAACATGACTTTAAAACTTAGTATTTATTTAACTCAAAGGGCAGCATGTTCGCAAGTAAAATTATGTGTCCAAAAGCATATACTCTACCACTTGTCAGCAAAAAATTGTTTGAACAGCAAGTGACTTGTATTATAAGTGTTCATTTTCAGTAACTTCTTACGGGTAAATTGGAGGATTTATTAATTTATTTCAATAGACATGTGTTTTTGAATAAACTGATAATATATAAGTGCCTATTCGACACCTTTTGCCATCTAATAATGGGTAGGTAAGCACCAAGCCGAGTGCAGTGTGACTCATGACAGGGAAAATCGGAGGATGTGTTTTTGAATAATAAATTATTAAAGACAGTGAAGAAATCAATTATAATTGCCTCATTTGTGTCTCAAAATTAAAAGTTTTTTTTTTCAGTAAAATATGATTAATTACTTTAAAAGACAGACATTTACCATGCATGCAAGGTGTCGCCAACAGGTAGCGGTGTGGAGAGATCATCTTCCCCCCCTGCTCCTCGTAAACCAACAGACATAACACTGCCTGATCGATAACTTCTCTGTGCACTCTTAGCTGATAGTGCGCGTGGGACATTTAAAATTTGACTTGCATTTGGTGTCATATTATTTGCATTTTCAGAGGGTTTGAAAGTTTTAGGTCAGCTTGAATTTTGTGTCAGATTACAATAAATTATATACAGAATTTTATGACATTGTTTTCTTTATTTAAATGAGTCTAGGAGAAATGTTTTAAATGTATTATTAACAGTAATACTTTTTCTAAAATTCAGTGTGAAGGGTACTGGTATCGGTTTTTGGTATCACAGTATTAGTATCGGAACAACTCTACTGGAAACAAAATTAAATTCATCCAACCTATCTGACTCATCAAAAAGAGATGTACTGGCAGAACAGACAATACGTGAGAGGAGCAAGAAGTTCTACAATGAATTGAAACAAAAATAGAGAACTTTGTGCACGAGATGATTGAAATTGTCACTACCCCGCATTCAAGTTCAAGAGGTGTATTACCTTTGTCAGTTATCTGTGTTTGTGTTTTTCATCACCAGTCTCTAAGACAACATATCTGTTATATACTTGTACACTGAAGGAGACGTTAAAAAGGGTGCAAACGAGGTGTGCAGCTTGCTGAATCATTATGTTCACAATTATTTGTAAGACAGTGTGAAAAAACTTTGCTTATTCTCAGATGCTTGTCCTGGGGCCTAACAAAGAGTGGAAAATAACATACATGCCCGATGTATGTTATTCTATTTCTTTCCATCTAGCTCAACAAAAGAATATACAGTGCCAATAATCGAATGTACATGTTGGTTTTGTGGTTTTCTCTAAACATTGCTGAACATACTTAGTTCCCTTTATTTCTCCTCAATTCATATGTAAAATTAACATGGTAGTGGGCATGATCACTTAAAAATATTTTTAATTAATCCATACTCTGCATGCATCAAACAAAAAAACACAAAAGAAATAACTTCAGTATTTGCCTATGTCTATTAATTTGATGTTAAGCCATGAAACTACTTTCCCTCTATCGTTGCTATGTGATTGCCAATCAGTGTGCCTGTTAACATACATGCAGGTAGCGGAAGTAACATTCTGCATAGGCTTCTTTCAATTGTGCTCAAATGACCATGAACACAGTATATACGGTTCAGTATTGTTTATTTTGGGATTATTGAAAACATCTCTTAGCAGTTATTACTTTAATTAATAAAAGAAATTTAAACAAGATTTTACTTTTTCTTGCACCAAAAACGTGAAGTCACAAGCTGTCACCATGATACCCGAGCACCAAGTGACATCACATACTCTTGAACCCCTCAAGACAGCAATGTAACATAATTTTGGCTCCCTCGCCCAAGACAGTACATGGTATTTTTAATTTTTTGAAAAAATGTTTAACGCAAGGAAAGAATAATTTTGTTTTGGAATATTTTATGTAAAAAAAATTAACATTTCACAGTTTCAGTTTTAGTTTCGGTTCAAATGTTTTGTCACGTCGAGGGATACCTGGAGAGGTTGCCTTCCGGACTCTTTGTTGCCAGGATAGAAGCAGCAGTGGTGAGGGACTGATGTATGTCCCATGGTCACCTGCATCTCAAGTTTGTGTTAACACAATTTTTGGTTCTGTTTGCGCTTACATTATTCCGAAACCTCTTTTCCTCACTCCCCCCCCCCCCCCCCCCAAACCACACGTGTCCTCGCCATTTGCAGACTCAATTAGCTAGTCTTTTTGCCTGAGCTGTGGTGCCCCCAGCCAGCTGCACTGATTTTAAATCCATCGGCATCCCGGCCAGAAGAGATTACTTATGACTCAACTTTGACATAATTCTAAGTAGCACAAATGTAGACTGGCGGCATAAATATGTTGTTTTTACGTTTCTTGAAGAATGGTGTAAATGGAAATCAGTAACTGTCAGTAAGTAATAAATAAAACACTGTTGGCATTATATGTGCGTCCTTTATTCTACACCTTCATCTTATTTATTGATTACATTTGTACTATTGCCAACTTCCTCCAGTTGTTTTGCTACCAACCTAGATCTCCTTACATCTTCCTTTTCCAATACAAATTACAAACAGTGTAAACATATACACAAAGACCTTGAATCCAATTTGCACAGTATCATACAGCATTAACGCAAAGAACAATGCACTGGTATATCACATAACCTAGTTACATACAAATTCAAAATATTTATAACATTCACAATCTAGTTACATACAAATTCAAAATATTTATAACATACTAACCTAGTAACATACAAATTCAAATTATTTATAACATGAACAGAAACATCTCATTTGCAAACATACGCAGAACATGGGTACCTTTTGATGGTTTCCAAACCCGACCAAATTTGGATGTAGGAGCACCATCATCTCCACTGTCAACAAATGTGTCGACTACAGGATTCACAGAACCTTGTGCCTCTAATGAGGTGTCATTACGGGTGCTATGTGAAATATCACGGAATCTTAATCTGTAGTCCTTCTCGGTGAACCCATGAAAGTCATTTGTGTGCAAGACATAGTGATTATTTATGCCATGTGTAGCCCTTTCTAATTCTATTCTAACATCCTGATTCATGCTGATAGGATTTGCAACATTATCCACCTTGTGGCCTACCATGTTAATGATATCCCTGTTGACAGCGGACAAGTAAACACCCTTATCAGGATGTAGTACCCTTGTAGAGCGCTCCACAATATTACCACTTGGCATTTTCACCACATAAGCGCAAGGACGATTTGCTAGGCGAATTATGACAGCCCCATTTACCCACCCCTTAGATGTCTGCAGCCTGACTGCTCGAGTCATTGGTTTTTCCTCTGGCTGGCGAGTCCTGGCATCATAGAATGCTTTCTGACCAGTTTGCTTTGCCAGAAGAGCATCACGTACCTCTTTATGGTTTGGAAGGGAAAGATTCAATAATGCAGGAACAACTGGACTGCAGCCCCTAAGCCTGCGACCCATTAGAAGTTGAGCAGGCGAGTGCCCTTGTATTACTGGGGTGTTAAACAACTCACGAAGAGCAAAATTGACATCCTTTTGATCTTGAATCACTTTTTTGAGTGGTTTCTTGACTGTCTAAACATGGAGTTCATACATGCCATTGAACTGTGCATAGTGAGGACTGGATGTCTGATGGGTGAAATTCCACTCTTGGGCAAATTCGTCAAATTGTGATGAAGTCAAATTGCTACCACCATCCGAAATAACCAAGGCTGGTATTCCTAGCCGAGCAAAAGTGGATTTTGTGTGGCTAATGATGAATTTACTAGTTTGACTTTTCAGTTTTTGTAGCTCCATCCATTTTGAGTGATAGCTAATCAACAACCAGTAAGTATGGTTTATCATGAAGAAAAAGTATATCAACCCCTAATTTCTGCCAAGGTCGATCTGGGACAGGGTGTGAAAGGAGAGGTTGCCTATACCTACTTAGATTTTTTAAATTCCTTGCACGCCTCACAATTTTCAACAAAAGCTGAGATATCAGATGCCATTCTGGGCCAAAAAAAACTGTTCCACGTGCTCTTTGTATGCACTTTTCTTGCCCTTGGTGAGTAGCGAGAATGGACCTAAGTATATCTGGTCGTAAACCCTTAGAAACAACAAATGCCTTACCCTTGAGAACTAAACCATAAGCATAACTGAGGTCTTCTCTGTGAATCCAATACTGTTTCAATTCAGGGAGTACATTCTGTAGCTTCTCAGGCCAACCTACCCTGATAATTCTGCACAAACTCTGTAGTTCGTGATCCCTTTCTGTGTACTGCTGCAACATTAACAATTTGGTATCTGTAACTTCGGAATTCAACACCACTGAACATACCTGCAGCTCCATTTCCCTTCCTAAATCAGCAAAAATTGCAGTTTGATTGTGACTAATGAGGCATGCACGGGACAAGGTATCTAATATGTACATTTGAGAACCAGGTCTGTAAACGACAGATAATGGAAATCGTTGCAGCCTTAACATCATCTTCTGCAGCCGAGCTGGGCAGTCTACAAGATGCTTTTTAAGGATAGTTACTAATGGCTTGTGATCTGTTTCAACAACCACCTGTTATTTGTAAATGTATTGATAAAAGCACTTTGCCTCGAAAACAATAGCCAACATTTCTTTTTTCTATTTGGGTGTACCATTGCTCTGTGTCAGTAAGACATTTGGAAGCATAAGCAATTGGATGTCCCTCCTGCAGCAAGACTGCACCTATACCAATTTGTGATGCATGAACTGACAAGATCGCTGGTTTATTGACATCATCATATTTAAATACTGGCGTGGTACACAACAGGTCTTTCAGTTTTGTGAACGCAACTTCCTGCTCATGCTCCCAATGCCATACTACATCCTTTCTTAAGAGAACTCTGAGAGGAGCCGTAGCATCTGCAAGGTTCGGAAGGAACTTGGACAAATATGTTATAAAAACTAAAAAACTCTCAACATCCTTTTTGCAAGAGGGAACATCCATGCTGTGAATGGCATCCACTTTTGTTGCATCTGGATGTATACCTCTTGCAGAAACGATGTGATCCATGTAGTGCACCTGCTGAACACCAATTATACACTTGCGCTTATTAAACCTAACACAGTTTTTAGGGCTTTCTCCATGACAGCTTTGAGATGCTCATTATGCTCCTCTTTGGAAGTTCCCCAGCAAATAATATTATCAATGTACGTCAGCACGCCAGGCAACCCTTCAAATGCTTCACTGAATTTACAATAAAAGACTTCTGGGGCTGAACATATCCCATAAGGCAATTGTAAAAACTTCTAGCGTCCCCAAGGAGTATTGAATGTGTAATAGTCAGTGCTGCTCTCATGTAGTTTGATCTGCCAAAATCCTTCTGATACATCCGAAACACTAAAGTAACAAGCACCTGCCATTTAAAATGTAATCTGCTCAAATGTATGCAAGGGAAAATGTTCTCTCGTTAATTCATTATTGAGATCTTCTGGATCTGAATTTGAAATGCGTGCTGCATGAAGAATATGAACAGTATTATTCTAGCATGAACACCATCGTAAAAGACATTGAGAAAATACATAAAATTAACAATCTGAATATTAAATGTAAATCAATATCTGAATACTTTTTGTGCCATTTCAATTTTAAAATAAAATGTTTTACTCGGCGTGCATAGCACATCCAGTTGTGTGAATCCCGTAGGCAGCCATGGCAGGTCCGCGTGACCCCTGCCTCAGGACAATCTGTCGAGAAGAGCTGGCGAGGTAAGACGCTGCCATGTACACACCTTTGTACACTGATGTAGATTTAAATAGCTCATTGTAGTATACTGGTCAACCTTTGCTTGCGTATGTTAGCTAGGCATTTCTCCAGCTTTATGCTTCCGCTTAACCTAATTATTTGCGCCCTTGAGGCTTTTTGAATTTTAATCGAGGAGAAGAGGAGAAATATGTCGGAGAAGCCACGCAGCCCACGTAACTTTGAATCAGGCACCATCTGCCAGTGTTAAAAGTGTTTCAGTGTAATTTCTGTATAATTGCTATGTGCAATATTGAGAGCTATATTATATCGCTAAGTACGTATCTGCGCCATTCATGCACTTTCAGGGTATATTTATGTAATTTTTATATACGCTTTATTAAATGTCAGGGTTCTATGTATTTTTCATTCAGGGGACAGTGTAATTTCACGTGAATTGATGCTTCATATGTATGACTACGCAGTCACTTTTAGGTCTGATTTTTCTGCCCTCAGGTGCATTACTAACCTACAAATGTTTAAATTGTCAGGGGAATATTTTTCCCAACAGCAAAAATATTTTGTCTTGTCATAATTTGCTGTTTTTAACGGAGAAACATTGCAACTTCACCTGCACCACGTGGTCCGTTACGAACTTTATCCGGTGGTAATAGCGCCATCTAAGCTTGATTTCATGCAATCGGGTGTGTATTGTGACTACTCATATCGTGCCCCATCTTGTTTCATCCATATTTATTGTGTAATTTTGTACAGTGATATTATTTCCATTCTAGCCAGCTATGTGTATAGGCCATAACCACACTAACCACGAGCTGGAGAGAGAGTCCTAACAAGTTTGTAATTTTCTGTACCCTGTCTTCAGGAAACACCTACAGTCCACCCTAGTCCTTGGGAAGGCTGTGTTATCAAACACTGTGGTATAAGTCATCCATCTAGGCGTGTGCTAGAGCAATTGTGGGCTGGGGAGCACCCAAACGGAGTTAGCAAGACACGCCCGAACTTTATCACAAATGAAATTCCTGGCACAATATTTGTATGTGCAGTAAAATAAAAAGTATGTCTGACAGTGTTTCAAGCTTCTTCTTTGTAGTGACAGTATCCTCTCCACGCCTATTTTTCAGTGTTAAAAAGTTTAGTATTGAAGTTGTATTGCAAAGTGTTTCATAAGTACACTTGGGTGAGACAGACACACAAAACCTACAGCATCCCTGAGAACCCTGAGTTTCAACAGTGCGGTGACTGGGTAGCACCGCTGGTGCCCATCATCAGTAAGTAATTTGTGTCTTCGTTCGTCTCATGTCTCACCCGATGGCGTCACATCTTATAGTCAACAGGTAGTTCCCCAATACCTTCAAAACACTGAGTGTACATGGAAATTAAGCCTGCGAGGTTAGAATCTTGAGTCTTGGACTGAACAGTTTCCACTTTTCTGACCAAATCTAGCATCAAACATGCTGATAGTCCAAGAATAGAGGAACTCTCTTTTTCAACCACATAAGATTCCAGAACTCTAACTCATCCATTGTAAGTACATTTAAGGTAGCATTTCCCCAAAAAGGGCTTTTTCGCCCCAAATAATTAACTATTCTAACATTAGACCTTAACAAATACTTGTGACTTACATCAAATCTCTGAAAAAATTTCACAGGGATAAGATTCGCTTGTGCTCCAGTATCCAACTTAAATTTTAAAATGTGAGAGTTCATCACTTCTATTTTTGCAGTCCACTCTGCAAATGTGGTTTTATGTGAGATGGAATCAACACACAAATTTTTACGTTCACAGCTATGCCTATTTGAGGTTCCCAGCGCTGTAACACTTACTGGTACACTTATGTTCATCTCTGCTACCACAAAGTCATCTTCAGAGGAACTAGGTGTTGAAGATGATTTTCTAACTTCCCTAACCTTCTTCTTCGAACGGCACACACATTCATCTTCAGAGGAATTGGACATCGACAAAGATGTTTTTATAACTTCCTTAATCTTTTTCTTTGAACGGCACATCTTTGCAAAATGATTACAACCATTGCATTTCTGACGTATTGCGCCATGCGCGGGACACTTGCAATGCTCATGTTTGGTGCCGCACCAGTCACAGTTGAAACACCACTGATCCGTCCCTAGTCTGGTAATGTCTTTGTTCTGAAGACCACTGTTTCTAAGGCGAACATTACTGCATGTTAATACATCTCCAGCAGTTTGTCTGTCACTTCCATGGTCCTGCATTTGTCAATAACTTGAATTAGTGTGAGATTGTGTTCTCTCAGCAATTGTTGTCTTAAAGTATTATCTCTGATACCACGCACAATGCGATCATTTATTACATCATCTCTCATGGCACCAAATTCACATGTTGCTTGACTTCTTCCTTAATTCTGCCAAATACGTATCAAATGTTTGGCCCTCCCTCTGAGAGCAAGTAAAAAAAATTTGACTCTTGTAGATTAGATTGCGTCTTGGCAGAAAGAATGCATCAAATTTATTCAGCACGACTTCTAGTGTTTTTACTTCTTTTTCACCAAAAGTGAAACTTTTGTAGAAGTCTTCAGCATCATTGCCCATCAAACACACCAAAAGTGCTATTTGTCGCAATCCCAGCAAACTTGCACTACCAACGGCCTCATGATAGTATTTGAACTTCTTGCGCCACTGTAACCAGTTTTTTGCTACATCGCAGTCACGCCGCAATTTCTTAATAGGTTTGATGAGCGAATCCATTGCAAATTTATGGTTTTTCCAACTGTGCCATGTTAAGTAATAAATATCACACTGTTAGCATTATATGTACGTCCTTTATTTCACACCTCCATCTTGTTTATTGATTACATTTATACTATTGCAAACTTCCTCTAGTTGTCTTGCTACCAACCTAAATCTTTTTACAGTAACCAATCACTAGTGCATGCACTATCATTTCATAGCTGTACAAGTTCATTCTTTATGGGTGTGCAATGAGACCACAACAGCACTGCAGGTTGCAGAGTGTACACAATTTATATTTTCTATGGCTCATGTCTGCCAGCCATACTGGCCGAATGTTCCACGTCACCCTGAGAATTAATGTTTTATGTACATTAGCCGGTATTGATTAACTGGTATCCTGGGTATTCAAGTCATCTTTCACTTTTAGTGTGGCAGGCACATGTCATATTACCCCAACCAACCCCAGACAGAAAAAATGGCACTTGCAAACATGTGGCGAACTGACACAAGAAAGATGGACTGTGCAGTACACAGAGAAGTCAATTATGTGATCTGAAAAGTTACAGATATAGGACCTGACCCAAAGCAGTGCACATGGTGCAACCAACCAAGGAACTTAAATTTGTACGTAGGCGAGAATATGTGGTGAGATACATGCGCTTGCCCCTGACCTCCATTTGCAGGGGGGGATACAACTACACGCAGAACATGAAACCACCGATAGTGGACTTGCATTGTTGTGGAAAAGGGACGAGTAGAATTGGTAAGTGGACAGGGAACGGTGTGTGACAAGCATGTTCAACCCGCTGAGTGCATACCCACGCTGCCGCAGATGGTCACAACACCAGAAAACCTCAATCTGTTTAAGTTCTTTGGAGGCATGCACGAGAACCTGGCATAGTTTGTAAGGTAGGGTGGGTACAAGTTTATGAGGTACGGGGTTTGGATAAATGAGTGAACATATCGGGGAAGTAAACAGTTGAGAGGCAAAGGTTAGAAACCAGGCCCACCAAGATAGGGGGCAGGTGGGTACACAGCCCCAGGCTCCTTGAGGTGGAAATAAAAAAATTATATTTATGTTTATCTACGCTTGTGATCAAACACAATGTGCATGAGTGTTCACTGACTAACTTCACCATGCCAAGCCATCCTGGACAAACTCAGTGACAAGCAAGTGTTTGGGGTGGGGTGGGGGGGGGGGTGTGTGTGTCTGTTATACTGTGTGCAGCCCCTTGCATAGAGAGGGGTCATAAATACAAACCAACCCTTGTCGCAACCATTAGTTGGACAGGCACTAGTGCAGAATTTCCTTCCAGACAGCCAGTGTAACAAGTTTTGAGATTGGAATGAGGTGGCACCTCAGTGCAGATTGTGTGCTCCGATTATGTGTCATATTTATTTGCGGAACACGAAAAGATACCAATCGAAACATAAATGTGGTATGTATTTTTTACCCTATATATAGTTAATATTTTTGCCTAATGCTCTTGAATCTTCTTAAACGTTACATCTTCTTAAACAATCACAAATAAAGATTCATAAATTATAACACACACATTAAGTGATTCAACATATGGCCTGTTTCAAATACATGGTATTAACTTGAGTCAATTGTGGTTAATTTCTTATTTTTAACTAATTGAGGTAGGTAACTTGAAATATAACAACGTATAAGTAAACACAGTTATTTGTGGTGAAAATTACTGGGAAATTTCTATACCATTCTTAACAATACTTTTTTTTTGTTTTATTGTGGATTTCTGCCCTGTCGCGTTGAAATTTTCTACATAATACTACAAAGGACGCTAGCTAACTAGCCTGTGCATTGATATATTTAGGATAAGCCTACACTTCTTCTCATAAATGTGCCATAGCTCATTTTTTATTGGCACCTATTAATAATAAATAACAAATTTTTGCGCATTGTCTGAACATCATAAATGTATAGTTTCTGGTGTATTTTATTTAAATCATATAAATATAGTGCACTGTTATAAATTATGTTGTAATTCTGTGATCATTTTATTTTATCCATTCGTCCAATATCACATGTTTACTATTCTCTCACTAAACGTATCAAACTTGTGTAGAGAATTAATTGAAAACATACACACATATATATATATATATATATATATATATATATATATTTATTTATTACCTCAAGAATGCGAGAAAAAAAATGCATTGAACCAAAACAGACTTTCAGGCACTTAACCATGTGTCTTGAGTGTGTTCGTTTTACTGATGCCACACTTTACTATGCCGAGTACAAACAATTAAATTTAAATGGATCAGCTATATGATATTATGCTTGCAAGGTACAAGCATAAATTAATATGTAGGTGGACAGATTGTCACGGAAGTAGGAGCAAATGGAGGAAACTCAAACTCCGTGGCAGGGACCACAGCTCTCACAAACTGTCACACCAAGCTGTAGTTATTCAGCAGCGTTCAAAAGATGTTTAGCAGAGTTAAGAAAAAAAATTGTTTTTCACTCCTATTGATACTTTATAGTTTTTACCCCCAATAATTGTGAGAAATGAACCAACAACAGATATAGTTTTCTTTTCTGTAGTGTGCTCAATTATTTTCTTTTTTATATAATTCCCCAAAAATATTAGTAGAATATAAAAATTGATAAATATGTTGATTACAATTATGCCTAAAAGCAGGCTTCAAAAACAATGCCTGAAAACACGTTCCATATAATTTGTTAAATACAATTATGCCTGAAAGCAGGCTCCAAAAACAATTATGCCTGAAAACTGGCTCCAAAAATACAAAAGGTGCCAACAGGGGCATGCGAGTTAAAAAATGTTACAATTTACCACTTTTACCAAAAAGATTAAAAGATTACATAAAAAATTGTGTACAAAATTGATGTTTCCAAATTACATTGCAAAAATTGAAAAATTACTTAACTTTCTTATAAATACCCATTCTAGTATTATGCCCTGTATTTAAAATTTTAAGTATACCCATTTTAAATTCCTCTCATAAAATATAGCAGGAAAATGCCTTGTGCCTGTTATTCCCTTTCACATTTTAAATGTGAGTGTGGTGTGTGTTTCCTCCTGTTGCGTGACCGGTGCTGTGTGTCTTGCCAGGGTATCAACACCCATCATATATTGTCCAAACTTAGTGCTGTAGAGTGTGGAGGAACATGGGAGAACAGTATGGAGAGTTTGCCTGATGTACAAAATCAGTTAATTCAAATATCTTGATGACATATGCCGCCACATCGGAAGGTTGCCTAGCAATGGCCAACTGTGATGAAGGGTAGGAGCCATCGATGAGGTGCGGGGAGAGGGGATGTCAGCTGGCGGTGCCGTGCAGTACTGGAACCGATGTTGAGCAGAGCAGACACACTGCCCGTCAGCTCCTCGCTCACCATCAAAGGCAGCATACTGGTAAGTCTTTATAACCCTGGTAACTGAACATTCTCAGGTGCTTGCTTCGGTTGCACTAAGACATTTCTGGTGAAAACTCTAATGTGGCACTGCCCCCACTTAAGTAATAATGTTCCTTGCCCGGTGCACAAGAGATTTGAACACCAACTGATTTGTGGTAAATTTTGACTAGGTTCATGAATTTTGGTAGGTTGTTCCGAATGTTCATTTAATTCCTCCACTGTGTGCACTTCAGCGCGGTTGATCAATGGGCTGGTCTTGTGTTTACACCTGCAATAGGTGGTGCCTAGTTCGTATTTGGCGATTAAATTTGTTTGCATCACTTGCACGCAATGCGGGCAGAGAAGCGCAGATATGCTCTCATCTGTCCAGCCAGCCATCATGTGTTAATGTCAACATACATCCGAACGCAGGAACGGGGAAGTTGAGCGCGTGTCGTGTCAGCCTGTACATGGCGTGGCACGATGAAGGGATCAACAGACGGCGGCGCTCAGCTGACCGCTGGCGTGCAGTGAGCAAATAGTATGGGAGAGAGGAACTGAATCATTCCCTTTCTCCTTCTTTCGTTTCCTCTCCTCCTTTGTGCGCGGCAGTGCACGGGTAGTGATGTCAGGCGGAGGAGGGTTAGCATGGGTACGCTCCCCTGGTCTTTGCATCCGCTGGTGGGCGACAGGGTGTCATGCTGGTGACGTCACGTCTGCTGCCTCAAGGTGGCCACCCTGCTGCCCTTTTTTGCTCTCGCCGGAGCAATGGCGAGTGCCTTGTTTTGGTATGCTTTACCCACTGATCACGTGCAACTTTCCTGGCATCATGTATGCATCCTGAAGGTGTCGCGACACTGCCCCTTTCTGTACAGGTCGCCAAGTTTACCATGCAGCTCCCTCATTGCGGGTAAATTAGGAATTTAACGTCAGGAAAAATTGTGGAGAAAATTTGGAAAAGAGAAATTTTGGAATGGCAGGTTTTTTTCCAGGATATGCAACTAAGTTGGGCACAATTTAGACATGGCGTCGTGGTGCCTCAGTGGGTAGAGGCAGGATTTGAGAAGCGTCGAAATTTTAAAGGTGGTTTTACCTAGGGCACCAAACATCACAAGACGATGTCGTGTGAAGACGGTAGAGACGAGTTTACCTCCACGGTCGTTCGGCCGACGACCAATGCAATCCTGGACTGCTGCTCCTCATAATGCACCATGAAAAATACTCCAAGTGCATACGACGCAGTGGTCTGTTCGTGTCAGCTCACACACCCATGTTACGTAGTACTATTGCATACAAAAGTTCGCCGAATATTTTCAAGTTGAGTTGGCGCCGTGACTTATCGGCTAGTCACATGCCTACGTTACACACACATTACTTGCACATTAACGAATAAAAGGAAAATACATACTGGTACACTAGGTAAAAAGGTGTACGTATTTCAAGGTCCTGTGCCCTGAAGAGCCCGAAGACAACAAAATAATGTCCACATGATCAGTTCACAATGCTTAACTAAGTCGTTTTACTAACAAGACTCTGCGGTCTACACTTTACATACAAATTAACACTTCACGGCTTCAAAACCCACCAGTTAGGTAACGTTCCAAAATTGGTGTGAAGCAGATGAAAATTAGGTACAAGTTTTAAGCTTCCCCAGGCGATGCAAACACTGATGAAGAGGGGGTTTGTGTCTTGGGCAGCTAATGAACAACAGTTCTGGTTAATTAAGTTGCTATGGAGATTAAATGATTGCAGACAAAAGTTGAATTCTGCCCAAGCACACAAAACCCGAGCCGCAATAACATGCAAACCACACCTCCGAGATGCTCGTAACTGACTCACGGCGCAGTACGCCGACCGCTCTTGGCGGGTCAACGGCCCACGTGGTACTACTAAATATGGTAGGACAATATGAGAATCTGAGGCGTAGTATTCTAAGAGGCACATAGTATTCTAAGAGGCAACGAGACCTGAATTAGTCAAGTAAAATAATGACGCATTTGATGTTTTACTATGGAACGATACTTACTAAAATCCTAAATTACCAAATCGCAACCACTTCTGAACAAGTGACTTAATAGCATCCAAACTGAACGCTGCTACATGTTAAAATACTATTGTACTAAATGGTAACTTTGAACACAGTCTCACTATGTGTGGTATGTTTGGGTGTGTTTCTTTTTACATAAATACGTACAAATAAAACATTTTAAAAGGAGTGAGGTGAGTAGTTTACCATAATTTATAAAAACCTGCTAAATGTTGAAGTGATCAATTAGTGTCTATAAAACCAGCATTTGGAAATGAGCGGGAGAAGACACACTACAACAGTGCTCCTAGCGGCTTGTGCTGACGAATACCAGGGAAATTCAAATTTTCATGTCTTGGCATGCGCAATTTAAGTGCAGTTGTTGTCTCGTAGTATTAAAACGTGTTGTTTTGCCGGATTTAATATAATAGTTGCGTATTCATATTACTATGCCGTACTTAAAAGTGCACTTAAAGCATAAATATTGTCACTTGAAACAAGGCCAATCAGTTGTAACAGAATCATGTTACTGGGCAAAGACTTAGATGTTGCAAGTTACAAAGGACAAATGTTAATAAATTATAAGTAAGAGAATGGAATGCTAAACTGTATTTCTTTTGTTAGATACATAACCGACTGCATTTATTCAATAAATTCTTGAGAATGGAGCTGTCACCGAACTTGTTTTTCTGCAAAAAAATTGGGAATGAACATAACCAAAAAATTTTTTTGGACAGAAAAATCTCCACATATCTGCGTTTTATTAACGAAAGATTAATTTAAAATAGCTCTACTACAGTGAGAGATTTAACACTGTGGCTTTTATTAGCTCTATAAGCAGCAATATCTTTTAGATATTTAAGATTAACTTAGCAATAAAATAAGTTACCTAAATATTAACTTATTACTTTTGAAGTTTTTATCATTAAATTAGCAAATAATTAAATAGTTCACAAATTTCTATTCCTAACAGATATGGTTTTTATTCTGCTTTCTTCTTTCACAGAAGGTATATTTTGGTTGGAAACACATTTTCAAGAGAAAAACATTTTGGGGAAATAAATTTTTACATGATAAAAATGTATACTCAATTATTGTTTAAGTTTTAATTTCCTGATTTTACCACTAAGATAAATAAACACATATCCAATGCGTTGCATTTTGTATCAAAGTGCGTATTTGCTTCTACAGAATCTCGTCGGAAGGTGGTGGCCCATCCGTCGGTTTGTCTAAAGTTAAAGTTTGACGGATAAAAAAAACATTGCCTGCGATTGGTCGAAGATCATGTGACCACCTGACGGGTGAGATGGATGGTTGCGAGTCCACCTTTACACATATAATCAGTTTTGTCGTGCAGTTATGCCTCAAGTGAAACAGAGGCAGGTATAGTTAACCAACTGGCAGCCATACTTCAACCATAAGTAACAAACATTTGAAACCTCTGTCACCTCTTCATAATCTGATTGAACCAGTTTTGAAATTTTGGGTGCTATAAAAAAAAATTATACTCGAAGGACTATTCTGTAGCTTGGTAATATATAGTGCCTGTTCATCAACAAAACAAAATATCTTTGTTGTACAGAGCAACTCGGGATTGGGGGAAATTTTAATGGAAATGGCGTGAACTGTCAAATTTGTAACCGTACTAAAGGCACAGTTAAGTACAGAAGGGGCAAGAGCATCGCCGCCTCCTCCCGCTCATTTCCAAATGCTGGTTTTATAGACACTAATTGATCACTTCAACATTTAGCAGGTTTTTATAAATTATGGTAAACTGCTCACCCCACTCCTTTTAAAATGTTTTATTTGTACGTATTTATGTAAAAAGAAACAGACACACCCAAACATACCACACATAGAGAGACTGTGTTCAAAGTTACCATTTTTGACCACCACACATGGTGCGTTCATATAGTACATACATGCATTGCAACACAACTTCCTACTTAAGACATCCATTTTCTTGGCTAATGTACATAATCCATGGAGGAAGCAGCAACATTGACTGCAAAATGTTTATAGCTTTCAATAATACAATGGTATGCCTATACCAAATATGAAAATGTACAATCGCCTCTGATACCATGCCACTTAAGTGACATTTGAGAGATTATAGATGAGATATATAATTTAAATACTACACAAAATATAAATAAGGTCTACTGTATTAAGGAGAGTATTTCAGAACATAACTAGATGACAATCTTTAAAAATTTTAATCAAACCTTTCCCACCATTTATTGTTGAAATTTATTCAGTACAGCTGGCACTAGGATGAAAATGTAATTGGTCAAAATATTTGGTAGTACATACTAACATATGTACTCAAGCCATTCAGGTTATTTAGTTCACCTCTCAAGTTTTGCATGCATAGAGCACATTTAATTTTATAATTCACTTTAAAAAACAAATTTATTTCCAAGTTTTTATAACATTAGATCATCATGAACAAGTCACTTCTAATAACCAACATGAATTTTACCACAGATTTTCATATGCTTCATGGCAAGAAGACTAGAAAACATGTTGCAGAATTCAAAAGCAGCTGAACTGAAAATAACTTACCTTAGTCATGAATTTAAGGTACTTTCTGTTCAAATTCATGGCACTTGTTATTGTAATGCAATTTGCAAGTGCTTTCTCCAATACTGTGATCACCGCAAACAAAACTCTGTAAATAGACTAACAGGTCAAAAGAAATGTGTGCATATCACTATAAGTGACTTATCTGCATTGCAGAATGTCGCAAAATAATTCATTGAAAAACACCTCATTAAAATTAATACTATAGGTGTATGCACACAGTTAAAATACTGAGTACTTCAGAGAGTAAATAAGAGGAATTGAATTTTTAAAAAAATCCTTTATTTACTTGTAAAAAATTTATAATAAATATCGCTGAAATGTAATGATTACTCTCAAGAGTGAAATATTATAGTTTGAAAGTTTTGTACACAGTTGTGTAAACAAATGTGAGTATGAGGAGGAGGGGGGAATGTTGCTACCACTTTTGATTGGTTTTGACGGTAACACTCACTCAACAGCTGGTTCACAATCTGCAATATATACACTGACTTGCCAACTGTAGACAACCTGATGACATCTCCACTGCTACAATTAAGTGTATGGTGTGTGGTGACAGTACATGGTGTTTAGCACACAGAATGAACTTTGATGCACTGACTGGAGAAGAATTATTCTTGCCACCGAAAGCTGTACTCAACAACTCTCCACTCATTCAAATTAGAATTACTTGCAAACTCAGTATGTACAGAAATTAAAATATTTGCACAGGAAAACAGGAATGATATGTAGAGTTTAGTGTGTGTAAAGAGTAAGCAACTACCTAGAAAGAAACTATTACAAAAATGTTTGGTAGTTGGTGCAAACACAACCCAAATAACATACAAATTAATATTAATATGCATAGTTTCCAAAATGTAAACAATAACATTCCAAAGTATGAAAATACACTGAAAAAGTATATAAACAATACGGACATGTACATAAACAAAATTAATATGCTGAAAACTGGGCAATTATTCAAAATAGGGGCTTTTCAAAAAAAAAATCTCAGGATATAATTAAGTTCCACTCTACTAATTACATAGAACACAAATTTACTAGGGGCATCAACATTTGACTAATAGAAACCCTAAAAACGATAGTGGGGACAGCTATGAAGATAAGGGAAATTGTGGGGTAAAATATGTGAAAAATATGTAGAAAATGTAATATATATGGGGAAAAAAAAAACTGAACCATACAAAAAAAAAAAAAAGTAAATTTTCATTTAGTTCATAACTCTCCCCACTATCATATTTCTAAATTGTATTGGTAACATTGTCAATTAAGGTACAGTGCCTAATGTTCAGTTCAATCCTTTTGCAATTAAACATGTTTTCATGAGACAATATTACAGTAATATTACAAATAGTACAGAAATATGTTAAATTGCATAAAACACATACATTATTTCTCAGTGCAAATAGGCTAAACATGACAATCATTTATGGGGAAACTCCCAGTTTCGCTGATGCGTTACCACCCAAAATAAATTGCTGGCGCACCTTGAATCATTGTTTTGGGTATTTATTACTCTGCTGATGCTGGGACTCTGGCTCAGTGCATAAAGTTTGGCTAATAAGTAAACATTGTACAAGCAATCACAGACACAAACATGAAAACACTATTTTGACACAAATAATCAATTCCATCCCTAGCTCAACTTGCTGAACTATACAAACACTTAAGAGGCCCCAACCAGTTTAATACACGAACACTGATTATGTAAACATTGTACGAGCAATCACCGACACACATACCTATGTAAACAACTTATCTGAAGCAATCAATCGTTACCTAGCTCAACTTGCTGAACTAAACACAGACTTTAACAAGAGACTTCAGCCAGTTTAAAAGACGAATGTGGAATTTGTAAACATTGTTTACATTTATTTTTCAAAGGTGTCACTCCAATAAAAACAAACCTGGACCTTTCGGGTTACGGGCTATCAAACTTCACAAGGCCCTTCAGTGTACAAGATTATAAATAGCAGCTATGACATTCAAGCGACTTCGTTCTTGGTCTTGTGGAAGCAAATTTGGGTTGCGAAAATCCTCTTTTCTGAAAAGGTTGTAACACTATTCTCATGTAGGTATAAACCATCAGTCCCTTTTTTCTTCATTACATCCATGTCTCCTCTACATTTCTGCACCTATTGCTTGAACCTAGGAAACAACAAAACAGTATTTAAGTAAATTAAGGTTTGTGTGAATGAAATTTGCAATAAATACACGAATGGAAAATGTTATCTACTACAGCTTGTGTAATTACCAACTTGCATCCTTTGAAAATATTAAAAAGGACTTGCTGTAGTTCGCAACATTGTAATTATTGCTACACAAATATTTCCTGCCATAATAAATAACCACTCAAGCGAAAAAATTTGAATTAAAACGAATCCAAAATACCCATTCAATGCACAGTTTATTATCGTATGAACAGCACAGACTGCTAGGAGCGCTATCTCACGTTTTTTTCGGATACTTTCCCATCTTGTCCTTCTACTTTATTTGGCACTACTTTCTCAACATTGCAAATACATTTTAACACACTGCGTTCCTTATCTTATGCTGGAACATACGTAAATAAGTCTTATACATAAAATTGAATAAAGGACACTGTTTACATTTGGGTGAATGAGGTGAGGATGGTACACGTTGTGAATGGTACATAACAAAACACTGAAAAACAAACTTTTATAACACTGTAATGCACAGGTGATACTTCCTTGTGTAAATTACGTAAACACATGAACACTCATGTTTACAAATCACATGCAAAACACAGAATAAAACATAACATTGAAAATAAAGATCTACTATAGATCCTTGTGCTACAGCGGGTGCTCTGACATCACGTACTAAGATCTGCGTTGCATTCACACTTGCGTTTCTCTGCACTTACTGCTCTGCTCGTTGAGTGCGCATTCCAACTGCGCAGCTCCGTGTTGCCGCAGCTGTCAAACAGGGTTGGGGGACACATGGCACACGTCAACTACTTGACAATGATTGAGACTCATCATGGATGTTGACTTATTATTAAGGTATGTCACAATTTCCAATTCAATTATGCAATGCTTTTCAACTTCAATATTTGCACTAGAAAATATGACTAAATTTTACATTATATCACTATAATCATTCTGCAAGTAAATATTTATATCAACTTGACCGGATTCCATCTGTTTTTATTTAGCAGCATGTGTGCACAAGTTCTGCATTCTTTCCCTGTCCTGGTTGTTTGTTGTTTGTCTTGAGCAAGCTATCCCAATTTTGAACAAAGGATGAAAACATGAAGCTCAAGACTTAATTTACTGTTGGAGATAACATCAAAAAATCATTCAATCAATGCTTCTGAAAAGCATTTAATGGAGATAATCTTGAAAGCAATTGACCATGAAAACAATTCTTTTCGGACTGTAGACAACAAAATGCCTGCGCAATTGGACTCACCACTTCGACATTCTCCTACAAGTATTCTATTTTAGATCTCCTGAACTGACAGGTCAACCCTAACTTTTTAATTACTTCAGGTAACTTATTTTTCTTTTTCACTAATGGGGAATCATAGAGTGAATTCTACCTTATGGGGCATGGATAAATAAGGCTGCAAGTAAGAAGATTTTATGTGTACGTAGCACATCTCAAATAATGTGGCAATCAGATACAACAGATGAATCACTTTTTTCATCATCAAAAATATTTTGTATTTGTATTTTATTTTAGGACTAAAAATGCACGTCAAAAGTATTTTAAATACAAAATACTAAAATACTTTCAAGATTAAGATGAAATACAAATTACAAAATACTGCAAGTATTTAAAATACATATTATGAATTTATGTACTTGAAATACTGCGCAGCCCTGAACACCAGCAAGCCCTAGACCCCCCCCCCCCCTGTTATTAAAAAATATGTTGTTTACAGATGAATCTGGGTTTACCAGTAACTGCATTTTTAATTTCTACAACTGTCATGTACATATGGGACTCAGTCAATCCTAATACAGTGAAACAGGCATCACATCAACAAACGTTATTGTTCAATGTCTGGGTAGGAATACTCGGTGACTGTCTAACTGGACCACATTTCCAACCACAGACGCTAAACTGAGAATGGTAACTGCGTTTCTGCGGGACAATCTTCCAACGTTGCTCGACGATGTGCCATTGCAGCAATGCCAGTGGGTGTCATTTATACATGATGCGCACTAGCACATTTCCTTCTACGTCTAAGATGGTATTCAAACAGACATTATGGTGACTAGTGGACCGGTAGAGGAGAACCTGTACCATGGTCTAGATCACAGGATTTAAACCCGTTAGAATTTTGTGTATGGGGTTATGTCAAAAGCCTAGTTTACAATACAGCAGGCATTACAACACCTGAAGAATTGCAGCATGGGACTGTACATGCTTTCCAGCAAATAAAGAATTGCTCAAGTGCATTCGCTGGTCTTTGTGGAGGCGACTATACAGATTCATTATAGTGCATGGTCAGCATTTTGAACACGTACTGTAAACATCTTCGATTAACATGTTCATACTGTGCTGTAGCTTGTGTATCCACCGACGTGACTGTTGTTCAACCCAAACTGTTGCTTTAGTGTATGTTCAATTATAATTTGGTGGTGCTGAAGCCAAGATTATGACTTGTACCATCTCATAATTGATACATTAAATCACAGTGTCGCTGTTTTCGTTGGCATTCATACTTACTATTCAGTGGGCCACAAACAGCACACAACCAGTATCTCATAAACTGTTAATTTCCGAACCCATGTTTACTGGACCTTTTTTGCTTCTCTTCATTTGTACGTCTCATCCTTACATTTTTGACCATCACTTCAGAAACACTCTGTGTCTGTGTGTGTGTGTGTGTGTTTATATATATATATATATATATATATGCACACACCCTCAATTTGGTATTGCAATTTCATGGAAAATTGTTGAATTACCTGGCCTACGAGGAAGGAGAGGCAGGGTGCGTAACTGGTGGTCCGCGACCCACTCTCAACCCGCCAAATGGACGCTCACAGGTGGGAAATGCTGGTGCCGGCAGATCAAAAGGACAGATTCCACCAGAACCAAAGGGCTCGTCATCCAATTAATGGACGAAGAGGCTGAACCTCACATCGAAATCATGTTAAACTGCCAAAGTATGTTAGCACTACTGGTCCCTGCGGCCACTAGAAATTACTTACTCTCTGCAGAACAATGGGAAACAATACGGCCCCAACTGAAAACTGTCCGAATGGCCAAACTCGACTGCATCCTTGCGGTGGATGGACGAATCACATTCACTTTTACCGCGCAGAAAATAACCAGCACTGCTGAGTTCATTGTAGCTCCCGGGCTACATGAGATGGTTATCCTTGGTTACCCAAGGCTCCGGCAACAACATTGCTTAATGGACACAGACATATCAAAATTCACTTATGCCACAAACACTGAGTCTCAGTCAATTGGGAACACGGCCCACAAGCAAAAGCGCACAGCCATTATTGGCCTCTGAAATCAACCACGAACTGGACCCGACCAGGTTCCAACAACTGAAACAAGTACTGGATGAGCATGCAGGAGCGTTCGGAGCCAAAGGAGCGCTTCGCCAGACCAGAACCATACAACATGAGATATGGCAGACTACCAGCAAGCTCATTTACAACCAACCATTTTGAGTGTCCGCAAGGCGCCACCAACTGATCAGATGAAGGAAATGATACAACACGGCATCATTGAGCTGTTAGATTCACCATACAATTCACACGTCATGTTAGTTTCGAAGGATGGACAGTTGCGGTTTTGCGTGAATTATAAGGCTCTGAATGACATCACTCACCCCATTGCTCCACCGACCATTAATCTGGCCCATACGCTACGCGATATAGGAGAAGCGTATATTTTCAGTACACTCGAATTACAGTCAGGGTACTGGCAGATAGCGGTACACCCAGACAGCGGATACTACACCGCCTTTACCACCCCCGAAGGAGAAACTCTGCAGTTTCGCGTTATGCCCTTCGGGTTGAAAATTGCGCCCACCACCTTCCAGAAGCTCATGTCATCAGAGGTCCTAACCGGATACATTGGACAGTTCTGCTTTGCATACCTCGACAACATCATCATATACTCCAAGACTTGGGAGGAGCACCTGATACTCTTGCCAAGAGTTCTCTAGCACCTCTAGCTCCATGGCATGACCGCCAAGCTGTCAAAGAGCTACTTTGGGAAAACCTCCATTGATTACCTCGAACATGTGGTATCCCGAGTGGCAACCTTCCCCAGGCAAACTCTATACAAACCATCCAAGAAGCAGACGAGCCCATTACCAAGAAGCAACTCCGGCGATTCTTGGGACCACGCAACTGGCTGAGGGACTTCATACCGGACATTACCAGTCAGACGTGAAGTTCAGTTACGTAGATGACTTACCAATGTATGAAGTCTTTTTAATTTATTATTTCCAAGTCTCAGCAGCCAATGAATTTGATTTCACCCTGCGCTTGGCGCCCTCAGATGGTGCGAAGTCGGCCGTACAGTGCGCCTCTCTGTAGCGCAGCATGCTGGCCTGCACCAATCAGCCACCCCCAAAGCAACGAAGCTCCATCTGTAGAATTCACAAGTGTTTCGAGTGGTGGAGGCGACTGCCGCAACTTTATAATCTCCAGTTGCTTCTTTGGGCTAGCGCCTATTCTGCACGTACTGCCTGAACAGGAGTTAAGCGCACCCGTATCTGGGTCACGTGACATCTGTTTTTTATCAGTGGTTGGTTAACGGACTCCTCCCATTTCCCCTTCGCTCTCTCCCTCTCCCTGGGTTGCGTAGCGGCGGGGTGCCTGTGCGGTGCCTTCTGCTTCGTGGTGCAGCTGGATTTTTCTTGACTTGTTTACCAAGGGGAGGAATAGCTTGGGAAGGAAAGTGCGGGAATAAGTTTCTGGTATTGAACCTAGTGCCTTCTTAGTTTGAGGTCAGATACAAAAAAAGTTAAAGTTTAAAACTTGTTTACATTCTGGTTGCATATAAAAAAAAAGAATCTTTTAAAATTTTATTTAGTAATTCTTACTGGTCTGTCCTCGAGAATAAAAAAAAATTCTAAAGGGGAGTTTACCTAACAAGGGCATAACCATGCCCAACAACACACAAGTCTAAAGTCCCTATCTCCGGGTTGCTAATGAGGTAGTACATATAAGGAATACATATGACACACACAGAGAATGCATACGTAATTCTTAAGGCATCTTGACGTACCTTTGGTATATAACATTTTGTATTTGCTTGAGACAAAATTCTTAGGTTTGGTGAGTAAAATAAATTTTACTGTTACTTGTTACACATATTTAGGTTATGCAAAACACATTTCGCCTTACATTTGACAAAATCCACTTACATTCAATCATGACTACTTAGGCATATGAACACAAGACTACTCTTATCCTATATTTCACAACATATTAGGCACTTGCTTAGATTACACTTTCTTAAGGTTACAGTTGTACTAACGTACTTCTCACACATGATACAGTTAGAATTTTCCCTTAGTATAGCGGGAGGTTATGTACAACTTCTGCTCTTGGCAGGGGCGGTGTAGGTGGTAGGCTCGTGCCTCTGTACACGTTACGCATCGTACCTCAATCGCATTGAGCGTACAGGGATTTGGTAATTGACGGCACTCAGCCGTAATTACTTTCTAACACTTCTATACATTCAAGTCATGAATGCGCATGTGACGTGAAATGATACGACTGCTTTTAAACTATGCTTTCACTTAGCATCTAGACAATCTATCATTTCCCTTATTAGAATTACAGCAGGATAGCAACACAACAATGTTTATCCTACAACTAGACAATTTTCACAAAATTTACGTTGAGGTTATTTACAAGATTATCCTTAATTTCTCGGTTACAATTTGTTTTGTCAGTAAGTGACCTAAGCTTACTATTTACAACATGTGTAGCGTGAATTCCCCCTTTTTATTTACAATTTACGTTTCCTGGATCACTTATGCCTAGTAGTGTACATATGCAGCCTGTTTGGAGGGGATGAGAATAAATTTTCTCGTGGGTTAGAGAGTGGGGGTATCTGCCTCGCTCGAGTAGATACGCTTTTATGAGCCTGTCTTGCGGCTGTGCACACCCACTAGATGAGTTTTCGTTTCTCACCGTACTTACGTTCCTTCTTCCTTCACACTCTCTCAACTTAACGAGGTTCATGCTTCAAAACTACATGCTCTCATTTACGCTTACTATCTAATAGGATTTTCTTTTCGGGAAAGAAAAAAACTTAAATATTAAATCCAACACATTTTATATACAACTTTCGGTGGTGTTGCACATCTCCTACTTTCTTTACGGGGTTTCTTGTTACAATAGTCAGGGGTTTCATGTGCGTGAAAGAGAACATTTTACATTTCATAACAAGAAAGGATAACATTACATGGGTTTAAGTGAGGTGCTCGTCCTTTACATGAACGTTACACAGTACTAGAGCATTTCTTATGATTAGGGTGCAACACTTTTAATTCTAAAAATTTTAAAAGATTGGGAATTTCCTAGGTGACGGTTACGGCATACTCTCAGCGAGTTTTCGCCTCATGCTCTTACTTACATTACAGGGGGTTCATTACTCAATGTCGCCCAGACACATTGCAAGGAATGGCGAGGTTTGTTTTCAAAGTTGTGTTTACGGGTCTGCTGATAGGCTTTGGCTACGCGATCACACTTCCTAACAGTGCTCACGGAACTTATTGGCATTACATTAATCATGTCACACAAGATAGTAAACAAGAAAAATATACATTTTACGTTATTTAGCAAATGCTGACTTTACCTAAGCACTTGAGGCATTTTCAGGGAATTTGCGGACATAAACTTTCCAGCCCGCTTAAGGGGTTTGAAGTTACCTTAAAGTTTACCTCCACAAAAATTACTTATTCTAGCGAGCTAGGGACCAATTCAATTTTGATAAAAAATATTCCTTTTCATTACTGCTACTTTACATGTGCCCATTGATAGGAAGTTAAGTTACGTTTATTGGGTCACTTTTCCTTTTCCGTCTGGCCTCTGTTCCTTCCAATGCAAGTATTTACAATTCTCAACCTTGTAAAAAAAAAAAAACCTTTTACAAGCAATTACAGGGGTACTTATAAACAATTTCTCTCTTACAGAACTGACGTAACACTTTCTCTCGTAGCACTTCCTAACTTTTAGACTAGGATTCTTTTCATTACATTTAAATTGGATTGGTGCAACAACTGCATCTAGCCTTCCCTATTACTCGGGCTTTAGGCTATCACAGGTTGTTTACATTTGAGGCACTCTAACTTAATCACTATTCTTTTGAAGCTACTCATTCGGGGGATTACATTGAACAGGCGTGCTAGTTTTTACTGGCTGCCGCCAGGTACTCACTCTGTAGAAGCTGTAGAAGACATTGATGGCTGTGGAGGGTGCTGAAATTTGGCATGCCTACGCCTCGGAGGTCGTCTTCGTTTCTACTGCTCTGCGGCACGGGCAGCAGGCCAGCGAAATTATGTAAGCGCCCACCATCGCATCTCTCAGTAGCGCCCAGGCACGTGACATATGCGCCTGACACATAGGGGGACTACACGTGATGTAGGCCTGGTGACTGACTGCAGTATGGGGCCAGCATCCTAGGTTCGGCTACCTGTTGTTGTCATCCTGCTGCTGGGCTCCTCTGCTTGTTGGTACGTGCTTTCTCTGCGAGCATCACGGGTCTCTCTACCCAACCGCGTGACCTCGGCTTCTTGGAGTCTGGTAGCCGCGGTGCGGGTGAAATGTACTCAAACTGCAATCGCGGTAGTGTCTCCCTGCGGTGGAGCTGTACTTCCGGTGGCCAAATCGCTCACGGGCGACCGGCAACTCGCACTCACTACTTTCGCGGTTGTTGCATCTTCACTCTCTCTGCCACTAGCTCTGTCTCTCTATCACTCTCATGGGGCAACTCAGTGTCACTCTCTCGCTCTACAGTCAGTGCCGATGGTCTGAAGGGGCTGGTCGCCTGGTTAACCAGCGGGTCCATAGATGGTGACGAGGACCGGGTTGACTCTTCACCTTTAACTCGTCCACTCATACCATTCTTGCCAGGGAAGGGGAAGGAACGGTAGGATAGCAGGGGTTGCATCCTATAGTCCCTATCCTGGATATTGTAGCATACACCATGGTGCCGCACACCAACCTCCTAAGGTACGATGGGGTATAGCTTGTGGAGCGAGATAGTTGTTTGTAAAACATACTCCACATAGCCGATAACCTGGTGCATATATACGTGACATGCAGTGCGCCATTCCCCCCCCCCCCCCACACCTGATGATCACCACTGTGCAAGAAGTCAGTCAGTGTAATACTCATTGGAGTCGACCATGAAGCAGACGACATCACTATAAACCACGCCTATAGGAGCTCTAGGCCATTCTGCAGTCTGCTATATGGTGAGCATAAATCCGTGTGGCAGTTAGGCGTAACGCTATCTCTCGAGTCCCCATTACCCAATTTTCCTAATGTAATATCTCTGGCAATGTTAGGCAATTTCACTAGCCAAGACAACTTGTAACTTCTGGTATAATTGCTGTAGAGTTAATGTCTGTGCAATTCAATCTGTATTGTTAACGCATACCGCATACGTGTAGTAATTGTTATAATAAAGGTGTTGTGTTAAATGAATTCTGGCTTACCAATCCATCTTAGAGTTACATACCCCTTGAGTAGTCCCCCTCCTAGGATGATGGCTTTGACATACAATAACTGAGTTCAGGATTCAGAGTGAAGTTGTAGACAGTGGCAAGATTAAGAGGAAGGGGGTTTGCTACACTGGTGGAGCCGCCATTCCATCCACCTCGCGCTTATGCGAGTAGGTTCAGTTTGCATACAACTTTTCCATTGCGCTTTGCATTAGATAATTGTATGCAGCGAGAAAGAAACATGGCTACACTTCACGCAAACCACCATGCGCTCATGCATAGCCTTTCAGCGAATTTAATAAATTACGTTCATTGTCTCCCAGAATGTTCAAGTGGAATATGTTTCAGAATAAAATTCAATTATAGTGTAAAATATGCTCCTTTATTTATTTGGTTATAATTAAATTATTGTACTAAGAGTCTGTTAAACAGTTGTCAGTTACAAACGGTCAGGGCATGTGCAGTAAGCGACAGTGTGGCAGGTTAGTGTGCCATGTGCGCAGTCAGCAGCACGCGTAGAAGGCCTTGCCAGACCAGCAGTTTTACGTCACATCGCCCTCCCTGCTTCCTTTAGAATTACTTGTTTTTTTATGTATCGCCAATTAATGCATGTAACCTGCTTTTTATTGCATGAGGAACAACCTGTTCCTTTATAAATGAGGAAATCTCCTCTTGTGTTGTGTGTGTGCTTTGGAGTATTTTCCACTCTTCTTTTATATTCTAGTTATAAGTGCATGTCAACATATCTGTGCGTGTTCTCTTACACATACAGGTACACTTGACACCGTACACAGTACATCAAAACACGTAGCAAAAACAAAACTTCTTCTGTCTCTAAAATAATAAAACGTGTACTAATTGAAACATCAGAATTAGAGCGTGCTTTAGATGAACATGACAAACAGCAGGCTTTATTACAGAACACAGAACATACCACTAATAGTGCCATACAGAATCAAAGCTTAGATATTTCATTCCACACCAGCCCAGAGCAGTTCCCAAACGACACACAACCCTCTACACAGAACACTCCAACTCAGAATCAGTTACACCACCTAGAGATTTTCTCGGTTTTCCATTTTACGAGGACGTTGCATTAGAATCACTCATTTCCACCCCAACCCACCACCACATCAACACAGACATACAAACTACACGTTCCACCAAACACAACATGGAAAACCCACACCCCCAACAACCACTGAAAATTGTAACTCTCAGCTAGAAAAACCACTGTCCTTCTCAGGTATGCAGGGCGAGAACATCATTGACTTTCTTGAAGCATTTCAAGATGTAGCCGATATTATTGGATGGACAAAAGCAGACAAATGTAGGAGACCTAAATTTTTTGGTTGGCACCGCTAAACATACCTTTGAAAACATTACACAAAATCACCAACAGGCAGTCACATGGCAAGAACTCACAACCGCCCTAAAGGACACCTTTAGGCACCGCTAAACATACCTTTGAAAACATTACACAAAATCACCAACAGGCAGTCACATGGCAAGAACTCACAACCGCCCTAAAGGACACCTTTACAAGTACTGCTGACTCAGAGCGTTGTAAGCATCTCATATATACCAAATGTCAGACTGTAGGAGAGGACACGCTTCATCATATTGAAACAATGAAGTATTATAGAAATTAATACAACTCCCACATGTCCGACCAGGAATTCATAAATGTTATTTGGAAATCGCTTTTGCCGTCCATTGCAGATAAGTTGGTAGGCCTTCCCAACGAGACACTGCCACAAATGATAGCCAACATCAAAAGAATTGACATTGGTCTGTACAGATATCAACAGACACTAACACAACCACGGTCCAACCCCGAATCGGAATGCCTAGAATTCAAAATAACGAAATTAAAACAAGAAATAGCACAACGTTTGTTAGGACATCATAAAAACACGACAAATCAGGCAGTGAAAACTCCATCACCACAACAGTATAACACTTTTCACCATCAATAACGATGCGGCGGAACTCCACCACGCCGTGGGTATTTTAATTTTTATATTTCTAGATGGGGATACCAACATAATGGCCAACCTGTATTTATTGTCACAGAAGGTCCATCCACAACACACAATATCGGGATTTTTGAGGCACGTGCAGAGCAATTTTCAATAAGGTAGTGCCTAATAGGTTGTATACCGAAATTGCGAAATTCAACTCCGACAGTAATAAATCCCCACTGAACGTGACAACCTCAGTTCAAAACAACGAGAGTGTTGTAAAACTACACCATGAACATGAATTTCACGCCGCCAAAAATCCAGGCTAAAGCAGATAGGTCAGTCAAAGTTCCGCCTCAGTGAAATGTACGTCCACCGTCAGCCCAGCACGTCAGTTGCGTCCGTCTACGTTCGTCTCCCGGCTTGAGCTCCTTGGCCACTTCTGTACAACTACATCCTTACCATAGAAGATTACTACTACTCTGATTACTACCACTACTACAGATGCCCTTTAGACAGGGGGGGGGGGGTAGTGTAGCGGCCACCATGGTGCAGCACACAAACCTCCTAAGGTACAACGGGGTATAACTTGTGGAGCGAGATAGTTGTTTGTAAAACATGCTCCACATAGCTGATGACCTGGTGCATATATAAGCAACATGCAGTGCGTCACCCCTCCCCCCCCCCCCAGATGTTCACCGCCATGCAAGAAGCCATTCAGTGAAATACTCGTCGGAGTCGACCACGAAGCAGAGGACATCACTACAAACCAGGCCTAGAGGAGCTCTAGGCCATTCTGCAGTCTGCTATATGGTGAGCAAAAATCAGCGTGGCAGATAGGCGTAATGCTATCTCTCAAGTCCCATTACCCAATCTTCCTAATGTAATATCTCTGGCAATGTTAGGCAATTTCACTAGCCAAGACAACTTGTAACTTCTGGTATAATTGCTGTAGAGTTAATGTCTGTGCAATTCATTCTGTATTGTTAACGCATACCGCATACATGTAGTAATTGTTATAATAAAGGTGTTGTGTTAAATTAATTCTGGCTTACCAATCCATCTTAGAGTTATATACCCCTTGAGTAGTCCCCTGCTTGGATGATGACTTTGACATACATTAACTGAGTTCAGGATTCAGAGTGAAGTTAAAGACAGTGGTAAGGTTAGGAGGATGGGGGATTGCTACAATATGCTCCGCTGACTGAGGGGGAGGCGCGGCCGCCGGGACAGATATACTGCCACGTCCAGTTCGTCGTCCGGCGAGGGCAAATCCTTAGCCGTAGAAAGGAAGGCCAGGGAGACTTGCACAACGTGTGCAGTCGTGGTCTCAGTGAAGTTCTGGCTTTCTACAGCCAGGGGAGGGGCAAGAAGGGGGACGGAAGGGCTACGTGGTTTAACCTCGGGTTTCTCTTACTGGCAACAGTGTTCAACGCACTCGCCATCTGGGCTGTGGGTTGGGGTTTCTTTCCTCCATGATCATACGGATTTCCTTGTCACGTCCTTGTGGGGCGTCCTGCCAAGGGGGCCAATGGGATAGCAGGGGCGGTACTTGCGGCTGCACGGCCTCTACCTTTTTGTTGTGACCATGAGTTGTGGGAGCCGCTGATGGGATGTGTTCATCCAGAGGGCTCCCCACCACTACCTCATACATGACAGGTTTTCCCCTGCCCTTGGGTGACGTTAAAAACAGCTTTTCAACGGAGGTCGTGAGTGGTGGTAAGTTTTTAAAATCCTCTATGAGGCTACTCCGGCCCTGAACCGAGATTTGGTCCCTCTGTGCAATGCCCAATGGAGGTTCGAGTTCCCGTGAGCTGGGTAGCTTGAAATTTGGGGCAGGTTGTACCGGGGCGAGGGGTTTGTATGACGACGTTTCCGGGCCTTCGGATTGCGTGTACAACTGGGTCTTGCAGGGGGCTCCGCCTCTAGTGGGGAGTTAACTCCCACAAATCTACATTCTCTAGAGGGTAGACAGGGTCAGGTGTACCGGGGGCATGGGGTTGATATTACCCTGTTGTCGAGCCCTAATGCCTGACTCGTCGGACCTGTGTGGGAGTTCTAGTTCTTTGTGTGTGGAGAAAAGGTTCGGGGTCAACTTGCAGGCGTAGTAGACAAACCGAAGCAGCGGGAAGGGTAGCCTGAATTAAGTCACCTTTCCAATTTACTATCATACCCCTGTGACCGCCTAAGGTGGTAAGCTGCTGTCCGCAGTCGAGCACACATGTCTGCTCTCTCTCTACCAGAGCCATCCCTATATCATTTGTCGTTCACAAAGGCAACCAAGTAAGTAGACCTTGTGTCTCGTATCTGTGGCGGGTGCCCTAGAATCTAAGTGTTTGAGCCGTTATCAGGCCCTACCTCCTGAGGGATACAGTACACTACATAGCCAGATAAAGACATGAGGTTAATTAGAATTAATGTGCCACTGATTGAACACACAGCACTGCAATTAAAGACAAAACTAATGAAGCACAGAAAAATTACACAGGATCTAAAATTAAAATTACGGTAGCAGACACACAAAGGGGTAAGTTTGTAATATTATATTATATTACGCTTAAATCAACACATTAACAGAGACCCGGCTAAGTTAATACACACTAAAAGTTAGGTAACAAAATATTAAAACACTGTCAATTATGTTGATTCGCACATTTCTCAAATCAACAGGTGAAGGCGAGCCTGGGAAAATTAATCTAATAAAATGAATTCCTACGAAGATTCCTAATCAATAATAAAACCAATAACACTATTAACAGTGTGAATGAATTAGGGGCTCTATCAAGCGGGACGTAATTGCGCAACGACCTGTAACCACGGAAGTCAAAGGAAGTTGACTGAGATAAGGTTTCGTGGGTACATGCGTGGAATTTACCAATCGACGTGGAGAGCAGGCCCTGTGTGGTCAGCTGAAGGAAGCCTTGTCAAAGCTGGGGCTGGAGTGCTGGCAGCCTTCTTCAAGCTGCTGGCTGGAGGTAGAGGTTTGAGCCCTGCATCAGGATGCTGAAATGAAGGAGGTTGAGCCCTGGGAGGGCTGCAGAGGAGAGGAGAAAGTCTTCCGCAGACTGTAGGAGAGCTCGCAAAACTATGCAGCCGGCGAGCCCGACGTCAGTGCTGGACCAAGGGGCTGTACTTCTATTTATACGATAATCGCCCTGTGTCAGCGATTCCCCGGGGGCGGGGAGTAGCGTAGCCTTCCAACACAGGGGCTGATTTATCTGCTGCGGGAGCACCGCTCAATTTCTTACCTCCCCTGGTGGAGGCGTTGACATTTTCATGCACCGTGGACTGAGGCAGGCGAGCCGTGATGTCAGAAGGTCACGGGGCTGCTGCTATCTTGAGGGTTGTTTGGAACTTCTTGGCCAGGCAGGGTAGCGTAGTATATTTAAAATAATTAGTATAGTTTCTTCGTTTGGAAGGCGTTTGCATGTTCATTCTTGATTGGGCGTTGAAGAACATCATTTCAGACATGAAGTTCAGTTACGTAAATGACTCACCAATGCATGAAGCCTTTTTAATTTATTATTTCCAAGTCTCAGTGGCCAATGAATTTGATTTTGCCCTGCGCTTGGTACACTCAGATGGGGTGAAGTCGGCCGTAGAGTGCACCTCTCTGTAGCGCAGCATGCTGGCATGTATCACATCTTACTTGGCAGGATAATTGTAAGTTTGTGGTTAAAAAAAATTCTACCTGGCCTAGGTGCTGTAAGAAAATTACATGAACATGGTGTTTGAAATAAGATAACGTTATTTACATATTATTCTATCTATAATTCATAGTCATCTACAATACCTGAGCCTTGTTTGGGCTATAGCTAGACAGTAGACCACTACAGATAGCACAAAATAAAGCACTGAGAACAGTATTTGGACTGTCCAAGTACCATCACACGTAGGTTATGTATATTAAAAGTAACATTTTTCCTATTCTGGGCCTCTATTCACTGAATATAATAGTCACAATACACCAAATGCTCTCAGATAATAAACTCAAATCAGGACAGCTGCATACATTCTCAACCAGAAAATCTGGTACTCTATACTTAAATCATGTCAATACTAATTATGGTCTATCTGCTCTCACTTTTTCTGGATATAAGTTATTATAACTTAATCCCCAATGAACTTAAGTTACACAAAAATAAAGCAATATTTTTGAAAAAATGTGAAAGACTGGATCATTAAAGCCATTAATGACTGGCATATTTTATCACACTGACTCAATTCCCTTTTATTTTTTATTACATTTACCCAGCTTCAATGTTGTGATAAGCTATGATGTTACTATCATTTAAACAAATTAAGTGTTAAAAAACTTGAAATCCACTACTGACGTAAGTGGGTCACTATAACTGGACATTTAATTATGTCTTCTATTGCATGTATTTTACTAATATGCTCTCTTAGTGTTTATGATAACTTGGTATGTCTTTCTGACCTGTGTGTCTAACTGAATTTGGATTTTCAATTATGACTGCTATGATTATAATTTACTAATATGTTCCCTGTTATATATTTTAATTTGCTTATATCTCTTTATGTTTTTTGTCTACAAAGTACATGTATAAATAGTCACAAGTATTTCGCGAATTCATTCGGTGGCGAGGTAGACTCCAAACACTTGTTCTTTTCTCCGACAATTGTGATTGGACGACAGTTGTTTATACACGCCTTGTTCAACTGTGAGCCAGTAACAAGCAGGAAGCAGTAGTGTAAGTGTTTAACAGTCCTGTACAGAGACCTTGCTCGATCACAGCAACCAATAAGCAAACAATAATGTCTTGAGTGTGTAGAGGGCTGCCCAAGCCCTGACAGCATAGCTTGCTGTCAACTGAATCCGTGAAATACTCGGGCTGTATGTATAAATCTTGTGTGCTATATAATACTGTGTAGCCTACCGTATAATCATGTAGGCATAGCTACTGTGATCAATCTGTTTAGTTTTATGGCAAGACTGTGTTTATTTACCTGATATTTGTTCCCTTACTGCCCATCTCTATGTAACTTCTTAATTGAGTTCGTCTCCACTTAGAGCAAACTGTTTGCTCAAGGAAACTATTTCTGTATAAATGGTATTTGTAGTATCCAACTGGCGTAAATAAATAAAATTGGCTTCCACCATACAGAAAATAAATATTTTATACAACATCCACACGGTGTACTCACTTCCATATACTTTCATAACCGCAAGTGTCTATAGGTTTCCTGCACTTTGAATGAACATTACCTTCACGAATCTACATTTTACTGGCTCACAACATGTGATGTACATACCTTGGCCAATCACAAGCAGAACGCTGATCTGCTGCTGACCCGAGATAAAAGTTCAAGCAGTTCACCAGTACAGCACACCACTGCAGTGCCCTGCAAACCAGAACTAACATCACGGTCACGTGGGCCAATCAAATTCCAGACTAGCATCGGACGGCACTGCACTGCATACGATCGGTTCACTAAAGCAGGGCGTGTACTGTTTCAATTACAACTAAAACTGAGGACATAAGCTTTGCTGTGATACTGAAAATGTTAATCCATTAAATTTGTAACATAAGTATAATATTACCTATTATGCTTATGCTGAAAAGCATTAAAGATACATCCTTGCTATTAACATGACTGCCAATGTTATAAATGAGATCTTAGGGGCCTACTACTGAAATGGATATTCCATTTAAAGTTAAAATTTCCACAATGACAATGGAAGTATATAGGTCTACTATCAAGTACTGGTATTTAAAATTTTTATAAGTGTCAACCTTCTATTGGAAAAAAAATTAACTCTTCTTAGTGCATTGCTCGTATGCATAAAGGCTATGCTACATTCACAGTAAGAAAAGTATAATGCGACCAATCAGAAACGACCAGGAAAAAAAAACATACTCTAGATAGATCACAGAAATTTACGAACCGTGTGTTAGCTAACCTGTCTCAGTAAATATATGCTTCTGTTTGATGTGACAAAAAAATGTTTTTTGCTGGAAAATGTTGAGAAGCAGTGATAGTGGTTACCTAACTTAATTTCGCAGAAAAAACATTTTACAGTATTATTTTTGGTAACGTTTGTAAACCCTGAAAATACTATACCCTTTATTTTTTATTTTCAATCAACTGCATTGTATAAAGTTACCAAAATTAATTTAAATTCAAAATATTTTCCGAACCTCGTTCATCGTGGACACATATTTATTTTTTTTTAATAAATGGAAGTCGGAAATGTACTACTAAGTCCATAGAACATACTTTCCTGACTCAAGTTGGTTTTGCAATGGCTTCTGTTGTTGGAATTGCCAGTAATTATAAAGAATAGTAACTTTTCTGAACATCTGGAAAATAGTACAAATGTTATATATGGTCGTTACTAAATACACTTAATACAAATTTTATTGGGGCTTCACGTAATTCGCAGTATATACCACAAAATGTGATGGTGAGGAAGGCTATTAAGATCGAGGTGTTTATGCGGTAAAACATGTGAAATTTATGTCAAAACATATTTCTTTCAGGCTGCAGAATCGTGTTTCACTCAAGAACACCTCTAGAAATTGAACGTATTTTACAAAACGTTAATAACAAGGTATGTATTTGCCGACATGCTAGGGTTACACAAACCATGGTGCTCAAGCAGTGTAAGAATATCATTTAATTCTTTTGAATGACTCAAAGCTTAGTTACCTTGTCTAAATTCACAAATGGATTGTACTACATAACATATTACTAGTAGATAAAAATATATATAGTATATCATACAAAAAGACCTTCACAGATGGTGTTTATAAACAGTTGACGCATATCGCCATGATACACTCTAATACATTCAGCGACTAGTGATGTGCAGAGACAGGAAACAAATGAGCATCAATTTTGGTTTATGTAACAGTTGTATGCTGAGAATGTGTGCCAATTCAGTAAACCGTGTGAATTTGACTGTGCAGATATTAGTGATTTATGAGTGCTGTTATGCATGAGTGATTTCAATACATTCTGTTTGATGTGTTAAATCTAACAATTGTGCGAAAATACTAGTGTTTCTGTACCATTACGTCCATGCAAAATGTTAAAATATAATAATTATGCAGAAATTTGAGTGTCTGCGGAGTTTCGACAAATTGAATAGACAACGTGTCGTGCTAATCACCTACGAGGCACGATTGCAGCTTCAGTGGGTAACGTAATACATTTGTTGTTTTAGCATGGAAATATGTATATAATGTAGTGAATTTTAATGTGTAGTATTGCGTGAGTGGTGTAATTGAGGGGCTTATGTACTTCTGCCACTTTAGTAGTACAGATCCTTGTTATTTGTTTATTTTGATGCTAAAGTATTTTCTGTTTATGTTATGATACTTGGATTGCAGAAACATAATGTTTACTTATTTAAATTTAATTTCTTTTACACTCTCCAGATACTAAAATATTAACAAATAGTTGTTTACACTTTTTTGTTGACATTGTCAGATTTATTTCAATTTGCAAACAATAGACTAACTCAGACATAGATGACAGTATGAGCAAACCCTGATAAAGGCCTTGATTTTTCATAGTAGTTGTATATTACAGGTAATATAAATTCAATACCCTGTTTAATATATTTTCTCTTTGGTAAGAGTAACAGTTTCAGCATAAAGTTTTCTCTTTAATGTCTTTGTCTGACGAGTTTCTGAAGTAGCAATCAGAATGTGACAACACTAGTATTGCTACAATGTAAGACAAAAATTTCTTAAGCTTAAAGGTTCTTCATCATGTCATGGCAGCAAATGGACTTACGTAAAAGAAGCTGTGTTTCAACACCGAGTTTGGCTGGTGCCGAACACCACTACAACCGAGAAATGACAGAGTTGATGATGTCCAGCTTCCCAGGAGACGTTGGCATATTATTTCCCACTCGTAACCCGGATGGTAGTATCCCTGAAGGATGAGAATGTTGGAACTATGTCATTGCGTCGATCTTTCACGTAAGCTCTGTCCATGGTAGCTTCGTAATAGTATTGCTGTTTGCCAAACTATTGCAATTTTAATTCTCATCAACTACAAGGACTTTCTGGTGTAAATTTCATTGAAAGTATAAAACTTTAATGAATTCAATTTAAAGAAGCCTAAATGATTCCATATCGAGAAGTTAAGATTACATGTGTAGAACAATATTCCAGCGGTTCCCTACCAAGTGTACAATCAGGAGTCTTGAGCCATTTATTGCTAGCCTGAGATACATTTTAAATGAAGTAAATATACATCAGTCATTAAATAATCAGTTGTCTATTGGGGAGTTCTGCCTACCTGTAATCATAAATGTATGAGGGTAAAATTAATTCAGTAATGATTTCTTACATATTACACACAAGTATTGAACAGGTTGACTAACAGCAATTATTTTTTAGTTGCATATGAAGTGTTGTTATAATTTTAAAGTGATTTGTTTTCCTTCGTTAAAATATAGTTGTCTGAATTTTAGTGTATGTGTAATTTTTTTGTAGTGTTTGAAATTGTCTGTATAACGTTGAGAGTTGTGAACCATTCACATTGAATGTCTTGTTCTTACTATGCAAATATTTGGTTGTCACACATCACTACACTGTGATAATCTAAAGACATAAATACTATTCTTTCTTTCAAATGATCAATGAACATCTCATCAAGGGTAAGAAACTGCATTATATTACATGCAAATTTCATTCAAATATTTGTATGCATGGCTATCAAATAAGAGAATTTTAGTTCATCCTCTTTGGAATGTCTTGTCGAGATAATATAATTCTTGTTGTATGCTCCCACAGCAGTATATTGTATAATGCAATTTGTATGAAAGGCCTAATCTTCTCGTGGAATTGTAATCATTTATGTTTTGTAGTTGTGGATTGAATGATCAAAGGATATTGAATATTATGCAGTTTACGCTGAGTTTCACATTTCTCTTTCCTCTATTTACTACACACTATAAATATATATAATTTTTCTATTTACTATAGAAAAAAAATGGCCTTTCCAACGTGGTGGACTGTTGTAGCACATAAAAGAATTTTTCTATTTATTATACTACCAGCCATGTAAAATTCAGCAGACCTAACCAAATTAAACCTAACTTCACAAGATGAATCAACGCGAGCATACTTATACTTTTTCTAACACACTATCTCGTGTAGGCACTTTCTTCCCTTGTAATTGCATTGTAAGGTCAGATTGAGTTAGGTTATGTCTTCTTGTATTTAATGTGATTAAAGAACCTAAATGACATTTAATTTACATAACTTTTACGTGTTCTACACCACAATTTCCCTCATTTTCACAGCCCTCAATACTATCGCATTTGGTAGTATCTACTGCAAATGTAATTTAATCCCTAGAAAATTTGTGTTCAGTGTGATAAGTAATCTTGATTTAAAGTGATTAAGGAATCGAAATGAGATGTCATTTAAATATGTTTTACCCCACAATTTCCCTGACCTTCCTAGCCCTCCCCACTATCGTATTTGTGGTTTGTATTGATATGTTGATGCCCCTAGTAAGCTTGTGTGCTGTGTTAATTAGTAAAATTGAATTATACCCTACACCTTGAATTTTTTTCTTATTGGAAAAGTCGCTATTCTTATAACTATCTTGTTAATTATTACAACGAATGTAGCACCGCCTTAAATTACCACAAATCATAAAATACTAACCTGCTGTTGTCATTCGTTGTATAGGTTAGTACTTACATTTACGTAGAAGAGCTCGGATAGATAGCTTTCTGTAGTTGACGAATGAGTAAATAAACAAACAAATCATTCGTATACTTGTCACAACCATATGCACCTAAAAGTTTCACTTGAAGCATTTTTCCTTCACAGCTGTAAAGGTACATAATTTAACTAAGAAATACAGTACAATATAAAATTAAAACACTATAACTAATCCCTATTAACACTTCATCACAGCAACAGTGCTGCTTTATTTTCGATTCTTGAATTGTCAAACCCGCCAACCCTAACCTCAGTACGGTTCCTAAAAATTCATTATGCGAAATAACTCATACTACCTTCCAGTGAACTTGTGACTCGTAATACGCATAATGATTTTCATTGAATATCCACGTACACGCACAGTTGCAAATTTTGTAGTTTATTGTAGATAATTCTTATTTGTTGTTTATTAAATAGTTCTATGTTTGGCCAACAGATAGAAGCAGGTGTCACTGTGTCGTTTAAAACAACTATCAAATCCAAATAATTGATATAATATTATTTTTCATAGCAAGTGCATCTGCTCATGGGGCAGACAATTAAAGCAATGCAATTATTTGTTATTGTCATATGAAACCACAACATTCAATAGTTTCCAAGAATATGGGAGCCATAACCTTTCTTTCATTATTTTGTTGTCATATTGAAGTTTTGATTGTTTGTACTTCAACATTGCGTAAGATATTGCTTTTATAAGCATTAATAACACAACCTCATAGGTGCGAGTAGTTCGGGAATTTTTTTTTTTTTGTAATTTTTTAGTTTCTATTTCATTCATTACGTTCGTCATAATGATCTTTTAAATACCTATTATTATAAGGGTCAGTTTGGCTCGCGCCATCGCCCACTGACTCCGCCATGAGCGCTACCTATCAACAGCTTGTTTGACACGACGTGTTTACAATTCTAAGCCTTATTGGCTGACGTTTTAAAGGCTACACTGAAGTACGGTGCTTTCCCACATAGAGGCGGTTCGGTCGCCTCTTTTAAATGGCGAAGGACGTCTACTGATTGGTTGATAAGTAGGCCGTGACGTCAAGCAGCGGAAACTTACTTATATCGCCGCGGTGACATCAACGGTCATTGTAGTTGGAAGCGCCACACGGGAAGGTTGTCGTTGGCAGCGCGAGCGTGCTCTTACGGTTGATATACGGTAGTGCGTGTTACGTGTGCGCACTACATAGCAAACTGTGATCATAATATTGGCGTTTTTTTAATTCGTCGTGCAGTAGTAATTTAAAACATTTTTTTTACGTGGAAGGAAGTGATGGCAACTGAAGCCCAACGCTTGATCAGCATTTCGCTGACCAAGATAGCTCAGTCTCGGGCGCAGCGTGGTGGCGTCAGCCTTCACAAGAACTTGCTGGTGGCCACCGTCCTGCAGAAGGCCAGGTATATATTCATGGAAGAGGCTTACCAGATGGTGCACGCCTCAACAGGAGCCGGATTCGGGATGTCATCGTTGGGCAGCACACCTCAGCAGGGCCCACCACTCCAAGAGCTGGACGACGACTTGGAGCAGAACTACGACGAAGCTGACAGCTTGGTCGCCCTGACGGCGGAGGAGGCGGGTCTCGGAGATGCGCACGAGGAGACGTCGGAGGATGACACTTCGCAGTACATCAGGTGTGGAGATGCTCCGCCCTTAGTAGCTGAGGACAAGGAGAACAAATCACCGCCGCCGTACTCTGTTCCGCTGGGCGACGTGCCCACGTACCTCGACCTCGACAAGACGCGGGACGATGGCGTGCTCCGCGACAGGTCCAACTCCCGGTGCCAGAAGAGGAGGAAAGCTGACTGGGAACAAGAAGACGCCTCGTCGAAACGTGTGAAAACGTGTAGTGACAGTGACGACTCCGTGTTCTTGGAGGAGGCGTCGTTGTTAGGTTGTGTCAGTGACGATGGCGACGACGACGAAGAGAGTGAGGCAGCGTCAGCCATGGAGATAGACAGGATTACCAGTTTGGTGTCGATCTTCAGTTTCGGTGGCCTGGCTGCTGGTGCGACGGACATGTCCATGAGCACAGGACTTGGTAAGCTGACGAGGTCCGTCTCGACGCCGGACTTGTGTTCCGCGCAAGCAAAGGAAGGTGTCGACGTCTTGCAGCAGAGGCCGTTCCTGGCCATGACCGTGTAAGTAGGTCTCGTATTCTCGCGCCCAAAACATTCCACGCTCGTCCACGTGGGTTGAACAACGAAATGTTCCGTGATCTCGCCGATTTTTTTAAATTGTGTATTTTTTGAAACTCGTAATAAATGACTGTTATATATGACTGACATATACTAGTTATTTGTTTGCATTTTTTCGATGCAGCTCAAAATTTTTATTTTGGAACTCTTGTTATGTGGCGCAATTAAAAGTTTTCTCTGTTGATTGGTACACGCAAACAACGTTCAGTGTAGTAAATATTGATAGTTATAACTTTTATTTAATCAAAATGTTGAGTTTTCATTGACTTGAATTAAAGAATGTAATGTTCAGTTTAGAAGAGCGTGTTTCAATGCCTTTTTTTAAAAGAAAATTGTATGTTCATAATTCTTTCAACATCAGTTTTTGTATTTACGAAAGGGAACTTTAAAAACGTACAGAATTTTCAATTATTGACGTAACAACTTGCTGCAGTGTTATGCACTTCTGCGTCTCTTGAAAATATGCCAGCCAAACAAGCGCACATGTCGGCAGGCAGTAATGTTCTCCTTGTTGGTTCATGTGAATTATGCAAAAATTTTAATGAAGAATACTTGCTAGTTATACCTAAATTTTTTTTTTTTTTTTTACAATGATGTATATGACGTGAGTTTGGCTCTGTTTTAAGAGCTTATTAAATTTATATGTACATAGTTATCTTATGTTTTGTGAAATAAAATGCATATTTGAGAAAATATTTCTTGTACATCATTTCTTTGTTAACATATTTTCAGATCAGTTGCCTTTTTTTTTTTTTTTTTTTTTTTTATTACAGTTTTGAGTTGTGGAAATAGGTTTTGAAGTTGTCACTACTTGCATGTATTCGTGAACAAATTAATTTGCACAGAATTTTTTTTTTATTTTCTATGTGAAAATTGGAGAAGAAAGAGTCTGTTGCAGTTTTATCATTTTGATGTTGCTCTTGATTAAGTTAAATAATTAAATCTTTCAATTGAAGATCAATCCATTAGCTTTGTAAACATTTTGCTTGAAAATGATTTCATACTTTTGATTTCAATCAAATTAGTTTTTCCTTCAAAAAAAAATTTTGTGCAAACCTGTCAGGTTCCTAGACACATTCGATTCAAACTGTGTTGCATTGCAATGTACCAACTATAAAAGATAAACATTAAAACTTGTAACTAGTGGTGGCAGATATAGATTATTTTGTTACATGGGTGAAGAAACTACTGGTGACATTCCTATAGACCAATAACTACTCTTTTACTGTCCTTTCACATAAGTAGACACTTTGTGAGTGAGGAAAAATATCTCCTGTAGTTGCTCGTTCTTAAGGGATTACAAACAGTTGACAGTTTTGATCAAGATAATGGTTTATGTATTGCAAGCACAAGTGTAATCTATTTGTGCCTATGGTTTAGGGAACTTATTTATTTACACCAGTTGGAGTGATTTATGTGCTAACTGGGAAAAAAAGCACATCACCAGGGAACTTTTCAGTGTGTAAGAGGTTTTTGACTAATTTTTAAACTGGCAGATAACAGAAAAGTCCAAGAAATTATTGAGCATAAATGATTAAAGGAGTACTACATAAGGCCCCATCCATAATTGAGTTGGCCTAAACAACATTACTTACAAAGCATAACAAGCAGAACTGACGTCCACAATAGTTGTAAACGAAAAAGGAATAACTTTGTCTAACCAATTGGAAACAAGGGCAAATAGGAGATAATTTTTCCTGTACAAGAATTTTTATATGCATAAGTTGGCTACAGCAGTTTTTAGACTTTTCACACATTCTTTGGTGTTACAAACTTTGTGTAAGATCTCAAAGATGACCATCTTAACGCCAAGTCGATCATGCCAAATACAAGTTGTGGATATACAGGTCTTTACTTCTCTATGCTATGCAGGTTGTGTGTCATGTTGATTGTGAACTGGGCCTGAGCTCTGTATAAAAACACTAACTTGCTAGTGGTGATAATAAAAATTCTCTTTGGTCATGTCCATAGACAGCAACGTTTTGATTACAGAGGGAAAGGGGAGATTTCTCCAACATTCTGTATCACACCTGCATTTTTTTTGGAGTCGAGTGCTTATGGTTGGTACTAAAAAAAGGTGGCAGACGAACATTACATCCCTGTACAATTATGTACGATACATTGTAAACTGTGGAACATTATAAGTGCCCCAACTACATAATATTATTCTTATGTGTTTGTATGTGAAGTTATAATAAATGTAACAATTATTTTTATGTAGGTGTGCCAATATTTTAAACAAGGGTTATGAGGACAGAACTGAATTTTTGCTTCTAAAGACAATTTTATATCTTTCTGAATCAATTATAAAATGTTTACAATAATTTAAAATACAGGACATGTAAAATGTTATATTTAAAAAAAAAAGCCAGAAATTAATCATCATTGATGAACCTTGCTTGTCTAACAAAAAAGTGAATCTTAGATCTCAAAAGTTTTACAAAATAGAAAAATTGCATAATATGAGTAAAAAATTGCAGCTACAGGTTACATAAAATTTAATTATAACATAACGGAAACATAATATAAACAAAACAAATACTCCTACAGAGACAACATAGTTTACATCTATTTTTTATAAAATTGCTTTGTTGATATTGAGTTTGGTAGGTGAGGAAGTGAAGACATTGAAATTAATTTTTCTCGATGATTTTACTAAAGAGTGATACCACAGCCCTGGAAATTGTCACTGCCGTCGTAGAGTTGAATTACAAATTTTCCTCCACTCGCCCAGGTTCAGCAACTTAATCTTTGAAAACAAACCAGCTTCCAGTAAAAATCCTGAAACTGGAATAAAATTTGTACTGAAACACTATTATTGTGGCAGCAAGAATTAATTTCTCAGAATCGAGGTATCACTTTCTGCAAAATTATTGTGCAATATTAATTGTTAATCCAGCCCATTTCCTCAACCATAAGTTGGTCTTCAGCAACTTTTTTTTTTTTTTTTTTTTTTTAACAACTGTGCAGTTCGTATGTGGATAGGTCACATGAAGAGATCATTCAGTTAAAGGAATTTGGAGTAGAGTGTGTAGTGATATGGAACAAGAGGAATGTGATGATATGTCAATGTGCAGTTTATGAATTTTGATATTCGCTTAAACAATAAAATTCTACCCTCTTTCTGGAAAAATATTGAAAGCCTTTTAAAATATATTTATTCCAGCAGTCACTCAGAGATCTGTTCCCAATACAAAAAATAACTGAAAACAACCATTTCCCCCACCCCTCCTAAAATTTGTATGACAGTTTGTGCCATGGATTGCCTTTGTAGACACCTCTGTGATTTTTAATGCATGCGTTAATGCTTAATGGTATGTGGAAATGGACAAGTTGTTACTCATTTACCTTTAAGAAGAAATTTTTTCCGGTGCCAGGTGTGGTCACTTGGTGTTGATATTTTTTTGTGCTTATGAGGACCCTGGATGTCGTCTTTAAGAATCTTTGTGGTGTGCTTTGCTTGAGCAATGTTTTCAGGCTACAAGAACACAGTTAATAAACATAGCTCAGTCTGTTTTGTTCTATTACTTACCCTGATTATTTGTGTTTATGAGGACCCTGGATGTCGTCTTTAAGAATCTTTGTGGTGTGCTTTGCTTGATCAATGTTTTCAGGCTACAAGAACTCAGTTAATAAACATATCTCAGTCTGTTTTGTTCTATTACTTACCCTGATTATTTGTGTTTATGAGGACCCTGGATGTCGTCTTTAAGAATCTTTGTGGTGTGCTTTGCTTGATCAATGTTTTCAGGCTACAAGAACACAGTTAATAAACATAGCTCAGTCTGTTTTGTTCTATTACTTACCCTGATTATTTGTGTTTATGGCCATTTCCCACATACTGCTGGGATGTATTCCGAAGGAAGAGATGACTTCTTACATGTTAAGCGAAGCCTACTTCTCTTTACAAGTCAGCATCATATTGAGAGTGCACCTTAGGTAAGATTTTTAACAGATGACCTTGTAGCCAGAAGGTCGGTGGGATGAATGTCACATCACCAGATTTGGTCAATTATTTTAGCCTACAGTGCAAGAATGAATATTCTAAAATATGATCAGATACAACCACACACTATCTCAGTCATTATTTTTTTTCCTGAAGGTACAGCTCTCTGCAGCTACATATGCCTACATGATGAGTGATGCACACCTGACTTAATTCTACTTCATTTCAACTGATAATTTTATTTTTATGTATCTTATAAAAATTTGTATGAATTTTGTTTGAGTTAGATAAATTCTCTGGATCAACTGATGTTGAGAGCTGGTTGACCAGGCAAAGTTTAAGTTTTTACTTATATGTCCCAAGTACTGGACATACTTATTTGTTCTGCTTTAAAAAAAAAGTTCAATATAATGTAAGAGATGGTTGCAGAGAGACAATGACCCCAAACATTTAGGTTCAAAGCATTGCAATTCTCCATTTTTTTAAAAGTGAAATCAAAAAGTTTTGACACTAGCTTTGTTTGCAAGGAAGTATTTTATTAATTTAATTCACATGTTATCCCCTTCAAATAGTTCCTGTGCCTAGCAATACAGCACACCCATTGTTCCTGTCACTTCTGGAGTGTGTGTTGGAAGTTGTTTTCACTGGATATCTGCAGTGGTGTCAAATGGCAACCTTTGAGCTGGATGTTCATCTTCGGGAAGAGGAGAAAGTCGACAGGTGCTAAATCTTGCTAGTAGGATGCGTGCAGAAGAAAAACCATGTTGTTTCCAGTGAGGAGAGCTCGGTGACCAGGTGCATTGTACATCGAGAATTCATCCCCAGGAGCCAGACCTTCAATAGTGCATTCTACTGCCAGCTTTTAAGATGTCTGAAGGAGAACATTCTGCAAAAGCGTTTGGATTTGTGATGCACAAAAATCTGGATGCTTCACGGTGACAATGCACCCCGCCACTGAGCTTCTCTCACATGCGAGTTTCCCACTGAAACTTGTTTTTGCTTCTGCACCCATCCTAGTAGCCAGAGTTGGCTCTTATGAACTTTACCCTCTCCCCAGAGACGAAGATCCAACTCAATGTCACCAGTTTACACCACTGGCATATAGGGAGTTTTTTACAGGGTAAGCCCCACATATTTGAGTATTTTAGATAACATTTAGTTAAATGCCATTAAAATATGATACATTACACACTTTACAATACAATGAATGATTTATAAAAGCTGGGTTGTGGTTCCATTTTCAATTTCTATTAACAAACGCAACTTCCAACTTTGCTTACCCTCCACATGTATTTACCGTTTTATAATACCTAACATTAGTTATAAAAATGGAAACAAAATGACTAATAATAATTTGACTGAATATTATTTAAAGAGCATATTACAAATTATAAGAACACTTCCGTTTTCCCGAACACTTTCATCCACTTTCCAAGGAAAAGTGTAGGACTGGAGGATGCAAACAGAACGCCTGCGTACCCTACCTATGTTGTTGCTTGCGAGTTCGATTCATTGCTAGCCACTGTCATTTGTGGAAATAAATGCTAGATAGCAGCACTAGCGTTTACATGGAAACTCTGTTTCTCGAATCGAAAATGGGAAAAACAGTATTAAATGTGTTTAAAGTTAAAGCGAAAACTATAAAGGTCAAACATTTCCAATATGTATAGGGTAAGCATTGCTTACCGTGCGTCTATGGAATAAATATCACTGGTTTACACCATTGTGGAGATCCAGTGTGAATTACTTTAGGTCACTCTCCAGAAGAAGAAAACTTCGAAGACATATTCTTGAAGTGGCAGGGATGCCAAGAGTGCTGTATACTGCTGTGCAAGGGAATTGCAGGATGAAACAAGGGACAACATTCACCATGTGTGTGATATAACAGACCATGTGTGGTCACATGGAAGCAAATAGGACATGCATTCGGGAGGTTGTGATTTTCCATCCCTCACTTCAGGTAAATGCTGCTATTTCATACGAACCGTCCAGATTCTTTGTGCATTCAATTAAAATCCTCATCACCCAAGTGCCTTAAAGGAAATAAGGACTGTAAAACTGCTGACATTAAAATTCAGACAGATTGACCTGCAATGTACTCAAATTTCAAATAATGAAAGGCCAGCATATATACAGAATTAATTATGACAAAGCTTTTCCTCTTGTAAAAGAGGACAACACAGGACAAAATATTGAAGAGACGTCTACCATCTGAAGCTGTTTCTGTTCAAGTAAACACACTGTAATGTCATTTGTATCAAACGTCTCTAATGTGATAATGCAGGCTCCCAGCCAAATTCAAGATTTTATTAAAATTATAATTGTCTTTGGGTATAAATTTAAGTAAAGTCAGTGCATAGTGTTTTTGCGCAAGTGTAATTAGTCTCCAAGCGGTGCCATATTGTTGCAACTTGTCTGAAATACTTATTCTGTCCAGTTATTGCTGATTTTCTGAGTAGTTGTCAAATCCATTCTTAATTATTATCTCCTAAAATGTACTAATGCAGTATATTATTCTACAATTTCAAAGCTTCTTTTTCTTGAAAAGCAGCATAATAGTATCCATATGGCACTGTTTCTTAATGTCACCTACCTAATGAAATCACTAAATATTGAGGTGTGTATTTGTCTGAAGTTCAGTTGGTAGGCTGACTGATTTCTCCTGACTCACAGGTTGGGTTCGATCCAGACAAAGGAGCTTGTTGTAGAAGGCATTGTGCTCCAGATAATTGTGGGACACATAAATCCTATTGTCCACCAAGTTCAGAGGCCAACCAGAGTGCTGGTTGACCATCTCATCTCGCCCTGGAGCAAGCAGTCAATAGTGCCTATACTATCTGCTTTCCATGGAGATGTCTACACACACAACTGGAATTTTGACTTTAAATTATTAATGGAACAAGCAAATACCAACAAATTTTGTTATTTTTTTCTGTAGAATGGTGTGTGCCAGTTCATTTGTAAAATTATTAAATTTAATGTAAATCAAAAATAATTGTTTCATTAACATTGTTTGGACAAGTTCTTTTTTATATTGGTATAATTTCGGCACAATTTTTTTTTAATGCATTAAGTTGCTGATTTACCCCTGGTTTTCCAAAAATTGCGTTAAAAACACATGCATTTCTTATGTCACACACATATACTACTAAGCAGCAGTAAGTTAAGCTGTGTATGTGATTTTTACTGTGTTAGTGCAAAAAATATATTGCCTTGTCATGACTTAGTAATAGAATGTAATGCTTTTCTTCAACTTTGAGAAGAAATAAAACTAAGCTCAGTAAATTACAGACAAAATAATATCTACAATATGTTATCAATGTCCTCTACTTATTTATAATCCACATTGCTATATTTTTTCATAAATATGGTAACAATGTAGGTATGTATTATTGTAATAGGTGTAAATAAAAACACTGAGCAATCTGATAGAATCGCTGTTGCTTTGCATTGTTTGCATTTGGTTTCCATGGATGGTAGGACCAGAAGGAAGGGAGTTGAATCCTTGAGCAAATGTCCTACCAAAACTTTTTTAACAAGGAGCAAAGTTTAGATTTTGTGAGCCCTACCATATTCCAACCTTGATATTAGAATTAGACCGAAATGGGAGTAAAATAAAGTTGCAAGTAATGCTTTTAAGAGATGGGGTTTATCTGATCTAATGTTATCCATGCAGAATATAAACTGGTTTAGTGAGCCTATCTCCAAACTATTTTGGTTAGAGTACACTGGTAACATTACCTCTCCCAGAAATCATATATTTAATATAGGCCTATACAATTATTGTAAAAATAAGCAAACATTCTTGCTATATACCGTATTTATGTTTTTCTAAATATCCATCAAATACTAATGGTGGCACAATACAAGCTAGGTTTATTCTTAATATTGAAGTTTTTAGAATTCTTCATTCAAGTTAGTATTAAATTTAAATAAAGTTTTTTCTGAAATCCTCGCACATTTAAATTTTGATACTGCTTCACTGTACTGTTATTTTGTAGGTAAACTGTAGTAATAAGTTATTAATTCAGTTTATGTACCAACATAATTGATACTACAGTATACAGAGTCCTCTTATCCCCTGTCAAGAAAATCCAGTTGTGAAACATGCCTCGAACTTAGGAGAGGGCCTAGGGTAGGAGCAAGCCTTTAGGTTTTTTTTCTGGCATGCCATGATTTATTTATATCACACCTTAGTTAATGCATACCAAACAAATTTAACAGTTCACATACAAGAAACAACTGTACAAAATGGTTCCATTAAATTACCTACATACCACTTAAAAGATAGAGGAAAATCTATAGCCTAAAAGCAAAACTATATATGTATGCAAGTATCAAGAATACATTATGACAATTTATTAAAACTTGTATACAGTATATAAACTCATCTTGGTGAAAACCATTTTGGGTGTCCACTTTCATTCTGACATCCTTTACTAAATTTATGCAGTGGCAGTGTATACTCTTCCTCCTATTTGTTATGCCACTGATTATGTCTACACACAACCGACTACAGTGGTATGTAACTTTATGCTCGTTTGTGTGGTACCTACCATGACAGGAGTCTTCAACCATCAAAAAAAGAAAGTCAAGTTTCTTAGTTCAGAGAGATGATTCTTATACTACAACATTATAGTATATTTCATTTAAATTATCTTAAACCAGTTCAAATTCAAATGTGTGCCTATGTGCTTTTTTGGTAATTAATTAATGTAATTAAATATTTTCAAAATGGGTCTTCAAAACTTAATACCGATTTATAGTTTTTATAATAGGAAATGGAGTGTGTGTGCAGTTTGAATTATATTATTGAAAATAAAATATAATAACTGTGAAGATTACAAGATTTGAAAGGAAGTATTTTAGAAGTTATTTATACTACCCTAACTCCAATAATGTTGGGGTTAGTAAGCATACTTACTAATTATGATATAGTGGTTTTGTATCTCAGTTCAAGCACTGACATTTTTGTAAACAATCTAAATTCAACCAAAAAGTGTAAAAGTTAGTGTTGATAAGTGCTGTACATCAAATTAACCAAGTATTGTTCATATTTTATTTTTTTCCAAGTTTCTCATGTTGTTGCAACTTAAAATATCTTACCATAAGAGAACTTTTTACTATTTGTTTCAACCTTCATTTCAAATTTTCCCAAACCCTGAATCTTTTTTGCTGGAAGATTAAAAGTACGAGCATTATATTAACTCAAAATCATATGATTGAGTCAGTTTTCCGACTTTTTTTTAATTTTGGACTTAACAAGAATGGAAAAAAATAATTAGTGGTCTAAGTAGGACTTACTGTGAAATTTTAAAAGGACCTAGTTCTGTGCTCAGAGATGTTTTCTTCATCAACAGAATTTTTCATTAACTTATGTCTATGTATATTACTGGCATGACTTTTCAGACCGGTGTTCTTCCAGTATTGTCTCTTACTGCTGAACCTGCATATAACACTTTAGTATGATATTTTTGGGAAAATATGTAAGTTTTATAACTCTGTGAATAGAGTCTACATGGTGAACCTGGAAGTTTGTTGCCATTACTAATATTTGTGTTGTGAAAACTTTACAATTATTTTTATATCATGTAAGGGAACAGTAGGGTCAACCAAAAGGCAAGTGTTTGAACCCCACTGACAGCATAAATGTTTTTTTTTTTTTATATTTTCGTTAGAATATCAGTTTAGTTTGTCTGCAATATAATTTGCCTAGTCAGTATAAAATGGACTAAGCTTTTCTTAATCAGTTCTCAGACCTTGTTGTCATACATGTACGCCCTGCCCCTCCCCACACGTGTTTGAAACCCCAGTGCAAACAGTCATCACCAACCTAAGGGAAGGCTGCTTTCCAACTCGCGCAGACCCACCAGGCGGATTGCTTACAGAGACTGGGACTGCTAGACCCAAGCGAACAAAGATTCCTTACTATTACTATTTGGCAATTGCATGCCAGTGGAAAAAAAAAAAAAAAACTAACTTAGGTACAAAATTATGATTGTATGTACGTAGTGATAAAGTGATCACTTTTAACATGGAACTGGTAACAGAAAAAGATGGCTTTAGGTAAATGGCAGTAATTACAAATTGTTCAAACTAGTTTAATTTATGATAAAGTGGCATGAACCCTGAGTCTGGAAAAGTGTAGGATCTGCATAAAAAATCTGAAAGAAAACACTCAAGCACAGTGCAGAGACTACAGAACTGGTCACTACGCGTCAGTTGCTAAGTTCATGTAATTAAGTTAGCTTATTTGAATGTGATTTTATGTTAATTTAAGCAAGTCCCACACTTTTTCTTCAGGCTTTGCTGAGAATTCAGGTCATAATAAGTTTCAAGAAAACTATGGTAATATAAATTGTTCAATGTATTGCTATAATACTTCAAGAAATGTTTTTATAGTGCCTATGGTTTAAAAAACTTAAACTGTTGATACTGTAACTGAGTTATGCTGCCATACGCTGATCCTGGGTACTTACGTTTTCGTAGACGTTGCCTGTGGAGGGCAGCCGAGAAGCATTGGACTCCACGATGCAGGTTCTTGGTAGTTTTGATTAAGGTTGGAACTGTATTGAGCGCACAGCGTTTCCTTCCACATAGCAGCAACTGAGAGGGTTCGCCTTGTGATGTCAGCATCACTTTTTAATTGGATTGGAAGAAGATCTGCTTCCGTTTCGAGGATGTTCTCCACGGCTTTGGTGTTGTAAATTGGGGAAACTGTTGTCAATTAAGTAATTTTATATATTTTTGTAATGTCATATTTTTATTGTAACCCCTAAATTTTATAATGTTTTAAAGTAATTTGGGAAATTATAATGCTGAAATATTTTAATGTAATTTTGCATAAATTTTGTAAAGTTATTGATTTTGAAAACAGTTTGTATTTTTCTTGAGGCGGAGGAAAACAAAAAAGAGGAGAAGTGTCTAGGAATTAAAAGTAAAAAAAGGAAATTGAAATTTTTTTACTTTCTACAGTCACCCTCTTAAACTGAATATCATAAGGCTTCTATTGATTCACTTTTTTCTATCATTCTTATTCGCCTTCAAATAATGTTCATCATGGATGACATGGTTGTAGAGTTGGGGGCATGTTTTATACATGTGTCTAGACTGGATGGCAGGAATTCAAAATGGGGTTTCTGGGTATACTATGTATAAAGTATATTTAGAAGAATGCTCCTGGAAAAGTAAATTTAGTATTTTTGTTCCCACGGAGTTGCGGCTAATGATTTTTTCATGCTATCACAAATTTGTTTTGGTGGACATGTGGGGAGAGACAAGACCATTGCTCGTATTTATGATGTGTTTGTGTGGCCTGGTTTTCATAAAGAAGTTGCAAATTGGGTAAGAAGTTGTTCGGCCTGTCAGCAGGCAAAACCCAAAAATCTACCAGTGGAAGGAAACTATTCTAGTACAGTTGCCATGTACCCTTGGGAAAGAGTGTATTTCGATGTGATGGGTCCCCTGCCCCACAGTACCTCTGGTTACATTTTTTTTTATAGCTGCAGTAGATAGTTTTAGTAAATGATGTTTTTCTTCCCCCTCCATACCATAATTTCTATAGAAATATATAACATAATTTTGCAACATTTATTTTCTTTGTATGTTTCTCTTGTAGTAGCTGTTTACTGACAATGCCATTTATTTTTTTCCCAGTGAATTCAAAGAGACCTGATATTCTCCTGGGGTGTTAAGATGGTTCAGACCTCGCCACATTATCCACATGCAAATATAGTGGAACGTTTCAATAGTAACATAAAGATTGCCCTGAGAAGTTTTCAGATGGATACCCAAAGACGTTGGGACGAAATTCTTTATAGCCTTATGCTATGTTTTAATAATGTTGTTAGTAACGCCACCAAGCATACTCTTGCTGAAATTTTCTTTGGAAGGAGCTTTTTGCATCCGTTGATTAATGTTTGGGCTCTACAATCTTTCTGTTTAAGACCACGATCCTTCATCATTTCTACAGCTTTTGAGAGAATTAATTTTTTGTACCCAAACAGGAGCCGATATTGTAAAATCCTCTTACAATTTTGTTACAAATAGTTTTTATTATGTAGTCTAATTTTTCCAACATAAAAAAGTGTATACTTTTTTGTGTTGAAGGGAACTATAGGCCATCAGTGATGATGAAAGAAATGGGGTGGAGCTCATTGAAGGACAGTTGGAAAGTTGAACGGTTAGTCAGGATGTACAGGATGGTGAATGAAGAGGGAGGATGGGGAGGGCTACACTGCAAGCTAAGTAAGGGGGTGTTTAGGGGAAGAGGAAACAACAGTGAGAAACTTCAGAGGGTGTGGAGGAGAATGGAGTGGGGTAGGCAGTCCATGCTTGTGAGGTCTGTGAGGGAGTGGAATGTGTTGAGGGAGGAATTGGTATCTGTGAGAGGGGTTGGTAAATTCAGGAAGGGAGTGGAAAAGGAGTTGGTTGGGTGAAGGAGAGTTGAGAGAGCTCGCCACCGGGCGGTAGCCTAATTGCGAGTGTATGTATGTATGTAAAAAAAATGTCAACTTTTATCCAATTAATTAATTAATTAGAATTTGGTTGATTTAATAATTAGTTAAAATTATAGTTTTTGTGTTGAAAAAATTAAACTACATAGTAAAAACCATATGTGACAAAATTGCTAGAAGATTTTACAATATTGGCTCCCATTTGGGTACAGAAATTAATTCTCGCAAAAGCTGTAGAAATGAAGGATTGTGGCGTTGGTCTTGGTAAAAACACATTTTTTTGGTTCAAAGAGGACTATTTCCGTGCTAAGTTAGCTTCTCAGTGGAGAGGTCCGTTTAAAATTTGTCATTTTCTCATGTCTGTCATGTCTACAAATCTTATAGCTTGGTTTACCGGGTCTGTTATACCTTATGAGTGTTTTTTATCAGTGTCCCATGTGTACTTTGTAAATTATGTTTAAGGTATATGAAGAGTTAAATTACTCTGTGCATATAATTTAATAATCTAATAATTTTGCGAAAGGAGATTTGTGAGGTGACCCAGTGAGTGTCTGTTTGCATAGGGTGTATTGGGTTGATTTCGTTTCTGCCGTCTCATGTTTTGTTGTGTTGAGGCCCTGATCTTGAAGGATGGACCCTGTAATATGTGTTTTGATCTGCTGTGCTGGAGCGTTCCTGCCTGGAGGCTGGGTCCTGCAGTGAAGGCTGGCCATCCTTTTTTGTGGGTCTTTTTGCCTGCAGTTGCGGGTCACTGGTGTTCCTTCCAGAAGGGGGGGAGGGATGTACCGGAGTTACGCTGCCGCATGCCGATCATGGGTACTTACATTTTCGTAGACGTTGCCCGTGGATGGTAGCCGAGAAGGCGTTACACTCTGCGATGCATGTGCTTGGTAGTTTCGATCAAGGTCGGAACTATACTGAGCGAGCTGCATTTCCTTCCACCTAGTGCACCACATTCGTGCGTACTCAGTTTAATCATTTTCCCATAAGAACTATTTCTTGCTAGACGTTACTAGTATGCCTATTTGATCACTGTTGTTGTCCATAATAATTGTAAACGAAATATTAAAATGTATAGATAACATATAAGTAAACGATCAATCTAACCAAGAATAATACTTTTTCTTTTATGTTAACTAGTGATGGGAAGTTCACGAACTACCAGTTCATTTTGAACTGGTCTTGAAAAAGAACTACGTGCATAGTTCACCGCGACATAAAAGAACTAGTCTCTTGTGATATCGGTCACTCATTTTCTCAGTACCAGAACTACGCCAGGTGCACCACTGTGCATGCTCAAATAATCCGTCGTTCGTCGCTCCCTGCAGTTCCCCCCCCCCCCCCTCCTGCTAACCATCCCTCCGTGACTGGCCACATCGCAACGTGCATCCTTCTTATTTATCTGCCTTTGTTTTCGCTCGATTAGCACTGCCTCGAACTGTAGGGATCGCAGACCTATAGGCCGTTCACGGTAAAGTGGGCACTTTTAAGCCCTAGTTACTTTTTTCTTTCAACCAGTTTATATCCTTCCACCACTTGTTAATGTAAACCCTGCCATGTAAATAATAAACACAGTGTATACATTCCCCATACCCAATACCTAAAGTCCGAGGACACAATGAAATGTATTTATTGGTTATTATGTCTGATGAAAAAGTTCTCACTTTATTATGGACGGCCTATACCTAATTCAATAGTGACATGAGTCGCAGATCGGTCGGGAACTACACACAATAAAGCAATTAATTAACTAATATCACTTATTTGCTTCTCTTTCCGTGTCACGCTTGCTTGGATTCTTCTGGGGAGGGGAAATGGAACTGTGAAAGAGGAAACAGAGAAAGACCTATCTAGTTCTCCCGAGGTTACACTTGCGCTCTGCAGTTCGCCAATACGCGTGTTCATTCGACTGTGACCGATATAGTTCAAAAGAACGGTTCCTAATGAACTGTTCTCAAATGTGAGAACATGATGTTAGTTTCGAAAGCTCCAAAGTCAAACCTAGCAATCGCAGTTCTATTCTGGAGGGTCAATTGCCGAGTGCAAGTTACAACAACATTTTTACATCTCCGGTACTCAATACGGTTAGATAAATAAACAAAAAGTAAAGCGTTCAATGAATTGTAGCGAGACCACTTGGGTTGTGTTATGAAGTATAATTGTTTATCGTTGTAGCCTTGTATGTCTAAAGTTAATGCCAACTGCACCCCTGCCTTTGTTCTTCGTTTGTTTTGGCGGTATTCTGATACATAAAACAAAAATGAGTAATATCTTCACAATACACTTCCTACTATTCAAAAACAATCTAAGAAAATAACTTGATTATCTGCTGCGATCACCGAAGTCAACCGGTATCTTCCCCTCACTTTTCCAGCATTCAGAGCTAAAAGAGCGGCAGTATCGGCTGTCAGGAGGTAGTACTTAAATCAACAAGTACATCATTAAAAATCGGCTCTCAAGACCTCGCTGTTAAGAGCCGCCCAAATCTCTTTACTTCACTTCAACACTAAAAATTCTCGTACGCCGCCCCTACGGTTTGTTTGCATGAGAAACGAAATACATACATACATACACTCGCAATTAGGCTACCGCCCAGTGGCGAGCTCTCTCACCTCTCCTTCTCTCCTTTATCCAACCAACTCCTTTTCCACTCCCTTCTTGAACTTACCAACCCCTCTCACAGATACCAATTCCTCCTTTAACACATTCCACTCCCTCACAGACCTCACAAGCATGGACTGCCTACCTCGTTCCGTTCTCCTCCACACCCTCTGAAGCTTCTCACTGTTGTTTCCTCTTCCTCTAAACACCTCCTTACTTAGCTTGCAGTGTACCCTCCCCATCCTCCCTCTCCATTCACCACCCTGTACATCCTGACTAGCCGTTCTACTTTCTTCCTGTCCTTCAATGAGCTCCGTCCCATTTCTTTCATCATCACTGATGGCCTATAGTTCCCTTCTTCCTCATCATCCTGCCCCTGCCTTTTCCGCATAACCTTCACCCATCTTGCTGTCCTCTGCACCATTTCAAGTTCTCGCACCTCCACCTTCACATACGGGCCCCACACTGCTGCAGCATATTCTAACATTGGCCGTACCATTGTGCTATACGCCTTCTCCTTCACCTCACAGCTGACTCCCTTCAGCACCCTTCCCAGCATACCCAGAGCCCTTCTTCCCTTTTCAACCACCCTCTCTACCTGTTTTTTTCCATCTGAGGTCTCCCTGCGGTACAATCCCTAGATACTTATATTCTGCTGCTTCTTCTATCTCTTGTCCCGTCCATCTGTACATGACCCTGTTTATCAACTTCTTCCTTGTGAACCTCACTACCTTAATTTTTCTTACATTTATCTTGATTTTATTTTTCCTGGTCCACAAACATATCTTATCAATTTCCGCCCCCCTCTCCCACTTCAGCATGCATAACACAATTGTCTGCAAACAATCTGATCTTTCCCCTAATCCCCAAACCCATGTCATTTACCATTATGGTAAATAACAAAGGACCCAGCACGCTTCCCTGTGGTACCCCTGACGTAACCTCCTCTTCCTCCGACATTGCCTCCCCCACTTTCACCCTGTGCCTTCGCCCCCTGAGGAAGTCCCCTGTCCATTCCACTACCCTCCGGTCCGGTATCAGCGAGCCTCCACGTTCCTCATCAATGTCCCATGGGGCACCTTATCAAATGTCTTCTCAAAATCTATTAAGCAGGCAACTACCTGCACCAGATCCTCTAATAACCCAGCCAGCTGAGTATCACATGAGTATCCCCTCCTGAAACCATGCTGGGACTCCTCCAACCAATTCATATTAAATATTTTGTACTTAAGAGAGGTTTGAACCCGAGTCGAAATATTACCAGTCTGCGACTCTGTAAGCTTCTTGCAATTGTCGGTTCGTGTTTATCTTACGCGATAGCGACTCACGTTGACGATTGGAGCAAACGTCGTGCGTCATCGGTGGTCGGAACTCGGCGCGATGACTGGTTGTCGCCAAGTCCGTTCTGCGTCGTGGGAACAAAGAAACTGCTTTGTTCGTAGACGCTGTGCTGCGTGCTTGCTTTGCTTCGTAACGTCTAGTGTGCTTATTGCCACGAGGACGTGTGTCTCTGCGATCAAATAACTTCATAAGCATTTTACATTTCGTTGTTTATATATATATATATTATATACCTGTTATATATATATATATAACAGGTACACGTAAGCCAAATTAATTAATGACAAAATCCAAACCCTAATTTTTTTCCCTCTGAAAACCGAATAGTATAGCCCTCATACAGTATTATGTTTTCAAGCAAAGGTGAAAACTTTGTTATTTGTTGCTCAGTTCCGAGAAATGCGGCGATATTTCTCTCTCTCTCTCTCTCTCTCCCCCCCCCCCCCCCTCAAACTCAATTCCCTTTACTATCTCAAGTAACAAAAAAGCTGTTGGGTGTGTACTCCGCCATGGGACGACGCACCTTCAGAAGAATGCAACAAGCATGAGGGTGGATTTACTGCTGAAAACAATGATTTGAGAATAATACAGCAATCACCGATAGCGTACACGGTAACCAAGTTTTCTGTATGCACGATTCAGGAAGTAAAGACTATTCACGATAAAGTGAGCACTTTTGAAATAAACCTTGGAAAAAAGTCACTGCTCCTTCCTGCATATATTTAAACGGACGCACTGAGTGACATGTGCCCAGTAAAGTTGGTAACGATGGAGGGAAAGTAGTCCCATATCTTAACGTCGAATATAAAGTGTTAGGTAATAATTTGTGATAAGTTCTATTATTTCTTTCTCTTTAAGTTTTTTTTTGTGCATCGAAGTATAAAAATAAGCAAATTTCAAACATTTTTACTTTTCGAATAATTTAACAGTTTCACTTGTCCGACGCATTAATAAAATGATGAAGCCTATGGCAATGTGAATTTTACATAGGGCGGAAGAATACACAACGTACATACAAGTAGATCTTAAGCAGAGCTTTCAAAAATGTTCATTTAATCGTGAATAGCCTATAAACATTCACAAACCTGCCTGATCAACCGATAGCTATGATAGCTGAAACATCCCGTCACATTATTCAAGAGGACGCGGTGGTGTAATGGCTAGACTACACGCCTCCCACGTAAGTGAACCGAGCTCGATTCCCGGCGGAGTCGCTCCCGGATTTTCGCACGTGAGAATCGTGCCGGACGATGCCTCTGGTCGGCAGGTTTTCTTGGGGATCTCCAGTTTCTCCCCGCCCCTTCATTCTCGCACCTCTCGGTACTCACCTCGCTTCACCCTCATCGGCACGATGTTAAGAGCCACCCTAATCTCTTCGCTCACTCGCCGGATTCAACCAGCTTCTCGTTGCCATAATCTGTCCAAGCACAACATAGCCTTTTTGCTATATTAAATAATATATTATGTTATGTTGATTCTGCTGGTTGGGAGACTGGAGATAACGTGGGCCTAGACAGAGTAGATGAAGCTTGTAGTTGTATACTGAGTGCAGGGCCTCTCATTACAGCGGCCAGGTAGTAGACCCGATGTTCGTCTGGCCAGCCGTTCAGTATGGCGACCACTTCAAACTGCTGTTGGCACTCTCGCTAAGGAGTCTAGCAATCGTGAAGGGTGGGTTTAATTGCTTCCCGCTTCCCTACTCCTGGCTTCATGACACTATATAATGCCGCGGAGCTGCTCGCCATCCTCCGAGGTTGCTTTGTTCGTTGCGACTTGCCCTTCTTACATACTTATCTCGGCTGCAGGTGCAGTAATAGTGTAACTCTGCTGCTGAAGAAATTCTGGCCATTCCTTCTTCAATGCACCCACTTCATCCTCAACAACACCCATCCTTCCATGGACATTGTTCACTACTTCATTTACACTGCCCGTTCTTCGGTTTACTCTGTCGATTTTCTAATGCTTTTTATTTATTTTTAATCTACTTTATCTGTTTTCTTGCTCATGTTTTAATTTTATGTGTCTATCTTTCTATCTACAATTTTCATTCGCTGCCTATTTTCCTATCTAATAATTCACGCGCATTGGTTATTCTGCTATTTTAAGGTTGCCAGATGTCCTCTTTGACCCGGATATGTCCTCCTTTTGATGCCTTGTAAATTGTCCGGCCGTGTTTTACAAAAAAAATCGAAATGTCCTCTTTTCCAATAAAAGTGAAAGACAGCGAAGCTTTGCTTCGTTGTGGGTTTTTATGTCGTTAAACATATAGTAATGTAATATTGCCAATGAAATTCCTGTGGAAATGCAGACTTTTTGGACAATATTACATACATAGTTGTCATTATCAACACCCCTATTTTTTTTTTACGTAGAAAGTTCAGGAGTGCCTAGTCTATTCCAGGTTCCATAATTATTTCCGAGGAAATAGAAACCTACAAGAACAAATAAAATTGTTAAAGAAATATAATCGAAATCTATCTGAACCAGAGCTGTGCGAGGGTGATTAACTGCAAATTAAAAAAAAATGTGTACAATGCTTCTGTGCAACTGTGTAAATACTTATTATTTGTTCGCAAAATGTTCTGTAGAGCCTACAAACTGAACGAAATCGACTTTCATATTCCGAGTGAACATGATTATCACTATATCTGGTTGCAAAAAAAAATATTTCGTATTACTTAAAAAGCTATACGGAACCGATTTTTGGATACAATTTTGTGACATTGTAATATACAGCTGACCTGCGACATGATATAATATTGATTTTGTACATTTCTATTGTAAAATTGTGTTTCCACCTTCGTCGTGTCGTTTTCTAGCAAGTGTCCTCTTTTTTAATGCTAGTTACCAGAACATGTCCTCCTTTTGAGTACCACGTATATGGCAACCCTAGCTATTTACACTACTAATTTGTATATTTACAATTTCATGTACACTTTCTATTACACTATTAATTTGGGTATTTGCAGTTTTATATGCACTTTCTTTCACACTACTAATTTGGCTACCTAGGCCCTCAATTAATTCTCGCAGTGCTTCCAGTTCGGCTGACATTTTCCTCATTAGCATCACTGCGATGCGTACACAAAACATTCCTAATTTTGTTGCATATAGCTATTATTGAATCATTTTTAATCGCACTGATTAACAGCATATTGTCTAAATTAATATATAAATCGATTAATTATTCACTGCCTCTATCCCACTTGTGACACCTGTGTTGCAAATTACCTGAGGCCTGTCCGAGCTCGTGAGGGAAATAAAAGCACTAACTTTAATGTATTTACAATGCTATGAAAATACACACGTGTTATTTACAACATTAAACTACCGAACCTCACTATTAGCACTTCATATTCCTATTAGCGAGTGCAGTATTTAATGCCACTCTCTATTATAATTAGGTGGCCGCTTGGGTAGGCCACCTAACGGTGTGCAGAACTACAGCAGAGAACGTTTTATTAGAAAAAACTGTCCAACGTGTCTGAGTATGGTCTGCTTACGAATAGAATTTAAGAAACGTTATGCGCCTGCATATGTTTTGCAGTTCCTCCAGTTCTCTCTAAAGCATATTTTTGTGAAAGTGAAAATTGCTCAAACAGGTGTTTTCACGGTCATTTTTTGGTATAAAAATTCCGGTGCAAAACATTAAAAAAGAATTACAGACGTGCATCAAACCTTTATTTTTATAATTACGTCATAAATGGTAGGGCCTCTGCTGAAAGTCTCATAGAGGCACGTTATCGACGGCAAGACTGCACGCTAGTCCAATGCTTTGCGCGTAGAGGCGATGAGAGAGTTGATGCGCATGTCTCGGTCACCCCTAGCGCTCCCACGCTGTTAGGCCTCAGGCGTGCAAATTCCTTCAACCAGGCGGCCACCTTAATATCTTTATCACTGTCTTTGTACTAACTACAGTCACTTAATCGTCTCTCATTACACACACATGCTCAAAATATCCACTGCCATATCTGTGCATCGGAGGAAAACGATACTGTGTATATGTTACAAAACCCAAGTTTTGACATTGTATTATTATATTTTCACGGTTTTTTCCGATTTGTAAAGGACTGTCTCCTTCACGGAATAATAAGCTATTTAGCCAGTAGGAAAGGACAATGTGTGCCATCATAGTATCGATGAAAAAGCACTTTTGTAAAGTTCCATATTTGTGACATAGTGACTTTTACCTCCGATGCAAAGATATATTAGCATCATTCTAAACGCCTGCCACTCACGAATCCAGTCTCACTTTGCCACAGTCCAACAGTGCAGTCTCTCCCTCTACTCTCGCTCCCGAGCCTCACAGTCTACACTCGCTGCTCGCTGCCGTCGCTCATCGCTCCGGTGGATTAGTTTCCCACGCTACATCAAATACTGCAAGAACATATTTGGTTACCCTGTAGTTCCGGGTGCAATAGTAATCACTAATTTCCAAAGAAAAAATTAATCAGCATCTTGTAACACTAAACAAATAATTAAATTAGTTATTTTAGTAAAAGTTATGCAGATCAGTATCCTCTTCGTGCATTGTTTGCGGGAGCGCACCCATAAAGAGAGAGGGGGTGGGGATCCTAAAGAGGCTGAAGCCCCCCCCCCCCCCCCCAGATGCCCCTTAAAAAAGAATAGGAGGGAAAATAAGCGTTTATATGTAATACTCAATCTGCCACTCTATTTCCAGAAGCGTTGACTACACTTTCTCAACACTTCAAGATTCTGTTAAATAAATGCACATTTAAAATAAACCATATGCTACATATAATACTATAACTTATAGTAATTTATTTTAAATGTGCCTTTATTTAACAGAATCTTGAAGTGTTGAGAAAGTGTAATCATCCTTCGGGCAGTCTATCAGCTAGCTACATTGACATGCCGCCGCAGGTCGTAAATCCCTCACCCCCCTTCATCCAGAGGTTGACGCTGCAGGAATGCCTCGGACACGCTCGTGCCACACCAGTTTAACTCCGGGCCTCCATCCGTACTGTATGGAAGAACTCTTGTAAATCGTGAATTTACCCAGTTTTTTTTTATTCTCGTAGTGACAAAATGCGAGTATCGTCAGTATGAACGTTTATCTATAGTTTAAAGAATCATTCGATTCATTTTAGAACTGTCGAGGTCGAGGACAATTTTATTATTATTCTGTTATATGTGCCATAATGAACAAATAACGCAATATTAGCAAATTGACAGACTTCTTTAGTGTTGGTGTCAAAAAACAGTGGGATGGTCAGCAATAGTGAAATTAGTACCAGTGAATGTGTTTCCGAATCCGAATGTGTTACTTCAAATGCTGATGAACCTATTACCTCCGTTCAGACAACTGATAGTATCAGTGTGACGAGTGTTACAACAACGACAGATTCGCAGTCGAAAATAAGTCACATAAAAGAGATTATTTCATTTAAAAAACTTGTTGGCCAAACAATAAATTACCACGTTAAATGTGACATTTTGTGCTCCAGACGAAAATTTTGACTTTTCTTGTCTTCAGATTGGTGGTCAAAAGAAAAAATTTTCTTTTTCTTGGCTCAAGAGGTAAAAATGGCTCGCATATTCCCACAGCGAAGATAGCGCTTACTGCAAGGTTTGCATGGCTTTTGCTCCTGAGTAAGTGGGTATGTCAAACTCGCAAAATACTGGACAATTAATCAGGAACGGATTTTGTGGGTGGAAGAAAGCTATAGAAAGATTTGAAGTCCATCGAAAAACAAACTACCACCTCCAAGCTACTTTAAAAGCTGATGATTTTCTGAATATCATGCATGGAATAAAAGATGCCATTGACAAATGTATTGACAAATCGCGAAGTATTCAAGCGACAGAAAACAGGGAAATTTTGAAACCGATCATAGGTACAGTAATTTTGTGTGGGCGACAAAACATTCCTCTTCAGAGCCATAGCTATTATGGCGAATTTGATATGAGCACACCAACACTTGAAAATGAAGGGAATTTTCGAGCACTATTAAGGGAAAGGGTAAAGAGTGGTGATGATAAGCTTAGGAGGCATTTTGAATTGCGTGGACGAAATGCTACATACATAAGTTGGAACATTCAGAACCAGAACGTTGAAGCTTGTAATGACATTATTACTTATAAAATTGTTGGTGAGGTCAACATTGTGAAGTGTTTCTCAGTTTAGCAGATGAAACGACTGATATTTCTTGTTCAGGGCAGTTTACATTGTGTTTGTGTTATGTAAAACATGATAGTGACATAGGCTACAGTCTTCAGGAAAGCTTTCTGCAGTTTTTGCCGTTAGAGGCAACAGGCAAGATTGTAGCAGACACGATTATTCTTACACTGCAAGAGCGAGGCATAAATTGTTCTTTCCTTAGAGGTCAGGGCTATGATGGTGCTGCATCCATGTGTGGAAAATTCAGAGGGACACAGGCATACATCTCTGAGCAGTACCCGAAAGCGCTCTATGTTCACTGTTCCTCACATAGTTTGAATTTAGCTATTTCAAATTCTTCTGAGGTGACCTCAATCAGGAATTACTTTGGTACTATACGGAAGTTGTATGATTTTTTTAACACACCAAAGCGACAGATGATTTTGCTACAGAAAATTGCAGGTATTGCTCCAGACTCACAAAAGAAAAAGTCGAAGCAGCTCTGCCCAACTAGATGGGTCGAAAGACATAGAGCCGTCATTGTTGTGGTTCAGCTACTGCAGCATGTGGCAGCAGTGCTGGAAGAGATGACCGAGTGGGAAAATAAAGATGCTTCATCTAAGGCCTTCATTCTGCTAAATGCTATAGGACAACCAGATTTCATACTATCTTTGTTGTTTGCAGAAAAATTACTGAGCTACACATTGCCACTGAGAAAAAAACTCCAGGCAACAGATGCTGATCTTGCATCTGCTCTGTCTTATGCAGATTATATAATTTAAGTTCTAACAAGAATAAGAGACAATGCAGAAACTGAATTCAAGATATTATTTAGAGAATGTGAAGAAACAGCCAAAAACATCGGGTCACAAATTACAATACCAAGATTGGTGAAAGGACGACAGGTTCACAGAGAAAATGCACCAGCTGAGAATGCCTAAGAGTACTTCAGGCGTTCTGTTTTCATTATGTAACACTTCCCTTCCTCCAGACTGGTGTCCAACACTCTGTACTCGCTCCAACATCAAACTCTATATTACTGCCAAGGAGGTAAGGGGTGTCATAGGGGGTGGTCGTGATGGTGGCTAAATAATAAGAACCATTTATAAAATATATATATTTACTATAACAAGCTCTAAGCAACAAAACACAATACATTAACGTTACAGAACGACTATGGGATACAGTTATGTTACATAACAAGGAGATTACAATTATGTTACCAATTTATACTGAAACAGTAATTTAACAGGATTCACAATATACGTAGCTAGCCTTGCCGTAATTATTAAAAAGGAGTAAAAGGACAATGACTCGGTACTGGAATAGATCCCTACCGCAAACGCGTTTATGCTCACCCAATCTCGTAGTACTGGCTGACCTCAGAGCTCCTCTGTGGCCTAGGGTCGTCTGCTTCCTTCGTCTTCAGCCTACAATCTCACTCACAAGTATATCGCCTCAATACACGGTGCCGTCTGGGGGGGGGGCACCGCCATGGGGGTCCCTTTTATACCTGGGCCAAGTAGGGCACGTTTGCGAAACCACTGCACTCGGCCACCAGCTATACCCCGCGCGACCTTAGGCGTTGTAGCAATGACAGGTTATCGCTACAATTCCATGGACGGATGGCTTGATCAGTAACCTTCGTGCAAGATTCACCAAACATAAAGACATTTTAACCAGTTTTGTGTGTCTTTTACCTTCTGGCACAAGTCCTTCCAAGGAATCTACAGAAAACTTTATAAAAATATCATAATTCTACAAAACTGATTTGGATAGTGTGGGGATGAAGAGTTTGATAAACGAATTTGAACTGTGGCATAACAAATTTTAAAGTGTCACTGATTCTGAACCTAGCACATCCACTATATAAAGTTATTTCAGCCCTAAAAAAAAAAAAAACGCAATTGATGCATTGAACATTTGTGACAATAGCTTTTTCCCAAATGTGCATGTTATCTTTAAAATATTTTCATCCTTACCTGTTTCAACTAGCACACCGGAAATAACTTTTTCAACTTTAAGAAGAATCAAGTTTTACTTGAGAAACACAATGAGCGACACTAAGATAAATGGTCTTGCGAATCTCAACATTCACAGAGAAGACGCTGCAACACCCGCTCGGGAGCATCCCGGTCACTAAAGGCTGTTGACGATAAAATGAGCACTGTTGAAATAAACCTCAGAAGAAAGTCACTACTCCTGCCTGCATATATTTTAACGGGCGCCCTGAGTGACATGCGCCCAGTAAATTTGGTAACGATAGATGGGAAGTAGTTCCATATCTTAACGACGAATAAAAAGTGTTGGGTAACTATTTATAACGACTTAAATTATTTGTTTCGCCTTCCGTATTTTTCTAATGCATCGAAGTGTACAAATAAGCATATCTGAGAAATTTTCCTATTCTAATAATTTTACACTTCCACTTGACCGACGCGTGAACAATGTAATGAGGTCCAAGGGAACGTTAATTCTATATAAGGCGGAAGAATATACAATGTGCATACAAGTATATCTCAAGCAGGGCTTTCAAAAGTGCTCATTTTACCGAGAACAGCCTATACCCACAGTCTCTTCGGGCACACAGGTCGCTGTCTACGCGCTGCCAATAACCTCCGTATTTCGTTGCAGCACCAGGAACACTCGCTGAGCACCGCCGTCCACAACTCTCTCCAAAGCTATATTCAGTGTGATGAGGCTATTGGGGAAGGGAGGGAACAAACTAAATTAAATAAATCCAATGTTCACATATTTAGACTATTCATTTTTAACACGACGCCAAGACATAAAACTACAGAATTAAACTGTTGAACATGACTAACAGCATGACCATTGTATTATGTGCGGTTAGGAACAGTTGTCATCTCGTGGGGTGCGGGGCTGACTGCACCCGCCGGCTCTTTAGCATATGAAGAAGGAAGAACTGACGTGTAAGCGAGTGAATTCGCTGGACTGGCAGCACAAACGTCCAAAGATCCGTACAGTCGCACTATCCCAAACTGTGTCCTTGCACAACTAGGACAAGAATACGCTGTGATCCTCTGACGTCATCTAGCCGTCCGAAGCTCGTGTTTCTTCAAACAATCTATGTCCTAAGGCAAACATTCACCGACTTTTTAACTTTTGTCCCAAGTCGCTTCCTAGATGGTAGGAAAATTTTTCCATGTTTACTGGTTTTCACATAATAAGTAAACATATAAAACGACGTCAATTAACTAAGATAAGTCGGATTTTAATTCAATATACTTAATAAATTACATAAACTATTTGATCAAAGGTAATATAAAAATATATATATAATCAAGCTAAAACAATGTCGACATCGTGCCCTGCACTGAAACACGTGTATAAATATAAATTACATTAAAAATTTAATTTATATAGAATGTTAATCTATTAACATTGAATATATGATTACAATGTAAGTTCAATGAAAAAAAGTTCGCAGTAATGAGACCTGCTGTGGCAGTTTGAGGAAGTTAAGTTCGGGATATCGCATTTGTAGACCACATTCCAACTGTCAACATGACGTCACTTGACATTGGTACTGGAAAATGTCCACGTCCATGGTTACTGCCAATTGTAGATGGGCCTTCCGGTAGAAGCAGACTGGCTTCCTAGTAGACTACATCATTTAACTGTTTCAGGATCCTGTACGGGCCTTCTCAACATTTCTGTAGCTTCGGGCAATATCCCTTCCACCTCTGAGGGTTATACAACCACACCAGCTGTCCCTGTTGAAAAGTCTCTTCAGGCATTGTCCTGTCATATCATGTTTCCATTCTGTCACTATTATTTTTAAGATGCCTCTGGGAAATCTCATGAATGTAGACTAACTTTTGACATAGTTTAATGGCATATTTTGGGGTGGCTGCTTCTTCCACTGGATGTCCGAACAGCAAGCAGGTCACCAGGGAGGCGGAGTTCTTATCCAAACAGCATCCTTATTAAAGGTATTACCCTTGTAGACTTGTGGACTGCCGAAGGAAATTCCAGAAGAAATAAGGGTACCTATGAGTCCCAATATTGCTGGTTGTCTTCTACAAAGATCCCCAGATACTATTCCAGGATACGATTTAGCATCTCGACCATCCCATCCAATTGAGAGGGTAATGCTGTGTTACAACATTTCTTCATTTCTAAAATCCTTGTTACCTCTTGGAAAAGAGTTGACTCAGAATTTCTTCCTTAATCATAATGAAGCTCAAGTGACACTCCAAACCTGCAGAAAAAATGCACTACAAGTGCATCAGCTGCAGTGCCAGCCTCGTGGTTTGGCACCAGTATGGCCTCGGGCCACTTAGTGAAATAGTCTTTTACTACCAGAAGGTACCGATTCTACCTCTCAGTACCTGGTAGAGGTCTGAGAATACCCACTGTCATCCTCTCAAATGGGGTCCCAGCATTGTATTTCTGAAGGGGACCTCATCCCTTAACCCTCGGACCCTTCCTCATGGTACAGGCATCACACAGCTGACACCACTTCTCAAAATCCTCTTGACAATGCAGCCAATAGGATCTCATTAAAACTCTATCGAGGGTCTTTTTTACACCTAAGTGGCCACCTGATGTTGTGTTGTGTAGTTCTCTTAGCACCTCTGGGATCCGACACTCTGGTAGGACCAATTATAAATGGCTTTGTTTCCCATCATCACTTTCCCAGTTCCTGTAAAGCACATTGAAATTCCACTTATCCCAGTATGCCTCGACTGTCTTGCCTAGGCTGATATCTCCTCCCATCTTAGTCAACGTCCAACTTCCTTCCACTCTAATATTGGATACTAGGTGAGGTCACTTAGCTGATCATTTCTTGTCCTTATAGTCCCATGTAGATGACCCATCGCAAGAAACAGAGCTTTGAATTCTTGTCCTAGCTTTTCACGATACAGCGCCCTTTTCTTCCTGGCATTCACAATGACGGAATGATGGTTCTCATGGTCTCCTGAAAAGTGTATCTGCATTGCTGTGAAGGCATCCAGACCTATCATGTATTTCAAAGTCATATTCTTGCAGGTGCGGTATCCATTGGGTTATTTAACCTTAAGGGTTCTTAAAATTTAGCAGTTAGCATAGTGAAACATGGTAATTTCTTAGGATGAATTATCTGCCATTAAGATATGGGTGAAAATGTGCAGTTGTCTTCAACACAGCCAGAAGCTCCCAGCATGCATGCAGTAATTCCTCTCAGGCTAGTGTACCAATTTACTGAAGCATTCCAATGGCCTTTCCTTTCCATCCTGAACCTAAGATGACACAGCCCTGACACTTACATCACTATCATCAGTATCCAGAATGAATTCACCCACTCTACTCGAGAAGTCCTGTACTGTGGAAGATATCAGAATTTCCTTTAGTCTGTTAAAAGCAATTTTGCACTCTGGGGCCCAATAAAATTTTCTTTTTGCCTCAGTTAATTTATGCAGAGGATTGGCAATCATGGCGAACCTGGGCACAATTCGATGGTAGTAAGCTCATAAGTCCAGGACACTTCGCATTTCAGTTATATCATTTGGTAGACGCCAATCTCTTATTGCTTCAGTTTTCTCAGGATCAGTTTCAATCCTATGGGCTGACACAACATGGCCCAAGAAATAAATGTTCTTTCGGAGAAGATGGCATTTCATTGAAACTAATTTCTGGTTGGCTGCAGCGACTTTCTGAAACACAGCATCTAGGCATGTCAGGTGCTCTTCAAATGTTCTTCCCATGACTACAACATCGTCTAAGTACACTGGGCAAATGTCTAAGGGCAGAACTTACTCCATCAGTCGTTCGAAGTTGGCAAGGGCACTGCATAACCCAAAGGGCATAACCTTGATTTTCCAGGTTCCTTTCCCTTGGAGACAAGAGGCAGTCTTTTCTTTGTCTTTTGGGCCCACCTGGCAGTGTCATTACCCGCTCTTCATGTCTAAAATAGAAAACCACTGTGAAACTGCTAGTTTTATTCAGTGTGTCGTCTATCCTAGGGAGTGGATAAGAATCTTTCTTGGTCACATTATTAAGTTGGCGATAATCAACACAAAATCTAATAGAGCTGTATTCTTCTTTTTAACAAGCTTAATGGGAGAAGACAATGAGCTAACTCATGGCTCTATCACATCTAAACCCTTAATCTCTTTGGGAATATTGTCAACTTCCTCATGTGAAGCTAGTGGTAGTCGCATTTGTGGCTGCTTTAAGGGCCTGGCATCCCCTGTGTCGATGTGATGGCATGCAACATTAATTCTGCCAAGGTTGTAGGGCTCACAGAAGAAAGCACCTCTATTTCTTTATAGTAATTCCGAAACAGCCTTTTCTTGTCGCCAGTTGAGGTTTTCTCTTTTTCTTGTCAGCAGTTACCCCTAATCTTCTTGTAGAGGTCATTCGGTATTTTGTGTCATCGAGGATTCTGGAACAATTGGAAATACCTGTGAGATTTTTTCAAACCCTTATAATGGCCTCTGCCTCAAGATGGATAGCACACTCAGATAAATTAACCATCCTTACTGGTAAACTGTCCAGTTTTGAAGAAGTCAAAGTCTCTGCTACAACGACATCATCTGGTGAAATGCAACCTTTTTGGGCTGGTTTGAATATACTCAACTGCCTGACAAATGTTACTTGGCATCTGCCTTCAATAACAATTTCGCTAGCAGCAACGAGCACAGACGACTGATTACACACTACTGTACAGATCAATGGCGAATATAAACCTTATCATGTTGACACTACAGAAAAGGTATTGCCCACTCATAACACCCACAGTCGAGTATCAATACAGCACCCCAGCTTACATAACACATCAAGACCCAAAATGCATTCATCCTCTTTTCCAGCTATGCAAATAACTCACTCTATTTTAAAGTTACCAAGCTGTAAGAATACCCTTCTCTTGTCTCTGACTGGTGTGGTCTTGCCCATTACTGTAGCTAAACAGCAATGATCCATGCTCTCATGACAAGAAACATCATCTGGCCTGAACTCCTCCAATATGGTGTTCAATTCCTGTTTCATTGAACGAACCTAGAATAATTTTGGGTCCTTCCCTCCAGCAATCATCGATTTTCCCCTCAAGATCGGTGTTTACATGTTTCCCGAGGATGTTGCACAGTCGCCTGTTCCTCGCTGCCTACTTCCTGATTTATGCTGCATCTATTGTTGTTGCTGCTGATGACAGTTGGCTCTAAAGTGCTCTGGCTATTCATACAATGAACTATCTCCATAGCATGAATCCTGGACATAATGTCCCTCATTGTCATCTGCATTTCTTTCAGAGCACTTGATTCTGTCATCCTCTTCTTCATTCACCATCACTGCCCGCACTGGACAACGAAGCACTGGTGCCTGCCTTGCTGACTCTACCTCCTGTACTCCCGTCAAGGCATCCTGCATGGTGTGAGACACAGCCAGTCGTACAGCTTGCCACACTTCGGTGTCGGCGATAGCATCGATTAAGAAGCCGACTGTGATGACATCTCGTGCATCCTCAAGGTATCCCTCCAGAGACAGGTGTTAAAGCCTTGCAATTTCCTGCCACAGTTCTTGCAGTGGTTCCCCTGATCACTGGGTGTGGCTTCGCAGTTAGGCATGGTAGGCTTGTCGCAGATATCAATCACAGAATCTCAGCTCAAAAGCCGACACCAATGTGAAGTATTCCAGTCGATGTCGAACTATCAGGGACTACAGTGTGCTCGGTGAGGGTAGTGCGCCCGTTGTTCGGTAATCCAGCCATTCTGGGCAGCAAAGATGTCGAACTAATGTTGATATTCGCCCCAATGTGTCTGCCCATCGTAGCAGGCTGGCTTTATTGTGACACTGCCTTTACCCACCTCTAGCTGAGGCGTACCCAAACTGCATAACTGCTGTGCCTCTCCTGCAGTGACTGCATTGGCAGCAACCATTACTTTCTCCTCACTGGCCAATTTTGTCGGCTCAGTGGGGCCAATCTCTGCTCCTCCTCCACTGCTGTTGCTTCCCTGCTGCTGTAAGAACTCTTGCCATTCCTTATTGAGGGAGCTCACCTCCTGGTCCACCTTACGCTTAACACTGTCCAACCTTTTGTTACCACTGCCCATCTTGACATTCACACTGTCCATCGTTTCGTTCACACTGTCCATTCTCTCGCTCACAATGTCAATTTCCTTATATGCATGGACTATTTTATTGTTCACTAACTAGCTTACACCTGTCTTTCTGTCTACACTGTCTATTTTCTTATCAACTAATTCACTACCACTATTTGTTTAGATATTTACATTTTCATTAACACTATCTGCAACACTATTTATTTTACTATTTACACTTTCACTGACACTAAATACAACACTATTTATTTGACCTTTTAGATTTTCATTGACACTAGTCATTTGGCTACCCAGCCCTTCGATCAGAGCATTGAGTACTTCCATCCTTACCGACATATTCCTAGTTAGCATTTACAAGTCTTAATTCTTGGTCCTATTACTGCAACTATTATAATATTTTCAAAATTATCCTACGAGTTAAAATCCTACTGTAATCTTAATTTAGTAATTACAAATATAATAATTATTATTTATTAATTTTAAATAAAATGCCTCTATCCCTCTTCTGATATCAATGCTGCAATTTCTCAAAGTAAGGTTCGTTAAGGGACGATGGTCTTAGTTAAATAAAAGAGTTAAATATAATTTCCTAATTTACTAAAAACAATTATAAAGAAAATACTCTCATCTCAATATCTTACAACAAATTGATATCTCTTGCTATTTACAATTAATATATTAAAATCAGTACAATTTACAATTACTTCAAAGAAATGTATGTCATTAAATAACTCAAATCAGTCATAACAGACAGTGTATCAAAACATAGAAAATTACATATTCATATTTGACAGTTTTAATATTACAATAAAGTCCGTATCACATCTTCATGCAGTCCCACCTCAATGTAGTCCAAATTCCACCAGTCCTCAGTGTTCTAGAGTTCTCCGAGCATCCTCATGCACAGTAGCCTTCATTCGTCGGGTTTCACGTCCTCTTGTCTATTCACACCACAAAAACCTTAGTAGTATATGTATCCCAGTTTTGGCACATGCTTCAGGATTCAGGATTCGTCCGCCATTTTGGATGATGTCACGAATTTTCCTGATTTTCCCTCAAAATGTCCCATTTTTCCCTTCAAAATGCTTCAAATTCCTAAATTTTCCATAAAAATTTCTCTTTCTCGTTCAGAATTTCCTTTTTTCTCTTAAAATTTCCCGTTTTTCCCTCAAAATATTTATGCCACCAAATTGCAAAAACGAGCCCCGAAAGGCGATTTGGGGAGCTCGTTGAGGATCATCGGACATGGCCCTCTCAACCCACCTCTAGCCATGCTTACCTCACCCCCTTCCCAACCTCCCCCCTACCCCTCGAAATTACTATAAAAATCGCAAAAAATAAAAAAAATCAAAGAACACATAATCTTACCTTACCCTACCCCCACTTATCCTGCTACCCTCTCCTCACCCCCTTACCATCACCAACCCCTAGAATTTATTATTAAAATTCGCAAAAATCGAACAAATATTTTTAAAATGAAAGAACATATAACATTAACATCACACTCATCCCTCCACCCTCACCTCTACCCTTCTCCAACCACCACCTCCTAGCAATTATTATAAAATCGAGAACATCTCAAAAAATAATTTTAAAAATCGAGGAACATATATCACACTAACCATTAACCACTACCTCTACCTACCCATCTTCCAATCATAATAACTCAGGAAAATCTCAAAAAAATTCTAAAAATTAAGGAAAATCTTACATTGATGACCTATGACCACCATGTTGGTTGTTGATAACCTTGACATTGACCACAATAACACTGGAAACTAAAGATCGAAAAAAATTGCAAAAATCGAAAGAAAATATTAAAAGTTTAGGCACATACTACATCAGTGACTTCGACACACATGTTGGGTGCTCGTGACCTTGACCTTGAACTTAATATTCTTAAAATCAAAAATTGAAAAAAAAAATGTTTAAACTAATAGATTAAAAAGATCATCGGCCATAATACCTATTACAACAAACCAAGTTGGACGTGTGTGACACTGAGAGGTTTCATTCTTGTAAAGATGGCAGAGCACAGCCACTTCCTAATACGACAATCAGCAGCCGACTGAAAATTCACCTCTATATTTCATTCACTGTATAGCCAATCAATCTTCCGACCAACAAAGCGAATTATTGACTTTACATTTCACACGTGCCTCCCGCCACCTCCCATGCCCCAGGCCGTCACACGTCTTGTCGCTCCACATCCCTCGCCATTTACTTACCATAGCTCAGCCACCATACACATCCATGCAAGCCACCAACTCTACCACGCCTTTTAGGTCTCGCACTCCATCATTAGCATTCCTTCAATATACCGCCTTGCTTAAGTTGCATGCGGCCATTGTCATAATGATTTATTGCGCAAAAAGGATTCTTCGTACAGCGGTTCTCTCATGTCACCGAGCATTTTGACCGAAGGTGAAAACTCTATCGCAGAATCGGCACTGTCGACAATCAGACAGCGATGATGAAAGTCAAGGCACCATGTTCATTGAGGTCACAGGCAGGTCTTTGTATTCACAATTAATCTTCGTGGTATGATGACAGAGCGTTTCCAAATCGATGTTCACCTCACAGTGCCAGAACGAAAACTGCCATTTTTCTATATAAATGCGATACTTTTTGTAGTAAAGAGCCTAGATTGTGCCCACAAAATACCTTCTACCATACAACTTATATGTATGAAATATGGAAGCAGTCTGAGAAAACCCAACACACTCGCTCTCTCCAGAAGAAAATATGCAGATACCAGCACATACACACACACACACACACATATATATATATATATATATATATATATATATATATATATATATATATATATATATATATATATATATATATATATATATACAGAGTGTTCCGCGATTCAACCGACATACTTCGACAGCATGTTATACAGATCATTGACAGCAAAAAAATGTAATATACGTACACAAGTAGACTATGCAGCCCCATTTCAGACTAACAGAAATGTAAATGCAATAAAAACACAAATTGGAATTACTGAATATCTTTAATACAGCTGACTACATTCATGTTGAAGTGTCACACAAGCTGTTGAAAATCTGTACCATTTTACCATAAGCAGGCTGTGATACGTTGTAGCCTACCATGGTGTGTTGCCACTGCATGCCTGCAAGTTCATTTCTGAATTAATTAGTGGTATCAGTAATCGCCTGTTGCAACTGGTCTCGTGTTTCTGATCACCGTCCACTGTAAACTGACTCTTCAGGCTGCTGCAGAAGAAAAATTCCAACAGGGAGAGGTTTGGAGAGAGCGCCAGCCATGTGACTGGCCCACCTTTGTCAGTCCATCTGCACGGATACTAAGCTGCTGCACAACACCCATTTCTGTCACAGTATCCATAAACAAACACTATGTCTTCATACTATGCACGTGTAAACATTACTGGTATTGTTACACAACCATTCGCCTCGACACACTAACAAAGACTGGCTACACCAGCCACACTAGTAGTGTCTGCTTACGGTCAGATTGGGCACATTTTGAACAGCTTGTGTGGGAATTACAAAATGAATGTTGTCATTTCCATTAAAGATATTAGGTAATTCCAGTTTGTGTTTTTATTGCATTTACATCCCTGTAACTCATAAATAGGGCTACATAGCCTAGTTGTGTATATTAAGATTTTTGTATGTATTAATGGTGCAGTACGATTGGTTCAAAGTCAGTATGATGTAATAGGGCTTGCATACATGTATATTATAAGCAGTAGGGAGATCAGCTGAAAGGTTTAGTTTGACTATGGCTTTTATAAAAGTTGCATCGTCCGGCTAGATTCTGCCTCTTCACATCACAGTCTTATTCTGCATCTGCGATTTCTTCGGACACCCCAGAGCTAAAGGTAGCTATGGCAGTGTCATCGACTTCTTTGGGAGGGGTACCTAGAACATCATTACCAACATTACCTGCTTCTTTAGCTCCTGCACCTACATTACCAAGAAGTCTGTAACATAACATGCTTGCTGAATTTTATGGATTTTTCTTGTGTTTTATGTTTCAAGGTCATTCAAGGTCATGGGGTCAATGTCGATGTAGTCTGCATCTAATATTGTGGTAGTGGTTAGAAATGTTATGTGCTTGTTGACTTGTATGTATTTTTCTCGGGTTTTTGTTTTCAAGGTCCTTCAAGGTAATGGGGGTCAAGGTCTAGGTAGTTTGCATTTAATATGGTGATATAAATTAATAATGTTATATGCTTGCTGACTTTTATGTATTTTCTCCAAATTTTTTCAATACCATTCAAAGCTATGGAGTCAAGGATAAGGTAGTCTGCATCCAATATGGTGGCATTAGTCTGTAATGTCATATGTTGTTGACTTTTATGCATTTTTTTCGAGTTTTTCTTTTCAAGGTCATGAGGTCAAGGTCATGTGTCAGGGGTCAAAGGTAAATTGCTAATGGACACTGGCTTCCAAGATGGTGGACAGGTGATATCTACCAAAATGGCAGTCGCCTACTAAGATGGTGGTTGCCTACCAAGATGGCTGACTGGGAATGGGTGAGAGGGTGGGGGCCTCTCGACTAATTTGTGTGGTGAGGGGAGGTGGGGGAACCTTGGGAAATCTAAATTTTTAAAATAATAATTTAAAATTTTTTAATAGTTTTAGAATGGTTTGAATAATACATTATTTTAGACATGTTAAAAGGATTTTTAATAAAAAAATGTTATTAATAAATTTTTAATATATTTTAAAGAATTTTTCGCAATTTTTTGGGTTTTTTGGATCAGGGGTCACCGGGGTCATGGTTAAGGGTCAAAGGTCGTCATATGGGTCAAATATGGCGGACGGGTGATGTAACAACATGGCGGCCAGTCGAATCCGAATCTGGTGCCAGATACTGTTACGCCAGAAGCGCTATAATCCTACTACTAATACTTGCATATTATTTTAACCAATGAAATTTTGTGACGAGTCTGATGCCAGTTGGCAGTGTTTGTAAATAATGGATTTTAGTAGCATATTTAATGTTGTTTTGAAAATTGACAGTGATGAAAAATATTTAGCATTTTTGCTTTTCTTTACAATATTTGTTTTTGTAATCGTTGGGGTTTGTATGACCTATAACAATTTCTGCTAGTAAAGTGTCACCTGTTCTTTTCTCTAAATTGATATATTGGGATTTTTTTTTTTTTCGTTTCTGCGGCGTAACTGTTCCTCCGTTTTAAATAGTTTGATAATTTTATAATCTGCTCTGATTGGCTGTTGCCCTATGCGGCTACATAATAAATGCAATATAACCATTACCTTCATTCGCTATGTCGTGAACTCTCACGCACGCAGCATATTATGTGATGCTTCAATCAATATGTTTGTAAACATGGCGCTCAATTCTTGTGCACACGACATACAGTATGCATTCTCTGTGGTTACTGTTGCGCTTTCGTTTGTGAACCAAGCTTTAGTCGATGCCCCACGTCTTCTTAATTGACGTGCGGAGGATGACACGTTTATGATGCGAGGGGGGGGGGGGGGGGGGGGGTAGGGGAGTGTCCTTGCTTCAGGCACATAGGGCGGCGTTCCAAAACGTTTCTCTGCGAGTAAACTTTTATCTTTGGCTGTCCCAAAACGATTTGAGCAAATGATTTATTCGCTCTTGGCAGTGTCCCAAAACTGCAGAGAAATTACTCCGAGCATTCTGCCAGAGAAAAGCTTTAACACGCACTATTTCAGCGAGTAACGAAAGATAAAACGAAAATGGAGGAAAGTTTACTAGAATTACACCAATTGAAAGGAAATGTGGACATTCTTATTACAGACATAGATGGTAAAATTACAAACGACAAGTGATAAACATTGTATTTTTACTTAGAAGTTCTCTCAAGACCTCGCTGTTAAGAGCCGCCCAAATCTCTTCACTCTCTCTTCATTATTTAGAAGTTAACTTTTAAAAGTTTCCATTTTAAGACGTAATATTTATGCATAATTTATGCAAGTAAAGCGGTTTTAACTGTAAAACTAATATTTTTAATCAGAAATAATTTGGGGAAAGGGGAAAATATAATTTGGAATTTATATTGGTTGCTTAATAAGTACATATTTATAAAACACAGAATGTTATTTACTTCACGCCCGTTCCAAAACCACGTTTAATTTTTCGCGAATACGCGTATCTCGGCAAATACTGTAAATGTTCTGCAAATACGACTTTTTGTCAGGAAAGATTTAAAAATAATTATCTATGCCTTTTTTTTTTTTGTCATACTAAGTGTATTCTCGGAGGAAAAAAAACCGTGAAAATGGTCAAATATCGCATTTTAAAGCTAGCCTATGCAGTTTCTTTAAGCGGCAAGCGAAAAGTACAAAGATACGGGCGTAGTTTAATCTGTGGACTTTCATCGCGTGTAATAAAACCCCACTGTTACAGATATAATTTGCACAGTACAGCGTCACGGCGAAAACACTGTACGCCTTGTGCGTAAGAGCGATGAGGCGCTGTAAGTGCGTGTTAGTGTCGCCCGTATCGCTCCCTCGCTTCTTGACCTTGGTTGGACAAGCCAGGGAAACTGTGTCGCTGTCCAGCAACATGTCGGCGTGCCATTCACCAATCAGCGCTCGGTAACTTTCTTGCCACCAGGGAGCCAGCCCAGCCAACAGGGCAACTCTCGCAGCCAATCAGACGGAAGGCCCGTCCTCAGAGCCCCGCGCAGCCAATCAGAGATTGGGTACACCTGCATAAAATAAACCACCACGCCATTTCCCGCCTGTCTGCGGAGACACATGATTTTCGTAGAAAGATTTCCTATCGAGTTGTAATTCAAATCCACTCTAGTGTCTCGGTGTTTTTACTGCCAAGCGTCTTCGATGGCCTGCCAGCGTATCACAAACGTTCCGTTCAGAACAAACCTAATTCTGATTGCCTTAGTGAAATACCAAAAGTGTCCTCGCCAAGACACGCGACCAATTATCAAAGGGAAAGTGGAGGTGTGCGCATATAATATTGAAGTATACTTTTACGCGGTTACTTACAACTTTTCTGAAGCCCTACTTAAGTTCTACTTTCAGGATATTCCTCCGCCAATGAGAGAAAGCACCACATTCGTGTGCATTCAGTGTGATATTATTTTGCATAGTAACTATTTCTTACTAGGTATTGCCAACAAATTATATTTTCTCCCTATTTCTATTCACACGCATTATAACCAAAATATTATAATTTATAGATAAAAAAAAAGGTCGTTTTAAGCAAAAATAAGGTACTTTTATGTTAACATATGTAGCCTACTTTTAAAACGTTTGTGATATAGGACGTATTAAGAAAATAACTAAACACGTCATACATGGGGTGATTTTTCTAATGTTAGATTCGAAAAGTGTGGAGAAACCGCGGACAGGCTATAGAGAGTGAGCGCGAATATCAGGTGTGCCTACTTAAGGGGAATGGTGCACGAAAGATGTATATTTACCAGATTTTTGTCACAAATGGTTTTACAAAGGATTTTCGAAATTTCAGCACGTCAAGACATTAATAATTATTGTGAAAACCTTCATAAATGGAAGGTAATAAAGAATATCTTATTTCTTATCTTCCATCAGTGCTCCGAGAGTAAAATTGGCAGTGAATATCTAACAGTGTAGAAAGGTGTTCACAATTATTATTTACGTCTTGTCGTGCCAAAAATGTCCGTAAACCCTCTGAAAAAACAACTTACAATAAATGGTAAACCCGCCTTTACCGTGAATTCGGACAGCGACCATGTGACGTCACATCCGGGATGCACTTTTCAAGGGCACGAAACCAGGTAAGGAACATTAGTTTGTGAATTCGAACAAGGCCACTGTCTGACAGTACGTACAAGGAAGACCGATTTCCGTCTTGTGCGTATATACTGAACAACATAGAAGGACGAGGAAGTGAGAGGTTGACGTGATGAACAACGACGAGGCCCATGGCACGTCCGCACTTGGAGCCACAGCTGAGCAACCCTGGGAAACTCTTCTCGCCCGTCTGGATAAAGGTCTGTCTACAGTCGGCCGTTCCTCTGGACGTGCACGAAACTCGGCGTTAAGTGACGTCGCATTGACGCAGTCCGAATATGGTCTACAAATACGTTGTCCGAAGTGAACTTCCGGAATCTGACGCTAGGTCGCAGTAAATTCGGCACTTTATTTGTTGTTACTTATGCCCAGTTGCACCACCGTGGTTCGAAACTAGATCCTAGATCGGATATAAGATTTTCACAGAAAATTTTCGCTCTTCTAACATCTTAGGTTGGAAACTTGAACTCGAATGGTCAACAGTGATGAAAGTGTTTGATTACTTATATCTTAATTGTTAAATAACACTATTATATGAATATAACACGTTTGCCAATTTGAATATAATCAGTCTACACTACAAATTGGTTATATGAAGCATATAACATCTAAAAACATTTGTTGACAAATCAGTTTACAAACCAAAACATCCCGTTTTCGCTAAACGTGTTAGCAGAAAAGCAATTGAATGTTGGGCCACGGAGATTGGTTCTGCGCAGCCAGCGAGATCGTCTATAGTCCATTCACGACTGGAATAGACTTATGAAAATCAAATAATGAAAGAAAAAAAACACCCTAACCATTAGCTGCATGCATGGCTAAAGGCTGTCCACGATAAAGTAAACACTTTTGAAGCCCTAGTTACTTTTTTCTTTTAACCAATTGATATCCTTCCACCACTTGTTAATGTAAACTCTGTCATGTGAATAATAAACACAGTGTATACAATCACCATACCCAAAACCATACGTCCGATGCCATAATGAAATGTATTCATTGGTTATTATGTCTGATAAAACAGCTTCAAAAATGGCTCATTACCGTGAACGGCCTATAGTAAAAAAAAAGTGGCGGGAGTGGGTACAGTACCCGCATCCGCCACTTGTTTTACTGGCAATGCATGCAAATAATGGCTAGGTGTTACTTCAAAGGGGTGATTTTCATACGTCTGTTCTAGTCGTGAATAGACTGTACCTCAACTTTAGTCTACGCGTCAGAGAGTCACGTGCACCAATCAGCGCATCCTTGTCGCTAAGACACAGGTTGGGAAAGCGCAGTTGTAGACAGGCCTTAATCTGGCACTGAGGGTGCAGTGCAGGCAGGAGTGTCGCGGTGGGGAATGAGCGACAAGCAGAGACAGCGGGTCGGCAGAGGAGGGATGAAGAAAGGGGCGCGCGGCGCGGGCTATTGATCAGGCGGGCAGGGGGCCTCCTGCCTATGGCCTACGTGACTCAACTGGCGTCCGTGGACAAGAGGGGGAGCCGAGCCAACAAAACTACCTTCGGCTCGCTTTACACCTCTGCGTTGCCGCTCGCCAAATTCCATCAGTCGCCCTCGCCACCCTTCAACTCGGCTAATTGTTGAGCACTTTTGAAATCAACGTTTGGAAAATGCAACTGCCCCTATAGGCTGTTGACAAAGTGAGCACTTTTTAAGGCCCTTCTACATTTTTCCTTTCACACAATTTCCATCTTCCTGCTGCTTTTTTTTAAATGTAAACATTACAATATGACCAATAAACACAGTGTAAACATTTTACCACCCGCAATATTTAATGTTTGAGGTTGCAATAAGATATATTTAGTTTTTATTATATTTGCTTATACTGGAATTATTTTTTAAATGCATAATGGATATATATATATATATATATAAAGTAATTCTGTTTCTCAACATGGAAATAATAAAGTGTTAGGTAAACATTTGCTTATACTGAAATTTTTTTTTAAATTCATAAGTGCAAGGATGAGAAAATTTGTAAAACATTTACTTTTCTTATGATTTCGCAGTTTCACTTCATTGACCGACGCATGAAAAAAGTGATAAGACCCATAAAAATGTTAATTTTACACATGGTGGAAGAATACACTATGTGCAACAAGTAGATGTTAAGTAGGGCTTTCATAAGTGCTGAGTTTACTTTCAATAGCCTAGACAAGTAATGTCCGCAGCGATTTGCTCTGCGCCTTAACGTCTTATTGAAATTTTCATACTAATGTTATTAGTGTTACCAGAGGTGTCCTGTACGAGAGTGGCTATTATGGGTTTATTAACAAAATACAAACCCTCTTACCATAGTCATACGTAGACTAAGGCAAATTTAATGCAAATATAAATTGCAATAATTGTATTTTAAGCACTGGAATACAAAACATTCATATTTAAATAGTTTAAGGATTATGAGTTCCCCATTTAGTGACAACTGGGAGAGGTAGGTGTCATGCCGCCATGAATTCGTTCCTTCCCCCTCCGTACTGGTTTCAATTAGTGGAGTCTCAATTCAGTTTTTCTACATTTTTACGTTGATAAGGGTAGAAAATGAAGTTTAAGCATGAACGTATCTTTACCATTTCGCACAGTCACTTAATCGTGAATCAAAAATTAAATATTAGATTTATTACAATAGTTTCTACATGCCAAGTACACCGCTCAAAACATTAGAGGGACAAGATTTGGAACACATAATTTTTACACATGTTGTGTACACAGCGATATATTATGTGTTAGTAGGCCATTAAGACCTTTCCCTAACAGTAGTACACATATTTTTTTGTCTCAATGTACACGGGTATGTTACCAACTGACATTAAATACCATGTCCTATTTCAAAGTAGAATCTACGTCCCAAGGAAACGCTTCATTTTTTGGTATGGTCACCATGTGCCCGTATGCCAGCCTCAGACCTTCGATACACTGGTCTGATGAGTCCAGGCACCTCCGCTTACAGGACAATAATAATAATAATGTCTTTTTTTTTTGTGGCGAAGTTAAGGTATTATCACCTTCTCTTACACTTAACCCCTTTCCATAATAAAACATAACACTTATTTAAAAGAAAAAAAAAAGAAATAAAACAATGACACAAAACTTAATGTCTACTGTAAACTTAGAAAGAGACTTACATGAAATATATAAAAGCAACTTACGTAAAATAAAATTAACCTTAATTGTGAACTTACACGATTAACACATACATGCACACATAAAACCATATACACACCTGACATATACATATAACTGTACGTCTACTCGCACACGCTCATTCACACATCTATATACATTAACTATATATTTAATTAATTAAACAGTAACATAAGCATCAGAAACATCACTACAGTCGCAGGAAGCAGAAAGCAAATAAGTTACAGGTATTATAAAAGAGGAACCTCCACAATAAATATTTTGTTTGCTTATATCAAACCCACATTTCAAGTTCATTTAAATATTTATAGCGTGCGCAAGCTGTTATCACATATTTTTTTGAATTTAATGATTGAAATTGTATCTCTGGCTTCTTGAGGTAAGCAATTCCAAAGTTTAGTTGCGGTGACGATGAATGATGAAGCGAAAAATGAGTTGTATTTTGGTACTAGAAGCTTTTGTTGATCGAAAGAACGAGTGTTTTATGCATTGGGCGGTAAGAAACGAGACAAAAGGTATCGAGGACATCCTGTTAAAAATCATTTCTTTAACAAACAGAGCTTGTGCCCTTATCGTCGATTTTAACTAAGCCATGAGAGAGTGTGTCTGTATTTGGTGATATGGTCTTTCTTTTTAAGGTTAAAAATAAGTCGTGCACAGTTGTTTTGTATTCGCTGAAGTCTCTGAGCTAGATCTTCATGCAGGTCACTGAAAACTATATCAGCATAATCAAGGCGTGAAATTATTAACGATTCTGTTAAGGTTTTCATCGATTTCGCAGGTAAAATTTTTTTAAACCTTCTTAATGAATGAAAAGTGACATTTATTTGTCTACAGATGTAAGTGACATGCTCTCTCCATGTTAAAGTTTCACTTAATATTACACCTAGGTTTTTTACGGACTTTAATAGAGAAATCTACTCGCCATCAAGTATGATATTAGGGGCACTAGTGACGTTTGGTGATGTGAGTAGTTTCTTGGATCCAATTATATTGCTCTGAGATTTCATAGAGTTTAATAGTAGCCCGTGCTTTATTGACCATTCTAAGATGTTTGACAATTCATGGTTAATTGTGTCAATTGATGACGTAATATTACCGGGATGAGCTGGCAGGTAGATTTGGAAGTCGTCTGTATAAAGATGGTATTAACAATGTTTTAATAGCTGAGGGAGGTCATTAATGAAAATAAAAAATAGAAGGGGTCCCAGAACAGAGCCGTGGGGAACTCCAATTTTAACGGTGCGACAAGCAGATTCGTCGATGAAAGCATCAGCAAGATCTCGAATTGTCTGAAGGGCCTTAGGACGATGTCAGATTCGTTTGCCTAGTTTGTCATGTGCTCAGTGGGACTAAGGTCAGGACTCATAGTGGGAAGTCAATAGTTTGAATATGGAGTTCCTGTAAGGCAGCTCTGCACTCTTGCATTGTCTTGTTGCAGCACAGACTGGGGTTCCATCCTCACTGATATGATCACAACATGATCGAGTGACCCGGCCGGGGATTGAACCCAATTCGCCTTGGTGGGAGGCGAGCAAGCTAACCGTTCAGCCGCCGCGGCCCCTAAGTCGACAGCGATGCCACCCCACACCATGACAGACCCAGCGCCAAACATGTCCCGTTCCTAGACAGCTGCTTCTGTATGCTGTTCTCCCTGGCAACGATACATCCGCAGACGTCTATCACGCTTTACATCCGCAGACGTCTATCACGCTTTGTTAGAAGAAAGCGCGATTCATCTGTGAACAGCACATTATGCCATTGTCGGAGTTGCCAGCTCCGATGTGCCTGTGTAAATCTCAGCCGATTTGTCTTGTCACGAGGCGCTAATCGTTTACCTTTGTGGGGCCTTCGTGACCTTGCGCCTGCTTCTCTACGTCTTTTCCTACTGTTTTGAACGGCTTGGTCACTGGCATTTGCACCAGGTGCTGCCCTCAGATCATTCTGGTGGTCCCGAGCAGTGGCACTGCGCTACCGAAAGTACACAGTTGACCAACCACATATCGGTCTCTGGCGTACGGTTTCATCTTTTTACCCTGGTCTGGCCTCCTGTAAGCTCATATTTCTCTGAATCGATTCCACACCCTAGCAGATTTCGCCAGATTACGTCCTGCAGCCGCTGCACGAATAGTCCATCCTTTCTACAACAGTGTGATTGCACGGACAGTTTCCGCTTCCATTAGGTACCGCATTTGGACTGACTAGATGTGTACAAGCTCTACCAATATGAGCTTGTCGCTTACAGACACTATATGTAAGACTACGTGCCTCATTTATCCACCACTTTAGTATTCGACGTAACACGATACATTTCACAATATCGTAGAGGGAATAGCTATGAGGGTTAATTTATATATTTGGACAACATGTGGGAACAAGGCCAACCAACAGTCATAGTGTAAACAATACCTGGTTAAATGATACAGTTGACCAAAATCATGTCCCTATAAATTTTTAGCATTGTAACAATATGCAGTGAGTAAAAAAAAGAAGTAATTTATATTATTAGTAATTTTTGGCTATAAATTTTTTCAGTTGTTATATTTGCATTCGTTTTTCGCAACTTCATCTGCGCATAAAGTCGATGAGTTAAGTTAAGGGAGACAAAAATTAAGTCCCCAAATTGATGGATTCGAACCCGGCTCAAGTGTATCTGAACTGAAACAAACACAATCGCAGGTTACGTAGTAACGAAATGGCCTATCGAAATACTGATTAACTATATCTGTTACTACCAGTTCCTTCGCCTGCTTCGCTGGGCAGCTATTTATTATTCTGTACACGTAATTAATAATAGTATTAATAGATTTTATTATTATATTTTTATTACAAAATTTCAAATTTGCATTTTAAAAGTAATTAAAATTTTTTCTCCGTATCTATAACTTAAAGTAAGAAAATTAATTTTAACATATTATTTTAAATAGCAACCTCCTGCGACTTCGTTTTTTTTTTCATAGGTTTTATTAAATTTTCATTAACAGTACACTGGAGCATAATCCTCAAATTAACTTCGTTTATTCGTAATTAGGAAATATGAACCTCTTATTCCAAAGTATTTTTTCATAGTTTTATTAAATTTACATAACTTGTTAGAGCTTCTCTGTATACTATGTTTATTGTTTTATCATTTTCTGGTAGCAAGATATATTGGTTTTCTGAAGTTCCGACTCTATATAACCCGACACATAATTGGCCATAGGAAGAACATCCCTTGCTCAAATCTATTCCCACAAATTTGAAAGGTTGTCCCTGGACTTGTTTATTGTGAGCGACTGATACCTTCACCACTTGAAAGGAATAGGCATATCCGTTGGGATTATAGGGATACCTGTCCGGCGGCAGGCCCAGTTAATATTATTGCTTCGATGATGTTCCTAAATTCTTGCATTAATAGTCATTACACATATTAGGTGGGTTTAAGTTGCTTAGTAGTACTATTGGGATACCAATCTTTAATTTGAGGTCGTGTGCAACAGGCCAGAAGGATTTAATGAATTTGAAAATTCTTTAGGGTAGTGCACTCTGTCCTCAATGTCGATAATGGTATCAATAGATTTGTATTGTTTAACTTGGCTGGGAAATTCTTGTAATATCATTGTATTTATTTCATTATGTGTATCATTTCTGAGAGCTACTATTGCCCTTGAACAAAGCCAATGATAGTCCCTTTGCAATAAATTTCCTAGATCGGGATATATTTCCTCTATAAGATGTTCTAATTTATGACCGTTGTGACCCAATCCAGCATCAAGTTTGATTTCTGCGCTACCGTCATTCGCGCTTGGGAAAGGGAATTTTCCTTCTCGAAGCATTATCAATTATTGTGGAAACTGTTATGATTGTTTTCGCTTAAATGGGCTCTCATGTTAGTGAGCAAATTAAGTGATTGAAATGAAACCCACAGTGGAAATGATTTTAGGCATACTGTTACAATGTCTGCACATGTTCCTTTTGCTATGACAGGAAGTGTTTGGCGAAAATCACCAGCAAAAACAAAAGTGACACCACCCATGAGTACATTTGAGTTTCTGAGATCTTGGAGCGTCCGGTTTACTCCTTCAACATGAGCTCTATAGCTCATAGTACATTCTTCCCACATGATTTATGATGCATTGTAATGCTATTGACATGTGTTACAATATTATGGCCAATCTCATTGGCTACAAAATATTATTTCTGAGATATGTAATATAAGATATGACTGTGTAATGTAATTATAAAATATCGTTGTATATGTGAGCGAGTCTGATAGGTTATATTAATTATATACCTCGGCTGAACTCTATGCTGCCATGCTAAAAAATCGGAGTATTCATCCAAATTTCCATTACCTCTTTAGTTTGAAACAATTGGATCATTAATTTTAATTAACAAACAGAGAAGTATTAATTCAAGTAAATCAATAGAAACGAATAAAATTGCTTTGATTTTAATACTGATGAGTGGTTTTAACAAGAGCTAACTGAACTAAACCAATTTCAAATTATATGGTACTTTTGCAGAACTCGAGTAACGAAATAGTATATATACTATACTAATTCTCAAAATTACAAGCAACATTAGCCTGCACATTGCACATCAACCGATTTACCAACACTTGACTTTACTAGTTCTGGTGTCATAAATACATTTACATTTGCATGAGGAAAAATACGACTTAGCTGTGTCGATAGCGAAAAATAACCGCAACTCTACCGATGTCATGGAGTCATCCTTCATTGGTGTAGAACCCAGGAACAGCTTTCCCGCTCACCACGGACAGCACATCTCTGGGCGTTGCTCAGCGAACTCGTCCTCTGCGGGCCGGAACAGCGGATGTGGGTGCAGAATTGGAACCTCGCCATAATTCGCAGCCAGTAGTCGTCCTCTCGCAGAATTGGCTCTCTGAACACCAGATACCGCGTCGTCCTTGGTGCGAAGTCCCACCCAAGAAGTCCTCCTTCACTGGGCCGACCTTCCGTCCGGGCTCATCGTACAGCTTATGTCGAATTACTTCTTCTTTTAAACATATATAGGCTCAGCATTTCAATAGAGTGTGAATAATTCTGTATCTCCATCGTAAATATCATATTTTGCCAACCAAATATTATCGATTATCTTTCATACTCAGAACTGCCTTCTATTCTGAGCTGCCTCTCACTGATTCAAAATTGTGTTTTTGTTCTATCAGACTATTGTTCGAAAACCAAATAAAATGTGATAGGCCGGCTGGTGTGGCCTGATTCTTTTGAGGAAACGAAAGGTAGTGGTTTTTACAAAGACAAATATTAATGCAAAGAAACCATAGATAATCCTTAAACTTATAAGGCATACACAGCACAACTATCAAAATTAATAAATTTACACATGACATTGAGCATACGTTAAAAATATTATACATTGCATTAAAGTTTGGAATTTAAATCAAATTTAAAGACATATATTAATCATTATAAAGTCATATATATTGAAGTGTTACAGCATCTTGTAACAATTTGCCAAAAGGTCCATTTTTACGTATGGAACATACTGAATTTTGCTCTAAAGATACTGTTAGTGGTAACTATCTTTTTAAGTTGGCTATTTAACTAAATAAACATTGGTATCATCTATGGTAAACAATCAAATAATAAGTTAAATAATTAATGTGCAATCTAGACATGTTAAAAAAATTATTTGTAAATTCAATTACTTTTTTTAGTTAGCAATTTAAAAATAACGATATTCAATATTATTTAACATGTCTTAATAACAGTTAATTGTTAAGCTAATGCTCAAACAAACAATAGAAGATCTCTTCTTTACAAAATAAACTCTAAATAATCACAAAATCATTCGCTGGGCCTAGATTTATTATTTCGAAAATATTTGTTTTTATTACAAACTTTCAAATTTACTTTTAAAATTAAGTGTAAAAATTAAAAATTCTTGCTAAAGTAATACAGATATGACAAAAATGTAATTTAGTAGTTAATTAAATTTTCTACAAAAAAAAATTCAAGTACATATAATTATTTTGCCATAATTGTAAGTTAAAGTAAGAAAAGCAATTTTAACATTATTTTTGATGAATTGATTTGAAAATTTCTTTTGTAGATCTATAGTTTCGAATATGAATTAGATACAAAAATAGTAATTTAATGGTTTTATGTTTATTTTTTTTGTATTTAAATTTTCTCCTGGAGTCATAACGTCATAATATATAGCATATGTTCATGAATAAGGTCCAGGATACTTACCGGTGAAAAAACTTTTTTAATCAGATAAGTAGTTCCAGAGATTATCGCTAACAAACTCACAAACTTTACCTCTTTTTTATGTGAGTGTAAAAGAGATTGACAGACATGGTCATAAGTGAAGAATATTATGCTCATACACTTAAAGTCTGGAAAACAATTCAACTGTAAGACAGTAGAAGATTATTCCAATGTTTATTTAAAAACATATGTGTTGCTGTTATCTTACTTTTTTGAAATCTTCAAGAAATTGTGCCCGTAAACCTATGGCCTGGACTGTGTCCATTATATGATCACCCGGCTTCTTGTTCGATGCAATGTTGAAGTAAACCAAGATCGAACTGGAACTGCTAACAGATTAAGACAAGTACTTATTCATTGAAGAAGGCATAAGAGGTGGAATGGTCCAATATGTGAAGCGCCACACGAAAGCTAATAACAAGTGCATTCGGTCCACGTATGATGCCAGCAAACCAGCTACCCATCTACCTCCAGTACATAGACGCAAAACATTTGTACAGATGGGCGATGTCTCTGCCCCTCCCCATACCCAACCTCCAGTGTGTGAGCAGCGACATGGATGTTGCGATGGTATCAGATGATAGTCTGCTTGGATTTGTGCTGGAGATAGACGTAGAAAATCCTGCAGAAATTCACTAATCAGACAAAGACCTGCCATTCTTGCCCATCAACGAGTGTTCTCCAAGTGGCCAGAACAAAAATTATTGATGACATTGCAAGTAAAGAAAAACTAAATTGTGCAATACATCAACCTGAAGCAAGCAATTGAACATGGGCTCAAAGTAACCAGAATCCAACGTGTGCTGCAATTCAAGCAAGAGGCATGGCTCAGACCCTACATCGATCTCAACACTGGAAAATGGAAGGCAAACAGAAATGATTTTGAAAAAAGATTTTTTTATTCTGATCAACAATGCAGCATTTGGAAAACTTATTAAAACAAGAGGAAAATACAAGTCATAGAATTAGTTTGCAATGAAAGAAAACTGAATAAATTGATTTCCAAAGCTACCTTCAAGTGTAGGACAATTTATGATCAAAACCAATCCCTGATGAAAATGGAGAAATAAACACTATTGTTTGATAAACCTATTTATGCTGACTTTGCAGTGCTCGATTAGTCCAACACATTAATGTACAGATTCCACCATAATGTCATGAGAAATAAATATGAACACAACATCAATATCCTGTACACAGACACAGACTGATTGATTTATGAACTGACGAGTGAGTTCATAGGGCTGCATACGAAAATGTACAGTTATATATGTGGTGGCAAAGTAACCGAGAAGGAAAAAGGAGTATAGAAGACAAGTCTGGAAAATAAAATCATATTTGAAGATTAAAAAAGAGTGTTGAAGCAGCAGTAACTTTGGCATGTAACCATGAACAATATAAGATCTTAACACCATGAAGTTTACACTAAGTGCATGAACAAAGTTGTACTCACATGGGCGGATGACAAGAACATATATAGTATGGTAAAATAATGATTGTGCCATATGGATATACTGGGTAGATATTAATAAGGAAAAGTATAAGTTGCATACAGTATTATATGGTCATACTGGGTAGAAATTAATTAAGGAGGGCAGAAAGAAGAGAAGAAAGATTCGTAGTTTTCTATCCAATATAAGCATATGTATGTAGCTTTCTAAAAATTCGATGATGTGATTACTGAGAGCAAACTATAGGGCATGCAAGATTAATTTTATATCTTGTCAGGTGTGTTACTTTTTGTCTGATGGAGGTTCACTTTTCCTTCGCAGCTTTACAATTGATGATGATGAATGTACGATGTTGATTAAAGAAACGAGATAGCTGGGGAGACTGACATTTACAAAATAAATGGCGTGTATATCCCTGGGTGTTGGATGAATGAGGTCGGGATGAAAGGGCAGTTTCTCACTATGGGGATGTCAAATCAGAAGTGATTTCAACTTTCGTGCATCCACCAGCTATAAAAATCTCATTTGCTGTTTTTCCCTGGGGGCATGGGTGGAGGGGTTAAATTTGAAGCGATTTCACTCCACTCAACTAAAAATAATTATTCACTTTTGGTGAAAATTATTACTGTTTTTACAGCACTCGCACACATATGGCTCCTGGCACACTATTACAGATGTCATCATGTGCGAGATTTTGCCACCACCAGCAAATTTGACTATAGATTGTTACAATTAGTATTTCACTTCGGCCATTTCGCTTGTGCATTCCTGCGTGGGTATTTGGAGCTGTGACTTCTTTTTGGGCCTCCGACCAGGGTTTGAAGCCAATTCCTAGGGGTTGTAACCATTATCATTTACTAAGGTTGTGGGGGTGAAATATTTTTAGTTGTGACATCTTGGCCCATTGTAACCACTAAAGGGGGTATATTTCTTACCCAACCTATTTATCGATTTACCTCTTTTCTTCTGCTTTATCTACAATTCTTTCATTCACTTACTTTATGCTGTTTTATTTATTCTTATTGTTTATTTTAACCATAGTGTTCTTTTATATTAGGTTGTATAATTTTTGGTGTTGTAACCTGCCTGTACAGCTTATTCTTGCAGCACCATGATTATTTAAAGTCCATGTTTAATATCTCTGTAGTAATGTAATAATGTACTGTTTTGCTCCGTCTCCACCCAGGGACCCATGTGCATGGTTGCCTTAGCAGCCATGCGGGTGGTGAAGTAGGAGGGCGACACCAAAAATTATACCACTACCAGACAGAAGGATGGGTGAGCAGTTGCAAACAGAAGCATGTATATGGCTAGTTTCAAACCAAAGGATGGATGACCAGCATATACAACAGGAAACTTCACTCAAAGAATTAATAACTTTAATGATAAAATAATATGAAAATAAAAAACTGGTTAAACAATGAAATTAAAAAAAAAATATTTTGTTTTATAAGTATATCTTTTCATATTTTCATAAGAAAAATTATTTTACGAAAAGTGACTAATAATATTACTATCGAAATACTTATTCTGGAATTATATATATATATATAAATTACTTTTTAGAACCCTTAATTCGGCACGTAACCTGATAGCTGAATGATCTAAGGTGTTTGCATGCTAACCCGATGTTCGGCAGTTCGATCCCGCCCTTCTCCAGGTGATATTTTGAGCTCTGCGAAAATTAAATGAAAAAAGCAGTGCCCCTAGCAACCAACTCTAGAACCAACATGGCGGCCGAGCGAGTGCGACACCATCGCCCCTACCAGGCGAAAGTTGAATGAAGGACAAGTGGAAACAAGATGGCAGATGAAAATGGCACACTCTGGCAGCAAAAAACATTACAGGGATCAGTAGTCCACTCTAGCAGACGATGAGAGAACTACAGTATGTGGAGTGCATGCGACAGATGCGAAGGTGAGTAATTGGGAAACAAGATGGCAGGCGAAAAAAATGGTGGTCAGAAACAAGATAATGGATGGAAACAAGATGGCGCATGGAAACAAGAAAGCAAGCGACAATAAGATGGTGGACATAAACAAGATGACGACTGGAAACGAGACCTTGTCCTGGAAAGAACATTACTTATCTACTCGCGTCGAAAAAGTTAGAAACGAACTGCGAACCACTTGGATACCGAATACACGATCATAATTTGAGCCACGTCTGAGGTGAGAAGATACAAGTGCTTGGCCGGGCTGCTTCACCAAGTAGGTGTGACACCTTAACGATCACCCACACCGCCTGACGACCCAAAGTGTGTCAGATGCTAATACCTGAACATGTTAGCAAAGCTATTACACAAGTGCTGGCTTAAATCAGATAGTGTCGTTAATCACGCCCACTGACGCACGCGAGCCCACACGGTGAGGGGGATCGTAATACATAGAGGAGTAACTCAGGGCCCCCTTGCCCCCTTTCAACGGGATTTGGTGCTTGTCTCAAATGGAAATGCCGTATGTCGCTTGTTAGTTAATAGCTCAGAGTTTTCCAGGAGATGTCAAATAGTTTGTGGAACAATTGCAAAAGTAACATATAAAAAAAAAGACTTCTGAATTCTGGTTTGTCCCTCAGTGAATTTTTCAGGTTTAAATACATGCCTAAGTCCAGAATCTCGTCAGTGTTTCCCCACTATAACCCGCTCGGTCATTGAACTCTGCGTCAAGGGGTTTCTCCATTCATCAGCGTTCCTGGCAAGAGAGTGCGTTTGACTGCTTCAAAGATGTGAAGTGCGGTCGATGACCTGATATGAGAATGTGGCTGCCTTGCATCAGCTAGCTAGACTCACGTCACGCGTTGTGTGGCTGTGGTGCGAGCATTTTGAAGATATTTCGTTTTGCCTTTTGGGCTGGGCAAGGTAGGAGGTACGTCAGCGCATTCAGTATCACGTCTCGTTGTGCATGACTTACCGTTTGACCTTTGGCGCCCCGTAATCTCATCTTTGCGAGCATTTATTGGGAAAGGCGTGGAAATGTGAGCCGTATTTTACTACATGGTGTGCATTTCTGCGACAGGTCGTTCCGTCCTTTACGACCGGTTTGAAAATAGATTTTTCTCTGATAAGCTGACGTTGGTCTCCTGTTAGCGTGAAATGCCACTCCGCTGGCTAAAATCGTTTTAATTACCTGGTATATCGGGCGACAAGCGACCGGGGCAGATAAAGAGCTGGCACAGTGAAGGCAGGAAATGTTTCAACACTTTTCATCGCTCCAGTACTCGAGGGCTGAGGGTTGGCCTGCCCCAGAGGGGGAGCCCGCCAGGCTCGAACAAAAGAACAATGCCGCGGGACCAAGGGACGAGTCCTGTTCTGCTGGTGGGGTCGCCGTAAACAGGCTGCGTGAGGGCTGCCAACCTTCTTGTCTTCCTCTACTCGCTGCGTGTTCGCATTGTCACCTATGCTCTGTTAACCTCAGAAGTTTGAATTCACTTTTGCCGACCGCACTAGGCTGCCTGAGGTTTTAAAAATCCCTGATCTGTGACGTGATCTTAACCGCAGCCATTTCCTGTACCTTATAGTGCTCTTTTGCGCGTCTCTACCATATAACATGTCATTAAACATACAATTGTTTTATAGGCTGTTCACGGTAAACTGAGCACTTTTGAAAGCCCTGCTTAAGATCTACCTGTATGTACGTGGTGTATTCTTCCGCCTTATCTAAAATTAACATCGCCATGGGCCTAATCACGTTATTCATAATTCGGCCACGTGAAACTGTGAAATTATTAAGGAAGTAAATATTCTACAAATTTGCTCATTTTACACACAAATGCATTAAAAAAACAGAATGCGAAATAAATAATTTCGCATTTTAAAAATGGTTGACTACCACTTTTTATTCGACGTATGGAAATACTTTCTTTCCATCGTTACCAACTTACTGGGCGCATGTCGCTCAGTGCTCCCGTTAAATTATATGTAGGTAGGAGCAGTGACGATTTTCTAAGGTTGATATGAAAAGTGCTCACTTTATCGTGAATAACCTATTTATGTTTAGGTTTCGTGCCACATGCTGGATACCAAGGAAAGGAGAGCGTTACTGTCACTGTCGGTAATGCGCAATAATGATACACACACGCACACATATGCGTATGTGTGTGTGTGTGTATATATATATATATATATATATATATATATATATATATATATATATATATATATATATATATATATATATATATATACACATACATATACACACACACCTCCATTTTATATTGTGTTGCCACTCATGTTTCCCAGCGGCCGAATACGAAATAGTTGCAGTCTCGTAAAGAAGCAAACTGGTTTCTACCTAAGCAGTACGTGCGTTGCAGCACTGATGACGCCACTAGGGTGAATGCCGCTGTCGAAGGGGGAGTGTTGCTGGGGTACCAACATCCTGTCACATACTTTGCTCGAAGTCCGCGGGACGTCCACTGTAACTGCGCAGATCACGGCTGTATCTCCCGGCCCGACCCCTTTCCATCTCCTTGCTCCTTTGTCAGTCTATCCAGCGTCAAGAATACAGCCTTTATTTTCGGCGCGAATGCTTAGTATTCACTAGAGCTGTTCGATATCATAAATATTTAATATCGATATTTTCCCTAACAGTTTTTCGATGTATCGATAATACCGAACAGTTGCTCGATATTTTTGATAAATCGATAATACCGGAATTACCGATAATACCGAACATTTCGATAGTACCTATAATTTCGATAATGCCGAAAACTTCGATAATATCGAAAAATCGATATACCTATATTTTTGAAGATTACATATCGTTCGATTAATTATTTTTCATATCGATAATTATCGATATATTGACATTTCGAACAGCTCTATTATTGACGTGCCAAACAGTACCAGGGCTGGTTCGCGCGTGACCATTTGAGAAACCAATCTCCCTCGCCGCAACAGCACATGAGTTAACGGACATGCTAATTTGCATACTCCCAATAAAGTTGTAAAAGGAAAAATAGTTGAATGTCTTAATTCTGTGATTTAAGTATGTTTATATTTCGGGACATTGGATTAATTTTTATTTAGTGTATGTTTTATGCAGATGCGCGTTAAGATTTGGCATATTAGTAACACATTTTATTTATTTATTTATTTACTTATTGATGTACTTCCAGGCCCACCAAGAGAAATTCCGGGACCTAGAGCAATGCGTGCTGTGGGCCTCCTTATCGCCTCCCCCCCCCCCCCAAAAAAAAGACGACTATTTACAACACAAATAGTCGTTATCCATACAAAAAGTTAACAAGTTTTGAGTGTCGAAATTAAATTTTTACGTAATACGTCGTTTTATAAATAAACATTTATGAGTCTGCCCCGAACCCCCCCCCCCCCCCCCCCCGGGAGACACGGGTCTCTGAGCATTGCACCCCCTTACTACTTCCCCTCCCCTCTTGTAGGGTCTGTTTTCTTCACATTCGTCCCGTCAAGCCTGAAATACATGGCAAAAGTCGCGAAACTATGGAACATGCCATTTTAAAATAAGCGGATACAGTCAATGCAGTATCGTGCAATGAAATAGAAGACTATGTTATGGATAGGGGCATCTGTTTTCCGCGTAAAGATTCCGCAACTAGTTGTACTCCGAAACACTTTAGCTCAGCTCCACATTTGTGGTTGCGATGATTTTGATTGTTACGCGTCCTATGTGTCTGCCCGCGAATTACGGACGTTTGTAATTGACATAACATGATTTCATTGGCCCAGTCATGTAATAAAACGTGTTTTCACAACGACGCGTGGTCAATAAACAAAGCATATTGACATCTAGCCTGCGCCTAAATCTATCCGCGAAAAAACGGGCAAAGAAATTGACATTATTAGAGCACAGGAAAATCATAATATCAGGTCTACTAAATACAGTGATATAAATCGTCAGATTTAGTCTAAAATAGAATGTGGCTATCTGTCTTCGTATCCAGAAGTTCATTTCCAGAGTAAAATTAATATGAGAGTAGGTAGTCCTTTAAGGTTATTTTAAAAACTTTAGTATCCACATTGTAAAGCTTTCGTAACTTGTTTGGCAAATTGTTGTAAAAGCCCGTGGCCGTCTACAAGGCTCCATTCCGGACATTCCTCAATCGTACTTAAGGTTTGCGTATACAGTATTCTTCAGACTTCTGGTGTTGTGTTGTACTCATAGAAACTACATTTTCTAATGAAATCGGATTTATCTATAGTAAAAACACAATGCGGAGTAAATTTACTGACAGGGGAGGCCTGGAATTGTACATTTCCTAAGAAATTCTCTACATGAGTTCACTTTTTTTTTTATTACCTAGAATGCTCTTAGCCCGCTTTTGCATTCTAAGAACTTTACGTTACTAACAATTTTACATTTTCTCTTATTCTTGCTGACGCATGAATACGGTGACCGGGTCCACAGCTGTATTGACGCTACACATTGCTAAAGGATACGAACCAAGCAGAGAAATATATCCACTCAGTGCATTCCAGTGGTGTAGTGGTGCCGGAGCTCAGCTCTGTCACTGCTTGTGTGATTGTGACAGCAAAAAAACAATCATTTATTTTCTTTCAATACAAAACAATTTTAAAAAAAACGTACCCGAGGTAGCCTGGTGTTGATGTAAAGGCGGCTGGCGGGGTTGTTGATAAAGGAAAGGGTCTGTGGGGTTTTAATGATGCGACACAGAATATGATTGGTTCGCACGAGACACAATGAATACAACTGGCGTAGTCATTTGTTGACTGCTTCGCTTGCTAGCGCCTGGAAAACAAGGAATTTCCACCTCGCATTGCGCGTATTTGGTTCGCATGTTGTCCACTAGGTAGCCGTGTAGCACGTGATTAATTGCACAAAACTGATCGCATGTAGCTCTGCAGAGTGCGAACGCGGATTTCAGCCAGATGAATCTCATCGTGTCTCCAACCAGGACGAGGTTATTGACTTCACATGTCTCTGCACTAAACTTCATGGACATTCGTGGTGAGAGAGTGATCCAACGCCATATGCAACATCTTGGCACATCGTTCAGTAGAAGATACAAGAACACGGCTAGCCCAAACAAGAAGCAAGACAGAGGAAAATGAAAATCCATTCTCAAGCATGTTTTAAACCTAAAGTAAAGATCCCCTTTATTCATCCCAAGACTTTGTGATAATCATATAATGTAAAATATTTCAATTATTAATTTGTTATATTTTCTAATTCATGTATGAAAAAATGATTAAAATGTACAAGGAAACACTCGCAAACAATTAGAATATTAAAACAAAATTCTACACTGTTCTTAAAGTTATCGATTTTAGAGTGCTGTCCTGAGTAAATGCAAAAAAAAAAAAAAAAAAAAAGTGCGTGTGTTAAAAATGTGTGTGTTTTCTGAAGATAGTGGGAGATAGATTAGGGGGAGCTCCGACGCTGCTTAATTTAGCACTACATCACTGGGAGTGGGCCATAAAATGATTCGTTCATTCAGCGAACTGTTTTTGTATACGATAGCAAAATGACCTTAATATACAGAGTTCTGCTTTAAACAAACTTATCCTGTGAAAATTCAAAAGCCTTTCTCGACAGTTCCATGGCGTTATCATTTTTACGACGGTAATGATCAGTAGTGTGCGCAAGACAAAAAGTTTATAATTAATAGCGTATTAGCTAGTTTATAACAATGAAATGCAATTTCATTCTCCTTAGTCCACGTAAATATTCATACACAAGTTGCCTTCGAGGTGGGATCCAAGACGCAAACTGCGACAAAAAATTTTAAGGTGGGAAGGAAATCGAAAAGATGTTAAAAAATTTGTTTGGGAACAGAGAGACTTGTGAATAGAATAGAAGATACAAGAAGCATTATCTCATCCCATTCTGCAAGCAGATGAATCTTCTCGATCCCCTCCCCTTTCCCATTCCCTCGTCGCTTTCATAATTTTACTAATATGTTATATAGGCCTATAGGCCAGCTTTTGTAATAGTCTAGCCAGTTTAAGAAAAAAAAGTATTTAGGAATATTGATGCATTCGCGACATTTTCTGCAGTAAAGATTACGTCCATTTATATCTGCAGTTTTTGATCAGTGGGGGTAATTAATGTCACAAAGTTGTTTGGCATATTTTCGGAATATCATATATATCGAGGAAAAATTTTTTTATGACAGTTTCTGTTGTTTTATTTTAAAGCAACTATCATGACTTGATATGCTCATAGGATAAAAAATTAAAACTGAAAATGAATTTAAATGCTTATCCATTATAAAACTCTTGTAATATTTCGTATGAAAACAAGTTATAATATACTGTTTTAACCCTTTCTCGATTTTTGGGGGGCGGGGGGGGGGGGCTATTGGTAAGTAAATACAAATCGAAATTCGTGTAGTTGCATATCGACAGGATTATTAAACGTCTCTTGTTCTGGGGCCACGGCGGTCTAGTAGTCAGAAGTAGGGGGGAACGGTGGATTCTGGGATAAGCAGTTGGCGAGTGGGGAGCCAGGAAACTATTCACCATCTTGGATTGCATCATGGCAGCTATATTGGATTATGTCATTTCACTCGAAATTTCCCGTTTTTCCCTGAAACTCATATAAAATCTTAGAATTTCCCTCAAAATTTCCCGAATTCCCACCCAAACCTGTAAAATTTTCTGCAGAAAATTTCGTTACCCAAAGTTTTATGAGTCACTCAGTTTTAAATAGTATGACCCCACAATGTGGCTTGATAACACTCCATTTTGAGGATGAGGGGTTAAGGGTCACCCTGACATTAACCCACAATTTTTCTCAGAGCCGGCTGCATTGAGCAACATCTACCAGAATGTTCTGCTGAAACACCAGTCATCTAGAAGTTTCTGGGGCAACCGATAGTAGTGTGATGTGCCATGGTCACCACCTTGAATTTCGATTTTCTTGCTTCATTTTACCTTATGCTCTGTCATTTTGCTTGGCTGCTTCATGCTTTGTCATTCCTTCTTACATATCTCATATGTTCTCTCTCTCTCTCTCTCTCTCTCTCTCCTTTCTCATAAGAAAGAAGTGGGAGAGCAGGGGAACCGTCCACCACTTTGAATTTCAATTTTCTCACTTCATTTTACCTCATGCTCTATCATTCCAAGTCATATCAAAACTAAGAAAACAAAACAATTTGCACACATTTTGACCTGGAATGCATGGTTTACAAAATAGTAGTAAAAGAAGAAACTCTACCTTATATACCCCTGAAATGAGGGTCAATTTCCAATGGAAATATTTTTTTTTTTACTGAAACCTATGTAGCATATTATTTTCGTGTGGGAGAGCTCTATGAGCAGCGGGTTATCATGTCTTTTATCTGAGAGAATAAGGCTTTGGAAGCTTTTGAAGCTGCTACTGTGCTTTACACGAAATTATTATAACTTGAAGAGACATTTCACTATATGCACAAGCAAACCTTCATATGCTAAGAAACCACGGATAACATGAAAATGATTCGTTATTCCTCCTCTCTCCAACTCTTTCATACCAAATATCTCACTTCTCCTCGATTTCCTCCTCCCCCTCCTCCTCGTCCTCTTCCTACAGCACTGATGTACGTCCCAAAACACTATAAAAAGTTTTATAATTAAATATCACTATAAGCTACATACCTCCTATGACAACTTATTCTCTACGACACTTCTCCCATACATTGAAATTAGATGCATGAAACTTGGAACCAGTTCTGCTTATATATGAAGTACTATGTCTAAGGTCCACTATTTACGAATTGATTAAAAATAAACTGTCAAATCCAAATTACAGCTAACACTGGCAACCCAGAATAAAACTTTGTGTTATGCATCGGGACAATTTACAGGGAAATAATTAAACCATACTGCATTTATCAAACTTAAGTAGGCAGGGCACGAAATTGGGATACCTACCAAAACAGTCCTCTCAAAGAGTGGGATGGAAACCCGGCGACAATAGTGTTCAAAATACGATTCTCCACCTCCAACACTGACAGAGGGGACGCGACTGTCTCGTCCGACTTTTGTGATCAACTGGTGTTTCGAGTATCTATAAGGCGACCAGGTGGTCAGCCGATGACGTAGGTAGCATGCAGGTCTCGGCGATTCGAGGGGATGACACATAAACTGACCCAGAGATGTGGCAGGCACCAGGATGGTGTTTCAGCCCTAAGCATGTATGACATGCCCAGCCAAGTCACACACTCACTTCCTTTATGAGAGGAATTCATTAAGTTGTGTGCAAGGTAATAATTTAGTTTGTATTAAATTATATATACATGTACTTATATTTATGAATTAATATTTATTGTGCTAGAACTTTAAGCTCATTATGAAACGAATTACCTACGGAACAACTATGCTAATTAAAGTTTACATATTACTCGCTCCAATTTTTTTTATATAAAAATTAAATGTTTGAACTCTGTAATGTATACCCTATCGAGTAAGGAGGAATCGCAACATATAAATTTCGACTATGTATGTACTCTGATATTAGTCGTCCTAAAATATAAAGAGATTATGTTTACCTTAATTGCAAAACTGGTATCGCAGTATCATACATACAGAATACCTGGAAATCACAAAGGTGTATCCTAGCTATCGATGTGAACTCAACCAAAGCTCAGACCAAAATTATTTACATGTATGTACCCTACTGACCAAGAAAGTGACTCACCACCTATAATTATTTTAATTATATCCCCTTTGGCAAAACTTTATTCATGTAAAACTTCAGAATGATAAACATACTTATTTTCACATATGCTATTCTACTTTTCATTAAACATATTTCATGTACCCTGGTGCTGGTAATAGTGCACCGATCTTGAAGATAAAATATCATGAGTTCAATCCCCTAGAGAGCGCAATAATTTCACGGAAAAATACTACACAAACATAATTAAAATTTTTTGTTATGTGTATGTTTTAAGCATCATCCACGTCATATGGCGATCTCCAGGTTCAGGAGATAACTTGAACTAATTGCACACAATGTGGTGATGATACGATGCCAAGACTGTTCGTACTTGTAGTCCCTGGGGAGATAAGCCGGTGGAGAGGGCCAGAGTTTCGCATCTACTTAAGCAAGAGTTTTATAAACAGCAGACCGGATTCGAATATGGTGTAGACTATTCGTGGTTTCTTTACACTTTTTAAATAAAACCTTTGAAAAAACACCCCTTGTTTGAAGTGTTTGGTTGTTTTCTGTATATGTTGTGTACCAAAAGCATTTTATACTTCTATTAACAAAAAAGTACCTTATTTTTTAAATTAAATTTTACTTGTAGGGCCTACTTATATTTGATCTATAAATTATAATATTTCATTTATAACTAATATGAATAAAGACAGAGAGAAAATACGTGTGTTGGCAATGCCTAGTGAGAAATAATTCTTATGCATAATATTATTACACTGAGCACGCAAGGATGCAAAGCATTGGTCGTTTGGTGTGATTTTTAGGCTTTGTTTGCATGAAGCGGAGAAATATCCAGAAAGTAGAATTTCAGCAGGGTTTCAGAAAAGTTGGAAGTAACCATGAATGGAGTATAGTATAACAGATACACATGCTAATTAACAATATTGTCCCAGCATCCATTTCAGTTTCTTGGAAAATTGTTAATACACATGTCATTTAATTGTGTTATATTAATCATTTGTACTGTCAAGATGCATATTAAGAACATAGTTTTTTCATACACGTAAGACTAGTTTTGATATCGCTTACCCCAACATTTTGAATTTATATTAGATATTTTACCAAATTTTCTCATTTCCCTCTACAATAATATATGCCACACAAAATGTTCAATAGAAGCATTTATCTACACAAATATAAAAAATTCTACTTCACTTCAAAATATGTATAAATTAATTTGCACTAATGACCTGCCTACATATTTACATCCCTGGTCAATGTACAATGGTTTTAAAAGTATACACACATAACTATTGCAGGGAGAAACAGTTTTTAATTTTTTAATGTTTATATCATACATCGAGTATTAAGTACCTACAATCTCAGTGCAAATTTGGAAAACTAAGACAGCTTCCAAGAGTACAGCATGCGGCTTGAGTCTCTCACATCCATTTTATGTATCTTTGTTATATACTGATGTGGGTGTGGATATCAGACTGGTGTATGTCGGTTCGAATCCTCAGAAGTAATACAGATATGCCAATTTCATATGATCTGTAAAGATAATACAAATACCATATGTTAAGTATAATTTTGATTGTACATCAAACTCAGCTGTAGAGAACAATATACACATACAATTTACTATAGTATGACACCCAAAAAAATATAGTTGCATTCCATGTAAAATAGTAATGAGAAAACAATAGAACACGAGCCAGCTAAATTTAATAGCTAACCAATCTAGCACCACAGAGACAATGTATCACTATCACATAGTACAGGGCAGTCATTAACACAGCCAAACATAAATATTTATTTATATATTGTTAATAAATTAATTAAATTAACAAAGTAATTATATTCAAACACAGCACTAGATTTCAGTCAAATATCGATTCAATATTTCCCGTAAGAAAAAATTTTAAGTGAATAATCATACATGCACTCATCCTCCAGTTCTTCAGTTCCAACAGATCTGGTCGATTACAGATTGATTTTGAAAGGATCAGTTGTGATTTGCAGCTAGTTGTGGAGCATATAGTGCTGATTGTGGTAAATGCGGAGCTAACTGGTGCATTCAGTGCTGATTGCGGTGACAATTGCGGAGCATGTGAAGACAATTGCAGAACATGAGGTGACAATTGGGGAGTGTGTGGTGACAATTGCGGTGCACGAGGATGTGATTGCATTAACATAGAATCAGTGCTGCAAATTTTAGAATGTCTCTTTAAAATATCACTCTGAGTAAATTGTCTCTGGCACAGTTTGCATTCAAATGTCATTCTTGATTTGAATAATATATGTATTTAAGGGAGACAAGGAGAAGGAAAAATTGTTCATGTAAGAAATGAGAGAGGAGCAGTTGCAGAGAGTACCTACATTTAAATATACATGGAATTCTAATTTATATACATTTTTCATCTTCAGAAGTGCCCAGATTGCTGAGTTAATTGATCTAATGAAGATTTCGCATCATCATATTTTTATTTCTCCCATGTAAATGAATAAAAACAAATACAGTAAATATAATCCTGTAGTCACTCTAACCAACCAATGGTACCAGAGATCATTGGTAAAAGTCACTTTAATACAGCATTATAGCATGGGTAGACGAGGAGACCTGGCCAAGACGAGGAGCAATCCTATCCTCATATAATTTCAGTTTTTATCTTATTATCTCCAGTATTAAATATATACCTCATTTTAAAAAATATTTTCTTTTAAGTATTTTTTTTTTTTTTTAGCCAGTTAAATTGTGATACAAGCATAAACCACTTAACTTTTTTCTTTGATAGCAGACAATTTTTTTTCAGTCACACGCATGTTACAAATTTAATCAATGTTTCCATAGCAATTATTATTTTTATGACATAAAGGTATTTATGAAATGAAATATTATTATTTTCTTTTCCACAAGTCACATTTATTATATATATATGTATGTATATATATATATATATATATATATATATATATATATATGTCAAGTCCAATTCAGTAGTTGTTTTCTTACATCTGCAGCAGGTAGATTTACATGCAGATGGTAACCCACAGGCAGGAACGCCGGAGAAAAATTCTGAGTGATTGGGGGGGGGGGGGGGGCAAACCCAAGAAACTAATATAATTTTTTTTCTGAACGACTATAACTATACCTTTTTTTCTCCACAAATTACATGTCGCACATTGTTACCTATGTTACTTCATAGCAAGTTAATGTACACAATGATTTTAAACATTTCTTTCCTCTCTCAGATTGTTAATAACTGAAACACCCCATAGCTGTGAGTACATTGAAGACTTAAATAGATTTTACATAATTTATAATTTATAAGCATTATTCGCTTCACTAAAAAAGAGCTGCAACATGTTTCAAATATGATTTTTTGTCAAGAAAACTGTGTGGAATATTGTAGCAATTAAAAAAATTTGCAAGTAATTTCTCATGAAATAATATTTTTACATACAATAATGGTAATAAGAATAAAACCATATTTGTAATATGTAAAGTTATGTTGAACAATCGTACCTAAATGTACATTGTCCATTGTTTCGTTAATAGATTTTTGTAATTTTAAATTCCAAATATATATATATCGGTTTGAAGCATTATTACATATAACAGTGACATATTTACTTAAAACATCACATGGCATCAACCTAAAGGCATTTGACAAGTGTTCATTAAATACACTGAATATTTACTCCACCACTTCCCCAAATATGGCCTTTCTGTCGTCCTTGCGGGAAATAAATTCTCTCATTATATCATTAAGATTTAGTACACTAGTTCTGTCTTTGTGGACATGAAGTAGCATCACATACGTTAGACGTTTCTGCTTCATGGTGGCCCGCAGATAAGTCTTCAAACGGTGGAGTGCACTAAATGATCGTTCTGATGAAGCAGCTGAGACTGGCACAGTCATTATCAACACCGCCAAAAGCATTACTTGCTTGAGAAGACATTTTTTTGTGGTATCAGAGACTTCACTAAGTTGTTCAACAACTGACGCACAAGACGTAGGTGTATCACTAGGCATATTCTTCAGCAACTTGAGCTGAGCATGGAGATCAATGATTTCAAAATCTTCTGCAGAGAATCCAAGTCTTTTTACAAGGTCATCTTAAGAGAGCACATTTCCCTTAAATGCAGAGAGTAAAATATCCTCTAACATTTCAAGTGTGTCGAGTCCTTTTTGATCAAGTCTCTCTTTAAGCTTCGCTGACAGGAGATCTAATATTGTTTGTATCTTTTCAGAGATTCCACCTTTACACACCACCGAGTTGGACAAAGGGGAATGAATTATTGATATGAACCCAACACTACTTCCTCACTATCATTATATGGCTGCAGCACAATGTCAGCATAGATATTTCTTTTTTTCGAAGAGTCAAGTATTACATTACAGGAGTCTTTAACAAGACAAATAATGTCACACATTCCACCCATCTTTCTTGCTACTTCCTGTAGAGCCAAGTCAGCTGTGTGGTTTGCACAGTGCACATAGAGAGATTTAGCCTGTTCCTCAATAAGTATTTTCTGTACACCGTTTTTCTCGTCCGGACATATTCGCAGCACCATCAAAACAGTGCCCTCGTAGATTATCTAGTGATAGGTTCAACCTGAGCAATACATCTTGTATAGCAGAAATCAAGGTTTTGCTTCTTGAATCCACTGGGTTACACAAACCAACAAAAACTTCATTAACTTCTAAAGAGCCTAGATGGACAAATCTCAAGCACAAAGAAAATTGTTCCATTCCATGAACATCGGTAGTGCTACCAGCAATCACTCTAAAATCTGGAGAAGTTTTGACTTCTTCCACAATTTCGCGAAGCACATTGTGTGCCATGATTTCAATTAGCTCATTCTGAATGTCAGAACTAAGATATTTGTTGCATCATCTAAGCCACTGATTTAGCTCTGGTACATCAAGACACCTCTCCTCCAAGAGTTCCATAAGGTTTCATTCGCTGTGGTCATGGCTACAAACAGAATTTCCAGTGCACATCAAATACCTAAGGGAGCTAATAATTGTCAGCAAGCACTTGCGTGCATTTCTCTGTTCTTTTGACACCCCAATTTCCAACTGGGCATTCATAGGCGTGGCATGAGTTCTACTGAATATAAGGTGCACATTTTTCTGGTGGAAACTGCTTTTCTCATGATCTTTAAATTTTTCTGTAGCTTTTTCCAATTTTTAAAACCATGTGTAGTAAAAGTTTGTCACACGCCATGGAACCATGATGTATTTTGTTCACTTACCATGCGGGAGGCTGTGATGCAGGTGTAGCAGAGGAGACAGTCTTTTTCTGGATCATAATGAAGCCATTGATGGTTGGCAAACCACTCACTTTTACACTTTCTGCCAGGTGTCACTGGAAACGAAGAGGTCTTTGATGGCTGATTCTGCATTACAATTTCAGCAACTGGACAGTTTCTCGCTGTTTGAGATGTCACCTTGGAGTTTATCGGATTTGATAATTCATTCATTAAATTGTTCTTGTTCAGCTGCAATGCACCTACAACAAACCAATAAAATTTATTATTAATAAACTGCTCGGACACAACTGACAAATACACACGTAATTAAGAACAACCAAGGCTTTGTTTTCAAGTTTTATCATACAATAGTTAGTGTATAATGTATAAAGTAAATAATCTGTGAAGTAAAATGGTGTAGCGCTAATTTCGTCCTAAATATGTTCTGTATACGTTCGGTTGAAATTGGGAGTATGTTTATAGCATAGCAATATTCAAATTGTATGACAAAATGTAGAATTAATATCATCTTTAATTATGTCACTTTCAGTAATTAAAAAAGTAAAGTATTTAAGTAGAGCAAAATCATTTTTATCTCTGCTTCATTTAACCAGCTTTCGGCTTATCAGTGCGGCTTCTCTCATATTTTTTTTAACTTGCCCCATTGAGGCGGTTTTGTTATGCATGTGATTAACGAGCTGGTACCAAGTACGGCCATCGCTGTGCGACGTGAGCTGTTGTTTATCTGTTTAAACTGCCTGCGTGTCCGAGAGCCTTGCGCCGATTAAAAGTGCTTATCTGATCATACAGTTCCCATCCCAACGACACTTACTCCTCTCTCAGGCACGCTGGCTGCTGCTGTTCACTGTACAATATTCAAGTCCTACAGTTTCATTTTAAATAAAATTTACTGTTTGTATTGCGTTCGTATTGTAGTTTTCGCAGGATGTCAACGTCCTGCAGTTGTTACCAACCTAATAAATAGCATTTCGGAAAACTTATTCATAGCATAGGTCTACTGTTGTTTTTCTTCCAAATGCAATACTTTATGGTTGAACATATGTTACAACCTATCCTACGCGTGTATGATCTGTTTCAGCTGAAATAGTAGAGTCGAAATATATACAACATCCAAATTATTTTTACGGTTTTCATATTAAAGCACTTATTCTTGAGGGTTACACATTATTCTCCATTCGCATATTGCCAATGGTGACACGAATCAGCAGAACGTCAATTGTACTATACTGCATTTATGAGCTTCAGGAGCAGCTCCCTTTTTCTAGGACGACGTCAATTCTTATGATTAATTAATGATCCTGCCTTTAAAAATAAAAATTCTGAGCTGATTGAGATGCGAATTCTGGACCTAAGATTACGGTATATCTTTTCAGCCTACGAGGATATTAAGATATATATACAACTGAACTGAAATGTATGTAGTATCGTTCGATAAATTAAATCATTGTTATACATTTAAAAAACAGCTGATTGCTTGATTGTTGACTGATATCTGACTCTGAGAACAACAAATTGGAAATGATCTTGGCACGAGCTTTTTTTTTCTGTCAACAGATCGCTATCTGGATCATCGCTTTCATGTGTTTCGTCAAGGACGAGCTCCAAAAAAATCTTTCAGCGTTTGTTGCGCCATAACAACTTGTAATTAATAAAATTAAAATTGCATTAATTTCATTAAAGTTAGAAACTGGACAGCAATAAAACAAAAGTGATCGCAATCTCGTTCTGCACTATATAATTAAAATAAAAACTTGCATGGCTGTTTGGTGTTTTATGATGTAATGAAGGCATAGAATCGAAGGAACATTACAGGGTTAACTTTTCGAAACTTGTGTACACAAAAAGTGGAGGGGCAAAACACATGTTTTGACCCCCCTCCCATCACAATGAATGGGGGGTAACTGCCCCTGCTGCCCCCTCCCATCTCTGGCACCACTGCCCACAGGAGGACAAGGCATCATTCATCGCATGCTGTTTGGTCATCGTGATGCAGTCCGGCGAATGTAGAGGCAGCTTGTTCGGGCTCATAGCATGTGTTTCAGCTTCTTCTGGTGAGCATGGTAATGGAGTATCTTCACACAGGTAGATCACTGAACACTGTCCATAAGTAATACAGTCAATAATCTGTCGACATGACTCAAACATTACTGGTTCATGAGCAAACAATGTATGGTAATATCCATCACATTCTTCTTTGTAAGTGCATAATGGACCACCATCTCAGTATGAGTACATAACCCTATTCAATCCAGGTTTCACACTCGCATAGTGGTTTGTTGGTTTTTATGTTGTAATTATCTGTAGACAGATATAAATCAGTACGTGACTATTTGCTAAGTGGTCTACAAGAATTTGTTCTCAACTGTTGCTGATCTACTGAGTATAATGTACAACCAGAACACTTTCCTATGTATTCTTCTGCCTCTTGATAAATCTTCTGTATACTAGCTTCAACACATTCTTCCATTTCATACGCATTATACAGAGGCACTTTCGAGGTCTTGGAGGCTCTCTCACTACATGCTTTTCCATGTGGTCCTGGTTTAGTATATTCACATTCCAACCATATATTATGTTTCGTAGCATCTTATTTTCTAGCACATCCATAAGTTAATCTATAATTTTCTACTTCATATATATAAGATATGTACAAATATCTGTTGCCATGCCTGGCGAATCCGATGCAACATATGTCTTCATAATACCATAGAAAGCAGATTCTTTCAGTATGAATCCATTGTCATTTGGCAAGTTTGCATCACATACAGGTGTATGATCTTTATTTGTACACATTTTGACATGGTTGTGATGCGCCTTACAAGTTTTTCCTGCCAGAGATATATTTCACATCGCACTTAGCCTGTAATGTTTGTTACTCCCTGACAGTTGAACTCGCGACGACCCTAATTATAGCAGCCAAGAGTTAAGTAAGTCATTCTCGACTTCTTAAAACATTTGCCAGTTTTCTCATGTTGACGCACACTGCAACTTTTACTACAGGTCTTGCCGTAGTAGCAACATTAATTTCTTGATGTCTGTGGAGAACTGTCAGCAATGAATGCACCCAGGTCTGATGTTGCCGATGGTGACAGTTCACCAGTAGGTGCCTGACCTTTACAAGTCTTTGATGTAGACAATACTTAGCTAGCAGAGAAGAGTGTCAATCACATGTTGCAAAGTTGTCTTTTTAAGTTATCACGTCGTCCAAATTAAGACTTGCACTGTTCACATGTTAAGGTAGATAGCTTCATGTTTATAGGACAACTAGTCTCATGTCGATGGGCATGACAGCTTTTGGAAAATGTCTTCTTGCAGAAACAGCACAAATAACCTTCTGGAGTATTTTCCATTTTCGCTCAAGATAATGTTCACTCTTCGAAGTTCAAATAACAACAGCGATTCCACCAATTTTATGTGCTGTATATATGCATATATCTTCATATTTCATGTGTGGGATTTAAGCTTGTTTTATTTATTCTGTAAACATAAAACCAGAAAGGTATTTTAGCTAATTTACTACACCATCATGCAACTGCAAGTTTTCCATTTTACACTGACACATATACGTAACTTCAATCGATGACAAACACTTAAAAAAAAAATTAGTCAAGTGCCAATAATCCCAGCCTCTCTCCACCACACAGTGTTTTACACCTCTCATGCCATTGTGCATTGCTACTTTTAGTAAAGATCTTACCACAATTATTGTTTTCTCTGCATTGGTGAAGGATTGTGTACATTGTTCGCATGAAGGTAGGAAGTTGGTGTTATAGGTGTATCAATACTCGTTACAGCAGGCACCTGATCACCACAAGTTTGTGACGATGTCAATACACTTTGTTGCTTAACAGATAGAGGAACAAGGTCTTTGCACTTTTCATATGTGTGTTTTAATCTATATGTACGAGTGAACAAACCTTGACTCTTATTACATCGATATACTGTGCAACACGGTTTCAGATTGCATTTATGCTTTATATGTCTCTTCGCATTGCAGGCATATGCAAATGACAAGTTACTTATAGTAGTTGCATTGATGTCTAGGAGATGTGAATGATCCACCCAATGTTTTCATGGTTGGGTATGAAGTCTTTAATGATGTTGACGATTCAAATTTGGCTTCCACAGGTATCTCTCCACCAAATGCATGCTTTAATCTAAGCAAATACTGTTTGACACGTGCAGGAAGGAGAGCTTTTCATTTTGCGATATGTCTTTTTAAACTATCGTACCTTCGAAAATATGATTTACACTTTCTTCTTGCAGAAAGAGCACAAATAACTTTCTAGAGTATTTTCCATCTTCGATTGAGATAGTGTTCGCTCTTCACAGATCGAATAACTGCTTAGATGATCGCATTAACTACATATACAAATATAATGTTCATGGGATATATATAATTACATCTTCATATTTAATCAGTGGGAGTTGAGCTTTATAAGCAGTGGAACATGTCTGCTCCATCCGACTTTGTGTGATCAATTAACATCCGGAGAATCTGCAGGACAGCCAGGTGGTAGGACGACGACATAGGCACCGTGCAGGTCTTAGTGACTCAAAGTGATGACACACACTGACCGAGAGTCACGTACCGAGAACCCTGGGTACCGAGTCGGCCTAGTCATACATGCACTTTCGTTTAGGAGAGGAATTCAGTTATACAGGATAAGGTAATAAGTTATTTCGTTTTAAATAGTATGTACACAAAACAGTACTTATTTTTAGGGACGAAGAAGAAAAATGTTGTGTTTTGTAAATAAAAACATGATAACACTGAGAAAATCCATGTACCTCTTGGAATAGCAGGATGTGACAACATAATCATCTTGGATGACATCACACGACCTTTACCTTGCCCTTAGATAACATCATGCGATCTTCACCTTGGCCTTTATGTACCATCTTGGACGACATCTACCACTTAAAACAAATATGATTACAATTATTTGTAGAAACATTTTCTAATCAGAGAAAAAACTATGAGACCTTGGTGACTGAAGACAGAGACAAAGTTCCTAGTCTTCAGCTTCGTCATAGACGAGGTGGAGTAATTTCTGCGTGGCCTCTCAACCCCTCATCACCAAAATGGAGTCATGGAGCCACACTGTGGAGTCATGCTGTTTTTGAACTGAGTGACTCATAAGAATTTGGGTAAAGAAAATTTATGTGGGGAATTTTTCAGGTGTGGAGGGAAATTCGGGAAATTTGGAGAGAAATTCTAAGAATATTAAGTGTTTTTCAGACAAAATGGGAAATTTTGAGGAAAATTACATCATCCAACGCGACTGCCATGACGCAATCCAAGATGGCGGATGGCTTCCTGGCTCCCCAACTGCCAACTGCATGTCCCAGAATTCCCCATTTCCCCCTACTATCAGACTACTTGCGTCCCACCAAGGCGAACGTGTTCGATTCCCGGCGGGGTCGCTGCCGGATTTTCGCATGTGGGAATCGTGCCGGACGATGCCGCAGGTCAGCGGGTTTTCTCGGGATCTTTCGTTTCCCCCGACCTTTAATTCCGGTGCTGCTCCATACTTACCTCACTTCACCCTTATCGGCTCTCAAGACCTCGATGCTAAGAGCCGCCAAAATCTCTTCACTCACTCATCTTTTTCTATCTCAGTGCCATAATTGAAACAATCCAATTCACCACAATATTTGTAGATTACCTAGAGCTGTAGAAAATCTGGACAGAAGTGCCACACGATTGTGTGAATATTGTAGTAGTGTATCATGAATTTTCTCTGTAATTATCTCACAATAAAACTCGCAAAATTTTAAAGTGCATTAAAGCAGCATTTCTTCATTTATTTTCTACAACGTTTCACACGATTTTCGTCAATTAATGTAAATAAACATTATAAAAAAAATTAATTTGACTCTCCTTCCAAATAGTTTGGGGAGGGGGGGAGGCGTTGTCAAACAAAATATGGACGTAACTGTCCATTCAAATACTTATTTTAATTTTTGGCGTTACGAAAATATGTGGAACAAAACTGGAAATCCTACGTTAAGGAAATATCCCCTCAGTACGTTAATTTTAAAGATAGGAGTTTCAATAAAAATATTTTTTTCATGAATTTTGGGAGAAGATCCCTACGAGCTTATATTTCCAATATAGATAGGCAGTATGTACTTTTTTGCAAAACATAAATTTTGAAAATTCCTTGAAATCAGGCTGTACATGTTACGGAAACATCTCCGTCGTAAGGAAATTTTCCTAAAAAAAAATTCGTGAAGAATACATTTTGTTTGAAACGCCTATCTTTAAAAATTAACGCACTGGGGCGAAATCTCCTTAACATGGGATTATAGGCTGTTACTAGTAAAGTGAGCACTTTTTAAGGCTATTCTAAATTTTTCCTTTCATACAATTTCCATCTTCCTGCTGCTTTTTAGTATAAACTTTGCAATGTGATCAATAAACAGAGTGTCTACAATTCACCACCCTCAAAATTTATTGTCTGAGGCTGCAATAAGATACATTGTTTATTAGTGGTTCGTACCTGTAGGAAAGCCTTTAAAAAGTGCTCACTTTACCATGAACAGCCTATACCTATTTAAATTTTGGAACGGCCAGCCGGTAGGCTGTGCTCTTAATAAAGCAGCTGTATCGCGAAACGCGGTGGAAGCTTCAGCGATGTCAGATTGTTCTGATTAACATTAATGCATATTTGTAGAAAAAATAAAGGATTCATGTCAAATGTCCTGACGGTAAAGTGGACTGGAGAAGTTTGTCAGCACTCAGCAGGAGGGGGTGATAACAAAGAAAATCCGAACACCAGGACTGTAGTTACTACATAAAATGAAAATATAAAGGTTATCTAAAGCCTTTTAACATTTTTATTTGTTCTCTATCTAGTATGCGTGAAGATACTTCGTGTAAACTCTTTCGAGTTAAAAGATGCAAGATTTTAAATTCTATGATGAGAACGTTGGCATTTTAAAGTTTTGTTTACTAAGTATTCATTAAATTGAGATAACTTTTATGTAGGTGTTTGGATCCAAAAGATTCTGCGTTTATAATAATTGTTATAAAGTTTGGAACACCTATTTACAAATAATTTTTGGAAGCTTGCTGCAAAATGTGAGAAAATTGAATTTTTCGAAACTTTATTCGACATGGCTAATATTGTTATGAAAAAAAGAAAGTAATTACGTATTGCAAAACTACCTTTGTCGAAGCCTCTTTCGCTAGAGGGGAAATTACATCACTTGAAATAAGTAATGCTAATATCACAGCAAATATTTTAATTATGGAAACCACTGTTAGAACTATTCACAAAAATTATTTTAATGTAACAATTTCTTGTTAGCAAGGGTAGAAATTAAACTACGAAAATTAAGTTATTGAATGATAAGTAGGTTTGTAGTGACTAGAACTAAAATTACTGGCTCTTTCCGCCCCTCTCCCAACACTCCCTATCCTCTCCAACCCCCTCTCAAAGACCCGGCCCTCGGTCACGAATCAGTTCAATATCTGAAACGACTCAAACGTTGCGTCTGTCTTTTGCTTACAGTTTTGTAATCTGATAATTTTCTGTTACGATAAATAAACGCTCCGTGTTAGGGAGCGGGTGAAGACGGAAGACACCAACCACGTACCCTTCCTCCGCCGACTGCGACCTTGTAGAAACTACCGGAAGAACAACCTTGCGAGGAAATCAGGAAGAGAGTCAAGAAGTCGCTGTAAATGCGACGCAAACACAGGCCGGTGCGGTGGCATGGCGCATGCGCTGTGGCGCGAACGACGCGGCGCGGCCGTCGCTGCGCAGTATCGTTGCGCAAGGAGCACAGCGCGGCCTTGCGACGCCTCGCGTCACGTCACGTCACGTCGCTACGTCCAGCCTCGGCGACTGTGAAGGAGCATGCTGAACTTCCGCACACTTTGTGATCGCAGCCTCTCACCGGGCTTTTTCCGTAAATAGAAAATCGAGTAGAGTGCCAGATGCGTAGTGGCCACTCTTCGTGATGTAACATTGGGCAGCCCTTCTGTCGATTACACTAAAGCTGGGCTCACAACCATCCGTCGCACCCGCCAGTCGCGCGTCCGTCAGTCGGTCATCCGTCTGTTTATTCGTCCGTCATTTGAAAGCGATTCACTACAATCCGTCGTCCGTCAATCCTCCTGTACGGCAAAATTTCAGTGTGACAACTTAACACGGTCATCTTTCCTTAGTTGGAGTTGGATGTATATTTTGGTCGGAAATACATTTTCAAGAGATAAGCATTTTGGGGAGATAATTTCTTTACGTGATAAGTTTATACTGAATTATTGTTTACATTTTAAATTCTCGAATATACCACCAAAGACAATATACACAGATCCACCGCCTTGCATTTTATTTCAAAGTGCGTATTCGAGTCTACGGGATGTTGCCTGCGATGCGATTGGTTGAATGAAGACCACGTGACCGCCGGACGGACAGGCGACCGACGGATGCGACGGATGGACATATGCGCAAGAAAATCGGTCTATCTTATATTTAGTGTACGCTCATTCTCGATTATACGTTGTGACAGACGAATGTTGCCATGCAGTTGTTAACTTGCGGCAAGGCTACACGCTGGAAGAAGGAAAGAAGGGGAAGTTAGATTAGATACAACTGAATTATTCCCCCCCCCCCTTTTTTTTGTCCTCCTCCACCTCATACAAAATTTGACTTTTTTCTAGACAATACTGAACCAGATTTAGTTCATACTGCAATATAGAATTTTGCACTTCACTTCTGAGAGAAAGTGAACTGGACAGGGGAGACTACCTTTTGATGACGGAACATGGACAGCTCACGAAATATCAATCTTTATCTTTCTCTGATATATGCGGTTTGCGGAATTTAATTCATTTTATTCCAAGTTGCATGTCTAAAGAGATGTTTCCGATTTCGGTTCTTCGATTTGGAGGAGTTTCCAACCTGGTATAACTTTACGGATTACTGTTCTTCTTTTGGTCAGGTTTGAAGTTGATAAACGCTGTTCACGATAAAATGAGCACTTTTGAAATCAACCTTAGAAAAAAGTTACTGCTCCCTACCTGCATGTATTTTAACAGGCGCACTAAGTGGCATGTGCCCAGTAAAGTTGGTAACGATGGCGGGAAATTAACGCCTAATAAAAGGTGTTAGGTGATCATTCATAATGACTCAAATTATTTCTTTCGCTGTCTGTTTTATTTTCTAATGCATCGAGGTGTAAAAATGAGCAGATTTGTGAAACTTTCCTATTCTAATAATTTCACAGTTTCACTTGACCGACGTATGAATCAAGTGATGAGGCCCATGGCAACGTTAATTTTAAATAAGGCGGAAGATTACACAACGTGCATACAAGTAGATCTTAAGCAGGGCTTTAAAAAGTGCTAATTTTACCGTGAACAGTCTATAACTGCTGTACCTATGTAAACTGGTGTCAGCATAGCCTCAAGCCGTGTTTCATTTGGCACTTTTTGTTAACAAAATGGTCACGTGACTCGTTTTGTCTTCAAAATCCACGACGTATTTTTGTAATTTGCGTTTTGTCAACTTTGAAGCTGACAAATGACAAAATACTAATTTCCAAACTGCCGCCATATTAGATTTTGCCTGATTGAAACCATAAAATTCACATAATGACAAGGTTATTGGAATAATGTGTACTGTATTCACAGTATTTGTTTCACAAAGCAAGTTGCTGAAATATTCTTGAAATAGTTATTTTCACATTACAAAATTATTGTTGAATAACAATTTCAAATCATATTGGTTTCATTTTGTTAATTTTTAATTTTAAAAAGCCCTCAAAAACTTTCGGGAATAATTACTGTTTATTTTAAGACGTGTACTTTTAATTTTGGAATAATGATAACATCAAAATGATAGCATTACCTATGGCGTGCGAGACATTTGAATGTCGTGATGTTTCGACTAAAAATTACCAAATGCTAAATACAAATTACGAACAACTAAATTCGAAACGAATTAGAACACGGCCTCAACCTCCTGGCAGCCTACCCTAGCTCTACCCCGTAATCTACAAATTTTGTTTGCTTTAATGTTTTAATTCCCCCCCCCCCCCCCCTGATTCTGCATCATTACAAACCCAACGCCGTGTCCGAATTGGCACATATGCCATGTCCGAAACGGCCAATTTGGGGATTTAGGGTTTAGGAATTTACGGTGGATGGTTTCGAACGGCTTGTAAGAGCGCTACATGTGACAAAGTTGGAAACTACAGGCTTGTGGAATTTCGACGTTATTTTGTTTCTCGCCCTATCAATACATAACTTTCTCCCAAGCATTTTACGTAACCCCGTTGTCTTGTGAATATCTGATCATATTTCTTTCTAGCCCATATCAACCTTCTCGTTATTTCTTCGCTCGCTGCAATTAACATTCCATTTCAAATAACAACCAAAGGGTTTTTTTTTTTCTTTTTGGCAATTTTTATACAACAAACGAACTTTATTTTAAAATAACTTCATGTAGGTCCCTGGTTTTCCATATTTTCACGTGCATGTATTGTGCAGCGTTTCAAGAACAGTAAATACCGGCGTTTCCACCACAACACGGGAAATAACAAGTAAATAAACAACAGCAGACGATTTTACGGACCTAATTGAGGATTTAATGTGCTACTTCACCTCAGTAAATTTCAACCCTAAGTCCCCTAATATTTAGGGCCTAAATTTGGGGCACGTGGTCGATTTAGTAACCTAAATTATGATCTCGCAGCCGTTTCGGACAAGGCTTTAGTTTACTAAAAGTTTACGTGACCCGAATTAGTGGACTAAAATGAAGACGTATTGGTATTTTAGTATTTAATTTAGTCTATACCGAAACTTACTAAAATACTAATCGCAACCCTCTTTGTAGTTTGTACAAGTGTTTATCGACAGCGTCCGAATTGAATGCTACTAAATACTAAAATATGTAACAAGTGGTCAGTTCGAACATGACCCCAAGAAATGCATAGATCAATAATTTAACACATTGCAGTCACGTTTCGTTGTTTTGAGATCTGTGGAAGATGACACCTTTATTTGCAAAGTAGTTCCCTATGTGAAACAAAAGATTTATTTTTATCCTAGTTTTACATTCAGATTTACTTTTAAATTCAAGTATTGTTTTTCTTTCGCGCTGCCTTTGTATTCGGACGGATGACAGAGTTGTTCAGACAGTGTTCTACTCACTGTTCTCCGCTTTGCGCTCTATGGTTTATGTTCGTGCTGGCATCTAGCGGCAAACGTAAAACTACGTGTAACTTCGCGCCGTGCAGACTGAAGTATTCACAATTCATGCGATCACCATTGCTTGATGATGGAATGGTTGAACCAAGAGCTACGTAATTTCATTTCGCATGCAAATAGCGTTAGTTATACTTAACGAGAATCTCTTCGTAGTAGACAAGATTCATTACGAACGTTTAAACGTGAGAATGATTTGAGCCCGTGACATAACAGGTACAAATATTTGGAATTTTTATGTACTGGATGGGTTCCTTTGATATTTCTCCGTAAGCGCAGATGCGAGTTTCGGTTACTAATGTTTCCCTAATTATTTCAGAGTTCAGTTTGCAGTCTTCTTAGGTAAAGGCTGGTTACGATTAAGTGAGCACTTTTGAAATAAACCTTAGAAAAAAGTCACTGTCCCTGCCTACGTATACATACTTTAACGGACACCCTGAGTGACATGCGCCCAGTACAGTTGGTAACGATAGAGCGAAAATAGTTCCATATCTTAACGTCGAATAAAAAGTGTTAGGTAACTATTTGTGCTAACTTAAATTGTTTCTATCGCTTTCTGTTTTTCTAATGCATCGAAGTGTAAAAATAACCAGATCAGTAAAATATTTACTTTTCTAATAATTTCACAGTTTAATTTGACCGGCGCATGAATAGTGTGATGAGGATCACGACAATGTTAATTTTACATAATGCGGAAGAATACACAACTTGTATACAAGTAGATATTAAGCAAGGCTTTCACAAGTGCTCATTTTACCGTGAGCAGCCTATATCCGCGTTAATCGTTTCGTTTTCTTAGAATGAGTGGATCAGTGTATACGATCACATGTTCAAGTTTATTAGATTTGTGTTCGTGCGCCCGAAAAAAAATTAAGAATAGTCAATTGAGAAGATTTCGTTTATTTTTAATTAAGATTCCTCTGAGGGAACCGATTACAAAAATGCGAAGGAAAGTACGTTACATGCCCTCCACTTGAGAATTGTGCGTGGCGGTGAAAGCGTATTTGATCCACTTACGAAGGTCGCCCCGACCCTCATTTCTCGACATGCCCACACCGAGCAAACGAACAGTTTTAGAAGTGTAGAGCTCCGCGGAATAACCATTTATATTACGACAGTGATGGTGCGCATTTTACAAAATAACGTTCTCACAAGTTCGTACTTCCTTAGTCACTTCGGTGCAAGTTTAGCTCTGTTCTATTTTGTCTCTAATAAACGAGTATACATCTAATTCTTTACACGAATTTCCAGGTATAGGCTATTCACGGTAAAGTGAGCACTTTTGAAAAACTTTGATTTGGAATAATAGTGTGTGTATGTGTGTGTGTGTGTAACTTCCGAGTGCTGTGGAATATACACACTGCGTTTATTCCTTACATGGCACAATTTATTCAAAGAAGTTATTAAAGTATAAAATATGGCTGAAAGTAAAAAGTAACTAGGGCTTCAAATGTGCTCACTTTACCGTGAACAGCCTATAACTACTAACACATTAAAACATCGTGTTACTCGCCATTAGTAGACTGCCTACGTTCTACAGAGAAATGTTTTCACTCGCATATTACAAGGACGTATAAAAAACTCATTTTGCAGAAAAGCGAGAGGTGGTGATTTTAATATAATATGTGACTATTAGCACTATTTGTTTGCTCAGAATTCTTAATTTAAAGGAATATAAATAAAAGGCGGGCTGAAATTCAGTATTATTATTACAGCCTATACATGACCAGGTTCATTAAAGGACGGATGCCTTAAGTGAATAAAAGAGATAAAATTAGGTTATCAACAAATAGTATACAGTCCTTTAATCTACATCTCCGCATCGCTAAAAGTGCACCACATATCAATCAGTCTTTTGTTAATTTCTCCCACAACCGTTCTGTCGTCTATATTGTTGACAGAAATAACAGCGCCCGTCCGGGAGCACCACGATACCGTCCCATGGACTAAAGATGAGGTAGACCGATCTCGCTGGCTGCGCACAACCAATCTCCGTGTCCCAACATTGAACTGCTTTTCTGCCTATACGTCTAGCAAAAATGGCGTGGTTTGGGTTTGAGGTTAGAACACTGTTTAGTAAACAAGTGCTTTTGAGATGTTTTTATACTTCCTCTGATCAATTTGTAATGCTTTTTGATTATATTCAAACTCGTAAAAGTATTTTATTAATATAATAGTACTTGCCATTTAAAAATTAAAATGTAAATAAACACGCTCATCACTGTTAACCATGTAACTTTGACAGTTGTGTAGGATTGGGGTAGGTGAATGTTGGGTATATGCGCAGAAGACAAATAAGCGGCTGCCTCATTTTTAGTCTATGTAACGTACAGCTGTCACTTCGGACTGGCACACAGCTCACTGTCTCTGCACTATTAACAACTGTCGTGGTTCATCGCATCGCCACGAACGACCGCTACTCATCGCAGTCTACGACCAACACTTCACGAAACTGTCGTCGGCAGGGCGAAGAACTGTGACTATATTTGCGCTAATCGTTTCTATGCAATTCTTTAACTGCGCACGTCCATAGATGGCACAATTCAACGTCGAGACGTTTATAAATAGCGGAACACAATCCCCTAACTTCCGCGTACAGTCGTCACCAGCGCTGTGTTCGAATTCGCCAGCAAACGACCCTACCCTTACCAGGCTTCGTCCGTGCTGTAGAGACGTGCATCAGGGCTGTGACGTCATGTTGTCGCTGTCCAGATTCGCGGTAAAGGCGCAGATGCACCTTAGAATGTCCGCTTCAGCCAGGGGAGGATATAGAAAATAACGGAGGCGGGAAGGGGGTGGACACGGGGGACATGACACCTCCTCAAACCCTTACATTGACATAAAACTACTCTAGAAATGCTTTAAAACTGAAAATAAACTATATCTGAATTGTTCAAAATACTAATTACTAAATAATGAGACAGTGTCCTCCTCCCATGCCACGAACCGAAAGTCTAGGCTAACAAAATGGAATAATGCCCCTCCCCCTCTTTTCTTTGACGTCCCTTTCAAATGCCGTACACAAGTTGTGTTTTTCATTTTCAATAGTCTATAACCATTTTCTAGCGTCTTCCTGCCATTTGCTGGACACTTTTGTTAGCGAACAAAAAAACTGCAAACTGGAAAAGAAGACCGACGTTCGAAATTATACCCACTTCGACATGAAGGTTTTGAAGGGAATGTGGGGAATTTGGGTACTGAAGGGATCAAGGGCAAGTGAACGAGGCTAGGGTACATGTCACTGAATCCGAACACTTCACAGGTGTGAGCTGTCAGTCAATTGGAGTGTCCCCCCTCCCCAAGTAGTATAAAAATGGCGGTTTTGGGACACCTAACATATGGTGAAGGGCCCTAGAACCTCAATTAGCATATTAAGGTGCTTTCGACATAGTCGCAGGTCAGGCCCACCCTTCACAGGATATGGCCGGCTTTGCGGAGCTCTTCCAAGATGTTCACTCTTTCGTTCATGTGAGACGTATTACCAGCTTGGTGGGATGCGACGAGGAGATGTAGACAGTCCACAAGCTCATTCACATCGTCCCAATACACATATTCCACCTGGCTACCACCATCAAGCTTCAGATCCAATCTGCTCACACCGATGTTCGGAAACAGATCTTCGATAATAGCAAATTTAGGGTGGGTCTCGTCCTTATATGCATGACTGCTGCCATCATTGCCCACCAAATATGTGTGTGTGAGCTGCAACAACTGCCGGTACTGCCGAAGCACAGTACGGGAATAATCCCCGGGCACACGTTTAAACAGTAGCTAGTAGAGACAGGGTGAGGCTTGCATGATGACATCCCCTACTTGGATAACAATGTTGGACAGGAAGAATACTTGTTTATCACCCAGGAACCACTTCTTCCACGTCTGTACACGGAATAAGTAGAATCGTTCAGAAAAGACATATACGGAGCGAGATAATAGCGAAGCACAATATAGCGTGCATTGGATCGCACCTTCTTGTATTTCAAAGATGCCAGGGTCACTTCATCTTCATCCGTGATCGCCTCCTCCTCTCCTGCAGTGTTGTGCTTCGATGTGAAGTGCAACTCAGCCTTCAGAGCAGGAAAATGTACACAGTATATATATCTCGTGGTGATGCTCGATCAACTTGGTAAGGCTCTCTTCCGCTTTGCCAATGCATCGTATGACAGCATCCCATACATGGTTGCAATGAGTCAACTTGTCTTCACCAACACATATGTCAGATAGCTTGAGAGCATGCAATGTACATCTTCCAATGCTACAAGGTGTACACTCAAAGTGTTGATGCATAATGTGAGCTTGGTGGCAATGTTGCCAATGATTCTGGTAGTCACTCCCGACATGACAGTTCCGATCCACGCATCCAGGGTGGCCACAGCTGTCTTCTGCTTACCCCTGACAGTACGACGACCGTCCAGCATCGCAGAGAGAGAGCAGAGTTGTGCCTCCACAGCGGAGAGCTTGGCTATAGGGACGGTGTTCGTGACCATGTCGGATATGTGCTCCATCTGTGTACTCAGAGCAGCCAGTTTGCTCAAATTGGTGCTTGCCAAGAGCATATGATCATTCAGACTAGCACTGAGGGCCTCCAGCACTCTGGTGTCAATATGGGAGCCCAGGTCATCCACCTCCTTCGCAACACCGGCAACTGTCCCGCCCAAACCACCAAGCATCGATGTTCGATTCCAGGAAGACCAGCTTCTTCGTGAATGTTGCAAGTGCACCCTCAGTATTGGAGGGTAGGCCATCGACCTGCACACCCACATCATGCAGTTTCGTCTTCATGGTTGCAATTCCCGATTCCAGACTGGTCAGCTGTGTAATCAAAGAAAGGGCCATGTAGATTTTCACAGTCAGGCTGGTAAGACCACTGGTGGTAAATTGAGCACCCACAACATCGAGTTTCTTCTCCAAAACTTCAAGCTGTCGGCCGAGGGTGGTAAGCATTTCCACATTGGTAGAAGTCAACGAGCGAATCTGGGCCTCCATCTTGGCAGACAGGGCATCCATGTTGGTCAATATCTGTCCTTCCATGACCCGGAGCGCATCGCTGGAGGCGAAATCGGTGAGAATGAACACAGACTTGACCAGCTCGACATGGTTAATATCCATACCCATGACCAGTACATTGGTAGTATAAATGTGGTCCTTCAGGGCGGTCATCTTCGCACCCAAGCGGGACAGTTTGCGCACATAGGCGGTCAATGTCTGTAAGCCAGTGGTCAGCATGTTGACAAGCTTCTCGCCCACACCACTAAGCTTTGGCTCCAAGGCCACGAGCCGAGATACATCGGACTTGAGCGAGCGAAGATGAGACTCTGTGGCGGAAAATGTGGTCCATAGAGGTTCCATATCCGTAGAAATAATTCTGCAGACATAGGACATGTTCGCATCATCGCCATTGTGCTTAGGTACCCCGACATGCTTGACTTTCTTCCCACCAAAACTACAGTCCCCATCATTAGTAGACATAATACAAATGTCCGGTGCACGCTTCAGGCTGCTATGGCCGAACTTGGGCATGGCATAGCTCATAGTTTACCAGTGCACGATAATGAACTGATCGAAGAATCGTCGAAACCGGCCATTATGAGGTGGAAAGTCCATGGCGATGACGATAAACTCATGCAGGTCATGCCAGCAACACGAGAACATATTTTTAAAACTATCGAAAGTCATATCAGTGTTCACATGATCGGAGTACACGTGACGGAGATTCAGGTCATCCATACTAAACAGAAGAAGGAAATTGGCATTATCACGCAGTAGTTGCTTTGTCATATAGGAGTATATCTGACAGAGGTAAATCACGTCCACAGCGACATGGCGACCCATGCTAAAGTACTGTTGCATCGTGTTCTGCTTCTCACACGTGACATCGTCGAATACAAACACAGAGTTAGGCCTAGTATCGCTCTGCAGCACATTGTCGCTAAACTGAAAATAATGAAGTCCATCCATGGACTGTAGAACTTGTGCCAGGCGAAGGTATTTCGGCTGTTGGAGCGACTTCGAGTAGAGATACACGTTCTCGAAGCAGAGACCATTTGGGTACTCCAGAAGGCTGAGGAGCGCACACATAATCTCGCAGTTGCTCGGACTGGCGGTAGAAGTTGCCCATGACGTGATTCCTGGGCAGTAGATTTGTCTTCAACGGTGATGATAACAGGGGAAGTGTTAGTCTGGGACACGATCTCCATCGTACTGAGACATGACCGCTAAACCACACATACTTATGATTGTGTAAAACGTATAAATGATGCACATGCCGACCGCATAGCATTAGTATGCAGTAATGTGTCGTGGGAGCAAGGCCAATAGGGGACACAGACTGGCAAATACGCTGATCAACAACCTTCAATTCGAAGCACATATTCCCAGCTACAAATTCTGTGGGCCTGGTACCCATCTAGCAAGGAGATTGAAACGAGGGGACATTCCAATCAACCCCATTGATGATGCATGTCGGGAGCACAACATTGCATATGCGACAAGTAGCAGGTTGGAGGATAGACACACAGCTAACAGGATCCTCGCAGACAAAGCCCGCATGGTAGGCATTTCGCCTGCATCTAAGCTCTGAAAACGACTGGCGCCTGGGTAGTGGCCAAAATCATGCGAGTGAAGGTGAAGTGGGAAATGGGCCTAGCATTCGAGAAGAAGAAGAAGACAATCATGTGGGATCTTGCAGTTTCTCCTACCAGCCATCGTACTACTCGGTAGTCTAATTGGAGGGGCCAGCAGGACAGTGAGAGCGGTTAACAGTGCTAAAGGAGAAAACAAACGACTCTCGGAAGTGATCAGGCATAATATGAAAATTAAAGCTCTCGCCCAGGGAGCAAAAAATGGTCAAGGTTTGTACGTCCACTCGTACAAGCAGGGGGGGCGGTGGAAGGAAGTAAAGGGCAGTGGCAGGACGATGACAAAGGAGGCGATCCTAGGAGCCCTGCCTGATGCACCTCTCACGAACATTGATATACACAAGTGCACTCAGAAACAGTGAATATCAAACTTCAAGGTCATCTTCATGCAGGACCGCCTACTGTACCACCCAGGGCGAGCGTTGAAATGAGTAATAAACCTAGATACCAGTCATGGGCCTGGGGCGCCCTGGATCACATATGTGAAGCAAGGACATGGGGTCGACTACTACGACAGCTACAGCAACCTAAGGGCCCCACCTGAACTGAAAATGTACATGAGAGGAGCTAGGATATATTACAACCACGGGGCCAAGCAGCGACCATGGGAATAGAACTGTTGACACCTATGTCTGAGATTCCTACTTAACATGGGACACATTGTATGTACCAATCAGTCATGTCTGTAATGCTGATCCTGTTGGGCAACAGCTCAAAACTGTGCGCCGCGCATTTCTCATAGCTGAAACTAAAGGGGCCGTGGAAAACCGCACTAATATACTTTCAAACGAACTTCTCTGTACCGAACACTGACGAACGCAACTGAATGTTTTTACATCAAGGATAATGGGAAGAGAGGCGAGGTGCACATACCCACCGGATCGTATAAGGTAGAGGATATTGAAGAGTACCTGAAGTGGGAACTGGGACAGGACGTCGTGGTGATACTGCGCCACAAAACCAACAAATTACACAGCGAAATGTCCAGTACCATCCACATAGACTTCACATGAAACGACATGCTCGCAGCTATGATGTTGGGATTCGAGAATGTGATGTACGACGCCAATAACGTGCACAAATCGACCCTGCCCATAAACATATTCCTTGTGAACGTGATATGAATAACCAGTAATTTAGTGACTGGCTCGTACCTTAATGGTCTGCCCAACCAAACACTGTACGAGTTCGTGGCGATGGTGCCTCCGGGGTTTAAACTGGTGGATGTGCCAAAGATGCCCATTTACATCCCAGTCGACATGGAGAAAGTACAGGAAGTGCTCGTGTCTATCATCGACCAGGACAGACATCAGATCAACTTCTGAGGCGAAGAAATAATGGTCTGCCTTCATCTATGCAAAGGTGGGGATGAACTTTAAGTGTGGGAAAGTAATACAAGTAGCTTACCGCACGAAACCGGACGTCAGTACAGGGCAAGCATCCAGCATGCTAATATAAAAAAAAAGTGAGGTTTCTGTGCAGATTGGGACTATCTGAGAAGCGGTATGGACAGAGAGATTCTAAACGTGACAGAGACAGCGGTTTCGAAGACTCGATCACCAAGGCGGAACTGCACTTGTACATGCCTTATCTGCCAGGCCAATACGCTCCCTCGTCTGAGATACGGATACCGGTCCAAAACCAAGATGTCTACACCGTATCCTGTAATTCCTATTTGCAGTTTTGGGGGACAATACTAAGGCATGTGGTGGGGACAGGGCCTGGACTTGCGACCAGCTACCCCAATAAACCGTCAGCACCACCATCAAAAAATCATTTGAGTCATATATACACAGAATGTATATATATGACACAAATAACATACCTGATAGTAGGGCAGGCAGATTATGTGGGATAGGTACCCTTAAAACACAGGAAACGATAAACAACCAGTATCAAATTGTAAATAAACATGAAACAACAACATTGGAAACACAACCAAGAAAGATGACAGCACAGAGTAAAGGGGGAACAGGTAGAGGCTAAAACTATGTACGAAGAAGTCATGCAGCTTTGGTATGGGCGAGCAGACCCTTCAGCGGTAAACAAACGATGCATGTAGTGACCTCTACATTCAAATCACTCCTGTTGGGATAAGTGCTGTGCCCCCCCCCCCTCCACAAGGAGGGTGAAAGAACATAGTTCCACGAATCAGAGACGACATATCCCCGGGTAGATATTGTGTGTGTGTGTGTGTGTGTGTGTGTGTGTGCAAAATGCAGATGAGTATAACCAAATAATTCGAGATGTAAAATATGAGAGTGGTTGTGAGTAACAATGAACAGTATGTGTAAATACTAAGCAGTAGATATATAAACAAATACATAGGAGCCATAGTGAGCAAATGTGAAATGGTACATGTATTGCATGTGCTAGTGCCATGTATTCAGCAAGGGATGTATGTGACATCCCATGCAGTAGGCGCCAACATGCTACTAGCACCATCTTCATGAAACAGCAGAGACACACATGATAGCATCATTATACAGCTACTATATGTCCTCGGGTGTGCCTCCACTTGCTAAACGTGCACCAAAACACTAGTTGTACACCTGCACAGGACTTGGGCTGCTCTTCGCATGTTCTCCAGTGCACAACCAGCCAGCATAAGTGACAGGACAGATCAGGCCCTCCATACATGCTCTCATATGCCGGAACCAAACCATAAAGTATACAGGATGTACTGAAGATGACTAACGTGTGATATACTTGGGGGAGAAGGATCTGTAGTGGGGGGAACCAGAGTGTGAGGAATAAGAACCGATCGTATGCCATAGCATACAACCGGTCAGCATGCCTGACCACCTGTAGTATGTTCTCCAACGTGCTGTAAATGCTCACAGTACAGACAAAATTGCACACACTGACGACACACTTGACAAGAACATTATATAACTCCTGTACATACTAGAGCATTCCATCCAGGCAAGCCAACACACCTGGTAGGATAGATAGGGCTTCTACATATTCTACAGTATGTTGGAACTTGAGCAGGAGAATGCCAGCATACCTGGCAGGGTTCCTATACAGCTCCTGCTGGAAGCTCCAGCATTCCGGGGCAAATCCACATACACCTAGGTAGTTCATTGCAGGAGAGGGGAGCTGAAGCACTTCAGCTTCTACTGTCCTGGGTCGAGGAACTGTCTCCTACTATGCATCCCAACCCAGTTGCCCTCCTGAGGGCAGACACATATATGATTATACGTGCCTATCCGGGCATGTGTGTGCCGAGATTTACCCAATGTAGCCATAGGGGATGGTGTGTATTCTGTCCTCCAAGATCTGATGCTTGTCGTCCATCCTCAACAGTGCGAGATTATTGCTGCATTTTGGGTATAGGTCAGGGTGGTGCGACCTAATGCTATGGACCTGCACACTCACGAGCTGGTGGTCCAGAATAATGCGCCTGAAGTCCTCGATGGTAATGACACGGTGGGCGACACGCTTCTGGATCCTCTTGGTCCGCTTCAGACCTTGTCCCTACATGCACAAGCATACAAATTGGCCCTCAGCCTGAAGAACTCTATCATGTTGTTCCCCCGCACTGATCCTTAAACTTGCCGATGACCTTCGCATTGGCATTGGAGTAGTAAGTATAAGTGGGAGGGTAGCCACTAAGGTCAAACTCGAATGTGAACGCCGGGTCTGAGGCCTGGTTGTGGTAGAAATCCCGGCATGATATGGCCATGATGAGGGAATCGGTATCCATGTATACCAACCCCACATTAGAGCCATACCATGCCGTCATTACATCATAATGGAAGTTGTACATTAGGGTCTTCAACAGGTTCAGTACAGCAAAGCCTCATACACTGGTTTGTCGAACAATATATTCTCATGGTCGAGCTTGACTAGTGACAGTGTTTCGCTGTATATTGTTCGACAAAGGAACACCGGGTTGGAAATGAGCTTCCTCGCCTGCACCTCATTGCAGAAGAGTTCCATCTACTGACTGTTGTGCTTTTTCTCCATCAGTTTGCCATACGTAGCATTGTTCATTAGCTTAAAGAAGTCCCGCTCGAAGGCGTTTGTGGCAGTCAGACGTTTTTATATATTCATTTCTAAGTACGGCTTCAGCCACACCTTCTGGCGGAACTTCAGGACACGGAGGACAGCCTTTAGCAATAGCCCATGAGCTAATGCCTGCTTGAAGGTGACATAGTGTAGGATGTATCACATCTTCCCCTCAAGCATGGTCATCAGCTTGGCACTTGCTGACAGGCAGGAATGGCAGGTCTCGATGGTCCTCATGTATGTATCCAATCGGACTGTCATCCGGCATGGACATCATGTCAATATATGTGCCAGTCCATTCGAAGCCTCAATATGGCAGGGGCAGGGATATCACCCATCCATACAAATTGTTGGCATTCACATACTGAAAGTATGTAGATGGCAGAGTGGTATCATACACGGCAGGCAAGTCATTGTTGTTTGCCACCATGTGATGTGTGATACACTGGGCCAGCCCTCCCTGGATACCAGCCTCGATAAACAGGCGGGTGTCGTATTCCACTAGGAGATCCAACTCCACATCTATCTTCCGCAACATCGCATCGAAGGAGAACGCCAGGGTGCTCACGTACCAGACACAGTCCAGACCATATGTTGACAGACAGAGTGCCCGGAATTTCTCTAAGATGTCGCAGAGCAGCAGCAAATCGGTTTTCAAGTACAGCTATGTGTACGCTGCCAGCGATGTGCAGCCGAAGGTTGCCCAGACCATTTGTACATGGTGGTACTCTTCCTCGCTGCTGGAGGTGCCAGTGAGCCTGTTGTCGAAGGCACCAATCCTCGGCAGCTGTGGCTCATCGAGTGTCCCCAACAACGTGAAATAATCATATTGCCTGGTAAACTGCCTACCGCAGCTCCCACACTCCAGGGACTCGGCATTGCAGAACTTGTAACGGTCCGCAGTGGATTGCTTGGGTTTCCCCGTGCACGTGACACAATGTCTGCCAAGGTTGTCTGCACGAGTATACAACTTCCCGCACCTATCGCAGATGAGTGGCTGTGTCTCCCTGAAAGAATTGGAGGCACAGTTCCTCTCGTGTCGAAGATCATTCTTGCAATCCATAAAAGTGTGATCACAAAAGCCCCACTGAAGGACCGGCCACCATATCGGAGCTGCGAGAGTAGGTGATGGGGGTGGCTGAGAGGGGACGCTGCAGTTGTTTCGATGGTGATGATGATGATAGTTGTGATGGTGGCGAGGAAACGAAGATGAACAAGCTGTTGTGAAGAAGCTATTTTATTGAAAGACAAACAGGTTAGTCAACAACAGGAGCCCTCTCTCCCTCTGCTTATTCCTTGGCTCGACTGGGGGGCTGTGTCATGGGTGGTGGAGCTCGGCTCAACACCACTGACAATGCAGTTATGCCAGGGGGAGATGAATCCCTATGGATCACAGTTTAGGCCCAAGGAGCCTGCAAGGGGAATGCGACAAAACCTTAAATCTAACATAAATAGTTGCATGTAAACATGCACTATAGTAGAGGTAAAACGAATGGACACTATTGGGAAAATTTATTCATCAGTAGGTGTGAGGGCATGAGTGCTATCATAGGTCATGGTGGACACAAAAGCATTGAATGGCCTCGGAAATATATATTTTTTTCATGTGGCAGTGGACAACCATGTAGCAGTGGGCAACTCGGGGTGCTCCACAGGCAAGCGTTCTGATAACTCCATATATCCCTACCCAACACCCAGGCACTGATAACAATCTGAAATCTCATTATAAAATAAATTGTGTGGTAAGGTTTTATCTCTGTGTAGTCACACGTACATTATGCTAGAGCAATCCGCCATAACAATATCCTGATGTAACACCTGGCTACTAGGTACTGACTGGAATGAAAAAAATATATATATATTTTAAATTTCGTGTGGCAGTGGGCAACTCGGGGTGCTGCTGCAAGCTCCACGCGAGAGCATTCCGATATCTCCCTATCCCCCGACCCAACTACCAGGCACCGATAAAAGCGAATATGCGAAAAGCATTGCGCTAGTAAAGCATGCATTTGAGCGCCTAGGATGAAGATGGAACAGTGGTAGAACGCAAGAGCAGGAGAAACGAGGTTGTCTTTGCCCCAAGAAAACCCTTCGGCCAACGGCACATGCCGAAAATTCGAGCGAGACCGCCGGGAATCGAACTCGGTTCGTCTTGTTGGGAGTGTTGTGTTAACGGAAACCTAAACCATCCCTTATTATATTTGTGCAAGTGTACCGACGGTTAAGGGCGAATGGCACATTGAAGGTAATACTGCGTTTTCTGCAGCATACAACTATATTTGCAATGCCGTATGTCCAAAGCAGCAGCTCATTTCATCATTGGTAGAGCCACGAGTATTTCGCGAATTGAGTTGGCAGCAAGCTAGACTGGACAGGCCTCTGTACACTCGAGACATTATTGTTTGCTTATTGGTGGCCGTGATTGAGCGAGGTCTCTGTACAGGACTGTTAAACACTCACTCACACTACTGCTTCCTGCTTATTACTGGCTCACAGTTGAACGGAGCGTGTCTAAACAACTGTCGTCCAATCACTACAGTAGAAGAAAAGAACAAATGTTTGGAGTCTACCTCGCCACCGAATGAATTCGCTAAATACTCGTGGCTCTAATCATTGGTATTAATACTGTCAAACACTTATCGATAAGTAATTATAGGCTGTTCGCGGTAAAATGAGCACTTTTGAAAGTCCTGCTTAAGATCTACTCGTATGATCGTTGTGTATTCTTCCGCCTTGTGTAAAATTAACGTTGCCATGGGCCTCACTACTTTATTCATACGCCGGTCAAGTGAAACTGTGGAATTATTTGAAAAGTGAACATTTAATACATCTTCTAATTTTTACACATTGGTGCATTAAAAAGAACAGGAAGCGAAATAAATAATTTAAATCGTCACAAATGGTTACCTAACACTTTTAATTCAACGTTAAGGCCAGGTTTCACCAAGCATGGGCATATAGGGAATCAAAGGCTAAATTCGGACAGAGATCTCTCAGTGGTTTTTGTGGTAGTATTTTCAAGTAAAGATTTTTCGTTAGATATTGAACTTATCTAGATTTGTAAATCTGACAGAAATCGCATGTGTGTCCATACACGTGGAGTAAATATTATACAAATTTCAATATCCAATTTAAAATATTAGCCTATTTTAAACTAGAAATATTTAAATAATACTTGCACGGCAGCATACTTTCCTTAGGAATTGGCAGTATGTATGCATCGCAGTACCCATATCAGAGGAAACATTGTGCATGCTGCCAACAGTATACCGACTACTGCAGAATCCAAAATGATGGTTTAACTTTGAGGCCCTACAGCTCTACAAGAGGCGAAATGTCACGTTAAAGTTTTTCATGCTGGTATTAGTGATCTCTTATGCTTCCATGTCACAGCATTTAATTAGACTAAGGAAGAACACATCAGTTATTTCCACCGCACAATTTTATGGCTGCAGATTTTCGTTCAGTTATCGAGACACTCTGCATTCTACCTTAAATGATTTCGAAACATTTGTAAAAATCCAGTTGTACATCTCCAGATTCTATGGTCGTGTTCAAATTTGTGTTTTGGTTATGCGATGAATTCCAACAATTGTTAGCAGTGCTACCAGTATTCTATTTTTAAACCACATTCTACATTTTCACTCATTTTCTTAGTTATACGGTTGTGGAAATAAAATTAGTTAAAGTAAACTCATTTTAAAATTACTATACGTGTATATTTACAAATCTTAACTTTCCGTTGAATTATTATCCTTGAAACGTTATGTGCATTTCCAGACATATTACCCAATTAACGCACATGAATTAAAATAAAATGAATAACAGACGAATTATACGTCAGTGATTCATAGTTAATATTTCTTCTTTCATGTTGGTTGTAATTTACTGTAACTTTTCATGAAAGCAGGATACTCTCGAGGTAAAAGGAGAAATACACAGTTGTCTCAAAGTACACCGATTTTCTAGAAGCGAAGTCTATTCACCAGACAATATTGTTTTCTTAACTTACATTTAATTGTTCGAAATTTTTTAGCATTGTTGTTTATAACACATTATATATATATATATATATCGTCAATAGATATTGTACGTAATAGTATATGCAGTAAGTAAGCTTCTGATTTTATGATGACTCGTCAGGATAATCCCATATGTATTCTTGTTTTTGTATTTTTGTTTTACTATGTAAAGCTTGCTGTACCTGAAGGACACTCAACAGCATGCAATTTAGTATAAAGGCTGTTTACGATAAAGTGGGCACTTTTGAAATCAACCTTAGAAAAACGTCACTGCTCCTGCATGCATACATTTTAACGGGCGAACTGAATAACGTGCGCCCATTAAAGTTGGCAATGATGGATGGAAAGTAGTTCCAATTCTTAACATGGAATAAAACGTGTTAGGTAACCATTTGTGATAACTTAAATTATTTCTCTCGCTTTCGGCTTTTTTAAAGCATCGAAGTGTAAAAATGACTAGGGTTGTAACAAATTTACTTTTTTTTAAATAATTACTCAGTTTCACCTGACCGTCGTACGAATAAAGTGATGAGGCCTATGGCAATGTTAATTTTCTATAAGGCGGAAGGATACACAACGTGCATAAAAGTATATTTTGAACAGGGCTTTCAAGAGTGCTCATTTTACCGTGAACACCCTATAGGCACAGGAAAGGCACTTACGAGACATTACATACTTGTTCGCAGGGCTCGGGTCCCCTCTGAAGTGAATGGCTGTAGGTGGTTGTGGCCTAATGTTCGTCAAGTCTTCGTTGAAGCATTAGTTTTCAAAACCCCTTAAGCAACATTTGCTAATAACTCGTGGAAAAAGTGGGGGAAGGACCACAGTAAAAGATCCAACAGAACTACTGTACCAGCACTTTCTAAGATGCCCGTCTCCCTTAAAACTTCTCGTATCAAATTTAGATTATAGCATAAGCTACATCTCTGCTTGGAACAGAGACTGTTCCAATATAACTATGTATTTCTGTGTTTATTGCGAAAATTAAGTGGCACCCATCATATGGGAGCAGGGGGGGTCGGGAGTACAAAAAAAAAAGACGTAGGAGTACGAAAAGAGGAAACAGATAACAAAGAGAATTAAAAAGCAAGGCTAAAAGAGAAATAATTAAAATAGAGAAGGGAGGAGAGTGAAAACGAAATAAACTGGAGAAATTTTCGTAACACTGAACACAGAAGAGGTATTTAATTATCTGAAATTCTCGATTTATTTTTTAAAGGTGGCTTTATTTAATTTCTCTGTTCACTTCACGGCAGTGATAACAAGTATTCAGACCGAATGCATGGCGAAACGCCCAAGGAGAATTAGCAAGATGATTGTGCGGTAGATGCCATCGCCTTATGCAGTACGAGGGCGAACGTATACGTATAAGCTGTTCACTGTAAAGTGAGCAATTTTGAAATACTAGTTACTTTTTCCTGTCAGTCATATTTTTACCCATTGACAACTTTTCGAAATAAATATTGCCGTGTAAGTAATAAACACGGTGTATACATTTATACATTTATTAACTATTATTCCAAATGAGAGGGCTTTCAAAAGTGCTCACTTCACCGTGAACAGCCTATACAGTGCTATACTCCATTCACGGTTACTTCGAACTTTTCTGAAGCCCTGCTAAAAAAATTCTACTTCCAGGATATTCCTCCACCTAATATAAACAAAGCTTAGGAATTTACACCAGATGGCAAACGCACCACATTCGTGCGAACTCAATGAAATTATATTTTGCATAAGAACTGTTTATTTCTAGGTATTACCAACATGCCTATTTTATCCCTGTCTTTATTCATACTAGTTATAAATGAAAATATTATAATTTATATATAACATAAAAGTAAAAAGTTCAATTTAACCAAACGTAAGGCACTTCTATATTAATACAAGTATGAAACGCTTGTGATACATGAGATATTTAAGAAACAACCAAAGACGTCGTACATGGGATGTTTTTTTTTCGAAACTTTGATTCAAAAAAGTGTACAGGAACCGCGAACAGACTATATACAATTGATTACTTAAACTCTTCTGGAAGCCACGGTTTTTAAAAAGTTTCTTAACTGAATTGTTTCTTAATTTTTATTTCTATGAATTGAGCAGTGCCCAGATAAACCTGGATAAACTTCCATCTGCAAATAGGCTATTCACGGTAAAGCGAGCACTTTTGAAAGCTCTCTCATTTGGAATAATACACAATAAATTTATTTTATTTTAGCCTTAGACGTCAACTTCCAAGTGCGGTGGAATATACACATTGTGTTTATTTCTTGTATTTAAATGCTTATTTAAAAAGGATAAAAAAATGGCTAAAAGTAAAAAGTATCTATGCCCTCAGAAGCTGTCACTTTATCGCGAACCACCTGTATCAGGCATACACAATACATATACTGTGTTCAATTTCGGTGCAATGTGCCTTTGATCACTTACCCTTGATCCCTTTACGTTTCACGAACCCTTGTTCCCTTCATGATATTCATTCCGTAGTTAATTCAGACGCCTGTGTTCGTTTCCACCTCGAATTTTATTGTGTCGAATTTGGCTCTATGCGAGTTTTATTCGTCTTTGTGAAGTTTGCAAGTGTTTTCTGCGGCCGTGCAGAGTTGTTAAAACAAAACAAACACAAACAAATGAAGCATTTCAAACGATTGCGAATCGAAAATTCTGGGGCTCGAGAAGGGCAAGTTGCTCGAGCCGGTTGCTAAAGGGAACATTCTAGGGCGCATAATGTGCCCTTGCTGCGAATTCAGACAGCGGCAATGTGACGTCACATCCGGGGTGCACTTTTCAAGGCCACGAAGCCAGATAAGGGCCCTCAGCTGGCTAATTCGAACACAGCCATAGTCAGTACTCTGAAGGTCCCAGCTCGCCGACCCTGGAAGCAGTGTAGGTGTCTCGCTGCTGAAGGCGCCATCTGGACAGCAGATGTGTGGTATCTGCTGTGAAAGAATCGTTCGCGCTAGTGCATAGCGAGGTTTCAGTAACACAGTATACTTTAGTGCACTAAAGTCGTCTGGTATTTTTCTTCTATTTCCGTATGTTTTAAGACAGCGAGGAATGTAGAATGTCGCCTCCAAAAAAGAACAAACGTATTCACATTGAAGGATGTGAGGTAATAAATCATGTAATCGAAGAATGTGTTAAGAAGCTAATAACATTTTTTTTTGCATAATAAGCGACTCGCGGTGCATCATTTTATACCGGTGTCAGTGAAACAACCACAACATCAATACGTAAGGAAAACAAAAGAAGCAATGAATCGAACCCAAACAAACCATTACCCACTCCGGGGAATAAATGTCTAATCAGACCTCAGCAGACTCCAGTTTTGTTGATGACTATGATCGATGTGTAATTCGAAACACTAATCATAATTTTAACATACACAAAAAAAAGTGCCGACAATCGCGAATTTCTTAACATTCGTAAAAAGTAAAATAAGTTTTCCATGGGGAAGAAAATCACTCAACAGGTTATTAAAAAGCACGGCGAAAGTGCCAAGCCAAACGTAGAATACGTGTAAAGAGAGCGAATATTGTGACGTGGCGACTAAGATACTTCCGTCACTTCCGTGTTATTGGCGGCGAATTAGTTTTCGTAGATAAAAGCTGGATTGATAGCAACTTAACTTTTTCAGTGTTGACAACATTACAAATAATTTGGGGTAGAATATCTGTAAACAGTGGTGCGGGTAAAAGACTCATTGTAGTACATGCAGGCAACAGGAAAGGGTCTGTTCCTAATACGCAGCTAGTGCACATTGCCGGATCTCTTAATGGTGACTATCACTGTCAAAGGAAACTATGCAAATTTTGAAAAGTGGGTGGTTCAAAAATTGCTTCCAAATATGCCAAAAAAATCCGTTTTAGTAAGGGACAATACATTGTACCACTCCATGCAAGGAATAAACCACCTACAAAATATTCTTCGAAGCGCGATATATCCTGGCTACAGAATAAAAGCGTGCCATGTGTTGAATCTACGCCCGAAGTTCACTTGTATAAAATTGTTTAAATGAAGAAACCAAGGCATAAATCATTTAAGAGTGACGCAGAACTAGCGGCCCACGGTCTCGCGACCTGAACACGATTGAGCTCGCATGGGCGAAAATGAACAGATTATTTAGAGAAAGGAATGTAACTGGTGACTTGTCACTTAAAATGCTTACTTTACAGGACTGTGAACACTACAGCAAACATGTATGAAAAATAGAACATTATTGTCAAGACAGACAGCATTATTCCGGACATAGTGGACGATATGATTATCAATTTAGGAGGAGGCAGCAGTGATAGTGACAGTGATAACAAGAGTTCATAAGCTGATAGCATGGCTTCTGCATGCGAGGAGTCTAGGTCAGAAGAAGGCTTGGCTCAGCCACTTTGAAATGGCGAGTGAATGTTTTTGGTTTGAAGAGTATTCTGTTACAACGCCGTTAGCTCACCTGTTGTCTTCTGTGCAAAGAAATAGGGGGGCGCGTGGGGCGACGCCCCCAGCATTCCTGCCAGGGTCCCGTATCTCTTTGCTGCTAGGGTACCGACCCAGTCTTAACTGTATTAAGAATCAATGTAAATGTTTACACTAAGTTTTTTAATTTAAATGTGTTCAATAACGATGGTAATATCAAGCCGTACTTAAAAAAATTAAAGAACCAACTTTCGACTAAAGCCTTCTGCACAAAACATATACTTAGAGGAAACACGAAATAAAAATTTGTAAAAATTTTCAAGAGTTAACATTTCTAGTAGGCATTCATTTTTTCCCCACACCGAACATTTCTTTTCTTGATTACACGTTGTAAGCAGTTGTATACTATTTAAGTAATATAATAATATGGACCTACCTCTTTTTTACGGTTTAACGTTCCAGTCGGATTTACTTAACTAATTCCAGTTGCGTTTCAGACTAGTATAGTCTTATGGTATAATTTTTTGGGGTAATTCCACTGACAGTAAAAAAAAGTGTTTTGTATGCAAAAGAAAGCTGTAAGAATAATTAATGGCAAAAGAAAGTCAGACTCATGTAGACGTATTTTCAAGAGCTCAGAGATTTTAACAACTGTGTGTCAGTACATGTTTTCAGTACTTATATTCGTGTCCAAAAACAGTATTTTTTTTTCTTCAGAAAAACTAGTCCTTTCATAAGCATCATACCAGAATAAGAAAACACACGTGGATTCAGTTGACTTAAAACTAGTCAAGAAAGGACCATGCTACCTTGGTAGCAAACTTTTCAATAAATTAGCACAAGTCCTTCAAGAAGTTTGCTTCTCTAACCAAAAACTCTTTTAAAAAAAAACTGAAAGAATTCTTAAATGAATGTTCATTTTATAGCGTAGATGAATATCTAAACTACAAAAATTAATAAATTACTGTATGTATAACATTTCACTGCATGCATTTCTTGTTCCAGTTTTTCTCGTTCCTTTTTTTTTCTGTTTCAGTAAAACAATGACACCCTATAGCATGTTGGAAGAAGATAAGTCACATTATGAAGAAAGATAAGACGTGTGTACGTGCAATCTGACATATATATATATATGTGTGTGTGTGTGTGTTTTTTTTTACTATGTTCAGTGTATAAACTTTATGTACTGTAATTTGACTTGTCCAATATCTTTTTGCAGCTATGTATTGAAAAAAGATCTTACGGACGCAATGAAACTAACTAACAAACTGAGCTGTGTGTCTATCGAAATATCAGTGGCGAATGAGACGTTATTCTTAAAAAGGGTAGCTAACATTGTATGCTCGAAGGATGGATGAAGGATAGGGGGTGTCTGTAAAGGTTGTTGACCCATCCACTATGATCGGAAGCATTAACCACAAGTCCATGTAGCTAACTTACAAATTAATTTAGGTAAAGGCTGTTCACGATAAAGTGAGCACTTGTGAAATCACCCTTCGAAAAAGCCACTGCTCCTATACCAGCATATATTTTAACGGGCACACTGAGTGACATGTGTCCAGTAAAGCTGGCAACGATGGAGGGAAAGTAGTTCCATACCTTAACTTCGAATAAAATATGTTACAGTAATCGATACATGAAATTATTTCTTTCGCCTTCTGTACTCTTTAATGCGCGTAAATGTAATAATAAGCTAATTTTGAAAATTGTAACTTTTCTAATTATTTTTAAATTTTACTCGACCGACGCATGAATTAAGTGATGAGATTCATGACAATGTTAATTTTTCATAAGGTGGAAGAATACCCAACGTGGCTACAAGTAGATCTTAAGCAGGGCTTTCAAGAGTGCTCAGTTTATCGTGAACAGCCTATAGGGTAGTGTAATAAGTGCATTTATTATCACACGAAGAGTTGATACAGGTTTCAAGTCAGCCTTTGCTTCTCCGACAGAGTGAGGTGGCGCAGTAGTAAAACATTGGACTCGCAGCAGGACTCTGACCGCATACAGTAGACAAGCAACTACACTGAGGCGAAATGGAGTGGCTTCTCCTTTGATGTGGACAACCAATTTGCTGATTGGCCGCGCCAGGCTCTGGAAACATACCTCGTGTCTGATTGGCTACTGCACGCTGCATGAGATTGGCTACCAAGCGCTGATTGGCGAACAGCATTCCTAAATGCTGCTGGTATGTGACGCCATTTTGCCAGCGCATGCAGCTTGAGTCCACTATACTAGCGGCTGTTTCACCCCTGTAGTCTGGCCGTCCGCAATCTCGGTTACCTGTTGTTCACTCCGGGCGAATGTCGGAATTGATTGAAGATTGAAGAGATTTGGGAGGCTCTTAACAGCGAGGTCTTGAGAGCCGATGAGGGTGATTTAAGTGCATATGGATCGGCGCCGGAATGAAAGGGCCGGCCTACCAACGGCATCGTCCGATACGAATCCCACTTGTGAAAATCAGGTGACTCGGCCGGGGATTGAACCCGGTTCGCCTTGGTGGGAGGCGAGCATGCTAATCGCTCAGCCACCGTGGCCTCCGAATGTCGGAATGGTTCCTTTAAATATGCCCTCATAGATTCCTCCCCCGTTCTCGCTTGTCCGTGCAGAAGTCGTCGTATTCTAATCACCACTCTACTCTCCTGACGAGACGTTCATAAGCTTCACCTCATTACGCCCCTGCTATATAGTTTACGGTACTTTACATTCCGGTCTGAAGATAAAAGCCAAAATCCGTGTTGTGTGTATGCGGAATGAGTCTGAAATATCTCGATAAACTCCGCCCGCGTATTCCTTATGGAAAAATAAGCCGAAAACATAGATACGACGTATGATCGTAAATGATTCTTGAGGTTAGTATACGCTCTCGAAGATGGAGATGAATTATATGTTTACTGTGAAGATTATAAAAAACGTATTAGAAATGGAACTCAAACATCCACGAATACCTGCAACCACTGCAAAGCCAGTGGCTACCATAATTTTATCTCATAGAGAAAATAAGGGCTGCAAACCATTTCCACATTAAAGTCTGTGATGCCGAAGGTTAATTGATTTTCCAATGACGAATTACTCCATTCACGTTTACTTCCTACTTTTTTGAAGCCCTGCTGAATTTCTTCTTCCAGGATATTCCTTTCTTACTAGTCATTACCAACACATATATTATGTCCCTGTCTTTATTCATATTAGTTGTAAAAGAAAAATATATTATATATAGATAATATACAACTAAAAGTTCAATTTAATCAAAAAATAAGGTACTTTTATGTTAATAAAAGTATAAGACTTTTTGATAAAATACATATTTAAGGAACAATCAAACAAGTCATATATAGATTTTTTTGCAAAGGCTTGATAAAAAAAAGAGCGAAGAAACTGCTTATAGACTACAAACATGTTTAAAGTAACGAAAACTGTCGTCTTGTGTTATCGCTCTAAACTCCACAGTTTTCGAGGAATTTCTGCTTAAAAACCACAGTAATTGTCTTGTCACGCCTGCCAGGAGGGCAACCAGACATGCAGCCGTCTCTTACCTGGACGTACCCCACCAGCCATGCTAACTTGGTCAGTGTATGTTTCATTGTCTGAACGCACACATGCTAACACGCCAGGGACGTGACAATGTTCTGCCTGCGCCAAGAAATGGGTTGTGATCATCGAACACATTCTTATCCCAATATTCTAACAATTTGTTTATTAAGAATATAACCTCCTTTTGTATAACACAATCTACACCTGTTCAATTGATTTGGAGATCATCAGCGTGTGCTATTACGATGCTACACTCGATCACACTATGTGTGATGAGTAGAGCCCCAAGTATTTCGCTGATTGATGTGTCAACAGGCTAGGCTCTACAGTACTCTATACACTCGAGACACTATGTCTGCTTATTGGTTGCTGCGATCAAGTGAGATCTTCGTACATGACTGTTCACAGCTCACTCACACTACTACTCCCTGTTTATTACTGGCTCACAGTGAAACGGGGTGTGTACAAACAACTGCTGTCCAATCACAGTAGCAGGAGTTTGAAGTCTACCTCGTCACAGAAGGAATTTGCGAAATACTCGGTGCTCTAGTGGAGTGTTGCTTTCTCACCATGTTCAGTAACGCAATGGTTTTGACATTTGTACATGGATTTCTCGAAAGCGGTGGGGCTTAGAGTGGTAACACATGATAACCTTTCCGGTTAAATGCAACGTGCTCATTTATAATCCGTCATTCGAAAACCAATTAACCTTCGGAATCACGGAATTTTATGCGACAACGGGTTATAAACCCTTATTTTCTTTGACAAAATGTTATGGCAACGATTGGTTTTGCAGCGGTTGTTGATATTCGTGAAACTACGCCTTATTCTTAATGTCATTGTTCCATTCCAAATACTTTTTTTGTTAATGTTTACAATAAACGTATGTTATAGCTCCACATTCAAGGGTGCATACCAGTAGTAGGAGCGTGGGCATTCTAATTCACTTTTGATTAATCGGATTATCAATTTGATATCAAATTTATTGATCGGAATAATCCTTGATCTGATCTTAATCCGAACAAAAAATGTTTTATTCTGCAAATTGATAATCCACTAAATTTTGTTTGATAAATTCAATTAAATTAATTGATCAGTCAATCAACTTTCTTTCATTCTTAAATTTTGTGTGAATTGATAAGTGTATAGTTTGTTGCAAGAGTGTGCTAAGGGTCTTTTATTTTTTTTATTTTGGGTGGGAGTGTCATGGTAGGTCATCACCCTCGGAGTTTTGGCGTTGCACTGAGGTGTGATGTGTTGGGGAATGGGTATGTATTGTGTAGTTTGATATAAGGGTCCATTACATTAATTTTTGTGGGGAGCAGCATGGTAGATCCTCACCCTTGTACATCTGGAGGTGTACTAAGGGGAAAAGCAGGACATAGGAGTTCCTTCCCATTTACCGTCTGGCAGGTGACTGAGGGATGAGACACGTGCAGTGATATATGATTATAGACTGTGGTTATGGGGAAGTATTTTATTGAATAATATTCTGAAATCTACAACGTCCGTTTACTAATCCGTCCTGTATGGTAGGAATATAATTTATGACAAACAAGAGAGACTCGCACGTGACTCGTCGACAAACAGAAGATATTAAGTGTCGGAAATGAAAATAACGAAAGAATACGATTTACGCCCAAATACACGACTACAGTTTAGTAATCCAATTAAAACGAATGCAACTACACGACTGTCATAAAAGGAAGTGGCTTATTGAATCACTTCAAAAATCGATTAAAAAAGATGTTTACAATGCATGTCCTAGATGATACAATGGACTTATAAAAATATGAATAACTGTTTCCCTAAAAACCAATTACACGAATCAAACCAATTACTCGCACATGACTCGTCGACAAACAGAAGATAGATATTAAGTGTCGGAAATGAAAATAAAGAAAAGAATATGATTCATGTGACTATCGCAAAAGGAAATGACTTATTGAATGACTTTAAAAATCGATAAAAATTATGTTTACAAAACATGTACTAGATGAAACAATGCACCTTAGAAAAATATGAACTACTATTTCCCTAAAAATTACAGAACCTATTTCCACATGAATGAACGATCCAGCTACCTTGGTGTCATAAAGAAATCAAGTTATGAGTTATGTGTAAAAAAAAGCAAATAACTATTTCCTTACAAATAAATTACACAAATCAAATGCTAAGGAATCACAAACAAATTACAGATACTATTTCCACGTCAATTCAACAAATTCAATACGACGAATTCAAAACACAACTATTTAAATATACAATGGAAGCTAATCACAATAGTATACTAGACACATACACACCTCTCCCTCGTCACCTCTCATTTCTAAATCGTTAAATGTTTTCAGGTTTCCGAAGTTTGTATAAGTATGTGTTATTCCAGAGCAAGCATCAGACATCCTCGTGTTGACTCACATCCATAGTAATTTTTGTATGTTAAAAGTTTTTTTTTAAGTAAATGCATGCATTTTTATAGAGTGATTATAATAATTTATTTTCTTCCATGATATTTTAGTTTGTTACAAGACTAAGTCGAGCAGCAGTATTCTTTACCCGTGCTGTGCGGACAAGGGTTTGTATACCTGAGTGGCCAACTGTATTTCTTTCAGACCACTTTTGCCTTCCGGCAAGCTTACCCTTTCCAGTAACAAAAGTGCAGATTGTATTACCAAAGTGTTCCAAGTTGAGCTGGGCCAATGGAGTTTTCTCGAGTTTTTCAAACTCCCTTTTCATATTCATTCCCATGATTTTCTTGAGCAATTATATTTCCTATGTCCTTCAATTTTCAAAGCTCTTAGATATTAGTTGGTTCCTCAAATTGTGTAAGTAATGTTAGTGTTGTGTAAAAAATAAATAATCAAGTAATATATGACAAATTACATCTCCAGTCATTCACAAATACTTAATATTCAGATACACTTAATCTCCATTTATACACAAAATATTAAACTGTGACATAAGGAATTAAAACTATTAAATAATGAGACATTATTCCTTTCAAGGTAAAGATATTTTTATTTATTTATTTCAAAAACATCCTTAAAACTATATTTACAAACATTCTTACTCGTATAAACAAAAATTCCAAATATTCATAAAATCAATTTAAAAAAGACAAAGACTTTATACGAACATTCGTACAACATTAAAACAAATTTCATATTTTACAAAATCACACTTTCATTACAAACACATACTTTATAACATTATTCTTTCACATTTATATACTAAAACATTTATGTGCAACATCATTAAAACAAACTTCATATCTTACCAAAACACTTACTTTAGAACATTATTCTTTCATTGAGTTTTGAAAATCATACTAAATCATACAAAAATATTTACAGAACACACCAAATTTATCCAAATACTCATAAGCACTTATTTCCAACAACAAATATATACAAAACAGGCAGATCATTTAAAAAATAAATAACAAACATTTACCAAAGCAATCTTCTTACAATCATTTCTTAAAATCAAGTTCATATTTACTTAAAAACAAAGTCTTCTTACAACAAAAATGCTCTTCTTCTTTACATAATATATACAAGAGCATTCTTTTACTTTAGTAAAAAATATGTACAGAAAAAACACTATTATTATACAGATATTTACATAACAAGACAAGATATATATATTGAACAACACACTGTAGGGCGTTCATAATAATGCACAGAGTGGGGAATTCATATGTCACGTCCAGTTAAAGATTGTCAAGCACCTACACACACCAACGATGGTCTATAACACACACGTAGATTTCAAATAACATGTCATGCTGTTAAGAGAACCACAAGGGGTAATGTAGATCATTTATTGCTTGAATAGTGACAAGGGATATTGGAACAAAGACATGTTCGATGCAGTTATGAAGATAGTTGTTAACATGGTCTGCAGTTAGGCAAGCAGGTAGGAATGTCCTCTCAAGTGGAGAGGGGGACATAGATTCGATGCTTATCCAGAAGATGCTGCAGGCAGCTGTTGTAGGGGTTGCGACAGCTGTAGATGTTGCAGACTGCTGTCTGCATCTTAAGTAAAGTTTAACCGAATTTAACACAAATTTACGTAATTAAAAGGGTTTTTTTCACGACCAGACACATTTTTAAGATTTTGCGTGCACATTTTGGAATTTATTGTGGAATATGCATATTTATTTGGTTTTAAGCTATTAGATTTAATTTGAATTATGTTGTTAATTACTGATTTAGTATACAAAAGAGCTTTTTAACCCAGAATGTAATGTAGTTTTGCTACAATTCATCACATTTGTATACTTTTTATGTACATGAATGAATTTCTGTTTGAACATAATTTAATTATTTATTTTTAATTACTTATCAAACATTATGTGAGTCATTCCGTATTCCTTGATGTAATTTTATTTGATATCTAATATGTTTAATTGTTTTAAAGTTACTGACTTACAAACTAGGTTATAATCATACATGCTTTACCTGGGATTCGAACCCAGAACCTCCAAACTGTAGAATAATCCAAATACACTTTGGAGGTCGGCGAAAAAATGAACAATTATTTGTGTAAATGTGTTATGTTGGAAAATACCATTGTAAAATAATAGTATGTTTTCTGGATACAGTTTCAACTATCTTTAGTTGTTTTTAACCAGTATTTTTTCCTCCAGCTTAAGTCTCTTCATTACAACACTTGTTTATTTTTGCAATACAATTAGTGACATTTATTTTATTTATCAATATTATTCTTTTCTTAGGAAGGTAAATACACTTCACAGTTTTTTAAAGGAGGGAGGTTAAATAAACATACAAATGAATATATTTTAAAACATATTTTTAATAACAAACTGTTTGAAAACTATATATACCACTTAACGACTAAGAACAGGTTGTTCCACAAATTTGAAAATCATTTTTAACACAAGTTTTTTTCAAAATCCACAGAAGTAAGTACAGGAGGATACAAATCATAGCACCAGTATGTATAGGCTGTTACATAGATACAAAATAATTCTTTTACTACAGGTTGTTTAAAAATATATACCACATTTTCAAGAAACAAACATAGATACCAAATCATACCACCAGTAAGTATAGGATGTTACATAGATAAAAATTACTTTTTTCTACTACAGTTAGTTTCAAAATATACATTAAAAAAAGCATTTCTACTACAGGATGTTTTTAAAAAAACACCATTTAGCAAGTATAGGTGGTTTCACAAATATTTTGCAGACAAGTTATAAGCTATTAACAACTTCTGTAAACAATGTTTTCATACACTTTCATAATATTGGATCTAAGTCCTCTTCTTGAACTCTGCTTTCAAGAAGGGAGCATTTCTTACACCCTGGTTTGAGGAATCTTTACATTTGGGGGAATGTAAAATGACACTTTCAACTAGGTCGACACAGCTTCAATGCTAGAGGGAAGAGGTATTGCTGCAGTTATGTAGAACACCAGATATTTAGTATTATTGTTCCATTAAATAAGTTCATGACTTTTTGTCTCCTAGTGGAAAATAAATCACTTTAAAATGAGTCACACTGACAGTAATCTCACAGAGAAGACCATTACACCCTAAACTATATATGTTAGACTTTCCTGGTATGACACAGACATAATGGTTTCCTGAATGAAAATGCATGTTACTCATATGCAATCCAATACTCGACTGAGAACAAATATTAAAGAACAATGTATGTATATTGAAAATCATCCTCTATCTTTTAAAGTTAAACAGTGATTGTGGATAAAACGTTTATTTTTTGCTAGTTTTATTGCTCGGTGTACGTAACACCTTTATGAAATACAGCCAGTGTGCAAAGTATAACAAAACTCATTATAATCATGTACAAATGTATTAATATATTTATCACATTCTTCAAAATACTCAAATTACATTGAATTATTTATATTATAAATAACATGTTTCAAACTATGTTCTTCCTCACAAAATATTGTTACGATATTCTCAGTATGATTTCTCTCTACTCTGTACAGTCTGCACTGATTTACAACACATTTCGAACTGTTACAGTTAGTTAACCTACATTCAAAACTATATGGCTTATTATGTGCTACAGACATCCAGGCCAGTACACTTAAAACAAATATCTTACTCACACATTTCCTTAAAAGCAACATGTGAATATGGCAAGCCATAAGTTACAGATTTCGAACCATTTTCGACAAACGAGTATTTGGCATTTGAATTAGACACTTCATGCTCATTTATGTTACACATTGGTGGGAAAACTAGACTTCCTTGTTCTAAAATAAAGTTGTCTATGTCTCCATTGCAGGTTTTCTTCCAGTGGATGGTAATTCCCTGCTGAGGTCTGGTTAGTTGGTCGGCAATTACTCCATTACCTCGTTCTTCTTCCACCTCTCTGATAAGACTGGCTATCAGGTCTTCTATTGTAGACAGTAGTTCACTTTCAGGGTGGAGATATCTCACAGCACAATTGTTGTATGCTATGCCTTCACCAAAGCAAGTGCCGAGACTGTTATCGAAAGTGTAGCACCAATGTCCTATATTGTTGCATACTTCAACATGTAAGTTACCACCAAATGGCTTAAAGAAAATTCTTGCTTATCCTATTTGCAGGACCTCGTATACATTTGTAGGCTTGAAGATGCTAACCTTGACTGGCAATGTATTCAGTTATTCGTCCCTTTATATAGCTGTTGTGATGTCCCTGTTTCTCATTTTAATATTCTTGCTTTGAAACACTATGCATTACCACATGCAACAGGAAGTAGTTAATTGTTGGTTTCCTATGTACGTAAAATTTTCCTTGTCGTTACTTTGTTTGCTCCATACTGTAGGAATAGAACAACAACATCATTCCTTCTGCATCATGTATTCTATTTTCTTGCATGACGTACATTTCGTGATGTGTCCAGCTTGAGCTTCAAATGCTGGTTCGTTCTCACTGCAAGTCGACTTACTGTCAGTACGCCTATTATACAAAAGACAAAATCTTCGCCAAAAACAAACGTTGAGAACTCTTAAAGTATATTCAGGACTGATTAACAAGAAACATCAATGTTCTTCTCCATTAGACATCTGAATCTCTAGTGGACTATCTTCTTCCAGTAGAAACCACACTTTCCTATACCCTGGAGTATTATGTGCATAGTGAAGTTATGAGTAGAACCTCTCCATTGTAACTAGCATTCCAGGTTATGGTTCTTTCTTTATGTAGTTAGCTAAATTAGATTAAATTAGATTTTCTTGTGCTATGTGAACATATATGTCATTTGACGACATCATGGTTATGTCAAACTTACTGCCAAAAGCATTTCTCTGCCATACTTCACATTCCCACATTCCACAAGGCGACATTTGAAGGCGACTACTTCCTTTCATTTTCATGATGTGTTCCTTGTTATTACATGTTTCTTAACAAACTGTGGGGCGTTCATAAAACTCTCTACTTAATTTATATTATATTTTTTGAGTCCTGATTCCTTGGTTATTTCTTCACTAACAGTTTTTAAACATAGATCCCTAGAAGAACAGAGCACTTTGCTGTCAGGTCATGTGTTAAAAACAGAGCAGCAATCTTGCCCATAACACAATACTCATTTTTAATATATATTTCCTGCAAGAATTTGTGAAAAGTTCCAGTGCTCATGTCCATTGCACATCTGTAATTGGAAGAATATGTTGTCTTTAGAGTTGAACCACACTCTCTTGTATCTGCACACCACACTCTTGTATGCCTGTTCTGAGTTGAATGTCTCCATTTCAAAGTCTTATGCAGGTATGAACCTGTAACGAACCATTTGTAATTATTACTATCTTTACATGTAGGTAGGGTGCTGATACATGCACACTCTTAAAGCTTCACTTTAGCAATATGGACAATTTTTTTCACCAGAGTGATTAGTGTTATAGCATTTTACTATCGAATTAATGCTTGAACAGTCATAATATCTGCTAATGTTTATGACTTCTGCATTAGTCAAACTTTTTAAAATTTCCTTATGTGTTTTTCCCAACACATAAATGGGATAGTCTTCGAGGAGCGCATCGTTCACGTACTGGAAATGGTCTTTGTAAGCTATATCACCAGAGTCCCATTTTAAATTATGGACTGCGTAAGTCTGATGCACAAACATAATTTTAACTTCCGGATTTAAACCAAACCAAGGCATGGGAGATTTGTAACTTAATACTTTACTATTATTATCATCAGTTGAATATGAAATGGCAAGTTCTTTAATTACAAAAGCCTTGTCTTGATGATTTTCAAATCCTTGGGCATAGCACATCATTATTGTGTTATTTCTTTCTCACTATAAAGTTCAAGTTATATTGCATGTACAGAAAGTCTCTAAACCTTTTACAAGACCCCGGTAGTCGCCTCGGAATCCACTTCGTCAACTCTGGAGTCTGACCTCACTACATTGGGAATGATCCTAGCTTATATTAGCTGTTCCAACCTTCGCGACATGAAATCCCTTTATATGTTGTTGATTGACATTGTTAACAAAAGCGGGCATGCCGTATGGGCAATCATCATACGGAATATACAAAACAATATCCTGGTCTTCTCTTACATGTTCCAGAAGGAATGGATAGACTGATTTTATTTCATGGGATGCAAAAGTGATAATAAACTCTTTAAGTAACACCCACAATTGCGAACAGTCTAAACTCAACAACGTTTTCGCCTGTCCATAAGATAGAATCACATCAAATACTTCTACGCACTCCTGATCACAATTACCGCAGCAGTGGCCTTCATGCATTATACCTGTTGCGAGATGATGCTGGCACATAGAGAAGTAATCCCTGTAGGTTTTTGTGGTGTAACTCTCCGTGCTGTGGAAATCTGACCCAGCTCTCGGTGTGGACGTCTGTTGTAGCACTCGGTAGTGTATGTCTGGCATCATTCTCAGTGTTGTGGAGGTTTGGAATTGTTCTAGATGCTGTAGATGTCTGACGTAGTTTGCGGTACTGTAGACTGCTATTGAAATGCACATGCACACACACGATGTGACTTCAGTAGCTGTTGACTTAATGCTGAGAAAAAATTAATTTATTCCTTGTTATATAGTAAAGGAATCAAAGTGGCCACCATGTCCCTTGATATTGATTAAAATAGGGTCTTTTCTTAAATATTGTTAAATTTTGCATATTCCATCTCCAATAGAAGTTATTTCAGTATGGATCATGGTACTTCATTAATATTATGTCGAAACATAGTATTTTTAAATACAATAAGTTTATATTCGTTTTAGAATGCACATTTCTGGTAGATGGAGTAACCAAAAATCTTGCATGGAAACTTGAGTTATAAATAAAATTTCGTCTCATAGATAACTCTACATGCAAAAATAGGTAATTCTCTGCTACATACAAATATTTGAAAGTTTGAATATGTATGATTTCCATTGCAATAGTTACAACCGTTGACTGATGTATCATATACATTATATTATAAAGAATGATAAGTGTTTGAAAATGGTGTTCTTTCAATATTTAAAACATAAATTATATACATAGAAAGTCTTCAGATCGTGTACAATTTATTTACCCAAAAATCTCTTCTATGAAATGATTCGTAGATTCCTGGATTTCTTTTCTAATATTAGATATCTGTGGGATCTTAAAATTAATAATTTTACTGGAAAATTGGATATAATTTTGCGGATTAAAATTCATTTCTTGTAAGTTTGGGATTAATGAAAATTCAAACTTAAATGTTCATGTTGAGGATATAATTTTTAACTGGGAGTTGATAAGTTTTTTATTTGTTGCAATCAAATGTTCAAAACAGGTCAGTGTCTGGGGTTGGAGGTTTTTGTCAATGGGTTTTCACAACAAAGACTTTATGGTTCTTCATCCCGGTACCATCCAAATTCGTGGGTAGACAGGAAGTAGTTAGGTAGAGCTTCATGGTGGACAAAGACGCACTTTGGGGAAGGACAGAGTGAGGGAGGGGGTGTATAGCGGTATCTCCCAACCATCCCGCTAATCTGTGGTCAGGAGAAGCTACTTCACTTTCTGCTCATCTCTTGCTCTGCATACATGGAAATCTGCCCACACTCTTCGTAAAATACAGTGTAAAATATTTTCGTAACTTATTTCTTGCTTGGTAAAATTAATTACTAATTTCACTTAATATTTGTTTTAAATAATTTTATAATTTTTTTCAAGGATGTGCATGGACTGTTTAATTCAAGTCATTTGGTTAGCATTCGTACATTTATTAATTTTGTGACAAAATCATATGCGATTTTTTTCTAAATATCCTATGTCTGAATAATTATAGCATAGTGTCTTCATCTCCCATGCAATGCGAGTCTCGCTGAGCTTCAATGGAAGTTGTGTTAAAAATTATCTATTTTAAAGCATGGAATTGGGGTAAGTATTTTACTTCGTTTTAGGTATAACTCAGAATGTGTATCAATAGATTGCAAATGTTTAAGTTATAGATCGTTCCGTATTACATTATAAGCGATATGTGTCTAGTATTGTGATTAACTTCCATCGGAAATATAAACGGGTGAATTCGTAAACAGGGCTAAATAATGTTTTTTTATTGATTTGTGACGTGTTCTATATGATGTAATATTTAGTTATTGTAATGTCGAGGAGTTTCTGTCATTTCTGCAATAACCTCAGTCTATAATCAAATGTCAGCCGAAGCAGATGCAGGCTCTGTTTGCTCACAACATCTTGCTCAGCTTATAATTCACAGCAAGTGCTACACTGGACATACTACTGCAGCAACCTCCCAAGCGAATGGACGTGTATTATATTAAACACATTTAACTTTGTAAGGTGTCTATTCTAAATATAAACAGTTGTGTTTAGAATTTGTTGTTATTGTGTTGTAGAACTAGTACGGTTTAATTCGAGTGGTGTAATTTATTGTGTCTTAAATAATATATTCGTAGAGAATTTTGATTAACTAGTTGCATTCTTTATAACACCAGTATAGCTAGGCCGTTCATTGACATGGGAATAGGTTCTGTAATTCGTTTGCGATTTTTGGTATATGATTCGTGTCATTTATTTTTAGGGAAATAGTGTTTCTTCTTCATTATACGTATAACTCGTTACATGATTTCTGTATAACACCAGGATAACTGATTCGGTCATTCACATGGAAATATGTTCTGTAATTCGTATGGGATTCCTTAGTATTTTGATTCGTGTAATTGGTTTTTAGGGAAACAGTTATTCATATTTTTATAAGTCCGTTGTATCATCTAGGACATGCATTGTAAACATCTTTTTTAATCGATTTTTGAAGTGATTCAATAAGCCACTTCCTTTTATGACAGTCGTGTAGTTGCATTCGTTTTAATTGGATTACTAAACTGTCGTCGTGTATTTGGGCGTAAATCGTATTCTTTCGTTATTTTCATTTCCGACACTTAATATCTTCTGTTTGTCGACGAGTCACGTGCGAGTCTCTCTTGTTTGTCATAAATTATATTCCTACCATACAGGACGGGTTAGTAAACGGACGTTGTAGATTTCAGAATATTATTCAATAAAATACTTCCCCATAACCACAGTCTATAATCATATATCACTGCACGTGTCTCATCCCTCAGTCACCTGCCAGACGGTAAATGGGAAGGAACTCCTATGTCCTGCTTTTCCCCTTAGTACACCTCCAGATGTACAAGGGTGAGGATCTACCATGCTGCTCCCCACAAAAATTAATGTAATGGACCCTTATATCAAACTACACAATACATACCCATTCCCCAACACATCACACCTCAGTGCAACGCCAAAACTCCGAGGGTGATGACCTACCATGACACTCCCACCCAAAATAAAAAAAATAAAAGACCCTTAGCACACTCTTGCAACAAACTATACACTTATCAATTCACACAAAATTTAAGAATGAAAGAAAGTTGATTGACTGATCAATTAATTTAATTGAATTTATCAAACAAAATTTAGTGGATTATCAATTTGCAGAATAAAACATTTTTTGTTCGGATTAAGATCAGATCAAGGATTATTCCGATCAATAAATTTGATATCAAATTGATAATCCGATTAATCAAAAGTGAATTAGAATGCCCACGCTCCTACTACTGGTATGCACCCTTGAATGTGGAGCTATAACATACGTTTATTGTAAACATTAACAAAAAAAGTATTTGGAATGGAACAATGACATTAAGAATAAGGCGTAGTTTCACGAATATCAACAACCGCTGCAAAACCAATCGTTGCCATAACATTTTGTCAAAGAAAATAAGGGTTTATAACCCGTTGTCGCATAAAATTCCGTGATTCCGAAGGTTAATTGGTTTTCGAATGACGGATTATAAATGAGCACGTTGCATTTAACCGGAAAGGTTATCATGTGTTACCACTCTAAGCCCCACCGCTTTCGAGAAATCCATGTACAAATGTCAAAACCATTGCGTTACTGAACATGGTGAGAAAGCAACACTCCACTAGAGCACCGAGTATTTCGCAAATTCCTTCTGTGACGAGGTAGACTTCAAACTCCTGCTACTGTGATTGGAAAGCAGTTGTTTGTACACTCCCCATTTAACTGTGAGCCAGTAATAAGCATGGCAAACTTGATGCGCGTGGCATTATCGTCCTTACCGCTTCCGCGCTTCTCGGCCTCAAAATCCGGTAAATACTCTCAGGTTGGCAGTGTCCCAAAGAAAAGTGCTTGAAATAGTCCAGTCCGAGCGTTGACCCCTGCCGTGAAGCCAATATGGTATCGTGGCACGCAAACGGCAGTGATATACAAAAGCGTCGAGCAAGCAAGCAGTTCCGTTACAGTTCGTTCAATCCCGCCCGCGGGCGCGGTCGGGCAAGTGCCCGAGCTAGCAGCTGGGGCGAGCTAAAGCCAGTGGGAGCGCGAGTCGAACACGTCCGGACTAGCCACCAAACCGGGCCAAGTACTCACTCACTAGTGTTTGTAAACACGCGCTGTGACGCCGAGGAGAAAACACGTTCTATTCTGTGCTGGCTGTGCAGTCACACGTCTAGCTCTCAAAGAGATAACTTTATTACAGCAACACACGTGTGATAAAACATTCGTAAAATATGTTTACGATAAAATGAGCGCTTTTGAAATCAACCTTAGAAAAATGGCCTTGGCCTTGCCTGCGTATATTTCAACGGACTCACTGGGTGGCACGCGCCCTGTAAAGTTGGCAACGATGGATGGAAAGTAGATCCATATTTAACGTCGAATAAAAAGTATTAGGTAACCATTTGTTATAACTAAAATTATTTCTTTCGCTGGTGGGTTTTTTAATACATCGGAAGTGTAAAAATTACCAGATTTATAAAATATTTACTTTTATAATAATTTCACAGGTTCACTTGACCGACGCATGAATAAAGGGATGAGGTCCACAGAAATGTTAATTTTACATAAGGTGGAATAATTCGCGATGTACATACAAGTAGATCTCAACCAGGGTTTTGAAAAGTGCTCATTTTACAGAGAACAGCCTTTAACACACTAGTAATTAAGGGCTCCGCTTGGCCGGCGAATTACGTGCCGGGCAGAGGTTTGATAGAAAACGCGTGATTTAAAAATGGTTGGATATTTGTTAGGTTGTTCTGAAAAACAAAGCCAAATCCCACGTTCTCATTTCATCTCCAAGGAATATTTTTTCGGCGTGAAAATGGTTAAAATTGGGGTTTTCAGAATCACTTTCAGCTGATAAATTTTCACATCAGAAACTTCAGTATTGTCTTCAAATGATTTTAGAGCCGTACTTTTATCATGGCATGCGTTTGTAGTCCGTCTATAGCCAAGTTTGTGGTATTTTTGTTTACATAAAATACAAAAATATTTAATAGGTTTTAATGTTTGTGTATAATGTGTCTGTGATTTAATTCAGTTATGGCATTCATTTGAGATTTGTATTTTTTTTTGCCAAATAACTTTTAGTGAATTTAGAAATCTTTTAAAAAGAACTTTACTTTTTTAATAAAATTTTCTTGAACGTTTAAAACCTAATTTTTGCACTTACAGAAGTAAACTTCCTAAAAGTTAAATTTGATTGTAAACTTACATAACACTGCTTTAGTCACCATAACTTTTAGCGTTCTCGATTCTTCGTGGCTTCAGATAATAACTCCACATCTAGTTTTAACTGGTTCGTTTGCTACCAAAAAGAGCATCCTCGATTTCTGTAATTACCTTCGAAATTTCCTAATCTATGAGAGCTACAACACAACGCCAAAATTATAATAATTTATTTAAAATATATATTATTTTTCGTGTATTGTAGCCCCCAATTCATTGGCGAATATATTACTTGTACATTACATTATAGCCGTTTTAAAACTATCTTGTCATGATAACGTAAACAAGACATGACTCGGATAGCCACCTTCTTTATCACAGACATTATGGCAGGCTGTGAAAAATGTAACGAAACCTAGTGTATGGCAGATTAGGCCTAAATGCAAAAAATTAAAATTCCTAAACTGGATCTAAGAATATAGTACACAATTAACCAACAAATAATTTGATAATTTTTATCACCCTTCGAAACATCGACTATTAAAATTAATTTAATTACATTGACGATTTATAATTATAATAATAATTAACTGTGCAAAAAATAATTAACATAGATGTTGTTATGTAGTGATACGGTGCACCTTTCCAAGCCATCGACCGTACTATAGGCTATTCACGGTTTAAGTGAGCACATTTGAATGTCCTCTCGTTTGGAATAATAGTCAATAATTATATTTAATAGTAGCCTTAGACATTAACTTCCGAAAGCGGTGGAATCTACACACTGTGGTTATTACTTACACGACAGTATTTATTTAAAAAGGTGGTTAAAGGATAAGAAATGATTGAAATAAAATAGTAACTAGGGCTTCAAGAGTGCTCACTTTACCGTGAACAGCCTATAATAAAATGTTTCCCACTTAATCAGCTAGAGTAACTAGTAGATAGTCACGCCAAGGTTGGAGTGTAATGTCACCACGTCATACAATTGTGCATAATTTCAGCCATGATCTTAATTTCGTTTCCTTTTCGCCGATTCAAAGTACGGTGCCGGGTTGGAATGAAACCATATGAAACCACTTCCAGCGGGGCTCACCCAGTAGATATCTTATCTGGATCGCCTGCCCGGACTACGTAAAGGTCACAGGTCAAGTGTGGAAAGGTGATCAGCTCTCAGCACGTGCAACAATAAATGACCTTGGTACAGGCGATGCAAGTACTGATAAAAGAAAGGAGTAAAGTTTTAGCAAACTCGATTGCCATTTTGTTAGCAAGTACTACTACGTAAAAAACCGAAAAACTTAGTTCCATAGAAAATCAAAATTAAAATTGAGTTTTGAAACAAAAATCAAACAGATTTTAAATATAATACTGTTCACGGGACATCACAACCAAAGAAAAAGCATAGGAAAAACCTATTTTAAGAACTGCTATGAGCTATGTGTCTTCCCCAAACTAACCACAAAAAAACCGCATTTTTAATTCTTTCAAATGTGGTATATTAAAATTGTATATGAAAACCAACTACTACGTCTTCGAGGTGTAAGTAGAGACAGCATGTATGTTCTGGCTCACTTAGCGCAAGAGTGACCAAAGTCGCATTTGGTTCAAGAGTGGACTAAGTGCCAAATTATGATATTAAAATTAGATTAATTAATATCTGATATTTTATAATTTTATAATAATTCGTTTGCAACTCAGATTCATACTGCGTCGCTAATGAAAGATCGTCCAACCAACTAGTAAAACATTGATGTTTACCCTCACTTATAGTGATGGAAGATAAATTTTGTTTCCCAATACAGTAATTTCAGCACCACAATAAAATAAAGGGTTGCATATTGCTGAAAAGAGATGAAAAAATTATTATGTCTTGAAACGAAGTTGTGTTTTGTTGTAACTGTAAATAAATATTTTATTTTATTATAAACACAAGGAAAATCTACTTAAAATTTTAAAATTACTGTTTTTCTCAAGTAATATTCTATGTTTCATAACAAGAGAGCTGTGTGTGTTTACATTGCATTTAATACTTTTAACCTGACTTGCAAAAATAATTTGATTAAGACAAAACATTAAATATTAATTTTAAAGAAAATCAGCAAGGGGAATTAACCTGTTACTTCATACTTACATCACTTACTTAAAATTACTCAAAAAATACAGGTTTTTAAAAAATCCTTTAAAAATTACTTAAATTTAAAAACATCCTTAAAAATATTTAAATCCTTTGAATTTTTTTTTGCATTCTATACTTTTACAACTAAATAACATACTTAAAACTTCCCACCCCATCACACATCAAATCATTTTATTCATCAGAGTTATTCATTGTCCTAGCATCCATCACACAGGCATCCATCACTCAAACAACACATTCAGAATATAGACTTGGGCAGGGCTTTTCACCCTCCAGACATTCTTGGCATAGCCTGGTTTAGTTCCCAAATATTTTTCTATGTTCCATAGTTCACACCCAAACACATAACAGCCCACCATTGAATCTCTTAAAACTAACTAACTAACTAAATTTAAAAAAAATACACCTTTCCTCTGCTCTCATACTCGTAGTCTTAAACCTATTTCCCTCATAGTACTTTGTATTTTCATTCTAGATTGTATTGAAATATATTTATGAGTATTTAACAGTGTAGAGAGGGCCTCAGTGTGAGATATTGTCTCGCCATTTGTTCATAGTGCAATACTATGGCGGTTACCAAGCTCTAAACTCTGTTAAATGCCCTCTTAAATACAAATCAACTAGCCAACAAAAAATGTATTGAAAACACAATTTCCCCTGCACTCATACTCACAGTCGTACACCTTGTTTCTAAACATCTTAAAACTAGTAAAAATCCATACAACTATGCAAAAATTCTTAAATCTATGTGAAAATAGTTCAAACACTGTTAAACTAACAAAATTATAAACATTTTACAAAATTTCATTAAGTTTCTTAAATATTTAACAATTTGCATCAAAAATTTTAGGGATTTCATTTAACTTTACTGATTTGTACAAAAGTATAATGAATTTAATATAAAACATAAAAAGTGTAAACAATTTGTGAAAAAAGTCGGTAAAAGTTATTAATTTGGTAAAGATTTTATTAAAACTAAGTAGGAATTCTCAAAATGTACCAAATTTCGAAAAAGGAAGTTTAATAACAAAGCATAAATCACTTTAAAAAGCCCAGTAAAAATGTACAACAAATGTTAAAGTTAAAAAAAATTATAAATGTGGTATCGAAATGTATTAAAAAGTCCTAAATGTTATTACTATTTACCAACCTAAGTGCAGTAGCGAAGCTTGTGAGATGCGCAGGTGACTGTCCGCCTAGGCTAAATTGTTGACAGCCTGGGCAAGGCCAAGCACTGGCCATGGGTGGCTGTCCGCCTCTTAGGCTGGGTGAGATGCGTTGATAGCTGTCCACCCAGGCTGAATAGGTGATCAGCTAGCCTCGTAGGGCGGGCCACCATGGGTTGCAGCGTGCTCGGTGGTTGCTGGGTGGTCGACGCTAATGGAGAGGAGCTCTGTCCTCCATGGCGACTGGTTCACGAATGGCGGCTGCCGCACCTGTGTGTGTATATATATCTCAACACCCACCTCCCCTCCCATCCCTTGAACCTACACAAAAAAGGCAATTGGTCGGATTTGGTGATAAAATGTAATTTTACTAAAGTAAAACGACTTGATGAATTAAAATATTTTAAATAATAATAATATTTTTAATGAATAAATTCGTTTTTGGAATTTTTCTCATTTACAGTTGTATTGAGTTGATACTTTAATGTGGAATATGCATATTTATTGGGTTAAAGCTATTACATTAACATTTAATTTGAATTTTCATACGTATTTTAATATGTGATACAATTCCAGAATGCAATAGTCTTTGTAATACAGCACATACGGTTTTGAAATATCTATTAACTGAATATTATATTTATTTAATTTGTAAATATGTAACAAGCTACGCGTGCATATGAGTTAGTGTCCCATCTATTATTGTATATCATTTATTCTTATAATTTTGTGTAAGGTCTCTGAATTATATTACCCAGGAAACAAACCCATGTATTAGCCGGGAAATGAACCCTTATATTAGCCGGGAAACCAATCCATGTATATCGGGGAATCGAACCCATGCCTTGCCCAGGAATCGAACCCAGCTTATATTATAAATGCCTTGACTGGGATTCGAACCTGAAACTCACATTGTGGCATAATCTGAATTTTCCACAGGGGTTGGCAGTGTAACACAACTATTTTTGTGGACCTGTGTTGGATAATTATTTATTTAAAAAATATTACTTGTGTGGAAGAGCTGTTTGTAATGGAGCTGGGTCAGGGACGGATGGAAACGTGACAGCTGCTGGTATCCCTGAAAAGGTATTTCACGATTTTGGCAGGCTGGGTGGAGGACAGTTGGGAAACAGACAAAAATGTTACATGCTCAGCCTGAAATGCTACAAGCTGCTTGCATATCAGTGTTACTTTGAAATATTATTACTATTTTTTTGGGATGCAGTATTTCAATAAGAAATATTTCACATGCTTTGAGATTTTTATATAAATCGTGTAGTTTGTTGAGTTTTCGAAATTATTTTGGATTTTTGGAGGTAATTCGTAGTAGTTTTTGCAGTGACTGAAGTTTGGTTGTTCCTATTTTAGTAGGCTTATCTCATAGTTGAGAGAGAGAGACATAGAGAAAGATATTCTGTGTAACATTGATTGAAAAACATTAGCGTGCTTTGTTCCCGAGCACTTCTTGTAATAAAATTTGTGTACAAGCAGGTTCACTTTGTAGCCTTAAAAGTAAATTGCTAAAAATTATTTTAAGTTATCTTGTTAAGGCTTTATGTACAAGCTATTTTAACATTGCCTTTAAAAATTGCTATACAGCATTTGAGACTTCATGTTAAGGATAATATTACATTTTTAAAATTGCTATTCCTTCAGGCATGAATTTGCGTTAATCATTTTTTTCTTGAAATTGTGATCAACTATATATATATATATATATATATATATATATATATATATATATATATATCTTAAGATACAAGTTTGTCTTTTTTCTAGTTACGAACTATCTGTTCCCTTATTACTCTCATAGTATGATTTTAATAGTGACTAAACTTCACAAGAACCATGCACCATGTTTTTCTATATGTTTATTAATCTGAGCAATTTTTCTGGTTATTAGGGAAACCAAAACATTATATCACACTTTATTAACCAGAGTAATTTTTTTTAGTGAAAGCAAAAACATTTTAGGAATGGTTTAATAAATATACACAAATGCGTTCATTTTTAACACATATTTATTCAATAATTTGTACAAAAATTGTAATTATCTTTACACACTTTCATTATAATACAAACGACCAATAAATTCAATATTACACAAGTATAGGTTGTTTCAAAACACACAACACATTTAAACTTATTTTGTTTGAAATACAAACAATCAATGATTTCAATATCACACACATATAGGAGGTTTCAAAATACTACACACATTTAAACTTTTTTTTGTTTGAAATACAAACAACCAATAATTTAAATACTACACAAGTATTGGAGGTTTCAAAATACACCTAATATTTTACAAAATAAAGGATTCTCACAATACATACATAAACAGTTATTTAAACACAATTTTTTTTCAATACATGATACATTAAAGAGGTATAGGCTGTTTCAAAATATACATATCACTTTTTTTAAGGAACAAACGTAGTTAGCAAAACTTACACAAGATGATTTAACCATATTTTAGCACAAGTTGATCCAAAAATATTTTAACACAAGGTGACCCAAAAAAAGTTAGAAAAGTGATAAGCTTTTTGCAACTGCAGTAAACAAAGTTTTCACACATTTTTGTAACATTGGTTCCAAATAACCTTCTTCAAGTCTACTTTCGAGGAGAGAATGTTTCTTACATCCTGGTTTTATTCTGTCTGTTTGAATAGACACATCTCCACATTCAGGGAGGTGTAATATGACACATTCAACCATATCTGGGCATGTCTCAATATAATGCAAGTGTATGTCTTCAATACTACATGGCAGTGGTGTTGTTATGGTCATATAAAATGCAGGACATTTGCTTGCATCACTGCACTGAATTAATTCATGACTTTTTTGTCTCCCAGCTGCAAATAAATAACCTTTAAATGAAACATCCCATTGCAGGACTCCGTAAATTCCCGGAAAATTCCAGAACACCATAACATATATGATACATTAAACTTGCCGGGTTTCACGGTAACATAGGGATTTCCCAGATGAAAGAACGTCATTTTATGTGTTTGCTATCCAACACCCAACTGAGAACAATTAGCCAGGAACAATGTATGTATATTGATAACATTCATTCTCTCTCAATTTGTTTGAAGTTGAAGCATGTTTGAGGACTAAATTTTATTTTTGCTAATTTTATTGTTCAATGCATGTAACACTTTGATGAATCATGCCCAGTATGAGATGTATACACAAACTTGTGTTTATTATAATGATATAAAGTATGAAGATTATTATCACATTCTTCGAAATAATGAAATGGTAAAACAGTGCCTGCCTGTATTATAAACAATATGTTTCAGACATTTTTCTTACCCATAATATGACGTTACATTATGTTCGCCCTTAAGCTTGCTCGTACAGTCTTCTCTATGCGGTATGTACTGGTTTACAAGCCATTCAAAAATGTTGCATTTAATAGAAGTGGAATAATAACTATTTGGTTTACTACATGGTGTCAAAGCTGGAGAGAAATACGTACATTTGATTTCAATGTCTGACTCTCACATTTCCTTTACAACAAAATGATAATATAATTAGCTGTAAGTTACAGAATACAAACCTTTAGTAAAAAAAAACACATACTTGTATTTCATTGGGAACCATATTCCGAATTTTTTACTTCACACGCATGGATATTACACAATGAAGGAAAAACTACCCCAACTTTCTCGAAAATAAAGTTGTGGATGTCTCCATCACACGTTTCCTTCCAATGAATTGTAGTTCCCTGATGTGATCTGGTGAGTTGGTAGGCGATTACCCCATTGCCGTAATCTTCCTCCAATTCATCGGCAAGGTAGGCTGACATCAGCTCTTCAAATATAGATGGTAAGTCACTGTCGGGGTGGATATACCTCACAGCACAATTGTTGCATGCTAAGCCTTCACCAAAGCGAATGTCGACACTGGAATCGAAAGTGTAGCACCAATGTTCGATATTGTTGCTCATTCGAACTTGTAGAATGCCATTGTATGTCTTAAGGAATACTTTTCTATAGCCTACTGGCAGGACTTCGTATGTGACTAGTGTAGAAGATGTTAGCCATGACTGGCACTTTAATATTAAATGCTCTCCTTTATATAGTCTGTGATTTAGGTGTTCTTGCTTAACCAAATGTTGCATTGCCACATGCCACAGGGCGACTTTAATTCTTGATTACCTATCTCCATAGCATGTTCCTTGTTGTCACAATGTTCCGTTCACACTATAGGCATAGAACAGCAACATCCTTTCTGCATGAAGTATTCGATTTTCTTATGAGACATACATTTCATTATGAATTTAGAAAAGCCTTCAAATTCTAGTTGACTGTCATTGCAATGTAGCTTACTGTCAGGTCGTAAATTATACAAAGGACGAAATTCGCCCACAACAAACGTAGAAAATTTAATAGTTTCTGTCTGACTAATTAATGAGAAATGCCGATATGCTTCCCTGTTGCACAATTGAATTTCTAGTGGACCATCTTCTCCATGTCGAAACCACACTCGCCTGTAGCTTGGAGTAGCACTAGTGTAGTGAAGTGATGAGTCGAACCTCTTCATCATAACTGATGTACTGCTCATGTATATTTGCTCCTTATAAATATATACATTTTTTGACATTTTGCCAGGAGTGTACCGTCGTGTAGGTTTAAACATCATCATCTTGATATTTTCCTAATCTCAGATTGGTTAAATCAATCTTGCAAACACAAACGATGCTCTGCCAAATCTCACAGTCCCACATACAATAAGGCAATATTTTAATACTGCTATTTCCTTGTATTTTCATTGTATGTTTCTTGTTATTATATGTTTCAGTTCACATTTTGGGGCTGCCATAAAACTCTCTACTGAGTTTATATTTAATTTGTCTAAATCCAGGATCTTTTGAAATTTTTTCACTTCTGTTTTTAAAACACAGATCCCACAACAAACAAGGCTGTTTGCTGTTGGGTTGCATGTTACTCACCGGACAATCATCTTGCTCATAACACAATACTCGTTCTGTGTATTTGTTTCCTGTGAAACTTTGTGCAAAGTTCCAATGTTCATCTCCATTACACATTTGGAATTGAGAGTATATGTTCTTTAGAGACTGGAACCACTTTCGCCTGTAACCTGGAGTAATACTGGAGTACCTCTGCTCTGGATTAAATGTCTCCATTTGAAAGTTTTTATGCAGGTAACAAGCCAATTTTCTAAATTATTATCTTTACACATAAGTAAGATGCTGGTACAAATATTATTTTATAGTTTCGCTTTTGCATTGCGAACAGAACATTTTTTTATCACAATGATTAGTATTGTAACATTTTACTAATGAATTAATTCTTGGATAGTCATGGTAACTTCTGGTGTTTACAATTTCTATATTAGTCAGACTTTTTAAAATTTCTTTCTGCGTATTTCCCAGCATGTATAAAGGATAGTTCTCGAGAATCGCCTCATTCACGTACTGTTAACGGTCTTCATAAGCTATGTCACCAGAGTCCCATTTCAAACTGTGTACTTTGTACGTTTGATGTTGGAAACTCATTTTCAATTCCTGATTTCAGGTAAACCAAGGTCTCAGAGCTTTGAAAGATAACACTTTTGTGTCATTATCGTCAGTTGCATAAGAAATTGCAAGTTCTTTAATTATAAAAGAATTGTCTTGAAAATTTTCGAATCATTCCACAAAACACATTATGATAAGTTGCAAGTTACAATCACAGAATTTTCAAGTCTACTTTGGTTTACAACAGTTCTATTGTGGCTTCCGAATCAATCTCATCACTACCCGAATCGTCTCTTGGTAAAACAGGATGATTAGCGAGTTCCATAATGTTTTGCCATCTCTGCATTACACAATCTCTCCTCAAATGTACAGTGCTTGGCTGATTGAAGAAAAACTGGTGTACCATATGGACAAACTTCATAACAAGGCAAATACGAGACTATGTCCTCATCGCCTCTTAAATCCTCTGAGAGGAATGGATATACATGTTTAATTTAGTGTCCCACAAATATTAAAAGAAATTCTTTAGGTAGCAATAAGAGATTCTCAACTTCTAAGCTAAAAAACATCTTGCTTTGCCCATAAGCTAAAATAGTGTTAAACACTCTAACACAATCTTCATCACAATTTTCGCAACACTGGCCATCGTGCATATTACCTGTTGTTGAAGCTTGTAGACTGGTGCATGTATCGGAGAGATCTGTTGATGTAAACGTCTCAGTGAAATCTGTAGTACGTCTTGGTGAAATCTGTTGATTAATGCACCCACTCGGTGTTACACTCCCGACATATTCTGACTTCGACAGTTGCTGGCTTAAGACTGAAAGAAAAATTAATTTATTGCTACTTATATACTATGCGAATTCAAAATGGCAACAGATTTGCATTAAAATCGCTTGAAATCGGACTGTTTTGAAAAATTATTGAATTATCTGCGATTATGGAATTTTAAACTTCATTCCAGGCTGAAATTGTGATATTTTTAAGTATATGTTCGAAAATGCTGGTTTGGACACTGTGGAACATCAAAGTATTACAGCACTTCCAACATAGGGCATGCGGTTAGCTACAATGTTAACCAGTTACAAAGAGTATTCGAATTATCGACCACTAACTTCATTACAAAGTGTGCATCAGCAGTGCAAAGTTCAGCTGCAACACGACGGAGCTCCAGAACACTTTGACAGAAATGTGCGGACCACCTGAATACCACATATCCATATGGATGGATTGACATTAAAAAAATGTTCCTGTTCCATGGCCACTCTCCTCGACTAGCCTACATATTCTGGTTGGGTTGCTATGAATGATATGATGTACGAGACTCAGTATTATCTATGGGAATGGACCACTATCATCATCAGATGGATTTAGCGGGGGGAGCAACGCTAGGTCTACACACACATTATGTATCTATGTGTGTGTGTGACAAATTATTATAAGTGATGCATATAAGTTTAAATGAGTGATCATTTAAATTCCTAAATTTCCAATAATACGAGATTTTAAATAGCTTAAAATGTTTTATTTGGGCAAACAGAATTTTAACCAAGCTATCTTCAAAAAGTCATAATGGGGTAGAGAGTATGGCAAGGGCGCCCAAAAAAAATACAGGCATACGGGGGCAGTGACTCTTTTCCAAGGTTTAGTCCCAAAGTGCTCACATTATCGTGAACAATCTCCATAGTGTGTACATTACACTGTTTATCGCTCCACAGTAGACGAACACCACACCATTCACATTGTGTGCAAATATATAAGACAAAATACATAGTCGTAACGTTTATGGCCTCTAGTTCTAAATTTCCCATTAGAAAGTGGTCGTAAAATGGGTATAATATTTCTATAATTTTTACACGTGGTTAGAGTGCTCATTACAACACTCTCGTTTATATTGGACGTGTAGAAAGGTTCTCATTAATAATACTCAATGTACACGTGATTAGAGTACCAAAATTCTGACAAGATATTTTTGTGTTCATTACACCAATGGTGTTTATACAGGATGCATAGAAAGTTTCTCATTAATAATATTTGTTATTCCATTGCTAAAAAAATCACGTGGACCACAGTATGTGGAGGATAGTGAGAGATAGAGAGAGAGAAAGAGATAGCCACGGCGGCTGCGGTTGGGGAATGGACATATTTGGAGACCGAAGGATGGCGTGGGTGGGCCAAGGAGGTAAAAAAAATTATTGAGTTCTCCACCCCGCAACGGTCATCAGCATCGCGGTCCCACAGGACCTGCATCGAAATTAGCCCAATTACCCGTGGTGCGACAATCAGCGAGACCACACACATGCTCCTTTGTAACCAAATGTGATACAAAGCAAAAACAACCAAAGACCCATCTCTCCCCTCTATTCTCGGCGCCCACACCGGGCGAGTGTGCACATCTCTAGGAACTAGGATAGATGTTAAGGCCATTACACACAATTGAAAAACTTTAACATTTGAATTTACGTTGCTTTCCGACATGTTGTTTCTCATGGAGATTGACACAATGTAACTGCCAAATGTAAAGTCAAGCACTCTTGACTTCACGATTTGGAATTTTAAAATTTTAATTCAAGCAGCCAATTTGCCGAGAATCTAACAGAGGTTGTGTGGAAAGTGCAATATTTTTTGTAGGACGATTCTAATCTCGGTTTATTAAACAACGCTCGTCTTAAATTAAATAAATGGCATACAATTATATTGTGAAGAGAAAATAATGAATTGACATATTTTTAATACAGTAAATAAATAATTTTGTTTCGTTTTGAAATAAAGATTTTTAATATATATTGTAACCCTATTTTTAAAAAAATAGGTTCATAAAATGCATTCCTGGATAATATTATAAGTATTTACATAACAAGATACACATTTGTACAAAGCTCACAGAACTGATATTCAATAGTCTGAACTCAGACTTTACAATTGTATTGTGTATTGGTAGATTCATCAGAGGAAAGGAAATGTAGAGTCAAATGCTAAAATTTTCTATTGTTTAAGAAGGTTTAGCAAGAATCCCCTCTCATGTGGAATAATAGTCAATTCACGATAAAATGAGCAATTTGAAAAAAAAAAAAAACCTGCATCATAATTTTTTTGTTTTGAAACAAACTTTTAATATAAATTCTACACCTATTTTAAAGAAAAAGATATGTGAAATGCATTCGTGACTAATATCGTAATTATTTACATAACAAGATACACATTTTTACAAAGATAGCAGAACTGATATACAATGGTCTGAACTCTGACTTTACAATTGTATTGTGTATTGGTAGGTTTATCAGAGAAAAGGATATGTAAAGTCAAATGCTAAGATTTTCTATTGTGTAAGAAGCTTTAACATGAATCCCCTCTCAATTGGAATAATAGTGAATTAACAGTAAAATGAGCATTTTGAAGAAAAAGCCTGCATCGCAGAATGCCCTCCCATTTTGAATAATAGTCTATATATATATTAGTTTATCCTTAGACATTAACATCTGAATATGGCAGAACATACACACTATGCATAGTATAGGCTGTTCATGGTCAAATGAGCACGTTTGAAAGCCCTGCTTATGATCTACTTCACGTGTTGGTCATTGAAACAGTGAAATTATTAGTAAAGTAAAGAATCTATATATCTACTCTCTTTATCTTGAACAGATCACAAACATGCCTTTGATAGGAAATGACAATGTCAACAGAGTGCGCGATCCCACAAAAGATTAACTAAGGTGCATTCATGCCTTCTGAAGGCAGCTTGTTAAAGTGCAATATATAAAAATCCATTTAGGGATGCAATAAAAGAGCATGGCCAAATTAAAGCCCCTTGGCAGTAAGCAATGCAAAGTACAGAATGCTTAAAATTCATGTGAAAAATTCGAATATTGCAAATCAGAATACTATAAATATTGGACAACATGATAATTAAAAAGCTGAAAAGTGGCTGTGTGCAGCCCTAACAGTGTAGAAATCTGAAACAATATAGGATTTTTTTTGTTTGTCTTATACTTCTGAGACAATCCATTATTATTATTTGTTTTGTTGTACATCTATTCGTGCAGGGAATGGTGTGTTGTTAGATCACTGAGTGAGGCTCCCAAAATATTTCTGAGGCAATCCAATATTTTTTTTTAAAAGCAAAACAAAACAATCCATTATTTATTCTGTTTTATATGATGTGTTGTTAGATCACTGTGCGAGGCTCCCATTATATTTCTGAGACAGTCCAACATTTATGTTGTCTTATAATGTATATATTTCTAAATATTTTCCTTCCATTCCAGTTGGTCAGGTGTTACATCGGGTATGTAGTTATGCAGGGAATGAAGTGGTGCTAGATCACTGCACGAAGCTTCCAAAATATTTCCGAGGCAATCCAAATTTATTTTGTATTATAATTTTTTTTGAAACAACCAAGACAATCCGTTATTTGTTTTGTTTTATATGCCATAAATATATTTGTGCAATATAGTTATACATGGTTTTCCTCTCTCTCCACCCATACACAGGCCTGCCCTTCCCTCTGTCACTAGCTATGCAAAGAATATAACCACATGCCACTCTGTAGTATTATTACTATTAGTAATGTTACTAACATGTGTATGTGTGGGTGTGTGTGCGAGTACTATTAACATGTGTGTGTGTGATTATTAGTATTAACATTTGTGTGTGGAGTTTATTTCCTGTGCGAGGCACGCAAAATATTTCAGAGGAAATCCATAATTTTTTGTATTTGTTTTCTTTATATCATACATTTATTTGTCATATATACACATATATATGTGTTATTCCTCTCTCCACCCATCACAGGCCCATTATCCCCTCCGACATTAGCTATGCATACAGTCTAACCATATGTCCCCTTGGTAGTATTCATATTATTATTAACATGTGTGTGTGTAAACCTCTCTCTACTCAAACACACAGGCCCACCCTCCCCTTTGGCACTAGCTATGCATACAGTCTAACAACACATCCCCTTGGTAGTATTCATATTATGTAAATTATTGTTACTAGTAACATGTGTGTGTACTAATGGTAATAGTGGCATCACCCATGCCCTCGCACATTTTGTGTGCCACATTCCCCTAGCAGGCTCCTTAAGCCAATACCGTGGTCCATAGCGATTCACCTCCTCCTGGTCTGCCTGCATTGTGAGTGGTGGTATTGAGCCAAGCTCCATCGCCCCATGACACAGCCACCACAGTCGAGTCGAGGAAGAAGAAGAGGAAGTGAAGCCTTCTGCCATTGTTGTAAAAGTACACTGGTTTTTTGCACAATGGCTTCTTTGTGGCCATTATTCTCCTTTGTTCCCCACACCCATCACAATCATTATCATCATCACAATATCAACAACAACAGCATCCAGCATCACCAGCAACTACGATGTCATTGCTCACCCCATCTCAGCCACCCCCATCACCAACTCTTGCAGCTCCTATGTGGCAGGCAGCTCTTCAGTGTGGCATCTGCGACCATACATTTTCAGAATTCCACAATGGTCTTCGGCATGAGAGGAATTGTGACTTCAATATATTCAGGGAGGCACAGTCACTCATCTATGATAGGTGGACCTGCACCAATAACCTTGACATACATAGTGCAACATGCACAGGCTTGCCGAAGCAAGCCACTACAGTCTGTTGTAAATTCTCCAATGAGGGCTTTCAATGTTCCTGCGACACTAGGTGGCACCAATGATGTTGTTGGGCCAATCCCAATGCCGAGTCCCTGGAGTGTAGAAGCTGCGGTGGACAGTTTACCCATAAGGTAACCTGTGTGCTCACAGTGTGAAGTATACCAGACCCACACCACCAGCTAAACGCCCGCGCAAGATCAATGATTGGCCAGGGTTTTCCACCACTGCTGCTCAGCCAAGGCCTTCCAACTCTCCTCAGCCAGGACCATCACCTGCTCCACAGCCATCGCCATTCGTGCCTCCATGTGAGATCGCCACCAAAGGACGATGCCCACACCACACCCCCATCTTCAACTGGGCTGGTATGGCCAACAAGACGGCTTCGTGGAGGAGGAGAGCCCATTTTGGGGTGTGATGCAGACATAAATCATGGAGAATACCTCGAGCAACAATGTTGATATTTGCAGCTACCACGAGAGTATGAAGGCTGGCATCATTGACCAACTGTAGCAGGAGATATTTGTCCAGGGTGCTATAAAATTTAATATCTTCCTCCAGTGTACTTATGGTAAGCCCAAGCCACACAAGAATGAGTCAGATAAACAAGCCTTTAAGATAAAGAACATGCTGCTCTACAACATAGTTGAAGAAGATACTGTGATGACTGCCATTGTGAAGATAAGCTATGAGGAAGCATACTACATGGGGAAGAGCAGTGTCTTGATGCTTACCATGGTCAAGAGGCTCCAGCTATGGATCAATAAGCCCGACCTCCTTCGAACCTCCTCATACACCACTATACCTTCCACGAACACCATATAGAAGGCCACCATAACCCCAAAAACTATGACCAACAGTGCTTCAAATGGGTGATCCTGCATGCTACATAGAGGGGAGAGACAGTGAGAATGTCAACCAGTGCTACCTCGACCTGGAGGTGAGGTTCGACTTCACTGGCCTGGCCTTACCAGCCCCTCTTGTCAAGTGCCTCTTCGAGTGGAAAAACCCAGGGGTCAGCATCAGTGTCTACCCTCATGAGGAGAACGCCATCGTCCCGATACAAGTATCAAAGGAGGAGGGGGTCACCCACTTCGAGCTCTTCCTCATGATGACAGAAGATGGAAATGCACATTACTGCCTCATAGCTGATTTCTCCTGCCTTGTATGCTCCCAGGTGATTACCCATGATCACTCTATCCATGGCTGCAAGATATATCTGCAGGTGTATGACGACCAGATGCAGGTAACAGGGCTCAATGGTGCCAATATTCTGGCTAGTCACAGGAGGTACTGCAAGGACCATGCCACCATCTGTGCTGACATGCCTACCATGGAAATTTGGCAGCCTCCTGTGCTCAAGTTTCAGAATTTTAACACGTGTATAAAGTACCCATACTCATGTATGTGGATTTCGAGGCATACCTGGAGCCTGTCCAGACATGTCAACAGCACCCAACAACATCATACACCTATAAGTACCAAGGACACATGACCTATAGCTATGGGGTATACATCAAGGTGAACAAGGACATCATACTGCCAGTCAAGACTGCTGGCCACCTCACCGGTGTGAAGATCTACACCAGGGAGGATGCCAGCAAACACTTCATGGTGGAAGTCGTGAGGATTGGCATGCTGGTGAAGGATGTATATAGCCAGTCCAATTCGATGCAACCACTGATGCCAGGCGAATGGGCTGGCTATAATATGGCCACCACATTTTATCTCTGTTTGGGCCCCTTCACCAGAGACAACAATTGGAAGGTTTGTGACCACAACCATTTTACAGGAGTGTACATCAGGACTTCATGTAACAACTACAACAAGGACCAACACCACTCCAAACACCTGCTGATCCTCTTCCACAACCTGGCTATGATGCACATTTTATCATCACATAGCTTGTATACGACCCAGAGGACAAATTCATAAATCCAAACATGGAGGAAAAACTGATAGCCTTTAGTAAATATCATAGTAACAAGTTTACCAAACAGTTCCTCGACACCTACAGGTTCGTGTCTGCCAGCATCGCGATACTCGCCCAGAACCTGCAGTTTGTGAACTTCTGGACCATGGCATTAGTCTTCACCGATCCCCAGCAGTTCGACTTTGTGATGTGGAAGGGTGTGTTCCCCTACAACTACATCAGGTATTTGGGGACACTCACAGAGCCACAGCTTCCAGGCATTACATCCTTTGCCAACTGGCTCACTGGCACCACCATCATCAAGGAAGAAAATGGGAATGCACAGATGGTCTGGGCGACATTCTGTTGCACATCATTGAAGGCATATGCAGAGTTGTAACACACGACCGACATGTTCATCATATGTAATGCCTCCGACAACTTCAGGGTGCTCTGACTAGGAAATGTACAGACTGGACTGCATCTGGTATGTGAGTGCACTCGCATTCTCCTTTGATGCAATATTGCACAGGATGGGCATGGAGATGGAACTCCTTGTTGACTATGATGGCAACCAGTTCATCGAGGCTGGTATCCAGGGAGGGGTGGCCCAGTGCATCACACATCATGTGGTGGCAAACAACAAGGACCTGCCCGCCATGCATGATGCCCCTTGGCCGTTTACCTACATCTATTACATCGATGCCAATAACCTGTACGGATAGGCGATGTCCCTGCCCCTGCCATATGGAGGGTTTGAATGGACCGGCACCGATATTGACATGATGTCAGTGCTGCTTGAAGGACCAATTGGATACATACTGGAGGTGGACTTAGACTAACCTGCAGCATTACATGAGAACCATCGTGACCTGCCATTCCTGCCCATCAACGAGTGTTCCCCATGTCCAGACAGCCCAAGCTGATGATCACTCTTAAGAGTAAGATCATTACATCATCCACTAAGTCACCCTCAAGCAGGCATTGGCTCATGGGCTTTTGTTAAAGGTTGTCCACCAGGTCTTGAAGTTCTGCCAGAATGTGTGGCTGAAGCCGTACATAGAGATGAACACCTCCAATCGTTAAGCTGCAACAAATGCCTTCGAGCAGGACTTCTTCAAGCTAACAAGCAATGCTATGTAGGGCAAGCTGATGAACATGCGCAACCTTCAAGGATGGAACTCATCCGCACTGAGGTGCAGGTGAGGAAGCTCATCTCCAAGCCGGTGTTCCTTTGTTGGACAATATATAGCAGAATAGTATCCTTGTCAAGCTTGCTCATAAACATTGTTCGACAAACCAGTGTATGCCATCTTTGCCATAATCAACCTGTTGAAGACCCTAATGTAATGCATCCATTATGATGTAATGAAGACAGTATGACCCTGATGTGGGGTTGGTATACATGGATACCAATTCCTTCATCATGGCCATATCATGCTGGGATTTCTACTACACTTAGACTTAGACCCGGCGTTCATGGCCGAGTTCGAACTTAGTGGTTACTCTCCCACTCATTCTTGCTACTCCAATGCCAATGCGAAGGTCATTGGCAAGTTCAAGGATGAGTGTGAGCATAATGACATGATGGAGATCGCCGGGCTGAGGGCCAAATTGTATGCTTATGCATGCAGGGATAAGGTCGTGAAGTGGGCTAAGGGTGTTCAGAAGAGCGTCGTCCATCGAGTCATTACCATCGTGGACTACAGGCGCATTCTTCTGGACCACTAACTCATGAGGGTGCAGGTCCATAGCATTAGGGTGCACCACTGTGACGTCTACACAGAATGCAGCAATAAGTTTGCACTGTTGTGAATGGATAACAAGCATCAGATCTTGGATAATGGGATACACACCATCTCCTATGCCTATGTTGGGTAAATCTCGGCATGCACACACCCGGGCAGGTACATATCATCATATATGTGTCTGCCCTCGGGAGGGCAACAGGCTCGAGATGTATAGTAGGAGGCAGTTCCTCACCCCAGGACCGTCGAAGCTGAAGTGCTCCTGCTCCCCTCTCCCACAACAAACTACCTGTGTGGATATGTGGATATGCCCCAGCATGCTGGAGCTTCAAGCAGGAGTAGTATAGGAGTCCTGCCAAGTATGCTGGCATTCTCCAGCTCCATTTCTAACACACTATAGTGTATGTAGGAGTCATATCTATCCTACCAGGTGTGTTGGCTTGCCTGGACGGCATGCTGTGCCGCTCTCGTGGTACCATGTCTGGTTGGTTAGATTTGTTTTTTTGTTAGTGTTCCCTGCTAGTAATAATCTTTTCTGACTTTCTGAAAAACCCGTTTGGTTCCAGTATTTAATGAATTTCGGCTAATTATGTAGGATAATTATAAAAATATATTTCTGTCAGTTACTGTTATTATGGTAATTTCCATTTTATGTATGTGTTTGTTTGTGTAAAACAGTAATTTCAGTCTTTTGTTTTCTTTTGGCTATTTTGGCTTTCTTGTAATTCAACATTAAGATAAACTAATAATGACTATTATTTGTATAAACTTTTAACTTATTTTCTAAATTGTTGTCCTTGATTATTTACATTTTTTTGTAATGTTCAACCAACTGTGTTGAAGTGTTCAAATGGTTTTATTCAGACTGATTGTTAATTAACAAATTTGTCAAACTTTTAAGGTATTATTAGAAGTTTAGCCCTACATTCAAAATTATATGAAGTTTTGTATAAAATTTTGTTAAGTGCTAAGAATCAGTAAGTTGTTTTCTAATTTTGTTTATCCATATATTTCTCAAACGTATTTATAGAGTATTTTGACTGTAATCGTCAACTGTATGTATCGATAGTAACACTTGAACGTCGATACATGCTTTGGTACGACTTCGTGAAAAGGACTTACATCCACACTTTCTTTGGCAAGAATATGGCATGATCTTTTTTATGTTTCTCTTGTGATGTTTTCCCATACCTTCATGTAAGATTTTTAATCTCACTGCTACAGGTAAGTTACTATGTTTACTTAATATCCCCTTTGTGTTTTTTATATTTGTGTTTCGGCCCACAGTTGTTGTATTTGTTTATTTTTAGTGGTTCGCAGATGTACCAGATTTAGCCTGGATTCCTGACGCTGTGATGGCAAGCTTGAATACTTTGTCCTGGCTTGGGTTAAGCTATCTGCTTCCCCGCCTGATTTAAGGATGTATTCGGATATGCTTCTATCATCTCCCATCACTCGGCTGTGATTTTCTCACCGCTTCATCCGGCCATGCAATTTTATTATTTCTGAAGCATGTGGCTTTGCATGCAAACCATGTAGTTTTCGATGCACGAACTTTAGTTTGGTCACAAACATGTATCGACCTTAAATGAACAAAAATTTTATAGTACCCTTTGTAATATAATTTGTGTGAAATTATGAAATTTTGTAGCAATATAGATTCGTCGCCTTGGCCCCCAAGGTTAATTAGGCAAAATTGCCATTTTGAAAACCTAAAGTGAACAAATATTAAGATAAAAATGAATACTAGTTAAGTTGTTAAGGGATCCTCACAACAGTATTTTGTTTTTTATTATCCAGTATTACATCAAATAAGTAAATTAAAAATATAAAAAGAAAGTATGTGAATGTTTTACTCACCTTAAATGATATTAATCAGGGATGCTCTGCTTTTGTTATGTCTGTCATATTACCTGTTTTACTTATATTGTTATTGTTTAAAGAATTTAATTGAAAAGAAAAACATCGAGCAATGAAATTAAGACAAATTTCGAATCTGATTAGTATTCACTTTGCCCTTTGCGGTAAAACTTTCATTTTGAATATACTTATTGCTCCATAGGAGGTTATTAAAACGTAAATTTTTATTAAACAATTTGTTATCCACCTATGCCCATACTGGAGCAACAATTTTTTTTGGCCAATTAATTAGGATGCTGGGTACCACGTCATGGTTCGGCATTCTGCTTTCATTATTGTTTGTGTGGTAAGTATGCGCTCTTGTAGCAACCTGATTTGCGTGCTTGTTCTTTTCTTATGGCCTTTATTGGGAGTTTTAACTGGTGTTCATTTTGGTTTTACATGCTTCCTCTCCCTGATAAAAGGACCGTAAATGATTGTTAGCATAACTTGTGGTTTATTTGGGAATGCATACATAAGCCTACTTGTGCATACTTTTGCACACTGTGCATGTTTTACATGTACACCATTTTGCCTTTGGATGGGATGTTGTATTTGTATGCCCAGAACTTGACGCACACACATTTGAGGTTTTGTTTGTATGGTTTTTTTAAAATCTTAATGTTATGTTCCTCTAGTTAGTGTATAATTTTTGGGACTTCTGAGTTTGTGTAACTGTGTAAATATGTTATTGTATTTTGAGTAACTTTGCATCATGGTCATTCTCACTCCTGAATATCTCGTTCAAGTTGAGATCCTATACAAGTGCGCCATTAAGGGGGTCGTACCCCCCAAAAAAACTGTCATGGTGGCCAGATGTGCTCTGTGTGCTACACTTAACACTGGCACTCAATTAGAATTTTAACCTCTACGAATGCAGAAAACGAATATAAGGTGGTTGTTTCCAAGATTATCTCCCTGCAGGAAATTTGGGACAACATTGATCATGACCACAGTCCCACAAAGTATTTTATATATCAAACCCAAGTGAACCATATGAAAGCCCATGTTCGGAATTTGCTCACATTTTACCCTGACCAACTCTCAGAACCGCAAAACCTGTCACTCAAGAATGTCCTTGACCAAACACAGACCTTACTTGAAATAGTATGTAACCTAGAAGTAACAGAAACTCAAAAAAGTCAATCTGGCATCCTGGATGCCTCTGTTGCAGTTGTGGGAGAACATCTGTCTGTACTCAATGTCAGTACTGCCACCACCCCCAATTCATCCTTCCCTACAGTTCAAGACAACTTAATTAGTTTACATTCCACTTCCCAAACCTATTCACAAGCCTTTCCTTCCACTTCAAGTCAGGTCCCAATCACATCAGCTACCACCCTAGTCAGTTCCATGTTTCATATCACCCCACGCATGTCCTCATTTGTGGCTCTGACACTGACTGCACATGCGATGTAGCACTCATGGTCCCTTATATGTACTTTGCCGCGAGAAACACCTCACAGGTGAACAGCATACATGGCATCTTCCACGTCACCATACCACTCTTCATGATGGCCGTATGCTGTTCGCCTGTTCAAGACTCGGCCCAGTAGGTAAGTCCGGTTGGCTGGTACAGATCATAGGCAATTGTCCACTGTAACTATATCAGGCATACATTATCTTGGTTTACACGTTCCATCAGGGCTGCTGTCGTACATGGTAGCTCGGAGTTCAGTCGTAGGTAGTAGACCGGACAGGCGACAATATTGCATCATGTTGAATAGAGGAAGAGATAGTCTCCATCGCTGTGACTGACCCAATGTTTGAGCCCGGTGCAGCATTCTATGTGCTCTGGCCATCCTGGTGGTTTGAAGTGCACTTGGTGGTAGCCGACTGTGATGCTATCACACTTGTCCACGTCCAGTGGGCTAAAGGCATTGTACATATTATGTTAAGAGAGAGAGCTGGCGAGGTCGAATTTATAAAAACTCGACGACGTGCATCGTTTTGCCATTGCCTATTGGCTTGAGATCTCTGTATGTTATGAACACGTTAACCTTGTTCATCACTGTCATGTCGCTGTCGTTGATGAGCTGCACATACCAGGTCAGTAGTCGCACCTGGACCGTGCCTTGCAAAAGGCATGTGATGCACGAGCCATATGCTGTTTCGGCCCACCGCAAATCCTCCCGTCTGTAACGTTTGCCCAATGTTAGGTAGGCCAATACCGTAAAAAACAGGGTGTTGCCATTCAATTTCGCAAACAGAGTCTCCATCATTCCATGAGTGTGCATGATACAGTGGCCTGCCCTATCTGTCGGACTGGGGTTTTATACACCATCGAGCACTAGCCATACAGTGTCCTACTCCTCCCTTGTATGTAGCAGTGGTCATACCCACTTGTGGCCGATGTGCTGTGCCGATCCTTCATACCTATATGTAGACATACTCCATCCGATGGTCATTGCTTTTCCCCTCCAGTGCCCAGGTACCACGAACACAGTAGTAGTACGTTCATGTCTGGACATGCCCAGCCCTGCCCACACTCACAGCATGAGTGACTCGGCATGTACCAAAACCTCAGTACCCACAACGAGGGGCAGTCGTACTCTGTCTGTACATTGCACACACTCATGCTGCTACTACAATGGATACTTAGCCACCGCTTCTGTTCTCATACGGTGACATAGACGGTACCCTCAATCAACATACAGGTGTGTACGTCGCATATCTTATTGTAGGCTACAGTGCCGTTGTCCCAATGTATGCCGTGAATGTTTCTCCAGCCATGTATTTGTCACCTTAATGTTACAGTTGAGTACATGCATTGGGAAGGGCAGTAGGAAGGCACATGATGCCAACCCACATTCCTCATAAGCTATGCAGATACATTTAACTATGAAGCCACTCTGCAAGATGCATTCCTGGACATTCGCGAACATTGTGTTGGATGGGAGGTGGTGATTAGACTATAAGTACACTTTATGTCAATACCTGAACTATGCAGTCTCACACATTGTACATTACGAGCCAGTCGTGAATTATCAGCGCATAGGCCTTGATGTTTGCTGAGAAATTAGCCATGGCTGTCATTTCGATTCTACAGTCCATGCAACCACTATGTATTTTGTCATCCTGCTTACTGACTTAGAACATGAGCAGAGGGGCCGTGTTTACAAACTCGGCAGGCACTAGCATTGGGGACTGCACATGGCCATAGTAGGCTTGCTGAAAGTCGGAGTACATCTGGTATGGTACCATGTACATTAGATTCGTGAAATCGATATTTAGGTCACCATAGTGATAGCACTGCGAGTTGAGGTGTACCTTCATGTTTTTGATACTTGGATCATTGAATTTCGAGTGGTCTGCGGAAGGACTGTTTTGTTTTCCCATTTGGAATGCTATGATTGTGTAGTGTGGATTTTTGCTTGGGTTTATACATTCCAGTTGCACACTTGTGGCCTGTGGGATACTCAGATATGTTTCTAGACTCCATGTGTGGAACACTATGTTGATGTTCCTACCCTTCTCGGCATACTTCAACAGTTTCATCCGTTCTGACATTTCCACCTGCACGTATGGCAGAAGCCATTCAATGGACCAGATAGCCAGTTCTGTGGCTATGGCACCACCGTGGAATCCAGCATGAACTGATTATTCTCATGGCCAACATGGCCATGAGAATAACCAGTTCATGCTTCACATTGATGATCATGTATTTGAGGTCTTCATCAAAGCCCAACAGCATGGCCAGCAGAATGCAAACTTCGAATTTTCCCTCTAGGTAGACCGGGATCTTGTAGTTCTCCTCGATACCACAGCTGGCCATTTGCACTGCGGGAAACTGGTTTTGTGTCAGTGAGAGATAATTCTTGACGGTAGCTGTGATTCCTACATTCCACATCGCATCCACTTCACTATCATTGAGCTCATACATGATGTGGCTTATCATGTGTAGAATCCCATTCCTAATGATTTTTATAGTCACCGGTACAGCGTTTCTGGACTTAAGTATTGTCCACCGGAAACTGCAAATAGGAATTACAGGGTACAGTACAGACATCCCGGTTTTGGAATGGTATCTACACCACGGACGACGGGTCGTATAGGCTTGGCAAATAAGATGTGTACATGTGCAGTTCTGCCTTGGTGATCGAGTCTTCGAACCCCGCCAGCTCAATAACTTTTAGAATCTCTCTGCTCATACTGCTTAACAGATAGTCCCAATTTGTGCAGAAAACTCACATTTGCTGATGATGGATGCTTGGCCTGTACTGATGATTGGTTTTGTGTGGTATGCTGCTTTTATTAATTTTTGCACGCTTAAAGTTCAGTCCCATCTTTGCGTAGATGTAGTCGGATTGTGTTTTCTAGGCCTCGGAGGTTGATCAGATTGCTGTCCTGGTCGATGATAGACACCAGCACTTCCTGTACACTCTTCATGATGATAGGGATGTAAATGGGCATCTTTGCCACACCCACTATTTTAATCCCCGGAGGCACCATCACCACAAACAGGTGCAGTGTTTGGCTGGGCAGACCATTAAGGAACAAGCTGGTCACTAAATAGCAGTTTATTTGTATCACGTTCACTGGGAATATGTTTACGGGTAGAATCGATTTGTGCAGGTTATTGGATCCGTACAGTGTGTTCTCCAACCCCAACATAGCTGCGAGCATGTCGTTTCATGTGAAGTCTATGTAGGTGGAACTGGATATTTTGCTGTGTAGCATGTTGGTGTTGCCATGCAGCTTCACCGCTACTTCCTGTCCCAGTAATTGCTTCAGGTACTCTTCAATATCCTCTACCTCACATGATACAGTGGTTATGCGCACTTCGCCTCTCTTCCCATTTTCCTTGATGTAATGAAACATGCAGTTGCGTTTGTCGATGTTTGTTACAGAGAAGTTCGTTTGATCTATTAGCATGATTTTCCATGCCCCATTTAGTTTCATTAGTGGGAAATACATGGTGTGCAGTTCCAAGCTATTGTCCTACAGGATCAGTGTTATGGACATTACTGGTTGATGCATGTGGTGCATCCCATGTTAAGTAGGAATTTCAGACATATGTGTCCACAGTTCCATTCTCGCGGTCGTTGCTCGACCTCATTGTTGTAATAGATCCTACCATCTCTCATGTATGTTTTCAGTTTGGGCAGGGCCCTTAGGTTGCCATAGCTGTCAATAGTAGTTGACTCTACATCCTTGCTTCACATATACTATTGTCCAGTTAGTCCCGGACCCACGACTGGTATCTAGGTTTATTACTCCTCTCTCTCTGCTTGCCTTGGGCGATATAGGAGGCGGTCACACATGAAGACGCCCCTGAAGTCGGGGATTCGAAGCTTTCGAGCACACTTGTGTATATTGATGTTTGTGAGTGGTGCATCGGGCAGGGCGTTTAGGATTGCTTCCTTCGCCGTCTTCCCACTGCCGTCCTTTGCCTCCTTCCACTGCCCCCTGCTTGTACGGATGGAGGTGCAAGCATTGACCTTTTTTTTGCTCCTGGGCAAGAGCTTACATTTTCCGATTATGCCTGATTGCTTCCAAGAATTGTTAGTTTTCTCCTTTAGCACTGTTCCGCTCTCTGTATCCTGCTGGCCCCTCCAATTAGACTGCCAAGTAGTTCGATGGCCAGTACGAGGAACACCAAGATCCCACCATGCTTAACTTAGTGGTGCAGTTTCCTACTTCGTCCTCCTGACCGCCAGGCCCATTCCATGCTTCGCCTTTGCTTGCATGATCTTGGCCACTCCCAGGCTGTCAGCCGTTCGTGGAGCTTAGATGCGGGCAAAACTGTGTACCATGCGGTTTTTGTCTGTAAAGATCCTGTCCACCGCGTGTCTATCCTCCAACCTGTTACTTGTCGTGTATGCAATATTGTGCTCCCAGCACGCCTTGTTGAGGGGGTTGATTGGAACGTCCTCTTGCTTCAATCTCCTCACTAGCACACAGTATTTGTGGCTGGGAATATGCGCTTTGATGCAGTCCCACAATGCATTACTGTATACTAATGCTATGTGGTCGGAATGTGCATCATTAATAAATTTTGCACAACCATAAGTATGTGTGGTTTAACAGACACGTCTCAGTACAATGGAGATTGTGCCTCAGAGTACCATCATTCCTGTTCGCATCACTGCCAATAACGAATCTACGGCCCAGGAATCACGCCATGGGAAACTTCTATCGAACACTGTTAGTGCTATCATCGCCAGTCCGAGCAATTGTGGGAAAATATGTGTACTCCTCAGCCTTCTGGAGCATCCCAATGGTCTCTGCTTCGAGAACTTGTATCTCTGCTCGAAGTCTCTCCAATAGCCGAAATACCTTCGCCTGGCACAGATTCTACAGGCCGTGGGTGGACTTCACTATTTCCTGTTTAGCGACAATGCTGACATTGTCCCGCTGAGCGATTGTAGGCCTAACTCTGTGTTCCTATTCGACGATGTTGCATGTGAGAAGCAGAACATAATGCAACAGTACTTCAGCATAGGTCGCCATGTCGCAGTGGATGTGATTTGCCTCTGTCAGACGTACTCCCATATGCCAAAGCAACTTCTGCATGACAATGCCAATTTCCTTCTTCTATTTCGTACGGATAACTTGAATCTCCGTCATATGTACTCCGATCATGTGAATGCCGATATGACTTTTGATAGTTTTAAATATGTGCTCGTGTTGCTGGCACAATCCGCATGATTTCCTTGTCATCGCCTAGGATTTTCCACCTCATAAGGTCTGGTTTCGATGTGGCTTCGTTCAGTTCATAATCGTCCACCGATGAACTATGAGCTATGCCATGTCTAAGTTCGGCCATAGTAGCCTGAAGCATGAACCGGACATTTGTATTACGTCTACTAATGTTGGTAACTGTAATTTTAGTGGGAAGCCGACCAAGCATATCACAGGACCTAAGCATGATGGTGATGATGTGAACACAGTCTTTGTCCGCAGCATTACGTCCATTGCTATGGAACCTCTACAGACCACATATACCACCACTGAGTCTCATCTTCGCTCGCTCATGTCCAATGTGGCTCAACTTGTGGCCTTGGAGCCAAAGCTTAGCGGCATGGGCAAGAAGCTTGTCAGCATGTTGACCACTGGCTTACAGACATTGACTGCCGATGTGTGCAAACTATCCAGCTTGGATTCGTAGATGACTGCCCTGAAGGCCCACATTTATGCTAGCAATGTACTGGTCACTGGTATGGATATTATCCTTGTCGTTCTGGTTAAGTCTGTGTCCCATCTCACCTATTTTGCCTCTGAGAATGTGCTCCAGATCTTGGAAGGACAGATAAAGACCAACACGAATGCTCTGTCTGCCAAGTTGGAGGCCCAGATTCGCTCGTTGACTTCTACTGATGTGGAAATACTTACCACCACCCTCGGCCGACAGCTTGAAGCTTTGGAGAAGAAACTCAATGTTGTGGGTGCTTAAGTTTCCACCAGTAGCCTTACCGACCTGATTGTGAAAATCGACAGGGCCCTTTCTTTGACTACACAACTGACTGGTCTGGAATTGGTCTTTGCAACCATGAAGACGAAACTGGATGGTGTCGGTGTGCAGGTTGGTGGCTTGCTATCCAAGACTAAGGGTGTGCTTGCAATGTTCACAAAGAAGCTGGTCGACCTGGAATCGAACATCGATGCTGTTGGTATGTCATCTGGTGAATTGTCGAGTCAGATATCGGCCATCATGTCCACTGTGCAGGACCTCGGTGGTTTGGGTGATACACTTGCCAGTGCCACAAATAAAGTGGATGACATGGGCTCCTGTATTGACACCAGGGTGCTGGAAGCCCTCAGTGCTAATATTAAAGATCATATGCTCATTGCAAGTGCCAATTCGATCAAACTGGCTGCTCTGAGTACACAGGCTGCTCATAACCATGTCGGAGACGTGCTCTGAGTACACAGATAGAGCACATCTCCGACGTGGTCACGAACCCTGACCTCACTGATGTGAGTGTATCCGGTCTGAAGCTTGATGGCGGTAGCCAGTTGTAGTACGTGTATTGGGACAACGTTAACGAGCTCGTCGACCGTCTATGTCTCCTTGTTGTATCCTGCCAAGCCAGCAATACATCTCATACGAACGAAATAGTGAATATCTTGGAAGAGCTCTGTGAAGCTGGTCATATCCTGTGAGTGGAGGGCCTGGCCTGCGACTATATCGAAATCACAGATCACCGCTGAGTTGCATCATCCTGTATGTCGAAACTTCCCCAGGCATAAGGTGCTTCACTTCAGACTTCATGACCTGTTCCAGGCTGACTTAGTGAAAATGATTCTTTATGCCCACATCAAGAATGGCTTTCGCTACATCCTGATAGTTATCAACTGTTTCTTCAAGTATGGTTGGGCTGTCCCTGGCACCGGAAGTGTGGTGCCGACATCCCGGCTGCAATGAAATTGGTTTTGGACAAGATTGTCACGCCAAAGAATTTCCAGATGGACAGTGGGAAGGAGTTATACAACCCTGTGTTCTGTGTGATTTTGACTGCAAAGAAGATTCATTACTACTCTACATTCAGCGACCTCAAGTATTCGATCGTCGAATGTTTCAACCGTAAGCTTAAGGGTCTGATGTGGAAGTCGTTCTCGGCTCAGGGTAGCTACCGGGGGTTGTATCTGCTTCCTAGGCTGCTTACTCAGTACAATACAGGCAAATATAAGACGAGTGGTCTTCGGCCCTCAAAGATTGCTGCTGCAAACGCTGCTTCTCTACTGCAGACTTGTACTGGCACTCCAAGATGGTGGACCCATGATGATCAAGGGCCAAGGTGGGTGACTGTCCGTATCTCCAGGAGCAAAGGCATCTTTGATAAGTCGTACTACCCTAACTGGAGTGTCGAGGTGTTCCACATCGTCAAGGTGAAAGACATTTCCCCACGCACCTTTACGCTTGCCGATATGGTTAGTCAAGAGATCAGCGGTACTTTCTATGACTACGAAATCTATGTCACAAAGTATCCTCATGACTATTTGGTGGAGCGATTAGTCCATAGATGTGGCGACCAAGCACTCATGAAGTGGTTAGGCTTCGATTCCTGCTTCAATCAATGGATGCCCAAATCGTTGCTTACAACTGTGTAGTGACTGTTCTGTTTCTTGTCGATATACTGTTTTTTTGTGAATAAATGACATTGCTATTGCCTGTGTGTTTCTCTCTCTCTCTCTCTCTCTCTCTCTCTCTCTCTCTCTCTCTCTCTCTCTCTCTGTTACATCTGCCTTGCGAGAGACAGGTGGTCTGGTGTGAGTGGGAACCTCGGTTTTTTGTGCTCCCCCTGCCTGGCTCCTCTTCATGTTCTTGTGAGCAGTTTTATGCATCATGTGTGCTGAGGGGGGAAGCAGGCAGGTTGTCTGGTGTGTGTGTGAGTACCTCAGTTTTTGTGGCCCCCTTTATTGTTAATGCTATTTGGGACAGGGCTATACATCTTGTGTCTGAGAGAGAGAGGTGGTGGGTGGTCTATTAGTATTCCATACCACCAGCAGGGTTACATATCTTGTTCTCAACCTCCTGGTTAGGTGGGTCAATATTCTTCTTGTCAGGTTTCATTGTGTGCTGGCATTTATCTCTCTTCTTAATAGTATATTCCGAGCTGACTGGGGCTACATATCACATTCTCGACCACCTGCTCAGGCTGGGTGGGTCATTATTATTCTCATCAGGTTTCATCCTGTGTGGCCAATATGGTAACCTGGTGGCAGGGCTTCGTCGTGAGGCCCCCTCGGGGGAGAGGGCAGTGCTGGTGGGGCCTTCATTACAGCTGGACATATGGAGAAGGACATATCGGTGAGTGTATGTGTGTGGGAACCATTTTGGCGACCAGGCAGTGCATTACGTGTAGTAATCACATATGCGAACTTTAGTCCATGCTGGCTGCCAACATAGCCGCCGCCGGTACCACCACAATTGTATGTGGTTTTCGACTGGCTCCCAAAATGGCCACTGGCGATGTATGCGCTCATATGGGCTAATAGGAAATCAATTTTGGGGGAAATCATTTTTCCCCTGGCTGCCAAAATGGCCACTGTTGGTTGCGGGGAACTTATATCTGGCTGCCAAGATGGATGCTGTCGACTTATATGCTCATTTGGGGTAGTAGGATATTAATTTCGGGGGGATTTTTCTCCTGGCTGCCAAAATGACCACCATCGACATATATGCTCATTTGTGGTAATAGGAAATAGATTTTGGGGAAATTGTTTTCACTGGCTGCCAAAACGGCCGCCATTGGTTTTGGGAACATATCACTGGCTGATAAAATGGCTGCCGTCGAGATGGAATGCTAGGATCGAGAATTTTCCGTGGGAAGAGGGGTTAATTTTTGAAATTTTTTATGGGCAGGGACCTCAATATGCTAATTACATCCTCCAATCCTTCGCTTGACGCCTGGTGCGCCAGAACCGCCCTTTTTATACTACTTTCGATGTACCGAAAACAGGTCCTCGAATCGACAACAGTCATAAGAGCTACACTGTGTGTCTTCTTGTAGTTTAAATATTCACTGCCGCTGTTCGGTGGAGCCTCTATTAACACATATTTTCTATATTTTACCCCGCGGCAATTGGGGAAGTTCCGCCTTTCCAGGAAACCTTTGGATATCGAATTTCACTCTTCTCTGGTACTCGGGATCTGAAAGCAAGGAAAATGTAATTGTATTTCTTTTTCCCAAATATTTCGGACATAACACATTAATATGTTATGCATCCTAGGAATAAGATGATCTTAGCAAGTGTGTGAAGCGATGGTTGCTAAATATTTTGCATTTGATTGCTTGGGGGTAGAGAGTGAATATCCACAAGGGCCGGGGGAGGAGGGGATAATAGAGGAAATGAGTCAGAGGGAAATGATGATTAATCGATTTTACCACAGCACATATGATTGGACACGAGGTTAATGAAGGTAATGAATGTGGAAATGCTAATGTATTTTCAGTACGTGGGATCTCACAGCTATAGTGAATACCTGTATAGCACTCACCTTTATGAATTCTTTGAGACTTTCTAAGATGGCGTCACACAATTCCGGAATAAAACGGGAAATAGCCGCCTTTGAAACTCTGAACATGCGTTGCAGAGACCTTTAACTGTTCCAGTTGCAAAAAATGTTAATGTCACCTCCAGCTTCAATCGTGAGGGTAATGAATCTCTAATCTGAGTATCTTTTCCCTGGATCTTGGGTGTTACTAATTCCAAGAGGGTGTAAAAATTTTCCGGGGTCATTCTCAAAAACGATCTGTACTCATTAACATCATCCGTCGCAGGAGTGCTGATTGCCCATAAGTGTATCACCACCTCAACCAGTCTCTTACCCACAATCTCTTTTCCTTATTCACTTCTTCGTTCAACATTTCGCTTACTTCGTCTAACTAGGTTTCTGAAACCCTTTTTAAACACCTTTTCACTGCACCCCGACGAAGGTAATCAGACATTTTCACTGCGTTGTGCAACGTTCGCAAGTATACTGGCTTAGTTTTACACTTCGATGTGAACGCCCACGCGAGTAACAGGGTGAGTACATGCTGGGCCGACTACTCAGCCCAGCATACTCGACCTCTTCACTCGACCAATGTAAACCAGGCTTTTCTCCGTCACTCGCCTCCGAGTGTCACTAGTTTATTTAGCCATCTGCGTATTTAAACTTGTGCTGTCCAGGGTGTTTTGTTTTGCGTTGGTCGTTGTCGGACTGGATCTTAATTTTTTGGGTCCATTTATAAATTTATCACTATAATTTGTTGACCCTTTTATATGTTTATTTATTTTGACATACTGCATCGTCTGTTCTGCTTGTGGTTTTTGTTGTTTCGTATTATCATAATTGAGCTGTCTTCTTTTGTTTCTTTTTCGGTGTTTGTTTAACTGAATAGTTGTTTCTTGTTCCATATGTGTGTTTATTTATATTATCTCATTTTTATTGCATTTGTGTTCCTCATCCATATACTGTGTTCTTCGTTGTTTTTGTTACTCTTTTTTTAGTAGTCGTTGTAGGCAATGGACTTCCAATTAAAACCCTAATTTAGTTCAATTATCATTGGCTTGATACATTGGACTGGCATTGGTGCTGTACAAGCAAACGTCAGGAAAATTCGCCATTTAAATGATCTGCGCCTAATTTTACACTCTTTTGAATACTCGCGCAGAAGTCAACATTCCGTAGGCAGCTTGCTAACGCAGTGAGAGGCCATGATTTCATGTGTATTTTGTTGAATGTTTATTATAGTCTCTCATCAGCCGTGATCCAATTGCGGAGTTTTGCAGGCCTCCTTTATGTATTGGGAGAGATTGTGGTTAATCTCATTATAGTGGTAAATTTGAATTGCATTCTTGCATAGCACTGTAAAAACATTTTAAAAATTAGATTCCGTTTTTTATTTAACGTAAAAATATACTTTCAGCCTTTCACGGATGTGGCTAAGCCCAGGCTTGTAACCATGTCCATGGAAACGAAATTAAACATTTGAAACTGAGTGCTGGTTAATAAACGCCTAAAGCGGATCCCACAACAGTGCAATGCATTGCGATGCGTTGCGATTTGCGGTAGCCAATCAGGATGAAGCAGATTCCGTCGCAGAGCGTCGGCTCGAGTGCGTTGCGCGAAATTGTTGAGTAGCGATTGTCGGCGTCAGCCTGCAACGGAAAAGAAGAAGAATAAGTGTTTGTTTACAAGGAGAATAAGAACATCAATTTTTTTACCATTTGAAAACCACGATCGCGTTTACGCCGACGTTTTCGTATATGAATTTTTATTATTGCTGCGTGGATGTGCAAAATAGTAGACAAAACTTCTTATAGATATGGACAACGTCATAAAATTTGTTTATTAACATCAAGATAATTATTCTTTGTCTTATTATGTTTCGTTCCTGCTAGTTTTCGTCACACACCGCGTTCATACTATCCTGTATTTATCTTCTACCACTTTAAACATACAGTTTCAACTTTTCACGTGTGTATTTTGTTACATTCGTGAGATCTGAAAATTTAATTTCCACCCTCAAACTAGATAGCAGCACCATATCAGACGGCGTTCGTCGCCGACAGATCATCGCTTAGGTGTGAAACAGCAAGTATAGCTCGTCGCAGACCAACGCAACGCATCGCACTAATGTGGAACCAGGTTAAGGCGGTCGCTTACCTAGATCTTGAAACGTGTTGCAGCGTGTTTGAAATGTGAGTTTGACGAAACTGTGAAACGTGCCCCCAATAAGTTTGCTTCCGGAAAGAAAGCACATTCCAGACGATGACGAAATGGTACTTTGAAGACATCACGCACATTGCAAACATAATCTTCATGCCCTTAAAAATAGCTAAAAACTGCTTTTTCAGACTGTCGTGTCACATAATACACGCACCGGATACACGCCGAAACTACGATATAGAGGCATGCATTGGACTTCGCTACAGAGTCGCGTGCAATAAAATTATAAGGTAGCCACTTAAATTCCTGGAGTTCTACTGTAGTGACGAAACCACTGCGCGCTAGTTGAGTGGCTTGCGCTTGGAGGCGATACCGCTGTACGCCGCGCTGTTCGACATCGCCCGTAGCGTTACATCGATTTTTGGCTCACTTACACAAACACACTCCTGACTAGGCGACCGCCCGCCTCAACTGAAGACGCAGTGCCCTACTTATTGCCGGCACAGGCGACGTACTCGCTTGTGTGACCCGGCTTTTGGTGAGCGCTGTTCAGTGGTAGTGATGGGCACACCAAGCTCTCAGTGCTCGAGCAGCGAAGTTTGCACTGCTTGACACACGGAATTCCCTCGTCACACAGCAGTACAGGCTACGATAAAGTGAGCACTTTTGAAATCAACCTCTGGGAATTGTCACCGTCCCCTACCAGCGCATATATTTTAACGGGCGCGCTTGGTGACATGCGGCCAGTGAGGTTGGTAACCACTAAGGGAAAGTAGTTTCATGTCTTAACGTTAGATTAAAAGTGTTAAGTAAAAATTTATGAATACTTAAATTAATCATTTTGCTACTTTTTTTTTAATGCCCGAAAATTAGTAATAAAGCAAATTCGAAAAATATTAATTTTTCCAATTATTTCACAAATTCACTTGACCGGCGCATGAATAAAGTGATCAGACTCATGGAAATGTTAATTTCACATGAGGTAAACGAATACACAATGTGCCTACAAGTAGATCTTAAACTGGGCTTTCAAAAATGTTCAGTTTATCATGAACAGATTTCATAAGTAGACACACCCCGTTTCTCCGTAGTAACATGGTACTAATTTGACTTCGAAGTTCCCCTACTGGTGTAGAGTGAGTGACGAAATTTGGGCGGCTCTTAACATCGAGGTTTGAGAGCCGATGAGGGTGAAGCGAAGTGGGTATGGAGCAGCGCCAGAATGCAAGGTCAGGGAAGCGGGAGACCGAGAAGGCCCGTCTACCAGCGGCATCGTCTGGTACGATTCCTGCATGCGAAAATCCGGTAGTGACACCGCCGGTAATCGAACCCGGTTCGCCTAGGTGGGAAGCTAGTTGTCTAACCACTAAACCACCACGATCCCTCTACTGGTATAGATGTCATTTGTTTATTGATTGCCGTCAAAGCCAAAACTCATCTCTCCTTGTTCGACTAGAGAGAACGGAATTATGCCACTTGAGTGGCCAATATTAACAACTGGTTCAGAGTTCTGTAAGGACTGTCAAATGAGTTGTGGTCAAATGGCACATCTAAAAATAGTATAAAATTTAATGACGTCTTTCTTGCCACTGAATTATACCAGATGTTGCAAAATTGCTTGACAATACTTCGGGCAAACATTCCTCACATCTAGAGGATGAAAAAATGTTATATGAATATAGGTCCGCAAACGCTTCGTTTCTTTACTCACCTAGAACAGTAGGAACTGCACAAAAATTAGTTACACATGTGTGAAAGATTATCTTCGGCACTAAATTAAATGTTCAAAATGCCCTCCATCAGCACGATCACATCTATCAAGCCATCGTTGCATGGACACTCGGATGCGTTGATGAGTCCCTGGAAAATTCCTGAATGTTTCGCAACGCGCCACAATACGGCTATGGAGGGTGCCCTCATCGTCCACCGGGATTGCATAAACAAGTGACTTTAAAGGTCCCAACAAATAAAAGTCTAGTGGATTCAAATCAGAGTTCCTCGGGGGCTGGCATGGGGCTGCCATTTACAGCTGCGATGGCATTCCACAGTAACATGATCCAGCCCGCGGGCCAAACACTGCACGGTTTGTATTATGGGATGTAGTAAACAAACTAAGCGTTTGCGGACCTATGTTAACATAATTTTTTTTTATTCTCTAGGTGTGAGGAATGTTTCCCCGAAGTTGTCACGAAATTTTACAACAAAACCAATAAATAGGGTATCTAGTTGTAAGGTGACTTCAAAAATAGATTTATTACAAAGGAAAACCATTACTCTGGGAGATGTGTTTCTAGAATAATATTTATCATACTAAAAACCTATAATTTATTAAATGAGTAAAACCAGTTATGGCAAGGTGCTCATTTTGTTAAGATTTATTAGAATATTTTACAAGAAAAATATTTAAACATTTCCCGTTTGTAAGACTTAATAGCAGCCGATGTAATACTGCCATATTAATGACAGAGATTTACAAACTGTCAGTATGGAATGATATATGATATTATTTTTGTTTTGCTATTTAAGTCGTGGCATTGGAGGGAGGGGGGCGATGAACTTCCACGAGAATACAAATTTTTGGATAGTTGTCACAGTACGATAATATCATATTAGAAAGTAACTTCCGAGACTTGCTTACAGTGTGCAAATAAAATCTGTGAATATGTATTAAATTTTGATAGTTATAGTATTGTCAGCTAAATAAAATGTTGAAATTTGTCGAACGTGTTTATGTATCGTGGAGTTTTTCACCATTTGTCTCGAAAGTAAATTAGTTTTAGAGGAACACACATAACATTGTGATGAAATAAGCTTTATTGCTTCTACATTTTAACCTCAAAAGTCAAACAATTTCCCGGGGAGATGGCCTCCGACCCTATTTTATTGGTGGTCACTAGCAAGTCTCTAATATGGTAACAATCTCCTCCCCCCTCCCCAAAACGTTTTCTCCAGCACTTTCGATCACCACCCGAAAAAATTATTCTGGGTACGCCACTGTATTCCAGCAAGAGAAAACATTGTAATAGTAGCAATTCACACATTGGATGACTATTTTTTTTAAATAATTTTAAAGGCAACACAACCAAACACCGAACTGTTACTTTTCGTTTCTGCATACAACTTGAACCGTTACTAATCACAATGTGGAATTGACTTAAAGTTCTCAAAAAGGAAATTTTGTCCAAAATTTTAAAAAGGTTATTAAACTGAAATATGTTTCACCTTTAAATGTGGTTATCTTACAAAAATTTACCCGCATGTCCAAAAAAAATGCATTTGTATACAGTTACTCTCACAGTTTGTTAATTATTAATATCATCACAACGTTTAAGAGATGTCTTTCTTAAATTTGTATATTGTTAACTTGCATAATTGCCTAATTAACACAACTGCCTAGTTAGCATACTAATAACTAATTAACGAATTCATTAATCGATTAATTAATTTGATTGATTTGAATGATCGATTAATTAAATAATTGTTTGATAGGGATTTTTGCATTGGTGTAGCAAGGGTTTAGGGTCATAATGGTGATATTGGCAGAGTAGCATCGATGTGTCCTCTGTGACGTCTAGAGCCGACTGAGCAGAGGAGTGGGTTGTCATTGCTTATAAAGGTGTTGATGTTGGTGGAAGAGTGTTATAAGGAACATTACTTTTTTTTTGTTTGCGACTGATGAGTGGAACGCTTGTGACTAATGGAACGTCTGTCCAGGTCGCTCTCTGGATGCATACTGAGAATTTAGATGCAGGAGAAATGTTTTTGGCAAAGCAAATTTTTTTTAAACTAAAAAAGTCGATTTATGTTCAAATAGCCTACCGAACGAATTACTTTAATCACTTACCCGATTATTTAATTATTTTAATCATGTTATTATCTAGCAAGTAACTGATCCCCACTTTAATCACATACCATTAAATCGACCGAACCAAACATGTATTCATGCGACTATGGAATGAAACTATTTCAAATGTATCAAATGCAAACTAACTGGTCATTAAACAAAGTTAATTAAATTAAATTAATCAGCCACAAGCCCAGCTAACATAAAAATCTCCCCTGAAATAGATCGCCTCCCACACTAACAAATCCAGGCAACACATGTGCTAACTTCAATGCAAACGTAAAATAGTTCCACCAATAACGACAATCTAACATAAAAAACACGATTTTCAATCAAAAACTCGCCAGCTCTCCAGGTGTCATTAACACCCCCCCCCCTAATTTAATCCCCTCACAACAAAAGTACACATACACAAAGTCACACTGAAACACGAATATAAATATGCACTTACCTCCTCCCCTCTACAACTCTCAAGACCAATATTATAAACATCCAAACACACAAACACACATCGAAATACAGGTTAAACCAGACGAACCATCTTCCAAAAACTGATTGATTACACTAAGAAATTAATCTAACTTACCCAAATATGTGATGCTAGTGTGGTGCTATGTGGTGCTAGTATAGTGTATGAGGTGCTATGTGGTGCTAGTGTGGTGCTATGTGGTACTAGTGTGGTGCTGTGTGTGGTATTAAGTCTTAAGTCTTAAGTGAGGAGCGATTAAGGAGAGCAGTGAGGAGCGATTAAGGAGAGCAGTGGGAGCAATTGAGGATCAGTGAGGAGCAGTGAGGCATTATTGAGGAGTGATCGAGGAGCAGTGAGGAACAATTGAGGAACAAGTGTATGTGGATGTGGATGAGGAGCAAGAATAGACTTAGTTTTGAAAATTGTATAATGTCTCTTCAAAGTGTTGTTGTAAAAGGCATTTAAATCTTTAAAAATAATTGCATGTTTAACATCCATTTCAGCACATATTTGAAGAACAATATCACTTCACAGCATACATCAATGTGTTGATTCACCACTGCAGTAATTTTTTGTATGTTAAAAGTTTTTTAAGTGATACTCGAAATTTTTTGAGTGATTGTAAAAACTTGTTATTACCTGTTGAAACCTGTTTGATCCTGTTAAAACCTGTTAAAATTAATATTTTTGTTTGTTATAAGATAAAGTCGATTCCAGATAGTGATGTGGAGCGAGACTCGCCCCCTAAATATTTCTTAGCCTTGCTCTGCAGGCAAGAGTCCATATACCTGAACTTCTCCCAAACTACTTTCTAATTCCAACAATCTTGCCCTGTCTCACCATTGTGAGTTTCAAGTTCAGCTAGGCTTTCTCGAGATTCTCCCTCATTCCCCTACTTTCAGAGTTCATTCATTTCACGACCATTTCCCTCCTCCTTTTAATTTTCATACTTGTTGGTGTCCAAATTGTGTAAAAACCATAAATATTGTACCTCAACTCTTCCACAAATCTCTACCTTCAATTTTTGTATAATAACTGTGGCAAAAGGAATTCAAACTATTAAATAACAAGTCACATAATTTCCATCACCACTGATTTAATTTTATATATTTTATAAAATAAACTATATTTACAAACTTTACAACAAAGTTTTACAATAATTCATACAAACTTTTTAAAAACTATTACAATCATTTACAAAAAAAAAACCATTACCAAAACATTCCTTAAAATTATTCTTACATCTTATTGCTATACTGTACAACACTTTGAAAATATAAAAAAATCTTTATGCACATATTAAAAGTATATAAACATTCACACACACTCATTCACACACAAATCATTTAAAATTATTATTTACATTGATTGAAACTGAAAACTATACAATATTTACAAAATTTAACTGCGCTCTATGTTTGGTTATCCACTGTATTATTTTCAGATGTCACATCCGGGTAAATTTGGTAAGCAACCACACACCAACACCTACACACAAATGTAACACTATGTAGATTCGTAGACTTAAAAATTCATATATGGCATAATGTGATCCCACACTGCAAAGATGATAATGTAGTGTAATTCCTGCATGACATAAAGGAACACGGGGATAGTGTGGCGATGTTGTAGAATAACAGTGTATTTTCTGAAGAGATACTTGGTGACAAGCCCTGCAGTTAGGGAAAACAGTAGATTGAAGACAGCTGCGATGCAAATTACAGTGCAGAGCAGGGAGTTGTGTTGGGTGCAGTGCTGGCAGTTGTGGTGGTGTAGATGACATACCTGTATTTAATGCGGTGCTGAAACTAAAGTGGTGGGGAAAAGAATTTACTTTGGGATCTTATTGTGCCCCCAGGGTAAAGTCGATACTCCATCTGGCTCAATGAGGCGCTTATCGTCTAAACCTGATAACACCATTTTGGTCACGCATTCGGTGTAAACCTCGTGACCATGCAAACAGAACTGGTATTGGGTCCCCAGAACCCTGGTGCAATTGCCATGGCATTCTCGATAATCCTCATAACGAAGGGATTGCAACACATTAGGTTTTACACCCTTCCCCTTACGTATACACTGCTCGTTCGAAACAATATATGTGAAGAGCTTGGGATGTAAACCTACAAAGTGTGTGATGATGTGGCCAGCGCATTCATCCTTCATCACTCTGGTACAGCCTTTGTTCTCGTGTGAGAATCCTTGCAGGTTATCGAGTGCATAGTTAGAAGTATCAAACCACACCTTTAAATCTAGGGTAATTACTTCATAAACATTTCTACAGGCAAATTCATATATATTAGGCTGTCGGTATCGCAGCATAAAAGATGCAAGGCTGTCGGAGGGGATTTCTGATGCATGTACTGATAATGAAATTCATAGTGGGTCAATTTGGAAAGTTCTAGAATGATAACACCAGTGTAGAAAGGCTTGTTAAACATAACAGAGACCTTTGACATTTCGATAAGGACAAGATTCTCTCGATGATCTGTCGTGCCTGGAATGTAGGATGCCCCATCAGTTCTGCAGCCCCATAGTTTGTGTCATACCTGGAAACGACTCTTATGTCCCTTTCCCGGTGGACATGCTGTAAAATTTTTCCATACACTACATTAATCATTATCTTAAAAAACGATTTCTCGAAGTCCTTCGCAGTCTGGGCACGTCCTCGCTGTTAAATTCGATGTACAGAGCCATCCAAGCCTTCTGCTCAAAGCGCAAAATGTGATGAACAGAGTCAAGTGTGGCTCCATACATCAAGTACTGCCTCAGTGTTTCGCCGTGAATAACATAATTCTTCAGCAGTACAAGAGTTAAAAGGAGTTTTTCATGCGAGCCGTTTGGATGTATGCCATTTACTGGAACCAAAGGCAGATCGGATAGCACATTGCAGCATTCGTCTGGAAACGACAAATCCACTTCCGCGAAAAAGGAAGTGTCCTCATCATTCACCATGTTCACAAAATCCCATGATGAAAACATGTCAGCATCGACCCACTCAAAATTGCAAATACGAAGCTTAAACTTCATAGTATGGCTGTAAATGATGTTTATGTCGAAATAACAGATATATTTCAATCTCACACTGGGGTCGTACTCTTCACCCATGTAAATGTTAGTAAGCCAAACATATGGTTCTGAAATTTTCAAAAATGTCTGCCAGCAAACAAGTGTCCACACGTAAATACTGAATGGCGTACTGCAGCAGGTTTATGCAGTGGAACCTCATCGCTAATGCATACACCTTTCATAACATTATGAAAAACATCCTTTGGTGGGAGTGATGTGCACATCAGATTGTCTTCGGACTTAACAAAATCATAAGGAAACACTCCCTTCCTTTTTGCCAATTCAAATTGGGTGTTGCCTGGAAAATCGAGAGGACAATAATCAATTGTGCAGGTTTCAAATTATCTGCCAAAGTTTCCAGCAAAGTGCTCATGAACTGAAAAGAATAAAAATGTAACTTGAAATGTTGTGCCTTTCGATTTGAGTCAATCACATTTGGGGATACATTTAGTGATGGACTTGTACTTTTCAAGGGTCATTCCAATCACCTCGATTCTACCTGGTTTTCGATTGCCACAGTTCCGTCGGGTTTTGTTACGTGATGTTCAGCCAATGGCTTTATGAGAATGTGAGCATCATAGTTTTGCAGGTTATGAAAGACAGTGACAAGTTGTTTCTTTGGCAGTCTGAAATTCAAATTGCATTTATTATGTGCGGCCTCTCTGATTATGCCTGTCAGATAGTCATGGTCGACCATAGTTTCTGTACCGAGATCCTTCTTACAAATTTGACAACTTTTTTGAGCTGCCAACCTAGCTTCATCAGCTTGGGTTTTTGGTCGCAGCGGAAAAGTTATGCTGTATATTCCTGCAACCCACTTTGTCAATGCAACCAATTAATCTACTAATTGGTTCCATAAACTCAAAGTAGTTAGATAATGCTGGATCGTACGAGCAAACCAACAAAATGCTACAAGCACATGGAACCTGTTGGTTCATGCTATTCATATTACTTATGTTATCATTGGGGAGGCAAGTGGACAGTCAAATATATGTCTCTGTGTTACCATAGGTGATGAAACCCAATCTTCGCTGTTGGCTATAACCCTAAAATTGCCAGTACTTGTCCACAGTAGGGAAAGTATTGCAAACAGCCTTATGTTGCTGACAGAGATCATTACGGTTTGCGATTTTCTCCTCACTACTAAAGTATTGGAGAAAATGATCCCAAACAAATTTCTTATGTCTGTTTTTACTTACATAACAGGCTGTTAAGCAGCCTTAACAAATCTTTAATGGAAGCAAAATCAAAATGTGCGTCATTACCACAAGTGCGAATGGCCAATACATTTACCTGATGTGCATGTCGTAGAGGAGAAATATACATTGGTGCGATGATCCCTTCCTTATAGAAAGTTTCGTAAATAATATTACTATCTTTGTCCACAACACAGCATACATTGATAGAAATACCATTGCTATCCTCGAACTTTCGAATATGCTGTAATACTACAGGATCCGACAGACCTTCAGTATTCAAAACCTCGTAAGGATTTGGATATGATGTCGTTCTGTGGCCATCCTGTGCGACAGGAAACATAGCTGATATAACGGTGTAATTGAAGCACATTCCCTCCAAGTAGTGTACATCGTTACAAGCTCTATTATTAGCAATAAACTTGGGGAGCTTAGTGTGAGCAGCACCGATGGCGAATGTTCTAGACTGCGATATGTAAACATCCACGTCCAGAATTAGAAGTGGTCTTCATCCGCTACCACAAGCACTAAATTCCTCAAGCCTGTTTGTGAGGTAAGGCTTAATTGTCTCATCTTAGATTTCGCCCACATCGGTTGAATGCAAGATGGGTAGTGATTTACTTTGAAAGTAAAATGTCTGCATTACGCCTTCCTCAGCCAAAAAAGATTTCAAGAATATATTCACTATGGTGACACTAAGCATTATTGGCCAGGTGCCATTCTTAACTTTAACAAAGGGACCCTGCACCTTGTAAAAAATCTTTCAAAATCCTTGTCAGACTCTACTTGATCATTTACTATGTGTGCATTACTCGATCTACCCACGAACACTGTTGTCAATAGCTGATAACTCAATTCAGTCAATGAAGCTTCCACTGAGTTAGATGAATCGGAAAACGAATTATTTTCCATTTCCCTATACGAAGTCTCTCTAATTGACTCGAAAGTCGGCTGTGAGATGGACGAAGTACTATCCGAATCACTCGAATTTTCCATATCAGATAGAAACAAATTTGTCTAAAAGAGGATCTACTTTTCCGTGTTTGGGGGAAATGGTTGTATCCTGATCTGTTGAAGCTGATGGTCTTTCTGTGTGTGAATAAGTTCTTGATTCGCTCAAGAATAAATCATCCAATAACAAATCGAAACAATGCCATTTAGGTGAAACGACAACGACATGACAGCTTGTACTAGGCACTCTTTTCGCTATCGCATCAGATTCTGAATCACTAACAAAAAGATCATCCAACAAACTAGCAAAATTTTGACTCTTTCCCTCACTCATTGTGTCAAAATAATTTTTTTCCCCCGATACAATAATTTCAGCACAACAAAAAATATACAGTGCTGCATAATGTTGAAAAAAGAGAGAAAACATTATTATAATGTCTTACCAATAAGTTGTGTTGCACCTGTAAATAAATTTTTAATTAATTAATTGTACAAACATTTGTTGAGGGGAAAATTTTATAATACACAGGAGGAAAGACAATGTAGTAAATATTCCTTTCAATTTTAAAATTATTTTTTGATTCGATTTAATATATATATATAATTTTAACGAAAGAGTTCAGTTCTGTGTTTGAAAACCAGCATGCGAGAGAGCTTACTTCCCACAGTGTGCTGAACCACGTTGGAGCTATTCTTGTTTACAAAATAAACAGTGACTGTGGGAGCTGCAGAAAGTGAGTCGAGGGAGCATTGTGGGTCGAGTGGTGGCATGCACCGTGGGGCGAGGGCGAGGGAGTTGCACCGAGGCATAAGTTCAGGATGAGGAGAGGGAGGGAGACACTGTAAAAAAGGCGAGAGAACATGTAGGGATGCATGCCGGAGGGTGAGGGAGCGAGCTTGGGCACTTGGTCGGCTAGTGCCACATATTGGGTACTGTCTCATTCCCCCGCCCTGGCCTAGGCGGTCTTTCGCCTTCACGCATGCACGCTTCCTGCCTTCCCCCTTTCCCTGCACAGTCTCCTAAGCCTGTGCTAAGCACCGCCCCAAAGTTATGGTGTGCACTTCCCCCACCCCTCCTTCGACCCCACGGCCAGTCGACAACAGTCGCCTGGCACGCGACAGTTACCACTTCACTACACAGCAAGACACTTCGCGCACTGTTCTAACACCACAACGCACCTGGCTTTCGACACTATCCTTCATGGCACACAAGGTTTTCATGCTTCCTAACAGACAAGCTTTGTTTACAACACATTTAATACTTTTACCTATCACCATTGTATTGTATTCAAGCAAGTTATTGAACATAATTTGTTTAAGACAATACTTTTAAATATTAATTTTAAAAATAATGTGAAATACTCGACACTGTAAAAAATTAAAGTATTTACCACCATTAAAAGTATGTGACATTGTCAAATATTAAAGTATATGACATAGTTAGATATAGTCGACAATGTTAATTTTTTTTATAAATTTAATAACAATTAACATCTAAAAATTCGCAGTGAAGGGAGTTAGTCTTTTACACTCTAAAACTAAATAGTTAACACACTTGTTTAAATTTTTAAAAAATTCCTAAAAATTACAAAAATTTTAACATTTCATACTTTTAAAACTAAATAACATACTTACAACTTCCCACCCAACCTATTTTCATTCATTCCACAATCGTTAAATTCACTCATGTCCGTTCGTTCATCAATCTTATGTCCTTTGCCATACAACAGCATTCTGAACAGACTCAGGAGCTAGGGCTACGCACCCTCTGCTCATGCCTTGCATAAGCAGAGGGCATAAGCACCTTAGTTCTCCATTTGTTTTAATCGTTCCATAATTCACAACGAATCACACGTCTACCACCCACCAAGGTTGTGATATTGTCACAGCCTTCTGTCCATTATAGGAATAATGGTGGTCACCGGATATCTCTCTATCTACTCCATTTAAAACTCTCAAATATACATGAAGAATCCACCTGAAATTACTTACAACAACTATCCCTGCATTCAACCTTGCAGTTTTACACCTACTCAATAAATTTTTCTCAGGGTACTAGGTGTTATGTTCTAGATAGCTTTAACATATTTTTGCAAGTGCCCAACAGTGTAGAAAGAGCCTCAGTTCGTGATATTGTCACAGCCTTCTGTCCATTATAACAATAATGGTGGACACTGTGTATCTCTCTATCTACTCCAATAAAAACTCTCAAATAAACATCAAGAACCTACCTAGAATTATTTGCAACACCTTTCCCCACACTCATACTCACAATCATATACCTACTCAATAAATTTTTGGAAAAAACAGTTAAATAACATACTTAAAACTCCCCATCCAACCTATTTTCATACATTCCACAATCGTTAAATTCAGTGATGTCCAGTCGTTCATCATTCAGTCATCTGTGTGCCCTCCAAACATGCTGTGCATGGTTTGGCATAGTTCCCAAATATTTTTCTATGTTCCATAATTTACACCCAAGCATATGTCAACCCACCTGCCAGAATATCTTTAAAATATATAAAACTAGCAAAATTCTGTATATTTTAACAAATTATAAATTTTTTAACAAACCCAAAATAAATTTAAGCAATTTGCAAAAAAATGTTAAGAGATTTACGAAAAACCTGGTAAAATTCTAAATATTTTAAGCAAATTTCATTCAAAATCTAAAAGTTTTAACAAATTTGTTTATAAAATAGAATGATTTTAAGCAAAACAGGAAATTCTAAAAGTGATATTATATTCTATAAGTTATAATTTAATTTAATACTAAAAGTTTTTAACATATTCCTATAAAAGTTTAATGAATTACATTCGCATTCTAAAAGTTTTAACATACTCGAAGAAAATTTGAGAGATTTTCTAAAGTCATGGCAAAATCTTGAGCAATTACTGAAAAAGTAGAACAATTTTATGAAAAACACGCTAGAAATTCTAAAAGATATAACATATTCTGAAAAGAATTTAAATATATGCTGCAAAAATTATTTTTAATACTCCCAATAAAAACTCTCTACAACAATAGAATTTTTTAAATATATTTACGGAATAATTGAGTACAATTTGTTAAACAACCATAAAAGTTATTAAAATATTAATGGGATATCAAACAGTATTAAAAAGCCCTAAATGTTAACTCTATTTACTTACATAGTCTGCTAGCAAAAGTGGTAGGTGAGGCCTTAATCCCGTTCTGGCAGGTGTGGTTCCATGCGAGGCCTGAACCCCCAGTTCAGGCAGCTGAGGGCCCGAGCGGGAGCAAGGACTGGCCGCAGGTGGCTGCCTGCCCAGGCCTGGCCAGTGCTCAGCTGACCTCCATTGCAGAAGGCCATCAAGGCTTCCAGTGGGCAGTGGGGGTGAGAAGTCAGTAGGGTGGCGAGCAGTAGCAGAGCAGAGCAGAGATTATCCCTCTATGATGATTGGTTGAACAATGAGGAGTGGCACTCCTTTGCGTGTATATATAACCCGACACCCCCTCATCACTCAACAAGGGGAACTAATACGAACAAGGCAAATTGCCAGATTTGATAATAACATGTAATTTCATTAAAGGAAATATGATTTCCTCATTAAATTAAATGAATTTAAAGTGAAATTACGAAATTAAAAGATTTTTTAATAAACTAACGTGTTTTCTGAGTTTTCTAGTTAAAAATTATATTCAGTTGGTAGTACAATGTAAAATTTGCATATTTCTTCGGTATTAGCAATTACGTTTAATTTTAATTACATAATTTGAATTCTCATGCAGATTTATTTTGCAATTCGACTCTAGAACGTAATAGTCTTTGAAATGCATTAAGTATGGTTTTCCATTTTGAATAACAATTAATTTTAATTTTAATTACATAACTTACCAAACATTGCATACATATATGTTATTGTACCGTTTATTATTCTGTGAAGGAAAGTTGAGTAACGTTTATAAGGACACTGAATTATACTACCCATGCCTTAGCTGGGAATCGAACCCAGCTTTTATTAACCATACCTTACCTGGGATTCGAACCTGTAACCCCATCCTAAGGAATAATCTTTTTTCACCATGGAGGTTGGTGATGTAAATAAACTATTTTATGTATTTGTGTTGGGAATTATTTATTAAAACATTATATGTGTGTGTTAGAGCTGTTTGTAATGGAGTTGGGCCAGGTCGTCGTGAGCAGGGAAGACAGAGGCGGTTTGGGGGTAGGTATCTGGAAGCCAGAGAGGGATACAAACAAAAAATCTTTTTTCCCGGCTCTGCTCTTGTGCTGTTCGCACAACAGAGTTTCTTTGAAATGTAACAAATATTATTTTTTCTAGATACATTATTTCAATCAAAGTATTTCACATGTGGCTAGCTTTCAGTTATTTTTAATATTATGTATTCTATTGACGTTTTTCAAATTGTTAAGCATTATTATGCATTTTAGGGACTATTTCTTGGTTCTTAGTAGTTTTTGTAGTGACTCAAGCTTGGCGATCTAAAGTTTGTTGTGTGTACTTCGGTCACTCCCTAAAGTATAGTTATAATTAGTGGGATTATCCATAGTGGATATTTGAGTTTCTGAGTTTAGAGAGGGATTCTCCATCCAACTGTTTAATGTTGCTTGAAAGCCAACAGCGTGCTCTGTTTGCCAATATGTCTTGCAATAAAAAGTGTACAGCAGGGTTCACTCTGGAACCTCGAGGGCAAAGTGCTACAAATTGTTTTAAATTGTCTTGTCAGAGTGTTGTGTTAAACCCGGTTTAACAATAGCCTGTAGAATTGATACACAGCATTTGAGTCTTCTTATTAAGGATAGTAGGACATTTTTAAAACTGCTATTCATACAGGCATGAATATGATTTTTCTTAAAATTGTGATCGAGTATAATTTATTCTTACCTACTTAAGACACAATTTTTGTGTTGGTAATGAGGTGTTTTCTAGTTAAGAACTATGTGTTCAGGGATTACTCTTGTAGTTATTATTATAGTTTATATGATTTGTTGTGTGAATCATTATATTTCTGTATCTATTTTTTTTCACAAGCAGTTAGCCTTCACTTATTTTCATATGGTATTAGATTTTTCACCACTCATTCACAAGAACTAATCACTTTTATGAAGTTTAAGAATTTTCCTCTTTTTATTAATCATAATAAAAAAATTTCCATTTCTTAAGGTAACCAAAACATTTCTCTCTTTATTAATCAGTGTAATAATTTTTTATATTTCTTAAGGAAACCAAAAAATTACTCTCTTTATAAATCAGAGCAATAATTTTTTCCGTTTCTTAAGGAAAGAAACTACATTTTTGTAAAGGGGAAAAAGGTACAAATGTTTTCATTTTAACAGACATTTATTTACTACTTTGTACATCTATGATTTTCTTTAAAAGAGTTTATTTCAAATACATATTAAAAAATCAATAATTTCAATATTACACACACATATAGAAGATTTCATAACACACAAATCAATTCATTTAAATGTATATTGTTTCAAAATAAATCTTATATTTCACAAAATACAGGATGTTTCCCAATATAGAGCAAATGATACACAAACAGTCAAATAAACACAGGTTGTTTCAAACACACAACACATTTAAGAGGTATAGGATGCATTAAAACTACATACATTTTTTTTAAAGAAACAAACATTGTTAGCAAAACTTACACATGTTTAAAAAAAATCACAAAATAATTTACACATGTTATAAGGTATTTGCAACTTCAGTAAACAATGTTTTCATACATACTTTCGACGAGAGAATGTTTCTTATGCTCTGTATTTATCCTGTCTGTCTGAATAGACACTTCTTTACGTTCAGGGTAGTGTAACAAAACACTTTCAACTAAGTCTCAGTATGTTTCGACATAGTGCGAATGTAAGTCTATAATACTAGATGGCAGTGAAGTTGTTACAGTCATATAAAACACAGGACATTTGGTTGCATCACTGCATTGAATTAATTCGTGGCTTTTTTTGCCCCACAGCAGGAAATAAATAACCTTAAAATGGAACATTCTGTTGCAAGAATCAGTAAATTAACAGAGAATCCCACTCACATTAAACTGTATGATACATTAAACTTGGCTGGTTTCACTCTAACATATTGATTTCCTGGATGAAAGAACACCAAGTTACTCATAAGCAAAACATTCCACCACTGAGAACACATTATTAAGGAACAATGTATATATTTACCCTGTAAAACCCTCTGACTTTCCAAGTTAAGACATGTTTGATGGCTAAACTTTATTTTGATAATTTTATCACTCTGTAAACATAACACTTCGATGAAACACACCCAGTTCAAAATAAGTAACCAAACTCTTTGTTATTGTGTACAAACATATGAATATCAGTCACATTCTTCGAAATATTGAACTGGCAAAACATTGTATGTTGTTTAGATCAGGTGTTTCAAACACTGTTCTTCCTCACAAAATGTCATTACAATACACTCACCCTTAGTTTTAAAGTTAGTTTTTTCTCTAACCTGTACAGTCTGCACTGATTTACAAGACATTTCAAACTGTTACAGTTAGTTAAACTGGAATCAAAACCACATGGTTTCTTACAAGTTGTCAAATATCCAGACTAATATGAACCTTTGAAATGAATGTCTGACACACACATTGCCTTGATAACATGTGAATATGCTATGCTATAAGTCACAATACAAAGCATTGGATAAATGCATACTTACAAATAGGAGAGATAATTATTCTTAATTTGCCATTTCACATGCATATATATTACATATTGATGGAAAAACTAAACATCCTTGCTCGAAATAAAGTTGTGAATGTCTCCATCACACGTTTCCTTCCAAAGGATTGTGGTTCCCTGGTGAGGCCTGGTGAGTTGATAGGTGACTACCCCATTGCCGTGCTCTTCCTCCAACTCTCCAATAAAGCTGGCCAACATTATGTCTTCAAATGTAAATGGCAGTTCAATGTCGTTGTGGAGATACCTCACAGCACAATCAATGCATGCTAAGCCTTCACCAAAACGGATGCTGAGACTGGAATCGAAAGTGTAGAACCAGTGTTTGATATTGTTACACACTCGAACTTGTAAAATACATTCATAAGGCTTAAAGTACAATTTTCGGTATCCTATTTGCAGGACCTCGTATGCGACTTTAGGCTCGAAGATAGTAATCATTACTCACAATTTAATATTAAATGCTCTCCTTTTTATAGTATGTTAGATTAGATGTTCTTGCTTTGAAAAACAATGCATTGCCACATACCACAAGTAGACTTTAATTTTTGGGTACCTATATGCGTAACATGTTCCTTGTTGTCACATTGTTTGCTCCAAACTGTAGGAATAGAACAGCAACATTCCTTCTGCATGATGAATTAAATTTTCTTGCATGATGCATTTCGTAATAAATTTAGATAAAGCTTCAAATGCTAGTTGACTCTCACTGCAAGGTAGTTTACTGTCAGGACACAAATTATGCAAAGGACAAAATCTTCGCCCAAAACAAATGTCGAAAACTTTTAAAGTATAATCAGGACTGACTAACGATAAATGCCAGTGTTCTTCTCCGTTATATATTTGGATTTGTAGTGAACCCTCTTCTTCAAGTCGAAACCACATTCACTTGTAGCCTGGAGTAACACTGGCATATTGAAGTGTTGAGTAGAACCTCTCCATTGTCACAGATATTCTGCTGTCTCTATGTTCCTTTATTTTTTTCAAAGAATAAAAAGGAAATGTTTACACAGTTTGTCAGGAGCGTACCACCGAGTAGGTTTAGATATAATCTTGAAATTTTTTAAAATATCTTCCTAACATCATCTTGGTTAAATCTAATTTATAGACACAAGCGTTGCTCTGCCACACCTCACAACCACACATACCACAAGGCGAAATTTTAATGCTGCTACTTCCTTGCATTTGTGTGGTGTGTTGCTTGTTATTACATGTTTTAGTCCACAAGGTGGGGCTGTTGTAGAACTCTCTATTTAATATATATTTTATTTGTCAAAATCTTGGTTCCTTGATTATTTTTTCACTTCTGGTTTTAAAACACAGATCCCAAGACAAACAGGGCAGTAGGCTATCAGGTCACATGATAAAAACTGAGCAGTCATTATAACACTTCAATATGTAGTATTAATGTAATATTTCATTCAGCAATTAAGATTATATATCATTTCATCATTTACAACTCAATACCTAAAAAAAATAATAACAAAATAATTCTACACAAATAAATGTTCAGTTGGCTTAGCCATGTATCTTAAAATTGTTGAAGTCCAACATGGATTATTATCAAATTACGAAGAATAAAAGTCTTATCTCTATGAATAAAAATTGTCACCATCTCCATCATCATTAGAGATGTCCTTGCTCCAATCAATCTTAGAGTCCTAGAACATCCGTCTGAGCTGGCGCAAATGAGATGAGCTGGCAGTTATCTTCTGCCTTACTTAAACCTTCTCGGGTGTAACACTTGTTAAACTTACCAATTCAAGATTTAAATTATTTATCAATACAACTTCTATCAACAATTCGTTCACTTTTCAGTTAATGTTAATTCTATTTGTCTTGGCTTAGCAAAAAAAAATTGTTTTTCCTTCGGCTAACACTTATTGAACGTTTCTGGTAATATAATTGTTTTCACACTTTGCACTTGTATATAAAAGTGTATTTCAGGACAAAATGCGTCGGTGTAAAGTCAATGATCTTTTAGCTCACATGCTAATTACAACACTTTTCTCATTTAAAGTTCATTAATCAATATTGGCAATCATAAGATGTCACAACTGTACAGACCAGTGTTGACCATAAATGACTACTATCGGTTTCTAGAAATATCTGAAAATTATATCTGGTTTTATTCTTTCCTCATTGGAAGGCAAAACATAAGAAAAACGCTGGCACTCTTTACATACATTAGCAATCTTTATAGCGAAATATTCTCTGTGGCAAACAAAGCAATGTAGGGAAAATAAATTACGATAAACACATTTGACATAAAACAAATTATATTATATTATGGCGGCTTTCAGCTACGCCTAATTAAATCCTTTCCACATCAGAGAACAAAGGCTCGCCCCATATAATAATTATCTTATAAAATCCACATTATAGTCCATTCACACTTTCTTCTGCCTTTTGGAATCGAACCTTTGAAAAATCACCCCAGGCGTATTATATCAACCCATTTTTCCAATAACTTGTATCCCACAAGTATTTAAAACTGTGATTAACTTTAGAGTACTGTATTATTGAATAAATAAAACTTTACCTTAATATCTTATATATATTGTAATATTTATTGTGTATTATATTCAAATTAACAACAGCGAGAGCAGTGCCGTGTTGGCTATGGCCGGTAAGAAATAGTTCACAGATACAATATTTTTTAACCTCGTTTTATATATACTATTTGTAAGTTAAATGTTGCCAATTTATATATTTGTATTGTTAGGTAGCACTGACTGAAACACATTTCATTGCTGGAATTAAAAATATCCGCGCGAATTTCCGTGTGTAGGCTGGTGTTTTATTTCGACCGGATAAAAGGTTCAATGAGCGAAGCAAGGTGTGTGTCTCTCGGTCTCTCTGCCTCTCTTCTCTCTCTCTCCGGAATATCGTACCACCTGAGCAGGAAAGGTATGCATTTTATTTCTAATTTCAGCACATCTCATACTAATTACAGTAACAGTAATGTTGTCTGAGATTGTAATTTAAACTGAAACAAGATTTTATTGTTTGAATACCTATTACATGTTATTTAAATGCAACAATGTAGTTTAGATGCGATGGCGCGACACAGCACATTATGCGACACTTACGAATCCAGCAGGTTGGCAGGCATGGTGTGGAAAGCATTCCCAATATGGCGGCAGCGAACGATTTTATCCAGTGCATTACGACTGGCAATGGTGACGAATGACATGGCGTGTTTCAGAATGAAGCGTCAAGTTCGTACGTGTGTTTTTGAAACATTCTACGGAAGTTACAATGTTGTGATAAATATGTGTTTACACGGCAGAGTGAAATGTGATGCGATCGTTGCTTATGAAAGGGTGTGGTGGCTGTGTTGTAATCGTTACACAGGCCAGGTGTGTGTTGATTTCAAATATGTGCAAAATTTATACATTTTAACCATGAACTGATGTTATGACGCAATTAATTATTTACCTTCACGTCTGTTTATCACAACATTGTACCTTTGTGCTAGGTATTTGGAAAACAGTTATTAAATGACCTTACGTTTCTGTGATTTGAATGTCTGCAACAATCACAACGAAATACTAAGCCCGCCCAGATAAAATTAAATAAATTATAAAATAAAACTACAAACCAGTAAGTACCAATGCATATAAATATTACCAGAATAAATGTTATGGTAGGCCTATGTGTTTGCATGTTCACCACTATCTTTTACGTTTGGATGTACAATAAATAAGTGACATGAGTTGCATGTTTAAATTTACTGCATCGTTTCGTTGGACTGGTTGCCCCTTCGTTTTAATTTTTATTCCAAACACATATTAATAACAACAGGTTAAATACTGTCGTGGAAAAATATTAATTTGTTATGTGTAACATGCTATATCGTGTGTAACAAATAGTTATAAAGCTGACCTAAATATTGTTATAGGCCTACATTGTGAACATTTGTAGGAAATGATTTCTGCAGTATGACATAATTCTTTGAACAGCTGTAAACAGCAAACAATGCATTTGACAGTTATAAAAGTAGAAGTCACATGGCAGTGATTATGTTAACGTGTAGTGGAAGGATACGTATCAGTAACCAAAGTTAGAAATTTGGCAGGGCTTCAGAAAAGGCCGAAGTTATCGTGAATCAACTATAGCGAGAATTCTTCATTGCAATAAACTTCAATAATTACTCAACAACATTATTCCTCAGCATATATATATATATATATATATATATATATATATATATATATATATATATATATATATATATATATATATAATTTGCTCTTGTCTTCCAAATTTCTCCTCTATACCTGCTTAATAGGAGATTGATATTAACTCAGAACCATGATATTATAGTGTCCTAGAACCTTGCCAGTGTCCGGACAAAACCACCTCATAACAGTTGTTGATTATTTTAGATATATTTACCGGACCGGTATAGAGTGGCATCAACTTCTTGGAAATAAATTCCCATGCTCTGCTGATAAACTGTGTTCTTATTAAAACCAATTAACCTACACTTAACTTCTTCTTCCATGACTGCTTCGCATACTTGCAACATCGATCAGCTGCTAGAATTAACTTCTTCCTGGTGAACTCCAATATTTCTTGTTTCACTTCATCTGTCTTGTCTTTGATTTCTTTATGGGTCGATTGCGGAGGTAACAGTAACCTAGACATATCAAAGATGTCTGAACTCCGGCCTGTTAGTGCCTCCAGAGAGGTTATGGTGGTCGATTCATGCACTGTGTTGTTAATGATATATTCGATAGTGGGTAGCTTATTTCTCTAGTTCTCGTGTAACTTGTGACACAGAATTTTTAGTATATTTCCTAGAGACTTCATTCCTTGTTCGATGGGGTTTTCGTCTGGGATATCTTACAGAGGACGAGATAGGTAACACATTCAGTTCCCTCGTACCTGCCTACCATATCTTTCCTATGAATTGAGTTCCCTTTTCAGACAGTGCGCATCATGGTCGTCCTACCTCTTGTATGAAAGCTTTTAGTTTTGCCAGTACTGGATGTGCATTCGACTATACTATAACATATAACTTAGTGTATTTGGAGAATATGTCTATCATTTTGAACACATAGGACAGTTTAGCTTTTGACTGTGGCAAAGGACCAAATAGATCTACAGACACTAAATCCAAAGGTTTTTCTGGAATGATAAGCTGTAATTCCCCTATAAAGTGCTCTTGAGCATGCTTGCATCTCTGACACAAATCGGACATTGGTACTGCCTTTGTTACTAATGGTTGCATTTATTAGAAATAGAACTGCCATCGGAGTGCCTCATAAGTATTCCGAATTCCTATGTGCCCTAGCATTTCATGCTCATCGAGTACCAATTTCAATTGCAGCTTTTCTGGAATAATCGGTTTCCTCTCTTGCTCAAAATGTTTCCTATTCCTATAAAATAAAATTTCATCATCTGTTTTGCAATACACTGTGTGTAACAGGTGAATGTCAGGTAATTGTGCTAGCTTTTCGAACACTTTACTACAAAACTTGTCCTCTTGTCGTTTGGTAGCCAAATTCTTTAGATTTTCTAGCCACACATCAATGGACAATGGTGATTTCCTCATCGGAGTGACGAAATACTCATTTGGCTGCCTATCCTGCTGAAGCACATCTTCTTAAGGCATCCTGCTACTCATCGGTAATAACGTTATTTGAACTCTTGATGTGGCTGTATTCAATGTCGAATTCCTGAACTAACAGGGCCCATCTGGTTACGCGACTGCTAAAAATTCTACCGACTCGTAAACTCAAAAAGGCCTATTGATCGGTGTGTAGTATCACTTTCTCTCCTAGCAGAAGGTCGCGGACTTCTGCAAGCTCCACATTATTACCAACTTCTCCTTTTCCATAACAGTATAGTTCTTTTTGGTTTTTCTGAGAGTTCGACTTGCCATGGCTACTGTTTTCTCTTTTTTCTGTTGGCCACACTGGGCTAATCTAGCACCTAAAGCGTACACTGAGGCATCTGTGTATAGGTGGTTTTCTACACCTTGTTAAGGGTGATGGATAACTTCTTCGTCAATGAACAGTTTTTAACCTCTTCAAAAGCTTTTTGTCTAGCTGCAGTCAATTCCCAGATAATTCCTTTCCTTAACAATTAAAACAATAGCAAACCAGTACTGGCTACCTAAGTTGAATAGTTTCGGTAGAATCCAACTACTCCAAAAATGCTCTAAGTTGCTTTACATTGCGGGGCACTGGAAAATGAGTTATCACAATCAATTTGTCAGGTGCAGTTATTATGCCCTCAGGAGTGATTATATGTCCCAGGAAAGTAACCTCTTCCCTGCAAAACAGAGATCTTCTAGGTTTTACTGTCATTCCCACAACAGCGAGCTAGTGCAATACTACATTAATATGTTCCAGGTGTGTTTCAAAAGTAGGCGAAGTGATGAAAATATCATCTACAGAGGATCTAGCGAACTCCGCGCAACTCTCTCCTAAAGTCAGATTCATGCACTACGTAAACTCAGCTGCAGCATTGCAAAGGTCGAATAGAAGTACTTGAAACCTATACTGTCGATTTCGGAATAGGAATCCGGTGTATTGTTTTGAGTTCTCCTCTAGCGGAATTTGCCAGTAACCATGTGTTAAATCTATGGTGCTCATATACTTAACACCATCATACAGCCATAACAATTCCTCAGTAGGACGTAGGCTTTCTCTTGCCTTGACTGTTATTGCATTAATGTGTCTAGCGTGTAGACACAATCTTACGGAATCATCATTTTTCCTTATGCACACCATCGGTTTTGCGTATGGACTAGATGAATGTTTAATTATATTCCATTCCAACATTTGCTTTAAAGAAACTTCCGCCTCCTGCATAAACTTAGCCAGTATGGGATATGAACGGCAGTCAAATGGTTCGCCTGGTAATACCACTATGTTGGCTTGAAAAATGTTGTTTCTCCCTGGTCGTTCAGAAACTGTTTGCTGGTGTGCGAAAAGTACACATTGCAATTTATTTCTTTGCTCGCATGGCAGGTTTTCAATACTGGAAACTGCTTTTTGAATTGATTCTAATTTATCAGTCTCACAAAACTTCATAAAAGTCTGATTTATGGAAAAGGATTCCTGTCTAATTAAATTGACGAAACAATCAGACACTTTCCTATTCTCTGGAAAAGTTGCAGTGCGATCTTTGATTTCTGTGGTACTGATCATCCAACCACCGAAGTCAAGTTTTACTTGGTATTTTGACGAAATCCACGCCCATATTAGTTTTTTTGTAAGTCCTTTGATGACTAAAGCTGACACAAGTTTTGGGCTTCCTAAACCCTTAATAACTAGCAGTACCTGTCGATTAGTAATGGGACTAGATTTATAAGTGGCACCTACAATTCTCAAACGAGGTGCAGGAACACTGGGTAGAGCTTGTCCAATGGTTACAATATCATTACACAATTTTTCTGAGACACAACTAACTTCGGCTCCACTATCCAGTAAAACAGACACCTGTACATCATATACTTTGAAAAATAATTCGGGACACAAAATTCATGTTCATCAACTGGCTCATAAAGTAAATATTCCCTGTCACTTTGTTCTAATAATACCGCTTGTACACCTAACACTTTAGGTAAATTCGTTTCATCTTCATCCCCGGTATTAGATAAACTTATACTTGTGTGCATGTTGGACCCTTCCGGAAATACAGTATTTACTAAGGCCAGTGATGCAGATCTGTATTCCCTGACCTCTAGTAGTTTAACCGATTATCTCGGTTATTCCCGTATCCATTTACAGTATGCCCATTCATGTGCTGTTGTTGTGGCATCGGCGCAAAGGAAGGCGTACGAGGGTCGAGCAGAGTTTGATTTCTGAAATAGCCTTTGCTTACGTCATTCTAAAAATCAGGGTTTCGAAAACGTGGAGAATGCGGCGATCGTGGGCTTGAATTATTTATTCTTTGATCTTGCCCATGCTTTTCGTCCATTCTCCTTGGCGACTTTTCTCTCTGACTTGTTCGAGGTTCGGCTCGACCGTCGGATATATTACTTTCCCATATGTCAGGCTGTCGTGCATCGTAGTCGTCGTCCGCTTCCCTGTTGTCGCGATTTTTACCATCATATGGTTTCCATCTCTAGTTTCTGGTGATTTCCTTTACCGTAAGAGCTTCTCTGGAAAAACCTACCACCTCTGTACGACCTCTGTGAATTCCTTAGATATCTATCACCATGTTGGTAATCCTGCCTTGTACCAATAGTACTAACGTGAGGATTCCTGTCGTATCTAGTGTGTCCATAGTGATTTCGGTTCGAATTCCCTTGGTACAGGGGAGGTGCATGATCGGGCTTAGTACTATTTTGTTATCTCGATTTCCATATTGTCTTTGTGATTTTGCTCAATACTATCGAATGCGAGTAGTTCTTCTCGAAATGTCACAAGGTGACCGTCATGTCGTCCTGCCCACTGCACTTGGTACTTAAATGGTGGCTGCTTCAGAGTCATTGATAAGAACTCTTCATCTGATATTGGGGAATCCAAATTACGAGAACGCTCGTACATGTCAGTCAGGTGTTCTTCGAGTGACTTGCCCTTGGCTGGCCAAAACCTCTCGACATGTAGTTGTGCACAAACTTTTTCCTTGCACTTTCCTACTCCAAAAATTCGCTAAGAATTTCTGTTTAAAATCATTGTAAGTATGAGTCTATGTCTTATTTATACCCCACCATTAATATGCAGTAAATTTTTAACTCAAAGCTTTGCACATTGGCTTGTCTTTATCGCTCAGGTTAAATAGCTGAGAATACTCGTCAAACTTATTCAGGAAATTTAACCAGGTTTTCGCCGGATTTACCCTGTCTGCCCACATCTTACTAGGGTGGTGGACCAATATGTTCAATGGCAACAAGGCATATGTGTCGTTCACGGGGCGTTCGAACTCCGTCCGTTGCGGTCGTTTTGAAAACGATATCGGACCGCTTACATCGTCTATGAGTACTAACCTGGGACTGGAGTTATCTAAACTCTATTCACTCATATATCTCAGCACACCATCGATTTTACCTGTGACAAGATTTATCTGTTCCCCCACCTGGTCAAATATCGACTCGTTTCTTTCTCTTTCCTCTCGAACTAGTACCTCGGTACGTTCGCATCTATGTTCTATTTGGCAATCAAAGGAATTCAGTTGGGAAGAAATTCTACCGGTTTGTTTTCTATGGTAGCTATTCGTTGTTTGCAGCTTTCCACCGCTGCTTCTAATTCCGTACTGCTGTTCGCTATCTCTTCCCATAACACATCTACGTATGTGCTAATTCCTGATTCGTGGGTTTTATTTCCTCTTGTACCTGCGATACACTGTCGGTCATCGCTTTACTTAATTGAGAAATTTGCAGTGTAAGAGTGAGCTGAAAAGACTCCTTTTGTTCGATCAAAGCCTGTCCGAACTGTTCACTTAATCGTCTTTCGGTTTGATCGAACCATTCTGATTGCTCCCTGAATATCAAAGTCATATGTTGCATTATCGACATCTCCGACTGGCTAGACATTACCCTAGTCTGTTCTGTTGATTGCTCTGGGTTAGTCACCTGGCCTACTGAATTACCTTCCATGTCGCTTGAAGCTAACTCATCTGTCGGTTTACGCGTTTCTGCCATATTATCCGCACGATACTTCAATCTCTTATAGTCTATGGCAGTGGTGTTTCGTAAATAATATGCAGTCCTTGACTCTCGACTCACATAAATTCGAAAGAATAAGCGACTCAACTTTGGTTTCTCTATGAAAGTTATGAATATTTATTTCCATGAGCAGCAGTATAGTAATATCTGGTTATCGTAGGTTTAAATACTCGTGGTGTTCATGTTGGGTCGACAAAAGACTACTGAACACTATTGATATTTGTTACACTATTGAGACCAATGTCATTGGCTATAAAATATTATTTCTGAGATATGTAATATAAGATATGAATGTGTCATGATAAAATATTATTGTATATGTTGGTGAGTCTGATAGGTTATGTTGATGATATACCTCAGCTGAACTCTATGCTGCCATGCTAAAAAATCGGTGTATTCATCCAAATTTCCATTACCTCTGTAGTTTGAAACAGTTGGATCATTAATTCTAATAAACAGAGAAGTCTTAATTCGAGTAAATCAATGGAAACTAATAAAATTACTTTGATTTTAATACTGATGAGTGGTTTTAACAAGAGCTAACTGAACTAAACCAATTTCAAATTATATGATACTTTTGCAGAACTTTAGTTACGAAATATTATACAATGCTAATTCTCCAAATTACGAGCAACACATCCTGCACATTGCACATCAACCTATTTACCAACATTTGACTTTGCTAGTTCTGGTGTCATAAATACATTTACATTTGGTTGGGGAAAAATATGGCTTAGCTGCGTCCATAGCGGAAAATAACCGCACCTCTGCCGATATCGTGGAGTCATACTTCACTGGTGTAGAACCCAGGAACAGCTTTCCCGCTCACCACGGACAGCACATCTCTGAGTGGTGCTCAGCGAACTCGTCCTCTGCAGGCTGGAACAGCAGAGGTGGGTGCAGAATCGGAACCTGGCCAGAATTCGCAGCCAGTAGTCCTACTCTCGCAGAATTGGCTCTCCTTACACCAGACACCGCATCGTCCTTGGTGCGAAGTCTCAACCAAGAAGTCCTCCTTCACAGGACCATCCTTCCATCGGGGCTCATCGTACAGCTTATGTCGAATTACTTCTTCTTTTAAACATATATTGGCTCAGCATTTCAAAAGTGCGTGAATAATTCTTTATCTCCATCATAAATATCAAATTTTGCCAATCAAATATTATAGATTATCTTTCATTCTGAGGACTGCCGTATATTCGGAGTTGGCCTCTCAATGATTCCAAATTAGAATGAGTGAGTTTTTTGTTCTATCAGACTTACATAGCTTATACAGCACAACTGTCAAAATAAATAGGTTTACACATATCACATTGAACATATGCTAAACATCTTATACATTGCATTAGAGTTTAGCATTTAAATTAAATTTAAAGATATGGAATAATCATTATAAAGTCATCAGTATTGAAGTGTTACATCATCATGTTCATAACACAATACTCGTTTTGTATATTTATTTCCTGCGAAACCTCGTGCAAATCTTCAATGATCATCTCCATTACACATCTGGAACAGGGAATAAATATTATTTAGAGATTTGAACCATACTCTCTTGTAACCTGGAGTAGGACTCTCGTACATCTGCTCTGGATTGAATGTCTCCATTTCAAAGTTTTACGCAGGTATGAAAATGTAACAAACCAATTTTAAATTATTATCTTTATATGTACGTAGGATGTTGATACGAATAATCTCTAAAAGTTTTGCTCTGCATTGCGAACAAAATAATTCGCAGCCAGTAGTCCTACTCTCGCAGAATTGGCTCTCCATACACCAGACACCGCATTGTCCTTGGTGCGAAGTCTCAACCAAGAAGTCCTCCTTCACAGGACCATCCTTCCATCGGGGCATATGAAATGGCAAGTTCTTTAATAATAAAATACTTGTCTTAGTGGTTTTCAAATACTTCCGTATAGCACATCATGATTAGACTGTTTCAATCATGGTTACATCAGAGTTTATCAAGTCTAATTTTACAAAAGTTGAGTTGTGACTTCTGAATCAACTTCATCAATACCGGAATCGTCTCTTGGTAAATCGGGATGATAAACAAGGTTCATTGCATTTTACCACCTTTGAATTATACAATCTCTACTCAGATGGATTGTGCTTGGTTGATTGAAAAAAGCTGGTGTACCATATGGGCAATCTTCATCACAAAGCAAATGCAAGACTTTATCCTCATCGCCTTTTATTTTCTCTCAGATGAATGGATACATGTGTTGAATTTTGTGTGATGCAAAAGTTAATATAAAGTCTTTAGGTAGCAGCGAGAGTTTCTCAATATCTAAACTTAAAAGCATTTTACTTTGTCCGTATGCTAAAATGGCGTTAAACACTCTCACACATTCTTCATCACTGTTATCGCAGCATTGCCCAATGTGCATATTATCTCCTATTGAAGTTTGTAGACTGATGAACGCCTTAGATAAAGTTATAGTTCGCCTTGGAGAATTCTGTTGATTTATGTAAACCTCTCGGAGATGGTTGTAGTACGCCTCGGAGAAAGTTGTCGATTGATGTAAACCTCTCGGAGACAGTTGTAGTACATCTCGGTGAAATCTGTTGATTGATGTAACCCTCCTGGTGATACACCCCCGAGACTATCTAGTGTGGACAACTGCTGGCTTAAGACTGAGAGAAAAAATTAAATTATTCCTCCTTATATAGTATACAGATCCAAAATGGCCGCCATTTTACTTGATTTCGCTTAAAATAGGGTCTTCTAGAAAATTTATTGTAATATAGTTGATTTTGACATTTTACAACTCATTTCAGGCTGGAATCGTGGTGTTTCGTTAGTATTTTGTCGAAACATAGTATTTTTAAATAAAACATTTACCCGAATATATATATTTGTCCAAGTATACACCTTTCTGATATATTTGGATGGCATCATTTGTATAAGAAAGATATTAGAAACAGAATTTGTGTTTCGTAGAGAAATCTAGATGTAGAAACGTATTTTACAAAATATATACGTTAGTTTATCATAGCTCCCAAAATCCTATAGGGTACGAAATGCATAAAATACATTTTTTTTGTTGAAATATTCGAACTTACAACTCCAACACGAAATCCAATCGTTGTAATTTCCGATGGAAACATGATATTTACGTATATTTGCCTAAATATGCACATATCTGATATAAGTGGTAAATCGATAATCTTAGTTGGGCGCATTTGTAAAATCATATTTAATTTTCAGGTTTATGAAGATTGCCTTAAAACTTATAATTTCGTAAAGAAATCTAGACGCAAAACGTATTTTAGAATATATATACGCAAGTACATTTTAAATGTTTATCGAATTGTGTTAGCTAGCTAGCAAAATGTTTAAAGAATGGAAAATGGCTTTTCAAATACTTGGTTTGAGTCTTGAGAGCTGATGAGTGTAATCATTGAATAACGTAATATTTTTAATAAATGCATTGCTTGAAAATATCTTACATCTATTTTTTTTGCAGGATATTTAATTGAAATTCGGGTAAAAGTTTAATAATTTCCTGGAATTAAGTATTTTTATGTGCTTTGCTGTAGGCGTGATACGGATATTTTTTTAAATTTCAGTTACTGTTATTTGAAATTTCCTTGGCGAACCAGTCTTCACAGGCAGGTGGGCGGTGTCTTTGGTTCCCGACATACTAGCGCCAGACCTGTCTTGGAGGCATGAGGAATTGAGGTATTCAGCGGCCGAGCTGGCTGAAAGATACCGACTCATACACTATTTTTCTTCTCTCGCATGTTCGGCGGAGCTGGCTGCAGTGATACCGACTCATACACTACTTTTCTTCTCCCTCATGTTCGGCTAATTAGTAGGTTTGATTAACTGAAACATTTTTATTATTCATTTACGTGCGATAGGCTTTCGCAATAGGCGAGCATTGGAGCGATAGAGACGTCGGCGTACGACGGAAACTATTTTGTAAGAGCAGGATTCCAATAATGTGTTTTTAACATGTGTTTAAAGTGAAGTATGTGCGCCTGGTTTTCGCAATAGGAGAGCTATGTGATGGTCGTATGAGCTAATGAAAGATGCGTTTGTGAAATCCTTGTACTTTACGTTTTTTTAAATGTTTATTTGGGTAAGTTAGATTAATTACTTAATGTAATCAATCAATTTGTGGAAAATGGTTCATCTGGTTTAACATGTATTTCGATGCATGTTTGTGTATTTAGACATTTTGAATATTGGACTTGAGAGCTGTTGAGGGGCGTAGTAAAGTATATATTTATATTCATGTTTCAGTGGGACTTCGTGTATGTGTACTTTTGTTGGGAGGGTATTAAATTAGGGAGGGGTGGGGTTGTGACACCTGGACTGCTGGTGAGATTTTGATTGAAAATTTGTGTTTTTTTGTTAGCTTGTTTATTGGTGGAACTATTTTATGTTAGCTGGGCTTGTGGTTGTGTGCATGGATTTGTCAGTGTGGGAGGGGATCTTGTCAGGGGAGATTTTTATGTTAGCTGGGCTTGTGCTTGTGTGCTATTGTGTCTGGATGTGTGTATGTGTATGTGCATGAATGTGTTAGTGTGGGAGGGGATCTTTGCCAGGGGAGATTTTTATGTTAGTTGGTCTTGTGCTTGTGTGCTAGTTTTTGGGTGTGTGCGGGTGTGCCTGGATTTGTTAGTGTGGGAGGGGATCTTTGTCAGGGAAGATTTTTATGCTAGCTGGGCTTTTGGTTGATTAATTTAATTTAATTAACATAGTTTAATGACTAGTTAGTTTGCATTTAATACATTTGAAATAGTTTCATTCCATAATCGCATGAATACGTGTTTGGTTCTGTCGATTTAATGTTATGTGATTAAAGTGGAGATGAGTTACTTTGCTAGGGCATAGTTTCATTCGGTAATCCCATGATTAAAGTATTGAACAGTCGGGCTAGTGAATAAAGTTGTTCGTTCGGTAGGCTGTTGAACATAAATCGATTCTTTTCATTTAAAAAATAGTTTCTTCTCCGAAAACATTTGTCCCGCATCTATACCCTCAGTATGCATCCAGAGAGTGACCTGGGCGGACGTTCCATTAGTCACGTGCATTCCACTCATCAGTCACAAACAAAAAAAAATGTTCCTTAGAACACTCGTCCACCAACATCAACACCTATATAACCAATGACAACCCACCCTTCTGTTCAGTCGGCTTCAGGACGTCACAGGGGACACATCGATGCTGCTCCACCCTTATGACACTTACCCTTTCAACACGAATGAAATAAAATAATATTTTTTAAATATCAAACTATTATTTAGTTAATCGATTAATCAAATCAATTAATCGATTAATTAGCGATTAATATGTTAATCATGCAATTGTGCTAATTAGGTAATTATGCAAATCAGCAATATGCCAATTAGCTGCTCCATCCACCCGTCACTCACATAGTGAATTAGAAGTAACATGTGTGCTCTACAGTAATTTTAATTTTTTAAATCAGTTAACAGTGCCTGACTTATTCAACATTCAGTCATTTTAACTTACGAACTAATTGGGGGGTTGGGGGGGGGGAATGCAAATTCTCTTACATTTTCCACTGATTCATCAAACATTTCATTCGCTGTTTATCAGTGTTGTTCTTTTTGACTGATATACCAGTTAAACCAGGTGTGCTGAATGAAATAAGTATAAACTTAATTGGGAAAATATACTCTTAAACCTGAATCAGTGAGAATATCTCTTTTTTCAATCAGTTAAGAAATTCGGACCAGAGAAAATATTACTTTCAAACATGTTATTTGGAAATTCAGTAAAAATACACCCGTTTCCCTTCACTTATCGAATACATGGCATTTTCCGCTGACGTGGTAGTCCACTGTGGTACTTAGCCCTCAGTGATATAGTCTTCGACTGTTCTGTTATTTGTACGTGATGCGTTCGAAAGTAAATATTTTCACAAACAGATAAAAACATAAACAACACATTACCTAATGAAACCAAAAAAAAAAAATACTTTTTAATATGTGGTGTTCGTCTATAATAGTAGGCCTACCATTTTACGAGGTAATATGACCTACCAGTCCTTGTTCGGATTGACACTTCTACTTGACATAAAGGTCACGTGATCCGAATGAGTCGACTAAATTGATAACATATTTGGTATTTTGGGATTTATATTTATTCTGTATCGATACTTACTAAAATACTAAATTACCAAATCCCAACCATCGCTGAACAAGTCACTGTTGACTGTTTCAGAATATAATGTTATTAAATACTGAAATACTTATGTTACGTGTTGCAACTGGCGCCGACTCAGCTACCCTGCACCGTAATCGGAGACCCACCTGGCCCTCCCCTATTCCTGGAACGATGCACACGCGGCCTCCTGATTCCCCCTTCTGGGAATTCCGTGAATGCCGACAACGGCGAGACTTGCTGGCACCACAGACCTCCTCTCGCCTGCTAGAGTTTCCGATACGTTTAACGACGACGCAGAAATGTTCTGGTGAGACTGGCTGGCGCCTCAGCCCTCCGTGACGCATCACGCGAGTTGGGGAAGATTCTAGGTGGCGGCCTAAGACACTATATATACTGCCGCAACCCAGCGGCCAGCAGTCTTTGATGGAGGCTGCCTGGCCGAATGTGCGCGAGCGAAAATAAGTGTGGACGACTGGAGATTGCGGGACGACGGCGAGTAAGGTGTTCGTGGCTTGTATGGACGAGAGGGTGTAAAATCGATGAGTGAAGCCTACTGTGCGTGAGGGCGCTTGGAGTATCTAGAACATTGCGACTGGTGGGACATGGAGTGAACTGAGGTGGGACTGAATGGAAGTGTAATACTGATTTTATTGTAAATATTCGAACTGTCAGATATAGATGCATAAATTAATAAGATGATTGATTAGGTTGATACACTGTCTATTGGGATTGATCTTTAATTATTTAATTTCATTGAAATCTTTGTCGTAATTATAAATTAAATTATTAAGTGAGAATTGCGTACAGTAAGTGATATCAATTTATTGTGAGAATTTGAGTTCAGAAAATTTTGCTGTAGTTATTGTAAATAAAATAAGGAAATTGTAATTAATTATTTTATTTGATTAGACCTCCATCCCTTAACGAACTTGCTATAGGCCACTTAATTTCTACAGAGATAAATTGTAACAATATGCATAATTTGCACATTTTAACTGCTTTGCAATGCTTGAGAGCTAGTCTAAGATACATTTAGTTTACAAACTACGCTTTAAAATTAAAATACTGAGGCCCTGCTTTAAGTCTGACACGCGTGTCAATTAGCAAACTCAAGCAATTTTATGTGAGTACTCTTGTGCTTCAAGAAAACTGTCCTGCATGTACGATTTATTTTTCGTCCCGCCAGCTGGTGAAATGTGTGATGACTAAAATTTTCTGGAATACGATTATATGCTGCTATTATGGGGTTCATGTGTTCACAGAACTACATGACGTTAATGAACTTGGTTAGTAAGTCTGCTTGGTTATTTGCCACGTCTGTATTTGGTAGCCCAGAAACTGTTATTTTGTTTGAAGAAGGGTTACTATTGAAGAGGCAATATTTTTGCTGCAGAAAATGGTAATTTGTTTTTCTCTCCCCCCACACCCCTCTCCTTGTAGCACATGTCTGAACGCTTCCAAGCGCTGAGCTATACTGAAGAAAGGCGCGCGGAGCTCCTGGCACAGCCGAACGCTGTCCGGTGGCTACTACTGGCAACGAGTTCAGCCTCGCACACTCTGGAACCTTCCATACGCCTCTCCGCTATTCCCGCCGCCTCCTTAACCTTCCCGAGCTGCGTTTTCAGCGTATAAATGTTCGTCCCCAGCCCGAACAATTGTGCACTGTTCCTCATCGAGTTCGCGGGCTGATCGACGATAGATTATGTCTATACCATTTAGTACTTCGGGATTTAAGTATGCTAGATGCGTTTTCGCGAAATATGAGTACTTCTCAAGTTAAGTGTTGCAATGAACGTAGTTATTTTTATGCGGGGGGTAGAGTTTCCTTGTTAGTAGTGTTTTTTTTTTTTTTTTTAGCCATTTTTGTGTACATGGATTTTTGTAGGGAAGTGTTTCTTCACTGTTTTGCTTGTGCGAATTTTTAATATGGTATTTTTATGGTAATATTTGTAAGATGTGGCTTCTTCGATTTTTGGCGTGCTGTAGGAATTATCTCCTGGACTACGATTTGCCAAAATAATTTTAATGCCAAGGAGTTTAGTGGATATTTTATGGCGTGCCTTCAGGCCCATGGTTAAGTGTAATGAGGGTTTTTGACATTTTTGACATTAGTATTTCATGTTGTACTTTTTAGTGAATCATCAGGCGTACTTTACTTTTAAAGTTGTAATGGTGCTTGCTTTACTCAGGGAGTCATTTTACCTTTTTTAATGGGATTTCACAAGTGTTTATTCAGTTTGGGTGATTTCTCAGGATGTATTAATATTGTTGTTTTTCTGTTTGTTCCAGTGCATGTGTGTTCTCTCCTTACCCTAGTTCACTGATTGGTAGCAAGCAACAGAAATTTACAAAGACAATATATATTTTTCAAATCAAGTTGCAAAGTTGTTGTTCTTGGTGATAATGTATAGATGGGCTGCAATATATTTATATTGAGTTTGTAATTTTTGTGCCCATGCTTTCTTGATTTCTTTTGATGGTGTGCGTCCTTCTCCTTGCCTTCCTTTAGCCCTGCAACGCCCTAAAGGGGCGTAACAATACAGTGGTTTCATTTTACGTAGTTATCGGTGTTCACTTCCATCCGCCATTATCAACAAGTCAGTGTAATCTTGTTGGACATTGCTTTAATGTTGCAGTAACAAAATATTTTGTTCTTCCTGCTACTTTTAACGTAATAGGCCTACGACATTTGGTTGCGACAACGTCTATATAACAACAGACTACATATGTGAAAATATTTTATGCTCTAGAAATATATGCATATTTGGTAAACGTAAACTGCTCTGGAAGGATTGAGAGTTGATCTAAACTACATTTAGTTCTCGTACTCTGCTTTAAAATTAAAATACAGTGGTTTCACTTTACGAGGTTATCGTCAGTATAACCCGGTGATGGTTGGACATTTCTTTAATGTCGCAGTGACACGTGATATTGTTCTTCCTGTTAATTTTTGCGTAATACAGCTTTTGGTTGCGGCAACATTACTCAAAGGCTTTGTTAACATTAACATTTCAACAGTATGTTTGTATTACAAGAATATAGGAAAGTAATTTTTTTTTTTTTTGTTTCAGCAACATTTGACTTTTTTCTGTGTTGAAACGAAAAGAAATTGCATAAAATTTACAGCTACACGTTACCGATAAAATGCTTTTAATACATATATTTTACTTATCGAAATCAACACTGACATTAGCTTGGTAGCTCAATTGGTAAAGTAGCAGTCTAGAAGCAGAATACTGTGGATACAAAACTTGGGCAACGCAAATATTGTTACTCGTTTTAAATTACGTTAAATGGCACAACATTAACAGTGACTGCCGGAAATATGCTTATTTATCGTAATTATTTGACTAAATCCAATACAAACAATATTTAATTCGCCGCATGCAGCTGGCTGAGACCTACTCGATCAGTGGTTTTCCGCCGATTTGAAGGGAAACCATGTTTACTCATTCGAATAGTTGCATTTAACTGCGAATAAGTGATTTTTCCACTGATTCCAATTTAGAGTGTAGTAAGTGACAGAACTAGAGAACTCTAACGCGGAATAATTGCCATGGTATTGCTGATATGTTAAACCTATCCTTCGATTATCATCACTCTGTTATCGCCATATTAATGACCTTCATTTGCAATCGTTAGATAAAGATTCGATATCTCAAGCCACACTCTCATCTGAATTACGACAACGTGGGGAAACCATTCTAGATGAGTTCCTGGCTGTTCACTTTCACAGCGACGTCCTTGAATGATATACATTGAAATGTTACCATGTTAAATTTCTGTGGACACAACAGTTTATTGATTATGCGTTTCTATGTAGCATGTTTGGTTCCTAACTGTTCCTATAACGACGTTATTTTTCTTTCTCTTAAGAGTTAACTTGCATTATCAGACACAAGTTATCTGTGTCAAACTTCTATGCACGGCTTACTGCTTTGTGCTTCCGGCCTTATTGCATTATACATGGTGTACAGGTAGTCCACAGTTAAGAAGAGGATTATGTACTAAAATATTTTCCGTGAAATCGTTGTTTCCGCACACTCGCGTATCTCGGTAAATAAATGTTCTGTAAAAACAACTTTTTGCCATAAAAATTAAAAAAACAATTGTCTATGTCCCTATATTTTTGCTTTTATCACAGTAAGTGCATTCATGGAGAAAAAAATTCGTGAAAATGGTCGAAAAATATTACATTTTAAAGCTTGCCTATGCAGTTTCCTTATATGGTAAGAGAAAAGTACGATTATACGGACGCAGTTTAATACGTGGGCTTTCATCGCGTGTAATAAAGTCCCATTTGGCGAACTAATTTGCAGAGTACAGCATTTTGACGGAAACACTGCACGCCTTGCACGTAGGAGCGATGAGGCGCTAGGGGTGCGTGTTAGTGTCGCCCGTATCGCTCCCTCGCTCCTTGACTTTGAACGCACAGGTACATACTCCTCTTAACTCAGAACTTTGGAACTCTACCTTTGAAAAAAAGCCGCTGTTCCTAACTGCGTAATTGTAGCACACACGCTGACTGGTATGCTCCCGTTTCAGTTGGCAGAAATGTAGGAAAATAAGTTCCATTGTTTAACCGCAGAATACTTAAAAACGAGAAGTGAAACAGCGGCTTATTCCGCGAACTCCAGCCGTACGCACCAACAAATTGTCGTCACTGGCTAGCGACATGTTGAAACGCCGTTCTCCTATCAGAGCCTGGTAACATGCTCGTCAGCAGGCAGCCCAGCCAATACGGAACCTTTCTTAGTATGCAGTAGCCAATCAGACACAAAGCCCGTACCCAGATCCTTGCGCAGTCAGTCACAGAATGGGTACGCTGTAATGTGTACTTATCTGTCTTGTGACTTTAACGTCGTAATAAAAGTTTTAAAGTTAATTTTTGTAGACACTATATTTAAATTTATATATATCTTTATGCTTGTAAGACTAAGAACTAACCTGTCAGAAACACATTAACGTTAACTGTTTCACTGAAAAAAATTGATCGATGAATGAATGAATGAATTCATCGGGTCCATGGCGATGTTAATGTTACATGTATTCGCTCCTGTCAGGATGTGGCCAGGTTGGTGAAGGAAAAGAGATAGATTAAACTATCTAATTTATTTAGAGAAAACTGCAAACAAATGTATACAGCAGTGTTTTGACTGCGTATTGTCACTCACTTTATTACAATCCTGTGTGCAAATAATGAAACATTACGCATTATCTAATTACATCGAATAGTTAAATAAATAATCAAATTAACCCTTTTAACAGAAATCACAAAGTGCAGTCGTCAGAGCGCAGCAGTCGTGCCAGTCTGTCGTGTACTACCACCTCCAATCCCGCACCTATTTGTTGATCACGTTACGAACAGTCTCGATGATTTTCGCTTCGACAGCAGGAGCGTGAAGAGAGCGAGCTCGCACTAGGTAAACACGCAGATTATCGCGAAATTTGATTTTCACGCGCCTGCAAAAATGTTTGCTTCCTGTAGCTACCACTCTTTCTGTGCTAGTAGCGTAGTCAGGTTGTTTTGTTTGTGAGGCGCCCCAACCTGTCACTTGTTACAAAGATAATTAATACATATAAGCGGTTGACTGTAAAATGAGCACTTCTGAAAGCCCTACTTAAAATATACTTGTATGCACGTCGTGTATTTCTCCGCCTTATGTAAAATTAACATTGCCATGGACCATATCACTCTATTTATGCGTCGGTCAGGTGAAACTGTGGAATCATCATAAAAGTAAATGTGTTACAAATCTGGTAATTTTTATACTTCGATGAATTAAAAAAAAAAAAAACAGAAAGCGAAAAATATAATTTAAGTTGTCACAATGGTCACCTAACACTATTTTATTCAACGTTAAAATATGGAACTATTTTCCATCCATCATTATCAACTTTACTGGGCGCATGTCACTCAGGGCGCCCGTTTAAAAACACGCAGGCAGAGGCAGTGACTTTTTCTAAGGTTCGTTCAAAAGTGCTCACTTTATCGTGAACAGCATATATATATATATATATATATATATATATATATATATATATATATATATATATATATATATATATATTATATATATATATATATATATATATATATATATATATATATATTATATGTGTGTGTGTGTGTGTGTCTATATATATATATATATATATATATATATATATATATATATAGACACACACTCTTAATTATTTTGTTTTGTCTTTGAGTTAACGGACGTTTTCTTTATTTGATAATATTTGTTACTTGTAATAACGAATTCTTCTACTCTTGTTATTCCACTTAAATCGAGATCACGACTTGAGTAGTTTTCTACTAACACCTAAAACATTAGAGACAACAGGAAACAAACAGTTCAGTGTACCAGGTGCCCGGGACCGCAGAGTAAGGATGAAGAACGCTAATTTTAAGTTTTTTTTTTTTTTACATGAATAGGCTAATCTCAATAATGGGCACACAATTTCCCAAAAGTTCTGTCAAAATTGCTTAGTGAAACAGTGACGTGACGTTTGTTTGAATTTGGTTTCGTTAAAGATTCGTGGTTTGGAGAAAAGAAATTATAGGCCGTTGACGGTAAAGTGAGCACTTTTTAAAGCCCTTTCAAAATGCATTAACCTCTAATATATATATATATATATATATATATATATATATATATATATAAATATATATATATATATATATATATATTATTGCAGCCTCTGACGTTAACTTTTGAGAGTGGTGAAATGTATACACTATGTTATTAGTCATATTGTAATGTTTATATTACTAAGTTGCGGAAAGTTAGAAATTAGTTGGTAAGAAAACTTTAGCAGGGCCTTGAAAAGTGCTCACTTTACCGTGAACAGCCTGTAATATGTTTTGCGTAATGTAACTATTTATTCGCTACGACTCGGAGAGAGGGCGTGTAATGACGTATCAGGGTCGTGCGTCTTTACGCAAACGGCTATTATTCCAAACCAAGGCTACGTGCGCGTCTCAGCTGGCTCCAGAGAGCGCCGTCTGAGCTCTAACCCTCGCGGTTACGTCACTATGATGTCACGGAGATGAAAAACTCTCTTCCTTCGCCTCAGTTTTGCGGAGAGAGCGCGAAGTACAGAGAGATTGAGTGATGTTATGTACTCTCGCTGTGCTCAGTTGAGGCTGTTCCAGGCGACGTATAGGCTATAAGTTAGTAACGGCGTCATATCTGAGAGAAATTACCGGTACTTATTTAAAATGTGCTTTTTTTTAATTTGTGATAACTTGTTAAACGTTTGAAAATAATAAGTGTTTGGTAAATTGATTTCACCAGTAAAAACGTGCATAAAACCTGAAACAGATCACAGGGTAGTTCACGGGACTATTATTTTATATACTCACGCATATATGTTCGCACGTATTATAGTCGCCGTTAAAAACTTGGACGTTTCTCCATCGCTTCCTTCTTTAAAAATAATAATACTATTAATTTGGGGGGGGGGGGGTTTGTTCCAAAATAAGGAGAGAGCGGACGAAAGAGCCCTGCCTGGGCGTAAAGAGAAAGAGCGTTCTCTAGTCTGTGAAAAGATTGCTCTTTCAACTGGGATTTCGTCGAAGAGTTCAAGCGACATGGTCATGTCAGGTGTATAGGCAGAACATACGTTCAGTGTTCGGACTGAGAAGAAGGGCTACTACTCGGCTGAGCTTGTGCCGGCGCGCGTTGGAAAACAGCATAAACAAGCTTCACGCGTATTCTCTTTACTCAGAATTTTTTTGCGTTGACTATACGGTTGTATAGGCTGTTTGCGGTAAAATGAACACTTTTGAAAGCCCTGCTTAAGATCTAATTGTACACATATTGTGTGTTCTTCCACCTTATGTAAAATTAACATAGTCATGGGCCTCGTCACTTTATTCATGCGTCGGTCAAGTGAAAGTGTGAAATTATTGTACAAATCCGCTTATTTTTACTCTTAGATGCATTAAAAATACAGAAAGCGAGCTAAATAATTTTAAGTTGTTACAAATGGCAACTTAAAAATTTTCATTCGACGTTAATATATGGAACTACTTTCCCTTCCACCGTTAGCAACTTTACTGGTCACATGTCACTCATTGCGCCCGTTAAAATATACTATGCAGGTAGGTGAAGTGACTTTTTTCTAGGGTTGATTTTAAAGGTGCTCACTATATCATGAACAGCCTTTATTACAGAAATCTGTTCAGAAAAGATTCAGCACTGTCGCTAAAACACTGTTTTACATAAGAATATATATATATATATATATATATATATATAATATATATATATATATATATATATATATATATATATATATATATATATATATATATATATCGTGAAGAGAGGCTACCTACTTACACCAAGTTTTGCTGACGGACACTTTTCAACGATCACATTTATGATTCAGTGACCAAATTTCAGAATGTGCAACAAAATATCGACTTTCATTTGTGTCCTGATAAATCTGATTTTTAAAGGGCTTATTAACGTCCCCCGGTGTTATGGGCTTATCAGGAGACGGCGCGGCATAGAAACTAACTCACGACCTTACTTAAGCTAACACTCATTCCTTACCTGGGATTAGAACCCAGAACCTCCAGCACCCCAGATTGTCACAACAGCTTACAAAGAGACCCGAACTATGGAGGTCCCACATTTAACTGTCCATTTCATGCAAGTGGAGTAAATATTGATGAATCTAGAAAAGTAGCGCGTCCGCAGTGTATCCTTCCACGTTTGTAAACAAATGTTCGAGTCCACTGCACACTTGCATTTTCCTCTTTCTTGTGTTTCTTGTCATGGCAGGCACTGAAAGACTAACGTTAGCTAACTTCCGTCCAGTAATCAATGTAGGATATTATAGCCAGGTTGGCATTCCAACCTGTTTTATTTTTGTAAATAACAAGTTAAGTTTGTCGGGGTTCTGTTTATTTTATTTCAAGGGAAAAAAGGAAACAATTTAGTTTAACGTTTTTCGTGAGACGGCATTGTTTTGATATCCTTACGAGAGTGTGGCACTTTGAGTGGCATATTGTTTTCATTGAGTAATGGAACATTTTGCTCGTACGGAAATAACATTCAAATTATTGTAACTTCGAAAATTTTAACTTATATAAAAAAACAAAACGTGATACATACGTCGCTGTTCGTATTCGTACAGATGCAAAAACACACACACTTTGACCGAAGTTAACCTTACATTCGTTGAATTTACGATATACGCAAGTTTACTGTATTAAAATCACGTTTGTTCGTAAACTAGCATAAAATCATTTGTTTTCAGAATAATTCAGTAAAATCAATACTGCGCACGTTTACTGTAACCAACAAACTTAAACTCAGATACGCAAATTATATTCGGGTTGCTTCACTGAGAACTGCGGTTCAGGAAAATGGCGGAACGACTAGTTTTACGAAGGAGTAAACACTTGGCGATTAATATTACATTTCACTCAAGAAAACGCACTACAACGGCACCTATAAGCAACTATGCATAAAGAAAGCAAATCAAATAATAATTAACAACCTATAAAATATTCCAACACCACCAAGATACTCGTATAAACACGATGAAAAGAAAAACACATTCACACCAGGCTGGAAACTGGAAACACAAACATGGCTTGCCATTGGCTGGAAACTTTTACTGTTCGTACGTGTCGACATACTCTGTCATAATTGCTGAACATGTTTTTAAAGTCCATTCCTAAAAGCCAAAAAAAAAAAATATATATATTGCTTTCAAAACATATTTTAAGCCATAAATGTTGTAGTATAATTAAAGTTTTAAATTACAGTTTTTAGTTCAGAGTACTATTTTTTTCCAAAGCTATCATTAAAATAGCCAACTTAGCAACATGCATTCTGCAGCAATTCAACAGCTGATAAAGGCTGTTCACGTTAAAATGAGCATTTTTGAAAGCGCTGCTTACGATCTACTTGTATGGACGATATGTATTCTTCTGCATAATGTAAAATTAACATTGCCATGGACCTCATTACTTTATTCATACGTCGGTCAAGTAAAACGGTGAAATTATTAGGAAAGTAAATATTTTACAACTCTGCTAATTTTTACACTTCAATGCATTAAAAAAAAAAAAAACAGAAAGCGAAAGAAATAATTTAAGTCATCAGAAATGGTTACCTAACACTTTTTATCCGACCTTAAGCTATGGAACTACTTTCCCTCCATCGTTGCCAACTTTACTGGGCGAGTGTCACTTAGTGCACCCGTTACAATATATGCAGGCAGAGGCAGTGACTTTTCTCAAAGGTTCATTTCAAAAGTGCTCACTTTATCGTGAACGACCTTTACAATAGTTTACAAACGAAATAATTTACTGTTGACATGGCGTGTGGGCAGGAGAGCGGCTGTCGTGTCGCTGGGCGTGTAAGTACCGCTGTTTACCAGGAGGACAGCCGCTGATAGGAAAGTGAGTGCGCACTACGCATCCGCGCTTGCTCGGAAATGTCCCAACGTCTGCGTGACGCGCGTCCGGCCCGGGCTTCCCTGCCGCGGCGTCGCGCATCACTGCAGTCCAGCCCCAACGTCGCCGCCTCTCGACGGCTCTCCACAAGAGTACGTTAGTTGTGAAACATCAGAGTAGGATGGACCCTCGCGTCCAAGGTCAAGAAGCGAGTGAGCGATAATAGCGACACTGATACGCCTCATCGCTCCTATGCGCCGAAGGCGTGCAGTATTTCCGTAGTGACGCCATACTGTGCAAATTAGATCTGTAACAGTGGGGTTTTATTACACGCGATGAAATACCACTGATTAAACTACGTCCGTATCTTTGTACTTTTCGTGTGTCGCTTAAGCAAACTGCATAGGCAAGCTTTAAAAATACCATCTTTGACCATTTTCACGAATTTTTTCTCTCCAAGAAATCATTCAATATGCCAAAAGTAAAACGATAGGGGCATAGATAATGGTTTTTTTAATCTTTTCTGACAAAAATCGTATTTACAATACATTTATTTACCGAGATACACGCATTCGCGCAAACAACTATTTTAGAAAAAACGCGGGTCCATCCCACTCTTAAGAGTAATAGCGCCAAGATTTGTTTTTACAATTCCGAGGCACAGCGATACGGGCGACAACACGCGTGGCCAGCGCCCAGTCGCCCTTACGCGCAAGGAGCTGAACCTGCGTGCAGTACTTCCGCTACCACGCTTTCCTCTGCAAATGAGATCTACAACAGTGGGGTTTTATTGCACGCTATGAAAGACCATGCATTAAACTACGACTATACAGTTTTATATTTCTCCTGCCTATTAAGGCTCAAGTAAAGCAACTGCCTATGGAGCACTGCACCCGACTATACTACGTGAAGAGCTCATAAATAAGTAGTACAGATACCATGGAAATTGTCAGAAAAGAACGGTTTTGCTGTATATGAAAGAAGAATGTACATCTTTTCCAACTTTGTAAAATATTTTACTAAAATACACTTTTAAAATATTAAAAAAAGGAATGGATCGATAAAGGACGCATTTTTAATTAAATTTAAGCACATTTCCATTCTGGATACTTCAGAAAGCAGAATTTACAATAAAATCTTCTTCAAGAAAGATTGTCATAATATTTACTATTATTGTATGTAAGAAAATTGTAATAATAATGTACGAAATAATTAATTAATTTTATGTGCGTCCATATGTCGTAAACATTTATGGCTAAAACTGACGTAAATAAAGTTAATTATAAAATATATATGATACATATATTTTAACGGGAGCAATGAGTTACATATGTCCTTTAAGGTTGGTAACGATGGATGGGAAAGTAGTTCCATATATTAACGTCAAAAAAAAAGTGTTAGGTAACAATTTGTAATAACTTTAAATTATTTTTCTCGCTTTCTGTATTTTTTAATGCATCGAAGAGTCAAAATTAGTAGATATGTACACTATTTACTTTTCTAATAATTTCACACAGTTTCACTTGACCGACGGTTGAATAAAGTGATGAGGCCGATGGCAATGTTAAATTTACATAAGGCGGAAGATCACACAACGTGTATACAAGTAGATCTTAAGCAGGGCTTACAAAAGTACTCATTTAACCGTGAACAGGTTATAGCTGCCTGCATTTAACGATCTATTTTGTTGTGGTCTAACAAGCTAGTTAAGAGCCACCAGAGACGCTTTGCGCCGCGGTACAGAGTAGGAAATAATACAGAGATGGAGCAGCCACTTGTACCGCGAACTCCAGCAGTACACGCCAGCAAAATGGCGGCGCTGGCCGTTCGCCAATCCGCGCCTGGTCACACATTCGCCAGCCGTGAGCCCGCCCAATAGGGAAACCGTGTCAGCGTGCAGTAACCAACCGAGCACGAAGCCCGTCCCCCAATCTTCGCACAGCCAATTAGAGAACAGGTACGCGCAGATGAAAGGCAACGCGCACATGAGTGATGATATTTGAGCGGTTGTTAACAGCGAGGTCTTGAGAACCAATGAGGGTTAGTGAGGTAATTATGGAGCGACGCCGGAATGAAGGGGCGGGGGAAGCGGGAGATCCTTGAGAAGGCCCGCCGACCAGCGGCATCGTCCGGCACGATTGCCACCAGCGAAAATCCGGTGACCCGGCCGAGGATTGAGCCCGGTTCGCCTTGGTGGGAGGCGAGCGTGCTAATCGCTTGGCCAACACGGCCCTGCAACGCGTACGTCATTTCGTCTCTGTGTAGTTATCTACTCTGTGGCTGCGGTTTCCCAAATAAGCACCGGTGACTAAGGTAGACGACGGAGACGTCTTAGTGCAGGAAGCACGAGGCACAGCCGTGGAGCTACGCAACTGGTGGCGTCGTTTCCTCAGTAGGAAAGTACGTCACTCAATTCATAAGAGAGCTGACCTCACAAGGAAGGGAAAATACGCCCCAGCACGCGCACACTATGAAAGGGGACCTGACCTTCCTACTCAACTCGGGTTGCATCATCTGAGATATTAAAGCAAATACATCGAGAGTCTGACACGTAGCGAACGACACATCTTCTTTTGACGTGAATACGTCTTTAAACTTGTAACCAAAGTGAGAGGCAATCCAGAAAATTCGATGATAACAAAATCGGGGAATACAGTTTGGCATTGCAGCTCCGAATATATAGTCTACATTCAAAATTCAATTACACCAATCGATTTCCAAAGGTTCAAAGACTATGTTACGTTGAGTGAGGACTGCGAAGCATCGCGCGCGGCGGGGTTAAAAGAGGGTGGGAGGGGGGCCATCTTGAATTCGTTTCGCCGCGTCTCATAACTTCCCCGTAGCATAACTTTTGACTAGGAGAAGCTACAAAGCTCGTTTACTTTTCAATTGACAGCTCTCGTCAAGATCAATCGATTGCGTGTATTAAAACATTTATGTGGTGTGGTTATGGTGAAATTGTATGAGATTAATGTAAAAAAAAATTAAGAAAACTTAACACAATGTCGGCCTATTGTCGTCAAAAAGCCAAGTCGAAATACAAGGATAATATACGGTTGGAAAGGGAATCTCAAAAGCAATCCAGTGATACCCATGAAACCCCATATGATCGAGTGAAGGGGTGCCGGGGACGTAAAAATGCATCAAGGCGTCCGAGCGCGTCAACGTAAACGTATTCATGCAAAACGAATGGCCATGTCCCCAACACAGCCACCCCCATTTTTATTTAAATGTATATTTTAGATTTCGCGAAACTTTACAGCTAGAACAAATTAGTCAAATGCCTAATTTTCTTTGAAACTCAAAAATAATTTCCGGGAGTGAGTGAAGAGAGATTTGGGCTTCTCCTAAGAGTTAGTTGGAGCTGCGCGTCCAAGGTCAAGAAGGGAGGGAGCGATACGGGCGACACTAACACGCATGCCTAGTGTCTCATCTCTACAAGGCGCAAGGCGTGCAGTGTTTCCTTCATGACGCTATACTGTGCAAATTAGATCTGTAACCGTGGGACTTTATTACATGCCATGAAAACCCCCAGAATAAACTACGCCCGTATGTTTGTGCTTTTCTCTTGCCGCTTAAGAGAACTGCATTGGCAAGCTTTAAAAATGCGATATTTGACCATTTTCCCAAATTCGTTTCTAAAAGAATACACTTAATATGGCAAAAGTTAAAAAAATTGGGGCATGGGTGGGTTTTTTTTCCAAAAGTCGTATTTGCAGAACATTTAATTACCTAGATACGCGTATTCGCGCAAACAACTATTTCATAGAAAATTTTTCAGTATATCCTCATCTTAACAGCGAGGTTTTGAGAACCGATGAGGGTGATTGAGGTGTGTTGGAGCAGCGACGGAATGAAAGGGCAGCTGAAACGGGACATCTCCGAGAAAACCCGCAGACCAGCGGCATCATCAGGCACGATTCCCACACGCAAAAATCTGGGGCCGACTCTTCCAGGAATCGAACCCGCATCGCCTTTGTGGGAGGCGAGTAGTCTAACCACTACAGCACCGCGGTCCTGATCACATGCGGACTTACTTTTAAGCGGTTTTCTGCGAAAGGGAGGCGAACTGGAATTTGTTTTTATACACGTAATCGATTGACCTTGACGAGAGCTGTCGACTGAGATTCAAACGAGGTCGTAGCTTCTAGTCAAGAGTTATACTTCGCGGAAGTTATGAGACGCGCCGAAACGAACTCAAAATTGCGTCCCCCCCCCCCCCCCCCGGCCATGTCATCACGATGCTTCTAAGTCCTCACTCAAATGTGCACATAGGAAATTGAAGACTAGTCATCGCGTAAATCTTTTGGAGGAAATCAGGTGGCCCTAGTTACGCGTATATAGTTCATTCCCGATTGGAAGCGACTTATGAAAATCAACCTTTGAAAAAACACTCTAGGCAAAACATGTCAACCTGTTTTTTCAATAACCTGTATGCCACAAATTTATAACACTGTGGTTAGCTATAGAGTACTGCATTATTGAATTAATGAAACTACCTCAATACCTTCTATAACTTGTAATATTTCTTTCTTTTTAAATATGAATTAACCACTGCGAGAGCAGCGACGTGTTGGCAACGGCCGGTAAGAAATAGTTCACAGTTAAAATATTATTTTTAACTAGTTTTTCAGTATACTATTTGTGAATTAAACGGTGCCTATTGAAATATTTAAATATTTAGGTAGCCCCGATGGCAACATATGTCATTTTTACAGTTTAAAATAACAGCGGAAAATATCGTCAGTAGGCCGTAATGGTACGGTTTTGTTTTATCGAGCGAGAGCAACTCTGAAGCAACTGTCTGCTGAGCGAAGCTTGTCGCTCTCTCTCTCTCTCTCTCTCTCTCTCTCTCTCTCTCTCTCCCTGTCTGTATTTGTCTCTTTCACACTCGGGAACTTTCACTTCGCTAGTACGCTACGAAATTGTACATAATTTTAATTGTAGCATAATATTTCATACTTATTACAGCAAAATAATGATTTTTGAATTTGTAATTTACAACTGAAAAGAGATTTTAATGTTTGGATACTTATTTTAATAAATTTAGCTATGATGGCGGGTAGAAACAAAGTGAAATTGGCAGACGTGGCGAGCCATGACATGGCGTCTTGCTGTTTTACCAAACGAAGCATAAATTATACTTACTCCGAAAAATACTTGCTTAGGTAGGTTGCTTAGGTAGAAAACCTACCTAAGCAACCTACCTAAGCAAGTTACGATGTTGTGATAAATCTGTGTTTCCGCAGTAGTAATAAATATACTGTTACGGTGTGTTTCGTTAACCGCTGCGTGCGAAATAGCATGGCGTGGCTGTGTGGTGATCGTTACGCTGGATCTGTGTGTCTGCGTGATTTCAAATATTTGATGTGAACTATTTATACGTTGTAAATGTGAACTGTTTTATGACGAAGTTATTTATTTACATCCACGTCTGTTTATTGATCACAATGTTGTACCTTTCCCCTGGGTGTTTCAAATACAGTCGTGTAACGTGATTTACCACCAATCCCAACAAAATAACCAAGCCCAGCCCTAATAAATTTCAATAAACATAATACACAGTAAGTAGCAATACATATTAAATATGAGTGGAATAAAAGTTACGGTAGGCTTATTTGTGTGCATGTTCACCGCTATATTTTAAGTTTCTATAACAAAAAAATGAGTGACACGAGTTGCGTGCTTGATTTTAATGTCGCTTGTTCGTTGAACTGTCTATTCCTTCGATATTCGAACTGAGGCCGTCCTTTTAAATAAATAACCCAACACATATCAATAACAAAAAGTTAAATACTACAGTTCATTACCCCGCAGTTGTAACAGTGTTTAACACAGTCGCGGCAAAATATTAACGTGCATTACGTGTGCTATGTCGTGGAAAACAAATATGTTAATGTAACGTAAGCGTAATAACTATCGTTAATTCAGGCATTTTTAAAACGTTATAAAGCTGACCTAAATAATGTTATAGGCCTAAACTGTGAATATTCGTACGAAATGATTTTTGAAATAGACCTGAGAATTCTTTGAAAAGCTGTAAACAGTAAACAACACATTTGATAGGTATAAAAGTAGAAGTCACATTCAATGTTTATTTTTAAGGTGTAGCGAAAGTATACGAACACATACACACACACACAATGGCATATAAACATTGATTTTGACAGATGCTACATGGCAGTCACATGGCAATGTTTGTTTACATTTGGCGGAAGGATACGAACCGGGCCTGCAAGTAGATATTTAGCAGGGCTCCCAGAAAGTTGCTTCCAATGAGGAATGGACTATAGTTGTATGTGTAGAATATGGAAAGTGATTTTCAGGAGAAGTATTGTTTGTACGGCTGTGTGGTGTTGCAGCCGGCCGCATGGTGGCGGAGTCTGCTCGCTGCAGTCAAGGTGAGAACGGCGCAGCCCAGGAAGAGAAAGTGTCTGATGTGCGCAGTCGCCAGCCGACTCTCCCTCGCGGGAGTCAATGACCCCGCCGAGGCTACACCCGCCCTATCTGCCTGCTCTGCTCTGCTACTGTCTACCTACCTGCGCCTCTCCGTCTTTCTCAATTATAGCTATAGACTATTCGCGTCAAAGTGAGCACTTTTGAAAGCCCTGCCTAAGATCTACTTGTATACACATTTTGTATTCCTCCGCCTTATGTAAAAGTAAAATTATCATGGGCTCCATCACTTTATTCATGCTTCGGGTAAAGTGAAAATGTGAAATTATTCTAGGCTGTTCACGGTAAAGTGAGCACATTTGAAGCCCTATTTACTTTTTCCTTCCAGGCACTTTTTATCTTTTAACCAGCTTTTTAAATAAATATTGCCATGTGTGTAGATACAGGTGTTTTTCATTAAAAGATTTCACGACCAGTTGGACTGCAAAATACTTTTGTTCACATGCACATTCATTGTTGGCCGATTTTTAATGTCACGTGCCTCAAGTGTCTGTCCGCGAATCATGGAAGTTCAGTATCAGAGTACTTTATTACGACTGGCCCAGTCAAATAAGAACATGTCTTCTCACATAGGCATGCGGCCAATAACCTAAGGAAGTTGTAGTTTTGGACGTAGGATATTGAAGTCTAGCATGGCCATAAGTATCTTCGCGAAAAAAACCTGTCCCTACGTGTAAGTAATAAGTACAGTGTGTATATTCCACCGCGCTTGGAAGTTTATGTGTAAAGTTAAAATAAAACATATTTATTGACTATTATCCCAAATGAGAGGGCTTTCAAAAGTGCTTACTTTGCCGTGAATAGCGCATAGAAAAGTAAATGTTTAACAAATTTGCTCATTTTTACACTTCAATGTATTAAAAATAAAGATAAAGCGAAATATATTATTTTAGTTATCAGAAATGTTTATTCGACACGTTTTATTTGACTTTAAGATAAGGAACTACTTTCCATCCATCGTTATCAACTTGACTGGGCGCATGCCACTCAGGATGTTCGTTAAAATATATGCAAATAGGGTCAGTCAGTTTTTTCTAATGTTGATTTCAAAAGTACTCACTTTATTGTGAACAGCCTTCAGTAACATGTACTTTTATGTGTGTCGGCATTTGTAGCTACTGCGAAATATCACCCATTATATTCTGCGACAAGCGAAACCTCAAACACGCGTGTATTTCTGTTACGATCGCATTTGAATCATAGTTTATTAAACACGCCCAGGTCAACTCTGACCCAATAACAGATCTGCAAGGAAACATCACCGAATCCTGCGTCCCCTGGCTACGCGCTGAGGCAGCAGCCAATAAACGCTAAACTTAGGCTCGAAAGTATACTACATAGGGGAGTCGAGTAGAGCTTACAGATCGTTCAAAAAGCACATTTTTCCCGCCTCTGCTTATTTGTCCTACTTTACTATCAACTGAAAAATACTCGTGCACATTTTTTTACTGATCTCTTTTATATTTTTCCCTCATAATACTTATTGCAGAATAATATCTCATTCAGCCAATATGGACCAAGGCCATTCCCCACAAAAAAGTGCTACCGATACCATTATCTCAGAGCAATACATTTTTCCGCTAAATATTTATTTCCTCAAATAATAAAAAAAAAAATTCTAAATCATTTACATAATTTAAAAATTGACGCCGAATATTTTTAAGTTTCCTGAAACCAAGTCATGCGAAATTTGATGGAGACAATTTTGAGTTTACTAAACATAATGTAGTATACTTCAAAGAAGCCTTTGAATGTTAAGAATCGATAACAGTAACCAGTTTACCATTTGATTTCGTTCTAGTGTAGTTCAAGACTTGGGTATCCGGCCGCCATCTTGGATGACGTCACCACACCTATGACGTCACCATACCTGTGTCGTCATTGCCCCTATGACGTCACTGCACCTATTATGTCAACGCCCTTGTGACATCATCACCCCCTGATGATGTCACCATCTATTATTTTCTAGAATTTTCCACTTCATGCTCTGCCATTCTACCTTTAATGCTCTATCATTCATTACTGCCCCTTTCTCTCCCACACTGATACAATTTGAAGTAATAGGACTCGTGTTGGCGACGATGTGATCTGTGCCTATAATGTGTTCGCAGTTTCTTCGCCCTTTTTTAATCGAATCTTTTAAAAATTACCCCATGTATGACGTGTTTAGTTATTTTCTAAATATGTCATGTTCCATTAACCTTTTATATATCTGTTAAAATCAAAGTGCTTTATTTTTAGTTAAATCGAACTTTTACTCTTTCGACATTTTACCTATAAATTATGAATAAAATCGAGTTCATGATTAATATGAATAACGCCAGAAAGAAAACAGCAATGTTGGCAATACGTAGTAAGAAACAGTTCTTGGGTATGCAAATTATTATTACACACAGTGCGCACGAGTGTAGAGCGTTTTCACTTTGGTGTGATATTCTAGACTCGGTTAAGCTTTGTTTTCATGAGGTGGAGGAAAGCCCTGGAAGTAGAACTTTAAACAGCGCTTCAGAAAAGTTGTCAGAATGGACTACACAAGCGCGGTACAGGGCAAGGAACCTTGTGTGTGTGACGCCTAGCGATCTCCGGAGACGCACGGGGTTGGGTGAGGTAGTGCGTCTGGAAGGGGTGATGCTGAAGGGGGGGGGGGGGGGGGTGAAACCGCGTTGGCGCACGGTGTCCCACATTTCCAGGCGCGGGGCGTCGCGGCACGCCAGGACCTAGCTGTGGTCGCCTCCAAGGTCGTAGTGTTTCACAGCGGAGCGGGCGCTACCGCCCGCTAGCCAGTTTAGCGGTCAGCAACCCCGCTACCAGACAACTCGCGTGCCACGACACTTCCTTCCTCCCTTTGGACCATCTCACACGATATAATACTTATTAAATTCAATATTTATTGAGCTAAAAAATCACTTCATTTACCTTTCATAAATTGCATTCAATTAAGCTTTCGAGTCTCTTCATGAAAATCACAACATTTTTAATTAGACCAGTTTAAAGAACTACTATAAGTATATTTCAATACGTGTATTGACGTCTCATGCACAACACAAAAATAATGTTTTTAAACCACAACAAATTTTCTTCACATTATTGTACATTTTCTTTTTTAAAATATGCGTCCTTATTTTGTAACTTTAAATGTGTGCATACAGCTTTATTATTATGAGGTTACTTCCATTAGTATTGTTAGAAAGCTGTGATTGGGGATTGACATTTTGGATTCAAGAAAATATAGAACATTTGCTAAATGAAAATTTTGAAGGAAATCGAGGATTTCAAGAGATTGGAAAGAAAATTGCCACGATTATGACGTTCGTATGATGCCACATAGCATTTAATTAATTTAAAAAAATCAAAGTTTAGGGTAATATGAAGAAAAATTTGTTTGTGTGAAAGGGCCTTTACACTCCGTCTGCTTCTACTCGGCCAAGGCAAGTAAGTGTGAAGCAGAAGAGGGGTGAGACTCAAGCGCTAGTGTAGCTATTGAGAAGAGAAGAACAACAGCGAGTAAGGAAAGTTAGTTATCTGTCTGTGCGAGCAAGTAGACATCTGTCAATGTGAATTATAACTACTTTTACACAATTTATTGTCGACCTCTCCTTTTGCCCAGGGAAACAGATCCCTTATTTTAAAACTGTTAGAAATTATCGACACGGAAATACGAGCTAGTCAATACCTTGCCACAACTTCTGAACGCTGCGACACCTGACACCCGCAGCCGAGCGCTTTATGTCATCCAGGAGGAGGAAGGGGTATGTAAAGGCCCCTTCACAAGATCAAATTTTTCTTCATATTACCTTCAATTTTCATTTAATTCATTTCATTGAATATCTGACGTCATAGACACCCAAATCTCTTCACTCACTCAATTTCCAATAGGACACCACAAACAAATAACTACAGAACATGACGACAAAAATTAGGAGGCAATAGCGACTTAAGCAGGATGAACATATCAATAAGACAATAAACGATAAGCAATCAGAAAGAAATTAAAAACACTGGACAGAAAACATGCATAAGGAAACCAATCAGGAATATATAGAGAGCAGTAAATTAAAAAAAAGATGTTCAATAAAAAGGCTTGAATAACGTTCACAATAATATGGCTATATCGAAGTTTTAAAAACTCGACAAAACAACAATGATAAGTAGAACATGGATATAGTTATTTATTTTTAAATTCTGTATAAAAATATTTTTTTTTTATTTTTATTATCGTCCATGTTCTGCCTATTTTGTTGTCCTTTTGTCCAGTTTTGACAATAATCGCCATTTCGTGGTTCAATATTTCTACTTTTTAAATTTCGCATCGTCGATTTTCTTCCTTAATATAATGGACTGGGATATTATACATTCCTGACTGGATTCCGTTGCGCTTCTTTACTCCTGTGTTTGTTTTCTGTTCAGTATTTTCCATTTTTATCATATTGCTTGTTGTTTGTCGGTGTATTGATAACTGCTATTGTCCATTTCATGTAAGTGGGGTAAATATTTACAGTTCTAAAAGAGTAGCATGGCCACAGTGTATCCTTCCACCGCAGCTGTTGTGTCACTGAAGAAAAAGACGTTCGTAAACACATGTTTTGTGTCCAATGCACACTTGCATTTTCCTCTTTCCTCGTGTTCCATGTCATGGCAGGCACTGAAAGGCTGACATTAGCTGCCTTCCGTCCAGTAATTAATGTAGGATATTATAGCTAGGTTGGCATTCAAACCTGTTTTATTTTTTTTAATTACAGAGTTAAATTTGTCGGTGTTCTGTTAATTTTATTTCGAGGGAAAAAGGAAAATAAATGGTTTGAGGGGGGGGGGGGGTTATATTGACATCTTTCGTGAGACGGGATTATTTTGATGTTCTTATGAGTGTGTGACATTTTGAGTTGCATATTGTTTTTATGGAGCAGTCGAAGATTTTGCTTGTATGGAAATAACATTTAAATTATTATACTTAGAAAATTTTAACTTTAATGAACACACAAAACGTGATATATACGTCGCTGTTCATATTCGTACAGATGCAGCAATATACACAGACACATACTATGACCGAAGTTAACCTTACTCTCTAATTTACGAAAGTAGTAGGGGCGAGCCGGTTTCACTTCACTTTTGATTAATCGGATTAATCCTTTGATATCAAATTGATTGGAAGGGCTATCCTTAATCCGACCTTAATCCAATCGAAAATTGTTGATCCGATTTTAATCCGATTGAAAAAATCTAATCAGATAATTTTTATTGATAAGTGTATAGTTTGGTGCAAGAGCGTACTAACAGGAAATTTTTTAAATTTTCTTTTGTTCTTTTTTGGGGTGGGGAGCAGCTCTGATATATGTTCACCCTCTAAGTTCTGGCACTCGACTGAGGTGGGGCATGTTGGGGACACAGTATACATGTATTGAGTTTTGTTCAAGAGTAGCATAAGTGTCAATCTTTTGGGTTGTTAGTGATATTGCTTGTAGACGGTGGTGGGAGATATACGATTTTTTTTCGTAATTAAAGAGAAAGAGAAAATTATGTATAGTTAACACTCAAGAGAAATTTCTGAGTGTTAAGATGAAATATATTTTTAACGAGTTCTACGTGTGAATACATAACACAAGAGAAGTATAATGAACACAGCTACATAAATAACCTGGTGTCGACAAGTGCTAAACAATCACAACTACATGAGTCTACAGGTGTGCTAAATAAAATCGATTAATTAACAAAGAAAAATGTCCCTATCAATATATAAATTAAATGGCTAACGAACACAAGTACATAACTATTACTAAACGAATTACAGAACCCTAGTATCCTGGTTTTTAAATAAATAAAATTGCTCAAGCAGCTCTCCAAAAACATGTCTGTTCATCTGTGAGACTAATGAATCATTGACATTATTATAGGATGTGCAGACTCATATAAGCTGTTTCGAGCTCCGCTTGGCAGGCGACCTATCACAGTAAAAGTTTAGGGAATCCCGTAGTTAACACTTGTAGAGGAACTTCTGAAATGGAATTCATATGTTAAACAATGATAATTAAAAAATTAATTAGTTCATTTACATGCATAAAAAGAAAACATTTAACATTCAGTGATTTTAATATACATCCCTTCGCTCGGGAGGTCGTTGCAGCACTGACTAGGATATACAATTTACGTTGACTTATAATCTCAATGAGGTATTGGGCGAAAACAGAACCTGCTTGTGTGTCGGCCTACATTTGATTATAGACTGAGCTGAAAAACTCGGAAATGAACCATTTACATCACAAATCAATAAAAATATCCTGTTCGCGAATTATATAACCTATTTCCCTACCAAGTTACTATAAACAACTTGATTACACTACATCCTACAACAGACACAGAAACAATAATTTAAAAAACTTAAGCAGGTTTTTAATGCAAGTTTCACTATTGTAAGAATAATTCACTTTTAAGACAAATTTACACTGAAGCATAGGGAGATTCAGAGGACTTAATCCCGTAAAGCATAATCCTGTAATGCTTTATAGAAACATACTATATATTATTTTTAGTTCATAAACTTGGTCGAAAAAAAATTATTTAAACTACTAAAAATTTCCATTAAGTCTGAGAAATTCACCACACTAGTTAATGAAACAATAGCTGAAAATGCTATCAACTTTTGTAGACCGATCTCAGAAATGGGGTTTACATGATCAATACTATTAAATTAACTAATGCACCATATTAGCTTAACACACGGAAATTGTTTTCTCCTGATCAATTATAATTTATAAAAATAATTATATTAAAACATGTATATAATATTGCTTAACTAGAACTGCGGCTAACACTCAGGTGTATGATATGTCTATACCTCCGAAGCCCGCTGACTGCCACAATCGCTGGTGTTCAGTGTCACGTCTATCCAGGGTGACTGTTGGTGTCAAACTAACATGATGCAGACCAGCAAGAAGTGTCCACATCGGTACTGCCTGCAGCCCCCTCCCCCTCCCCAACAGGTTTCTTTATATATAGAGAGAGAGTTTCTATCCAAGGCCACACATCCCTCCACTCCAGAGTGTGTTTTGGCTAGAAGGACCTCTGCCCTGTCCATGCACCCCGCTATCGATCCAACACCACAACAACCTGTCTAGCACCACACACCCCCTCCCCTAGACCACCAGCCCAGAGTGCATTTTCGTCTGAAATAAGAGTTTTTATCCAACGCCACGCACCCCCGCTATCGATACAATGCTCCAGTCTGCGAAACCTGCCCAAGGTCATGCAACACCAGCCCAGAATGCCTTTTTTGGATATCTCGAGAGCTGCCCTGTCCAAGCACCCTGCCCTCACTGTCAATCCAAGGTCATGCAATACCAGCACAGAACGCATTTCCGGCACCTCGAGAGCTGCCTGCCTGCCTTGGCCTGGCAGCCCAGAGATTGTGTATTTTGTCCGGTCACGTCGGGAACTCTCCACCCCTTGGGCCAGCCACTTTTTAACTAACACTGCTTGGCTACTTCCCCTATCCCCTCTACTCTAAAAATTTTATTTTCGCTTGAAGACTGAAGCATCGTGAAAACTGTTTCTCCCAAAGCCAGGGCCTGTCTTATTTCCAGCGAAATAAAATTCCACAACTCCCGCTGATGAAATGTATATCCCTGAAGCAAAATTTTACCCGATATTGTAATCCCCCAAGATAATCCCCAGATTTAGCATTCCAAGAAAAACTCTATATTTTAATCCAATAAATTTTATCATGATTTCCAGCAAACTTACAATAAATTTTAAGTTTAAAATTATCCATGTTTAATTTCATACCAACACAAATACAAGAGATATTCTCACTTTCTATTTTTTTTTTTAAGTAATAAGAACATGCATCATTAGATTTGAGCAATACTCGAGTTAAACTTTTTTAAACCATTGAAAACTTATGTGAAACAAACTCACATTAAAATCGAAATGTCTTTAAATTAAGGGAAATAATAAACATATTCTATCTGTTTTTAAATATTTTATGTGTAGATTTCTCGGTAAGTTTCCCAGCTTAGAGTTTCTACTATAAAATGTATATACTTGAACTTATTTTATATAAAAGTACTACTTTTCGATGTGCTATTACTGAAATAGCATTAATCTAGCTTGAAATGACTTCTATCGAAGCTGAAATCTGCCAATTTTAACAATATTTCGGCTTATTTTCCTAAACATCCTAATTTAAGCCAATTTAAAAGAAATTGGCAGCAATTTTTACCCAAGTTTAGTTTTGAAAATACCTTTAATTTTTTGTCTGAGTTTGTATAAAGTACGAATGTGTTTTACCAGTAGGCATCTTTGTGGTGATTCCTCAGGCAAAGTAGTAATATGGTTGCTGTGATTCAATATTTTTATTAGAATTCTGCTGAACTCTGCTACTGCTTGCTGTAAAGTTTAAGTGCAGCTGGAAACATTGTGTGTCACTAAGAGTTCTTTCTACCTGCCTCTGAAAAAGGTATTTGTGTCACTTGACTCTCAGTTTTGTTATGTTCCCAGGGTTCTTCAACTTGCCCAGCAGGTCGATGGAAGTTTTCTCAAGATACTAGTCTGCTCCATCTCCTTTCATTGCAAATTCATTCAGACATGATCGATTTTCTCCAAAAATTTTGTAATTTACCCTCAACCTTTCAAAATTTGTTTTTATTAAATTGATTTAATGGAAATTTAAATGATAGTTTTTAATGTATAGTATTTTTCTCCCTCGTCAAGAAGAAAGCAAGAAATGTGTATTTTTTCCCCTTATTGTGAGCAAACAGGTATCCTGTTAACTGGCTGTAAATTCTTTTTAAGTTCAAGACCTGAATATCCTACCATCAGTTTTAGACATCGACTTGTCTTAAGCTACCAACATTTTTGTATCAAAGTACTCTTTACTTTTAATACTATTAAAGCCACACTCATGATACAAAAATGATTATATAATGACAATGAATTTTTAAACTAATAAATTACAAGTCACAATATTCTGTTTTAACAACAAAATTTTTTTATTGTAAAATTTCTAAAAAACACCGTAGTTAACATTTGTAAGACAAAGTGTCTACATATTCACATTAAATATGCTACAATCAAAAAACTTTAAAACCTTCCAACATGTTACCACTCAAAACCATACAAGCTTAAAAATTAATACTTCATGCTACATTACAAATAATACAATTCATTACAAATGTTGCAACATAACACCACTAAAAGCCATACAAGGTGATTAACCAAAAATCCATATTATGCCATAAACAGTAAAATAATTACAACAAAGTATGCTATGACTGAAAATCATTAAACACTTTTTAACATTTATGTGTGAAAGCCATACAAGCTTATTAACCAAAACTCGTTGTTACAGTATAAAACTGTTAAATAATCACTACAGAGTATGTTACCAGGGAAAATTTTTTTGCAATTTCCATGATTGCAATCATAAAGTTTATTAAAACTATAAAAAAATCTTTCCAGCATATTACATCAGAAATAATTAAAAATCATTCAACTGAATAATTATATGTCTGAAATTGGAAAATTTATTAAACTTTTAATCATGTTACATTAAAAGACTTTGAAATTATGAGACAACTTTATACTTTCAATCATTAAAACTGTGAAAACATCTCACCCTATTATGTGTGAAAACCATTAAATTTATTTAAAAAACATCACATCATGTTACACCTGAAATTCTTCTCGCCATATAATATATCTGAAGATCATTACAATTTTAAAACTGAAAAAATTATCAATTTATGCTGCATCAGAAAACATTAAAATCATCACTTCATGTTACATCCTAAAATATTTCATCACTGTAAGTGTGTATTTTTATTAAAATTTACACTTAGAGTCAAGAGATAAGTTGAATTTGCATTTCTTTACGGGAACACATGGTGGTGGTAGTGAAGTAGGTGAAGGGGGTGATATTGGTAATAATGTAGGACTATGTATTATCTCTTGTGGTAAAGGTATGAATGAAGGAGGAGGTGGGGAAATTAACTTATGCTGAAGTTATTCACATGACAATAATTCAGGAGACTGTAGACTTGGCTTAGATGAAGACACAAAATTAACCTCCAAAAACTTTTCCAATTCTTGGAATAAGTAGTTGCTATACATATCTCCCCGTACATTATTAAAGGCTAAAACCCTTAAATCTAATGGATTGCAACATGAACACATTTGTGATTTTTGAACACATTGCTCACCTGATTTGATAGTTGTTCATAAATTTAGAACTTTCAAGTTCAACGTCGGAGGCATTGCTGTAGGCATAGATGCCAGAGGCAATGCTGTAGGCATAGATGCCGGAGGCATTGCTGTAGCTCTGAACATCGAAGGTGTTGCTGTAGGCTTGGACATCGAAGGTGTTGCTGTAGATCTGGATGCCCGGAGGTATCACTGTCGCTCTGGACGTCGAAGTTGTTGCTGTAGGTCTGGACATCGAAGGCGTCGCTGTAGGTCTGGACATCGAAAGCATTGCTGTAGCTCTGGACGTCGAAGAGATTGCTATAGCTCTGGATGTCAAAGCCATTGCTATAGATCTTGCTACCGCAGATGTCAGTATACCTGCTGTCGATGTTATTTGTCTTGTTAGCAGAGACATTAATATACTTGCTCTCGACGTTGAAGGTGATGCTGTTTTTAATCCTAATGCTGGGGGCGACTGTGACAGCTCTAAGGAAGACATTGACAAGAGCAATGGCTGTAGAGTAGAACCATTTTCCTCGCCATCATCGTCCAAAAATTCAAATAAATTTGTTACCAAAGCACCTGACCTGTTCATTAAATCATGAAAATAATCTCAATTAAAACCTTCAAGTTCTCCGTTAAAGTCTTGGTTAGTTAAGCCAAGAAAAATTACTTCATAGGAATGCAACATCGCAATGCGAATCTCACTGGCAAACATCTGGAAACAGGGAGGGGGGCATAGAGGCTAAACCTCAATTTTAAAAAATTACAAATTCCCAAGTAAATGCTCATGAAGCCTGATTTCTCCCCTCCAACCAGACGTCAGAAGGTCAAACATGCAGTCCCCTCCTTTCTCGCACATACAACATCCAAATATCTTCAACCCTCACCCCCAACCTCTGAGACAAACATCTCTGCTAAGTTTCTTCCTCAAAGAAAAGAATAACATTTATTTATCACTAAAACCACTTCTGTTTCATAAAAATAAAAACTTTTTCATTGTTAGTCAATTAAAACGAATAGCGAATGTGTTAAATATCAACACACTCAATGAATCTATTTTGAACTTATACAAAAAGAAAGTGTAATAATAAATTAAAAAAATCATTCATGCTTACTATAATCCCTATTTAAACTTCTCTAAGAATGTGTTACACCTTTTGAAGGTAATATTATTTACTTTTTTCGAAACTTTAAATGTAAATACTGTTTAATAAAATGAATTAATGCATTTTGTGATATTAAGACATCACCTCATATTTCTGTCAATCTTAAACTTAAAATATTTTTATTTTCAATAAATCTTATCGAAGTTAAGAAATGTTTTATGTCTTGCTATCTAATTTAAGTAAATATGCTCCCGTTTTCTTAATGTGTATATTGTTATTATTATTTGGGTAAACATGTACATATACTTTCCATTAATGTGTACGATCATGATTTCACTATGGTTAGAATTATATTTATAAAATATTTTAAAACTTTTTGTAAAGGTTGGTGTGTATGAGCAAGTAAAACTTGTTTCATAAATAACAGTTTATTTTTTGTTATAAGTCTTGTGTATTCTTTAATTTCTGTATATTTTCCTGAATAATGGAGGATGGAAAGTGAATATTAATTTTATAAAGAAGAAAACAATATTATTTTCTCGAGAGTTTGAATTCATCTAGGAAGACGTTTCGGCCTTGGTATCCTTGATGGTTAAAATCATTGACCTAAGCTGGTCTCCCAAGGACCTTGCCAACTTGCTTTGTGAAAAGAGAAATTTGTTCCCCAGGGTATAAAACCGAAAATCTTTCTGTGGGGGCTTGTTGGAGTCAGGCTGACACTCTCGGAGATCTCGATTTTGTAGTTGGTACTATTGGAAAAATGGTGGAATTAAAGTTTGAAGTTTTTTACTCTGAAGAAGGAGCGGTCACACTGCTAAGACCATAGATCTCTTAACATAAAATTTTTTTCACGTCTTGAAATATTGGCATATGCTATAAGTATAAGATTTCGAAGCGAGTATAAATTTATTACCTAATAATGTATCATTGGAAATATTCCACGCACTTCATTAAGTTTAAACATCTATAAAATTGAGCACATCTACCTTTTTCACATATACGAACAAATGATCATCAAGCTATTGTATATATTTGATTATGTGATTAGTTCATTATTCCTTTTATGTTTAAAAACTATTATCAACCATATCTCACCCGAGACTCGAACTCAGAAACTTACTTATATCAACTATGACTTATCCGGGATGATATATTATATATTCAGTTATGGATAAGCTATTAGAGTGCTCGCTTCAAGAAATTTTCCTGTCTTTTTTTTTATACTTCATTACAACAGTCTTTTGTGTTACTAAGAACATAGTTTGTTTTGATAGAAATCATAGACGTTTAACTTGTTAAAATAAAAATTTTTTTTTTCAGAAAATTTAAGAATCTTTCTCAGTTGAGACATAATCACTCTCTCTTTTAAGACATTTATTTATCAATATATTATTCCTTTATTATGAAAACAAGTTCACATTTGTAAAGGGATTTTATAAAACAAAGTAAAAAATTCATTTTAAGACTTATTTTATTTACAAAATATATAGAAACACTTCACAAATTTATATACAATATTTTCAAAGACCAATCTCACAGTTTTACTAGTACAGAATGTTCCAAAACACACACAAGTATATGAGGTTACACAGTTATTTAAAATATATACACATATACCAAGTATAGGATGTTAAAAAGTTTCTAAAACTATTTCTTTCCAAAACAAAATCGAAATAGTTTACTCCAGCATGGTACTAACAAGCTAATATTCGATTTACACTTCGATTTCTATATGCAAGCGCATGTGAGCTCATTCTTGTCTTGTTGATCCATTTTTAAGAAATATTGGATTACATAAAACCAAATACTTTTTATACTAAACATCACTTATTAGTCCTCTCATCCCAAAAATGCCATGTCACTCAAATAATATTCACAGGTGATTCAGGAGGAGAATCATAATAATCTAGTTCATCCCAGTCAGACATTATTGCCCAAGTTATTATCAATTTAGAGTTTTCCTCTGCAGAGAAGAATGTTGAATTAGATATGTGTGCTTTACATAAATGTTTGAATAATGGGCAATTGTATTATTTTTGAATATGTGTTTTCTTCCCCATTCCACACCATTTCTAAAATGCGTTTTTGCTCGACTCCACCTACATATATTTCATAATTATTTAGGTAATATTTGTACATATCTTCAATATTCTCGTACTCCATGCATCCACTCTCCCATTTTAAATTGTGGTGATGTTTGCTTAACCATTTATTAGTTTTCTTGTATTTGAGACATAGATATTTCCAGTTTTCCAGTTCTTTAAAGCTGAATACAGTTATATTTCATTTCATATCAGTAATAGCTAGTTCTTTAATAATATTTTTTTCTGGAGATTGAAATTCTTGTACATTGCAAAACATATCGTCAGAGTTGTGGTTCATTGCCTACTGACTCAATTCATTATCTTCACCTGCTTATCTCTTACATTGTAACTTGCTAATTTATAGTGAATTATCAGATCATAAACTTATGTATTTGCCAGAATTGGTATACTTGCAATATTTTCAATTAATGAAACAATTACACTATTGGTAATTGTATCATCTTGTTTGCTTACATCAAATACAAAAACATTCCTCTGGTTTAAAATGAATCAGGTTCTAGGATCGGTGAGCTGATTTTGTTATAATGAGTTTCCTGAAACTTTAAGTACATATTGTAATAAATAAGGGATTCCCCATTTTCAAAGTTCAAATTTAAATCCATATATGGAGGGGTAAGCTTGACTGTTTAAATAGAGTTTAATATTTTCATATTATAATTATTGTTTACTGATCTATCAGCTTTTAAAATGTTCTGTTGGTTGGTTTGAAAACAAATAAGACAAATTGTGGTTTCTCAGATGAAAAATTTGATTTAACATTCCAAATGACTTTTTGTGATGTTGGTAGCATTGGAAATGTCTCCACAGCCCACAATCTGAATGCAATATCCAGATTCTTCACTATTTTGATATATTTTAAAAACTTTACACGTTCAACAGTGTTAATTTCAATATGTGGTGTTAGCCATTCAACAGTATGCAATTCAAATATTACACTTCCTTGTGGTTAACTGTATCATAAATGGTGTTCAAATGTGTATTAAAAAATTGAGTAACTAATTCTTGTTTAGCAATTAATTTTACATGTTTATAGTCATCCGCGAAACCCAAGTATTATAATTAATGCTATAACAACTTTGTATTTTCCACCAGGGTTTATTTGTAATGTGAAATTATTAACATTGCTCCACCCAGCCGTAAGTTCTGTAATTTTTTTTACAATTTCCGAGAGATAGTTCTTTATCATGGAAGTAATGCCAACATCTTGTGTTTGGTGTATTTCAACACAATTGAGCAGATATGCAATTCTATCTATTAAATGAAGTATTCCGTTCCTCACTATTCCTGTAGTTACTGGATTAGTTGCATTAGCTGTCTTTTTAATTGTTACTCTAAACCTTAAACTTGATTTCAATGGTAATGTGTAAATATCGTGATTTTGTATCACAATCCTTATTTCCAATGTAAATGTATATGGACCTGCTCGAAATGGTTCATACACATGTATTTCCGTATTGGTGATTTCATCCTTATAACTGATCGGTTCTTCAACATTAAGTACGTCTTCCATTTATATTAGCCATATATCCTAATTCCTTTAAAAATAATTTGTTGCCTTGTGTTAACTTCAAAGGTAACTTATTTGAAGTGAATGTTTTATGCTTGTGTTTACGTCCTTTTATACTTCCTTTCTTCGAAATATTCTCCTTAGTGAGATGCTTCTTAAAACAACTGCCTACTTTATGTCCAAATTGGGTGTTTTACACAGTACCCATTTGTATTGTAATGCATACGGAATGCAACTGTTTATATAGTTTTTTATGTAAATGAACAATAATTTGTTTGTTATTTAAAATTAATTAGTTTTCTATCTTGATCAACAATTGTAACAATATTTCATCAACATGATTAAATATTACTGGCAGATATATCAATGTATTGGGTTTTTCAATTATTTTATATCCTAGAGCCACCGCACACGTGAATTCGTGTAGTGTATTTGTCGGTTTCCCATTCAAATATGAACCGCCTACAATATTAACATTTACATGACAAACATTTACGGACAATATATTAACATGTTTTGACAATTCGTACAATTGATTGGATGGATATACTCTCCATTTGTAACCCAACGTATTTGCGACTGAATTGTCTTCCGTGAAATCGATACCGACATTACTATACATTCAACTAGTTAACATATATGGATTTCCACATAATCGGAGATGTACATTTCCATATAATGTCGCTTTAATGAATGTTTCTAAGTCATCCAACTCATAATATCCTACCAGTATCACAATCTTGTAGGTTTGTTCACTAATGTTAACCGTAAATTATTGGTTATGCATCTCAATGTTTGGTTATCTGTTGTAGTTTAAAAATTCGATTAGAATTATTTACCATTCCCCATCTAACTCCAACACAGGGGAATATACTGCAATCAGTTGCAACGAATTTCCACTTAATATCAATGTAATTGACATATAACTATTATTCTTTTACAATTAAACTTACTTATGAAGACCATGGCTGTAAATAGTGATAACCAACATTCTTATGAATGTTGTCAATGAAGAAGATAATGTTTAGGAAATCAGTGTGAACAAATTTTTTATGAAGTGCTGTTCTTTGCATTTTTCCAAGTACACTTATACCCTAAACTTAACTTCAGAAAATAGAAACCTTCAAATGTTATTGCATGACAGGTAGATGTTTTTTTCTCATGTCAGGTATGCTTTTAGTATGAGGGTTATTACTATTTACATCAAATCGTATACGAAGTAAACACTATATCTCCACACACAGAAAATCATTTTACTTAAGTACTTTACACACATTATTCCCTTGTTGACTGAAGGCTGAAAGATCAATATTTAAGTAATAAACAGTGACTTTAGGTATTTGCGCACATAATATATATACTCCCTCTTTGACCGAAGTCTGAGTGATCACTATCTAAGTAATACAAGTGAGTACCTAGAAGTTCATGTATATGAATCTGACTTAGTTGTAATCCTGGTCAATGAACTTGTCAGCTATATTATCACATTTCAGTGTGTCATGGAATGGGCTATATGCTGGTGGTATCCAAGAAAGACATGATGTAACATCTTTATATTTAGGTGCTGCTATGGGCAGAGGTCTTTGAATTTAACCAGAAAGGTAATGTGGCTGATATTACATTCTCCTCTGCCACACTTACGAACATTAACAGTTCTATAAGCATCTAAGTTGCTGTAAGAATCATTTAACATAACTGTGAAAGGTTGTGAAGCTCAACTTTCATGAATGCACAACTACGGAAGGCAAGTGGTGCATTGTCATCAGTTTTGACTTTTTTTCTGAATGCTTGCAGTAAGATTGGAATTGCTCACAAATTTCATGCTGTTGCATATGTACAACTTCAAGCGGTTTTGATTTACAACATTTTTCTAGAATGCAAACCCAGTCATCTGGAGTGTATGTAAACTGAACATGACATCATACTTGTTTTTCAACAACTGAAAAATCCCTATCACTAGGCGGCATATAATGCCCTGGCAAAGGAAAGTGATGCTCTACACATTTAAATCGCCCTGTTCAAACTACCCACAACCAAAACCCAAAAACATTCCAGTTCTTATTCTGTCCACAACAGTTGTCTGATATTGCAATTAAAGTTTCCCCACAAATATTATTAACTTCAAGGTTTTTCTTTAGGCAGTTCACAATCTTATATTATCCTCATTTTGCTTTAGTTTCATCCCAAACAAAGAAGTGACCTACATTAGTTCTACAGTTGTGTACACTACAGTTATCAGTCCAAATTTTATGTTTATAGAACACTGGACCACTTAATAATCTAAGCATTGGCAGGGCCTGTTGCACATCAGAAGTTATCACATGATAATTTCCATCACATTTTGCACATGTAGTTTGATGCTGAATGTTGGTTTGTCCGGCTTCTGCACAACGTTGATGTAACTGTAACTCATGCTCATACTGACGCCGGTGCTGACCATCACTAGTTGTAACCTTAATGTTAAGTTCATCACACATAGGGCAGGTGTCAGATTTAGGTGTTTTGAAACTTATATTGAAATCTTCTGTAAATATCCTTCTATACTTTACTTCACTAATGGGTTCAAGATTGTTTTCTTTACAATAGTGCTTTTTATAGTGTTCGTATAATGCACTAATGGAATATTCCATAGACATGTATATTTTGTTGAATTTCTTTTTCCGACTGTAGTGGCTTTCGTATTTTGGGAACTGCTATGGTAGATAACTGAACAAGAACTGCGACCGTCACCCCTAGGATACCTATGTTTCACATGTACAATTTTAATCAGACCATGTAAGTATCTATTATGTGGATTAAATCCACTTATTTCCCAAAAAGACTTGAACACATTATTTTTCATATTGTTATCAACTTTCTCAAAGCACTTTTTATGGCACTGGCAGTCTTTTTCAGTGTGGGACCTTTGTACTATGCCTCCCTTCCCTCTGTATGTAACATATTCTTTTCCACTGTTTTGACGTTTACTCTGTTTTTCACCTTCACTGTGATTCTTTTTCCTTTTCCTTCCTTTCCTAACTGATGGTTTTTTGCAGCATTATCTGTACAGTTTCCAGTGTTTGTGCCAGCACCTGCGTTCGAATTACCAACGGAAGACTCAGGGCTCTGGAACAACAACATTGTGTATTTTACATTCATTATCCTGCATTCTCTTTTCAGTCCCATACACTCGCAAAACATAACTATACTGGAAGTTACCTAACAAATGAGTAGTAGTTCACAAGGCAGTATAGCTTATTTTTACCTTTATAATAATGCCAACATGTATGGGACTGACTTCATACAAAACAATGATTGACAACACATTTAAGCCGGATTTACAATAGCAGTCAACCACTTGTGACATCTTGTTGTAAATTCCCCATTAGCCATCAACCATGCAGCAAACTTCATGTAAATAATCATATCCCACATTTCACTACATTAAAGACCAATGAATATAATTTAAGTGCATTATTTTACATACACAATCTATTAGTAAGCAAACTATTATCTGCCTTTACAGTAATGTACTTATGTTGTGAAATATCGATATATTTTGTATGAGCACATAAGTAATGATATCCCACGAGTGGTTGGAATAATGAACATGTCTCACCTCAATCAGTTTTCCCAATATGTCACTATTGTTACCGGAATCATTTATGTAATCAGGATCACGCACACTATCATCGCTACTGAATACATCGTCTTCGGAATCATTTATCGAGTGTAGTTTGTAATACGTTTACTAGCACTCCGTTCTGCCACTGCCATTTCCTTTCACTCATGATTGAGAGTGCAAATAGATCCCGCTGTTTCTTAAAAATAAAACATTGCAGGCAAAAGTTATTTCAAATATCATCAGATATACACAAAACAAATAAAATGCACAAACAATAAAAGTACTATACCCAAAATAGGGCAACCACTTCCAAAGAATATGTATTTTAACGTGAGGGTTATAATATTTGGTTTTCTGCAGTGTTCTGCCATCTATGGAGGAGTGTATGTACTACGTGAACGAAACCATATATAATAGATACATCTCACGATCAACACTTGAGACCAGAGTTTCATTCCCTTGAGGCTTATCACTATTTACACCCGAGATCTTCATATGTCCGTTCAAATCACTATTCCAATCGCGATTTTTGGTTAAACAGCTGTTGTAATGATTACGTTTTATACCGCTATGTCCAAACTTTGAAATACTCACAGTTCTTCTCCTGGAAGTAAAAAACTGTCAAAACCAGACATATATCTGCCTTTATATAAGGGAAGCGTTGGTACAATCCCCCAAAAAAAAAAAACGTAGTTGTCTTTCCAACAGTAAAAACACATATCTTTAAACATTTAAAGACAATATCGCCTAAAACAAAATATCTAACCTAACAACATGTATCCTGCAGCAGTTCATCAGCTGATATAATACTGTACAAACGAGAGCATTTACTGTTTACATAATGTGTAGGTTGGTCACATTGTCTGTCAGATTTTACCCCACTTATATGAAATGGACAATAGTACTCTTGTCGCATCCTAGGTCTTCGTCGTCTTTTTCTGTGAATGTTAATTTGTGACATCCTAAATCTTTTAAAATCTTTGACTTCGGTTTTGCAGTGGATACTATCCAATGAAACTGTAGAAGTTACTATTCAGTCATATACGCCGTTTCATAAAATTTTCCAAGTTCATTATATTTTAATTACATTTATTCTGTGAGGAATATAGTGCCTACGTTTTACAGGTTGCAAGCAAGAACTTCCCTCGACCATTTCACAGCCAATACTTAATCTCGCATTCTAGAAACTAAGCCAAATAAATAAAGTCATTGTTTTCAATGCAATTTAGAGTTTATGAGGAGTGGGGACGAAGAAATCGTTTCGTCTTTCTAGTCGTCATAACTCTAGTACGAGGTTTTCGTATTCTTTCCTAAGTCCTTTCTGTCTTTTCATCTCCATACTCTACCCTTCTTCGTTGTTTCACGCTCTTTTCCTTTATACACTCATCCTCCTCTCCACATGAAATCGATAACTTCCCTTTCCCTACAACACACTACCTCCCCCATTTCCCCCCTTTCTTCTCTATGATCCCCTTCGCCCACAAAACCAGTGCATCCATCCATTTGTACAACCCTTTCATCTCCACTTCCATTCCCTTGCTGAAATGAATTCTGTTTCAAGTTCGCCATCCAGTGAACTCGCATTTGCCTCTTACTATTCGCGCGAGCGGTAGTGGACTTCCTTGGCAGTACCAACCCAGGAAACAAGCAAAAACCTGCAACAATAGACGTTGGCGTGCGGCCGTTCTGTCATTTGTGGTTCATGAACACGCACGAACGAGTGATAACAACAATGTTAATTGTTTCATTGTTCCTTGGGAATGAAGAACTTTGTTCTTTCAAAGTGTTAAATGTTATGACGATGTTCTTCAAAGCTGTCGCGGAATTTTGCATATCTTTCATGACTCCTTGTTATTGCTCCACAAACTTAAAGACCTTGCGATTGAGCGAATAGTCCGTCTCTCAACCACCGACAAACTGAGAAGAAAACTAACATACTTTGTTTTGCTTCACATTTCCTCGATTCCGCTGGCATGTCTGTTGTCATGTGTGGTTTCGCTGTGACTGACAACAAATATAGTCCACTAACGGATACGTAAAACTTATTGAAGCCCTGTTAAAGTTCTACTTCGAGGATATTCACCTGCCTCGTGAAACCAAAGTAGGGCCACGGTGGCTGAGTGGTTAGCCTACTCGCCTCCCACCAAGGCGATCCAGTTTCAATCCCCGGCCGGGTCACCGGATTTTCGCATGTAATAATCGTGGCGGACGATGCCGTTAATTGGTGGATTTTCTCGGGGATCTCCTGTTTCCCCGTTTCCCCCACCCCTTCATTCCGATGCCACTCCATACTCACTTCAATCACCCTTATCGGCTCTCAAGACCTCGCTGCTAAGAGCCGCCCAGATCTCTTCACTCACTCATGAAACCAAAGGTTAACCTTGTCTACAAAATTACACCATAAACCCACTGTATTCGTGCGCACTCAAGCATTACCGACACACCTGTTTTATTCATATTAATTTTGAACGATAAAATCTTAGTAAAATTTTGATGTAACCAAACACAAGCTAGATTCATGTTATCACGATTCCGAAAGTGTTAAGAAACTGCGAATAGAGTATACATAGAGACCCGGAAATTTCCGGGATGCATCTGGCAACAAGCTAGATTCCACGATCCTTTGGGCACTCGAGTCTTAGTTAGTTGTTCATTGGCTGATGCTCCAGTTCTAACCCAGACCAGGTAACACGGGATTCCGTACTTGTTTTATCGCAGTTTAGTTGTTGGCTCTGATTGGTCCAGGGCGTGTCTTACAAACTACGATCCAAATTCATATGTAGATGTATTTGAAGTCTAGCTTGTCCTCAAATAAACTCGCGAAATTTCCGGACCTCTAACTATAGATAAGAAAGTATCTAGCTTGCGCGTGACCCGCTTGTACATGTTTCGTCCAAACTGCCTGCATGACCTTGAAGGTGCTGCGAAGATAAAAATTGGGAAGGGTTTGGGAAGGAGGAAAGGACGTGTGTTTTACGTATTTCCCAGTGTTTTACTTGAGTTTGTCGGGCATTACAAATTGAACCAGAGCTTGTATACAGCACGCCATCAAAACACAGATTTTCCTTGTATCGACTTATCTCATCTTATATAACGAGAGAGAGAGAGAGAGAGAGAGAGAGAGAGAGAGAGAGAAATAAAACTGCGTCAGCATGATGAAACATGTTAAACGTCGAAACCAGAGGATGACCAGTCTCTTCCAAAAGCTACATGTCTTCCGGAGTTGCCATTCATTGTCTGTTTAGAACTTAGAAATTAACTCAAATGAAAATAAAATCTATACATTTTTTATAAACGTTTATTTGGCCACTTTTTGCATTCAGAAAATTAAACTCCAAACAAATCGCTCTGATAGTTCATATATATGAATAATTAAATGAGAAATTTGCAATTCTGTGGTCCAGTCGTTATTTATTTATCTTCATCCTTTGACATGTGGTGTTCGTGGCTCTAAACATTGAGAAGTTCTCATTTACTAACTCATTTGTGTTAGCAACATTTGCAAGGTCTGTACTTTGAAAATAGGCCAGACTTCTAAGAGTCGTGCATTCACTAAATACGATGTCGAGTGTTTATTGGCTGTTCCTTGTTATCATTAGTACGCTAAAATCAAGTTTAGAAGAAATATGCAATGCAAAAGCGGAATACACAATTCGTCCTAGCACTGGAACAGCGCCATGCTAAGTAACTGAATCGCGTATATAATAAATACATTCACGGTTACTTCACACTTTTCTGAAGCTCTGCTAAAGTTATCCTTCCCCATATTCCTCCGCCTCATTTAAACAAAGCTTAACCAAGTCTAGGGAGTTACTTCAAAGGGACAGCACACAGCATTCGTGCGCACTCAGTGTAATATAATTAAACGTAAGAACTATTTCTTACTACATATTACCAACACACCTATTTTGTCCCTTTTTTTTTTTCAATAAAATTAAATATTAAATATTATGATTTATAAATAAAATACAATTAAAGATTCTACTTAATCAACAATAAGGAAATTTTATATTAACACAAATATAAAACGTTAGTGAATAACGATACTATAGGAAACAGCCAAACTTATCATACATGGGGTGATTTTACAAAGATTCGATTCAAAAAGTGTGAAGAAACCGTGAATAGATAGAGCCACGAGTATTTCGCGAATTCATTCGGTGGCGAGGTAGACTCCAAACACTTGTTCTTTTCTTCTACTGTAGTGATTGGACAACAATTCTTTAGACACGTCCCGTTCAACTGTGAGCCAGTAACAAGCAGGAAGCAGTAGTTTGAGTGAGTGTTTAACAGTCCTGTACAGAGACCTCACTCGATAACAGCAACCAATAAGCAAACAATAATGTCTCGAGTGCATAGACTGCTGTCCAGCCTAGCTTGCTGCCAACTCAATCCGCGAAATACTCGGGGATTTACGAATAGACTATACGAGTAGTGTCTGTGTAGGCGCTGTTACAGAGTATATGCCATTCACTGTAAAATGAGCACTTTCGTAACTTGCATGCACGTTGTGTATTATTCCATCTTATGTAAGATTAACATTGTCATGGGTCTCGTAACTTTATTCATTCGCCGGTCAAGTGATACTGTGAAATTATTAGAAAAGTAAATATTCTACAAATTTGCTTATTTTTACACTTTGATGCATTAAAAAATCGAAAGCGCATGTCACTCAGGGCGCCCGTTAAAATATATGCAGGTACAGACAGTGACTTTTTCTAAGGTAGAGTTAGTACAGTGGCGGAACAGCCGCACACGTCAGCAAGATGGCGTCACCAGCCAACGACACGTCGAAACGCCTTCCGCCAATCAGCGCCCTGGTAGTTTACTTGCCAGTAGGCAGTCCAGTCAATAGGAAACCTTTTGCAATACACAACAACCAATCAGACACAAGATCAACTTCCAGAGCCTCGTGGAGCCAATTAGAGAATGAGTACGTCGCCCGCATCAAAGGAACCGCAGCACTATTTCGCTTCTGTGAACTTACACGCTCTGTGTTGCTGTAAACAGAATCAGAAGTAGCATGTAGCGCTGCAGTAGATGGAACATAATGGATCGGGGTGTGTGCATGTTCTCGACGTGCATACTGTTAAATATTTCCGTATATTTACGGAGATTTTTACGGAAATTTACCGTAGTAGAGCGAACAGGCGGCTCCGGCGATACAAAGTCCAATAATGGCACAAGTACCCATTTGATTAACCTGAGAGAGGGGCTCGGAAAGGAGGGTACTAATTGGTAGAAACCCGAGTATTTCGTGGATTGAGTTGTCAGCAAGCTAGGCTGGACAGCCCTCTATACACTCGAGACATTATTGTTTGCTTATTGGTTGCTGTGATCAAGCTAGGTCTCTGTAGAGGACTGTTAAACACTCACTCACACTACTGATTCCTGCTCGTTACTGGCTCACAGTTGAACGGGGCGTGTCTAAACAACTGTCATCCAATCACTACAGTAGGAGGAAAGAACGAGTGTTTGGAGTCTACCTCGCCACCGAATGAATTCGCGAAATACTCGTGGTTCTACTAATTGATGCTAACCCTTTTGGAGGGGACGATACTAATTGGTGACACCCCCCTTCTCCTGCTTGTGTGTACTCCCTCCACTCCTCCCCCTCCCCCCTGAAATGTGCTGTGTTTGGTAACCCCCTTCCCCTCTCACACCCCAGGAGATATGCTGTGATTGGCTGTTGCTAGTGCACAGGGCTACTCTTTCTTGCAAATGGGATGTCGCCTTACACCTCCTTTCTTCCTTCTTCCAATAGAGGTGTGCTGTGATTGGTCATTTGGTTCTTGGAACAAGAAAAAAACAAGGGGCATTTGGGGAATGTAGATGTTGCGTCTTCGGTGCCTCGTGCACGATGAGCTCTGATGTATGATACGGGGAGGGGGGAGGGTGCCGGGAGCAACATAGGTGGTGTTTCTTCGGTGTCTGGCAGATGACTGAGCTCTGAGGGTCAGTAGCGATAGAGGGTTGCCTGTTCAATGTCCGACGAGCGACTGAGGTCGGAATTGTGCAATGAGAGCAATGACCATTACAAATCTGTCATTCTAACAAATTGAATAAACGCCATTACAAATTTAGCAAATGAATAATGACCATCGCAATTGAAATATACAGAGCAATGAGTAATTATTAAGTACTTGTAATGAGTCATTAGCAATTGTGCATTGAATAATTACCAATTGAACAAGTACCGACACCCTAATTGCACATCCGCACCCTAGCACTCCCTACTGCAGACACTACTCAGATCATGTAAATCTTATACTCCCCAGCCCAACACTGCTCAGCTATCTCAACCATCAACGGCAGTTCAACCGCCAATGGTCAAAACACCTGCTGTAACTTTCCATCTATTTCAAATAATAATATTAATTTAATAAGATAAAACTGTCTTGTGTGTTCCTTCGTGTTTCCCACCGTTTCAGTAAAGTAATATGTTAGCCCTACAGTTATTTTTATGTTTTATTATTTGGATATATCTGTTCCTTCGTGTTTCCTACCATTTTATTAAAGCAACATGTTAGCCCTACAGTTAATTTTACATTTTATTATAAAAAAAGTTTGTTCCTTCATGTTTTTCAACTATTTCAGTAAAGTAACGGTGAGCGACTAAGTTTGGGCGGCGAATTGTGCAATTAGAGTAACGAATTGAATGATGACCATTACAAATATAGAAAATGAATAATGACCATTATAAATCAAGTAATTAAATAACTGTAAAACGACTCTTACATTGAAGTACATAGCAAAAAATAATTAAGAAGTACTCATAATGAATAATTACCAATTGAACAAATACTGAGAGTAACTACACAGTAAATATGCATACCAAGACCCTAATTGCACATCCACCCCGTACCACTCCCAACTACATACTGAACTCATATCATGTATACATTTTACTATAAACCCGTCTGACCATGCTCTCTGCCATACCCCACCGGACCCCATGCACTGCCCAGCTATTCCTCAGCACAACGCAACATTCCACTTCGCTCTACTGCATCCATGTTTCTGCTAGACTGCTTCCTGGCCTGTCAAGGGTCCCAACAAGGCAGCCTGATGTTCTTACGTACATTCATGTACTACTACTATATTAGTAAACTATTATTTAGTCTAAGTTAATTTTACATCTCATCTTATAATATTTCCCACATAGTGTGATTGACTAAATTATAAAACACTTCATTTTTACGTCATATTATTTTGTGAAGGGATGACCGTCATATTTTAAGATGAGATATTGTAAGGATGCCTGTTTTCAGTGAGAAAATGCTTGTGTGGACAGCACTATGTTTCCTGGGTTGTAGCAGGTAGCAGTATAGACGGCACTGTAGTATAGGTCTCTTGGGGAGGAGATGGCCGATAGTAGGGATATCAGGGCATATATATATTTGTGTGCATGAGCAACCTCAGGGAGATCGTCCCCAGTCGGTGTAATGGTAGTAGCTCATGGGTGATGTGTTTCCACCCTGAGAACGAACATCGAGAGGTCAGCGCTGCAAGAAGTTAAGTATAACTGCTAGTTGGACTTTGAAAAATAATGCTATCACCCATAGTTCGTGACGAGGGACTTATAATTTGGAAGGCTACTGAAGCTGTGGGCTTAGTTTTTGGAAGAAAAGAGTATGGTCTTTAACTTTTTCCCGTGGATGGAAAGTTGGACTTGGTTTCTGGAAGAGGAGAAAAAGACTTAGAAAAATTTCTACCTGGTTTGGAGCTCTGAAGAATTTTCTATCTTGTGTCCGTGTCGGACTTAGTCTCTGGAAAGACATGTATGGGAACTTAGCCGGAATAGGCATCACGGAAGGAACTTAGAAAAAGTACAAGGCATAAGTGGACTTTTGTCTCTCGTGCGTGTGGTTGAGGATAATTGGTGATAGACTGTGCGAACTTATAATGTGAAATTTATCGGCGTTTTCGATGGAAGATTTGAACATAGTCATTTTCCTAGCACTGCAGGCTTATGCTCCAATTTTTTTTTGTGATGGAATGAGAGGTTGGATTCCAGTTATTCCTGATGTCTATTTTGGACTTAGGAAAACTCTGCGAGAATAATTTAGAAAAGTGTAATTTATGAGGGCACATGAGTGCTGATTTATCCTGGGAATGAAGCAGGAAAAATCAAATTTGCATTTTGTTTTGCCTTACTTGGAATGCACGTGGTAGCGAAAGGTTGGAGTAGTAGGAGTACAGTGTTCCTGAAACTTAGCTGAGTGGGAAATATTGTGTTTTGTCTGGAAATAGGACATGGAACTAAGCAGTGTCATGGAAGAAGACTACGTGGATTTTGGGATTGTGCGGAGTTTGGCTAGTAAAAAGGAAATATTGGGTTGGTGCATGTGTGTACAGGGTTGGTGTGAGGAAATGCTATGCATAGGAGGAGAGGATAAGCCTTAGCGATATGGATAATATACCTATTTCCTACTCTTTCACCATATTGAGAGTTCTTGGTGTCGAGTGAAGTCAAGCGGGCAAGCCTGTACCTTGGTATCGGTGGGGAGCATATCCCCAGGCTTCCTTGACAAAGTGTGGAGAGTGTGTAGAGGTCATAGGGCAAGCCACCATAAAAGTGGAGATTGGTGGGGAGAGTATCCCCAGCCCGAAAGAATTGTATGTTATTGTGTTGGTTGTGGAAGAGTGATAGGTTGGGCGAGAAAAATAAAGTGTTTTCTCCAGTGTTCTCTTGGGTGACCTTTAAAGGGGAAATTATTGTAATTTTAAAGAAAGGCTAAAAGTAAGAGACCATCACTCCAGCGGGCATTCTCACTGACTTTATGTGCAGGAGGAGTGTATTAAATAGGTGGAAAATATAGAATATAGATGGAAATACCCCATGAGGTGAAAAAGAAATAAGATTGATTGTATTTTAATGTGTATTGCATTAGGATAAATAAATCCTTGTTTTAAAGGAGTTTTACGCTGTGTAAAAAGAAATGGGGCGCATTTGAGTGCCGAGATTAAATGTGTATTTTAAAAGAAAGTTTGAAGCAAGCAAGTATTGTAATATATATTGTTGCTGCCATTTTGCAAAGAAACTGTTAGAAGTTTGGTGATGGCTTATAAATCCTGTGATTCGAGAATTTTCTGTAGTGTTTTTTTTTTTTTACTGATCTTTTTGAGACCTTAGTAAAAACAATTAAATTTAAATTTTCAACTTTCTGTTGAAGTAGTAGTAGAGTCATTTTCCCACGTATTCTGAATAAGGTTAAATACACTCACATTAACAAAAGACACCTGCTCGGCTATTATTGTTTGGTGATGATGGTGTTCTATGTACCCTTCCCTATCCTGAGTCCTTTTAAGAAAGGTAGAAAGGAGGGTTGGGTATGAGGTTGTGCTCCAGGAACTGAGGCAAATGGGGCACAATATTAAAACTGTTCCTTAATGTTTCCAACCTTTAGGTAAAGTGTCATGCTACAGTTGTGTAATTTTACATCTCGTCTTATAATATTAAAAGATTTCCCACATAGTGCAACTGTCTGAATTATAAGTAGATTTTACATCTTGTCTTATCATGTAAAGACTGTCTGGTATGTTCCTTTGTGTAATACCTTTTACCCAACATATCAGTTAAATTTTTATACTATGAGTTTAACTCGGGAGTGTTTGCGATCTGGTAGAAATAGGGAAAATTCATCTGAAGTCTTGTAAAGTGTTTTCCTGCAACTATTAACACTGAAAGTGATGCATAATGCTACAACTGAGCTTTATCTGCACTGCCTCGCTCCCTGCATGCCAAAACTCCCAGCACAACATCTACTAGGTCATCTGCCATTGTTACATACATATTATACAATCCTATACTTACACAATTTCAGTAAACTATGATTTTGTGCAAGGTAAATTTACATCTCGTCTTATTATATAAAAACTGTTTCATATGTTCGATCGTGTTTTCTATCAATTTCAATAAAGTATTATTCAATGTTAAAAATTTCCAAATATGGGGGTGTTTGTTGATTTTACATTATCTCGTAACATAACATTTTAAAATATTGTTTAATGAAGTGTGTTAGACATGCATTTCTGCTATTATTCAAGGCACATGCCGAGCGAACTACATCTTCTGCTGCAACTATTTACACTCTGTTTATCACATTTTGAATCTTGTTTGAAGTTAGAATTTTAAACTATATATTATTAATAAAAAATGTGTTAGTGTTGGAAATGCACAACTACTACTATCACTGAAAGCGATGCAGGAGATATATCCACTGCTTCGCTCCCTGGCTGCTGGATGAATACTGTAGCCAAACGAGGCACTTGTTGACCTGCCTGGCCTTGTTCTTACTATAAAAACCTATACTTTGCTACATTTCTTCTCACTATTTCAGTAAAGTATTATTTACAGTAACCAAATTTTCATTCTACATCGCCTTGTAACATATTATTTAAAAAAATTAAAAGAAAGAGTGTCTGACATGTTCCTTTGTGTTAACATATAAATATTACATGTAATAATATATTGTAGTAAATGCTAGCAAATACATAGCACACAAGCATACTCCAGACACAAAGTAAGCCAACAGCCGATGTCTGTAATCAGCTGGACTGTGAAGCATGCACAGAGTTTTGGTAGCTCTGCTGGCTACTGTGCTATATCACCCTCATCAGCTCTCTCGGCATCTGTACCAGACTACACCAGATGACAGTTCCACCCTGCTCGCTCCATCACTATGCACAAAACACATTTTCTAAACAATTGTCTATACTTGTTACTGGTACCTAACTTTCATTTGTTCTAACATCATCATACTTTAATGTCACACGCATTTTACAAGCTGTGTCTTCTGTTTTTTCATTAGTTTTAAAATAATAAAATATTAAAACTCACTTAAAATTGTCCTAGTGTTCAGTTGCACATAAGTTTCTTATAATTTTCTATTATCATTTTACATATTACCTCTGTTAAATAGTTGCAGTATACTTTACATCATAGTATGTTACAATTAAGAGTGTTAAAACTTATGAGACAATGGTGTTAACTATGTAATCATTTTACGTGCTACCTCTGCTAAATATTGTGCTCATTATTTTATTGTTTTCATCAATATTTACTTTCCAGTAATTTGTTACGTTACTTGTAATTTAACAACTTATTAAAAAATGATATTTTTATTGAAACTACATTAGTGTTATTGTAAAGACTCTTATGTCCATGATCACAATATGGGAGATACATAAATATGCAGTTCTTTCCTGCTCGTCATGCCCGATGTTCCCTACAGAGAGAGAGAGAGCGCGCGCGAGTGACCAGCAGTCCACCCCTCTCCACTGCAGCTAAGGAAGTGGGTAGTCCGTGTTCCTACTGCAAGAGGACGCCAAACAAGGAACTCTCCTTATCTCTCTTTCTCTCTCTCTCCTCACTTCCCTCGCATACATGAAGTTTTCGTTAACGTAAGCCGGCCGAGATCGTACGCAAATGCAGAGTATAACATTCTCTCTAGCTAACTACATATATAAAGGTCAGTGTTGAAAACATTTTCTATATATTGGTTTTAAGCAAACTTATTACTTAGATTTCATTTACAAGATACGATTCAGGATTAAACATTTCATTTTATATTTCCTCAAAAATTGTGTAAGGATAGGGCGATTAATCATGTTGCATGCAATACCTCAGTAATTGTTTCTACTTAGATATTTAAATTTAAATAAGTAACCCTAAAAATCAAATGACATATATCAAAATATTAAATTGGAAAAGCTATCTATTTTATAATAAAAGTTAGATAGAATTGTCGAAACCTATAAACACAAGTATCTTACTATTGTTTCCTAACTCTTAACTACAGTGGTATATAGCCTCTATTGATTTGAATCAACTCCAATTTTTATTTGCTTCGAAGTGCCGAACACTTATAAACCATTTCCACTAATGAACTAATGTCTCTAGATCAACCATATTCAGTGATTGTTTATTTTCACATAAGTCCTATTTAGTTATAGTTTTTTTTTAATTCCGTGGTCTCAAGCAACATCATATTGGGCTAATGTGTTTTGTCGTGGCTATGTTTATGGAGATATTATTCTTTAACTGTGCACCAGGCTTTTCAAGGAATCAATGGATACACATTTCATGTTCATAAATTACATTTGATGTCTTCATCGAACTGGGATGGTGGATAACTACCTGGAAACTGAAGGCACCAACAACCATTTGCTGTGGCCAGCTAGATCCCCAGAGCAATCGAATCTAATGTTCTTTGGACACACTCGGATGCCATGCTGCCGGATTTCCAGTACCCTCTGAATCATCCAAGAACATTTTTAGTGGATTTAGTTCCGGAATGTGATTCCGCACCCTTGTTCATGTACTGTTCGATGATCTGCATTCGGAGTAACCCCGCATCATGTTGATTCTTCATCACACTATCCCGCATCTGTGGTGTGGGGTGGGTCACATCGACGTCCTGTTTTTTGTTATTGCCGGACCGACCTCTGAATGTAGGTTGGGCAAAAATTTGCAACAAATAAATGTCTTTCGATGTAATGTTGAACTAAAGTGATACACTATTTTGCTGCTCATGATAGTGACAATGTATTAATCTAACGTGTGCACATGAGTGTATCATTGTTCGTAAATAGCTGGTTATCTTCCATGCCGCCTCTTACTGTGAAAATATCAGACAACTGTGCAGGTGTTTTAGTCTCAGTCTACCTCCTATAGAAGCGGTGTCCATTTCATTTATATGACAGACAGTAAAAAAAATGTAAGTAATGTTATCTACACTTCTGTAAATATATATGTGTGTTTATTTACATGCATAAATATATATGTTTATATATAATATATATACATATAGATGTATGTTCAGCTCTATTTGGACTATTATTTAATGTGTGGTTTGAACTTTCCACTCTCTCTTAGCGGGTGCAAAATTTTACAAGCCTTCTGTGATATAAAGTTTGTATTTGTGTTGTGGGGTTAAATATAACAACTATTTTTAAGCATGTGCTCAATAATGCACTGTTTCCGAGATATCAGGCATTGAATCAACTAAGTTGAATGCTTGCATGCAAACAATGTTAAAATATCACATCTGAGTGGTTCTGCCCATTCATAGGTCTTCACACCCTCCCCCCTCCCCCCTCACTAAAGGGCTCTGAGAGACCCATTTGCTTATTTGGCTAGAAATCATTTATAATAACAACTTTCACGTTACAATCAATAACAATTGCCTTTAAAACAGGCCCATTCAGTCATTAGAAGTGACTATTCAACCTTTATATATAATGTGATTACTCGGGAAATTTACATGTGTCAGTGAGATTTTAAGAGACTGTTTTGAGTACAATTAAAAGTAGGCAATGTGATGAATAGTAATTCCGATGTGCTGCTTAGTTTTTGTTGAATGTTTAAAATAAAATAAAAACCATATTTTTAGAGACCTGAAAAAATTGTGAGTTCAATGACCTGCAGGCTAGACTCTACAGTCTTATGTATAAATATGCCGATATCAACTGCACATTGGTTGTCTGCTGTCACAGTGGAAGGCGACATTTGGACACCGTTCTTCAGAAGGTGTCAAACACAGTGTGGACCAATAGCTAAAATTATATAAACACATGTGTTTTTAATTCTAGCTTGCCCCAAATTGAATTCGTGAATTCTTCAGGTCTCTACATATTTTCTTCGCGCTATTTTTCAATCTCCTAGGTACTGTTATAAATGTCTTGGTAGCCTATATGATTTTTGGAGTGGTGAAAGCCTGTGAGTACCACTTTTTAATTTGCAGTTGTGCAGAAATTCAGATTATTTAATTTATGCTTTGTGTGTTCATTTCGTTTAAAGACGAGCTACAAGATTACAACTGATAATTTCAAAACAATTCATGCCCTTAATTTTTATGTATTAATAATCTAAGTTTCAATTTGTTTATTTCACCAAATTACAACCCATAATGAGTCCATATAATTATCGTTCTATCATGACATACGCCTTACAAATGCCATCAGAAATGGCACTTAAAAATTCTGTGCATGAGCGAGGAGCCAAGGTTATCAGTTCAGTAAAATAGCCTGTGAATTGAGACCCTATCTTCCCGATCCCAGCTGTGACTCTGGAATGGCAGTAATTGTGGCAAAATAGGGCAGCATGTCTCTGAGAAATTCCCATTATCCTGGTAGCAGGAATAATTCCAGAGCTACCAATAACAAATCATAAATCATTTCATATTCATATATATATCTATATATATATGCATATGCCTATAAGCATATCAAATTAGATATTGTTATGTAGTTATCTGCATATTTTCCATTTATCTTTCACTCTCTATGCATATGTGGGTTTTCTGAGAGTGCTCCCATATTTTTTACATTAGAAAAAGTTTATGGCAGAAGGCTTTCTGTGGGCACGAGCTTGGCTCTTTACTGTAAAAGGAATTGGTTTGGAAGTGCTCCCTCGTTATACAATGCAGAAAAATTTATGAATACGAAGGCCTGCTTTTGACCTCAACGAACATGGAGCTGCGACCTGCATTATTGCTGCCTGATTGTTGTTAACAAGTTTATGAATACGAAGGCCTGCTTTTGACCTCAACGAACATGGAGCTGCGACCTGCATTATTGCTGCCTGATTGTTGTTGGTGTTTATTCTGCGAGCGAGTTTTCACCTTCAGTCGAAATGCTCGGCGACATGAGAGAACCACCTGTACGAAGAATCCTTTTATAAAGAACTACGAGGATTCGTCTTTTGAGAGCCAGCAAGTGTTGCCACTAATACCTCTTGCTGCATATACGATTGCTGATTCCACAGGTTATTATGATGAGACTCTTAATGCTATAGATGGAATGAGTAGCCTATGTTGTGCAATAGAGTCGGTTCGCATGAAATAAACACTTGCAAAATTTTCGCATGCAATCGAAGAACTTCAAAATAAATGACACTCGGCTCAAAATACTAATGACCACACAGATCCAGCTACAAAGAAAAGTAAATTCTATATAGAATACAAAACAGGACATTAAGATGATCATGAAGACAGCATAGATGAAAATGAACATGAAGACAGTGATGGTGCTGAAGATGATTTTGATTTACTCAATGCTCTGACATCTCACACTACCACATTTGTTGCAACAAGCGACATGAAGAAAGCAGAGATGCTGAGAACACTGGCTACATATTTCCCAAAGACCCAAATGAACTTGTTGATAGACTCAGGCATCTGATCGCTTTGCAACAAGGTGGATATTCGTCGCACATAAACGAGATATCTTCAATCATTAGTGAACTGAAGGTCAGGAATTATATCTCACGATGTGATGAACTGCTTTCTTATGGTATTTTACTGTGTAAAATAAACACTACAATTTTTAAATTAAGTAATGGTTTTTTTATTACACCCTTTTATTCCTCATAACTTGAAAGTGGCGCTATTAGCACTCGACTATTTAAGCAAAGATATACATACACAATATTAATGAGGACTTTAAGTATAAAAATGCATGGACAGTGGACTGCATACAAAGCATAAATGTAGTCAATATGTACAGATTTGGAGACAGTTGGTTAATGAATGCAATTTCTATACAAGTGGCTGAGGACTGATGACAAGTTGAAGGTTTGATCGAGGGATTGGGACTGATAGGATTGGTAACTATTGCAGAGGAGGATTTCGGAGGGCGATTCAGTCTGTAGGAGTCAGTCTGCAGGAGTCAGTTGGTAGGGGTAGTCGGCAGCAGTCAGTCGACAGGACTTAGTCTGCAGGAGTCAGTCAGCAAGGGTGAGTCTGCAGGAGTCAGTCGGTAGAAGTCAGTCTGCAGGAGATAGTCAGCAGAAGTCAGTCTGCAGGAGTCACTCTACAGAGGTCAGTCTGCAGGAATCAGTCGGCATGAGTTAGTCGGCATGAGTTAGTCGGCATGAGTTAGTCGGCATGAATCAGTCGGCATGAGTTAGTCGGAATGAGTAAGTCGGCATGAATCAGTCGGCAGGAGTCAGTCATTGGTTAGTATGCATGGATTGGTATGGTTGGTTGGTCTGCTTGGTCGGCCTTGTCAAATGGTATGGTTTTCAGCATGGACCTTAGCTATTATCTGTTAGGAATATTCAGTCTGTATGACTGATCGGCTGATTGGTATTAGTAGCTCTCATGGTTGCCGTATCTTATTGGTCGTAAGACTGTATGGCTGGTATAGCTGTGTGGTATGGGTAGTTTGTATGGTTTTGGGGGTTTTGATTACTAGCATGGCCAGTTCGTTTTTTAAGTTGGTATTGTTAGCCTGAATGGCTAGAGTTTTGCTGACTAAATAGCAAATAAAAACTGGCGAGGTTCGGTTGCCTGCTGATTGTCATGCCAGGGAGTGCTGTGCTCTGCCATCTTTATGAGAACTGAACCCTCAGTGTCATGCACATCCAACTTTTTTTTTCTCATGAGGGATGTATTTTTTTCCTCTATGACTTTTGTGATTTTTTCTAGATTTTCGTGATTTCTTTTACGGGTTTTATGTCATTGAGGCCAATGTCAAAGTTGACAACAACCAACATGGTGGTCGGAGTCATAAATGTAATTTTTTACCAGATTTTTAGGATTATTTTTCTACTTTCAAGTTTTTAGCATTTTTCTTGATTTTTTATGATTGGGAGGGGTAGGTGAGGGTTAAGGATACTGGTTAGGGTGGTGGGGGAGCGTGAGGGGAGAGTGGGCTAATTTTATATGTGTCTCGATTTTTAGCTTTTTTTTTTTTTTTTTTTCGAATTTCTGTGGTTTTCTGTTGATTTCTTAGGATTGTGCTGGCATTTGGGGGTGGAAGCGGAGGTGTTGGTTAGGATGAGCGGGGTAGGGTGGGTAAAGTTATGTGTTCCTAGATTTTTAGACTTTTTTCAACTATGTGTGTTTTTTTTTAGAACTTTTATGGAATTTTTTTGGGTTCAAGGTCATTCAAGGTAACCATCACGGAGTCATGGTCATAGGCGCGAGGTCAAGGTGAAGGCCACCCAGAGCCAACATTGTGGTCGTGTGATGTCACAACATGGTGGTCGGTCAGTGCCTGGTAGCTGTGCTGGGTGCCGTTGTGCCTGACTCGACTATTAATACTACTGACGATATTGTAGCACTGGATGCTATGAAGTTGACAGCTCTGTCTATTTATTTGATGGCTGATATAGAACGTCTTCGGAAGGTGGCTGCTCACGACACTGCAGCGAGGTTCAGTTCTTCCTCTTGTAAACTGTAGCTGCTCGTGTGGCTCCTGTAAAAAGGAAATTTTGATTAACTTACTTGAACGTGAATGGCTAATTCAGAACTGAACCACACCGGCATTTTTCATCTATGATTTCAGTATATTTTACACAACTGTAGTTTTATAAACTTGCTTCTAATAGTAATGGCTTTTTATTTCACTTCCTGGCTAATGAAAAAAAAAACTGTTTATTTTAACTCGTCTATAAAATAATTTCAAAAAACTACATGTTGTAACAGATATGCTGAACTCGTAAAATATAAAATAACATTCATAAATTATTATTTGAAAACTACTTAATAATATATTAAAATAAGACTGCTCCATAAAATAAACACAGCAGGCTTCGCGTCTCAAATATCTTCTGGAAATTTGATCTTAGCTCTTACTATATAGGTATAAAATGATGAACAGTTTCGTAGCTTTGTTGGAAAATATATATTTTTTGCATGTATGTAATGTGTATGTGCACATAACGTCAATATGTTTCATCTAGTATGTCCGGAAATGTGTCAACATAGACTTCCACGGTAAATGGAACACTTTTGAAAACCTTGCCTAAGATATAATTTTCTGAACATTCTATATCCTTTTGCCGTATGCAAAATTAATACTGCCATGGACCCGATGACTTTATAATACGTCGATCAAGTTAGGCGGTAAAAATACTAGAAACACATCTAAATGTTGCACGAGATGAAATTAAATAAAACATTCAATGTCAAAAATTAAAACGTAATTTAAACAGCACGAGAATTTTAACACAACTTTAACTTTTTGTACGTCGCTGTCAACTTCACTGTGATTATGCTAGTTGCGATAGTCAATGCGTGAGTTAAAATACACGAGGTTATATGCAGGGACTTTTTCCTTCAAAGGATCATTTCAGAAGGGTTCAAATAGCTGTGAACGGTCTGGGGTTACAAACTCAGGTGCGAGGTTTATCCCAAAATCCCGTTAACTGATTTGTTAGCAACTTGATATCTGATCACAGAGTAGTTGAGAGTACAGATTTGAATAGCGTCTTATTATCTATTCGAGGTTTCTTCTTACTTTGTGAATCAAATCTTTGAAAACTCATCCCATGTATGATGTGTTTAGTTATTTCCTAAATACGCCATGCATCACAAGCGTCTTGTACCTATGTTAACATAAAAGTACCCATTTTTCGTTAAATTGAAGTTTTACCTTGGTTTTATTTATAAATTATAATATTGCGTTTGTAATAAATATGAATAAAAACAGTAAGAAAACATGTGTGTTGGTAGCGCCTAATAAGAAATAGTTCTCGTGCAAAATATTATTGCAACTGTGTACGCACGAATTCAGTGCGTTGTCCTTCGGTGTAATTTTCTAGACGTAGTTAAGCTTGGTTTGCACGAGGCGGAGGAATATCCTGCAAATAGAACTTTAAAGCCCCTGTCACACTATCAAATTTTTGCTTTCAACTAAATTCGACAATAAAATTTGAGCACAAAATACAGTCATCAAATTTTTCCTTCCAACAAATTTTATGAAATGGACTATACGCATATACGGTAACCATTTGTCTTAACTTAAATTATTAGTTTCGCTTTATGTTTGCTTCTAATGCTTAGAAGTGTAAAAGTGATCATTTTTGTAAAATGTTTACTTTTCTAATACTTTCACAGTTTCATTTTACCGACGCATGGATAAAGTGATGAGACCATGGAAATGTTAATTTGAAATAAGGCGGAAGAATACGCAACGTGCATACAAGTAGATCTTTAGCAGGGCTTTCAAAAGTGCTCAGTTTACCGTGAACAGCATATATAGTGTTGAAGTCTACTGTGTGCTCCGATTTATTCACGAGAAATCACCGGCCATACTTGTCAGCGAATGAGCACGCTCTCATCAAAGAAACCGCCACGTCATTTTGTCTCACTTGTCTACTCTGTGATCCGGTTGTAGTTTGCAAATCTGTATGCTTTCCTTCCGTTCACCCTGCGGTGGTGTAGTGGCCAGACCACTCGCCATCGAGGCGAACCGGACTCGATTCCCGGCGGGGTTGCTCCCGCATTTTCCCCACGTGAGAATCGATGCCGCTGGTCGGCAGATTTTCTCGAGGTTCTCCCGAGAGGTGTTCATGATGTGTACTTTTGCAAAATTCTAATTATTTACCATACCTGTGATATAGTAGTGCACGATAGGTTCAATTAGGAATTGTGAGCTACTGAAACAGGAACACTAATTGATTAACTTTTAGGTTATCTGAATTAAAGAAGTTATACCGATTAATGTCGAGATTAAAATAGTGACTAGCTTCTTTGTGATACTATGACTTGAAAGCTAGGTTATATTTAGTAAGGTATTACTATTTACTGAAAAGCTACATTTGTCGATAATTAAAAGCCACATGATTTAGGTCTACGTTTTGTCATGGCCAGTGTGAATACATATACATCGATGCTAACCCTGGACGGGTTAAGAAAATGCTTACTGCTTTCGCTATAGCTAATATCACTTGCAGAAATTATACCCAGGCAAAGCCGGGTAATTATATATTTTTTTATCAAACTAGGTTCTTTCCAGACCTGGAAAATATATTTAACTAATACGGTGAACAAAATCGCCTTAACTACTATAAATTATCATAAAAGAAGAGTACAAATATATATTTTGTAATAGTATTACAAAAATTACGAATTTTCTTCAAATACTTTGAACAACACAGCAGTTTTGTGTGATAAACCACTTAACCAGTGTCTATGTTCAATCACATTTATAAAATGGAATAGCTCATAACCTTGTAAACGAACAATAAATAAGGAGAAATAGCTGAACTTGAGAAGGATGCAGTACCACTTATTGTAGGAAGCATTCGATGCATTAATTTTTTAGCGTTACCCCGAACTAGGAAGGACTTTTGAACAGTTTTTTTTTTTAAGTAAGAGCACATATTTTAAGGGTTAGAAAGTTTGATATTCAGATAGGATCGTCAGAAAACTGAACTGTACCTCAAAGCAGTACTTTTAAATCTTCGTAGCGATCAAGTAGAGATTGGTAATCCAAAGTGACCTTACACCTCCTCGCTTATCGGTCAACGAGTCACGCGATAGCAAAGGTAACACTTTCAATAATTTTGTTTAGGACAGAGCTCTGGGGCATGGTACGCTTCGATCGGATCGAAAAACTAACATTGGATGGTATCAATTTTTTGTTAACATTAACCAAATATTGTGTAGGTTAATTTTAGTAGCGAAACACCCAAAAATGTTTAACGTTCTGTAGTATGCCTACTTATTGCGTCGAAATGTCATACATTTGTCAGACGTCATTGGCATTATGTTTATATCATGGCGACGATAACAAATAACTAGAACCACGAGTATTTCGCGGATTGAGTTGGCAGCAAGCTAGGCTGGACAGCCCTCTATACACTCGAGACATTATTGTTTGCTTATTGGGTGCTGTTATCGAGTGAGGCCTCTGTACAGCACTGTTAAACACTCACTCACACTACTGCTTCCTGCTCGTTACTGGCTCACAGTTGAACGGGGTGTGCCTAAACCACTGTCGTCCAATCAAAACAGCAGGAGGAAAGAACGAGTGTTTGGAGTCTACCTCGCCACCGAATGAATTCGCGAAATACTCGTAGCTCTATCAGTTAGTTGTTAATTGGCAGACGCCCCAGTTTTACACCAGACTAAAGTAACATGGGCTTTTGGCCTTGGTTCTAGCAGGTCAACTACTGGCTCGAATTCTTCGAGAGCTAGTTTTAAACTGCGATCTTCTCGTAAAAGGAAGTGAAATGTACACGAGTTGTACGTTTAACTTGCCCTCGACTGAATTTTAGAAATTTCCGGGTCTATGGTTAGGGGCACCTGTTTTTCGCGATAAGATTTCAGGACAAGTTCTGTTACAAAATACTTTGATTCAGAACAACTATCCTTTTTGGGTCATTTGAATTGTTACGCATCTTATCCGCCTGCCCTCGAATCAAGGACGGTGACTAACTATATTCTGATTAGCTCCCTCATGTAACAGGTTCTCATCAAACAAAGACAAGCGGCCAATAGCCAAAGTAATAAAGCTACAAATGTGCACATAGGGTATTGAAGTCTAGCCTTCGCGTAAATCTTTTCTCGAACAAAAGTTGGCCCTATCTGTGGTGATTGCGCGGAACAACGTATGGGGGCACACATGTTTCACGGTAGCAATGAAAATGATCGCACTATTTTATAGTTCGATTGAATAGATAATGATTATTTTTAATTGAATAAATAATCGGTGAAAAAAATAAGTATCCTGTTCTAATCCATATATAAAAATTTGCCGTAAATACTGTATATTTCTATAAATTTGTTTAAAACTATTCTCACCAAAAATCTTTTCAGTTAATTTTTAATGTTTTATATTTTGAAAAATAGTCGTTTCAAAATTATATTGTATATGTTTAATAAATGTAAAACATGTAGGTAACTATCTGCAATGTTTTCTTTTGTTTAAGTATAAACAACTGAAAATCGTGAATAATCGAATTGTTTTATTATAATCGATGAATCGATTATAATAAAATAATCGAATAATCGATTATTTATGCAAGCGATTATCCCACCAGTATCTCAGAGTGCGTGTGGAGGTGGTCGAACGCAGCGCTGAGCGAACAATTAGGAAGGAACTGACGTGGCGGCGTCCTCCACAGCCTCGCGCCTGACGTAACCTCAGCTGCCTCGGCGTTGTGAAAGTTTGTGTAAAGCTGGACGCCAGGTCACGTGGTGCGGTGCGCTCGGGAAAGTTGTTTCCTCCCGCCCGACACTCGCGTTTCGCAACCCCGCCCGTCGCCCGCTGGTACGTCTCGTCCAACCGCCCGTCCTCCAGGTCACTACAACGTACACTCATCGCGCAATAACAACATTGGGACTGCTTCCCTGCCAGCACGACTGTCATAAACGACGTGGACTGCATGTGAGCTTACAACAATATTCATGTAAACAAATGATTGAGTGAAGAGATTTGAACTGCTCTTAACATCGAGGTCTTGAGAGCCGATGAGGGAGATTGAGGTAAGTATGGAGCAGCACCGGAATGAAAGGACAGGGGGAACGGGAGATCCCCGAGAAGCCCGCCAACCAACGGCATTGTCCGCCACTATTCCCACATGCGAAAATCCGGAGTGACCCGTCCGGGGATTGAACCCGAGATCGCCTTGGTGGGGGGCCGAGCAGGCTAACCTCTCAGCCACTGTGGCCCCATGTAAACAAGTCTTTTGATATGAATGTATACTCCCTATGGTTAGAGTCACGAATATTTCGCGAATTCATTCGGTGGCGAGGTAGACTCCAAACCTTGTTATTTTCTTCTACTGTTCTGATTGGAGGACAGTTGTTTAGACAAGCCCCGTTCAAGTGTGAGCCAGTAACGAGCTGGAAGCAGTAGTGCGAGTGAGTGTTTAACAGCCCTGTACAGAGACCTCGCTTGATCACAGCAACCAATAAACAAACAATAACGTCTCGAGTGTATAGAGGACTGTCCAGCCTAGCTTGCTGCCAACTCAATCCGCGAAATACTCGGGGCTCTACCGATCAGAGAATGAGTACGCCCAGATCACAGGAACCACCACGACATTTCGTGTCCGTGTGTCTGTGCTGTCATCTGGATTGCCGGCTGGAGAGTAGATCAGCACGCGTTTATTGGCGGACGGGCGGCGCGGGGTACCAATAATTTTCCTGGCCAGTGACACCGTTTTGCTGGTGTTTGCTATCTCGCCTGAGTATTGTAAATACTGCCTATCTCGGTCGCGTGAGTCCTGGTCGACCAGGGGAATGTTTCCAGACTGCGGACAAATGACGTCTGCTAGAGTACGCAGAGGACTGCCACGTCTATAGTCGATTCGCGGTTACCTATTCCAACTTTTCCGAAGCTCTGCTAAAGTTCTACTTCCAGAATATCCCTCCGCCTCATGCAAACACGGCTTAACCAAGTATAGAAAATTTCACCAAAGACACAACGCACGGGATTCGTGCGCACTAAATGTTATATTATTTCACATAAGGACTATTTTTTACTAGACGTCACTAGCACACATATTTCCTCCCCGTTTATATTCATATGAAATACAAATTAATAAAATTTTAATTTATAGATGGAATATTATATAAGTAAAAGTTCAGTTTAACAAAAAATTAGGTACTTTGATGTTAACTCATGTATAAATAGCTTGTAATACGCGACGTATTTACGAAACAATCAAAGCTGCCATACATGTGGTTATTTTTCAAACGTTCGTTTCAAAAAGTGGGGAAGAAACCGCTAATAGACTACAGCGTGGTATAGGCTATTCACGGTAAAATGAGCACTTTTGAAAGTCCTGCTTAATATCTATTTGTAAGCACGTTGTGTATTATTCCGCCTTATGTGCAATTAACATTGCCATGGACCTCATCACTTTATTCATGCGTCGGTCAAGCGAAACTGAGGAATTATTAGAAAAGTTTAATATCTTCTAAATTTGCTCATTTTTACACTTTGGCGCATTATAAAAAAAAGCGAAACAAATAAATTAAGTTATCACAAATTGTTAGCTAACACTTTCATTTGACGTTAAGATACGGAACTACTTCCCATCCATCGTTACCACTTTACTGGGCGTGCCACTCAGTGCGCTTGTTCAAATATATGCAGGTTGGAGGAGAGTTTTTCTAAGGTTGATTTCAAAAGTGCTCACTTTACTGTAAACAGCCTTTAGTGTGCGTATCGTAGTCGCAGAACTGGGCACAGCCGGCCCCTGCTCGCGATATGGACAGGTGGCGAGGTAAGTAAGCCGGTGTACAGTGCGCATGCACACCTGGCGTGACCTTGCCGCTGCAGCGCCGACCTCGCACCACTCAGCGTCGCCGCAGTTAGTGGTCATACAGTAAAGGCCCTTACACTATTGAAAACTTTAACAGTTGACTTTACGATTTTACTTTACGTTTGCTTTCCGACATGTTGTTTCTTATGGAGGTTGACATAATGGAACACAATGACACACTTGACTTTTCGATTTCGAAAATTTGAATTTTAAAGTCAAAGTCAAGCAGCCATTTTGCCAAGAATCTAACAGAGGTTATGTGTAAAGTGCGTTATTTTATTGTAGAGTGATTTTAATAGCTGTATATTAATCTAATGCGAAGCGGAAATATATGAATTGACATATTTTAATAAAGTAAACAAATGAGTTTCTTTTTTTAAATAAACTTTTAATATAAATGTCAAGCCTGTTTTTTTTTTTTTAATTTACGGTACGTAAAATTCATTCCTGGATAATATCATAATTATATATGTACATAACAAGATACACATTTTTATGAAGCTCGTAGAACCGATGTTCAATTGTCTGAACTCTGACTTTACAACTGTATTGTGTATTCGTGGTTTCGTCAAAGGAAAAGAAATGTAAAGTCAAATGGTAAAGTTTTCTATTGTGTAAGAAGCTTAAAGATTAGGTAGACCGCGTGTTCGTATTCTGCGCATGTACCCAACATAGACCTACCCCAATCATAAACAACTGTCGAAAGTCACATGGTCAGCAGTGATGAACGTGTTTGTTTACATATTAATTTTTTTAATGACAAGCACTATTATAATAATAAAATTATTTTACCAATTCCAATTTAGTCAAACTGCAATACAAATTGGTTAGAGGAAGTATAAAAACATCTCTTAGCATTTGTTCACAAATCAGTTTTGTAACCTAAAATCCAAACCATACCGTTTTCGCTGGACGTGTAGGAAGAAATGCAGTTCAGTGTTGGGACACGGAGATTGGTTGTGCGGAGCCAGCGAGATCGGTCTACCTCCTCTTTATTCTATGGTAGTGATGGGACGCGCAGTGTTGCCAATGTCCTGGCATTACCAGAATTTCCAGTATTCTACATGCTTTTTGATCAACATCCCAGCTTCGGGTAAATGAGGGTGTTTTATTTTCAGACTAATAACGTCTCAAATCAGGGATTGCTTTAATTATTTTTTTTTACTTAAACAGTTAATAATTTGCAGTTCACAGTGTTTCAAAACTATTATTGTTCAGTGTACATACAGAGTTTTAGGATATATCGGTGCTCTTCGACGTAGGTGATAATGGCTAATGAAAATTACCTGCCTTGTTCCCAAGCTGACAGACTACATGTTACACGTGATTCGCACTGACTGAGCTGGCGCTTTGTTATACGGGTGTTTTAGATTTAACGTGCGGGTAAACATGAAAATTTCCATTGGCAATACTGGCGGCGTGGCCGGGCCGGGATCCAACACTGACCTACACCAGACCGACACAGCTGTCGAAATCACATGGTCAACAGTGATGAACGTGTTTTTTATATCTTAATTTTCAAATGTCAAGTCGTTTTAAATGAATTAAATTTTTGACAATTTGAATTTAATCTAATTCCATTGAAAACTGGTTATAGGTAAAGCTCCGAGTAGTTCGCGGATTGAGTTGGCAGCAAGCTAGACTGGACAGGCCTCTATACACTCGAGACATTATTGTTTGCTTATTGGTTGCTGTGATCGAGCTATAGGCTATTCGCGGTAAAATGAGCACTTTTGAAAGCCCTGCTTAAAATCTACTTGTATGCACGTTGTATATAATCCGCCTTCTGTAAGATTAACATTGCAAAGGGCCTCATCACTTTATTCATGCGTCGGATAAGTGAAACTGTAAAATTATTAGTAAAGTAAATATTTTACAAATCTGCTAATTTTTACACTTCGGTGCATAAAAAAACAGACAGTTAAAGAAGTAATTTAAATGATCAGAAATGATTACCTAACACTCTTCATTCGGCATTAAGGTACAGAACTACTTCCCATCCATAGTTACCAACTTTACTGGATGCATGTTACTCAGTGCGCCTATTAGAATATATGCAGGCAAGGGCAGTGACTTTTGTTCAAAGGTTGATTTCAAAAGTGCTCACTTTATCGTGAACAGCCTTTAGGCCTCTGTACAGGGATGTTAAACACTTACTCACACTACTGCTTCCTGCTCGTTACTGACTCACAGTTGAACGGGGCGTGTCTAAGCAACTGTCGTCCAATCAGAACAGTAAAAGAAAAGAACAAGTGTTTGGAGTCTACTCGCCACCGCATGAATTCGCGAAATACTCGTGGCTCTAGTGATTGGTTGTGCGATGGATTGGGAACGGGTCTGTGTCTGATTTGCCACCGCGTGGCTGCGAGATGTACCGTATTGTCTGCGCTACTAAATGAGTCACGAGGCGCTGATTGGCGAACGCCGTTCCTACGTGCTGTTGGCCATTTTGGAATAAGCAGTTATTTCATCTCTGTATTCTCTAGTGCTCTGTGACGAAAGGGAACATCTTGCCACGTGCAGTAGCAACACCGACTAGATAGTAACCAGTCAGACGCAAGGTCCGTTGCGGATATTCTCCCGCAGCCAATCGGAGAACGGGCACGCCAACATCAAAGGAACCTCAACGCCATCTCGTCTCTTGTCAAGCCGCTCGAGTGCTAAATGTATGCAACTCGTTCCGAGTCCTACAGCACGTGTGCATTAAACCGTTTCACACCCACAGCACTGTTTTCAGGAGTTGCAAATAAAAAATCGTTGATGGGTTACAGCAGTCAATCGGCTCTATGTTCTTCACTCGGCGATAGTAATATGAACCATTCATAACCTAGAATAGTATAGGCTCTTCACGGTAAAATTAACACGTTTGAACGCCCTGCTTATGATCTACTTGTACACACGTTGTGTATTCCTCCGCCTTATGTAAAATGCACGTACATTACCACGGTACTCATCACTTTATTCATGCGTCGATCAATTGAAACTGTGAAATTATTAAGTAAGTAAATACTTTACAAATCTGATCATTTTTACACTTCGATACATTAAAAAACAGAAAGCGAAAGAAATAATTTTAAGTTATTACAAATGGTTACCTAACACTTTTATTCGACGTTTAAATATGGAACTTCTTTCCAGTCATCGTTACCAACTTTACTGGGCGAACGTCAATCACTGCAGACAGGGGCAGAGACTTTTTTGTAAGGTTCATTAGTAAAGTGCTCACTTTATCGTGAACAACCTTTACAATCCAATACATCATAAGGTATTCCAATATTCAGACGCTGTCGGAGTGTCGAAAACACCTTGAACAATATTGCGTATGCTGAATGCCGTTTGTTCATGTCAGTATCGCTTAGCTGATTGACTGCTGTTGGACTAAAGGATTTCAATCCGAGATCCTTTTTCGCGTTTCTTAACATTGTGATTTTTGGGACTGCAAGCTCGGATGCAAGTTTCCGCAGTGACTGCTTGGGTGATCGGAGCACAGATGACGCCACCGCCGCACATGTGTCCTGCCGTGAGGTTGGTAGTCCTGTCTTCTGTCTGTCTTTAATTGATCCCGTCAGAAACAGCTTGTGTTCCCACCTCCGTATTGTCCTTTTAAGAGCGTCTTCATCGTGGAATCGTCTCGGGAAGACACGTCACGCATCCCTTATGCTCTTTCCCGTATGTGGACGTTCATATGCCCAAACACTTCCAACAAGCCGTACAACAACATTGGAGGAGCTCGTGTCGGCCATCTGACACAGACAATGAAATGTCACACACAACTTCAAGGAAAATTTAAAACGTGACAAGACATTTGGACGATGCTGTACACTGTTTACAGCAGAAAAATACATCTGATAAGGGGAAAGCGTCCTTTGAAGGTGCGGCTGATAACATCAAGCACAAACACCTTATTGTCCGCGACACGCGACTGAGCGTTATACTGATACACTATAAAAAAAAATTGAGGTAAAATTACCTTACATGTAAAGGAAGCTAATTACCTATACATCTAAGGTAAAATTGCCTCTTAAATGTACAGTAAATTTACATAAAAGTAAAGTACTATTCCCTAATTGTACGGAAAAGGACTTGACAAAAGTGGGAGCAAAATCCCATACAAGTAAGGGAAATTTCCTTTCCAAGTAAGGAAATATTAACTAAATTGTATAATAAAATAATATTTAAAAAATTTCCGGCGTATAAGTACTGTCAATTTTTTATTGTCTATGTACCCTGATGAATAGTAATCGAAACCTCAACTCTAAAATCCTCGACACATGCTGGTGGATGGGCGCGAACCATAGTCCTCTATAACGATAGGCCGATGCACTGTCAATTACACCATGACGACAGCATTACAGCATTAGTGAATATTAGCGTTTTAAAGAATTAATTCTTCCGCCCGTCCTCCCACTTAGCTGTTCAGACAATGCTGAAGAGATGCACGCACCGTAAGGTAATTTTCCCATCCATTTATGGAATTTTCCACCGCTATGTAGGTGAATTTTACTACTGAGTGCGGGGAATTTTCCCTTACCCGTAAGGAAAACTATATTTACCATACAAGTTTGCGAATATTAACTTACACTTGTCGGGTAATTTTCATATTATTATTTACAGTGTACATACATTACACTGTTACAAGTACGTTTCAGAACAAAACATTTGTTTGTCAGTAGTCATATGCGTGATCGATGAGAAATGTTACACATACTTACTGTGCACAGCAAGGAATCAGAGTACTGTGCTCTGAGCGTCTTCCTCAGGGCAATCTGATTTGCGAACATTTCTGTTTCTATTGTCTATGAATGGCTCGTGCATGATGCTTGCAACACCGAGCACACAGCACGCTGTGCACTGCTTGCGACAAGCATGCTCCATACCAACATATTAAATGATTGCAGCACTTGGGTTTGTAAATAAATGTGCGGCCGAGCACGTTAAGAGGATGATGTACTGAAAGGTTTTCTGTGAAATAGTTGTTTACACGAATACGCGTATCTCGGTAAGTAAATGTTCTGCAAATACGACTCTTTGTCAGAAAAGATCAATAAAACAATTATCTATGACCCTATTTTTTCTACTTTTGTCATATTAGGTGTATTTTTTAATACGGCATGCATCACAAGCATTTCATACTTGTGTTAACGTAAATATACGACATTTTTGGTTAAACAGAACGAGAAGGCTTCAGAAAAGCTGGAAGTAATTGTGGGTGGACTTTGCGTTGTCACCTAATTATATCACATACCGATAGTATATCTATCAGTAACATTCCTGCAAGGCAAATAGAAAGGAGTCCCGTACCATCTCGGCTGGAGTGAAACTGAATACGCACTTGGATAGCAGTCGATGAACTTTTATCTGAGGCTCGAGTATCAGGCAGGGGTGTCTAACTTGCGGGCCACTGAATTAGCGAAATTACCAGGTATCGAAACTTGGGTGAACGAAGAAGTTATGCGAGCGAGATAGCTTTTCAAAAATTTCCTGGTGTGATATCTACAATCTACGTTGTTGATAAATCATTATAAATTAGATTCTGACGATGATAAGGATGGGCTTCAAATACAAACCAGTAATTATGAGGCTGCAGTTCTTGGGACATGTTATATAGTTTACTCATTCCTTCATTATATAAAGAAGCACATGTCATGCTGTACAAGACATCGCGCTATTAAACCGGGATCGAACCCAAATCGCAGCAATTGAGAAGCTCGCGTAGTGCTGCTGGACCATTGAGAGTTACAACGCCGACTTAAATGTTAGCAGGGTATCTCGTCAAGCGAAAGTAGGTAAAGTTCCGTGATAAGTATTTTAACTTCATTCCCATGCTAAATTTACTAAAATTTTCACTTTGTAAGCAAAACTTTAGTTTCGTATTTCAAATTTTACACGTTGCAAATTAAATTTTTCTTGCCAGACTTTTTTGACGTGAATACGTATTTAAATTTGCGACCATAGTGTGAGGCAATCCAGAAAATCCGATGATAACAAAATCGGGGGGTTCCGTTTGGCATTGCTCCGAATCTATCGTCTACTTTCAAAATTCAATTGCACTACTCGATTGCCAAAGGATCAAAGAATATGTTACGTTGAGTGAGGACTGCGAAGCATCGCGGGGGGATGGTGGAAGGGGGGGGGGGGTCAGCAATTTTCAGTTCGTTTCGCCGCGTCTCATAACTTCCGCGTAGTATAACTTTTGACTAGGAGAAACTACGACGCTCGTTTAGGTTTCAGTCAACAGTTATCGTCAAGATCAACCGACTACACGTGTAAAAACATTTGTGTGGCGTGGTTATGGTGAAATTGTATGAGTTAAATGTAAAAAAATACGAAAACTTAACACAATGTCGGCCTATATTCATCAAAAAGCCGAGCCGAAATACAGAAATCGTATACGGTTGGAAAGAGCATCTCAAAAGCAATCCAATGATACCCATAAAACCCCATATAATCGAGTGAAGCGGTGCCGGGAACGAAAAAAAAAAACATCAAGGCATCCGAATGTCTCAACGTAGACGTATTCATACAAAACAAACGGCCGTGTCTCCAACAGCGCCAAACCCAATTTTTTTCTTAAAAGCTTTGAGAACCAAGTAAAATTACTCAAAAATTAAAACAAAACAAATCAGTGTTCTCCGTACAATTCTCTCATAAAATAATGGCAGTCCGCAAAATCCATACCTAGTGACATGCACATGCCTAACAAGGGTGGCCACTATTTTCCATTGTGGTGGAAAGAAGACACTATCATTTAAACTTTTCGATTTTCCATTAATACGTCAAACAACCTAACAAAATGCGGAAAGTTATTTTTTAAGAGCCATAATTATTCTATGTTTGCCATACCACTAATTGCACACAATATTTGATGATAATATAATTTTAGATTTGTTACTCGGGTAGACCAATAAATTTTGGTGGCGTTGTCTTTCAGTGTAGCTGAAAAGTACTGAAAAAATTTAATATTTCATCAGGTGTTTCATTTATAACAAAACAGTTTCATATAAATATAAAAAAAAAAAAAAAAAAAAAACTTGAGATGACGAAAGCGACAATTTTTGAGAAATTATTGGAAAATATGGAATTGGATTATCGTATAAAGTAGAATATTTAAAGATCCTTTCCTTCGTTATGGAAGTTTCATAAAAAAAATACTTGGCTACGCTGTAAAAACGCTTTCTTTTCTATAACACATGCTTCGTTGACGCAAAGAAAAAGTTGTAGGTACTGAAAATTGCAATATACGAAAGAAAACCTTTAATATAGCTAAACTGTTGCCTTTGATAAATAGTAATTTTTCTTTACTGTAATTAAACGTAGCTCAAAGAATGTTTTTCTTGGCTATAAACAAAGGTAACATTGCAATAAAATCAAAACTTATAAAGGAAACATTTATGAACAGCAAACCTAAGTTCCTCTAAACTTCTTTTTGAATTAAAGCAATATTTTGTAACTGTAAACCAAAAAGCTTTAAAAAAAAATTGTTTTTTTTTTTTTACTGTACAGAAAACTTTGGATGAGTTTTTTTAGAGCAATGGCAGTTCGCTGTTGTCACACCCAATACAAACACGGTTGGAAGAATAGGTTACTTTCTTTGGTTTGACTTACGTTCGGGCTTGTATAGTGGATATACGGGCTATTTTATCAGAGTGTCAACTGCCAACCTAATGTAAGTCGTTCGTAATAGGTAGAGCCCCGAGTATTTCGCGGATTGAGTTGGCAGCAAGCTAGGCTGGACAGCCGTCTATACACTCGAGACATTATTGTTTGCTTATTGGTTGCTGTGATCAAGCGAGGTCTCTGTACAGTACTGTTAAAACTCACTCACACTACTGCTTCCTGCTTATTACTGGCTCACAGTTGAACAGGGCGTGTCTAAACACCTGTCGTCCAATCACAATAGTAGGAGGAAAGAACAAGTGTTTGGAGTCTACCTCGTCTCCGAATGAATTCGCGAAATACTCGTGGCTCTAGCTATGGGATTTGGAAGAAAGGAAATTTTATTTGAGGAATGGCAGATCCAAGTAGGCCTCCTCGCCCGGGACTCAGCTTTCAAGGAATTGCTTCCCAAAAATTCGCACCACTAGTGATTCCTAGAACGAATTCATTTTAAGTCTCGTAATAAGATTCCTCTGTACCTTCATGGTTAGTCATGAATTTGAGTGAATTTGTTGATTATTTGCTCACTGTTTACTTGACCTAGGATACATTCTTATATAAAGAAGAGCAACTACGTTAATCATTGATATTTTTAGATTGCTTCTTGTTGTAAAAAAATAGTTTATTGTACTTTATATTATGGTATGAATTAATTAGTAAATACAGATAATTAACGCTGTTTTGAAGAATTAAAAAAATATTTTTATACAGAGTAATGCAGAATTACCACAGCATTGTAACTATAGTTTCGGTTTCGTAATGTTTCTGTTCGTTTCCGAGAAAACTGAAAGAGAAAAATTCTCTCTGCTCCTTTGTTCAGTTCCTGCATTCGCGGCAGTGTTGTTCAGTAGTCTTCCTCCATGCGGCAGCGCCGAGGCACGGCTTCTCCCACCCCGACCCGACTCGAGGAGGACCCTGCTACCACCTGGTGCGCCATCCCTTCCTTTAAGGTCTCCCCCCCCCCCTTCCCACATCTTCTCTAACAAACAGACTCGTCAACCTTCCGCTAACTATCCCTCCAAACTGTTGTGTCTGGAATTGTGTTGTGACGGATGATAAGCTACTGATGAACTGAAAGTTCAAAATGCATCACTCGTCCAGATTTAGCAAGGAAGGAAAGTGAAACCAAGACTGAATCTCAGTGCCAAGCGCAAGAAAAGAAACGGTGCCCACCTGCTGGAGAACTGGAGTTTCAAAAATTGTTTATTAAGCAGACTCATAAATACAAGGCTGTGAAAATGTACTTTAAAAAACCCGCGTCAAATAAAAGTGCTCGTGACGACAAGTTCCAACTCTCACTAGCAAAATCAAAAAGACGAGAAAGGGAGAGAAATATTTTATTACATAAATCCAAACTGCCAAAAAATTGTAAAATTTATTAATTTATGTAGGAAATATTTGCCTGTTGTGATCTTCAGCATTTATTTTCTCACGGGCATTCTGACATATGCGAAGTATTAAATAAACAAACACGAAATCCGTAAGCAAAACAGGCGGACATATCCAAACGAATTTCAGTTCTACAATTATTTAAGTGCAATTATTTGTGATGTTGCAGTAATTAAAATTGAAATGAAACTGCTACAGCTAAGTAGCGGCTTGTGTTAGTTATAGTATTATGTTAAATTTATATTCCGAGCCGAAGTGCTATGACCAATTTGGATCAACATTCCGTATATTGTTACAGATGCCTGTGGCAGAAAATTCATGCACCTAGTTTCGCCATCTTAGATCAATGCCATTATTATCCGACACATAATTTATCGTAGAATTAGTTATGGCCCTACAGTATTTTCAAGTACCCGGTTTTTACTATAAGAAACAATGGTAACGAACATGTATCAAACCAAATACTTGATTTCAGTTTGCTATACGGATTTACGTACACTAAATAGTTTGGAGTTGACATGTTTATCCTGTTGTTTTTGTACATAATCTTTCGTGCACGCATGGTGTTCATTACAAATAAACATGAAACGTTTCGTTTTCCCCAGTTCGCAATATGTTTAGGCAATGCGTTTACGCGTCCGTGATGCTGGTGTGCTCATGTGCCGTAGAACGCGAACAGAAATGTGCCTTACGAAATGCTGTTTTCGTCAGTCATACTGACGGCTTGTATGCGATATCTGAACTTTCCCTTTGGTATAGTCCATTTCATCTAATTTTACCAAATTTTGACATTTCTACGAAAGAAGTACTAAAACACTTTTTATTCTTCCGCCACAGCTGTTCTGTCAGTGATGACCCCAATTTTGTAAACAAATGCCACGTGGCTTCCAGTGTTTGTAAACCCACAGTATGTGTAATTTCACACATGAATGTATCGAAGTTGTTGGAGGTAGTCCATTTCATGTATATTCACTAGATTCTGAAAGAAATTGTGAGCAATGTAAGAGCAAGTGAATGGCAAATCCTTACATTTCGAAAGTGCTACATAAGGTTATGAGTTGCTGCCATATCTATGTTACGTTGGAGAAGATGATGATGTCGCAAAATCATTGACACATTTTCAGAACTATGTCACGCATACCAGTTGCTTTATAATGTAACAAAGAACCAGCAGATAAATTCAACAGTTATATTATGATTATGTGTAGGGTAATTTCTAATTTTTATTTCTAGCTAAGGAAATTTGTTTTCATATTTAACTCAGTACATTGAAGTATTATTTATTATTTTCTACGAGCTAAATTTTTAATAAGGAAAAAATTTAAAGCCACAAGTAAATAGTATTTATGTAAATGCTCTTACACCAAACCTGTTTGTTTGGATTTCATAGTGATTTTTTTTAATATTCTGTCAGTAATAGTGTTTTTGGTGTACTACTATTAAATTTATTAGTATAACTAATATAACTTTATCTTATATTTCATTATGCATTTTACTTACTTGAATTACTTTCACAAAACCATTTATAACAAGTGCATTATAACTATAGTTTTTCCAGTAAAGACTATGTTTACTGTAAATGTTGATTGAAAGTATTATTTTGTTTTCAATCTTCTTGCAAATTTTATATTTTTAGCATAATTTCTTTTATCTACCCAAGTAATTATATTAATTTGTATTAACGTAATACTTCACTGTAATTGTAAACCACGCATCCATTTTCTAGGTACAGGATTTTCAGACATATTTTCCTTACAATTTTAAATTGGTTTTTTAAAGAAGAATTTTATGTTGTAATTTGTTTTAATTTTTTTCTGGTGCAATTAACCTTTTTCAGTTTTATTTTAATTGTGTTTTATTTTTCTTGTGTTAGTCGTTTTATGATTTTTCAGTTTTTTTTTTTATCCGAATGTTAGTTCTGGTTTGTGTGTTATCGCGATACGTTGTTTCCTGATATGGGGCTTCTGGTGGGACTTTTTGAGTAAGGCGGCCGCGATTTAAATCCGCCGGGATTGAATCTGGTCAGTCCCCGGCGCCAGTATAGTTAAATAATTTTAGAATGGTCCCAGAAGCAGTTTAATTGATAGGAACCCGCGCTGCTATTGAGAAGAGGTCGCAGGCGCGCGTTATTGTAGGGATCTTTTGGTGGTTCACGTTTTAAAGCTGCACACGAAATAACAGTTTAGATTGATTCAAAATATGTAGCAAACATACCAATTAAAATACAGATGAGTAGATGGGTTTACTGAAGAATAACTTAGGTCTTACGTCCGTCCATGGCGAAGGCGTCAGTTTCTCGCCGATCACTCAAAAATTAGAAAATCTTAAACGGGCCTCTTCTTAACATTCCCTAATTGCAATTAATTGTTATTTGCGTCTCTCCCTACGCCAGAAAAACCCCAATGTAGGTAGGCGGACAAAAACTCCATTTCGGAGCCCTAAAATTAACGGAGGTCCGACTCAGTTCAAACATGCCAGGAGAGTTCTTCTTCCCGGGTCTACACCCACGCTAACCACCAGAAACGGAAATTTTAATGACGTCACTCGGGGTTGCTATGGTAACCGTAACTTCAGGTAACAGTTTACCACGCAAGCCTAACTTAGCCAGAAATTGTCGACTAAGAATAATAAAGTTTATATCGCTCAGATATTCCACATGAATAAGAACTGATGAAAAGTTTGTGCAATAAAGAGAGAGAATAAAAAAATAGTAATAATTAACCTGTAGTAAACACTACTAGCATTAACATAAACAGCATCGCTATACACTTAATCATTTGAGAGGCGGTAAAATAAATATTTATTTAAATCGTTATATAGCTCTGGCCACTATTTAGTCAAACTGTAATATTAATAAAACATTTCAATCAAAACATATACACGTTACGTAAATGTAAACAGAGGGCAGAAATGTTAACAATCTTTGAACTTGAGTCTGTGGTGGCCTACCACCACACGGCCAAGAAGGAAGTTTGATATAAATACGATGTGCTTGTGCTCGGCGACAAATTATTGTTACACAATTTCAAAGTCAAAACTTTCCCAGAAAATAGCATATGCGTTTTGATGCATAATTTAATAAAGAAGTGCTGTAATTACCACCTAAAAATTCCATTGTAAATATCAAATTTGGGAATTAATTAATTTTTCCGTTCCATAAGCAACACAACACCAGTGCAGTAACAACCTATATCACGATGCAGTAAGTACATTTCAAAGGGGAGCAGCTGCTTTTTACGTACAGTTACGTTGGTTACAAAAGTTGTCAAATTTTTGTGAACTTATATGAAAAGTGAATAGTTGTAACTACATCTGCTCTCCTTGTCATGTTTTGCAGCTAAACAACAATAAAGTAATATTAACAGCGGTAAGTTTTAACGTAGTTCGCCATCTAATTCCGCAAGTAATGATAAACTATTTAGCTATTTGATTTTAACTATACATTATTAACTCTTCCACTTAGGTAACATTTTCCTATAAAACCCCCTATTTACAAGGCAAGTTGTATGACGTGTTAGAACACACGAACTCGCCCTTTATTGGTGGGCTGTCAGTCAAAAGAATACTGATTTTATTTTATTGTAGTAAATTGTTTTAATAAATGGAAAAGTTGCTCGATAATGAATGTTCAACGCAGAAACAATAAAAATATTTTGCATACTTAATTTTTTCTTGTTGATGTTTGGTGGTGTTCAAGTATGCTCGTAAATGACACTACTGAAACAATGAGATTTCTCAACGGCAGAGAAACTTTGTCACTATCATAGTCCTACCTACACTCGGGTTTAGTGTTGTAAGTACTAAAAGACATAATGCAATTTTCACACAGCCATCTGTCCCCAAAATTTGCTGTTCCGATCGTCCCTCGCATGAAAATGTTTCGTAAAATAGCTCTGAAATCTGTCAGCCACACATTTTACATTTTCGTAAGACCAAAAATTGAAATATGCTCTTAAGTTTATAAAGGTAATTTCACTTGAAACAATAATCAACTTTTATCAACGTAGTATGAATATAGATATTTGTATATGCGTATATATGTATACGTGTATGTGTATATATATATGTACTTAAATTACAGTTTTGCGGAACAGTAAAATGAGCAGCTGTCATGTCAATTATTTGCACGTTTCCTTTTTTTTTAATATAGCTAGATAGGCGAGGGAGTCCAACAAAGACACATTTGGTACAACGCTGTCTCATTTGTAATGGAAGCCAATAAGAAACCATAGACTAGAATAAAGTCGTTAACTTTAGTTATAGGCAAGTTACAGAAGCAGTGCCAGAAATGGCGCTCTCCAGTATCGTAGCGATAACTTCTGCTGGTTCCCTCCCTCAAGACTTTTTCTTTACTTTCTATTGTTCCCTCCGAGAATTTTCTCTGTGTATACTACGTAGTCGCATACTGTACAGAAATAAATAAAACCTAAGTTCTTCAAATACTTATAGAAGTGCTTTCCCGAACATGGAACGCTTTCCAGGTATAAAGTTCGTAGTTACTTCACTCTCATGCGGACGAGCATAAACGCATCAAAATAAAATAAAATGAAATAAAGGACAACGTTTATTAATTACGTCCAAAGTACTGTCATTAGGCTGCAACAGTTTTAAAATAACTTCTCACTTTTTGTAAAATAATAATTGTAGAACCAAAGTTAAACCTTTTGGTTATTCGACAAAGCTCCGTGACATAATGTTCAACTACTGTTTTCCTTGCCATGTATACTGTGTATCAAAGCAACTGGTTTAGCGCGGCTTGTTTAGCAATTTCTGGCATGACAGCCTACAAAAGCCGCCTTATGGAAACATGTACAAAAAAATCAACTTGCTTTAGATATATGATACTCACACACAGTTGCTTCCTGGGTTTATAAATTGCTTAGTGTGAAATACAGACCAAAGGACTTGAATAGCTGCATATTTAACTGGTGTCCAACTGTTAAGAGAAAATTCTGACAAAAAAGGAAACACTTGTAAGGCGCGATAAAGATAACGGGTATTTAATAATTTAATAATTTAAAAAGAAAATTCAATAGACTCAATTTATCTTTAGGAAATTATGGGAGTTACTGAAAATATGTTGATACTTTATTTATTTATATTCCGGTACTCTGGAGTAAACAGCAGTGAAGGTTTCACAATTATTATTTAATAAACCAGTCCACATGTTATTCGTGGGATGTTTTTTTTCAAAGGGTTGATCCAAAAAATATGAACATACAATGAATGGACTATGCGAATTTGGATGAGAGAAATTCATTTTACTCGAATTAGGCATCATATGAAAATCAGGTTTTACCTAATATTGTAGTGCCATCATTTTTATGTCATAACCACTGCGATTTCGCCATTCACGTACTTAGTATTATAAACTATGTTTTACTTCTTTATGATAAATTATTTATATATTTTTTATCATTATTCTACCACCAAGCAAAATAATTGAAGAATTGGCAAAGTTTCCGTGTTATACGACGAGCACTTAATGTAACAAAATAAAATGGCTGATATTTGGTAAAAAATAAAACTGAATAAAAATCACAAGATTTTTGTTATTTTCATATTTTCATATTTTATATTTGGATGAAATCATTTCTGAGGATAAATAATAAATTTAAGTGATTAAAGTTACTTATTATTTTACTTTGAGGGACTACTTTAAATTTAAAAATTACACAACATATATTTTGTATAATTATAAATAACAATCCGAACATTTCAGTTTGCAAACAATACGTGCCACATAGCTAATATCAGGTAACTGAAAGGTAAAAAAGAAAAAAATTATTATACTATAACATTTTAGAAATGCAGGAACAAAAAGGAATGCTCTTAACATTGAGTAAGCAGAAGTTTGAAGATGCTGCTGCCCTAGTCACATTAATTACTTCCAGAATTCAATACACAGCCAAAGGAAAGTAAGAAAATACAGGATTTACGAGTGGCATATGAATAGAAGTTAGCGTTTGTTTGCTTGTTTCAAATGTTCTTATACCAATATATTATCAAAAAAAAATACTACTGTGTTGATTTATTTCCTTGCCACTTCCCTAAAAATAATGGCTAACATACAGTTTTAAAAGATTTCTAACAGAACAATACTTTTAATTAGAAAAATTAGTACAGCGGCATAAGCAAAAAGATTAATGATATGAATATTTAAGATTTTTATGGAAGCTAAGACGAGGGGGTGGCTGTTTATTTTTTCTCAGGAAAGACGAGCTGGAAACAGCTACACAAAATCTTACACTGTCTGCAGTAGTATGCCGTTATATACTGTCTGCAGTAGCATACAGTATTATAGTGTATGTAGTATACACTTATATTAGTCTTCTTTGGGTGCGCTCTGTAGGTGAAGCAGTCTGCGTCATGGGCGTAGCCCGGATTTATGATGAGAAAGGGAGGTAACATACCCTCTTTATATTTTTGGATCCGTATTGTGTGTTCATATTCTAATATCTAAACCATATTTTTTTTTACATTACTTTCTTTCGATCGAAAATATTTACAGTGTTTCATATTGAGTGCTTTTTATCTATTGTTTGAATTGGGGGGCAGAAGCTCCTCTGCCACGCCACGTGAACGTTTGTAGTTTTACATTACCTACTAGTGATAGATGGTAATATAGCAAGCGAGGCGTTCAAAAATGTTCAAAGTCACTTCTCGAATGTAATAAGAACGAACGAGTGTGTGAATTGCAAAGAATGAATGTTGGAAGGATTCGAAAAGTGAACAGGTTCGTTGACCACACTTCCCTGAAGAGCGACCGCCAAGAGCAGACATGTGGAAGGCAGTCAGCAGGTAGACTGCAAGCTGGTGGTGGATATCCCTCAACAAGAGGGGGGGGGGGGGGTTTATCGGCAGTAGGCAGCTGTGTAGGGGTGGGAGCAAACCTTGGTAGGAGAGGAATACTTTGCGCAATGTGAAGGGGAGTTCAGCCGGACAAGGGGACAGAAAACCAAAAGGATTGGCTGGTCGTTGGTGTCCAGTTGAATCTTAACTATAGCCTACTGTCATAAGGCTTCGTGCAAGGCAATCATTGCTGTAGCTAGTGATGTTTCGCGAAAAAATATGAGCACACGGTAGACTTCAATACTATAAGCACCCAACAGCAGTTCGTCTATTGCCATTGTTTCAGAAAGCGCTTTCATATTTGACCGGGCCACTCAGAATTCAGCGACATCGCCACGGCTCCTATGTGATTCGTTTACAGACAGTTAACACGTGCCAAAGAGTGTTTCAGCTTATCAAGATAGGTGAACGACTCTACAGTGTCTTGAAATATAACTTATCTTGAAATCTTTTGGCGAAATATTTCACTACCTCTAATCATTGTGTAAATACAGGCGTACTGTATTTCTTGATCTTGGCAAGAATTGAATTTGATCTGCACCGAAACCTTGTTTGAAAATTATTTAAAGTTTGTAAGAAACTTAATAAGGGCCGAAAGATATTGTTGTAGCGACAATCACGCGTGACTTGCAACCGGGACTTGTATAATTAGTCGTTTCGTACTTTCGTGGTGGGTAGAGCCAGACTATCACACCGACACAGAGTATAGGCTGTTCACGGTAAACTGAGCACTTTTGAAAGCCTTGCGTTAAATCTACCTGTATGGCAATTTTGTATTCTTCCGCCTTATGTAAGATTAACACTGCCTTTGACATATTCACTTTATTTATATATGGGTTAAGGGAAACTACGAAATTATTAAAAAAGTAAAAATTTTATAAATCTGCTAATTTTGACACCATGGCTATGGAACTACTTTCCATCTATCGTTACCAACTTTACCGGGCATGTGTCACTCGGTGCGCCAGTTAAAAGTATATGCATGCAGGGGCAGTGACTTTTTTCTAAGGTTGAGTTCAAAAGTGTTCACTTTATCGTGAACAGCCTTGACTTGAGAATACAGACGTGAAACTTCCGCACGCGCCAGCAAGATAGCGTCACCGGAGCGCTAGTCGCCAATCAACGCCTGGCAACCTACTCGCCAGAGGCCAGTATAGCCAATAAGGAACATTTCGGTACATGAGACAGCCAATCAGACACAACGGCCCGTTCCGAAAGCCTCGCTTAGCCAATCAGAGAGTGGGTACGTCCATATCAAAGGAACCGTCGCGGCATTTCGTCTCTGTGTATAGTCCGTTCACTGTTACTTCGCACTTTTCTGAAGCCCTGCTAAAGTTCTATACTTCCAGGATATTCTTCCGCCTCGTGCAAACTAAGCTTTACTGAGTCTGGAAAATTTCACCAGAAGACAACGCATCGCATTCCTGTGCACTCAGTTTTAATAATATTTTGCAATAGAACTATTTCTTACTAGGCGTTAGTGCTGTTCGCGATAAATTGAGCACTTTATAAATGAACCTTCGATAAAAGTTACTGCCCCTGGCTGTATATATTTTAATCGGCGCACTGAGTGACATACGCCCAGTAAAGTTGGTAAAGTTGGATGGAAAGTAGTCCCATATCCTAACGTCGAATAAAATGAGTTAGGTAAACATTTATGATAAATTCAAATTAGCAGGTTTGTAAAGTATTTACTTTCTTAATCATTTCGGAATTTCATTTGACCGACACATGAATAAAGTGACGAGGCCCTTGGCAATGTTAATTTTACATAAGGCGGAGGAATACACAACGTGTATGCAAGTAGATCTCAGGCAGGGCTTTCAAAAGTGTTCATTTTACCGTGAACATCCTATACAACACACATGTTTTCTCGCTGTTTTAAATTCATATTAATAATTAATGAAATATTGTAATTTATAGAGAGAATATAAATAAAATTTCAATTTAACAAAAAAAAATTTACTCTTATGACCACAAGTATAAAACGCTTGTGATACATGGTATATTTAGGAAATAACTAGAAACGTCATACATGGGTTGACTTTTCAAAGGTTTGATTCAGAAAGTGTAAAAAAACCCGCGAATAGACTATAATGATCTACTCTGTCTCACAGCGATGAATTGGTCGAACACAATAGTCAGATCTACTGCAGACTGGAATGGCGTGGTATTCACATCCTTGGTGACAGAAGAGAATTGCGAGCGGAAGAAATAGGGCGAGAGAGAGCTGGATGTAGCCAGGCGAAACAGTCGGTGGCAGCGCTGGGCGCAGTCGACGCGACAACGAGTCATGTGGAATGTGACAACATGCACTGACGAATATGTTGTCCTGGGCGGCCACGTACTCAGACACTTCCACGACTGATTGCAGTCGGCGGTATGTCCTTCCCACTCCTCGGCAGCCACTGTTCTGTGGCTTGACGTAGGGAGGTCAAAAATACGAAACATGAAGAGAGATGAAGTAGCTAAAAAGTTCTTACAAGAATTCGGATGTAATATGGTGATTAACCCAAAAAATGGGGTGTGGCTGTGTTGGTGACACGGCCGTTTGTTTTGCGTGAATACGTCTACGTTGACGCGCTCGAATACCTTGAAGTTTATTTTACGTTCCCGGCACCTCTTCACTTGATCATATGGGGTTTTATGTTTTATCACTGGATTGCTTTTGAAATTCCCTTTCCAACCGTATACGATTTCTGTATTTCGACTTGACTTTTTAATGAGTATAGGCCGACGTTGTGTTAAGTTTTCTTAATTTTTTTACATTAAACTCACACAATTTTACCATAACCACGCCACACAAATGTTTTTGTACACGCAATCGATTGATCTTGACGAGAGCTGTCGATTGAAATTTAAACGAGCGTCGTAGCTTCTCCTAGTCAAAAGTTATGCTACACGGAAGTTATGAGAAGCGGCGAAACGAACTTAAGATTGCGCCCCCTCCCCCCACCCACCTTCTTTTATCACCGCCGAGTGCGATGCTTCGCAGTCCTCACTCAACATAACATATTCTTTGATCCTTTAGCAATCGAGTGATGTAATTGAATTTTGAATGGTAGACGATAGATTCGGAGCTGCAATGCCAGACTGTATCCCCCGATTTTGTTATCATCGGATTTTCTGGATTACCTCCCACTATGGTTGCAAATTTAAAGACGTATTTACATCAAAAATTCTGGAGGATCGCAACTAACATTTCTCGGCCTTCTAGTCGTTACTCCCAAGTCTGTTTGTACGTTATTATAAAACAAGAGTAACAATTTCTGTTTACTGGACTTCGCAGGAAATATCAGCAAACCGCCGTTACCAAAATGTGGGCGAGAGGGAAGGGGAGGGGATTAAGACACGTAGTTCTTTAAAGCGTAGTTTGATTTCTAATTACTTTGATGATTATCGCCTTTGGCTTGCGACTACTTATCACAGTTTATGGCCCCGGGTCACATATCCATTTACGCCTCCCATTATACTGTAGGAAAATAGCGGCAGACATTTGATGCTAACAGCTCAGAACATTATTTCAATGCTGGTCACGTATGTGCATGTCCGTCGCAGAATGCACTTCAGGATAACTGGCACGCGAAACTGACAGCATAAGATCTTTGAGTAGGAAAATAATAATATAGTCTATTCACGGTTTTTTCTCCCTTTTTGAAAAATAACCCCATGTATGACGTGTTTGGTTGTTACCTAAATGTGTAATTTATCATAAGCTTTTTACACCTGTCTTAACAGAAAAATGTACCTAATTTTTTGTTTGAATTGAACCTTCACTTATATAGTACATATATTTTAGTATTTCTTTTATAATTGATGTGAATAGAAACAGGGAAAAAATAGGTGTGTTGGTAATGACAAGTAAGAAATAGTTCTTATGCATAATATTAAGTAACTGAGTGAGCGAAAATCCGGTGTGTTGTTCTCTGGTGTAATTTTCTAGACTTAGCAAAGCTTTGTTTGCATGAGGCGGAGGAATATCCTGGAAGTAGAACTTTGCAGGACTGAATGGAATATAATAGCTTTTATCGGAAACAATGCAAAAAGCGAGTGATGCGTTGAATACCAAGACATTCGCGGCAAGCCATTGCCGTGGCAGAGTTCGCTACGGAGATTCTGAACTCGAATACCGTGCAAGCCATGGGCGCTCATTCTCTTTTTTGTATTTAAGCTTAAATCAGTTTTGCATGTTGAGCCTCTCCCTGCAATAACTAGAACCACGAGTATTTCGCGTATTGATGTGGCAGTCGGCTAGACTTCAGAGTCCTTTATACACTCGTGGCACTGTCGTTTGCTTATTGGTTTCTGCGATCAAGTGAGGCTTTTGTACAGCACTGTTCAAAGCTCACTCGCACTTCAGCTTCCTGCTTATAACTGGCTCGCAGTTAAACGGGGCATTTATAAAGAACTGCCGTCCAATCACAATAGAAGAAGGAAATAACAAGTGTTTGAAGTCTGCCTCACCACCGAATGAATTCGCGAAATACTCGGGGCTCTAGCAACAACTTATCGGCATTAAACGGGGGCGCCAATGACTTACGTTAAATAAACATCATGTTGGTATTCTTTCGTCTGATGTTTCGCGAATCGAACAAGGGCCAACAGCCGACAGCCAAGAATGTTATTCACAGGCACGCTGAACCTTCCAAGGCTTGCTGCAGGTGTTTTCTTGCATGGACGCGTCGGTGCACTTTACACCTCGACGGCACGGCCATAGAAGTCGCCCAGGCTAGGTATGAGGTGTTTGATGCGGTGACGTCACGCTTGCTGGAACACTGCGTGCGTGGTGTTATGAATGTGTAGAAGACCGCTAACTGGGAATCCACACATAAACCCGCCAGCACAACTTTCAGTAAATCAGGACGCCAGGAATTGCCACAACTTACTGAAGCAACCACCGGGTGAGGCCGTATTAAAAAAAAAAACCCACCAGCCAGCGATTGGGGACATGGACGCCTAAACGACGCACCGATATAGGCCACTGTAAGGCAGAGTCCGACGCTTTTCCAACTCCGGCCAGCTTCAGGGAAGGACAGAAGAAGGGGTGTGTCTGGTCGTCGCTAACCGATCTACAAGATAGCACAGCCTCCGGCATCAAGATTAAGGTGGGGACAGTCCATAGCAGATAATAAGAAAAAAGGCGTTAATTATCCATAATAATAATGTAGTTTAACATAGTACATCAGTTCTGTTAGCTCCTGTTACAGTTAATATTACAATGTTTTATTATCTGTGTTACATAACATAATTAAAACTACTCATTTACAGCAAGCTCTACCATCTATCATTCATCTACAAGCTACGACCCCTAAACCCCTTAATTTATGATTTTGGCGTAAGGCATAATTACAACAGTGAGCATGGACTGACTGGACATACATATATACATAACGATACCTCAGTACTATTGTGTCACAACTGAAGATTTTTTTTTTGGATGAATAGTGTTGTATTAACAGAACGCATTACTCAAGCGCACTGGCATACAGCATTGTCCCACGCAAAAGTATAACCGTCAGTATATAAGTTGTAAAACTTTTCCACGTAACAGCGATACTGCATATCGTAAGGTAAGTAATTAAAAAATTAGACTTTTTGAGTTGTAACACTGTTGTGCAGAGATACCGATATACTACCGTGAAGGGTGACGTTATAAACCACCCCCACATGACTTCCGTCAGGTGAATTATTCCTTTTTCTTATTTTCAAAGAAAGGAAACTATTTTTTCTGGTCTTGTTTTTGTAGGCGTCTCCTGGAAGACTCGCTGAAAATTAACTATGGCATCATGCGTATTACGTTAGGTTAGGTACGGCTCGGAATGATCATATTAGGATTGTTGGTTTGTAAATCATCTCTCACCACATGTCTCATCTATCAGCATACACTCATGTTGTATGATCGTATCTAGTGTCTAAGGTGTAAACTGCAGCAATTTTTTATCGTAGTATTAGTGCGCACGTCATTGAACTGTTTAGAAAGCCATGCGTGTGCGTCGCAGTGCGTTTCATCCAACGAACTGTAACAAGTAACAAGAAGCCATCTCGCCGTTTAGACTAACGCTAGATGTATACGAACTCCCTAGTCTTCTGCAGACGTCCCCGCCGTACAAATGCTGATTGTCGTGTAGTATATAAGAGGATCATAAGAATTTTCATAGGACTGGTCTAATGTAAACAACAGTTTATTTCAGTGCACATGACACGTGTGCTGTGGCACATAGAGACTGCCTCCTAGCAATGCGGTGTTGTTCTGAACGAGATATTAAAACACACACTCTTAACCTGAAATTGTGAAAATAGAGCGAAATCGGTGAAAATCAGACAAAATGGCTCCAATCGTAATCAGTGCCAGATAACCGACTATTAATTATGATGACTGTATTTCACTGCTTCGAAAGTGATTCCCACATAATGTCGAGGGGGACCACGGTGGTGTAGTGGCAAGACTATGTATTCACCTCCCACTTAGGCGAACCGGGTTCAATTCCCGGAAGGTTTGCTCCTGTATTTTCGCATCTGAGACTCGTGCCTGACGAAGCTGCTGAACGGAGGGTTTCCTCCCGGATCTCCCGTTTCCCCCGGCCCACGCATTCCGGCGCTGCTCCATACTCACCTCACTTCAACATCATCGACTCTCAAGACCTCGATGTGAACGGCAGCCGAAATTTCCCCACTCCACTACACTCCCAATGTTGAGAATTCCACTTCCATAATTCACTGGTTCCCAGTTCATTTGAGTGATTCGCCAATCGGTAATAGCTTATCAACTGCCTTTCAGTAAATGGCATTTCACAGACTGGTAGGTTATCACTGATTCGGGCTTAGATCATGGTGATACTTCCATTTTGTGTTTGGTTCGGTTGCTACCAGTTTTAACACTCTATACTACAAGGTTCAACAACTTAACCACGGGTACAAAAGGGGCCACGGTGGCTGAGCGGTTAGCGTGCGCACCTCCCACCAAGGCGATCCGGGTTCAGTCCCCGACCGGGTCACTCCGGATCTTCGCACGTGGGAATCGTCCCGGACGATGTAGTTGGTCAGCGGGTTTTCTCGGGAATCTCCCATTTCCCCAGTCCCTTCATTCCGGCGCTGCTCCATACTCATCTCAATCACCCTCATCGGCTCTGAAGACCAACCCCGCTGAAAATCGAACCCGGTTCAAGTTGGTGGGAGGCGAGGGCTCTAGCCGCTGCGTCACCGCGGCCCAGACCGGGTAAGAGGACAAAGAAGTATCCATGAGTGTATTAGTGAAGGGTAAAGAGATCAAATACATTACTGAGCAAGGAGAAGAGAAGGAATAAAGAAAATGCGGTAACATGTGGAGTATTTTTATTGTGGTTTTATTTTAAAGGACTTATCAACTACCAGCAGTGTAATGCCTGAATGCTTGTCGAGGGACCGCATATAAACTAACTTCAACTAACATTAATGCCTTACCTGGGATTCGAACCCAGAACCTCCCGCACCCCAGACCGGCGGCGCACCAACCGGCTGCGCCACAGAAGGATGACAACAGTGGAGAAGATTCGAGAAAGAAAGGGGAAGAGGAGGTAAGAAAATACACGATTAGGAAAAGACACGCGCTGAACATTTGGCGTGGAAGATAGGGTATGGAAGGTGTGTGTGTGTGTGTGTGTGTGTGTGTGTGTGTATGTATGGGTTTACTGTTGCGATCCATAAGAGGTAATGTAATGGCCAGACAGTTACCCTGCTCATTTGTAGCACGATTTATTGGAACCTTCGTGAGTCACCACGGGAAAGAGTGCATTGTTACGTGAAACTATTTTGATTACTAAAATATCACAGGCGAATCAAATTTGCTAGTTTTACACATGAATGTTAGCAACAAATTAGAGGCCGATGTGGAGAGGTTTTTTCATGTGTTAATCCTAATTTTACGGAGAAATAAATAAAATTTAAGTTATATGCGTAACAAAGTTTTCAACAGCAATTTAAACATATATACATTATCATTTGTTCATAAGAAGCATGTCAATTTGTAACGAATTTAGGATGATGAAAACGTTCAGATAGCAGAACCACCTTATTCTAGTCTAAATGTTTGTTTAATAAACAGTGTAAATGAAAATGTAGACTGACAGATAGAAAGTATTAGCGAATTAGTTAATAATAAAATAGCCTCTGTGTACAAGAAAATCGAGGGTGTGAGAGAAATTACGGACAGTGTTAATGACAAATTGAAGAATGTCGGATGATATGTGGAACAGGAGGTGCGTTCCCTCAAGAAGAAATGGCAAGAATTCGTTCAGCAGCAGGGAAGAGATACTCTGGGCCAATGGCTAAGGAGGAGCTGAGACTGACCCCCACCGAGCCGACAAATGTGGACAGCGAAGAAAAGGTAGAGGTCGCCCCCAATACAGCCGTCACAGGAGACGTCCAGCAGTTTTGTAGTGCGGGTACGCTACAGCCAATTGTGGGTTAAGGAATCACAACTAAGCCTGTCACCTACGATGGACAGACAACTTGGCGCAAATACCGACACCAGTTCGATATTATCACCGCTCTGAATGGCTGGACTGATGAGCAGCTGACATACTACCTCGCAGCTGTACTGAGAGGCCCGGCACCAATCATACTGCAGTCCCTGCTAGAACGACATTGACTGCCATACTCCGCACTGGTGGCCAGCCTTGGAGTTTAATCTGCGGTCAGATAATAACGCGAGATCTACTGGTATCTGGGTAATGCTAAGATGGGAATAGTGTGCCTAATACTATTACCTTGATAAATTAAGCGTGTTAAAGCTTACAAAAGTTTTGACGAACGGACGGATAGAATTAATGGCCACCTCTGACTGGCTGTTGGCCACGTGATTGACGGACGGACCTACGCGACGGGTCGTTGTAAATCCTGCCTAACAATGAACGAATTATGCCAGAAAATTGCCTTAACACCTGAACTCAGAAATTAAATGTGTGGCCGAAGGGGTTAAACACTCACAACGGGGCGGCGGGAGGAAACAGTATGGGCAGGCCGGTGGATGGTCATCAGATGAAGGGGGGAGGGGAAGGTGGCAGAAAGCAGTCCGTGGCAAAGGCGGAGGAGGTGTGTGAGTCGGTGGATGACCGCGGACATGGCGCGGCCTGCCCGAGGTCGAGCATCGCCCCGCCGCGAGTCTTTGTTCCCCAGATGTGGGCTGCGTGACGTCACCCGGCGCGCTGGACCGCTGTCTGCCCTCCCCCCCCCCCCCTCTGCAAATCACCTTCTCCATTACAAGCTGCTCCGCGTGCTCCTTCCGCACCAGCCTGGCCTCCAGGGGCTCCTCTCACTCGCAGTAGCTTCCTACCAATTAAGCGATTTTTCACAATAGAGCGTTGCGACGAGCATCAGCCAATCAGAGCCTTGACGCTCGCTACGAGCGTCGAGAAAGTTGCACGAGCGACCGACAATGGATTTGACGCTCGTCGCCAGCGACGGGTAATAAGAAGAATAACATTAGTGTATTTCATAAAATATAAACTGACCAGAAGCTGAGGTAAAAAACAAATTAAAATATGCAGAATAAATGGTTTACAGAGATACTAATCGGAGTCCAAACTTATATAGGCCCTAGATTTTTCTTACCTTTAGGAAAACAAAAGGATAATGTTTCTCGATGCCTAAAGAGTCGTCCATGTTCTCAAAAATAATTTTAATATATGTTTACTAAAGAAAAGTGTATGTTACTAAAAAATTAACAATTTTACTAACTAAATGGGAAACAAATCCACTGTGTTTCGTTCGCTTTTACTATTTAATTGCAAGCTTCCTTGAAGGGTAACAAATGGCAGCACGGTCTGTGTCACCGGCGGCTGGTGACAGTACATCGCTCTATTGTGACGCCGCTAAAATAACGCTTGTCGCTGGCGGCCAGCGTCGGACTCGAAACGCCACATCGTGTTGCTCTATTGTGAATACCGTTTAAGGACGACATTATACAACATTTTTTTCACTTCAAATTAACTTTACGCAGTCCCCGCCTTAATGTATGCTTCAGGAACTTCAGGATGTGGCCTACGTGGAGCTATTTTCTCGTTCGAGGCCCAGAAGCGCGAGAGTGATAAGGGTGAAACTGTCACGCTCATCAAGTGTGGCATCGCCGCTACGCGAAACGCCATGGGACAGTCAGCGCAAGTGTGTAACGAGATTCGATGCATGCTCCTATACGCTTTCCACGGTAAAGTGAGCAATTGTAAGGCTCTAGTTACTTCTTCCTTTAAATCATTTTTTATCCTTTTACCACCCTTTTAAAATAAATATTGCTGTATAAGTAATAAACCCAGTTTGTATATTCCACATTCGCTCAGAAGTTAATGTCTAAGGCTAAAATAGCATACATTTATAGACTATTGTCCCAAATGAGAAGGCTTCCAAAAGTGCTAACTTTAACGTGAATAGCCTATACCACCTGTGGGAAAAATTGTTTTTAACGATGTTGGAGGGCTCCAAAATAATATTTATTGCATGCGTGATATTTTTAAGTACTATTTAGTCCTCGTCTGTGGTGTATTTTTTCGTACGTATATACATGTCGGGGACACGCTTAATAGTTTCGTCGAAAAATGACGTTTTTCAAATATTCCGTGACGCAGTTCAAGTGTCCAATAGGCGAACCTCTTGATCATGAAAGTGAAACATGACGCCAGGGACGTATCCGAGTTGGTAAGAAATACAGGAATACATACAGCTGTTATTTATAACATTAAACTACCTTCTTATACTTGTAACACGTATTGTTGTCCGTGAGCGTATTATTTATAGTATCTATCTCAATTGTCACACCTTAAGGGGGCTGCTTGCTAGGCGCTAGAAATGTGTTGCAGTGTGTTGGGAAATCCGTTCTTTTTTTTTACGAAACTAATTCACGTGCACCTAATGTGCTATTTTACGAAAAGAAAACAAACTTCAGGCGATGGCGGAATGTCATTTTCATGACACTACGGATGTTAGAACCACTATTTCCAAGCCCTCCAACATAGCTAAAAACAGCATTTTCAGACTACCGTATGTCAAAATGTGCTGACCTGATCGACGTGAAACTCAGATACAATTCTGCATTGAACTTTACAACAGGCTTTCCATCAGTATATTAATATGGTCACCGCTTAAAATCCCATAGAAGAAACGATTCGACGAAAAGCTTGCGCGCTAGTTAAGTGCTTCACGCATAGTGGCGATGCGGCACTTGATGTGCGTGCCAGTGTCGCCCTTAGCGTTCGCTCGCTCTTGTGCCATGTCGCATCAGGTAGACGCCCCCCTTAAGAGCCCACTTCACCCACCATATTGAATTTTTTATTTATTTATTTTTTATTCAAATTTAGGATGGTTTACTTTAAAATGTGACAATAGAAGCTTAGATAAATACCTTACCCATTATTACAGACATAATATTAATTAGTAATGCATATTTACGCAACTATTAACTTAATACAAAATTGCATATATTAATTCGTTCTAAACTTTTAATGACAACCAGATAACACCTATTAGCAATCAGATACAAAAATTTACACGGAACTATGAAATGTAATGCTTGTATAAAGAAACATTTTCAGTAATGGCTCTCACTCTTCTGTTATGACATTAAAACAAACAATTCCTGTATAAAAAGTGATCCAGCCTCTTAAATAGTCGCGCTAAGAGAGGCGAGTGCAACGAACCAGAACAGTCTTTCAGAAAGCCGCAGAAATTCGATCTTGTGAATGTCAGAAGCGCGGGAGTTTCGATAGGCTAATCGCGGCGGCCTGCGATGGATTGCTCTAGGAATCTCCGCGGACTTGTCACGTTACTGCTCTGTCCTTGTCGTTCGCGAGGGACGAAGTAGCGAGCACCTAACGCTACAGTTGTTCTATAGGCTATTTACGGTAAATCTACTTACATGTGCGTTGTCTATTCTTCCGCCTTATGTAAGATTAACATTGTCATGGGACTCATCACTTTATTCATGCGTCGGTCAAGTGAAACAGTTGAAATTATTAGAAAAGTTAATATTTTACAAATCTGCTCATTTCTACTCAGATCTATTTCAAAAAATTGAAAGAAATATTTTAAGTTATCATAAAGGATTACCTAACACTTTTTATTTGAAGTTACGATACGGAACTACTTCCCATCCATCGTTACCAACTTTACTAGGCGCATGTCTCTCAGTGCGCCAGTTAAAATATATGCAGGCAGGAGCAGTGATTTTTTCTAAGGTTGATTTCAAAAGTGCTCACTTTATCGTGAACAGCCTTTACATATGTGAAGATTTAGCCGCCCCTTAGTGGGATTGGGGGAGTGCTTGATGCCGCCCTTGCCTCGCTTATCTTTCGGACACCAGAACAAATGCGGAAGAATACAAACGTACGGCAGTTTGAAATCTAGCATCTTCCAAAACGAATTTGCGAATTTTTAGGCCTTAATATTTCCCCTACACAGATTCGTCCATGGCGTACAGTCAAAACAACCGAGGCCTGATCGTGAAATAAACACTGAAGTGTGTGTGCTCGGCGTCTAACCTACCTTGCGAAGAAACTTCGCCAAATTTACGAACCGCTATTCCGCAGCGGTGAGGGGATCATAATGGCGTCCCACTGTATATGTATCTCTGAAGTCACGTTGAAAACTACGTACGCAGTCAACACAACTTCTTCAGAAAACAGATGACTGCTTCGACAATATGACCAAATGCAAATGATGTGACGTAGCGACCAAGCTCAGAAAGTCACCCATCCGAATCGTTTATCTCACAAGCCTTGCCCTTTTTCTCAGCCCAACTATAGAACAAAAAACAGCGAAGAAAGTGCAGGTGTGCAATGCACGATGTTTGACACTGCTTCAAAATACATCTTTGTGTTTAAGCAACACGCTTAATATATTGCGATCTGGCAATTCGGTAGCCCCGAGGTCAAACGAAAACAATAGAAAAAAAACATTTTAATGTCCGGAACTAATGAACCACTTTCCGTAATTCACTTGTCATGACGTCACCTGTATTCACGTCTGAAGAAATTCAATCTAAAAAAAAACGTGTGCTTGAGTTGCCCAATCCTCTCTGCATACAAGGCAATGCACTGGAGCGGAGCATGGTCGTTTGGTCGCGCAGCGAGCAACTGTCATCTAATAATTTTATAAATATAAAAGTATTTAGTATAGTTCAGTGCAGGCTTATTATTTAAGTGAATTAGTTGGAAATAAAACTAAACCAACAAATAAAAGATTTGGATTATGCCCACTGGCTGAAATTTTAAATAATAACAATCCCATAGTAAATATTGGATATATAGTTTATAGAAACAAAAATTAAAAACTAACAGAATCTAAACAAATTGCGGTTTCATTTTGCAATAACATTATGATTTTTATATTACATATTTTACAAATTGTGAAGAATAATTAAAAATTGGGAAAATTAGCTTTCCCAGGAAAAGTATTCCTGCACGTAAATGCATGAAGCATTCACTCGCGAGCATATCTACAGTCGTGTTTGGCAGCGGTTTCAATTAACAAAAAATATTAGGTGTTTGCCAGACTTTGTGCTACATGTATACATATACAGAGACCCGGAAATTTCGCTAGTTCATTTGAGGAGAAGCTAGACTTCAAACAAATCTACATATGAATTTGGATCGTAGTTTGTAAGACACGCCCTGGACGAATCAGAGCCAACAACTAAACTGCTATAAAACAAGTACGGAATCCCGTGTTACCTGGTCTGGGTTAGAACTGGAGCATCAGCCAATGAACAACTAACTAAGACTCGAGTGCCCAAAGGATCGTGGAATCTAGCTTGTTGTCAGATGTAGCCGCTAATTTTCTGGGTCTCATATATGTATAAAGTTATGGCAGGCGACCTAATTAGTAACGTTCATAAGAATAACAGTGTGTGTTTCATATGCTGTAATCTCGTTAGCTATCAGGATATTACATTATTTTCAATATTGCATCAAGGGTTTGTAAGAAATCGAGCAGTGAGATATATGAAGGTAGCGCCAGCTACTTCCGGCACACATGGTCCAGACGCAAGGAAAGCTTCAACCCTTCGCCCCTCCTCTCTTTTTGCTTTCCGCGATCTTCCGCACCAGGAGGAAGTTTTGGAAAAAATTACAGACATGTAACAATAATAATTAATTAATTATGTGAAGGTATATAACCAGTATAGCGTAATGAGTGTAAAACAAGGGCAAATATAAAAATACTTGATTGCGATCCGACGAACAGGCACACACGATCACGTTGCGTGGCTTCGCAAGTTGGTGCGGAACCAATAAATGCTGTTACGTCTTTATCAACTTTTCAACACACCAAGTTAATAACAAGCTGACCAGGACATAATCAGTCAACAACATAGATACTGTGAGCGTTAAGGTATAATATCACAGTTTCCGGCGAGGGGGGGGGGGGGGGAGAAGACGACCAGAGACTGCGCACGGCGAATCTCCATGTCCCAACATGGAACTGCTTTTCTGCCAATACGGCTACCAGAAACGGCATGGATTGGATTAGAGGTTAGAGCACAGTTTAGTAAGCCAGTGCTTTGAGATTCATATAAAAGTGCTTGTCTTTTGAAAATTAAGAAACAATCAAAAGCGTTCATCACTGTTGAACATGTGACTTTGACAGTCGTGTTCCTTCGGATTAGGTCAATGTTCGGTACACGAGCAGAAGTCGGATAAGGCGTGTTCTACAGTGACACGCATGTGGACGGGGATAACGTACGGATACACGTAAGAAAGTTCGGCAACACCCAACTCTTCCGTTTCCGTGAATCCTTGTAGCCAATAGGAATTGAGTATTTGGTTTGTTGATACTCGTTTTCGTGGTCATTGTGGTATACACGGCAACAAGTGCTTCTATTTAGCTTGGTGATTATCATTTTTGTTTTAATAAATGTGCACATGGTTCGGCAATTGTATGTACGTATTTTTAAACACTGTAAAAATATACAAAATGAGATGTGTATATTATAAATCTATATCAGTAATTTGCATCAGCTGAGTATTTCTGATTTCATAAGTTAGACCGTACGTGTATTCATATTGTATAACGGTTAAAATTCATCCCGAGTTGTCGGCTTGTTCCACTTGCGTTTCGAATCTGTTCTCTTACGTATCCGTGCATTGTAGAACGGACCTACGCAGTTTAACCTCATATTTAAGTCTATGGAGATGACAGAGTACCATCACCGAAAGTAACATTGCAAGTAGTTCCGTGTATTAATGCCTTAAGCTGAATTCACAACCATCCGTTTCATCCGTCAGTCGCCCTTCCGTTTGTCGGTCACGTGACCTTCAACCAATCGCAAGGCAACTTATTTTATCCCTCCGTCCTTCAGTCAAGTATATCTCAAACTTTAACTTTCGACGGGCCGAAGGATGGGCCACCGCCTTGCAATATCGTTCCTTGAACGTGGCTGTCGGAAAACAGTCATTTGTTTATTTGTCTGGACATATTTCTTTTTAAATACACAAGGCAGTGAAGTTGTTTACTTTTTTACGTTTTAACTTTGAATTGAACTGAAGATGAATTGTAGATTTTCGGAGGAAATGCTGATAAATTACGTTAGCGAAGCGAATATATTTATTACATTCATTAAAAATATTTGTCTGTACGCGAGAAAGTTAGTGTTGTTGGGTTGTAACATTTAAAATTTTCTGGCCCGACGGATCGAAGGACGACGGACTGTTGTGAGTAGCTTTTAATTGACGGACGAAAAAATCGACGGACGGGCGACTGACGGAAGGGACGGGTGGTCGTGAACCAAGATTTATTTATTTAAAAAGCATCGTAGAAAATTAGTTGTGGCTGCGCATGCACACAAGTGGGCGAGTAGGCCCATCCCGTGGCGGAGTGATATATACGGTCGGCTGTGAAGAGAGGTCGCGCGGAGAGGTAGTACAACGCGCTGGAGTGGCGAGTGGCACTGCAGGCGGGGGCAGGCCGGCCCGGCCTCCAGCAGGCTGGACAGAGGAGCAGTGCACCTGGTGGCGCGCGCCCGCATGACGTCACCGCAGCGCCGCGCCGGGTCGACGACCCTCCCGCCACGGTCCTGCCGCGCCACGCCGCGCCGCTCCGGCAGGAAGGCGGGGGGCCCCGCGCAGGGGCCCGGCGCCCAGCCTCCTGTCCGCGCCCGCCGTGTATCCTTCCGCCACACGTGCACTTAGGCCGTGTCTACATACGACCGTTCCTGTGGACGTGGACACGTCCGAAATTCGGCGTCAAGTGACGTCACATTCACGCGGTCCGAATATGGTCTACAAATGCCTTGTCCGAAGTGAGCTTTCACAATCTGACCCTAGATCGCACTAAATTCGGCATATTATTTGCTGTTGCGTAGTGATGTTTAAATTTGCAGTATTATTGTTTATTAAAGTTTACAAAATGGTTGATTTGAATATTTATTTATAATAAACGCCTTAACGGTTTTATTTTTAATAAGTTCACCAACTGACATCCAAGTTTAGTTTTTAAACTAACATTTTAAAAGTTTTAATATTCAATTAAAATTGTTCACACCGTTGCACATCCATTGTTTACATTTATAACGTAAACATTTCACGAATGCGCGCGAAAGTAATGGAAGTCTACTTTTTTTTCTGTCAACTTTGGACAAAAGTTCAGTTTTCCGAATGCTTCAACTTGGGACACAGGTTGACTTGGGACACGGCAGCTTGGGACAGCGCCATGACGTCAGAGGGTCACGTGCACCAATCAGCGCGTCCTTGTCCTAAAACACAGGTTGAGATAGCCCAATTGTAGACAGGCTCTTAGCATCATGCATTGAGGATGACAGTTTGTTCACGATACAGTGAGCACTTTTGAAATCAACCTTAGAAAATAGTCACTGCTCCTACCTGCATTTCTTTTAATGGGCGCACTGAGTGACATGCGCCCAGTAAAGTTGGTGACGATGGAGGGAAAGTAGTTCCATATCTTAACGTCGAATAAAAAGTGTAAGGTAGCCATTTGTGACGACTTAATATTATTTATTGCTCTTTCTTTTTTTTAATACATCATAATTTAAAAATGAGCAGATTTGTAAAGTATTTTCTTTTATAATAATTTTAAAGTCTCACATGATCAACGCATGAATAAAATGATGAGGGCCATGACAATGTTAATTTTACATAAGGCGAAAGACTACACAAAGTACATATAAGTAGATCTTAATCAGGGCTTTCGAAAGTGTTCATTTTACCGTGAACAACCTATAATAATTCTCGTCTCCTACGCATGTTACCAACACTGACTCGCCTGTAGAGGGAAAAGCATTTTATTCATATAACAGGGCTTGTCTTTTGAAATATACCCTATTGGCCATGTGACTTTGATAGTTGCATTTTGTGAAGTAGGTCAGCGTTGGCTTGATTTTCTGCTCAACATTAACAGATTCATAAGTTGCATACTATTTTCACACCCTTTCATTTGTCTATTTTGACTGTGTTTAGAAGGGGCAGCGGTGGCGCAAGTGGCTAGCGCACTCGCCTCCCACCAAGGGGATCCTAGGCGGGTTCGTTCCCGGATTTTCGCATGTGGGAGTCGTGCTGAACGATGCCGCCTGCCGGCGGGTTTTATCTGGGTACTCCCGTTCCCCCGCCCTTGCATTCCAGCGCCGCTCCATTCTAGGGTATCATTTCATGTCATATTCAGGGATGACGGGTACCCACGAGTCGCAGCTGGAAAGCCCGTCACTCGGAGGGTGTTGCCTCACCCAGGATTCACCCCCCATACGCAATTATTTATAATGCTGTGTTTAGAGTTACACGTTACTTTAAGTTACGTATTATTTTCATTGCTTGTTTTTTGTCCTTTTTTGGGGTTTCGGTTACTTTCCCCAAGTTTCGTAACTAAGGTGGCCGCTTGGTTGAAGGGAATCTGCGCGTCTGAGGCCTAGTAGCGTGGGAGCGCTAGGGGCGAGAGAGACATGCGCATCAACTCTCTCATCGCCTCTAAGCGCAAAGCACAGAACTGGCGTACAGTCTTGACGTTGATAACGAGCCTGTATGAGACTTTCAGCGGATGCCCTGCTGTTTTATGAAGCAATAATAAAAACAAAGGTTTAATGCACGTCCTTACATCTTTTTTCATGTTTTGTACCGGAATGTTCATACCTATAAATGACCGTGGAAACACCCGTTTGAGCCATGTTCACTATCACAGAAACATGCTTTAGAGAGACATGGAGGAACTGAGAAACATATACAGACGTGTAACGATTCTTAAATGCAATTAGTAAACACATTTCACACAAAAACGTTGGACGGTTTTTTAATAAAACGTTTCCTGCTGGAGCACTGCACACCATTCGGCGGCTTACCTAGGTGGTCACCTTAATGGTGGCATGTTGTTTATGTTATGTTATTTTTTTGTACTTGTATTCGTTTCATTCTGCACTCTAACTGTTAATAAACACACATTATAAATAGATTCAATAAATTAATATCGGGTATATGTGTGTGACGTATCACAAATAATTGGCATGAAACAAGTTAGAATTCAACCCCCTTTTATGTCATTTGTGTACAATATTACTGAAAAAAAGCATCAGCAAAAGGCATATATAAAGCAGAATAAAAATGTGTACAAAAGATTGTAAATTATTAAAAATATCAGACTTTCAATCACGTAACGACCAATACAAAACGTTACCATTGGAGCACCAACACAACATTAATTTAATACTGTCTCCGATACATACCAATACACAATGATTCAAATAACGATTATTTATACTTGTTTAAAATAAATTAATTTAGTGCTCCAATAAATCAGTTAAATAATTAAGGAAGGAGGGGAGCCACTCATGGCCCAATAAAGCCTCCAATCCTATAAAAATTATTGAAAGTTTATGTAAAAATTTTATGGTAGGAGGCAGTCGAATGTGACTCATTAAAGCTCCTACCGTTAAAAATACAGCACCTAATTATCTTAAAAACGAAGCCCTAACGAATGAGTCGTGGAAACTAAAATCACCAGAAAGTTCAATTACACTTGGGCGGCACACAAAGTCAATCACGGCATGTTAAAAACAAGAGGGACAGCAGACGCAACACTATAGTTACAGCCAAACATAAATTTAGAATGGCAACCGTAACCAACCCAAAACATGTGCCCTGGCGACTAGTATCTCATGATCCAAGTGCAATTCGATACATTTACAATCAGTTCACAGAAGAAACAAAGTTTTAGATACCCAAATAAAAAAAAAATGCTGGAAACAGTAGTGCAGAACGTTGATAGAGAGTCCATTGATTCGAAGAAATACACAACGACGTATAGGTCAATGTCCAGTTGCAAATCGTCAAGTGAAGCCGCGTTTTCGAAAATTCATCGATGGATCTCAGCAGTGGTTGATACACCGCGGTGTACGCCGATTAAGGCATTTTACGAATATCAGGTTGATTTTTAGCGGTGCTTTCATCTGCTTTCATACACATATTTATACCATTTCACTCATATTTGAATGTTTCCATCTCCCATTTGTAGAACTCGATGTCTGAATATTTTGGTATACTTTGGAATACTTTAAAATTACGATTTGTGGGTGTTTTTAAATTTTATTTTTCAGAGAAAGCGTTCAAAATTCATCGTTTGATGTTTTGGTGCATATCCACCAGATCCACCAGATTTTCAGGCCGGCGGAACCGATGGATAAACCGGTTCAACCGAAATCAACCAAACGATTAATATTCGAACGTCCGGTGTACATCGGTTGGTGGATGCACCAGCTAGCATTTTCAAGACGGTCTCTGGAGAGCGTGGGCCAACCAGGCATCTCAGCGCCTTGAGAGCTAGTCTCTTCTCGGGCACCACAGGCTGCAATACACAGATGTTGGAGGGGTTGCGGCCAACGGGACGAACAGGGGCACACACTCCTTAAGGCTCTTACACAATTGAAAACTTTAACATTTGAATTTACGTTTGCTTTCCGACATGTTGTTTCTTATGGAGCTTGACACAATGGAACTTTCAAAGGTAAAGTCAAGCACTCTTGACTTAATGATTTCGAAAAGTTGAAATTTAAAATCAAAATCAAGCAACAATTTTGCCGAGAATCTAAGAGAGGTTATATGGAAAGTGCGTTATTTCATTGTAGGGTGATTTTAATATCGGTATATTAAACAAAGCTCGTCTTAAATTAAATAAATAGTAAACAAATACAATGTGAAGAGGAAATATATGAATTGACATATTTTAATAAAGTAAGCAAATGAGTTTTTGTTTTGAAATAAACTTTTAATGTTAATTTTAAGCCTACTTTAAAAAAGGGTGCGTATAATGCATTTCTCGATAATATAATTATTTACATAACTAGATACACAATTTTACGAAACTCGCAGAACCGATGTTCAATTGTCTGAACGTTGACTTTACAATATTGTATTGTGTATTGGCTGTTTCGTCAGAGGAAATGAAACGTAAAGTCAAATGCTAAAGTTTTTATTATGTAAGAAGCTTTAACTAGCAGTATCGCCGGGGGCCCAGGCATAAGACGTCAGTGAAACGGGACAAACTCCGCACAGCTCGGTCGGAAGGCGGGGACAAAACACTAAAGGGAAATTGATAAAACACAAACAATAAAACCAAAGGAACAAAGGTATGTATACACACGCGCGTTAACAGAGGTCACAGAATCAGCACAGCTGAGCAAAAGGAAAAAAATACAAACCGTGAATAATTAATTTCGTGGCACAAAGGCTTGTAACTGTGATACATGTGCTTTCCGAAACGAGCGAATGGAGCTGGGCGAAACAACACTTACAGTATTTGGACCAAGAAACTTGCGTATTTTGAAAGCGCCATAAAACTTCGGAGTTAATTTGCCTGTCAGATCTTTCCCCAAGTCCGCCAAAATGTGATTCTTGCATAAGATCAGGTCCTTTACATTGTATGTTACAAGCAATCCACTCTCTTCCATTTGAGCAATAACCTACTGCTTCGCAGCTTCGAGACTACGGTGGACGTCTCCAAGCAGGCAGTCACGCTCAGCATCACCAAAGGGGAAGGGAGGGATATTCCATATATTTAACAGGGGATTACCAATGTGACGGCCAAGAAAAGGAATAGAAGAAGGAACGCCGGTTGAATCATGGAGGGCACTATTAAAGCCTTTGTTGATGAAATCAAGGTCGTGACCCCACTTGATATAGTTCTTATTATCAAACAGACCTTTAAATTTTTATTGGACAGTTTTACCTGATTTAATTTAGGATGATAAGGACTGGAGATAAAATGTTTAACTGCCCAGCGAAAACACACATTTTTAAAGGCAATGGAGGTAATATTTTGCTTTATCGCTACCAATTTCCACAGGTGCAATAAAATCATTCCAAACCTGTTCCATGAGAGCCCTAACTATGGAAGAAGCCTTCATATTTCGAAGTGGCAACAAAATTATGAGTATGGTAAAAGTATTCAGCAAAATCAAATTGCAAACATTGCCCTTTTTGGATCGGATCAAGGGTCCAAAAATGTCCAAGTGAACTACACTCCATGGACCCTGTGGCACCTTGTTCGCCGCCTGGCTCACGTTGATATGCTGTTCCTGTTCACACTTTTGACACAGCTCACATTATCTTACGATTTTAGATACATCACTCTTTAAGGTAGGCCAAGCAAATTGGAAGCCTATCTTACTAAAGGTTTTACTGACCCCTAAAATGCCCGCCAAAAGTCGAATCGTGAAAATACAATAGCATCATTGGCCTTAAAGTCTACGGCACCACGATCTTATGTGCACGCCCATTTGTTCCGGTAAAATACAAAACACCATTTATATCCATATAAGGAAGCACAGCTCCAGCGCTAAGATCCGCTCTCACCTGAGTACATTGAGCATCGCTCGCCAGGGCCTGATGGAGCTTAGCAAATAGTTCGGGAAAATTCTGTATAAGGTTCATCGACGCCCCAGAATCACGATAATTTACCTTCTCAAAGTCCACGGTATCATACATCCTCGAAAGTGCATCAGATACCTCGTTGCCAGAGCCACGAACGTGAAATACTTTTGAAACGAAAACATGATAAGTGCAAAACCCATCGACCTAATTTCCGAAACTGCTACAGGTGGTTCAGAACCCAGCTAAAAACCTGATTGTACAAAGATCACACTCATCGTGATCAATGTACGATGCGAAATTTTCTGAACCATAAATATAGGCCTATGTCTCGTTTTGGTAAATTCCAAGTTTACGTTCCGGTTCGGTAAGACTGCAGCTGGCAACAGCAATAGGAGCCAAACCGAAAACCGTCTTTTGACTCAGTACAGCGCCTAAAACCAAGGTGAATATAGCTTCAGCTTTAAAACAGAGAACGCCGACTCTTGCTACTGACCCCAAACAAAATATACTCCCTTCTTCTTTAATGAATTTAAGGGTGCTGCATATTCTGAAAATGCTCAATGAACCTGGAATAGTAACCTAAAAGCCCTAAAAATTTCTGAACTCTCTTCAAAGATCTTGAGCGAGGAAAATTCAAGATAGGTGTGGCATGTTCCGGATAAATCATTAGTTGGCCTTCACAGAGCAAATAACTTAAAAACCTGACCATACTAGAACCAAAGGTAACCTTAACAGGATTGGTCATCAATCCTACCTCGTGCATTTTCAAAAAAAAAAAAAAATTGAGCAAATGTGAAAGGTGGGCCTCTAAATCATCTCTGTACACAATCATATCGTCTACATAATCAAAGGCAGCTTGTATTTAAATTAAAACAATACAAAATCTAAGACTATGCACAAGGCTTGACTGTCATAGTTGGAGCTCATCGGAATGTGCGTAACTCAAACTAACTCCAAGGTGTGCTAAAGGCTATGTATCTTCTGCAAAAAGGGTTTAACAAACTTTGACGAATACTATTATTTAAAGCCAAAACGGAAAGCATACAGGCTTCGCCTAGATGCTGAAGAGCACAATAAATGGTAGGCAATAAAAATGTATCCTTACTAATTTTTTATTTAATAAAGAGTGAGTGACAACCAAGCGATATTTGTCGCTATCCTTCGTACGCACTAGAAAGCCTGTAGAATAATAGTCTGAAGTTGAACGAACTATATATGCTTCTAACAATTTATAAGTTATTTTTCTAAACGCCAGCAACTTAGGTGGAGGACATTTAAAGTGGTGATTACGTACTGGAACATCATATGTAAGGGAGAATTTGTATTGATAAACATCGCATTTCCCTATTTTTGGACTGATGACGTCACTAAAATCCTTACGCAACTGATACAACCGAATATTAAAGTCCAGGTGAAAATAGTTTTTTGTGTCATGAGTAGTACAGAGATGCCGGTTCGAGCACAGCCCCAGTTATCAGAAAACCAACGGCAAATTGAATGCCCAAACCATCAGGAAACCATCAGAAAAAATTTCCTTTATTTTCCTGATCCAAAACATTAACTGCCCGTTCGAGCACAGTCCCCAGTTATCAGAAAACCAACGACAAATTAAATGCACGAGCCATCAGAAAACCATCAGAAAAAAATTACTGTTGTTTTCCTGATCCAAAACATCAACTACCGATTCGAGCGCAACTGCGAAAAAGTGTCTACAAAAGTTGCGTTAGAGTGCAACCGCAAAAAGTGACTGCACAAAGTTGCATTAGAGTGCAGTTGCAAAAAGTGGCTGCAGAAAGTTGCGTTTGGGTGCAACCGCAAAAAGTGACTACAAAAAGTAGCGTTAGAGTGCAGTTGGAAAAAGTTACAGCAAAAGTTGCGTTTGGGTACATCCTCAAAGAGCGACTACAAAAATTTGCGCTTGGAAGCAGTTGCAAAAAAAGAGTGGCTCAAGAAATTTGATTACGTAAAAAATAAAATATTGTATATAATAAAGATGGACCAGTTGCTAAATGTATTAAGTGGAACCCAGCAATTTAAGAAACTTTCCGAACTTACAATGGGACAGACCTATCCCATAGACCATACTGAAATAAATGATTCACGGTACGGATATAAGGTGGTAATTACTTCTGAAACTTTTAAAGTAACCTTACCAAACAGACATCTTCAGATTTTCAGCGAAAAAGTTTTAGATGATGTTAATCGTGGTGGTATAAATTTTGCATATGATGGAATGGTGGATTGTGGTGTTAAACAAAGGCATTCTATTCGGTTTTTTAAAGAGTAAATAATCGTCGTATTAGACATCAGTTGATTTTTATTTGTGCTCATATCTCTATAAAGTTTTAATGGTTATCCAATCATTAAAACACAATTATCGCTCTGACTTCGGCAAAGTGCTACAACATAGTCTAATTAAAAATTTAGATACACATCTCCAAATTCACCGCATTAAAGTAGCCGAAACATTGAGTTCTTTCATTGCACTTTCTATAGAAATATTATTCATATTTATCACACGAAACTTTAATATATAGAATATGACTACTTCCAACCCAAAAATATCTATGGCTTCATCTATAATACCACTGTTCTTTCAGACAAATCAAAGTTAATTAACTTACCTTTTTCATCCCTAATTTCAACTATTATTTCATTAACTTGATTTGTTGAATTGCTGATTCCATATCATTCTGACCCACAAAATATAGCTTATTTCTTCCAGAGATAATGTTATGCATTAGATAAGTAGCATAGAACTGAACTAAATCCAATGAGTGTCCCTCTATCTCTAAAGGGCAGTGTAGTCTCTTCCTCAACACTGATTTGTTATTTGTTAGTTGGAATACTTTACTCATTTATTACATTTTAAAAAAAATCTATTAAAAAATGAGCAAGAAACATGTAGACTGGATATTAAAATAAGAATACCAGACAAGACTGTATCGACAAAATGTCATGGATAATTATTACCTAATTATATTCTGTGTTTGATTGTGGGTCCTAGTAACTGTGGAAAAACTACACTTATGATAGATAATTTTTTATATGCTCAGGGATGGTTGTACTTTAGTACTCTCTATGTATGTTCAAAAAGTCTGGACCAACCGAAATATGTCAATTTAAAGAAAGATATAGATGTAGCATCAAAATTATTTAATGAACCAATAGCATACTTCTTTCCATAAAATGAAGAAATGGTTGAGTAAATGAATGTTATAAAGAGTCTGTAGTTGTTTTCGATGATATCATACTTGAAAATAAAAATATGGTAATGGATTACTTTACTCACGGTAGACATAAAGATATTGATTGTTTCTATTTATCTCAGACATACTCAAAAGTACCTAAGCAGCTTATAAGAGACAATGCTAATTCTCTTTGCATATTCAGTCAAAAGATACAAATCTTAAACATATTCATAGTGATTTAGTTGGTGGTGATATGTAATTTGAGAAATTTAGGGAGACGTGTCAAAATGTTGGAATAAAGAATATTGTTTTGTTACAATAGATATGCTCGTAAGTTAAATAATGGCAAGTACTGCAATAAAATTAAAGACTTTTTTAATTCTTAGATTGAAAGTTTTGTTTTTAATGGAAACACTTCCATTAAAAACTAACATAATCTGATCTTTTTTAACGTATTCATATACACTAACTATTTCAATGAACACAATTGTACCTTCGGGTACATTGTGGGATTTTGGTATTTTAAAATATATCATATCATCAGGGTATACTTCAAAAGTTTTATGCATGTCAGTTTTTTTTCTGTTCATGATAACAGTTGATAACACTTTTATATTTTTCTGGTTTTATTATTATTTCAACTATAGTTCCATCTCTCATAAAAAAATATTCTATTCGGTTATCAAAGTAAAATGCTTTTTCTTTTGAATTGTATTCCCCAACTAAACGAATAATGTTAATTCGGTTTTTCTGATAGTACTCTAAATTGATTGTGTCCATCGGTGCAATGGGATTTCCCACATGTCTTAGTCATTTTTGTTCCAAATCTATATTATTATCTACTTCCAAGTAAGTAAGATAGGCTTTATCCAATGATCTTTTATTTCTTGTCAGTGTGGCTATAAAGTCGTTGAACTGTGTGTTGGAAACAAAATCATTAGGACTGATCTTCTCATCATTGTTCGTGCGTTCTTTAATTTGATCTTCAATCCAAGAGCTCATTAATGCATTTCCGCATATATCCATTGTTTATTAATAGTGAAATAATTTTTGGAAATTTAAAATTATGTGAAAAGAGATTTAGCACAATTACGCACAAATGACCACAAATTGCTTAATTGAAATTTTGAATTCTATCATCGTTATAAAAAATATTACTTCCGAAATATTCTATTAATTCTCGCGATGGATTTCCACCAAATGAATCAAAATAATATTTGTTTGCTTTTTTCCAATAGCATACTACCCAGTGTGTACCAGAGTTTGTCGAAACATTTAGATTAACAATCCCACATTCATTATCGAGTGGCATGTTAAGTAGCTCAACGATCATAACTACACCCCGAAAAATTTTAACGTTTAATTTTTTAACCATTTGATCAATATCAAAGTTACTGAGTGGAGTTTTTTTTTTAACATTCTTACCGTACTTAACTTTCTTCAATCCCTTGCTGTATTCCTCCATAGCTAAATTATGTCTGTGTTGTTCTTCCAATTCTTGGTTTTTCTTCTTGGCATTAATTACTGATGTAGCAATAGAAGCTGCACCACCAGCTAACGCTCCTAGAGATCCCAATGCTGCAAAAATTAAGGGTTAAAATCCACCCTTGTGAACTGTCAAACCATTTCCAGTTTTCATTTATTTGGACATTTTCTTAAGCTGTGGAACTGAAATTGTGATAGCCATCCCTTTATCCTCCTTTAGTTTCTTGTTTTTACGATCCAGTTGGTCTTTCGTTAGGAAAGAATCAATATTCAAGCCCTTCAACTCCTCGTTAGGAACTTGAAATACAATGTTTTTTACTTTCATTTATTATAACAAATATTTTATCATTTCATTTTAATTCCCCAGCCAAGCTTACGTTTAATATGCATCGCAGATCCAGTAACACCAGCCCACAATCTCTCATTGAGATCAGCATCTGAACTTAACAATCTTTTGAAAGCTTTCTTTTCTAGTTCTTTATCAGTTACATGTCTTTCAGCTAGATCTTTATTGTGATGATAAGCTATATCATGTTCCATTGCAGCCGCATCTAGTGGATTAATGGGTTTATCACCACACTCAATTCTCTCTTTTAGTCTGGTACCCGGACCTAAGTACTGATAACCGGGCGCATGCAACTCGAAAGGTAGAGAATTTATTATGTCATTGAGGAATACTTTCCTGATGCTCCGACTCCCAAAAAGTATGTGGTATTGTGTTTAACATTCGTATCAGATATGGTATACCGTTTGGATTATTCACAACAAAGTCACTAAACTTGCTGTTGAGCATATTCATTATTCCAACTTTTTCATTGTAATAGTTATCATTTCCAGCATTCTCTTCGCCATAAATAACAAGAAGTCGATCAATAAGCATCCTAACATCATCCATCCATATGTAGTCTTTGGTGTAGTCTGTATACATTTCCCCTTTTTAGGTGAGGGACATTTCTTTTTAATCGAACCATAAATAGGTTTAACAATAATTTTCCATTTATTCCCTTTACTCGATTTTGGTGTTCCCAAGTTTGGATCATTGTTTTGAAAAACTGTGTTCATATCTGCTAGGATACGACTATAGTGTTCATAGTCGATTGCAGTGTAGTAACTTTCTGTTACTTTCTTACTAGTTAGTAATTTCATCAAACCATCGGTTGCAGTATATGTTCGGCCTTTTACAGTAAATTTGTCATTGATGAATGTTACTTCACTATCGCCAATATACAATCTGCCTTTATCAGCCTTTTGACCAAAAACATCATATTTGCAGTCAAATAAGAAATCTGCCACTTTCTTATCAATAAATGTAGTTTTGTAGTTAGTTAATTGTCGGATATCAGTTTTCAAATGCCCCAATGCTTCGTCATAGCGTTCATCGTCATTGTCAATGTGTTTAATGCAATCGTTATAGCATTCATCATCATAGCGTTCATCGCCATGGCATTCATCGGTAATGCATTTAACGCCATCGTTATAGCATTCATCATCATCGTCAATGCGTTTAATGCCATCGTTATAGCGTTCATCGTGCCTGTTTTACCAAACAGTTTTCTTTCAAAAGATGTTTCTGTTGATGTCTGTGGGTAGTCTAAATTCTTAACAGCAAATGGAACAAGTTCTTTTATTAAGTTCTTATTCTCATTTGTTACATGTCCAATTTTTTGCCCCATCTCTTCTATCGCATCTATCAATGGTTGATAGTGTTTTTTATTTTTATCATATTCATCTTGGTGAAATTTTCTAAAAGTTTTAAACTTGTCAATTAACTGTCTTCTTCTCTCTATATTCTTCTCTATATTGTTTACAATTTTTTGTTGCCTCATTTATTATATAAAATGAACGATGATAACTTAAATGTATACTGTCTCAAATGTATGAAAAATACACTAAGTTCATATAAACTTACCAATAATATCAAAGTAAGAATTAAATGTGTTTGTAGATGTCGTGTAACCAATAACTCGTTATTCACTGGTGGTAGTATAAAAAACAACATTGTAAATGAAATTCATAAGCCAATGCAAAAAAACTTCCCAAGAAGAACTGTTCTATCTTTTGGTAACGATGATCTTTGACAAGCCGATTTAGTCGAAATGAATTCTGGATCTTTAAAAGGTATACATGGAATTAACCAAGGGTTTAAATATATGTTAACTGTGAAAGATTTTTTTACCAAATATGCATGGGCAATACCAATCAAAAATAAAACTAGTGAAAATAATACATTAGCATTTAAAACTATTTTGTATGATCGCAAACCCATGCATTTACAAACAGATGAAGGTAAAGAATTTTACAATAAATCATTTAAGACATTAATGTCCAACAACAACATATCACACTATTCAACATACAGTGGAAAGAAAGCTAGTGTTGTAGAAAGATTTAATAGAACATTGAAGGAGAAAATGTGGAAGATATTTACTATGCAGGGAAACTATACATGGGTGGCTACATTAACTAAATTAATAAGTGAATACAATAACACTGTTCACAGTACAATAAGAATGAAACCCGGAAATGTAAATGCAAACAATGAAGGTTCTATTCTAATCAACATATATGGAGGAGAAAGAAAAATGGTTAAACCAAAGTTTGCAATAAAAGATCAAGTTCGTATAAGTAAAAGTAAGAATTTGTTTGAAAGAGGATATATACCAAATTGGTCCACTGAAGTATTTGAGGTGTGTGAAGTATTGTGCACAAAACCCACGACATACAGAATAAAAGATTTAAAAAATGAACTTATTAGGGGAATTTTTTATGAGCCAGAGCTGCTTAAGACCTACTATGATAAAGACTACTTAGTGGGAAAAGTTTTACAAAGAAAAGGAAATAAGCTGCTAATTAAATGGCTAAGTTTTGATAGTAGTCATAATTCTTGGTTTGATAAAAAAAAGTGTAGTTGTTTTTTTTTCGATATAATAAATGGATCAACAAAAAATTTAAAGTCACCCAAACGTAACTTTCTGCAGCCACTTTTTGCAACTGCACTCTAATGCAACTTTTTGCAGTCACTTTTTGCGGTTGCACTCTAATGCAACTTTTGTAGACACTTTTTTGCAGTTTCGCTCGAATCGGTAGTTGATGTTTTGGATCAGGAAAACCACGGTAATTTTTTCTGATGGTATTCTGATGGCTCGAGCATTTCATTTGCCGTTGTTTTCCTGATGGTTTGAGCATTTAATTTACTGTTGGTTTTCTGATGGTTTGAGCATTACATTTACCATTGGTTTTCTGATGGTTTGAGCATTTCATTTACTGTTGGTTTTCTGATGGCTTGAGCATTTAATTTGCCGTTGTTTTTCTGATAACTGGGGACTGTGCTCGAACCGGCAGTTGATGTTTTGGATCAGGAAAATAACGGAAATTTTTTCTGGTGGTTTCCTGATGGTTTGGGCATTCAATTTGCCGTTGGTTTTCTGATAACTGGGGGCTGTGCTCGAACCGGCATTTCTACACTACTGTCATGCATAAATGAAAAAATCTCAGGAATGACTTCAACCTGAAGAGCGATTAGGATATTCGGAGCAAAGCCTAAAGATAGATAATAACTGTCAAGATAAACTGATGTCCTAGCTTGTCCTAAAAACTCAAAGCCTAACACTATATCATGATTGAAGCTTGTAAACACTCAAAAGGGCAACGTCCACGAAAAACGACCAATTTCAAAGCGCAGAGGCATGACCAAGTTACTCTAAATAACATCCCCTTTTGCCACACTCAAACATTTTCCCGCCGAACACCTTACACTTCTATTGGAAACAATTTTCAATTTGCGCAGCCTTTAACAAATTTAAAAATTATATCACAGTGTGTAGCTTTGGTGTCAACTAAAGCAGAAAATGTATTTTCGCCACAAGAAATCGAAATTTAACACCTCCTTATCATGCATGGCAACTTCAATTTTACTCTACTGGAAAACTCCAGCCTAAATTCAGTCAAACTCCTTTTCCCGACTTGGGACAACCCTACGTAAATACCCAATTTCACAGCACCGAAAACAGTTTCTCTCAGAAACAGCAGACAACGCTGTTTACAATCTCTAGATAGATATCCCTGGATTGCGCAACTTACCACAGCACTGTCATACCGCGCTGCTCGACATCCTGTACAATGGAATCGCGCCCTACAGTCATCTCATTATTACGACGCCCTGCTTGAACCGTCGGTGGAAAAAACACGGTAATCTCTAGCTGCTACCAAACGACCCTGCACTTCAACTGCCAACTGGCGTAACTCACGCAAATTGTGTGTCCGGGTTGCCGCGAGGGGAGGGGGGTGCTAAAACCAATGTACAATGTGTGCAGACATCCGGAGCCAAATTGTCTAAAATCACATTAACAAATTCACGTTCACTGAGTTTCATGCACAGGGCATTATGAAACGTGCAAATAGAATCTACTGTGACGGTTTCTGCCGACACGTGCAAATAGGTGTCTGTCTCTGTTTCTTTAGGAAAATGTTCGTTTTTCAATGAATAGAGACCCCTTGTTAGTGTGTCATCAAAGGGTATCATAATGCCTTATTTTTGGTTTGGAGAGTAAAGGAAAACATAGGTACAAAAATATGTTTTCCCATTTTTCTGAAGAAAAATAAATAAATTCACAATGTGGGATTATAACATCTATTTAAAAGTGTTAAAAAAAATATGATTTTACTTCCCCACAAAAACATTTCAATTTATATATTTTTTATACAAAATAATTTAAAAACGACTATATACTTTAATAATTGTGGACAGCAAACCACCACTACCTTTTAAACCGAGGACCAGCAGTTCCTTCCCTAATAAAGTCTCTGGTTTGTCTCTCTGAGCAGGGGAAAACACATGCCTTTTATACAAATTTGTCGTAGTCTTCTGGAACATTTTCCCATGTTCTTGGAGCGGAAATGCCCTCTGGTGAAATGTTGGCTGGCCGGCATCACGTCATGCAGTTGCGCAGGAGTGGGAAGGGCAGCAGGCGAAGCTATGAAGCAGCAGACTAGCGAGCAATGCGCCATTTGCCATCCAACAGTCATGCAGGCAACAACAGCGAAACAGTCAGTATAGAAGGTCCCATCGCACCAAACTTAAGCCATTGTCCACGACCCTCAAGTAAAAACAGTTATGCAAGGCGAGGCGAACTTAGATGAAAATTGTAATTTGCATAGGCCATCACACTACAAATTCAAACTTTGGTTCACCGGGTCTTTGGTATTGTAAACAAAATTGCGTTCACAATATATTACACTTTATGCGAGGGGGGAACAGAGCCTTCAATGCCCTGTATTCAAAACCTTCAAAATTACCTCCATCTAAAGGTGTGATTTATTCACTCTGTATCTGTGATATAAAACCTCCATATTTAATTGCAATACCTTTCAAAAGTGCTTCTTCCAGAAAAAAGGCATAAAATTACGATTTTACTGACTGCTATAAAGAAGTGCAGAATACCGGCGGGATCTACGGATATTGAGGGAGCAATACTTAAGATAGGGAATCATTGAGAGTTATTCGTCATTAAGTGGGTGATTGATGACTTTCAACAGAACCACAAGCTGGGAAGGCTGAGCCATTGAACACCGCTGATGCCAGGAATCCACCGGAGCAGATGTAAAGAAAGTCGTGAAGCAGAGTTGCGCAGATTTTATTTGTGACGTGTCACAAATAATTGGCATGAGACAAGTCAGAACTTATCGCCCTTTAATGACAGTTGTGTACAATAATAATGAAGAAAAAATTTATTTGCAAAAGGCAAATATATAGCAGTATAAACATATGTGCAAAAGATAGCAAATCATTAAAAATACCAAACTTTCAATCACGTAAAAACCAATACAAAAGTTACCCTTGGAGCACTAATACAAAATTTATTTGATACTGGCTCCGATGCATGCCAATACACAATGATTCAAATAACAATTATTTATACTTGTTTAAAAGAAGTTCATTTAGTGCTCCAAAAACTCAGTTAATTAATTAAGGAAGTAGAGTAGCCACTCATGGCCCAATAAAGCCTCCAGTCCTATAAAAATTATTAAATGTTAATGTAAAAATTTTATGGTAAGAGGCAGTCGAATGTAACCCATTAATGCTCCTACTGTTAAAAATACAGCATCTAAAAGTCTTAAAAACGCAGCCCTTACGAATGAGTCGTGAAAATGGAAAATTTCTAGAAAATTCAATTAAACTTTGCCGGCACACAAAGACAATCACAATACGTTAAAAACAAGATGTACAACAGACACGACACCATAGTTACTTCCAAATATAAATTTAGAATGGCAACCGAAGCCAAACTTTGAAATTGTTAGCAACTACTGCACATTCACGAAACTAAACACACATGCCACACAAAAAAAATACTAACAATTAGAACCCTACTGCAAACACAGAAACGTTACGTTTTCCACGATTCACTGCAAATATACCTTATTACTCAGTGTGAATGATTGTGTCAAGTAGTCATAATTCTGGTTGACGTGAAGTGCAAGCTGGCTTAAGCTGAGCAGACGAACTGAGTAGAAGTAGCAGCACTGAAGGCGGTCGTATAGTAGAATACACTCCGAGCTCGGCAACGCAAGGCCTTAAATATACTATTGTCACCAATCACAACTAAGACGCACGCATGGGGAAGGGGAAGAAGGGGAAAGGGTGTATAAGCGACATCGAGGCAGATGGCGCATGCAGATATGAAGAAAATCATCTACCTCATCTTTAGTCCATGGACTCGGTCATGTCCAGTTCAACTCTCAACATCACATGGTTAACAGTGATATAAGCTGTTCACGGTAAAACGAGGACTTTTAGAAGCCCTGCTTAAGATCTACTTGTATGCACGTTGTGTGTTCCTCCGCCTTTTGTAAAATTAACATTGCCATGGGCCTCATCACTTCATTCATGCGTCGGTCAAGTGAAACTGCGAAGTCATTAGAAAAGGGCTTAAATATAAATATTATCGACGAAACGGAGAAAAGACTAGGGACCATTACCACATATCAAATTATAATTGCTTTAAAAAGCTGAGAAAAATGTTGTCAATGTAATGTTAAGTTGGCACATGAAAACTGATAGGAATGTGGTTGAATATCAAGTAAATCATAACACTATACAGTTCAAATATAAAACGAATAATTTTAATTGTTCTGTAAAAAGTGAGTGAGTGAGTGAAGATATTTCGACGGCTCTTAAGAGTCCTATGTAGTTAAATGTTTTCTGTGAAATCGTTGTTTGCGCGTAAACGAGAATCTTAGTAAATAAAAGTTCTGGGAATATGACTTTTTGTCATAAAAGATTTTTAAAAAACTATTATATGTGGCCCTATTTTTTACTTTTGCCATATTAAGTGTATTCTTGGAGAGAAAAATCTTGAAAATGGTCAAATATAGTTTTTTTTTAAACTTGCCTATGCGTTTTCTTTAAGCGGCAAGAGGAAAGTACAATGATACGGACGTAGTTTAATATGTGGGCTTTCATCACGTGCAATAAAACCACTATGTTACAGATCTAATTTGCACACTACAGTTTTACGGCGGAAACACTGCACGCCTTCGGCACATAGGAGCGATGAGGCGCTAGGCGTGCGTGTAACTGTCGCCCGTATCGCTACCTCGTTTCTTGACCTTGGACGAGCAGCTACACAGTCCTCTTAACAACGGGGTCTGGAGAGCCGATGAGGGTGATTGACGTATGGAACAACGGCGGGTTAAAAGGGCGGAGCAAACGGGCGAACCCCGAGAAAACCCGCCGACCAGTGGCACCGTCCCGCATGATACCCACATACGAATATCCGGGAGTGACTCGGCCGGGAAATTACCCTGGTTCGCCTTGGGGTTCTCCCGTTTGCCCCGCCCTTTCATTTCGGCACAGCTTCAAACTCACCTCAATCACCCTCATCGACTCTCAAGACCTCGCTGTTACGTGCCGCCACACTCTTCACGCATTCGGCGGGGAATCCTCGCTGAATTTCTCAAGAAGGGGGGGATTAGTTGCCTACTCACTAGGTCATACTATTGCTACCACTGTACTCTTCGTTTGCGATTTAACCGGAAACGGTGGGTCCTAGAGAGTTGCAACAAGGGGGGCTTATTTGTTACTTACGTCGTCCTGCTTCATCCCGTGGTATCCACAATCAATTTAACTTCACGGTGTACGTTTTGCATACAAAAAAGGTGCCAAACCCTATTATTTACATGATGGGGGTGTGTACGACGGACCATACCTACTGTGTATCCAGTTTACTTGCTCCGTATACCAATTTGTGTTCTTCTAACGCAAATAATTGCCTAATATCCCACGTAATGGCCTTGTCGCCTACCGCCTTTAGGAGCTGCTACAGTCATTATTTGAGATGGACCATGGGTGTCCTGCATCAATCTTCCTCTTTTCCAGTCACAAATCACGTGCCCGAGTTTGTACACATATTTCCTATACACGCTGTATACACAGTATTAACAAACGTATTTATCTTCCAAACAGTTTCAAAGTTGCTGTTATTTTTCTACCAAACAGTTTCACAGTTGCGGTTGATCGACGTATGAAAGTCATGCTGCCATTGACAATGCTAACCGTAGAGGTAGAGAGATAATGGAGTAGAGTGCTCATTCTACCATCGCATAGCGTTTTTCCGTGTTGCAACACCCGACTGCTTATCTGGGGCCCGATTCCTGAGACTGTCGGAACAATTACGCTAGCGAATTGATCTGTTGCTTCCATTCCGGTAGTGAGTGTCGAAATGCCATAATGCGTATGTGCGAAACGACCGTAGCGACTGCTGGAATGAAATGTTTCGGAAAGGATTCGATATTACAACTTGGCATCGTTGCATTTCGTGTGTTGTCATCGACGCTGGACTAAACGTGTTAAATGTGTTGTAGACATGAAAATTAATTTTAGAATACAGAAATATGTTTTATTTAAGAAAAGGTTTCACCCAATTTACGTCTTTAAAAAAATACAAAAGCATATACTGTGGGGACAAGACTTGTACTTTTATTACAAAATCGCGTGGGTAAACCTTGACCTTGACCTTTGACATCAAAATGCAAAAAAAATCCGAAAAATTAAAAATAATCAAAAAAATCCTAAAAATTAAAAATACATATTATTAAAAATTATATATTATTAAAAATTATAAACAAATTATTTAAAAAAAATTTAAAAATCTAAATTTCCCGAAGTTTCCCCCGCTTCCCTCACCTAACAAATTAGTCGCAAGGTCTCCATCCCTCATCAATAGCCAGTCAACCATCTTGGTAGGCGACCACCATCTTGGTAGACATCACCTGTCCACCATATTGGAAGCCAGTGCCCATTAGCAGTTGTACCTTGACCCCTAACCTATTACCGTGACCTTGACCCCATGGACTTGAATGAGGTTAAACACAAGAAATCTATACAAATCAGCAAGCATAATACATTACAGGCTAGTACCGCCATATTAGATGCAGAAAACCTCGACCTTGACTCCATGACCTTGATTGACCTTGAAAACCAAAACTCGATAAAAAATCTATGTGAAGGTAGCCGAGATGCCACCTTTTACGCCAGCTGCTGTCAAACTAAACCTCTCAGCTTACTTCCCTACTGCTTATAATATACGAGTATACAAGCTTATGGCGTCATATTGACTTTGAACATTTGGGAGCCAGTCTCTGACTCCAAAATGACTTATAATGACTCCAAACTGACCTCCTACATCGCCCTTAACGACCCATGACCCATTGACCCATGGAGCGTGCGGAGCTAACTGCGGAGCATGTGTAGGTAACTGCGGAGCATGCAGAGAAAACTGCGGAGCATGCGGAGCAAACTGCAGAGCATGCAGAGCTAACCGCAGAGCATGCGGTGCTGCGGTAGTAACTGTGGTGCTAACAGCAGTGCTGCAGCGCTAACTGCGGTGCTGCAGTGCTAACTGCGGTGCTACTGCTGTGCTGTGGTGCTAACTACGGTGCTAACTGTGGTGCTAACTGCTGTGCTGTGGTGTTAACTGCAGTGCTGAGATGCTAACTGCGGTGCCAACTGGTGTGCTAACAGCGGTGCTGCGGTGCTGAGGTGATTCGGTGCTAAGTTCGGCGCTGATTGCGGTGCTGATTTTGATTGCGGTGCTGATTGCGCTGCTGAATGTGGTGCTGATTGTGCTTGTGGTGCTAAGTTCAGTGCTTATTGTGATTGTGGTGCTAAGTACGGTGTGTGAGTGGGTCGCAAGTGAAAAAGAAATTCTATGATTTTAAAATAAAATTATATAGTCCTATCTCCCAAAAATTAAATGCGAACACTTTATTTAATAATCTTGCTTTAAAAAAGTGTATATCCTGGTCCGCCGGTATATTTCATTGCTTACTGGGTAAACTGTATTCACACTATGCAATAAAAGTGCCCAGAGTTTCTGAACAATGCAGCATCACAACAGGTCACCGCCATGCTTCCCAACTGGTCGTCGTCGTGTGAAAACGGCTCCTCTCATGCCAATATGCATTTTTGAACATAGGTGAAAACTCGATCGCAGAATCGGCACTGGCGGCAACCAGTTATCGATTATGCAGGTTCACGACTCCATGATCTTCGAGGTGAAAATGCAGGCCTTCGTATTCACAATTTATATTCGAAGTATGGGAGCACTATGAGAAAACCCAAATACTCGTTCGTCCTGGAAGAAAACACAGATACCTGAAGTAATTTAAGTTCTTAAAAAAATATTGTTTTAATAATACACATGTCATAAATTTAACTCATTATTTTTAATGATAAAATGTTTTTTGGATTGTTGGAATTATTTGTGATTTTTTTATTGTTTGGATTTTTTTTTTTTTGAGGTCCAAGGTCAGGTCAAGGTCAAAGGTCATTAGTTAGGGTCAAAAGTAATCTGCATACAATATGGATACAAAATGGCTGACAACCAAGAGAGCTGATTGTTAGGTCTGACTCCGATCCTGGATCCTTGCATCGATTTAATATGTCCTATGCCTATAAAATCAATATGGCAGCCACTGGCCTGTCGGTCCTAAGTAAGCCCCTAAAGTTAATTAAATTGGGCGAAATTTGGATTTCAAGGGCTTCCTTCTGCACTGGAGGGGACTTCTGCCATTTTTGGGGGCTTCTACCTTCTTTATTTTTTTAAGGGAATAAAGAAAAATTTTTAGGGAAAAGGGGAAATATTTAGAGTATTTTAGTCAGTTTTGAGGGGGAAAAGGGGAGATTTTGAGGTAAAAAATGGCGGATGGTGATGTAACAACATGGCGGGTCTCCCGGCTCCGGCTTCGATGCCCGATGCCCTTGCTCCAGAACATACATAATCATACTACTCCATACCCGTTGCAGCTGCTAGGAAACGTGCTCTTATTCACCACTGGTTGAAGATAAATATGGTGACTACACGTCATGTAATCGAAATTCGTATACCTTGAACTTGCTTTGCGTACCTAAATACTTGAACGTACGTTGTTTCTATGTGTAACACAAATACCGTTCATCTTCTAGGCACGCTCTTACACTACTTAATGGCGCCTTTGAAGATCTTTTAGATTTTTAACCAAACTTGCGGCACGTTCCCGCCAGAAATTCGCACAAAACTTTTGTGCTCCGAATCGCATGCACGATATTGGCCAGAAGTAGAATGACGGCTGATGTGCACAGATGCGCCTCTAGACAGGTAACGGAACAAATCGTTTGTGCATTTTGCACATTTCAGAAGTAACGGAGTACGACCTAAATTCGGGGACAGGATAATCACAACGGAGTAACTCAACCAACGCCGAGATTGTTTGAAATTTTACTATTGAAGACTGTATCACTCTCGCTTTTTTCTGCGTAAATAATTTGCGTTCCGACTGCTGCTGGTACGTCTTTAACAGTCATATATATAATTTATTTATATTTATATATTTATTTATTTATATTTATATACACTCACGTTATTGCAGAAGGATTCGCCATTGATTTGCCCACTCGGGAAATAATTTTAGGCGACGTGCTTGTGCAAAAACTATTTTGAAGCCCACCGACGTAGTAAAAAAAAGCATAGAGTTTATAATTTAATAACACATAGTAATCGTGTTTCTGCGATTCATAAAAATTTGGCTGAACTAATGTATTGAGTAAACAAATTAGATAAAAATTGTTTTTGTCTGTGTTGGGGACACGGACATTTGTTTTGCGTGAATACGTCTACGTGGACGCGTTCGGACGACTTGATGTCTATTTTACGTTCCCGGCACCGCTTCAATCGATCATATGGGGGTTTTATGGGTATTACTGTATATGATTTCTGTATTTCGATTTGGCTTTTTGATAAGCATAGGCAGAAATTATGTTGTTTTCTTAATTTTTACATTAAACGCATTCAATTTCACCATAACCACGCCACACAAATGTTTTTATACACGCAATCGATTGATCTTGACGAGAGCTGTCGATTGAAACCTAAACGAGCGTCGTAGCTTCTCCTAGTCAAGGGTTATACTACGCGGAAGTTATGAGAAGCGGCGAAACGAACTCAAAATTGCGTTCTCCTCCCCCCCCCCCCCTTTTTCTCTCCCCCGAGCGCGATGCCTTGCAGTCCTCAATCATCGTAACATATTCTTTGATCCCTTGGCAATCGAGTGGTGAAATTGAATTTTGAATGTAGACGATATATTCGGAGCTGCAACGCCAAACTGTATCCCCCGATTTTGTTATCATCGGATTTTCTGGATTGCCTCCCACTATGGTCGCAAATTTAAAGACGTATTCACGTCAAAATAAATGTAATTAATTGTGAAACTAAGAGTAGTATGAATGAATTTGAGTAAAAGTCTTCCAGAGAAGAGAGGAGACTGACGTTACTAGTAAGAAGCCGCTGAGTACTTGCGTCCTTGTGTTTTGTGTTCTGGATGCGAAGTGAAAGTCGACAACAGCAAATGGCAGCCTTGGCGAGCCGCGAAGTGGGTCGGACGCAGCCAACACGAGTGAAGCAGCGTTACCCAGCTTGTGTTTGCGAATTTTTTTTGCCATTCCATAAATTCAATACGAATTTACTTGCAGCAAGAGTTGCATAAGGATATTTCGCGCGCTTTAAATGCCGAGTACAACTGCGGCAGTGCTGGAGTTCCACGAGTGTAACAGTGGCAGAACCAAAGCAGTTGGAAGGAGTAGAGGTGGGCACAATTCGCTTTTAACCGACAGCAAAAGTTGACAGGCTGGGAATTTCTCGGCTGTCCAAGGTCGCAGATCTCGAGAGCAGAGTCTGACACGATGTGGCTCGAACCTGCTTCAGAACCCATGAGAGCTCATTCCTACAGCAAGCTGCGGCGAACCCGAGGGGATCACACCCCGCCGTCTTGGATTTCCACTATTTTTGCCATACATTCCATTTAAGAATGTCTAACGAAATTGTTCGCACGACGTGGCATAAATAATAGCTTCTAAAGCTTTATCAAAGAATTTTATCTCTACTGTCTTTATTCATTTCTGACATTAATTTTTATTAATTTTATTAATTCATCTTTATCAATTTCTGTAATAATTAAATTTTTCATGCGGGCGGTTACAGGAATTTTATAGGCAACAGTACTCAAGCAAAATAGGCTCCTCACTGTAACATGAACACTTTTGAAAGCCTTGCTTAAGATCTAATTGAATACACTTTGTATACTCCTCCACCTTATGAAAATTAACTTTGCCATCGGCCTCATCACTTTATTCACGCGTCGGTCGAGTGAAACTGTGTAATATTTGGATTCGTAAATATTTTTTTAATCCGCTCATTTTTACACTTCGATGCACTAAAAAAACAGATAGCGAAAGAAATAACTTAAGCTGTCGCAAATGTTAACCTAATTAATTTTAATCGACGTTAGGATATGGAGATACTTTCCATCCATCGTTACCAAATTAACTGGGCGCATATCACATGGTGGGCTCGTTAAAATATATATGCAGGTAGGGGTAGTGACTTTTTTCTAAGGTTGAATTCAAAAGTACTCATTGTATCGTTACCAGACTTTACTTGTTTTAGATCACGTGCAAAGCAATGTCCTATGGCTTGTCGACACCCAAAATAAAATACAGAGTCTGTGATGCAAGTTACGGCGAAAATATTGCGAATCCAAGATTGCGGCGACTCATCCCTCATAGAATTGAGGTCTTGAGAAGCGTGAACTCTATGGCCGATTGCTTACTCATCGCTTGCATCATCGACTCTATGCGCAAGCCGTTCATCTGGCGTGCAAAGACTTTAAACTGTCGCACTCTGGTTTTGTGGCACGCTAATGATGATTAAGCTATTATGCGTGTCTAAATACAACACGGAAGTTTCTATATAGAAATTATAGTGGCTAAAACTAATTCTGAAAAAACCTTTCACAAACATTTTCAGCCCCTAAAAAAATTTATGCATGATGTTGAAATAGGAATTTTAAACTTGTCTTCGGACACGAGATGTTTCTTAAATACTTCCCCCCCCCCCCCCCCCCCCGTGTTTAGAAACCATTCCAAAATATCCAACCGATTTTGAATCACGTGTTTTCTACCGAGACCTTTGCGACGCACTTTATGCACCAACCAGGCGGAGAGCTTAACAGTCTCTATGGCGTTAGGCAGGATTTACAACAGTCCGTCGCGTCCGTTCGTGATCCGCCCGTCCGTCGTAGAATCGTCCGTCTCCCAGCCGAGCGATTTACAACCAAACTTCGTACGTCCGTCGTAAGTTCATTGCTGCAAACTAATAAGAACAAAACTGTTTACAAACAGGAAAAAATTCTCCATTAAAAGTGAACATTTTTGACGGTATTGTGTTTCTAAGTACCCAAAACGCACATACACGTACGTAACGAAAATTAGTCGATTTAAAAGAATATTTAAATAGTATATAAAGAACGATTTTACTTCTTGTACTGTATCACAAAAGGAGCTCGTGTTTCCAAACATTATTATATACTAGAATTCAGGAAAATTGTAACTTAATTGCATTTTATAGTTACATAAATAAACATATGAAAACAAAAGACAGCCAAAACAAATCACTGCACACACTGCACAGCGTTGTAAAGAATTCGGGACGAAAGAGTAACAAAACGTGCAAGTTCAGAAGGCTGTAATTTCATCCGTTCGTCCGTCAAAAGTTAAAGCTTGCTAAAGTTTTGACGGACGGATAGGTAGAATTAATGGCCACCTCTGATTGGCTGTTGGTCACGTGACGGACGGACGCGACGGGTTGTTGTAAATACTGCCTTATTAACTTCAGGAGATGTGTTTTCGAATTCTGCTCTCGGCATCTCGGCTACGCATCAACTGGCTCGGCCATCGCCTCAGGGATGTTAGATATTCATTGCTCTAGCATGATACGGGAAATTCAAAATAATGGTACACTGGCACAAAATTATGGTACATTTCTAACAAATACGTAAAATCACAATTTTTTTTTTTCATTATACAACAGTTGTTTGAATGTTACACTAATAAAATCAAATACAAATGAAATATTTATATTTAAAAAATAAACTGAAGAATACGATGTTTATAAGTCACAAAACAATCATTCCACATTAATGAAATATGACAATCCCTGCCTGCACAGCAATGGAATGTGTTTGTTAGCTAAAATAGGCCAAATTACCCGTGCAGAATACAGAACACCACCTGACCAACAACATTAAACGACGGACTCACGAACTAAAAGGGAACAACGGAACATCGCTAGAAATCTAAACAATATTGATATATTTTGATCTCTATAACTTATTCGTGAAGCAAAAAATTAACCTTAATTCACTAGCTAGAAACTGACTATCATTTATTATACTTTTGAGTCATTAACTGCATATTTTTATTGTAGTTATGTCATGGTACATTTGCGTGCCATGACGACTTCTTCATGGTACATGGTACACAAGGTCTAATAATGGCACAAGTACCATGAAAATAGTACGTCTAATATCACTGCATCACCTTAGAACAGGGTTTCCGAACTCTTCCTTGAGAAAACCCGCTGACCAGCGGCATCGTCCGGCACGATTCCCGCGTGCAAAAATCTGGGAACGACCCCGCCGGCAAGCGAACCTGGTTCGTCTAGCTGGAAGGCGAGTATTCTTACCCCTACAACACCGCGGCCCCGCATTGATGAACAATCGTTGCCAAAATACGTATTGAATTTTAAGCCTGAATTAAAATTATTATGGTCCAAATATAAAAATTACAAAACAAAACACTTCGGGACATAATTAAAAATAAAGATATTTCCATCGATATGACACTTGAGTTTGATGTAGCGTGCAAATATTAATAATCCTAGTTCGAATGTTTGAACATGCAACACGTAGATAGGCGTCGACGTTAAGTCCCTGTCACACCGTCAAATTGTCGCCTTCAAATATATTTGACAGTAAAATTTGAAGTTTGGAGACGAAACACGACCATTACATTTTTCCTAGCAATACATTTTATTTAATTATCTCGACTGTATTTGAAAAATGTGTCACGCTGTCAATTTTTTTATTAGAAATATATAATCTGAATTTTTATTTAAAAATTATTTTCAATGTGAGATAGGTACTGCTGTTATGGTTTTGTTTATTTTCACTCCTTTACTAAATTCGAATTTTATTTATCGGAGATGTTTCCTGCACAATGAAATTTAAAGCTCGTGTGTTATTAATGTTATGTGCAGTATTCACATATAACAGCACTCGTTTCGAGACTTAGGAATCGGTCATTTTTGTAGTGCACAATTCTGATTGGATGAACCCGTCAGAAATCAAAGAAATTCTAAAATCTACCCAGTCTTCAAACGTTTTGGTGGAATCTAAGCCACCCGACTTTTTCAGACAGATATGGTGGCATTTGTGACGTTTTGGTAACGTCATAACTGTCTAACTTTATTTCACCAAACTTATTGGAAGCTGTTTGACGGAAAAAATAATTGACTGTGTAGGAGGGGCTTTAGATAGGCGAATTCTACAACGTGTATTGTAAAGGGTTTTTTAACGTCCCCGGTTTTGTGCTTGTAAGCTTAGCAGGGGGCGGCTTACAGACTAACTTAGAATCTAACTCAAAGTAACACCCATGTTTTACGCGGGATTCGAACCCAGAGCCTCGCACACCCCCAGATCGGTGGCGCACCAACCGAATGCGCCACGGGAAGGTCGGCAATTTCACAGCGTGATTTTGAGTTAAACAGTGCTGGAAATGCTGTTCACGTGAGTTAAATTCGAGTAATGGCGTTTTTTAAAATATTTTTATGGCAAAATTTCTTGGCACATTTCCAAAATTTTCGCGACACACAAAAGTGCCGCAGGGTATCGCTGAGAGTCCCTGATCTAGAACAGCTAGCAGTTCTTTTACAAGACTGCGATTAGAGGTTAGCTCGCGCGGGGTCTACGTGCTGGAGTACCGTAACAGGAAGAGGAAAGTGTCACACGCGCCATCTTCCTCGACGTAGGAGAAGCCAGCACCATCGACGCTGAACGGATTCGTGTGTTTCCGCGCGACCATCCCAGGTCGCGGGCACACGGGATGCAGAACTGCTTCACTAGAACAAGTTCAGCTATTGAATAGGTTACATTACATTTTGAACTAGTTTCGGTCACAGTTGTTTCTCGTTCAAAGTGAACAGTTTTCATAAGTAGTTTCGGACGACTTCTCTTTCTCTGCTACGCTCCTATTGGCTGCTTCGAAGTAAACAAACAGTGTAATAAATATTGCTGAATTTGGCGAGAATTCCTGCACTTGTTGAGTTGACTTAAGTTTAAGGTTAAATGTAATAATACCCACCCATTATGCCATTACAGTAAAAGTGTAGGTTTCGTAACAATTATCAAGATCGATAGTGATAAATTTTGAATGCTATTATAATTAAATATCATACATTTTAAATTCCATGTTTGTTGAGGTTAGAATTTCCGTTGATTTCATTCTGCTTTGGGTGTGTGACCGCGAAAACACTGTTTGTTTTTAAACTTGTTCAGACATAGCTACCGAATATATTTAGCTGAATGTGTTTACCAGCGCTCGTGTAACCACGGCCCCAGACTGGCCGTTTCCCCGTGTAAATTTAGAAGTTCCTGTGTTGCTATTCAACAGACAGCGGTATTACCTGTTGAGACCTTGGGATGGAGAGGCATATCCTGCTTTATGCTTTATGTTTGTGGCATAATGTGCGGTGTTAAGATGGTGGAGCTTGAAAGTGTAGGTCATTGTAACTTTTCGCTCTCCATCTGTGTCTTTACAAATGAATCGCAATGTGCATATTTCAAATATTACATGGTCTATGTTTGATTTTTTATTATATACAGTTGACTGTTTAACCAAAATAATTAATTAAATTCTAAAAAGCGGATTATAAATATTGCTATTATTCTCTTTCCATATTTTAAAAATATGCTGAAAGCCTTCAGTTGGCTACCCTTCGACCAGCCATCAGCGACAGACAAAATGTGCCACACAAAATTGTCGCATGAAAAGTAAAAAAATCTGCATGAATTCCAGGTATGCTCATGTTTTGATTTTGATATATATTCACCAGCGGCGAATTCTCCATGCTTGCTACGCTTTATACCGGGAAAGCGGAATAGTTAGGAAAGGTGCAGAGATCTCCGGAGAGGTTGTAGGAACAAGGCGGAGCACGCTTAGTGAGGCAGGTGCTGCCATCACTCGTGCGGTTCGTGCACGAGTGACGGCGAGTTATGTGTGTGGTGCGGGTGTCAGGTACTTCTCGCGGTGCTCCCAGGTGAATAAAGGCTGTTCACGATAAAGTGAGCACTTCTGAAATAAACCTTAGGAAAAGTCACTGGCCCTTCCTGCATATACTTTAACGGGCCCACTGAGTGACATGCACCCGGTAAAGTTGGTAACGATGGATGGAAAATAGCTCCATATCTTAACGTCAAATAAAAAGTGTTACGTAACCATTTGAGAATAATTTAAATGATTTCTTTCGCTGTCAAATGCATCGAAGTGTAAATTTTAGCAGATTTTTAAAATAATTTACTTTTCTAATAATTCTACAGTTTCACTTGGCCGATGTATGAATAAAGGGATGAGACCTATGGCAGTGTTAATTTTACATAAGGCGGAAGAATACGCAACGTGCATACAAGTAGATATTAAGCAGGGCTTTCAAAAGTGCTCAGTTTACTGTGAACAGCCTATAAATGAAATTTGATTGAACGAGAAGTAAAAACGTCTAGTTCTTTTAAGTCGGCTGAAGCTAGGAGTTTCTATAATTTTATTATTTTGGCAATGGCTATGGGTTATTTCAATAGCGTGGCGTTCAGCCTACGTACAACTAACCTGGACTGTAAATGACGTATTGTATAGAACGGGGGTGATACAGATTACCGGTATATAACGAGAGAAGTGGGGTTCTGGCAACCATCACATTGCATAGAAACTATACTGCTGTAAGTCGTTTGCCGAAGTGCCACGCAGCGTTGTCAGTGATCACTGATACGCGTAGCATTTGGTCATAATACAGTACGTTATTAAAGTCACTAGTATATTATAGGTACTTCAGTTAGCCGTAAATGTCACCGTATATTTAATTTCCACCTCGCGGTACATCTGACTAAATGAGGCATAGGGGAACGCACCCTCCTTCCCTCCCCTAGGCCTTGAGGGCGAGCCGTATGGCGCCGTTCTTCCGTAAATATTTTGGTGGCTACATTTACGCTTTCTTACGTGTTTCTTCCTATTATTGTGCAGTAGCTCAGCTGTGCTCGTAGTCAGAGAGAGAGAGAGAGAGAGAGAGAGAGAGAGAGAGAGAGAGAGAGAGAGAGAGAGAGAGGCGCTTATTAAACAGCTGTTTACGTCTTTAAGTAACTGATGAAAAGTTCTTTCTTTCGTATATGTGAAGAGAAAAGTAGGCAAATTTTATATACAGTATATCGGTAACTATAGGCTATTCGCGGTAAAGTGAGCACTTTTGAAAGCCCTGTCATTTGGTATAATAATAAATAGATGTATTTTATTTTTGCCCTAGACTTTAACTGTAGAGTTCGGTGGAATACACACACTGTGTTTATTACTTACATGGCAAATATTTATTTTAAATGGTGGTTACAGTATAAGAAATATCTGAAAGGAAAAAGTAACTAGGGCGTCAAAAGTGCTCACTTTATCGTGAACAGCCTATAATTGTTTTGTTTGTTTTCAGTTTGTCCAGACCCTTCCAGAACGTGTCCAACAGGCCCACCAAGATAAATGCCGTGCCCCTGAGCAATGCGTGCTGTGGACCCCCTCCCACCTCATAAACACGAAAAACCGACCATTTACAACAACATACATAGTCGTCAACAATGCAGAAAATGTTAATAAATTTTCAGCGTCGAAATTAGATTTTTACGTAATGATTCGTTTTATAGATAAACATTTACGAGTCGGGCCCGACCCGGGACCTTGAGCATGGCACCCCCTTGCCCGCTCCGCAATCTTCTTGGCGGGACTGGTGTCCGATAATTATCCAGTTCTCTAGCTACGTTCCTAGGGACATAATCGAAGAAACTGAGCTCGTTGTGAGGATTACTAAAAGAAATAAGACTCAATATGTCATTCATTTCAAGTAACTCTCTGTGTTTTGTGAGTACTGTGTCTGTTTTCGGCGGTATCCCGGTCTTTAAAATGGCTGTATAAGGTGAACGGTGTTGCGGGAAAAGAAAATTACGCGTCTTTATAAAAAAAACTCAGAGTAGATTCATAGGTGTCAGAAGACTGACAAGAGCATTGTTACAGTTAAAAGGTTACTGCTCCATAATCATACGTATAAACCTACTGTCAAAGCGCTTTAGTCAACTTCAGTGTAACACGTGTTTAGGTGCTGACCTAAAGCCAGATGGGAGGGTTGGGGAGTTTAACAGGGGTAGTAGGTGCGTGATTGTTCCTGATCAAAGGGAATGCCGCTTTTATTAATTGCATTAACATTTTGATTTCAAATCAATCTGATTAGGAATTATTCCTATCTTAATCCGATCCAAAAAATATCCAATTTAATTCGATCAAAATTTATTCGATAATCTTTAATCCGATATTAATGCGAACCTTTTTTTTTGGGTAATCGGGTAAATTGTATGAAACTTTGATTGATCCAATTAATTTAATTGAATGAATTATTCGAAATTGTTGTAATAAGTGTATAGTTTGGTGCACTTGAATTTCTTTCTTTCTTTTTTTGGGGTGAGGAGTAGCTGTGGTATATTCACACCCTTGGAGCTCTGGTGTTGTACTGAGGTGTGCCTGTCATGACGACTGGCACTCGACTGAGGAGTGATGTGCTGGGGAAGAGGTATATATGTGTTGAGTTTGGTGCAAGAGAGGCATAAGTGGTTTTTATGTCTCATAGACGGTGTTGGGAGATAGGCGACTTTAAAATATAGTATTTACTTTGTGTATGTTATGATTATTCCAAATGATTGAAAGTGGTGATGTATTACATGAGAGAAAATGTAAATCGTTGCACAGGAAAAACGAATGATGGAGCCCAGGTATGGAAATAAATAAAATTATTTTAATATACGTCTGTTCAAAGATGCTATATTTTATATAAAATGAAATCTACCCTGCTGATAAGATATTCATATCAAAATTAATTAAATGGCAAACGAACACAAGTGTAAGTGATTATTGTGACGACTGTCAGTTATACACGTACCTTAAATAATTTTAAAACACGTCTGTTCGGCTGTAAGATCAGTCAAGGAATGACTTATAGACACGTTCCTTCCAGCTGAGTGAACACACAACTAAGTAAATGGATCATATTCCGCTTTCTAGATAGACGTTGAGCACGGTTGGCATCTGGAAGGCAACTGAGTTGAAATTATGAGAAAAACTCATAAATTAAGGAGACATTTTAAATGTTTATGAAATAGTACATAAAACACAAAAGATAGTTGAACACACAACTACGTCACTGGATAAAAATTACATTTACGATGCATGTACTAATCTATAAATTTCACTTCCTTGGGAAAAATAAATCATTCGCATTATTTAATGATGTATCCAGAGAACAGGTTTACCGCTGCGAATAGAAGTTCCTATCATAAGAAGAATAATAATTCACTTTTAATTTCCGTTGATGACTAGCACAAGGGTCGGCTCTTGTCGAAGACGACAGTATAATTATAATGAAGATTGACTTAGAAACAGAAATCGCACATATTTTATGAGAAAATACAATTACGAAATAAGTATACAAACTTCCTCGAACAAGAGCAGTATTAAGTTACTTAACACAAACACAGAATATCGATATGGTCTTAACCTACAAAAATTTTTCCCGATAATATAATGCTTATAAAAAGTACGGAAAAATATTACGAAAAATTATGGTACAAAGACAGTGAGCAGATATATCGAGCGAGATCTGAACCTGGCACATATAATATCGCTTAACGGGAATCATGTCTAACAGTCAGGCATATCATATACCTAGGCTCTCTGAAACCCGCTGGCCATGGGTCTGCTACCCCTTCGATCATTGCACGGAACCCTACCAGAACGTGTGTATGCAGGGTGAGGCTTGCCATTGAATTTAAACTTTTCATGCCTAGCTGCTGCCCCCTCCCCTTCTGCTTCCAAAAATTCCACTTTCGCCTGTCCGCTGACATGTTCAGAAGAGGACATTTACCATATTCTCGAAGCCCTGGCTTACTTCCAGTGAAGAAAAATTTTCTACCCAAGAACCACTGATAAAATTTATATTCCTAACTACTAGGAATTATATCTTATCCAATATTCTAATCCCAGATTAAATTCCAATAAAATTTATAGTTTAATCCAAGAAATTATTTTTAATCCAATACATTCCAATTAAAATACATTAAAATTTCCTAAAAACCTGATTTTAGATATAATCCTGTAAACTTTGATGACAATTTAACCCATTTTCCAATAAACTTGCAAAAAATTTTAAAATCATGCAGAAATAGGACAGACTATGAAAATTTCGTAGAAGAGATATTTTCACTTACTAAATATTAGGAGAGTTAAAGAACATTGTTTTTCAAACAAGTATCATTCAATTTACTTAAGATTAAAGTATTATAATGGTAGACATGAGACATGCATACATATTCAAACTTTCAATCTGGTTTAAATATATGTGTATAGCAGAGAAAAAAAAAGTATTTTAAGTGCAGACTTCTCTATGACACAAAAAATTGCTAATAACCAAAGTTTCAAATCAAAAGCTTCGTAGCTGATAATTTCGACGAAAGTATTTAGATTAAATGTGTATATTTAAATAAATTTAACATATTCTATTTTAAAAATACTACTTTTCCGATGTAATGTTAATGAAATAGCAAAAACCCAACCTCAAATGACTTTTATCGAAGCTGGAATCTGTCAAATCCCACAATATTTCCAATAAATTTAAGCAAATTTTAATGTAAAATGGCCACAATTTTGAAGTCATATAACCAATCATTTAGGATAATAAATTTCGACTATCAACAAATTATTTACATCATAAAGAGATACCCAAAACAAATAACTTCATTCCATAAAAACTTATGGAATCGACATAACGAATTATCAAACAAAAATTAATGGGGAAACCAAATTTGTATTACATATGCACATTTAAAATATCTTTAAGACAATCATAGCTGAAAATGGCTTACTCAACAGACTAGTCTCCGACTAACACATTTGTTTCAGTAAACAATGTATTTAAAAAATTCCCTACAGAGTATTTCCAAACCCATCTCTACTTTCAACATTCCTAAATTAAATTAATCTTTATTCATTTCAATCGAATTACTGTTGTCGAAATATCTGCTGGGAAGCTTTTTAATAGAAACTTTGGTTATTAGTAAATTTTTGTGTCATAGATAAGTCTACATGTAAAATACGTATATTTTCTCTGCTATACGCATATTTTAACCAGATTGAAAGTTTGAATATGTATGCACGTCTTATGTCTCCCATCATAATACTTTAATCTTGAGTAAATGGAATAATACTTGTTTGAAAAACTGTGTTCTTTAACATTCATAATATTAAGTAAGTGCAAATATCTCTTGTACAGAATTTTCATAGCATCTCGGATTTCTGCATGATTTTAGAATGATTTTTAAGTTTATTGGAAAAGGGGCTAAATTGTCTTCAGAATTTACAGGATTAAATGTAAAATCAGGAACTTAGGAAAGATTTATATATATATTAATTGAAATTAATTGTATTAAAATGTAAAATTTATTGGAATTTAATGTGGAGATTAAAATATCGGGTAAGATATAATTCATAGTGTTTAGGAATATAAATTTTATCAGCAGTACTTGGGTAGCAGATTTTATTTCGCTGGATGTAAGCCAGCATTTCGAGAATATGAGAAATGTCCCCTTCTGAACAAGTCAACATACAGGCAAGACAGAAAGTTTGGAAGCAGAGGGGGGAGGAGGCAGGCAGCTAGGCAAGGCAAGTTCAAATTCATAGGTAGTGGGAGGGTCTTATTTTCAAACAGGTCCATGCTTCGTGGCTAATGGCTGGATGGGTAGTGATGGACAGGGTGTAGACAGGAGCTTTCAATCATCCTCACTGGCTGGCGCCATCATTAGTTTGATGACAAGCCTCACCCTGGATACACGCAACACCCGCATATGGCATTCTGGCGGGGTCCTGTGCGATAATCGAAGGGGTAGCAGACCCACGACCAGCAGGTTTAGGAGAGCCAAAGTATATCATACACCTGACTGCTAGCTGCAATTCTCGTTAAGCGATATTATATGCTCTGGGTTCAGATTTCACTCGACATATCTGTTCGCTGTCTTTAAACCAATATTTTTCGAAATATTTTTCAGTACTTTTTATAATCATTAATTAATCGGGGAAAAGATTTTTGTGTGTTAACACCGGATCGATTAACTGCATTTGTGTTAAGTTACTTAATATTCCTCTTACGATAGGAACATTTATTCGCAGCTGTAAACCAGTTCTCTGGATATCTTGTTAAATAGTGTGAGTAATTTATTTTTTCTGGGGAAGTGAAATTTGTAGATTAGTACATGCATCGTAAAAGAAATTTTTATCCATTCACGTAGTTGTGTGTTCAACTCTCTTTTCGTTTGTCATTTCATAAACATTGAAAATGTTTCCTTCATTTACAAGTTTTTCCCGTAATTTCAACTCAGTTGCTTGCCAGATGCTGTCCACGCTCCAGCCAGGCTCTCGACACACAGCTTATAAGTCGACATAAGTTCTATACTCAACTCATTCCTACATCAGACTCCACAACAAACTAACATATTTTAAAATAATTTAAGGTACATGTACAAATGAGAGGGATATGTATATGTATGTCGATTACGCTATTGTGTCTAGTTAAAATTTAATTCGTAGGGAAATAGGATGTATTTTAGGAATAATTCAAAATGTGACTTTGGAAATCTTTATTTGTCCATGTTAAGTTGAATATCTATATCTTTCCATATTGTAAAAATTGGTCTGTTGTAGTGTATTCAAATCAGTTCTTAGTAAGTTTGCGTATTTTGAATGTGTGCTTTATTCCATCTTTAAGTTATCAGAATGGGTGGTAAACAAGTTTTCTAGGGAAATATAATTTTGTAAACATAATTTGGTCCATTCACATAGTTGTGTGGTCAACTCGGCCACAAGCTTCATGTCTATAAGTCATTCCTCGACTGATCTCACATCTGGACAGACATGTTTCAAAATCATTTAAGGTATGGGTAGAACTGACAGCCATCACAATAATCACGTACATGTGTTCATTTGCCCTTTAATTAATCTCGAATCACATATCTAATCAGACAGGGTAGATTTCATTTTAAATTAAATATAGCATCTTTAAAACATTCATTCTGCGATCTCCCAGATGCAACAGACATATATTATAATCATTTTATTTATTTCCATAGCTGGTCTCCATCATTCGTTTTTCCTGTGCTATCTTTAATAATTTCTCTTGTGTAATATGTCACTGCTCTTATTCATTTGGAATAATCGTAACACACAAGACGTAAATACTATCTTTCAATGTCGTCAATCTCCCAACACTGTCTACGAGATAAAAATAATAATAATGCCACTCTTGAACCAAACTCAACACATATATACCCCTTCCCCAGCACATCACACCTCAGTCGTGTGCCAGTCATCATGCTGACAACATCGCTTCCCTATATATGCCCCTTCCCCAACACAAGAACACCTCAGTACAACGCCAGAGCTCCAAAGGTGAGGACATACCAGAGCTGCTGTTCACTCCAAAAAAAAAAGAAAGATATTATAATACACCAAAATATACACTTATCACAACAATTTTGATTAATTCATTCAATTAAACTAATTGCATCAATCATAGTTTTATACCATTTTATCCGATGAACTGGAAAAAATTTGATCGGATTAACATCGGGTAAAGGATTAACGAAAATTGTTGTATCGGATTAAATTGGATTTAAAAAATTTGATCGGACTAAGATAGGATCAGTCCTTAATCCGATTAATTTGATTTCAAAGGTCTAATCCAATTAATAAACGAACCGAGAAATATTTGAACAACGCATTTTCTCTTACACCATTTCTTCGATTTCTCTTGTATGTCCTACTGTCCTGTGAGGTTTCACTTTTCATGTTATTAATTCCTAACTACAGGCATTTAGAAAATTGTTCACTTTCAATGCGACACGCTTTTGCATGTTTCTCTGGAACTGCATGCATGACCTCTCGAAGTTGCTGGGTTGATAAGAATGAATGAGTAGCGATGGGGGCGGGGGAGAGAAAGGTGTGTCAGTTGTGTTTATCGAGCAGTACGTAGTTAAATGGCCTGAGCTGAGTGGCGCAAGGTGTCGTGCTTCGTCTTGACTTAGAAGACAAATCCTCTGCAGACATTCCCCGGTGCTGGCAGCATCCTGTTTACAGAGCTGATGAGTGTCGGCAGCCCCACGCGCCTCGCCTGCTCCTGTCTACCCCTAGACGCACGAGTCGGTTTTGTTTTCGAATAATTCATTTGCTTCGAATCAGCCAGTAGTAAATATAAGGATTTTTCTAAAACTACGCATAATACAACTACAAATGTTTTCGAAATTAAATACGTTCTTATGTCAGTGTGAAATCGTCTTCACGTCTTAATTTTTATTTTTAATGAACAATACGTTTTATAAAGTGGTAGCGTTATTCATGGATTTATGGGAAACCTTCACCGGTCATATTGGCTTAATGAATTATCTAGAGTGTGTTTTTAAAAAATGAAAATTCCTAATATATTCATATACCCAATTAGCTATTAACCTTATACAGCAACGCAGATATAACGACTTAATTACGCACTCGTATTTATATCAAGATATTCATTTTGCTTAAGAGTGAGATGGACCCCCGTGGGACCTCCGTGTCCTAGGTCAAGAAGCGAGGGAGCGATACGGGCGACACTAACACGCACGCCTAACGCCTCATCGCTCCTACGCGCAAGGCGTTCAGTGTTTCCGCAGTAATGCTGTACTGTGCAAATTATATCTGTAACAGTGGGGTTTTATTACACGCGATGAAAGTCCACAGATTGAACTACGCCCGTATCGTCGTCCTTTTCTCTCGCCGCTTAAGGAAACTGCATAGGCAAGCTTAAAAACGCGTTATTTGACCATTTCCACGAATTTGTTTCCCCAAGAATACACTTACTATGACATAATGTAAAAAAAATTGGTGCATAGATGTTTTTTTTATTATTTGTGACATAAAGTCGTTTTTGAAGAACATTTATTTACCGAGATACGTGTATTCGCACAAACAACTATTTCACAAAAATCGCGGGTGTCCATCCCACTCTTAATTTAGCCAAAATTGATATTGTTTCGTAATGATGAGTTCGTAGATCCCTTGTCTTTCTTAGTTGTTGAGCGGTTTGCGATTAATAGCTAGGGGTACTTGAGTATTTTTCTTTCCTTTTAACGATGTAGAAAAACCACGAATCCAATATGACGGGGGAAGGCTCCCCTTAAATATTTCTCCAGTCATTGTTTTTTTTTTTTTGCTGCAACGAAGTTGTGTATTTTGCGAAAATATTGCAGTGCTAAATCGACAGTCTGTCTCATCATCAGACCAGGTGCGTAGAGTGTTTGTGCAGGTGTCTTGGCTCTGATATATGTTTAACGATCTCCGCTTGTTGATCGGGAGACTGCTTCATCCTCAGAGCTGGACTTTTTCCGCAAAACAAGGGAAGCACGTACTTTATCTGTTGTTTTAAATGTAACTACGGGACAATGTTGTATATGCATAGTAAGTTAGATTTGCGAGTAACTGTTGCACACTTTGCAGTTAGTAGATCTAAATAAAGTTTCGTCCTCGAAATTAGTTCTAACTAAATTATTAAATGCGGAATGTGGGGAGAACTCATCACTAACTGCCCTGCGGTATATTCATCTTGGTTTGAAGCTGACACGTCCTCTCAAGTGGTCTGTAAGGGTATTCTACATTCTAGGAATTTTAATATCGGGAATGCGGAACAGTTGGGAACTGTCCAGAGAGTTTGCGGCAGGTTCAGGTTGTAGAAATAAGGTCGAGCACGCTCAGTGAGGCATGTGCTGCCACTGTAGTGCGACTCGTGATGGCGGAGTTACGTGTGCGGTGCGACTGTCAGGGACTTCTCGGGGTGCTGCCGGTCGAATACCTCACATGCCATCAACATAGAATAGGTAAGTACATCTACGTGGAGATGAAAAGGCGTGACTGTTCATTTGGTGTAGGTGTACCCATTCTCTGATTGGCAGCACAAGGATTTAGGAACGAGCCTCGTGCCTGATTGGTTACTGCATGCTGTGAAAGGGCTCGTAATTGGCTGGGCTACCAGCTGGCGCGTACGTTACCCAGACTGTCACGTATTAGCTTTTCAGTCAATTCTTACCTGAAAGGGGCTATGGGCGTGGTAACTAAATAATGAGTCATGATTAGATAGAGCACAACAGTATCAAATGGGGTTTACTGAACATAAGGGTTATATACAACAACAACAATGAGTTTATTATTGCTTCAGTCCCCAGCGTTAAGCCATCACTAAAGTTAAGCTGTAATGTTTCATAGTGTTGAAGTATTTAGTGATATTGGCCCGCCTCACGAAGCCTCCTTACCCAGGCCACCCAGGTGTCCAGCAACGACCTCAGTGCAGGAATCGCGCTGGACACCAAGGGGCTCCCGGTCTCAACAACATCAATCTGATCAGTATCCGCAATATTGGTCGTATTGCGAATAAATGTCCACTATCCATTCTATCGTCCGGCTTTGAATACCGCCTTCCAGCACTTACGGACTGGTCGGGGTGAATGACCAGTTTATTTAGATCAGCGTTTGAGTATTTTGTGCTTGCCAGTGACCAAAGCACGCCATCTGCGATCTTCCAACCACCACCCGCACGAGTCTTTCTTCACTGTGACCTTCAGAAATCCAGCGGAGAAATGAGGTCAGCCCACGCTCCTCCTTACTTTTCATCTAGGGTTTTACACCCTATAAAGACAAGTCCGCAGGCCTCCCCGATACGGCAGTTGCCTTACCCCAAGAGCAGCAACATAATTCGCACCGTAAAGGACCCGCCCATGTTCCAGAGTGTTCCCCAAGGGGCCCCTCTAACTGTCAAGGAGTCGAAAAAGCCCGCCACCATGCACCGCCATCATAACTGCCCACGAGCATGGGAGGCAGATGCCCCTTTTAACACAGAGGCATAGGGCACGCCCGGGAGTTTCTCACTTTTGCTAACCTCTGAAAGGTGTTACCCAGCAGTACCACAAGGAGGTAGTGGGTTCTCTTGGGCTAGGAGAGGCTTAATACTAGGGACACCCGAATTTTGCGAAAAGATTTCCGCACAAGCTAGATTTCAATGCTATAGGCTGTTCACGATAAAGTGAACACTTTTTAAGGCCCTCCCAACAGACACTATCCACTCATAAATTTATCTTACTGCAGCCTCAGGCATTAAATTTTGAGGGTGGTGAAATGTGTTTATTGTATGATGTTCATATGAAAAAGCATCAGGGAAATGGAAATTGGATGAAAGGATAAATTTAGAAGGGCCTTAAATAGTGCTCACTTTACCGTGAACAGCCTATATACGAGTGTACCAGCAGTTTCCTTTTGCTTATTGGCGGCGTGTGTCTGTGAGAAGACATTTTCTTAGCTGAATGGCCAATCAGAACTAAGTTACTCCAGTACTGTACATGACTCATTCGTGGGCAGACACTTACGGCGCGTAACATCTAGATCACCCAATCACAAAAGTGGATCTCAGCTAAAGGTTTATGGAAAACAACTGGTCCTGAAATCTTTTCGTGAAACTCAGGTATCCCTATTTATAACGCATCACTAGCCCTTCCTGGTTTCACACGTCAGTTTATTTTCCGCCACTAGAGCTGGCAATAATTCCGAAGCTTCTCAGATCAACTGCTTCCAGCGAACTCCCAGCATGGTTTAGACCACCAATGGCGGTTTTGAGTTGCGTATAAGCAGATTATATTCACTACGTAAAAGTGAGCATACTGTTGTAAATACATTACATGTACGCATGGAAACTATAGAGATTCTGATTTTTTTTATGATTACTGTCTGAAGTATGTACATATATAGTCTTTCAATAAAAAAAAAAGTTTTATTTCTCGCTGGTGTTGATGTACCTTGCCCTAGCGTGCCTACTTCCCTGATATAAGGAATATGATAGCCTTGGTTTTCATATCTGTCACTACATGATGGTAGTATAGGTGAGCATGATAAAAATTAATGAAATTATGTGTCAAAATATAATGATTTGAAAGTTATTTCTTCAATATTTGCTGTGTATGTCCATCACAGCATACGCACAATCAATTACATGGTAATAAAGATTTAATATTGAAATTGCCTGTTCAGAAACTAAGAAGGTATTACAATCATAATACATTTTAAGCAGGTTATGCGCAACAGATATGAAAACATGCTGTTAGATGGTAGGAATTTGACCCTGAGACTTGGAGAGAAGGGAGGGCGAAGGTTGAATCAAGACTGGCCAGACCTGCTTAAGTGTGGTATATAACGAAGAGAGGTACTACATAAATTTTCTGGATGACTGGTGTTGCTCCAATACGCCAGCAGCTATTTCAATAGTAAACAAAAATTACGTACTAAATTGAATATTTCGAAGGTTAAAGGTCAAGAGCATACGGCGTAATCTAATATTGCAGATGTAATGTAACCCAATATGTCGGTTCAAGGGGATCGAGTAATCAGCAGGTTACTAAATCGAGGTAGAATGACACATAATAAATAAATATATATATGATGGCCAGTAGTATGGTCGACGGGGTATCAGGCCACTTTTAATAGATCGGATTAACCCTTTGATATCAAATTGATATCAAAAGGGTTAATCATAAAATCCAATTTTAATCCGATCTTAATACGATTAGAACGTTTTAACCGATGGAGTTAATCCTTAATCCGATCTTAATCCGAAAATGTGATCAAAGAAATTTTATCAAACAAGTTTGATGGAAAGGTTTGATCAAATTTCTTTGATGGATTTTTTTGTGTGTGTATATATTTTGGTGTAATTTAATTTCTTTATTTATTTTTTGAGGTGGGGAGCTGTTCTGGTAGATGTCAGCATGACGAATGGCACTCGACTAAGGTGTGATGTGTCGGGGACAGGGTATATATGTGTTGAGTTTATGCAAGAGTATCATAAGTGTTTTTGGGATTGGAGTGGGATATTGCTCGTAGATGGTGTTAGGAGATAGGTGACTCTGAAAGATACGATATACATCGTGCATTATTCCAAATGTATAACATGAGAGAAATTTCGGAGTCTTTAAACGAATATAACAAATATATTTCAAACAAGTTCTACCTATCAATATAAATAAATAACCTGAGAGAAGTATAACTATGTGAATAACCTGGTCTCATAAAGAAACGAGTGCTAAATGATCACAACTACGTGAGTCTCCAGGTGTCATAGAGAAAATTGATTAATGAGCTACAATGAAAACAAAAATGCCATATAAATTAAACAATAGTCTTCCTAAACACAATAACAGGGATTTGAAAAGACGTAAAAATTACAATACTTGGCGCTTAAGAGTTCTACATGATTTTAAAGCACGTCCATTTGTTGTGGTGTCTGATGAAAGAATGATTTGAGCATACCACTTATGTTGACTTATAAGCACGGAAGAGTTGGAAAATTGGGAAAAACTCGTAAATGAAGCAAACATTTAAAATGTTTATGAAATAACAATTAAACTAAAAGAGAGTTGAACACACAACTATGTTAACTACATATCCAGAGAATTGGTTTACTGCTGCGAATAAATTTTCCTATCATAAGAAGAAGAATAATTCACTATTAATTTCCGTTGAAGATTAGTGCTAGGTTTGGCTCGTGTCGAAACTAAACATAAAAATTGAAAACTCATATACTTAATGAGAAAACATAATCATGATTTGAGTCAAGACATTTGGTCAAAGGAAAAAAACGATGAAATCAATACTATGTAACGTTAAAAGTAGTATAGACATACTACATTGAGTCGAATAATGTTAACACAAATTTCAGTTAAGTCTGGGAAATTCATCGCACTTGGTAACACAAAAGCGAGTTGAAAATCCTATAACCTTTCGTCGACCAAGCTCGGTAACAGGGTTTACACAATAAACTGTTATAAAATTATTTTTAAATAATGGATGCACAATATCGGCTTAACGAGAGTTGAAGTCCACTGACTACCTGCCCATTCGAACGTCGAACGGAACCCTGCCAGAATGCTGCACCCAGTGAAGAGGTGCTTCAGTGGTGAGAGCAATGTATACAGGTATCCAGGGTGAGGTTTGTCGTCAAATAAACATGGTGCTGGTCAGTGAGAGATGGTCAGATCGCTCCTGCCTGCCTACATCCCCCTCCCCCTCCCCCCTCCGCAACACCAGACCGCATCTTCGGTTTGATCGAGGACTGTCTGTCTCAGCGATGCATTCCCCCCTTGCCACCATCAAGCCCAAAATGTGTTTTCAGATAGTTGTAATATTGCCCTGCCAATGAAGGGCACAACGCACCCCTCCCTGACTCCAGTCCCTTGTCCAGGTTGCATGTTTTCCGAGATAAGGACTGCCTTCAGCCATTATGTGCCTTCTCCCCTCCCACCATTCCCCAGCCCAGAAGACATCTTCGTCCAGATCGAGGCTAGATGCTAGTCTATCAACCTTCCCTCGGACCAACCAAAGCAGTGATGTGTTTGCAAAAACTACACCCTACCCATGAATTGTGGACTCTCCAGAAACTCTGCCCTATCTGATTCTGCGATCAGAGTACTCATACCCCCCGCTCACTCCTTCCCACGACTCACCACACCTGGAGTTGGTTAGCAGTCTTCAAAGCTTTACGTCAAGGATTTTTGAAAAATTCTATCATTTCGATTCTTGAGAGTCTGAACGTTTATTTCCATTGAATAAATATTTAATAAATTTTGCTGGAAATAATTATTCCCCTAACATTAATAACTACATTGACAAATAATAGTTGCATATATGTAACTGTATTTAGGAAAATGCAATTTATTGTTTCCAAATAACTTCTGCTACTGCGTTAAATTATTTTTTTACACCTCTTCTACTAAAACCTTGCATATTGCTGTGAAAACTTGTATAAATCTTTAATGAAATTTCTGAAAAGTAAATTAATTTCTTCCATTTTATTAATATCGAATTTAATTCTATGAAGGAAATGAAATTATAACATTTATTTCTATCACCAAACCCCATGCTCGCATGTATAGTTGACTAAACCCATTGCAAACATTTAATGAAAAATACATGAAAGTCCTGTTAGGAACACCGACTTAGGTTTTCTCTTATCTCACTCGTTGTCCTCCCCTCTCTCTTCAATTTCGAATCCTGATCATTAATGCAGGATCAACAACCCATTTCCTTTGTTATACACATCATTTGTTAAAAATCTGAAGTTAACCCTAAAGACTTTTTTTCTGGTAAAATAGAAGTGAAGAAAAAATTAATAACTGTAGAAAACTATATAATAATCCCCATTAAAAGGAGTAATTCAATTATAAGTGTTTTTAACTTAAATAATTTTCCAAGAAATATAATAATAAAAGGATTATTTTATATTTAAATTATCGCTTAAATGGTAATCAAATGAAACGATAATCAAATCAACAAGCAGGTTGATTGCACATCCAAACACCATTGCTAAAAACAGATTTATTTAATCAAATAATACATAAAATATTATTTCTAATAATTTTTATTTAGTATCATAATTTTACAATCATTGTATTACAATCTTAATATCTTTATTCTTAACCCACGAGTCGAGTGTTTTTTGAATACCCCACCATCGAACAAAGGACATATCTTTTTTCCTTTTAATGATTTATAAATCAAATATTCATTTGGAGAACTAACTTTTTCCTGTTCATGATTGTAAAAACCACCTTTTATAGGCTGTCCATCATAGGGTTCTAGTTAATACATTCTGGGATGTGTTCGTCCAATTGAAATAATTTTAAATATTTCATAAGACCAATTAACCATACTTTTTTTTTCTCAGAGATTCCTTTTTGTTTCGAAATATGTATATATTCTCCAACTTTGAACTTTTGTTTTCTCTCATCGATGACTTTAACATTAATATAAATGGTTTCATTAAACTATTGTCCGTAACTTCTTTGGGCGCCATCTTGATAGTTCTATGATATCTGGAATTATGCGAAACGTCAACCCATTTGTAAGTCCCCCTCAATGTGATATGTTTATATATTAACTGCTTAAACGATTTGCGAATTTGGTTTTCTCTCTTTCAAAATGTACTTCATTGCATCGCATACATGATATTCTTGTATACTTTGTTGTATTTGGAAAGCAATGTCATTTCACATAAATCGGCTTGAAAAAGATCATTTAACCCCTTAGTAATAACTCTTTTTCTAGGATATTTTATCTTGGCTGAAGCATGAAATTCTTTAAGAAATATTACTAAACTTCATTGCTAATATAACCATCTTCTTTCATCTCTTCAAAAATAGAAATAATTTCCTTCGTATGTGAATTATTACCAGATTCTCTCGAAGCAATGAGAGGTTTTAATCTATCGATCAATTCATTAGGATTGTTCCAATACACAGGAGAAACCTGATTGTCAATTTCTTCTTTATATATGCCACTTCCAATATTATTTCCTATTAAATGTAGTTTTGGGTGGTTTTCGTCTCCTAAACGGTTATTCGCGTTTGTACAACCAATAAGTTCTTTATATTTCTCCAAATTTGCATCAGAATAACCATTTGGAATGTTTTTAATTAATAATTCAAACAAACCTTGACTTACATCAGTTATGTAATCAGCTACAAAAATGTAATTACCAAATCTCCCAGAAACCATGTTTTTCCAATTCGATATACACCAAATGTCGTATCACCCACAGGTGAAGTATGTTTTAAAACTAAATAACGACATATTGAATGAGAAAGGGGCTGCTTTTACTTTTCCTTGAAATTTTCTTCTTCTTCCAATTTATTTCCAAAGGTGTTTCACTAGGCGAATTTAGAACAGAATGTAATACATCCTTTCTACTTGTTACAAGTTTAAATATTACTTCCTTTAAAACATCCCATTCCATACCGGCTCGTTTGGCTTGTAAATATTTCTCCTTCACAGCAGATATAATGTTATGTAATTCCGAAGCATATGTAGACATGTTTGATTATATTTCAATAAATTTCAGCTATTTATACATGAATTGAGTCGTTGCTTTTCGAACTGCTACAGTAGGTCGACTAACTGTTGAACTAGATCGATTAGTTTGCGCTTTTTCAATTGTATAGACTTCACTTAAAACAGCATCCAATTAAACTATAGTTTTAACTCTTAAAACATTAATAAAATAAGTTAATGATGTTTCCGAATCATTATTTTGTTTTCTAAGACCTGTTTATGTAACTAAACCATATTTTTTATTAATCAATTCATCAATTAGATATTTCATTATTTCTTCCATTCGTGTTTCAAGTTGGTTTGTAATATTAGCGCTTATCACTTCGTTAATTGCAAGTCTTATACTATCTTGCCTTTCTGTAAGTTGTGTAGTAAAAATTATGTTTGTCATAATATGAAAGTCTTTACTAAATCCATTCAAATGTTCTTCTATTATGAATTCATTACTCTTAAAATCATTACTAATATTAGTTTAAATGTTTGCAGTTACAATCGTGTTTTATTAACATTATCAATTCCATCAGCTAACTTTATTAATTTCTCTCGAATATCTGTTGATTGCAATTTAAACACTTTTAGCATGATGATGTTTAAGTCTTCCATGTAACATTTTTTACCGCATTAGTATCTTTCACAGAAATACCCACATTATGTAATATATGTCAATTTAAATAACAATTCCCATCGCGATTTTTTGTTAAACAACTATTGTCAAATCCAGGCCTATATCTGCCTTTATATAGGGAAGCGTTGGTATAATCACCAGAAAACTATATTTGTTTATCCAACAGTAAAAACACATATATTTAAACTTTGAAAATGTAATATTGTCTAATATGATCATTGTAAATATATTGCAGATTCAAATCGTCTGTTTTAAACACCATCATCATGTTTGCATTATTATGCAAATTATATTTTGGAATATGTGCGTAACTTTGTGGTGGATAAAAACAATCAACATTTTAATGTCCACCAAAACTAAAATGTTGCTGTACTTCACCCTGCGGTTCGCACCAAACATCGTCAAAAATAATCATGGAATTGGGTAATGCTTCATTTGGAGGCACGATATGTTCTACATTTGTAAAAAGGAAATATCGCATTCCTTCAATTACTGACAAAATAGTCGCTAATAGTAGATATTTCTCTTGCTGTATTGTTTTTGAAAACACATAAACGTTTTCAAATTTAAAACCCTATTTGGATTTGGATGTTCCAACAGCGACATAATAACACACATTTTTCCCCATAAAGAAGGACCGCTTATTATATAACATATATTTGATGGTAAAATAATACCATGTTTATGTTCAATTACATTTTCTGTCATATTTACAATTACAGGAAGATGTACATTTTGTTTTATAACCTTCATTTTTGCAGTATTACATAATGTAACATACTAACATAAATCTATAAATGAGGGTCTATTTATAGGCTTGCATTCAGTTGAAAATAATGCCTGTTCTAAACATATCAAAAAAGGACATGGAGTATTGAATACATTGATTAATAAATTGCTATTTGAGTTGCATTTACCGAAATACAATTATTGTGGACCTGGTACTAAACTTGCAAAACATCTGGCAGAGAATGATCAAGGAATAAGCTCTCTGGATAATGCTTGTAAAGAACACAATATTGTTTGTGATCGAACAAACTATTTGATTTGATAGAGAGACATATAACGGATACAATTCTAGCCGATTAAGCAGAACTGCATCGACTGGTGAAAAGCTAGGTGCCTGGGTTGTTGACAAAGCCATGCACTCAAAGGTTAAAATAGGAATGGGTTTAAAATGTAAAACTAAATGAAAAACAAAGAAAGGAGAAATCAATCTGTTCCTATTTCCAACAATAACAGCTCTTAGATCAATCCTCGGAGGAGTTTCGCTATCAGTAGAGCAATTAAAACCAGAGGTAAAGGAATGTATTTGAAACCTGATAAAGTTGGACAAGGACGAAAAAAACTCCAAACGTGGGGGAAAAAATTCAGAAAGTCTTAAATTGTCTTCCAAAACATGCATTAACAAACAAAGATATCAATGTATTTGTAAAGAATCACAATATTCCCTATTTCCGAGGTGTGTATATGAGAGACAATTTACCAAAGAAACCAAATATTCATGAATGTATGATTTTTAATTTAGATTCGAACGAAATCGAAGGAACACATTAGTAGCATTAATTTAAAATGTAAATCAGTCATTGTAATATGGCAGTTTTGGTGATTTACGTTCTCCAATTGAAATACACAATTATTTGAAAAACATGCAATTAAGATATAATTACCAAACACAATCAATTGTGGTCATTTATATTTACGTTTTTGATTATAAATTAGATATACAAGTCGATGTATTAGAAAAATATATTAGTAAAATGTCAATTACGTTGATATTAAGTGGAAATTCGTCGTAATTGCGGTCGATATATGTCCCAGCTTTGGAGTTAAAGGGACAATGGCAAATAATTCGAATCGAATCTGTTACATACAACAGCATACCAAACATAGATATAGACAAACAATAATTTACAGTCAACATTAGTGAAACAATGTATAAGATTGTGATACCGGTAGGATCTTATGAGTTGGATGTTTTAGAAACGTTCATTAAAGCGACATTATCTGAAAATGTATACTTCTGATTACGTGGAAATCCAAATATGTTAGGTTACGAACAAAGAGTATATCCAGCTAATCAATTGCATGAATTGTCAAAACAGGTTACTATATTGTCAGTTAATGTGTGTTGTATAAATGTTAATATTGTAGCCAGTTCATATTTGAATAGGAAACTGACAAATATACTACATGAGTTCATGTGTGCGGAGGCTCCAGGATATAAAATATTTGAAAAACTGAATATATTGATATATCGTCCTGTAATAGTCAATTGTGTTTATGAAATAGTTGTTACAATTGTCGATCAAGCCGGTAAACTGATTAATTTTAGAAACAAAGAAATTACCATGCGTTTACATATAAAAAAGCTATATAAACAATTGCATTCCGTGTTTATTACAATAAAAATGGGTTTTGTGTTTAACACCCAATACAGACGTAAAGTAGGTGGTTCTTTTAAGAAGTTCTTACTAAGGAACATATTTTGAAGATAGGAAGTATAAAAAGATGTAAACACAAGCATAAAATACTCACTTCAAATAAGTCACCTGTGAAGTTAACACAAGGAAAAGAATTGTTTTTAAAGGAATTAGGATATATGGTTAATATAAATGGAAGACATACTTAATGTTGAAGAACCGATCAGTTATGAAGATGCAATCACCAATATGGAAATATATGTGTATGAACCGTTCTGATCAGGTCCATTACATTTCTATCGGAAATAAGGATTGCTATACAAAATCACGATATTTACACATTACCATCTAAATCAGGTTTAAGGTTTAGAGTAACAATCAAAAAGACAGCTGATGCAACTAACCCAGCAACTACAGGAATAGTGAGAAACAGAATACTTCATTTAATCGATAACATTGCATATCTACTCAATGGTGTTGAAACAGACCAAACACAAGATGTTGGAATTACTTCCATAATAAAGAACTATCTCCTGGGAACTGTAAACGATCTTTATGCAGGGTTTATGGCTGGGTGGAGCAATGCTAATAATTTTACACCACAAATAAACTCAGTCGGAAAATACGAAGTTGTTGCACCGCAAAGTATGGTACTTGGCTTCGCTGAGGGCTATAAACATGTAATATAAAATGCTAAACAAGAATTAGTTACTCTATTCAGTAATATACATTTGAACACCATATATGATACAGCTAATAACGAGCAAGGTGTAAGATTTGAATTGAACACTGTTGTATGGCTAATGCCACATATTGAAATTAACACTCGTTCACGAGTGTAATTGATTCAAGAATTGAAATTATTGCAAATACACCAATATTGGCAAATATGCAAACATGCACTCTGATAATTCATGATAGATTAGCAAGTTACAATGTAAGAGATAAGCAAGTGAAGATAATGACTTGAGTCAGTAGACAATGACACAGCTACGAGGAGATGTTTTGCACTGTACAAGGATTTCAAGCTCCATATAAATGTATCATTAAAGAATTTGCTATTACTGATATGGAATAACATACAACTGTTTTCATCTTCAAAGCACCGTTTGACTGGAAATATCTAACTCCCAAATACAAGAAAACTAATAGATGGTTTACCAACCATCGCCATGGTTTAAAATGGGAGAGTAGGTGTAGGAAGTATGAGAATATTGAAAATATTTGCAAACATTGTGTAAATAATTGTGACATATATGTAGCTGGACTCGAGCAAAAATGTATTTTAGAAAGTGTGTGGAATGGGAAAGAAACATATTCAAAAAGAATACAACTGCCTATAATTCAAACAATTATGTAAAACACACATATCTGATTCAACATTTTTCTCTGCAGAGGAAAACTCTAAATTAATGCGAACTTGCGCAATGACGTCTGACTGGGGTAAAACAGAATATGATGATTCTCCTCCCGAATCACCTGTAAATATTATATGAGTGATTTGACACTATTTGGGATGAGAGAACTGATGAGTGAAATTTAATATAAAAAGTATTTTTTATTCTATGTAATCCAATATTTCTTAAAGAGGGATCAAGAAGACAATGAAATCACCTGTTCCTGCATGCAGAAATCGATGTGTAAATTGAATACCAGCAAGTTATTAACCCGTTGGAGTACACTATTTCGAGTTTGTTTCGAAAAGAATTAGTTTTAGCAACTTTATAACATCCTATACTTGCCATGTGTATATATATATGTATATATATATTTTTTAATTATTGTCTTATGTGTTTTGGGTCACCTATACTTACTTGTGTATGTTTTGGAACACTTTGTAGTAGTACAACAGAGAGATTTGTCTTTTGGAAATGTTGTAAATAAATTTGTGAAACAAGCTGTGTTTTTGTATGTATTTTTTGTCAGAAAAATATGATTTAAAATGAATTTTTACTTTTATTTATAAAATCACTTTTCAACTGTGAACTCGTTTTGGTAATAAATGAAAAATATTGATGCAGCTGTCTCAACAGAGAGAGAGGGAGAGAGAGAGAGAGATTTAAAAGTTGTTTGAGTTCTTTCAAAATATGTTGCATTAACAAATATGAGTGTTGTAATGTAAAATCTAGATATGCTCAATTTTATAGAATTTTAAACTTAAATGAACTGTGTTGAATATTTCTGATTAAATATTATTAGGTGACTAATTTATACTCGCTTCGAATTGGTAGACTTATACTATTTGCTAATGTCTCCAAACATGTAAAAAAACCATTTACATTTAGAGTTATTGAGGTCTACCAGTGCTACCAACCTTTGACCAGTCAGAAACCTTCAAGGTTTAAATTGAATGTCTTTCTAATGCTATCAACAACAACTGAGATCACAGAGTATGCAAGCCTGAGTCCGACAAGCCTCGCAGAAAGCACTTGGCTTTTATTATACCCTCGAGACAACACAGGAGCCTACCTTTCACAAAGCGAGCAGCCAAGGTTGTCCGCATCCCCTGGTAGGGAGGACAGCTCAGGTCAACGTTTTTAACCGTCCAGGGAAACAAGGCGATAATGCCTTCCTAACTGAATTCAAACTTTCGAGCAAAATATTGTGTTTTCTACTTTATAAAATTAATATTCAATTTCCAACCTGCATTATGCAGGAAAATATACAGAAATAAAAAAATACACAAGTCATGTATCAATAATGAGCTATTATTTATGAAACAAGTTTTAATTCCCCATACACAACAACCTTTACAAAAAGTTTTAAATTTCATATAAATATAATCCTAATCACAGTGAAAACATGATCATACACATCAATGGAAGATATCTGTATATTTTTATTCCAAATAATAATAATAAGGATGTACACTATAAGAAAACGGGAACATATTTACTTAATTCAGTTTGTAAAACATAACATGTTTCTTGACTTCGATATGATTTATTGAAAGTAAATTTATTTTATGCTAATTTAAGGTTACAGAAATATAAGGTGATGTCTTGATATTATGAAACGTAATAGTTTCAAAAAAAAGTTAATATAATTTCCTTTAAAAGGTGTAACTATTCTTAGAGAAGATTAAAGAGGGATTATAGCAAGCGTGAATGACTTTTTTTTTTATGGATTATAGCACTTTCTTTTTCTATAGATTATATATCTATTCATTGAGTGTGTTGATCTCTAGTATTTTTGCTATTCGATTTAATTGATTAATGATTAAACACGATTTATTTATTATGAAACAGAAGTTATTTTAGTGATAAATGAAGGTTATTCATTTCTTCGAAGAAGAAATTTAGCAGAGAGGTTTGTCTCAGAGGTTGGGGGTGAGGGGTTGAGGATATTTGAAAGTCGTGGGTGAGGGAAGGGAAAGGACTGGGTGTTTGGCCTTCTGACTTCTGGTTGAAGAGGAGAAAACAAGTTTCTCGACCGTTTACCCGGGAATTTGAAATTTTTATAAATAGGGGTTTAGCCTCTATGCCCCCTTCCACTATTTCCAGTTGTTTGTCAGTGCGTTTTGTCTTGCGATGTCACACTCGTATGGAGATTATTTTCTTAGCTTATCTATCCCAAACTTTAACAGAGAACTTGAAGGTTATGATTAGGATTATTTTCATGATTTAATTAACTGTTCAGATCCTTTGGCAACAAACTTATTAGACTTTTTAGAGAATGACGACGAAAAAAGTGGATTTTCACTATAGCCGTTGCTCTTGTCAGTGGCTTCCTTAGAGCTGTCACAGTCGCCTCCAGCATTAATACTAAATACGGTAATGCCTTCGACTTCGAGGAGAGCTACAGCGACGCCTCCGCCGTCGAGATTTACAGCGGCGCCTCCGGCGTCGAGAAGAGCTATATTGACGTCTGCGATAGCAAGACATATGGCGACCCGTCTGGCATCGAGACTTTCAGCATTGATTCTGGCATTGAGACCTTCAGCGATGCCTTCGACGTCGAGGAGAGCTACAGTGACACCTCCTCTGTCACGACCTACAGTGACGCTTTAGGCATTGAGGAGTGCTACAGCATCACCTCCGCCATCGAGACCTACAGCGATGCCTTCGACGTCAAGCTTGGAAGCTCTAGATTTAACAACAGACATCAAATCAGGTGAACGATGTGTACAAAATCCACAAAAATGTTCTTGTTGCACTCCATTAGATTTAAATGTTATACCCTTAAATATTGTGCGGGAAGATATGTCTAATAACTGCTTATTCCAAGTGTTGTAAGAATTTTTACATTGCAATGTTATGTCTGTACCTGCTCCTAGTCTACTGTCTCCTGATTTCTTATCACTTGAATCACTGCAACGTAAATTAATTTCCCCACCTCCTCCTTTGTTCATAACTTCACCACTATAAATTATATATAGTCCTATATTATCACCGATATCACACCCTTCACCTACTTCACCACCACATGTCGTTCCTCTAAAGAAATGCAAATTCAGCTTATCTCTTAAACCAAAATGGAAATTTAAATGTAAATTCAAACTTACAGTGACGATTTTAATGTAAATTCAAACTTATAGTGACGATTTTTATGTAAATTCAAACTTACAGTGACGATTTTAATATAAATTCAAACTTACAGTGACGATTTTAATGTAAATTCAAACTTACAGTGATGAAGTGATGATTTTAATGGTTTCTGATGCAGTGTAATTTGATAATTGTTTTCAGTTGAAATTTGTAATGATCTTCAGATGTGATGTGGTGAGAAGATTAAGCGATTTTCAAGCCTTACATGATGTGATAATTTAAAAGAATTTAATGATTGTAACTTGTAATATGGTGAGGATTTTTTTTACAATTTAATCATTGAAAGTAGAAAGTTGTCTCATTGTTTCAAATTTTTGTAACAATTTTAATAGATTTTAAGATTTCAGATGTAAAATGATGGAAAGGTTTAACAATTTTAATCAATTTTAAGATTTCAGACATAACATGATAGAAAGTTTTAACAATGTTAATCAATTTTTCAGATTTCAGACATAAAATGATGGAAAGTTTGTAATGACTTTAATAAATTTTTTAGATTTCAGACCAAAATGATGGAAAGTTTGTGATTATTTAACCATTTAAGACATAAGATGGAGTTTTGGTTAATAAGTTTGTATGGCTTTCACATGTAAATGGTACAAAAAGTTTAATGGTTTTCAGTCATGACATGATTTGTTGGGATTATTTGACAGTATTAAGACATATGATGGTGTATTGGTTATTAAGATGGCATGAATTTCACATGTAAATGGTAAAAATAAAAATAAAAGTTTGTAATGAATTGTATGATTTTGAGGTGTGATATGTCGAGTCTTTGTCTTGGAATTGTTAACTAAGATGTGTTTTATTAATTTTTCTAAAAAAAAACTTTTTTCAATATTATAAAAGGAGTAGCGTGACTTGATTTTCATTATTTTGTAATTCCTCGTGTCATTAAAAAATAATTTCTGTATGATGAGTGGATCAAGCATTTATTATAAGTAAAGAGAAAACAAAGTTGGTAAACTTGAGACATGTGAATGTCTAGCAGTGATGCTAAGCTGTTGGTTTGTATTTAAACTCAGGTAGCAGGATACATGGTTGCTCACTTTTACGTAAAAAAAAAATACGAGTTTCTTGCATCCTTCTTCATGAGGGAGAAAAAAATGTTTATAAATTAAATCATGAAATTTCCATTAAGGAAATTTAATGAAAACAAACTTTGAAGGGCTGAGAGGGCGAATTACAGAAGTTATGGAGAAAAAAATCCAACATGTGAATGAATAAATTTGAAACCAAAGGATAGGAATCACTAGATTCTCGAGAAAACCTCCACTGGCATGCAACTCAAGCTGGATGTTCCTGGGGGACCCAAGAAACTGAGAGTGGAATGACATAAATACCTTTTCAGAGGCAGGTAGATAAACCTCTTAACGAAACACAACAACTCCAAGAATTTTTCCCTCTGCCCATCAAATCTACAGCAATGAGAGTCCAGAAAAATTTTAATTAAAAAAATATTTTGTCACACAAAAACGGATTACAACTACTGCTGCAGGTGAAGATTCAACATGGTGATGTCTGGTGATAAAACACAATCATACTTTACACAAACTCAGAAATAAAGAATTGAAGGTTTTCTAAAGAATTAAACTTATGATAAAAATGGTTGCATATTTCCTTTAAATTAGCTTAAATTTGGACTTTTTATAAACTAAGTTGAAATATCGTGGAATCTAACAGATTTCAGCTTCGATGGCAATCATTTCAAGCTGGATTCGTGCTATTTCAGTAATATTACATCGAAAAAGTAGTATTTTTTAATAAAATAAGTTCAAATATGCACATTTTAGGCTGGATAGTATAGTCGAAATTCTGGGCTAGGAAACTTATGCACAAATATTTAAAATACATTGAATATGTATGTTTACTCTGTTATATGAATAAATGTTTTTTAACAGATTTAAAGTAAATACATTTTGTTTTAGAACAAGTTTTAAAGTTATAATTGAAACTTGTGTAAGTATATTGATAGATATGTGTTTGTTTCAGTACTTAAAAAAAATTCGCGAATGAGAATATCTCTTGTCTCAAAATATCCTTAGTTTCCTAGAGTAAGTGTAAAGGTGTTTCTGGTAAATGGGATATACTTAAAGTATATTTGATTAAAATATAAAATTTCTTGGAATTTTATCTGGGGATTAAAATTCATTGTTTGGGATTAAAATTCATTTCAAATTCAGGGATATAAATTTCATTGGTGGGACTTGGGTAGCAAATTTTAATTGGCTGGAAGTAATTTTATCCCTTGCATCTCGAAAAATAGGAGGAAGCTTCCTTTCTGAACAAGTGAAGGGACAGGCGAAAGTGAAAGTTTGTAGGGCAGAGGAGAGAGGGGAAATAGTCATGTAGGATCAGTTCGAAATTCGCTGATCTGAGGGGTATCTGGCAGTTGCAGACTCTCCGATGTGGTGCATAAAGATGCGTTCTGGCATCGGGGTACAGAGGATGGTTAGCCGAGGCAGTTCTCATCTTGGAAAACACACACTCTGGGCTGATGGTTGGAGGGGGTAGGGGAACTTAGCACTAGGCAGGTGTTGCAGAGTGCGGTATTGAATCGATAGTGGGTGCAAGGAACTTGTCGTTTCGGACAAAGACGCGTTCTGGGCTATATAGGGAGAGGGGGTCGGGGCAGGGAGGCGCATCGCCGAGTCAGACAGTCCTCGAGAAAACTGAAGACGTGGTCTGGTGTTGGAAAGGGGAGGGAGAGGGGTGGTGTAGGCAGACAGGAGCAATCTGACCAACTCTCACTGACCAGCACCATGTTAGTTTGACGCCAAACCTCACCCTGGATACAGGCATAGATTGCTCTCTCCTCTGAAGCACCTCTTCACTGGACACAGCGTTCTGGCATGGTTCTGTGCGACGATCAAAGGGGCAGGTGGTCAGCGGGCTTCACCTCTCTTTAAGCCGATATTGTACGTCCATTATTTAAAAATAATTTTATAAGCGTTTATCATGTAAACCCCGTTTCTGAGCTCGGGCGACGAAAGTTTATAGGATTTTCAACTCGCATTTGTGTTACCAAATGCGGTGAATTTCCCAGACTTAACTGAAATTTGTGTTTATATTATTCGACTCAATGTAGTACATCTATATTACTTTTAACGATACATAGTATTGATTTCATAGTTTTTTTTTCTTTCGACCAAGTGTCTGGACTCAAATCATGATTATATTTTCTCATTAAGTTCATGCGATTTCAAATTTTAAGTTTATCATCGACGCGAGCCAAACCTAGCACTAATATTCAACGGAAATTAATAGTGAATTATTCTTCTTTTTATGATAGGAAAATTTATTCGCAGCAGTAAACCAATTCTCTGGATATGTAGTTAACATAGTTGTGTGTTCAACTCTCTTTTAGTTTAATTGGTATTTCATACACATTTAAAATGTTTCCTTCATTTACAATTTTTGCTGTAATTTCAACTCGGCCGAGCTGATAAGTCAATGTAAGTGATATGCTCAACTCATTCTTACATCAGACACCACAACGAACGGACATGTTTTAAAATCATTTAAGGTATGTGTACAAATGAGAGGGAGACATATATGTATGTCTATTACGCTATTGTGTCTGGTTAAAATTTAATTCTAAATGTGAGTTTAGAAATATTTAATAGTCTGTGTTTGTAGTGTATTCAAATCAGTTCCTAGTAAGTTTGCGTATTTTTAATGTATGCTTTATTCCATCTTTAAGTTATAATAATAGGTGGTAAACGAGTTTTCTAGGTAAATATTAATTAGTTTGAAAATTCAGGTACTTGAGTCATATTCAGAGTTTTTTTTCATAATTTTAACTCGGCCGCAAGCTCCACGTATCTAACAGCTTATACGTTGGCGCGCGTCATACACTGCAGAAATTCCTTGACTGACATCACAGCCAACCAGGCGAGTTTTGGGAGAGATGCTTGTGCGATATCATTAATTAAAATAACAGTATAGTTACATAGTTACATCAATTGTTTAATTTATTTGGAAACACTCGGTTTTGTATTTAGATGTATTCACATCTCTTTTTGTTCATTTCCTAGCTTTTCAGCTCAGTCTATAATCAGACGTAAGCCGACGCACACGCAGATTCTGTTTGCTCTCGACACATCGTTCAGCTTATAAGTCGAAGTAAGTGATATATTCAAGACAGTGCTGAAGCGACCTCCCGAGCGAATGGACGTATATTAAAATCACTGACTGTTAACTACGATTCTCGTTGAACTTTTTCTTTAATTCGTGTACATAAATTAATTTCTTTTAACGTGTGGATTCCATTTCAGAAGTTCCTCTACAACTGTTAACTACGGGATTCTCTAAGCTTTTATTGCGATAGGTCGCCTGCCAAGCGGCGCTCGAAACAAAAAAATCGTATCAGGTACGTGTAGAACTCTGAACAGTCAAGTAGTGTAATTTGTACGTCTTTTCAAATCCACTGTTAATGTGTTTAGGAAGACTGCCGTTTAATTTATAGGGACATTTTTCTTTATTGTAGCTCGTTAATTAATTTTCTTTTTGACACCTGGTGACTCACGTAGTTGTGATCATTTAGCACTTGTTTCTTTATGATACCAGGTTATTCACGTAGTTATGGTTCTCTCGGGATATTTATTTATATTAATAGGTAGAACTCGTTTGAAATATATTTCCGTTTATTCGTTTAAAGACTCCGAAATTTCTCTCGTATTATTTGCCACCACTGTTATTCATTTGGAATAATACACGACGTAAATCGTATCTTTCAGAGTCTCCTATCTCCTAACACCGTCTACGAGTTATATCCCACTACAAACCCCAAACAAAAAAACACATATGACACTTTTGCACAAGACTCAACACATATGTATACCCTGTCCCCTACACATCACACCTCATCCGAGTGCCATTCGTCGTGCTGACATCTACCAGAGCTGCTTCCCACCCAAAAAAATTAAGAAAGAAAATAAAGTACATCTAAATATACACACGCAAAAAAATTCCATCAAAGAAATTTAATCAAACTTTTTGCATCAAACTTATTTGGTCATATTTCTTTGATCACATTTTATCGGATTAAGATCGGATTAAGGATTAACCCCATAGGATTTTTAAAAATTGATCTTATTAATATCGGATTGAGGATTAACCCTTTGATATCAAATGGTTAATCCGATTAATCAAAAGTGGCCTGAAACCCTGTCGGCCCTACTACTAAGGCCTGGTAACAAAATCGTGAATGAGTGATAGAAAATGAAAGGAAGGTAACTAAGAAAAATGAAATCGATTGCAGTGAACATCGCATGACAGAGCAGGAAAGAAATGTGTTTTGACAGATTGCCAGTTGGCTAAATCGAGAAATCAGCACCATTTAGGTAATGAAAATAGAATCTAATACGGTGGTCGCAGACAGTACCACATATACTTTAAAAACATAAACAAATACAGTAGCTACCTGTTGTCTAACTCGTCAGCTTGCTTGGTGACGAAATCGAAAATTAATACATTAGTGCTACCTAAACATTGGAAATAGAATCGAATATGGCTGCTGCCTGGCTGCTAAATCGATAAATAATACACTAGTAACGCCTATGCTTTAAAAGTGGTTCCGAAATGGCCACCAACAGAGATGCAGACAATAATGATAAACGAGAAAATTAAGATGGTAGTCGAACGAAGCGAGAGACAAACACCAACAACGAAAATAAACGACAAAAATCGAGATGGCATGACGAACATAGGTGAGAGTGAACGGTAGTTCCTATGGCGGCAAAATCGATAATAAATACACAAGCACCACCTTGTCAATGAAAAAGTAAATATGGTGTGTCGAGCATAGGCGAGAGACAAACTACAGCGATGTAAACAAATGACAAACAAAAAAACGAATATGGGGGGGGGGGGGTTGCAGATGATGTGATGAATGTTCAATGGAGAAAGGGGGAGGGAGTGTTATGACAACTAGAAATATTTGTGGCGGGTCGAATGTGTATGAGTAATTAACAGATAAGAAACACTGGTTGTTGGAATTGAGGTACGGGGGGGGGGGGGAGCGAACAGACAAAATAAACCATTGAGCTACATTAGTGAATGGATTCGAAGGGACCTGAATAATTAACCAACGCAAAACCTTGGCGAGGGTCAGTAGTCTGCTGGCGTCGTCTTGGGTGGGGGGGATGATAGCCTCTGGAAACATAATTTTTTATTAAATTTCTAAATAATAGATACGATAATTTTTTTAATGACTTGATTAAATATAAATTGATTTTTGGGTTCAAGGTTATGTAAGGTCATGCTTGTGGAGTGAATGTCAAGGTCACGTGGATCCAGTATGGTGATCGGGTGACGTCAAAACATGGGGACTTGTCGGCTCTGGTCCCCAATCCCCTCTAAGCCCAAATATTACAAAATTTAAAACAAATTTTTTAATAAACAGTGTTGTAAGTTTTTAAAATTTTTGTTATTTTTGTGATCTTTTGAGTTTGGCGTCAAAGTTCACTTGGGTGTAGGTCAAAGGTCAAGGTCAATGTCACCAATATCAAACATGGTAGTTAAAATGGCTGAAAGAACTAAAATGGCTGATGGTCAGGTCTGACTCTGTGCCCTGGAGCCTGTGTACCGATCTGGCGTACCCTATGCCTATAAAACCAATGTGATTGCCGCTGTTCTGGCGTCGGGAAGCAAGCTTCCCAAATTCTTTCCATGGAACGAAAAGTGCCTTTCTGCGGCTCGGATTTTCAAGTGGGAGGCTGGGTGCTATTTTGAAAGGAAAATGGAAAATTTTGAGGGAAAAAGGGAAATTGTAGTTAAAAAAGAAAAAAAAGGAAAGTTTTAAGGGAAAAATAGAAAATTTAAAGGAAAATTAGTCGTTTTGTGGAAAAACGGGAAATTTTGACATTAAAATGGCCGCCGGACGACCGGAATGACAGAGCATGGACAGCCCCACCGCCACATCGCTTCCAGCCCTTGCGCTCAACTTCCCAAAATTATAATATTGGTGGTATCGCAAAAAGGGCCTAAAACATGCTCTATGTAAGCATACAGGGCCTTCTAATACCGTATATAGACTACTGTCAAAATACAAAGTTGGATTGAATTTTGTCAAACTATTTGATAGACATGACAAACTTATCTGAATAATTTTTTTCACGAGTATACGTAAAAAAAATTACCCAGCTTAAATTATGTAAGTTTGCTTGTCCTAGTGTAGTACTACTTGTGTTGAAAATAGAATGAAAATTAGTTGATTGGTTCCGGATATTGCATAAATGTTGTCACCTGACACTGTCTTACAATAAGGCGGCCAAAAGAGGATCATCATAAGCATTTATACTTTCAATGAACAATCTCAGCATACAAATCTTAATTGAAATTGATGAACTTGTTTAATAGAAGACAAACTATCTAAATCGTTTATATGGCAGCCATATTGTAAATAATGCTAGACACACTTAAATCCTATAAGTTTACATGGCGAAATGTATATTATCTGTGTGAAAAATTCGGTGGGAATCAGATGATTAGTACTCGACATAAAGTATAAAAGCTGTGTTGCTATCTTCCAAAATGAGGATAATACGGTTATATATTATCACATTCAATATAGGTCATAGTTACTGCCACATATTAAGTTCGGTTGAAATTATTTGCGACATATGGCATACCAACAGAAAATATTTACATGATTATTGCTTGCCGCCTGAATTTGGTAGTATCAGTAATTTTTTTCCCCGAGATACGACAGAAAATATCAATTTTTCATGTGCTGCAATCTTCCAAAATGAAGGAGTAATGAGTTTATATTTCAGGCCTAGCAAATTTGACGCCTACACAGAAACTGGCAGCGTACAAAGTTAAATTGAAATGGGTAACATTGCTTTGCAGATATAGAATACTAAGCTAAAATATTTATAATGCCGGTATTTTGAAAGTAAGTGTTAAGTTGTATTATGTTGAAATGGATTATATTGTTTTGTAGATACGGAATACTAAGCTAAAATATTTTAATTGCCACCATTATGAAAATAAGTGTCAGGCCTACTTTAAGCGTGTCAGCAAAGGGTATCCTGCAGCACTACTTGTTTGCCCATTTTTGGTAAGAATCGATTTATTGTTTTCCGAGATATGACAAACATGTTTTATTCGTGTTCTACTACCTTACAGAATGGTGGACAAAAGAGGCTCTCGGTATACGCATTTGATTGTTGTCATAGATATTGGCAGCATAGCAAGTTAACTTGAAATTTTTTACATTGTTACATAAATATCGCATAGTAATCGTAAAATTGTGATTCTGCCGCCATTTGGAAAATAAGTGTCTGACATACTAAAATATTTCCGTTTACATTACCTACCATAGTATTACTTGTCTGTCAAATGTGGTAGGAATCGGGAGATTTTTTCCCGAAATATGACAAAATATTTATTTCATTAAGTGCTTTCTTAGAAAATATCTGACAAATGATGTTATAGTTTGACACGTTTGACGCTTGCGATAGATACTTTCAGCAATAAGGTTTTGGACGAAATTGGTCAAACGGTGTGGTAGATACATCGAATCAACCTAAAGATATTTACATGGCAGCCATATTAAAATAGGCGCCTTGCATTTTTTAATTGCATATATTAAGATGGTCTAAAACAGTATTACTTATATTGTAATATTGACAGGAATCGGTTGTGTAGTTACTGAAATATAGATAATGTAAAGTCTTTATTTTTTGTGTTACAATATCTTCGAAAATGGCTGACTATTACTTAACATTAGCGCCTTCTAAATTCAGTTATTTCATCATGCACTGTCAACCTATTTAATTTGGTTTAAATCGGTTAAATGGCTCCCCAGACCTAACCCAGTCCCCTCCTGAATATTAGAATTATTTTAATTTGGAAAATAAGTACTTGGTTTAAACTAAAACTATGCAAGTCGGATGCTCTTTCTAAATACTGCAAGTGGACCGAGTTTGGTGAAATTGCGTTGGCGGGTTTGAAAGTTATAAGGGAAAGACATTCCAGACAGACAGCCAGGGGATTGCAAAATCCTATCTCTCCTTCGGAAAGCAAGCTATAAATTTGAGTGTTTTCTCGGAGCGTATGCGCATGTGTGAGCTCTTGTAATTTAGAGGATGATTCGCAATTAGACCGACAAACTTCGGGAGGTGATTCTTCATGGAATGTGACACTTGTGTGACACTTTATACCTAAACAGAATATTAAGGGAGGTATGTGCCTTTAAAAAAAAAAAAACAAGGTTTTAAACCGCATTTGTGCCTAATATCGGTAACGAAGTAAAATACAATGACCACTCTGGGAACAATATTGTATGTTATCGGGACATTCAAAGTATGAGCCAATATTTTGAACAAATACAGCTTAAAATCTCGTTTTTTTAAAGGGCTCATACCTTCCTTAATATTCTGTTTAGGTGTAAAGTGTCACATATGTTTTCCTTTTACTTTTTCATGAAAAATCGCCTCCCGAAGTTTCTCGGTCTAATTGAGAATCATGCTGTATAACTGTTAGTAATCGGCTTACACTTGATTGTATTAATTATGTTCGTACGCTTTAGTTGCCGATCTTTCAGTTGCACTTTTTTTTGTCTCTGTATAAACGATACCTACGTCTTGAGCTGTACGTGCGGCTGTTTGGTAGGCAGGACAGCTTCCATTATTAATAAAGACGGCGTGATTGCTACAAAGGGCAGGATCAACTGCAGGAGGTAGGGAGCGACATAATCGCCGCACGACGTAATGAAAGTCCTCCCCTGCAGCAGCTAAATGCCGAGGGTAATTGTAGTCCACGGCGCCGCGCCGTGTCGACGAGCGAACAAGCCAGGGGGTCGCCGCCGATGAAGTATGCTCGTGTAACGCTAGACCCCGGAATTGTCGCTCGTCGCCCATTGTTCTGCCACTAACCCCTTGCGTGGGGGGAGGGGGTGGGGCCTTCCTCCCCAAACACGATGAGTCAATCCGCGCGCAGCTGCCCTCGAAATGACGTCACGCATCCGGGAAATCTGATTTCCTTCCGACAGATGCCGCTCGACACTTTGCCGGTGATCGCGCCCGAAGCGAACCGGTGGCCCCGACGCCAACTATAGACTGTTCACAATAAAATAAGCACCTTTGAAAGCCCTGCTTAAGATCTACTTGCATGCCCGTTGTGTATTCTTCCGGCTTATGTAACATTTACATTGCCATGGACCTTACCACTTTATTCATGCGTCGGTCACCTTAAAACTGTGAAATTATTTGAAAAGTAAATACTTTACAAATCTGCTAATGCTTACACTTCGATGCATTAAAAAAACCGAAAGCTAAATAAATAATTTAAGTTATCACAAATGGTTACCTAGTCCTTTTTATTCAACTTTAAGTTATGGAACTACTTTCCAACAATCGTTACCAACTTTATATATATGCAGGCAGAGGTAGTAACTTTTTGGTAAGGTTGATTTCAATAGTGCTCACTTTATCGTGAATAGCCTATATGTATAGCTCGTTAATGGTTATAGTCTCTTCGCGGTTTCTTCACACTTTTTGAATGAAACCTTTAAAAAATCACACCATTTATGACGTATTTAATTATTTCCTAAATATGACATCTATCACAAGCGTTTTATACCTCTGTTGACATGGAAGTATCTTATTTTTCATTAAATTGAAGTTCTACTTGTATTTTATTTATAATTTATACTAATATCATTTATAACATATACGAATAAAAACAATGAGAAAACGTGTGTGTTGGTAGCGCCTAGTAAGAAATTGTTCTCATGGAAATATCATTACAACGGGATGGGCACGAATCCGTGCTTTGCCTTTTTGTGTAATTTCTAGACTTAGTTAATCTTTGTTTGTATGAGGCTGAGCTCTCCTGAAAGAGCTACTTTCCTTCTTATTTCAGCCTCGCGTGTATCCTTCCGCCTCTTGTACTGATGCAGTATCCTTGATTATTCACAACTCCAGCAAAAACTCCGTGAGAGAGTTCCTTATGCAGAATGATATCACGATACTACTCATGACTTACAGTGATATTATAGTTGAGGGAGGTACCGGTCCTCCAAAATCGAAATTTCAAATAATTTTATTTCACAATAATTGGAAACAACATGAAATGGAACGACAAATTCCTGGACAGAACAGTGTCTTATTGAATTGAACTGAGATGTGAAATCTCAGACACTTCGGTGAACAATACCATTCCAATAGTTGTTCCACAAAGTTGCACAGCAGGCTCACAAACACCCGCACTCTTTCAAACTTTTGTTGCGATTTTCTTGAGCGCCGTTCGTCTGAGCGCATCTCATCAAAACAACATATTATTTTTCTTTTAAGTATGATAGTTTATCTGTTTTAAGGATTCGACACCAGCTCAGAGATATATCACTGGCGTTCTCTATTTTCTTTATTGAGGTGGACGATATTACCCGCAAACTTTGGTAGATTTTATATTTAAATTCAAGAAAACACTACTCATGAATTTGTTGCTTCATCACTTTTGTTAAATTTGAAATAAAATCATTTTTTATATTTTACCATTTTTTAATGGAACATACTTTCCTTAATAATCATTTTAGGCTATTAGCCCGATGACAGTTATTTCCTATTTCATTTTTCTTATTTATGATCTCTCAACTTTTTTCTCCCACAGTCCATGATAATCCTGAATTTGTTAGTAACATAAGAATGTTTTTCCCCATTACATCAATTTTTAATGTAGGGCCTAATGTAAATAAAATAAAAACGAATTCCATGTAAATTAGTTTAATTAAACATAACATTTTCGCTGAAGTTTGTACAGGAATATCTCCCATACTCACCGCCGACGTCCATATTCTTACAAATTTTTTAAAAAGTTGCGCTATGCCCTGCGATAGTTTTTATCGCCCATACTTCGAGAAAGAGAAGAGAGATTATAATCTTTCTATATTTAAAAGCAATTTATAACCTCACATTGGTGGCCATGTGACCTGGTGCTAGTTAATTGGCAGGTACCGCTTGTTTCGATTGTCCTTGGGTAGCCTACGAATTATAGAATGCCAAAGTATTTTCGGTGGTGAGGTTCGATTTGACGCATTCAGGGTAGCCTGTAACTACAGAGTGAGAAACGTCATACATAACAATTACTAATACTTCACCTACCCATCCATCTTACCCTTCACTTTTAGCAAAATGTGCTAGGCTAATAGGAGGTACTGCAGTGGCAAGTTATCTCCTAGTAGGGCCTACTCTACTTTTCATAAAAGCGTGTTGACTTTAATGTTAAAAACATTTTTATGGTATTTATTTTTCCTTAAAATGGCGTATCTCAACAAACTGATGTAACTGGTGTTATGATCATCTGATGTATAAGTAGATTATGGGCTTACAAGTGTTTTGCTGGAATCGGAATTCGTACGTGGATGGAACGTTCGCATATTATTGTAGACCAAATGGATTTTTGGAAGTATATATAAATTCTTATTAAACGGCACTTTGCAAAAATTTTAAATTCTCAGGACTGGTAGTATTCACAGAGAAATTTGCTCTTCACGTCGTTGGTACGCCTAAAAGTAGCGTTGTCATAATCACGGCCACGTATGTCAGGAATACCCACCAAAGTTAACAGGTAAGTTGGCAAAGGTTAGGTTCTACCACTGGCGTCCATATTGTGGCTGATAGGTTGATGGGGTAAAAATGAGCTCACGCCCACGAATATTATTCGGCATTTTACAGTTTGTTTTAAACTTTGACACTAGAAGAAATAATTCGAAAGTTCTTCTTAGTTACCTGTACACTTAGCTTATGTATTTTATTTAAGTATTCCAGTCACTTAAAAACAATTTGCTGCAGAAATAAAAACATTATTTATATTTATTAGGTATGTTATCGTATTACTACACGAGGCTTGCTAGGCCTACTTCCTAAAGGTCACAAAAGATAAGCGTCCTTGAACACTACGAGAAATTTTAAGATTATATTCGTTATGGTGTATGGTACAGAATGGTGTAACTTTTGGTTGCGCTGAAGCTAACACTTTCGTATTCAAACTATAGCAATGAAATCTTCCGCAACACGTTCGGCCTGAGTCACCAGAGCAAACAGCAGTTTCCGCATCTGCAAGTCGAGAGTTCTGAAGGTTATGGTCCCGAAGGACACGTCTAGACATCCGCCTATTCTCCTAGTATGGAAAGCTGACGCCCTTAGAATAGTTTTAACTTGACAGTTGTGGCAGCCATCTTTCATCAGTGAACATTTTAAACAAAGAATGAATTTTGTTACTTTGGAAATGTTGATTAATCGCTTTCATAAATATGTCACTAACCGTCTACAAAGTGGAAACACGCTTAATGATGATGATTGTGATCAATTAATGACCATTTCCTCTTTACAGACTGTGTGGTTAGTTTCTCAAAACTAGATGGCGCTAACATTGTTTTGTAACAAAAATGTACATTTTGCACGCTTTATTGGATTTAAATCATAATGTATATTATGTATAGTTTAATATGACACGTTAAGAAAAAGTTATACGAATTCTGTAATGTGATGTATGCTAAAGCACTTTTTTGTTTCCCCGATGCCATTATAGGTCGTTTTCAATATACTGTTACATATGCTTGTACGTGGGCAGGTTAGTAAAGGGTAAAGGCGCTTAGGCGTGGGTATAGGTTGCCAGCGCCTTTGCCTATACTAGCAGTGATGTACCTGCGATGTTTCTCTCAAGGATATTGAAGCTCATCTTACTCTAGTATAATGAAACCAATAAATATAATGAAAAATATCGCGAGTCTAATCTATTTACCGTCCGTTTGGACATAGAGTTCATTAAGCAGCAGGGCGAAACAATTGAGTGTCTTAAAATATTTCCTAACAGGTAGTACTTTGCATACCTGGACCATGCCGTGGTCACCAGTGGCGGCTGATGACTTTTGAAACTGGGAGGGCTGTAGCGATCCTAACTCATATCATTACAAATATCATTTTTTTAAATAGGCATAGTGATAAATATATTGCGTACTACAGGCTTAAGTAAATGTAACTTATGTAGCTAAATACAAAAAATAAGTGTGGTTGTTTGAAGAAAAATGTATCATAGCCCGATTTGTAATGGTCAACATATTGTGGCCTCTGGTTCAAATCTAATCACTACCACAGGTATGTATTTGTTTTAAGTTTGTTTAGGTTATATGTCTTCCAACCAGTACCTACATGGTGTGGTACATTACACGAGACGACGAGAGATAACATAATAATACCAACTCTACCATACTAATGATGATAATAACTTAAATATATACTAACACAAATATTTTTAAAACAAAATACTAATTTACATAGCCTACAGTATATACAAAATGCATGTAAGATTTAAATTAGAGGATGAAGTGGCATATCTTAATTAATATATTTGTAAACAAAAGTCCATTCGTCAACCTGTACGCACTATATAACTAGCAATGTATATTCACTTTACCAAGCAATAAAAATTTTATGGCACATTTTATATGTTGCGAACATGATTTATGTCTTTTAACTTTGTCTCCCGAATGTTTTAAATCTTTTACCCCATTAAGTCCACGTAAGATCATTAGGTTTCATTAGGGGAACAAATTAAACAAAACAACATATTTCCAACTTCACACCCGCATAGCTAGTCTGGGAAATTGTATGTACTTACGTCAAATATTCTCGTATACGAACCATTTAATACCTTGGCTTTGTTGTTGAATTATATTTAAAAGTGGCCTTGCTGGTCCCAGATTCTGTAGCCCTATTTTATTCTCGTAATTGAAAATCTTTGTCTTAATAAGGTTTAAAATGTTACTCGCCGAATAAATAATATTTATAAGTTTACACAACACGACATTAACAACAATTTAACCCTGCTTCTGACCGATGCTCATAGCTCATCATTAATTAACAACAAACTTATATTTGATGTTCATGCAAGTTTGAACGATATCTATAAATAAAAAATATTCGAAATAAATACAAGCATTGTTAAGAAATGTGTTTAACAACTGCAAAAGAGTGGAGTGGGAAAGTGTGCTTACAAAACATATAGTTTTGGAAGCTTTGTCAAGTTCCTGGAAACAATTTTATTGTTTGAGCAGGGGCACGCCCATCTCTCTCCGATTTACAGCATGCGATTGGCTGAAAAGGGCCTACCTCCTGAAGTCTTCCCTCCCTCCCGTAGCACCCCTAGTCATATGTTATGGTCGTCTCTCTCTACTAGCTTTACCCACTTCGGGGCAAAGAATCTGCCGCCCCACCACTCGACATTTCAAAAACATTTCTCTCGTGACAAAAGTCTCGGCCATCTCAAAAACATTGGCTGCGAAATAAACCTCCGTGTTCCTAAGCAGTATTATTTACTGAGTAGCAGATAAGTAGAGGTATGCGTTCTGAAATTTGATTAGGAGGGCTGCGCCCCGCAGCCCTGCCCCAGAAGCCGCCACTGGTGGTCACGCCAACGGATAGAGGTCTTAATTAAATACAGAACATAATTTAATTTCGTAAGTTAATTAATAGTGGGATGGACCCCACGTTTTTGTGAAATAGTTTTTTGCGCGAATACGCATGTATCGGTAGATAAATGTTCTGCAAATACGACTTTTTGTCAGAAAAGACTAAAAAAACAATTATCTATACCCCAATTTTTTGTCATATAAAAAGATTGTTCTTGAAGAAAAAAATTCGTGGAAATGGTCAAATGTCACATTTTTAAAGTTTGCATTTGCGGTTCCCTTAAGCGGCAAGGGGAAAGTACAAAGATACGGGCGTAGTTTAATCAGTGGTATTTCATCACGTGTAATAAACCCCCACTGTTACAGATCTAATTTACACAGTACAGCGTCACGGCGGAAACACTGCACGCTTGAGCGTAGGAGCGATGAGGCACTAGGCGTGCGTGTAAGTGTCGCCCGTATCGCTCCCTCGCTTCTTGACCTTGGACGCAGGGTTCTCACAGTAGTCCATCCCACTCTTAACAGTACTTCAAACATTTTCTACAGCTATACCTTTCACAAATAATATCGCTGATTATATAACAAGATGGCAGAGGCCAGCAGTCTGTCGTAAACTCCTCCTTCCTCTGCTCCCAGCCTAGGAGTGAATCACAAGCACAGCAACACTCGTCCCACAGAACCTTGATGGCTACCCGCCCTCGCTCGACGAATCTGCACGAACACTCGCTACTCACTCTCGTCTACTAACACTTCCGAGAGCTTCTTCGGACGAGTAAAGGCTATGTTTACCTCAGCGCTAATACTGTCTGGATTATTCCGCACTTAGTGCAGGCCCAGAGATGATCTAATTCTGTATCGAGGAGTTTCTGAGAGGGTGAGGCAATCCCTCGCCTTCTGGAATGTGTTAAGTCGCCGCCAGGTGTGAGCTGTTACTGCTCCGCCTGCTCCCCTCACTGAGAAAAAGGTTTTGTTGAAACAAAAATATTTGTTTGGCTACACGTACATTAAACTATTTGGGACAATATAAAAAAAAAAATCACCAATTCGACCAAGTTTCGAAGCTATATCACCTGCGTCTTAAAGCTACGCCTTAGTATTCTAAGCTAATGTGATATTTGTTTCTTCGCGAACCACTGTACACTGCAATATTGGGCCACGTGTGCAAACAAATATTTCAAGTTTTATAGCTTTACTTGTTGCATCGTTTTATTGCTGTGTTTATACGATTGTTAAGCATATATGCACTAACAGGCTTGTCGTAAGATCGTCGCTAGGTAGGTGCGGAGTCCAAGACAAGAGCAACGGGCCGTGTCTTGGCGTGCGAACACGTATCCTAGAAATGACAATAAACTGAGAGTGCAATCACGAAAGTGAGTCACAAAACAGCAATACAAAGAAAAATGAGGTTAAAACTTTTCCAGAAACATGACATTAGCCAGCCGAGATTTTCGCTTGCCATTTTTCGTAAATAGCTGTGAGTTAACAAAAAGAAATTGCTTCTTTTACGTAGTTAAAATTCTCTGTGGGGCAGACTATCTGAACATGGACACAAGTTTATCGAAACGTCAATACGGAAGGTGTAAAGTAAACGTGACAACCGAGCGCTGGAATAGTGTCGGTTGGGTGGGGGGAGGGAGGAGGAGGAGTGGTGACTCAATGAATTCTCGTTTCACTTTTTTGTGTGTGTGGCATGTATCAAAGGTGCTTTTAGCCAATAGTTACGGCTGCTCGAGTGACAGACCAATCTGCTGTACAGTGAAGCGGTCACAGTTAATGAGGTCGTATAGTTTCCAGTAGCCAATAAAATCGCGAATTACGCTCAAATAGATACATGGCATTGGAGTCTGGCATGTTACAAAATAATAACGCGAATTTGGCACGTCTCTAGTAATTTAGTTACAAACTCTACAGAAAACCAATGGAAATGGACCAACTGAAAATGTAGACCTATGGCTACAAAAAACACGTTGATATATCCAGAAATATTTTTTGTGTTGATATGGATCGTACATACGGCAATAAACCGTGGTAACTCAGCCGACGAAGCGAATAAACTTTGACTGGAACCGCGATCTATCCCAATCCCAACTGCGGGATAGATAGCGACTACGCCAGAACTATCGCGTTGGTTTAACTGGTACTGAACCTGGCCCAGAGAGCATTATCTTGCATCATTGTCATTATCTGTTGCATACCACTTCTATATAGTCCTGGTTTCAGTGTCAGTTTATTTTAAGTCTTCGGCATCACAGTTTGCTCTGTCTTCGCATACAGATTGTCGACGAACACGGAATGCGAAACGACTTCGCACTGTGCACAATTCAAGTTTGACTTTCGAATATCAAATATAATAATATAATAATTAAATTATTGCAGTTCTGAACTTTTTCTGCATATTACGATCACGGCACAGAGTAGGTAAGTCCACAGAGAAGAAATGGTGTGGCGGTTCTCATTTGACGCGGGCCTACGCGTTCTCTGATTGGCTTGGGCAACGCTCTGGAAATGGGCTCGCGTCTTATTGGCTACTGCATGCTGCGAAAGGTCACCGGACGCTGATTGGCGACACGTTGCTGGCCAGTGACGTCAGTCACATTGATGACGTGTGTGGCTGTACTTGGCGGCGTGGGCATGTTTTATCTCTGTTTTAAGTTCTCGTAGGCCACGGTGGCTGAAAGGTTAACCTGCTCACCTCCCACCAAAGCGATCCGGGTTCAATCCCCGGCCGGGTCGTTCCGGATTTTCACACGTGGGAGTCGTGCCGGACGATGCCGTTGGTCGGCGGGTCTTCTCGGGGATCTCCCGTTTCCCCCACCCTTTCATACTCACCTTAATCACCCTCATCGGCTCTCAAGACCTCGATGTTAACAGCCGCCCGAATCTCTTCTCTTCTTAAGTTATCTGCTGTGATTATGACGCGTAGAAACGAGCTGTAAACTTAATTCTTCTTTCCTGATTTTTTTTGGGGGGGGGGGGGGGGTGGTTGATTTGGAGAAAAAGGAGAGGGCTTCTTCAATTACGGTTACGAGTAATTAAGTTATGACTCTGCCTGTTAATTATTTCAGTGTGTTACTTGACGTAGCCGAGGTCCCTGGATGTGCGGTCGGCAAACGAAGACGTCTGTTAAAATATAAGTTTAGGACAGGAGGTGAGGTATAGAAACGCCGCTGGCAGACAAACTTACTGAATGCTGCAGTCGTGCGGAGTCCTCAATGTCATGTGGGGGAGGGGGGTAGAATCGATATGGCACCGCTGCGGCGCCACAAGAGGAACCTTGTGTATGAGGGGAAGGGGAGGGGGCGGGTTTATTTGGTGGAGGGGATGCAGCACGTGTTTGCCCCTAACCCATCCCTCCGCAGCGCCATCGTTGGGGTGGAATATTCCATCAGCCATCGTCGTCGTTTATTGTGGCCACCGCACGCGTTCTTTAGCTTCCTCCCACGCAAGTCGGCTTCCACCACCATATCCGCCATTCAACCGAGCCCTCTATGAGAAGAGAAGCATTCGACAATAATCACGTTTTATATCCCAGTGTGATCATGGCGCCCTCAAAAGGAAACTTAGGATATCCTCGAGCCATTGATATCTTAAAGCTGAACCAATAGCCCTGAACCTCTCTGACTTAACTTTCTCCTGAATAACATTCACACCTACCATAGCGGAATTTTTAATCAATTTACCTTACAGAAGTATCTTTTCCTCTTATTTTGCGCAACCGATTTCCATATTCAATGTTAGTCAAAAGGGAATTGGTCTTGCATTTTGAATTATGGATATACTATTCGAATTCAGTTTAGTTAATAAAAATTTACATGTTCTGTCGTGTGACAGAACTGTGCGTTTTTTTTTTTTTTACTAATAGTATTCATTGCACTTGAAACGTGCATAGAGTTGCGTGCGATGTGTGAATCCGGGTGAGTTGCATTTATATGCTGTTCACGGTTAAATGAGCACTTTTGAAAGCCCTGCTTAAGATGTACTTGTAAACACGTTGTGTATTCCTCCACCCTATGTAAAATTAACATTGCCAAGGGCCTCGTCACTTTATTCATGCCTCGGTCATATGAACCTCTGAAATTATTAATAAAATTAAATACGAGTACTTTACCAATCTGGTCATTTTTACACTTCGGTGCATTAAAAAACAACACAAATCGAAAGAAATAATTTTTAAGTTATCACAAATGGTTACTTTACACTTTTTATTCGACGTTAAGATATGGAACTACTTTCTATCCGTCGTTACCGACTTTACTGGGTGAATGTTACTCAGTGCGCCCATTAAAATACGTGGATGCAGGGTCAATGAATTTTTTCTAAGGTTCATTTCTGAAGTGCTCACTTAATCGTCAGCAGCCTTTTCAAATGATGGCGGCACGTGACACCGCTAAGGGGTGCATTAGTAAATAAATGGTATTATACTGTGACTACAAAATGAACACAAGGCAGATAATACTATAGTAAACGAATGTATTGAAACATTAGAAACTTCCAAATTTGTAAGTGTAATTGCACTATTCAGCCGCACACCTAACACACAACTGGTTGCACGCCTCAATCACGCCTGCTATAGACTATTCACGTAAAGTGAGCACTTTTGAAAGCCCTGTCATTTGGAATAACAGTCAATAAATATTTTTTATTTTATTCTTCGATGTTAACTTCTGAGTGCGGTCGAATATACACACTGTGTATATTACGTACTACATGTTTGACAAGTTTTTACCATTGAGGAGCGAGCATACTGTTTTCTGTTGACAACCACACTTAGGTATGCCAGGGGTGTAGCGCGGGAAGATGGGACGGCAAGTACACTTCGCGCACATTCATAATATACTCTAGGAGGCCTAATGAACACATCACATGCTGTTCTGCCGTAACTCCTGGACCCTCGTCAATATGTATGAACTCATGTTTCTTCCGTATACACTACATATTTGTTAGGTCCATTTGCATTTTGCCGCAGTCCACGTAGATAGGCTGCACGTCGTGCGACAATAACACTTCGCTCCGTTAGCATGTGTCTAACATTGAAACATTTTTTTAAATTTAAAACCCATGGATTTAATAATTCTCCAAAATGTATCCTTCTTCCTGGAAAACTGTATATGTCTTTCACAGCATTAAGGAGTTTACGCAGAGTGGGAATTCCTTTGCGCAATTCATAATATTCCAAGAACGTTCGGCGCACGACACTTTGATCGAATTCGTCAATTTCCTTCTTCTTTTGCCGTGGACGGAGTTTACCTGGGGTGGAAATGGCAGTTCCGTCGTTGTCTCACACTGTCTGGCAATGTACCAATATCTTTTCACTTACACTGCTGCTTTGGGCGCCCTTTCTACTGCTTTGTCTAGCGGGATAATGAGACCTTGATTATTTTCTTCTTTACAAAATGGTAAAGCGTTGTAAATAGTCTTTTTAGTTTTTGACCGATTCACTTCCTATGATTTCTTTCAAGGAGTCTCCATTAAGTACGTAGGCCCCGATTACTTGTCAACTCACATTTCGTTATGTTACGTAATAATAGCACTCATAATAACACTTTTACTTTACAGATGACATAATAGCAGCGATCAATGCTCACGGCGATCGTTTTAGACACGCACAGCACTCCGGTCTAACGAGCGCGGTTCACAGGTGCCAGTGCGTAGTGGTGCAGACTGTATGTACACTGCTGTCTGCACAACGCAGTTGCGTCATACCAACACTGTAATTCCCCTGACTGCCACTGGTAATTACTTATCAGACAGGTAGTACATAGTAATATTGATTTCAAATGTTGGTTAAAGGATAACAAATAGCTGAAAGGAAAACGTAACTATGGCCTCGAAAGAGCTCAATTGACCGTAAACAGCGTATATCAGGCTGTCACTACCGTAGCGAGCTGCCATATGCCAAGTGTAGTGGTTCAGGTACTTACCAGGTTTATGTGTGTTGCCTACTTGTCAGGCCATCGATTTCTCGGGAAAGGTTCACCTGAGAGTGTTCCAACAAGGTGACCTTTTCTGTTGATTTAAACGTGCTGATTCCCAGTTTGTCTTAGCAGATAGTTTACAGCTTGTTTTACATTTTAATGCAAACATAGGGTAGCAGCCTCAGATTTACTCAATTAAGGGGATAATATTACCAACCGCATTTTTAAAAGTATACTATCTCTGTTATACAAATCGCTGTTCACCGACTTGTTAGACAGTAGCAAGTAGTTACCCATATTTTTAACTAAAAGCTTTTCAAAACTCGACTTTTGTCGGCCTATAGCTCCTTTAATAATCTCACAAAGGAAAAGCAGCACATAGATTTCCGTCTTATATTTTTGTAAGGAATAACACTCCGTATATAGAGTTAATGGCGAGAAATTAACGTTAGTACAGTTCGTAACGTGTTCCCGTCAAAAATAATTATATTATGTTCAACTGAGACTGCCTTTTCAGTATAAATTAGTTTCATTTCAATTTTCACTGTTAGATCCACTTTCAAAAATTCCAACACACACACACTTCCTTACTTTTAACTCCTCTATTATACTGTGTTTAGAAAGTGCTTATCGCTATTTGCCACTGTAGCTTGTATTGATTTACATGCTGTTTAACTCGTGTGTGCACTGTGTCGTGTTTGTGAAATGCTTGTGTCAGTCAAAATCGAACTGTTAAATAGTTTTCAGCATGGGAATTTAAAATGAAAAAATACAGAAACTGAAATAGGTTAATTTATTGAAAGTATTATAACATGATAAGTCACATGAATCACAGGGGATATTCCTTGATATATCGAAAGCTCTCTACTCTGTAAACCATAAAATGTTATTGAAAAAATTATTTTAAAAAATAGGGATCAGGGGAATGTTAACGTTTATTAAAGTCATACTTAACTAATAGAAGGCAAATTAGTTGAAGTTGTAAGAAAACATTTTAACAATTCTATGTATAAATTTTATTCTCACTCACAAACAAAAAATCAAGTGTCCCATAAGAGAGTGTTCTGGGGCATTTGCTGTTTATAATTTACTTAAATTATACAGAACTTCAACTATGTGATGTCTCAGTTGTATCTTTTGTAGGCGATACTAACTTACTTATCAAACCCTCCAAGAATAAAATGCTGGAAGATAATGGAACAAATGTAATCTCTAGCTTGAATCTTGATAAAACCAAATGCATTCTGTTGAATCCGAAAATTGCAACAAAAGAACCGAAGATATCAGAACAAAGCAAACAAATTAGTTGTGTTAATCAAATTCGTTTTCTAGGTGTTGAAGTTGACTGTAAACTGTATTGGAAATAATATATAAAATCCATTTTAAAAAGAGTAAATACTTCATGTTACATTCTAAAGGCTCTTTCATCTATAATCTCAATGGAATGTAAAGTCTGTATACTTTGAAGTGTACATCCACATTTAAGTTACGGTATCATTTTTTGGGGAATAAGTAAATCCAACCTTCAAACAGTCTTCATAGCACAAGAAAGGGCACTGCTCATAATATAAAATTTATCTCTCAAGGATACCTACAGGAACGCATTTAGGGTGTTAGGGGTTCTCCCAGTGTCAGTGTCTATATTTATAGAACAATTCTTTATATACAGAAAAATAGCCCTGCTTAATATCTACTTGTATACACGTTGTGTATTATTCCGTCTTACAGTGTGCAAAATTAACATTGCCATGGGCCTCATTACTTTATTCATGCGTCGTTCAAATGAAACTGTGAAATTATTAAGAAGGTAAATATTGTACAAATCTGGTGATTTTTATACTGCGACGCATTAAAATCAACGGAAAGCGAAAGAAATAGTTTTAAGTTATCACAAATGGTTACCTAAAACTTTTTATACGACTTTAGTATATGGAACTACTTTCCATCCATCGTTACCAACTTTATTGAGCGAATGTCACTCAGTGCGCCCATTAAAATATATGCAGGTAGGAGAAGTGACTTTTTTCTAAGGTTCATTTCTGAAGTGCTCACTTTATCGTGAACAGCCTTTAGTGGTGAGACCACGACCCTCGGCACGGTTAACCTACCACCAAACCAGGAAGGGGAGGGGTGTTCTGAACACTTGTTACCGCATTGGGAAACGCTGCGGCCCTCGCCGATAGCTGACAGGTATTCTCTATTGCTCCCCTTCACCCTTACAATTGCATTCCGTTGCAACTTAATACCCGCCACGCTTTGCTATTTTCTCATTGTTTCATTCATAATAATTATAAATGAAATAATATAAATCTAAAATAAAATATAATTAAAAGTTAAACTAAACCAAAAAAAAATGTTCTTTTTTTATTTCAAACACTAATATAAAAGGCTTGTGATACACGACATATTTTGAAAACAACCAAGCACGTGATTTTTTAAAGGTTTAATTTAAAAAAGCGTGAAGAAACGGCAAGTAGACAATAAAAAATATTTAATGGGGGTTATTGCGAAAATCCTACAAATCCAAGATGGCTGCGATTGATCCCTCCTAAGCGTCAACGTAATCTCTCTTTCAAACACGCACGCACTTTCACGCACTCGCTCATTCATGTTACCTCCAGCAAAATTTTATGAGAAAAAGCTGCACGCCCCAGTAATACAACGAATCAAACGGCCATCTTCTGGCCACAGATATACGTAACAGTAGTAATGAAAGATTTTCTAAAAAAAAAAAAAAATGCAACTCATCCGGTAGGTCGCGGGTTCGATCCCAACCGGATGTAAGTTCTTACTGATAGGAACGGAGGAGTTCGACAATAATGTTGTCCATTTCTATTCCAGATCAGAGTGTTGCACTTTCTTCCCGATTTTCGTCCGCTAGGGCCATAACACACGAGGGTTAAATTGCCGTTGACCGCAACGATATTTTGACGTTCGGGTTCCTCCTATTTCCTCACACACGGAACGGCATTTACCCTCACCCGCAAGCAGGCCTGTTCTATTAGAATCTTGATATAGGCTATTCACAGTAAAATGAGCATTTTTGAAAACCCTCTCAATCGGAATAATAGTCAATAAATATTTTTTACTTTAGCCTTTGACGTTAACTTCCGGGTGCGGTGGTATATACACATTGTGTTTATTACTTACACAGCAGTATTTTTTTTTCTATTTAAAAAATGGTTAGATGATAAAAAAATGGCTGAAAGGAAAAGTAACTAGGGCCTCTAAAGTGCTCACTTTACTGTGAACAACCTACAATGGAAAGACGTGCACTTCTTCGTGTTTTGTTGTTTCCATTGATTTTACATTATATATATATATATATATATATTATATATATATATATATATATATATATAAACTTTACACTGCAGTGTACGTATACACAAAACAATTACGCTATAGATAGAAATAGAATTTAATTCCAACTTCACTTTCCTCCTTCTCTTCTTTCCCCACGAAACATTCCATCATGTCTTTGAATATCTCTTCGCAAACGGCATTCCTCGTCCTGTTAGCCTTATATTCCTCGGAGTCAATATTGAATATTTCAGGATGGGATTTCACTAATCCTAGAAATATTTATGTATCTATTTCCTGTACAGAGGTCATGTTGCCGACAAAACGGGACGACAATTTACCGCACGTGTGATATGCTGGACAGCCAGTAGGGCACTGCACAGCATTGTCGTGCCAGTGCAACGACGTGCGCCACCGCCGAACAGGTACCAAGGTCAAATCCCGTTCCTCGTAGTGGGGAGCTGTCGGCATCACCACTATTTATTCAGGTCACAGTCGCGTTGCCAACACCAAAAACACATTTAAGATGTTTTTATTTCTATAAATGATAAAATTGGAGCAACCAAATTTCCCTTTCTCAATTTATTACTACGAGGTGGTTACAAAATAATTTCACTTTTAGTGTATTGCAAATTACACGATAATTTTGTGACTTCGTGCGATAGTCGCACAGTTGTGTTCCACTTGACGCTGCGTTGTGCCTTACCTTCAGGTTTGCTTACCGACGTAATCGATTTTTTAATCGGTTTGTTAGAAGGACGTTGAAAATAGAAAGGGTTTTGAGAAAATGAGGAGTCGCCAGTCTTCAATGACAAATTTTTGAAAGTATTAAAAGTGAACCGTCAAAGTAATGTATACCATGCAGTTTCCAATTGGATGAACAGTAGGAGAAATACTTAAAAGCAAAGACACGTAAACAATTTTTACCTCGGCGAAGATGGGTTCCCTATAGTCGTTAAGTTTGTGGCGTCAGTGTAGCCAATGCCTGAGTCAGTAGCTTTTCATCGTACTGGTGTGCTTTGATAAATGTTGCTATGTTGGGTATATAACTGTGGCGTGTTTACAATTTGTAGCTCAAGATATGAACTCGGCGCAATTGGCAAAGGCACTTCTCTTCTTAGTCGCTCTGCAGCTGACTATGAGCGGGACGTTGTGTATACAGAGTGCTCGGAAATTCCCCTTACAAACTCCTAGGACTTGTAGAGGGGACTGAGTAGATTATCTTTTGAATAGGAACCCATGTCCGGAAACATACAGTTTCCGTGCTACGACCATTTCAAATTAGGTATTTTACACATGACCGTCCAGAATACCTGCCCACACATTGATAGAACATCTGTGCTGGAATCCCTGGACATGCGTGGTATTAGGGTTTTCGTCTGCCCAGACATCGCTGTTTCGAGAATCGAGAACACTGTTCCTAGTGCATTTACATTCATCTGTTAACAGAATGCGACGTGGGAACGGCTTCGTCGGTGCAGCGGTGCAGGAACCACGTGCAGAAGTCAACACGTGGTGCAAAATCGGCTGGACCCATAGACCGTACTTTTTGGAGGTGGTAAAGATGTAGTTATTGCTCATTCCGAAACTCCCAGACTATGCTGCGAGCAACACCCATTGCACGCGCAATTCTTCGCGTACTCGCTGACGGGTTCTGTTCAACGTGATGCAGTACAGCCTATTCCAATTCGGGAGTGCGACGTCTCTTTGGAGTACCACAGTCGTTCGTGTCGGCGACGAAGGCACCTTGTTCTCGGAGCCGTTGCGTAACTGTGGCAAAAAGGGCATGCGATAGTGTCGCACGTTGTAGATAACGCTCTTGATACAGCCAACGAGCTGCTCTTCCATTACCTTCAGCTGTGCTATACACAAGGATCGTGTCTGTGTATTCCGCAAACGTGTACTCAACCATGTTAATCGGAGATACAAAGGCGCGTGAATGGGGGGTCGAGGCAGGGTAGACGTCGCGTGACATCAGGTGATTGATTGTCTGAAGAAATGCACTGCCGACCCGGTTGCATGCCAATACAGGTACATCCGAGACATTGCTGTTACCCTCAGTGGACGTGGACGAGTAAAACACCTGATTTGAAACGGTTGTAGCACGGAAATGGTACGTTTCCGGACATGGGTTCCAATTCAAAAGAGAGCCTACTCAGTCCCCTCTACAAGTCCCTCAGTACCCTCCACAAATCCTAGGAATTTGTATAGGGAATTTCCGAGCATTCTCCATATGTGTCTCTGAACAGTAACGTCAAAATATCGTTGCTGTCAACTGAAATTTGGCGCTCCTGTGTTACAGCCCTTAAAAGGGTTGCGCCACACCGCAGCAGCGCGTCTTGACGTCAAGCCATTCGGAGTAGAGCAGACGACTACCGCCGACTGATGACGTCGAGCCAACTACACGAAGCGCTGACGTGGTTTTGACTGCGTGGGTGGAGAAGAACAATAGTTTGTTTACTTTGCGCAGGAAGCGGTAAGTGTGATAAACCATTAAGTGATTATACGTGTATTGCACAACCTAGTACCCTTATGCAGGTTATGTCACCTTTACGTATATCAGAATAATTAGCACTCTGTTGATCTCATGTTTGATAATCCATGTGCTGTTTCAGAAATTATTTTTAAAATATGAAAATTGTATGTGCATATCCATGGGCGTAGCCAGATGCGCAACTTAATAGACAAATAATTAGAATTAATAAACGGTTGAAGCCTAATTTACTAATTACTATACATTTCTAGGCAGACTTATGTTACCACTGATACGATAAAGTACTTAGCCTATATAAGTATCTCCTTATAAACAAAATTCAGTTGTCTCGTTGGCGCTAATCGACAGCCAGTTATAGGCTCTTCGCCGTTAATTAGGCATTTTCGAAAGTCCTTCTTAGGATCCACTTTTACTTCTTATTTTGTATCATTCCGCCATGTGTAAAATTAGCAATCCTATTAGCCATATCACTTAATTCAAGAAAAATACAAGTAAAAATGAAGAATTATTACGTAAATGTATTACTAATATTCAAATTAATATTCTAATGTATTTAAAAGAAGAAATACTAACTTCAGTGGCCACACATTTAGACATCAAACTCTCAATTCAACTTCAACTGTTAAGAACTATTTTCATTAATTCGCTGTCAAATAAGAGGTAAGAGCCTGCATCACAAGCATCGACTTCTTGTTTACAGAAAATGGGCCAAGTCTCAAATTTTCTGTGACCATTCCCAGGTACTGTAAAGCATGTGCATATATATAATTTCTACTGAAGTATACGAATACTTATTACAAATTAAAGTAGTGACTAACTACAGTTTATCAACCCAGGAAGCTGACAGCACTGCTGGTTAAAAAGTAGAAGGGTCGCCACCCCCCACCCCCTTACCTTACTCCAAATATTATTATAGTGTCACTATAATAAAACTACAATATTCGTCGTTCAAATGAATGTAACATTCTTTAGTATCAGTATGAAATTTCACTTTACATACACTGTAGTGTCGCGCCCTAAAATGTGCTATTTTGTTAGTGCAAAAAAACAAGGCGAAATATTTTATTTCATTCAATCAGCAGTATATTGGTTTCTCCGTATACACACTTAAAATTTCTTTGGCCCAAACAAATATTGTTTCCCTCAAATATTTCCTTTTCTCTGTGAAATGTTTATGGGCAAACATCGCCATTCATTTCATTCTTATAAATCCATCCAGTTTATTCCAGTAAATATGGTGTTATTTGGACTTCTTTGTATGTTTCAAGGACAGCCATACTTCTACGAATACGCCAACTTCATTATCCACAACTCTAATTTTTTTCTCTTATGACTTCAAAGATATATAATTCCGTTATCAAGATTCGTTAAATTTGTATTAGATGCAAACAATATCATTTCTATTGATAAGTTTTCAATAATGATCAAACCCTTCCCGCATGTCTTAAAACATGGTTCTTGTTTAATGTGTTTGACGGTTCTTTAAAGTTATCAACCTTTAGCAACAAACTATTTCTTTGAATGAAGCGTTTGTCATTAGAATTGTTTAACCTAATTAAAAGACATATTGTTTCAATTTAAAATATTCTATTATTTAAAAACAGCTGGAGCATTGCTCGCAATTTTCATTTTTAGTAAAGAAGAGGAGGGATTTCTTGCTTTTTTGATTAAATTTTTTATGTGAAAAATATTTCAAAATGATTAAAGAAACGGAGTATAGGCTTTTTAGGAACTGAAACTTTATTGATTTTATGTACGCCTATACATTTACTATAGAAATTAAAATTGCACAGTAATGAATAATATCAAATTCTCCATAAGGAAACTTACATGTGAAATACTTAATGAATAAAACTGTTGATATTAATTTTGTTTAGTCGTATTTTGTGTATTTTTATTTATGTGTTACAATATTAAAATTATTGGAATAAGTTTGGTTTGAAGCAGTTTTACTTACATTACGTTAATGTGTACCTTAAATGCCAGCGGAAAGGCGTCTGATAATTATTGATGTTCCAAACAAAATGCCAACTGATGATATATATATTTGTGTGTGTGTGTGTGTGTGTGTGTGTGTATTTAACGTTTCTGGATAAGGTTTATTCGTTTTCATTGTAATCTCAGTGAACTCAACTTATGTATTTTTTAGAACATCTTCACATAAATTTGGATTCTTTGGTAATATCACCCGAATCGAAAGGATTTTTTTCCATTTAATTAAATACATAACCAAATTTTTAACCAATTGCGTTTGTGTAAGTCGCAGAATTCCATGATTTTTTTAATGAATTTCTATAAGAAATTAATATTGAATACGTTTTCCATATTACTTCGTATTGTTGGTATTGTTACGTGTCGCTGCTCTGCATCACTAGAGCCCCGAGTATTTCGCGGATTGAGTTGGCAGCAAGCTAGGCTGGACCCGCGAGACATTATTGTTTGCTAATTGGTTGCTGAGATCAAGCGAGGTCTCTGTACAGGACTGTTAAACACTCACTCAACCTACTGCTTCCTGCTTATTACTGGCTCATAGTTGAACGGGGCGTGTCTAAATAACTGTAGTCCAATCAGAACAGTAGGAGAAAATAACAAGTGTTTGGAGTCTACCTCGCCACCGAATTAATTCGCGAAATACTCGTGGTTCTAGCTATGCATCACGCGAGCTGGCGAAGAATGAGCGGAGGACAGAATAGTAATAAGGTATCTGACTATCGGTAGGGAGGAATGATGGAAGGTCAGGCACGTATCTTGTTACGAAGAGCGTACATTCACGACGGCTTCGCGGGTGTGAGCAGTGTTCGAGGTGATCCCATGGACAACACAACAGTGAGACTTCCCGTTAGTGTCAAGTGTGGACAGTCGAGTGGAGGAATTGGACTGATAAGTAGGGCCACCTGTTTTTAGCGGAGAGATTTCAGGACACTTTGTACTCCAAAACACTAGAGCTCAGATCCACTGTTGTGATTGGCTGAGTTTAACTTTCAGGTGTTGTAGGTGCCTGCCAGCGAATCACAGACACTCAGTGTTGGAGTTACCTAATTCTGATTGGCTCAGTCAGGTAAGAACTATCTCCCGGCAAAGACACGCGGCCAATAACCAAACGAAAACTGCACATATGCCATAGGACATTGGAGTCTAGGCTTCGCGTGAATCTTTTCGCGAAAAACAGGTGAGCCTACTGATAAGTATGAGGTGAAATGAAGATAAAGGATTTAATAAGTTAATGATGGCTTGATTTGTATATAACTGATGTAAACGAGTTTGATAATCATATTCAGACTTGCTATTTAATTACAATCAAAATGCCATTCAATTTAGGACCGTGCTAAATCACTGTGTGGCAATTGTAGCATGTTGAAGGTGTTATTAAGTAGTTTTAATCAGTCAGTATCTGCCTCGTAGAATCACTTGACATGTTTGAGGCACACAAGCATGGAATGATAATGAGGACGACGCTAGGACACACGCCAAACGATTCTATGCGCAAGGATCTGAACTGGAATGCGTATAATCACACTTCCTCGTTTTTGTGTTAAAATATTTATTCGAAAAAATAGCCTTCGAAATCTGATCTAAGCCAATTTATTGCGTAAAGCCGAAAAGAGAAATCAGAGTGGTTTGCAGATGAATATATTTTAACTACGTCTTATTCCTACGCAGAGAAATTAAAATCATGGTTCAGTAACGACTGTGCCACTGAAGTCGGCTTGTAACTCGTGGAGACGGGGCTCCAGTAAAACAATAGTGGCTGAAGGACGCCTGCAGAATAGCTCGTGAGCTGACTTGAGTGGGGGGGGGGGGGAGTGGTGTTAGGGAAGGGCGCTGGATTGGCCATGGCCTGCGCCTACAAGTCAAGGAAAACGAATGGCAACTTTCGCGGATTCACTTTCGCATTTTGACGTGAATACGTCTTTAAATTTGCAACCACTGTGGGTGGCAATCCAGAAAATCCTATGATAACAAAATCGGGGAATACAGTTTGGCATCACAGCTCCGAATCTATCGTCTACATTCAAAATGCAATGACACTTCTTGATTGCCAAAGGATCAAAGAATATGTTACGTTGAGTGAGGACTGCGAAGCATCGAGCTTGGCGTGAGAGAAAAAAAAAGGGGGGAGGGAGAAGGCGCAATTTTGAGTTCGTTTCTTCGCGTCTCATAATTTCCGCGTAAAATAACTTTTGACTAGGAGAAGATACGACGCTCGTTTATTTTTCAAATGACAGCTATCGCCAAGATAAATCGATTGCGTGTTTAAAAACAATTGCGTGGCGTGGTAATGGTGAAATTGTATGAGTTTAATATAAAAAATTAAGACAATTTGACACAATTTCGGCTTATACTCGTCAAAAAGCCAACTCGAAATACAGAAATCGTATACGGTTGGATATAGCATTTCAAAAGCAATCCAGTTATAGCCATAAAACCCCATATGATAGAGTGAAGCGGTGCCGGGAACGTAAAAAAAAACACCAAGGCGTCCGAGCGCGTCAACGTACACGTATTCACGCAAAACAAACGACCGTGTCCCCAACTCAACCACACTCTATTTTTTGTTTGCTTTGCAACAAAAAGAAAACGCATCATCAGAAAATACGATGTGCAATCTCAACACTTAGTACTTATCAATGTCTCACTGAAGTGCACATAATAGAAGAGTCTGAAATGAATGTATTCGCACAGTAAATTTTATTCCCTTTTATTCTCGCGTTGTATTATCTTCCTAATGTGTCTTGTATAAAAATAGGCAAAGCTAACAAGCCGTTTTGTTTTAAACATTTTTTTTTTTTTTTGGTTACGGTACGTATAGTAGGGGAACGTCGCCGAAACTGTACCACCACCTAAATCGTACCACCGCTAGTTTTCTATAAAGCAGGACTTGTGGAGCCCTCCCACGGTGAATACTTGAACTACTAGATGTATTGAGCAGTCCGTGAAACTAGCTCGTCAGTGTAAGCACGTGCTGCGTTTTTATTACAGTTGTATTGTTTGGGTGTTTGCAGATGTAGTTTTCTACTCCATATGTAAGATAATACAGCACTTCAAGGTAAGTGTTGCTGAATTTCATACAGTTATCATTGTGGTGCAAGTGATATTGAACGTAACGGCTGGTCGCTTTGTAGCGAGGCACCTGTTTTAGGTAAGAAATGACGTAAAGAGTGAAATTGTGCTCAGTTGCCTAAATCGTACCACGGGTGGGGTTCCTAACTCGTACCGGTTCGAATTGGAATGTCATATTATTCGAAGCTCTATATTTGCAATTTACTTGCATAAATTAAATAAATTTTAGATAAACACAAGTAACACACGTGTTAATTGTGTGTTACAGAATGGCGAAAAGGAAATACGGTGCCTGGAGTGAATCAGACATGGAAAGAGCTCTGGCAGCGTACATAAATGGGGCCATGGGGTTCAGCGAGTGCTGCCGCCAGTACGGCATTCCAAAACTAACGCTAAAGCGCCACTTAGACTGTAAAAACGTAATTGCTAACGACTGTACGAAGGCGCTTGTATGGACTACTACCTTGCCTCTTGAAACAGAAAATCAAATTTTAGAACATATTTTAAAATTGGAAGAACTACTTTACGGAGTCACGATTAGCGATGTACGCAAGCTGGCATATCAGATAGCAGAGCACAACCACATTCCACATTGTATTGTTGTGTATGTGAAGAAACATCTATGGAAGATAGCCTGTAAATAATTGAATATTTCTTGTATTTAGCGTAGAAAAATAATCAAACTTTATTAGTATTTAAATACTACAATAATCTTGTGTGTTATGTCATGCTGTCTTGTTTGTTCTCTCATTTGTTTTAATTTATAATGTTGTGGTACAATTTAGAACATAGGGGGTACGATTTAGGAAACCAGTTTCTTATATCGTACCAGTTGCAGCCTGTTACATAAAGTTCTTTATTTCTTCCCCAATGCTACATTTTGAAATGTAACCCACATAAATGTATCCAAAAAATAGTCATACTTTTTGATGCAAATTCGTAAAACCTTGTATTTTTTCATTTGAGACAGATAAAATTGCAAATATAAAAAGTGATACGATATAGGAAACTCTCCCCTGCAGCTGGTAAGATTAAATGAAAAATTAAGACAATAATGCAGAGTCGATAAATTGCATAAAGAAAATCTACACTGTTCCGATTTTTACGTTTTCCAATGCCTTAAATTAAGAATAAAAACTTAGTGTGCCAATAAACTAAAAAAAAGCAACGACCGATTAGATGAAGTTACAAGTTATATTATCGGCATAAAAGAACACCGTCGGTCATTGTTAGCTTGTTGTCTATGACAGTTTATTGTGGACTGTTCAACGCCGATTAGCACTCAAAAATCGTTAATGTAAGACATTGCCTGAAACATACTTCTGACATATCTGCAATATTCACCTCAAGCTTGCCAGGTAAGTGACTAGAACTCACGTTTCATGGTTAGCAAACATGCGCTTTGACCCTCAGAGCGTCAGACTGGAGCAGATATTTGTGTTCACGGGCGCCTACCCTTGGCCGTTATACCGCCTCGCTTTGTCGGAAAGAAAGAACATTTTAGCAGTGCATTCATTTTGCTACGAGCAGCAACAGGCATGCTATCCTGATTGCGGTTGCCCAAACATATTTCGAAGAAGTGGAGCAAAGCCTTGAGCGCTTCTAAAGAACCCCGCCAGGCAGGCCGAGTGCGCCGAATATTGCGGCTGGAAACGCGGCGAATGAGGTCTTTGTCGTCGTGACATTGCACCAGCAAGACTTCCAGAGATGGGGGCTTACCGTCCGCCGACATGCGTCTAGTCTTCAACCTACGGCATCATGGACAAGGTGAAGTTGGACCATAGTAAACTAGTCAGAGTGGCTTTTTTTATATACACAAGTAATCTAATAGCAAATCATGAATATCTAACACAATGTAACCAAGTAAACTTAACGAGAGCTCCTCCGATTTAACGAGTAATTAGCATTCTGTAACGAGTCGTAAAATATATTGTAACGAGATGTAATTTGATATTGAATTAAATATAGGAAAGATAAAGAATATATTTGAGTTCACCTTTGAATGCGCCTAACCCCAACATGTACGTTTAATATATAATATATTTAGCCACATTACAGCTACACGCTTTTAAAAACGTAACAATTTTTTCAGGGTTATTGGAGCTGGGAGTTAAAATTTCTCCAATTCCATTACATTTGTGATGCTGGATTACTGGAACTTGATGAGAGAAAAAATCTGAAAAGGGATGGGTGCAAGTCACGAAGGCAAGTGGAACTGAGGTAATTCTCCCATTTACTAGCAAAAAAGAACGTTATGCCCTCGCCTTCAACGATGTCTATGTTCTTCCACCATTTCAGCACTTGCTTCACCACATCCTTCACTTCACATTTCGGACACATCTAGAAGACTTCCAAGTCAGTCCTTCGAAGTTCTGTCTTGAAGATTCCAATCCTGAAAAAGAATACCAAACGGTAACGGTTCATAGTTCTTCAGCCTCTGGCAAGTTCCCTGTTTAAGGTCGCTAAGGACCTCGAGATATTCGATCCAGTTTCGGGTGAGTCACGGATCTGTGCGACCTTTTTAAATGCAGTTCAGTTTAGCATATAGGTCGCTCTTGTCCCTCACTTCGTTGGACCTAGCAATCCGATATATAAGCCCAGTAAAGAAATTAAATCATTTCATCAGTTACTCCTGGATGCTGGGAAAGACTACCAAGTTTACTCTTCTAACTCCCGATACCTTGACCCGATGTTTTCATTCCTACAGTCTCTTGTCTTGCAATTCCTTCCTACTAGTGGCACAAAGAAACGTGAGAGCTTTGAAATACGACCATTATTGTAAATATATAAATTTCTAAAATGTATTTTTATAGCGCAAAAATTGGGTTTGGCTGTGTTGGGGACACGGCAGTTTGTTTTGCGTGAATACGTTAACGCGCTCGGACGCCATTATGTTTTTTTTTTTTTTTTTTTTAATATACGTTCCCGGCACCGCTTCACTCGATCATATTACAGGGTTTAATGGGTATCACTGGATTGCTTTTGAGATGCTTCTTCCAACCGTATACGATTTCTGTATTTCGTCTTGGCTTTTTGAAGAGTATAGGCCGAAATTGTGTTCAGTTTTCTTAATTTTTCACTTTAAACTCTAACAAATTCACCATAACCACGTCACACAAATGTTTTTATACACGCAATCTATCTATCTTGACGAGAGCTGTCGAATGAAACTTAAACTAGCGTCGTAGCTTCTTTTAGTCAAACGTTATACTACGCCGAAGTTATGAGACACGGCGAAACGAACTCACAATTGCGGTACCCCCCCCCCCCTCTTTCACACCCGCCACGCGCGATGCTTCGCAGTCATCACTCAACGTAACATATTCTTTGATCCTTTGGTAATCGAGTGGTGTAATTGAATTTCGAATGTTGACGATAGATTCGGAGTTGCATTGCCAAACTTTATCCCCCGATTTTTTTTCATAGTGTTTTCTGGATTGCCTCCCACCATGGCTGCAAATTTAAAGACGCATTCATGTCGAAAAGGTGCGGTGACGTACTGAACCAGCATGAAAATATTCGCCCTTCAGCGTTTGCTGTATTCAGTGGCTCAAGCGCGAGAAATAGCTCAAGTAGGCGAACTATTCGGCTCTTTGTTCTGATTTGAGCCTGGAGTTGATTGATAACTATGCTAGCCGGAACAAGATGGAATCTCTTCTATTTCCTTGTGCTGTTTCCAAGCGAATGCAACTGTGCCGTAGTACGTGCGGGTGGCTGAGGTCAAGATCATGAACGCTATATTTGGCCACAACATTCTTTATTATTTATTTTTTGGCCTGCAGCTATTACAAATTAATTTGTTTAATATCGCAGATAACTAGAATTTCGCCTAACTCAATTTACAATTGAATTCCTCCATCCCACTTTTGACGCCATTGTTACTAGACGCCAGAAGGGAGTATCCGAGTTCCTGATGGATGGATGTCTTAATAAAAATAAAAGAATAAACTTGAGGTTTAGTTTATTCACACAGCTATTATTTAAAACATTGAACTATCTATCTCCACTCGGGCTGTGGGCTCGGGGGCCCGTTGTGGTTTAGGTAATTTCGCAGGCCCGATCTAGAAGGTTCCCCTCACCAGGAGTCTCGCTGAGAGAGGCTAGGGCAATTAACGGGACATTTTGCATCGATAACCCTAGTAATTCAATCTGCGTGAGAGTCCCGATAGGCTTATCAGCCACACGTGGCGGCTCGCCTTTGTTCGTACATCTTCGCGGTTCACCGTTCGCTCGTGACGCACTGATTCGCTCGCCCAGCGGGATGGCGATGAAGAGCAGCAAGCATGTAACAATATGATCTGGTCTGAGATTGAGGGAAGATAGGGTGCATATTATTAACACGCTGAGATGTAGGACACCCCTTTTTTTATTATTTTTTTAATTTAGCAATACATAAAATCTGGTACTGAACTGGCGAATTTTATACTAGTATTATTATTGAGTTTCGAAAAGTGACGTTATAATCTGTCTACCTGTTTGAAATTGATGGGACTTTATATTAGTTAATTAGTTTGAAAAACAGTACCCAGTAATTCTGGGAATTTTACATGATAAACAGCTGCCTTGTTTTATGATTTCGAGACCCCTCAAGTAGCAGTTAAGGCGTTGATTAAGTGGTGAGTAATTCACATAGTCTTTAAATCTCGTTTTCAATTCTTTTCGGCAGACACTCGACCGCCCTAGCAAGTAGCTGTTGTTCTAGACACTCCCTTAGTTACTTATTTAGTGGCTCTGAGCTGCCACTCCCAAATAAGATGTTGCGGGGTACGGGTTACAGATAAAGTATACGAGTTGCGCCCGTACCGTGACAATATCACTTTGCCATCGCCTGAAGGAAAAAACATTTAGGTTCACAAAATACGTTTAACACGGTTACAAATAAGCAAACAACGACAACTGTTCCAGTTCAAGTCTGTGGTTTTTCTGAAGTAAGAACGGCACATGAAACCCAGTGTAGCCGAATTCAAACATATAATTTCCCCAAAACACCTGCTGTATCAACAAGCGCCACTTTCCTACACTAGGCTGAGGGTGGCAGAAGGGTGTTGACGATGTAACACAAGACATGTAGATATTTTACGTGCAGAGAGCCGAAACTCCTGTGTCGCGGATACAGCACCTGGCCTCTCACAGATAGAGCCACGAGTATTTCACGAATTCATTCGGTGGCGAGGTAACCTCCAAACACTTGTTCTTTCCTCCTACTGTTCTGATTGGACGGCAGTTGTTTAGACACGCCCCGTTCAACTGTGAGCCAGTAATAAGCAGGAAGCAGTAGTGTGAGTGAATGTTTAACAGCCCTGTACAGAGACCTCGCTCGATCACAGCAACCAATAAGCAAACAATAATGTCTCGAGTGTATAGAGGGCTGTCCAGCATAGCTTGCTACCAGCTCAATAGAGTATAACTAGGGGTAGTGAAATTTTCCGAAAATATTTCAAGACAAGTTACGTTTCTAACACTGTAGGTTAATTTACCTATCTTGACTGGCTGAATTACTTTTTAATGCGTGTTAACTGTCTGCACACGAATCACGTAGGAGCCGTGCCGATGTTGCGGAATTCTGAGTGTCCCCGTCAAATATGAAAGCGCTTTCTCAAGTAGACAGCAACCAATGGCAATAGTGGCAATAGACAAACTACTGTAGGGAGCTTAGAGTATTGAAGTCTACCATGTATTCAAATTTTTCCGTGAAAAGTCACTAGCTCAAGTATAATCATCTGATTGAGTGAGCAGACTGCCAAGTTGCAGAGATACATGTCGAGCCACAGAACAGGAAATAATAGTGTGATTCCAGTGCTTAGCTTCCGCCATTACTGTATTTGTAATGTGTTTTATACGACCATATGCCAACAGAGATTACACTTGAAGCTGATTGGTGCAGAGGAACAGCTAACGCACCAGGCACATGCCTCGCTGTTCCTCCCCAGCCTCGAGTGCAATTCTCCACACTCGCGTCACATTTGTAGTATTGTTGTGTTATGTACTCTAGGATCTGTATGCACGCTGTTCACTGTGAAATGAGTACTTTCTAAGGACTTGCTTAGTTTTCCTTTTATAGGCTATTCACGGTAAAGTGAGCACTTTTGCTAGCCCTCTTATTTGGAATAATAGTCAATATATATGTTTTATTTTAGCCTTAGACGTTAACTTCCAAGTGCTGTGGAATATGCGCACTGTGTTTATTACTTTTACTTGCATATCAATATTTATTTTAAAATATGGTTAAAGGATAAAAAAATTGTTGAAAGTAAAAAGTAACTAGGGCCTCATTTGAGGATGAGCTAGATTTTAAACATATATAAATGTGACATTCGTTTTAATTAGACTGTTGTTTGTAAGCCTAGCCCTGGGCTCATTTGAACCAATAAGTAACACGCAAGAAAAAGGACGAATCCCGTGTCACCTGGTCGCGGGTAAAAGTGGAGTAACAGTCAATGGACAATTAACTGAGGTTCGAGTACACAAACGATTGTGGAGTCTAGCTTGTTGCCAAACGAATCCGCCAAATTTCCGAATATATAGTTATTGGTAGAGACCCGAGAATTTCGAGAGTTCATTTCTAGTCAAGTTGGAATTCACACACATGTACGTTCATGTTACGTTTGTTATTGGTCGACGTGTTGTTTCACACCTCCTGGAGATAAATGAGCCTATAACAAACATGCAATAAATTGTGCGCCCAACCGCCTTCTACTATCACAGCACTCAACCAATAAACAGTTGATATCTGTATGAGAGTATATAAGACTGTAAAGTCTACTTATTGGCTATTATGGTTGTTGATATGGGCTTAAAAAGTGCTCACTTTACAGTGAATAGCATTACAAATGTGTTTTGGGTAACTGTAATGAAGAATCTATAAATCGAATTATTATTTGTGTTGAAGTTATAAAACAACTATCAAGTGAACCACACTACATGGAAATAGGGTTTATATAGGTAGGGCCACCGGTTATTCGCGAAAATATTTACGCAAAGGCTAGACTTCAATATCCTATGTGACACTTGGAGTCATCCATTGGCTATTGGCCGCTTGTCTTTGTGTGAATGCTGACTGCTACGTGAGTGATCCAATGAGAATTAAGTTTCTCCAGTCCTGACTATCCGTGATTCGAGGGCAGACAGATCTGATGCATAGCAATTCAAATGATCCAATCACAAAAGTCGTTATGAAAGAAAGTGTTTTGGAATGCTACTCGTCCTTAAATCTTTTCGCCAAGAAAAGGTACATATATATATTATATATATATATATATATATATATATATATATATATATATATATATATATATATATATATATATATATATATATATATATATAATATATAGAGCCCAGCTCGGGAAGGCGACAATTCGCCTGACCGTCATTTACGTCACTTGATTGTATTAATACGCACGGGCAGCGTTGCAGAGAATGAGAAGTGGCTAGTAGGCAGGGAATGAGAAGTGGCTAGTAGACGTGAAATGAGGGGGGGGGGGGGGGCAGAGCCGAGAGCGTCATTTCGGTGTGGCACGAGCGGAAGTGGCAACTACGTGGTGAGTCACAGCGGCGGACATGCGCAGTTCCTAATTTAGACCTGCGAGATGTCGAGATGCTGCGCCTGTTGCTGTACGTGTGTGTGCGTGCGTGTGTGTGTGTGTGGGCCGCACCCGCGCGTGGGACGCCGGCCGCGGTGCACCGACCGCAATCCTCCGTGTGTGTACACTTCGACTACCACCACACAGGGCCAGCAATCCCCCAGCACAACCAGTTCACCAGTCAACGGAACATTTTTTCAAACCTCCAATAAAACATAAACAATGAAATCAGTAACTTTAGTTCGAACACTTCTCGGCCTACCACATATTATAGTTAGAGCCCCGAGTATTTCGCGGATTGAGTTGTCAGCGAGCTAGGCTAGACAGTCCTCTATACACTCGAGACATTATTGTTTGCTTATTGGTTGCTGTGATCAAGCGAGATCTCTGTACAGGACTGTTAAACACTCACTCACACTACTGCTTCTTGCTTGTTACTGGCTCACAGTTGAACGGGGCGTGTCTAAACAACTGTCGTCCAATCACAACAGTAGAAGAAAAGAACAAGTGTTTGGAGTCTACCTCGCCACCGAACGAATTAGCGAAATACTCGTGGCTCTAATTATAGGCCATTTGCGATAAACTGAGCACTTTTGAAGCCTTCTCACTTAGAATAATAGCCAATAAATATATTTTGTTGTAGGTCTAGACGTTAACTTCCGAGTCCCGTGAAATATATACACTGCGTTTAATACATACATGGCACACATTTATTTTAAAAAGTGGTGGAATGATAAAAAATGACTGATGGGGAAAAAAGTAACTACGGCCTCGAAAGTGCTCACTTTATCGTGAACAGCCTATAACAAAACTTTCTACACTCTGTAGGGTTGTGTTGATATCCAGTTTTCAATATATGTAGTTCGAAACATGTTGATCAAACCAGTATCGATGCGATATGCCTCTCCCACATAACATCGAAAATCGGTGGCGATATTTCGTAAATAATCACTTACTGATGTAGTAAATATGACATCTCTAACATCGCATAACACCAACATCCATATCGCTCCCATACCGCCAATACCGCATATCGCTAATATGGCTATATACGAAATGTTTCACAATGTTAGACCATATCGCAGTTGCAATATTCCAAAAATATTGTTTCGTGGTCGATATATTGCCGTATCGCACAACCATACTACACAGTGGCGTAGACAGAAATTTCTCAAAAGAAGAATAAACGGCCGGGAGGTTGTTTACACGGACTGAACTGAAGGAAATGATGTTACACCAGTATTAGTGGTGCTGGCACACATATTAATTTTAAAAAACATTACATAAAAATTACAATTAAATATTTTTATCACGTTTTAAGGATTTAATAATTGTAATACTAATTGTTGACAACGTTAACTGGCAAAGGGGAGGGGGGTTACAACTACCATATCCTCTCCCCTGGCTGTACCACTGGTAATGGGTAGTTTGGATGATACTCCCGATAATGTTGAAATAACTTCCAATTCAGACTCAGTCGTAATCTCTCTACCTTATGTGGCTACGCTTTTCCAAAATACCTGGTAGCCAGAGTATTTTGGCTACCAGGTATATATATATATATATATATATATATATATATATATATATATATATATATATATATATATATATATATATATATTTATATTTATATTATATACATAGGGTGATCTGTGACGCAAACATTAAGTTTACGAAACGGAAAAATATTTTATTTCAATTACTCTTACTGTAATAACTTAATACATTTCCTTTACCCTCCTCCACACAAACTTTCACCAGCAAGTCATATGAACATCTGCATGCAAATAAATATATGCCTACGTATATAAATAATACAGGAAACACAATTATAATTTGGCTTTCAGGTATGAAAGGAAATTATGTGAATTTGGAACTGTAGCAAAAATTACCTCGGTATTTAATAGCATTTCACGGTAAATTGAGCACTTTTTAAGGCCCTACTGAATTTTTCCCTTTGACAGATTTCTATGTTCCTATCAATTTTTAATATAAACTTTGGCTTGTGAAAAACAAACATGGTGTATACTTTTCTTCAATCCCAAAAGATAATGTTTGAAACTGTAATAAATTATATTTATCAGTGGTTAAAGCCGGTGAGAAGGGCCTTAAGAAGTGCTCACTTTACCGTGAATAACCTATAATCGTATGTAACCAAAACTGATTATCAAACTGGTATTCAATTTACATTACTGTCTTGATATCACATAAACCAATTGTAAATTGGTTTATGTGATATCAAGTTTTGAGGAACTGAAACAGAGGAGATAGGTAACAACAATTGGAGGGGAAAATGCAGTGGTTTTGTTGCATTAAACAATTCAGTATGATTTTTACTTATTAATACATCTTACATTAAAAAAAATATCCGTACCTTACCGGGATTTACTGCAGTATTCTAGCGTATTCATGGTCAAGTATGCAGTAAAGTAATGAAATTTTCTATTTTGTCGAGGTATTTGTATCATAGTGCACAAAATGAAAATGTAGTTAAGTCTAAGTGCCTTAAACGTAAAGCTTGTAGTGCCAGAAGTTGCAGGAAGCATAAGAAAAATTGATGCAATCGTGTATGCAGAGTATAGGACAGTAGCCTACAGATGATTTTATACTGTTAACTGATTGGAGTGCATTGGAATGGGCTGGAAGTGGTGAGAAGTGCTGTCCCTTGCGTAAATAACGTTAGGAGGCAGGGCAGAACGCTTGTACCAAGGGCAGAAACAACATTAAATCATTTTTGATACTCATAGTTAATGGTGTAACTCGATAAGCTAGAGGATCCTTAGGAGGGTGTGGCATTCACTGGCATGCCATCTAATTTCTTGAAATCCTGACCCTGAGTTATTAATACAGGAAATTGAAGCCGAAACACCTTCCCGAATTTACTCTTTCATATTTTTCTTCCCTTGGGCTGCTTTAGGGTTTTTAAAGATAAATTTCTACCTATAAATTTTAAGTAACCGAGTACAAATAAGATAGAAGTACTCACATTAATTAACTTTCCTTTTTAAAGAAAAACTCTTCTTCAAAGAATACCATGCGTGAATGCGCTTCAAAAGTGCTTCATTCTTAACCTGAAAAGAATTTTTCGTCTCAAAAGCAATCGATACAAACCACTCCATTCAAAAGTAGCAGCAGAGATAAACATTGTAAATTACAAAGTCAAACACATTGAACTGGCTCATCGGTTCACAATGTCGTTGCGTCAGAAAATAGTTTCGGCGGTATTTTGTAATTTTTGAAGTTAAGCGTAACTGTTCCAAATAATAGTCGCACCCTTCCATCCTTTATATTAATAAAATGTTCTGTGCGCGTGCAGGGGCATATGGGCTTGCAGCTTGGAATTACAATCAGGTTAATGGTTTTGCTTCGGGATAAATTCGTACCAAATAACCACTGTTGTGCAAGACGGCCAACACGGCGGGGCGATCTGAGATGTCGCTATTTAAAAATGAACAAACATAAGAGAGTGACGATTAGTTTATTTAATGTGAAGTGGAAAGAATCCCTTATTTACAAATAGGTAACCAAAGAAAATATTGATTTTATAATATGGAAAGGCGAGCGTTATCACAAATTGTTTCTTATGACGAGCGTGTGGTCGCGGGGAATATAACTACCATCCAAGTATGTCGACAGGTAGAGTAATACAGGCTTATATCACCTTCAAGTGGATGCAGTAGTTTCCCGACACTCTCTGTCAGACTGATACTTTTGTGTTAATTCTGCGTTGTCTTTATAGATAAAGAAATTATGTGTTTCATGTTGAACATAATTAACAATAGCTGCAAGGTTAAGTTTGTATCACAGTAAACCCAAGTGTTTCCATCATCACGATTAATAAATAATAGCCTAAATGTTGTTGACGGACAATTCTGACATTAGCCGAACGTTTTATTTAGCTCTGATTGCCCATTTATAAACATTCTTATTGTGCCCCTGAATGCCTTCTGATCAATGCACATTATTATTCGTAATTTTATTATCAATATGAGTGGGTATTAATTACGGCTATTCAATATTTTGCGCCATCCGCTAGTACGTAACAATGACTGTGTCCGATTCAGTGCAATGTACCCTTGATCCCTTCCCGTGTCATGATACGAGCCCTTGTTCCCTTCATGAGGAATACTCGTTTGTGAATTCGGACGTCCGTGTTCGTTTCCAGCTCGAGTTTTACTGTGTTGGATTTCACTCTACGCGAGTCTCATTTGTCTGTGTGACATTTGCAAGTGTTTTCCGCGGCCGTACAAAGTTGTCAACACCACGGCCGTAGAAAACTGGTCTGGACACTAGCTTGAAACGTTGACGCCCTTACTGACCCATTTAGTTATTTAACTCAGCCGCACGTTTGACATTACTATGATAGGGAGGGGTATTGCAATTTTTTCTTAGGGACAATGACGTTCATATATCTATGGTGTTATCCCTATACCAGCAACGCTAACAACACTAGTTTGCTTGCAGCGCTCTGCGGCTACTGCATGAACTAAATCAGTCAATAAGGGGGTCAATTCGCTAACATTGTTAGATAGGCGAGTGTCCAGACCTGTCTTCTACGGCCGTGGTCAACACTAACTGAACACAAACACATGAAATATTGCGAACAGTTGGGCATCGAAAAACGATCTAGGGCTCGAGAAGGCCAACTGACTCGTGCCCTAGGCTGAAGGGGACATTATAGGGTGCATGATGTGCCCTTGCTGTAAATTTGGAAAGCGAAAATATGACGTCACATCCGGGATGCACTTTTTAAGGGCACGAAGCCAGGTAAAGGCTCTTAGCTGGTGAATTCGAACACTGCCAATGTCTTTGTAATGCTTCATTCCGATTCTGCATCAGGGAGGCATTCAACAAAATTTGTCTTACGAAGTCAATTCGTACGCGTGAAAACATTAAGTAAAAATCTTAAGTGTGGGGGAGTTTTTGGCCAAGACTTGGGTTTCATGTACTGCGCTTTGGGACATGTTGGTGTTTATTTTTCAGTCTCAAATAAACACGCTACTACTCTATGGCTTCTCGAATCTACATGCTGTCAAACTGGAATAAGCCGACATATTAAAAACTACATTTTTAACGTCCATCAACCATTGTGTCGCCTTTGTACACTGTGCACACGCATTCAGTGGACATGCAGTGCTGCAGTTGTGCAGTGAGAATTCAAGTGGCAGCCCTGAACATTTGTAACATGATGCTGATAGGTGGACGCGTTCTCCACATCGTCTAAACTAGAATTTCGGAAGTTAATTTGTTTCTAAATGTGTTTTAGTTGTTTTTTTTTTCAGTCATAAAATAAGGAACTTATTTCAGAGACTGATTTTTAGTAATTGAATGACCAGTTGTACTTATGCACAGCGAATTACATTGCACCAGACAATAACAGCACACTGATCAATGTCACTGATTTAGCTTTCATTTTGACCATAGCCTGCCGTTTCCTTCCGCCACCAGATTTCCTAAGACTGATATACGTAAAATGTTGATTAGCGACGTAGAGTGGGTCGGACGCGGTGGGATGTTGCGATACTACTGATATGACACTGGTATCGATACTTTCCTTTCGATACCGGGTATTTTGGAATCGATACTTTTATTTCGATACTTTACCAGTATCGCATCAGTAAATTATCCTATACCAATACTTTTTTTTTATAATTACTCCTAACTATTAATTTTTAACCCTTTAAAACAAAGTGCCTCAAATATATAGACACGCATTACACATCAGTATTTTCCTTGCCTTCTAATAAAAAGAGTTGCCCAAATATAACTAATAGTAATAAGTGCTGCGCTCTGTATTTTTTCAAAGCAAGCAACATATATGTAGAAATAATAATAATACAAGTTCTGTAGAGGCCTAGAAATGATATAACGTTCTGAGTATTGGATTATTAAAAATATAATTAAGAATGTATTAATATAAAAACATTTAATGAAAAATAGAAGGCTGACAAATTTAATTAAAATATTTTTATGGTACTGATATGATACCAGTATCGATACTTTTCTTGTGATACCAGTATCAAAATGAGTATCGATACTATTCTTTTGATTCTTCTTTCGATACTAGTATCGATACTTTAATGGTTTCGCGACATCTCTAGGTGGAATACTGTTCTCGGATGCGGCAGTAAACCCTCACTACAAAGCCGTGAGGCAAAAGCGGATGATGAGTCGCACGGACGACCTTGGAATTCCAGTCAGGTGGCCTCACGCCTGCAGGTTGAGACGCGGGCCTTGTCTGGGCACCGTCCGCAACTTTATTTTTAACACGTGTTCACTACCTGCCGCAGAAAAGCTTTCCTTCTATAGTGATTTCAATGAACTGTGGTTGCCACCTGTATGCATGTCAGAGGCCGTGTTCCCTTGCCTGTAACCTAATCCAGCTGCTAGAAACTTCATGCGATCTTATTCGCTTCTTCGAACACTATGCCCGAGTCTAGCTCCAACTACACTAAAAAGAAAAAATTCCTCTGCAACTGACAAACAAAATTCGCGTGGATGCAGTTTATTGTTTCGTCAATGCTTGTCTGTATCTTAAATGAATTTTACAGCATATCAACAGTGATTATAGTAAATAAAAATTATTACATTTTATAACAATTGAAATGGACAGTATAGTCTGTATTACCTGGTGCATATGAAATGAGTGATTGCGTGAGTGAAGAGATTTGAGCGGCTCAAGCGGATAGACCACACTTTTTGTGAAATAGTTGTTTGCGCGAATATGCGTATCTCGGTAAATAAATGTTCTGTAAATACAAATTTTTGTCAGAAAAGATGGAAAAACAATTATCTGTGAACCTATTATTTTTTCTTTACTTATATTAAGTGTATTCTTGGAGAAAAAAACTCATGAAAATGGTCAAATATCGCATTTTAAATTCTTGTATATGCAGTTTCCTTATGCGTCAAAAGAAAAGTACAAGATACGGGCGTAGTTTAATCAGTGGTCTTTCATCGCGTGTAATAAAACCCCACTGTTACTAATATAATTTGCACAGTACAGCGTCACGACGGAAACACTGCACGCCTGCCCGTAGGAGCGATGAGGGCTAGGGTTGCGTGTAAGTGTCGCCCGTATCGCTCCCTCGCTTCTTGACCTTGGACGCGGGGGTCCCATGGATCACCACTCTTAACAACGATGTCTTGAGAACCGACGGGGCTAATGAGGTGAGTATGGAGCAGCGCCGGAATGCAGAGGCGGGGGAAACGTGTTAATAAGATACGTATTCTCCCTCACAACTAGTATTCATAACTCGCTGCCAACATTATGCCAGTCAGTGGTTAAGACGCCCGTCTACCTAGAGCTTTTTCCGCGTTTGAAGCCGAGAGGCGAGGGAGCGTTAAAGGCGACACTGCCACGCGTATCAAGTCCCCCATCGCCACTAAGCGCAAGGCTCTGAACTGGCGTGCAGTCTTCTCATCGTACTGCGTGTACCTATGGGACTTTCAGCGGCGACCCTATTATTTTATTGGTGGAAAGTGTGTAGGAAGGTTCAATGCATGTCCATTGACTAGTTTCGTATCCATCTGACACGTACACTTTGAGATACAGCGCTTTGAGAAAGCCGTTTTCATCCATTTTTTCGTGCTCTGAAATAGTGTTTCTAATTAACGTGAGATCTTGAAAACACTCAACAGTCCTCATCTGAAATGTGCGTTCTTTTCATAGTTCAGTACACTGGACGGACGGTTAATAGTTTCTTAGTAAAACGTGTATTTCGAACCCTCTGCAACGCACTTCAAGCGCCAGGTAGACGGGTGCCTTAAGTTCAGACGTATGCAGTAACGTGCATGGATATTTCCTCCGCGAAGGTTGCTTTCAGAGATGTTCAACTGGGCGTGATCAAGTCCGATCTGAGCGCGGTCAGAGACCCGCCCAGCGCGCCCTTTCGCTTTCTCCACCCTCGCCTCGCTCGACGTCACAGCCGGGTCACTGTACGGCCGTGAAAGTGTTCGACCAGTGGTACCAACACCGCCTGCTACACCAGCGCCACTTCTCCTCGTGTGCCTGTTCTCTTCGCCGCTCTCGGCATGGCCCTCTAATGTTTGTTTCTCGGGAATATCAAATTACTAGGAACAGGTGTTTTTCGCGAAAAGATTTAAGACCAGTTGTACTCTAAAACACTTTTGTTCATATACACTTTCGTGGTTGGATGATTTAAATACTATGAAGTGTTTGTCCGCGAATCATGGACTTTCAATGTCGGAGTACTTTATTAGGTTAGGATTGGCCCAGTCAAATATGAACATGTCTTCTCACGTAGACACGCGCTAATAACCAAAGGAAGTTTTGGTTGCGGACGTAGGATATTGGAGTCTAGAATAGCCATAAATATTTTCGTGAAAAACATCTGTCCCTACAAATTACATCCGCAATAGAGCAAAAAACGATGTCTCCGAAATGAAATCTTTGGAACTAACATAAAAATTTACGTAGTTGCACAATAAACTCTCAAATATTATTATTTTTTTATTTAATGTTAATTTGCGAACTTAATCTCGTGTGTATGAAATATGTGCGTACAGGTGGTTGTCGACTGGTCAGGGACCTTGAAACAGTTTTAATGGATGGCAAGAATTGCGAACCGTCGCCCTCGATCTGGCTGCCCAGACTCCTGAATTTAATGGGTCTATGTCGATTACATGTAGGTCATACTAATTCAGCTATTTTCCGGCCCATTTTACATTGCTGATAATGTTATCATCGTTACAACACTATGTTACTTAAGTGTTCTGGCGACAAAAGAATTTTTCTATATTTTGAGAAAATTGCGTTTTTTAATCATATCAAAAATCATTTATTTAGCTCCTACGCGAACATGGTGCTGTATGGCTAAACTTACAGCAGTTTTAGATTTGATATTTGTCGAAAAACTTGAGACGACATTACAGATTAACCATGTCTTGAATTCCCAAGTAATTTCTTTAGGGCAATCTGGTACATTAAAAACTAATTTGAGTTTTAGTCAAATATTTTATTTGAGTATCACTTGGAAACCTGTTTGAGATTAGATATAAGATTAAAGTTCTCACAATTCCATAAATTGTAATTTTGATAATTGAATCCCACTCCTTTTAGTATTTATTGGACTGGTACGTGATATAAACTCATTAAAAAAAAGTATTATATAAACATAGAAAACCAAACTTTTTGACAACCCACCAGTCTTGATCGTGGCCATTACCGACGGAGAAACATTGCCCTTAAGTCAGTTCACTTTTAAAAAGCATTTGGCTCCGAATCTTCACCACTTGCAGCATGTTTACTCGTGTGTTGCCCAGGTGTCTAATGAAAATGTTTATTCGCGTGTCAACCAGGACTCCAATGAAAACACTGCCTTGATGACAACCGAATAACTCTTCAGTGTTGCTTCTTGACACAGCAATGTGTCAACAGTTAAAGGCACGCGACAGGAATGCGATAGTATCCCAGCACCATACCAAATACAGCACGAAATACAAAACGCTGAGAAAAACAAGTGAATCATAAAACTGGACTTTGTGCAGTCAGTTATATATGTATGAACATTTTCGAACTCGGGGTATTTGGTGCTTAAATATAACATGAAAAGAAAATACCTTGTGAAAATATTGTTGGTTCGGCGACAAAAGTACACGAACAACACTTTTGAGGATTTTCTTCACAACATGAATAACCACCGCAATGTATATGTTATTATCAATTCCACGGCAAATAAAGGTTGTACATGATTTTCGTGCGTGACGAACATTAACCAACTCTAGATATCAACAAGTAAACGTGGAAATCCGCACACCCAAAAAGGGATCTCCATGTGAAATTTCCTTGGCGTTAACTTCGGAAACAATGGAAGGGAATCTAGTTCAAGCAGGAGTTCAGAAACGGTAAAAGGAGGGGAGGGGCACTTACATACTGAATGAAGGGGGAGAACTCGCGTACTAGTAGACATGCTTTTCCTTGCCAGTTGCTGTCCATGCTACTCAAGTATAGGCTGTTCGCGGTAAAATAAGTACTTTTGAAAGCCCTGCTTAAGATCTAATTGTATGCACGTTGTGTATTCTTCCGTCTTATGCAAAATTAACATTATCAAGAGTATCATCACTCAGTACAGTACATGCATCGGTCAAGTGAAACTGTAAAATTATTAGAGACGTAAATATTGTATAATATACTCAATGGTACACACTGGTGCATTAAAAAACAAAAAAGAAATAATAATAATTTATGTTATCTCAAATTATTACCTAAAACTTTTTATTCGACGTTAAGCTATGGAACTGCTTTCCATCCATCATTACCAACTTGACTGGGAGCATGTCATTCAGTGCGCCCGTTAAAAATATATGCAGGCAGGGGTGACTTCTTTCTAAGGTTGATTTCAAAAGTGTTCACTTTACCGTGAACAGCTTTTAATAAAATTCCAATTAGATGCAAAATAAGTTAGGTAATTAGTGTATTATTAAAATGTGAACAGATAAGACAGAGAAATTGACTCGTGGAAACCATGGCAGAGTATTTTAGGGTAATTTTCACTGTAGAACGTAAATTTATTATTAGTATTATTATTAGTTTTCATATTCCTCAGTCCTCAATTTTCATTTACCTAATATGTCTTACACAGTCTTGGGGGGGGGGGGAGCTCCCTGTGCCCCACGCCTCTTTAAATTCTTGCCTGCTGTAGTTTTTAATGGTTCCTGTACACTGGAACAACTGAAGGGTTATTATTTCCACTGCTCGTGAAGTGACGGAGAGATTCATTTTCTCAGTCAAAGTTGTCGGTTGAAGGGCAAACTTCACGTATCCTGAACGAGCCTGCCTGCGCCCTGTAACAGCTGTAGAGTGAACACGGGGTAGAGCGAGCTCGCTGACTGCGCAGCACCAGTTCCCGCGTCCCAAAAGTGAACTGCTCACCCGCCAACGCAAATATCATAAACGACGTGAATACATGTGCTTGGAGATGTTTGTATGCTTTCTCTCATCAATTTTGAAAACAATTAGGTTAAATTCAAACGGTTAAATGTATTGTATTCATGTACTAGCGATCCGGCCCGGCTTCGCCCGAATACAGTTTAGTATTATCTCCCTGCCGCGGCGCGCGTGGTAGCGCTCGCCTCGTACACATTCCCCTTTACACCTCCCGCGACAACGTATAGGTCCGTGCGCGCGTGTCTCGATTTTAGACATTACTTTTTTACAAAACTTTCCATAACTTTTCAATTATTGGCGATAATTGTATGATGTAAAGGACATTTCTTATCTACATTAATTAGTTTTAATTATGAATTAATTTAATTCGATAAAGATAAAATTCTTTATGGTTAGAAAAAACGGTGAATTTTATGTTTATTTTGGTTGCGTAAATTAAATTGTAAATATGCTATCTATTAAAAATACATATATGCTACCGGTGACGTTTTTTTATATCATTTAATTTTACACTTCATTCGTACATGACTTTGTTATAATTCTAAAGGATTAAACAGCGTATTCCATGAGAGCACGCTGGCGGCAAACTTTTTTCTAGACTTGATTCACTAATACCGTTAATGCTCAGCTCCTATAAGTGCTAGGGCAATTTTTAATGCACGTAAACCTTCCTCGATAAATGCAGATCATAACAATAAAAACCGCATCCAAATCCGTGTAGTTGTTCTCGAGATTAGCGCAGTCATGCAGACAGACACCCGCCAGGGAATTCCTTTTATACTGTTTATTGATAAGGGCTTGCCTTTTGAAAATTAAGACTTAAACAAAGAAGTTCATCATTGTTGACCACGTATCTTTAACAGTTGTGTTGTTTGGGGTAGGTCAGTGCTGGGCGCGTGCGCAGAAGACGAAGAACCGGTCTACCTCATCTTCATTGTATAGTAGCAGCAGCATCTGACGTCACAGGCATCCGGGTGCGTTGGTGGAACAGCTCGCTGGCTCTGCTCCAGGGAAGCTATTCTTGTTCACTCCCCCTCACTTAAGTGGAGCAGGTTTACGTCGTGGAACAACAAGCGGGGTGGAAGTTGCCGTGGCACCTGCCTATCAGAACATCGTTAACTCCGCTGCACCCGGCTAGCGATGCTAGTGTAATTGTGCTGCCGATAATCGGTATAAATTGAATGGTATTGCGCCCCACAACAACAACTGCAAGAAGTGCAACCAGCAAGAAGGTGCCGCCAACGGATTTTTTCTAACTACCCTATTACTAAGTGTTAAGTGTATCCCGAAGGTAGGACGGGAGCTAAATGCGTCTCAGGGCGAACCCCTTACGCTTACAAAGGAAGGAAAGTCATGGAAAGGAGACATGCATCGCAGCAGAGAGATTGGACAGCCATGGCCAGCAATTGGCGCCATGACTACCTCCCTGAGTGTACTTACAGCTAAAACTATGACTAAGAAGAGAATGGAAAAACAGTCATAGACAACGTAAAAACCCAGCCAGCCGACAGGAAAGAATTCAAAATGATTGCATGTATTAAATAGAAATGCTACGGGAGGAAGAAAGTTGGATATCATTCTTTATTATTAGTAGAGAGGGAAGGCTAGTAGAGAAGAGGGCACTATACTTGGTGGTTGGACACAAGATGACGCTGGCTTGTAACCCGAGTGATGTGCAAGCACATCTCTCTGGTGAGGGAAGTGACGCTATTGGGCCTCTTCTCCCCGAATAGCCAGTAGATTCCCTGAAAGTTAAAAAGAGAGTGAGCTGCCAGTAAGTGTCAGCAGGGCCAACACTAACTGGTTTTTACATGTCCAGAAGAAGACGGTAATAGCCTGTGGAAAGAAAGAAAAAAATAACCTAACTTAAATGACTAATCCAACATAAATGACTTAATAACAACGTATATCCTCGGGGACATATGTCTAAACCTGATGCTGTGCTACCTCGCAGCGTGCATGCCTCCGTAGCCATGGGCTGTAACGGAGTATATTTCTACCCATAATGCTAAAGCAGGCTTCACACGATGCAATGCATTTCGCGTAATATTTCGTACGAGAATGCCAACTAAATTTCGTGAGAAACGAGTTCACACGCAGATAAATACGATGAATACTGTATTGCATCAAAATTAGTTGATAGCCCTGAGAGTCATGATATTATCATACAAAATATGAAGATGCTTACTTCAACGAGGTATTTGTTTCAAAGCGATACCTCCAAAATATAATTGTTTTCATTTTATTGTCAGAAAACTGTATGAACTCCAATTTACGTTTTAAAGTTATTTTCTAGCAATGTTTCATTTCCCTGTATCCCCTCGATCTAATGCTAGGCGGAATTAGACATGACTGAGCGGATAAAAATCTACACTGAACAACGGTAAAGGCTGTTCACCATAAAGTGAGCACTTTAGAAATGAAACTTAAAAAAAGTCACTGCCCCTGCATGCATATTTTAATGGGCGCAATGAGTGACATTCGGCCAGTAAAGATGGGAACGATGGAGGGGAAAGTAGTTCCATGTATTAACGAAGAATAAAAAGTGTTAGGTGACCGTTTGTGATAACATAAATCATATCTCTCGCTTTCTGTTTTTTTAATGCATCGAAGTGTAAAAATGAGCAGATTTGTACAATATTTACTTTTCTAATAATTTCACAGTTTCACTTGACCGACGCATGAATAAAGTGACGAGGCAATATTAATTTTACACAAGGCAGAAAAACACACAACGTGTATACAAGTAGATTTAAGCAGGGCTTTCAAAAGTGCTCATTTTACCGTGAATAACCTAGAAAATAGACACTGTCTCATTTCACTTGAAGGCACTGCCTACTGGCTGGCAACTGCGACATTTAAATAGGCAATCCCATGTTAGGGAAATTTCGCCTTGGTGCGTTATTTTTAAAGATAGTCGTTTCAAACAAAATGTGTTCTTCGCGAATTTTTAGAAGATCCTTACGAGATCTTTTTTTTTTTTTTCAACATAGATAGGCAGGCCTATGTACTTTTTCGGTAAAACACTTATTTTAAAAATTCCTTGCAAACGGGATATATGTGCATGTCATGGAAAATGTCTGCGCTTTAGGAAACTTTTCGTAACAAATTCGTAAAGAAAACATTTTGTTTGAAACAACTATCATTAAAATTAACGAACAGAGGCGAAAATTCTTTAACATCGGATTTTCTATTTAAATTTCGTAGTTGCCAGCTCGTAGGCTGAGCCCTTAATGGGGAAAAATTATTTTTGACTGGAGGTAAGCTGATTAAGGTGCTTACAGGAAAAGCAAATACCATTCAACCACTCATCAAGAGCCCAAAATTCTTGAACATCGAGTTTATTTACGAAGTCGATGTACAGCTTTAATGTGGCAAGGGGTGCCGGGGCCGCGGTAGCTGAGCGGTTAGAATGCTCGCCTCCCACCAAGGCAAACTGGGTTTAATCCCCGACCGGGCCACTTTCGGATTTTCGCAAGTGGGAATCGTGTAGGAAGATGCCTCTGGTCGGTGGGTTTTCTCGGGGATCTCCCGTTTTCCACACCCTTGCATTCTGACACTGCTCCATTCTCACCTCTTATCACCCTCGTCGGCTCTCAATACGTTGTTGTTAAGTGGGGCCCAAATATCTTAACTCAACTTTAATGTGGCACATCGTTGCACCCTCGAAAACGTGCTGTGAAACGGGACTGTTTTGGGCAGAACACAGTGTTTTGCAGTTGCGGAGGATGGAGAGCTTGGACGTCACCAATGAGAAAACGAGCAGTCGACTTGACACTCGGGTGAACAGTAGAGTCAACTAACTGTTGCCAACAGGTGGGAATCTTGCAGGAATGTGCAAGAAGTTGCACTTGAGGCACTTTTCACGTTCCTGTTCTCCAACTGAGATGTTCTCTCTCATAAGACTTTCTGCCACACTTTCAGGACTTATTAGGGCCTGTTTCTGAGGTTCTCTTCATTATTCTTAATACAGTTTGCCTTGATCATTTAGGATAATTTATTACATTCGCTATAACTAGTGACTTAAAAAATTCGTGGATTCATTTTGGGAGAAGCTAGAATACAAAACACGTGTGTTTACATAACTGTAGCCATTAGTCCACACGGAGTTTGACACCTACTAGAGAACGCTGGCCCAATCGACGCTGTGGCAGCAGACAACCAATGCGCAGTTGATATCGGCATATTTGTACATAAGACTGTAGAGTCTAGTCTGCAGGTCATTGAACTCGCGAATTTTTCAGGTCTCTTTCTATAACCTATCTTCAATCCCTTCTTTCAGGAATGCTGCATTTCGTTAGAGAAGATGCAGAACCTCGTATGTCAATTTTTGGCAGTTTTTGTTATTCACACAAAAAATTCTGCACAAAAATTCTGCATCTGGTGTCATAAATATAAACGAGCAGAATTTCATGTTATATGATAAAAGTGTACACTTGTGTGTCAGCCCATAATGTGGTGTATGACCTAGCTTAACCTCAAAGTAAATTAGTTAAAAAACAAATGTTTGAAAAATTATCTATTTCAATATTGTGAGCAGTTGCTACACAACTGTTTTGCAGTTTCGTAATAACCTTCGATACATTAATTTCATCCTCTTGAAAAAAAAACCTTTTTTTTTTTTTTTTTTTTTTTTTTTTTTTTTTTTTTTTTTTTTTTTACGGTTTTGCATTTTCAAAGGCGAATGTTGTGTAAGAGTTAAAATGGCGAATCAGTACATTCGATGATTTTCTACCGTGTGGTAGTTTGCGACGTCCGCGGTTTTTAAAGTCCTAGTTGCATTGAGGCGTCCGTCCACCTATGAAAGAGGGGGGGGGGGGGGCGAGGTGTGCTGCAGTGTGTGTGTACCACACTTCTCATAACAAACTATTTCACGCGCGCTCAGTCTGTTTCCACGCGGAAAGAAACACCACTTCAGACTAGAGCGGAATGCAACTTTCATATACATCACGCTTACGGCAAACACTATTTTGATGCTTTCCAACATAACCAGAAACGATATTTTAAGACTGTTTATAGCTTAAGATATTCTTGGCGAATTTCTACGAAACTGGTATAAGGACGCGCGTTGAACTTGGCTGCAGAATTTCCAGTAATAAAATGTCACGGTCGCCGCTTAAAGTCCCAGTGACAGAGGCGAGAACATTGCCCGTCAGTTTGTAGTCCGCGCGTATAGCAGCGATGGCAGTGTCGCCCTTGGCTTTACAATAGAAAAATTAAGCGTTAAATTATGCGTTATGACTACTGCCACGAATATTCATCGAATTCATTCGGTGGCGAGGTAGACTCCAAACACTTGTTCTTTTCTTCTACTATTCTGATTGGACGACAGTTGTTTAGACACGCCCAGTTCAACTGTGAGCAAGTAACAAGCAGGAAGCAGTAGTGTGAGTGAGTGTTTAACAGTACTGTTCAGAGACATCGCTTGATCACAGCAACCAATAAGCAAACAATAATGTCTGGAGTGTGTAGAGAGCTGTCCAGCCTAGCTTGCTGCCAACTTAATCCGCGAAATACTCGGGGCTCTAGTTATGACGTGTTCAGAAGAATAGACTTTGTGTTATCTTACGTGTTGGTTTCCAGTGAGACTTAGCAGGTCATGTGCGTTTTTGGGGTTTCCTTAAGCGTTAAAAAAATAGTTGACATTTTACATCTTAAGTGAAACTTGTGAGGCGGCGACCAATCAGAACAGAGCATTCGGTGTTGTTGTTATGGAAAACCTGTTGTTTACAGTAATATAAGTATAAGAAACTAGGGGACTCGGCCCGTGACCTTTTTATTTTTTGTATTGTCACGGGGCTAGAACAGTTACCATGTTAAAAAATTTGGTTACCATACAAAGGCTGAAAAAAAAATTGCAGATATATGTAGGTAACAATGAAATGGTGTGAAATTAACTCAACATTGACGCGACTGCGGTCCCATTTAACATTTTTCTATCCACTTGGCCACTGCGGCCCCACTTAACATAGTTCTATCCACTGAGGCACTAAAGCTCCACTTGGAATCGCTCTATCCGAGCCACTGCGGCCCCACTTGACTCTCTATCCACTGAGCTACTAAGGCCCCATTTTATATATTTTTATCCCACTTGGCCACTGTGGCCCCACTTGATATAGTTCTATATACTAAGCCACTGCGACCCTACTTGGAATCGCTCTATCCACTGAGCCACTAAGACCCTACTTAGAAACTAACTCAATATTGAAGCGAGACATTTAAAGTAAACCAAAATGATATTACATTACCTTCATATCCCTACGCAATATTCCCTATTCATTAATACAAAAATTTTCATAGGAAAAAAGTAATTAAAAAATGAGTTTTTAGGGCAAAAGTTAATGACTGCGTAATCTGATCTTGCTGAAATTCGAACTTGACCTGTATTTTACCCTAAGGATTCGCTCTGCAAAATTTGAAGAACTTCTGTGGAGTTTAAAGAGCCTTAGAGGTATTAAAGACGGACAGACGGACACACAGATAGCGATCGTCTACTTATTATATAGGATACTAAAAATACGTGTGTGTGCATGTTCATGATTATATTTGTTCATAAAAATAATCCGGGTTTGAAGTATAATCTTCCTAAATAAAAAAAAATGGTTGTGGTATACGAGGTTAGGAACAAAAATCAACAGGACAGACGTAGTTCTGTGTGCGAGGACCATGGTTCCGGCTTAATTCGTAACGCATAATTTTTTTTATTGTAAACCCACCTTAATCCATAGTCTATTCGTGGTCTCTTCACACTTTGTTAATCAAACGTTCGGGAAATCACCACATGAATGACGTGCTGGTGTTTTCTAAACATGCCTGCATCTATGACAAATCATTTATATTTGTGTTAACATGAAAGTGCCTTATTTCTGGTCAAATTTAACCATAGAAGATATTTTTTGAAATTTATAATATTTCATTTATAATGAATATGGATGAAAACAGAGAAAAAAGGGTGTGGTGGTAATGCCTACCAAGAAATAGTTCTTATGAAAAATTATATTACACTGAGTGCACACAAATGAGGTGCGCTGTCCCTATGGAGTAGTTTGCTAGAGATGGCTAAGCTTGGTTTGCATGAGGCGGAGGAATATCCCGGAAGTAGAACTTGAGCAGGGCTTCAGAAAAATGTGAAATAACCGTGAACGGCCTATATCCGGCGCATCCCGGCCTCGACGTGGGTAAGGTTACTTCTATCCAGGTTGGGAAGATCAATGTTAAAAGTTTAGCAACCGAAAATTTTCACCGCTAGGTAAGCGCTAGTGTCGCATGTGTAAAAGATTTTTCTGTATTTTCTACGTTAAGAATATGATAATTGCAATGAATATAAATCAGATATAAAATAACTTCGTAACTGAGAAAAATCTTTCTGTTTTATTACTCACGTAAATCTAAATTTTATTTAAAAGTAACGTCTTTGGAACATAGTGCACCTAGCGGCGGAGATTTCCCCTACGCCAAACTCTCCCGTAAGAAAATTCGTTTCGTTCCTAACCTGAGTAGAGTTCACCTTAACGAGGGTAAAGCTGGAGCCACAATACCCCGACGACCACGACACGACAACCCCGACACGACGAAATCTGAGTAGCAGCCAATGAAAAGCAAGGTCACAGTGACATCAGTCAGACCAAATCGCAGCCCCGACAGCCCGAGAAGAGTAGATTCTATTTCTACTTTCCATTGTGTCGGACTAGTCGGGGCGCGCAAAAAAAGTAAATACAACATTAGAAAACAAAATTGTGTGCGTAATATCGTACTGTAGTATATAATAAACTAACTTGCCGCCAAAATAGCATTCCGATTTGTTTCTAAATACTTTTATCTCTCGTTTAAATTCAAATATTCTCAAAAACAAAATTATTTTTTACTTTAGTGCGAAATTTAAAAATTAAATATTAGATATTATAATGATAACTTGCCGTTTTAGAATTTCCCAACATCCAACTATACGCTGTTCACGGTAAAGTGAGCACTTTTTGAAGCCCTCTCATTGCGGATAACAGTCAATTAATATAGGCTAATTTATTGTAGCTGCAGACGTTAACTTTCGAGTCCGATTAATTATATAAACTATGTTAATTACTTATTTGGCAATATATATTTTAAAAAGTGGTGGAGGGATAAAAACTTACTTATAGGAAAAAAGTAACTAGCGTGTCAAAAGTGCTCACTTTACCGTGAACAGCCTATAACATACTTTCGGACAGATTTCGTCGGGGTATTGTGAACACTGAATGAAATTTAATATGTAATTCCGTCGAGCTCTGACGTAATATCCATCTGTCGTATTGTGTTCGTCATGTTATTGTGACTCCAGCTTAAGGTTGAAGTACAGCAACTGCGTATAGGAGCACTGCACCTGACTGTAGAATGTGAATAACTCATAAAACATTAGTACAGACACCATACAAATTGTCAGATAAGTGTGATGTTCATGAACGAAGAATGTATGTATTTTCCAATATTATAAAATATTCTACTAAAATATAGGTTTTAAATTAAAATAATAAATCTATCTATAGAGTCTGCATTTTTAACCAAATTTAAGCGCATTTCCTTTTTAGATGCTTCGGAAAGCAGAATTTACAAGAAAATCTTCTTCAAGAAAGATCGTCATAATATTTTCTGTGATAGTGTGTAATAAAATCGTAGTAGTAATTATCATACCAATTTTATAACTAACTTTATTTACGTCAGTTTCCGCCATATATGTCTGTGACAAATTTACGCACATAAAATCAATTACTAAACTTTTTTCCTATATTATTATTACAATTTTCTTACATACAATCATAGTAAACATTATGACGATATTCCATGACGAAGATTTTCTTGCAAATTCTGCTTTCTGAAGCATCCAGAATGGAAATATGCTTAAATGTTGTTAAAAATGCAGAATATTACAACTTTTTTTTTTTATGTATATTTTAGTAAAATATTTTATAATGTTGCAAAATACGCACATTCTTCTTTCATATAAAGCATAAGTCGCACTTTTCTGACAATTTTTATGGTGTTTGTACTACTATGAGTTCTTGACACGTAGTATAGTCGGGTGCAGTGCTCCATAGGCAGTTGCTTTACTTCAACCTTAAGAGATCCGCTGGTAGACGGAGAAGCTTGCAAGTGGAGCAGGCAGCGAAGCCTCACAGTGAAGCCTGGACTACTTGTGGGCCGGGGCGGGAGAGAGTGCTGCTAGGGGCGTTGTTCCCTGCGATGCTCGGGAAAAGCGAGGTCGCGACCGAGTGGAGGGAAGCCTGTGAGAGCCGCCCGCAGGAGGCAGGAGCAGCTGGAGAAAGCGAAGGACGACGCACCGTGCGATAACTGCGACGCTCTCTTGCCGGGCGGGCGGGCGGGCGTCCGAGTCCGAGCTGTGCGATATCCAGTGGCGTCTTGTGAAGGTCGAGTGTTGCAAAATGCGCCGCTCTTCGAGTGACGGGCTGTCCAGCTGGGACCCCTAGGTACCCATCATCCCCGGACATGACATGAACTGAGGCCCTAGGATGGAGCGGCGCTGGAATGCAAGGGCGGGGGAAACGGGAGTACCCTGAGAAAACCCAGGCGGCAACGTCCAGCACGATTCCTACATGCGAAAATCCGGAAGTTAAGTCCTAGGCGAGCGCCCTAACCACTGCGCCACCGCTGCCCCTTCCTCAAAATGTTTGGATATCAGTTGTGCCTGTGTTTTCGCACACACGCATATTGCTTGCTGCTCTCATATTTTGACACAAAACACCTTTACCATCGTAATCTTTTGTATTTAATATTATTATTGTCCTGCATTTTTAAAGCCTGTTCACGATAATGTGAACACTTCTTACTCAGCCAATGGAAAAAAAGTCTCTGCCCATAATCATACAGCGCACACTAGCATGCAGTTTCCCAGTTAAGCTGGTGGCAAATTAATAAACATAGTTCCAAGACTGATGAATTTAGATGGTATATTCAAATTTGTGTCTTCTGAAGTAGGTATTTTTTTTGTACATATAAATGTGCAAATTTGAACCGTATAAACACATTTAATTTCCTAAAAATTCCCTGATTTCCACTTGGATGACGCATCAATAAAGTGAAACAATTCATGGCAATGTTACTCTTACATTTAGCGGAAAAAATTCATAACAAGAGGAAAAGTAGATCTTTAGCCGGCCTTTGAAAAGTTTTCAGTTAACCGTGAACAACCTATCGTAATTATACGTATATCATGAGTTTTAATGTTGTGGCGCCCTCTCGTGAAGTCTTTGACGTCCCCTAGTGTGACCTGGAAAGGGGGGAGTGCCCAAATTCCCCCTTTGCCCCATCTTTTATTTTTCGAAACGCCTAGCGATAACCACTTTTCAGTATCGTTTCGATACACATTGACCGTATCTGTGTCGGTGCGATGTATCTCTCCCAGAGAGCACTGGGGCAATCTATAGCAACTATCGCTCATACTGATATCGCGTATCGCCAACGCATGAAATGTTGTATTTGTGGAGTACACAGCTGTATTACATGCAAATCGTAATTATAGTAGGTAATTTGTATTGCGAACATTATATTCTAGCTACGGCACACCTTATTCCTACTTTCTTCAACTTCCTCGTATCATTACTATTACGAACTTGCCTGGCACGGCATCCCCTACCCGCCTATGCTTGCAGGCACAAGATGTAACACCGTCTATTTCCCTGCATATAATTTAATCAAAATATTAAAAACGAAACATATAAGTGGAAAATAACTATAATAACTGCCTTCCCTCGTCTTTAAAGTAACCCATCAAGGAATTTTGAAAGGAGAGCATGTTATATTAACAACATGTGTCAAGTTAAAAAGAAGCTATTGTAGGAATATCCTTGCACTATGTGATATGCATCGATGAAATGCACGTAGTTATTGGTCCCTGGGGATGGGTGTGAGGATAAGTGTGAAGAGTATAAGAAGTTAGGAGATCCCCAAAAAGCGATCCGCGCCAGCTCGCCGCATCTTTCCCCGTCCCTGCGCGCTGCAACGGAGAGCGGAGTGAACAGGCAACCTTCTCATGAACCAAGATGCCTTGTATGAGGTTGTGACCAAGCAAGGTGGAGGACTCGCCTACCACAGGTTCCGGGATATATTCGCGGACCGACCACCTTCATTTCGGTTCAACTGAGGTCCCGAAGTCACTCCAGGAGGATGCCGAGATCGTCACACCTATATCGTCCCTCTGATAACCTCGCTGTGAGTGACATGGCACATTATATAATTAAAATATTTTTTTTTTTGTCAATTCTAACATAATTGTCTGAAATGCTCGAAATTTTTAGCAGTAGCCAGAAAATCTTCATCGTACCCATTATCTTACATTTGAATATTACATGTACGTTTTAACTGCAGAAGTAGCAGCACATCTAGCGAATAAAGAAATATTAAATGTAATAAATGTATCCTAACGAATTCCCGCTAGTGCATCATATAACCCTAAGCTACTGCTCCATTACTTATGTTCCTCATAAAAATAGTTGCAAGCTGAGGGGTACTAATAATAGGGAGTATGAAATGCGAAGAGGTTTCTGTTGCTGTGCAACAATCAAGACATAAGAGTTTACAAGGCACCTGATTGATCAAGTTTCGCACCTTCGCCGTCATCAGATAGCTGGCCAGCCGTCAAGAGGCGAGAAGGCTCCCAAACGGTGATAACGCGAGACCCAAGCCTGGTATATCTTAGAACTGGATCGGTGCATCGGTATCCGCTTGGTTAGCAGCCCACCACGTCAGGAGTCCCGTGCTTAACTTGTGATGTCAAACCAACGTAGCAGTTACTAGCTGACGTGATATTTCTCTTATAGGAACACCACAGACCATTGCTTTTAAATTTCTAGTGCACTTATTACAGAACTTCCGATTTCCTCAGATCAACACGCGCCTCTTTGCGGAATTTTATATATATATATATATATATATATATATATATATATATATATATATATATATATACATACACACACACACACACACACACATTCACAATCTTTCGTTCCCCGCACATCACCTTCAAATAAAGCAAATTAAAGCAATACTCTATTAAATTAAACTCGGCCGTAGTCTCAGATATGCACTTGTGGAGCGGTCTCTTTGATCTCGCCGAACAAAACAACTGACTGTCGATATTACCGCCGGCATATTCGTGGCGTAGGCCAACGGGCCGTTAGGAAACAAATGTTACAAGTTCTGAGTTGCAATCTCTTTTTAAACAGTATTCTTGCGAAATTATCGGTTCAGGAGAAAACTAGTGAAATTCACAATCATTGCTTATTATGGAATGACTGGCCAGAAATATGGCGACCGGTACCTCCTCTGTGTTCTTGTTCTTTGAGGAACATCTACCCGTAAATCACAGTGTCTCTTTCCCCGAAACAGAAAAGTTAATGAGATGTATGGGTGATCTATATTAGTAGAAGGGACCACGGTGGCTGAGCGGTTAGCCCGCCTGCCTCCCACCAAGGCGAACCGGGTTCAATCCCCGGCCGGGTCCCCAAGTGGGAATCGTGCCGGACGATGCCGTAGGTCGGTGGGATTTCTCGGGTATCTCCGTTTCCCCCGCCCCTTCATTCCGGCCCCCTCTCCATATTCACTTCACTCATCCTCACCGGCTCTCAAGACCTCGCTGTTACGAGCCGCACAAATATCTTCCCTCACTCACTATATTACTAGAAGTGGAACATTCTTGACGTAGACAAGAACGACGTCCACAAAGAGTTGAGTGGTGTAGCTGGCGATGTGGCCGGATGTAATACTTGCGCAAGGTCTGCTGCTGGAAAGTTGCGCAAGCGAGTTGCCCAACGACGTGCAGATCGAGGCGCCCGCCCTTGCGAAACAACCTCCAGCCAGACACACTGTGCGCTCTCCGACCCCACGCAGTCACCGTGCATGTCAGTGGACCTGCACAAGTGCTATTCTGCGACGTGAAAATTCACACACGACGTTACCTGCAGTCTCTACGATTATGCAATATCTGCGCTTATCGTTCGATATCTACTTGACATCATAGCAACAACGATACCGGCGGTGTTATCGCTTTTCTACTGACGGCGACGATATTCCAAGTTTCGCTTATATCGATTAACCCGCACATTTCTTATGCGTAGTTTGTTGTGTGTGTATATATATTTTGCAAAGTGCAAAAATGTGAATTCCCAAATATCGTTTATATTAAAATCACAAATATTACTCCTGTCGGCATCGATTATACTGACATTTCAAACTTCGTTTATAATGTAGACACTTCGATAATGCCGATGCAAAAAATAAATAAACTTGATACCAGAAATTGAAAAAAATTATGTTATAAATATTTATATCGTCCTTAATGGCAAACACTGTAATATTAGAATATTGCTGCTATCACATGCAATATCACTAACATCATGATACACAATTATCGCTAATGTAGCGCTATCCGAAAATCCCCAATTTCGCAAATTTTGGTAATATGGTAAACATTTTTGATACTTCAAGTATGGTTATAAGCAGTGTATTACTCTGCGTTTTAGATAATATCGCATTTAATATGTTTAAAAAAAAAGATATTATTGTGATTGATATGTCGGCATATGGTAAACCCTACCCATCGCTGCCATTAGGGTAATAGAAAGCAACGCAAATAAGTAGGTAATAAAGTGGTGTTTCGGCTTTTGTAACCAAAGTATTTCAAATCGGACGTGTCCGTGTGTTGGGCACGAGTACGCGCTTCCACCTCCTCCTTCTATTCACCGTAAATGTGCAATAAGTATGCATTGCGATGTAACTCTGACCGCGTTCGAAATTACGCATTTTCTTAACAAAATGATCACGTGAACCGATTTTGTATACAAAACTGATAACGTATTTTGTAATTCCGTTTTCGTATGTAGCGAACCTTTACGAACACGAAATCACCAAATCAGCACTAGAACTCCATAGGTACCTGTTTTCGATACGACTTGCGCTGATAACTACCGTAATCATACCACAGACATGTTAACACAGACATGTTGATTCTCCTTAAAATATATTTTCTATTTACTATTTCTCTAAATATGTCGTTACGATCGGTGAATAAGGGACTGTCGGCGACATCCGAATTGTCTGCGTTGTTTCGTCATGTTTTGTCCAGGACTTTTTGCGTTATCTTTATGAACTGTAGGCCCTATTTGCTGTCCGTTCGCGGTTTGGTTACTGTTTTTGCCTCGTTTATATGCTAAAAGATCTGATTAAATTAACTGTGAAATAATTTTAATGCTGGAAATATCGGTTGACAACAGGTAAGCTTGGATTCTGATTTCATTATATGTTACGCCATCATCTGGGTTTTATGTGCACACTGGTATTCAGTAGCGTATGTTCACAGTAATTTCCTATTTTAATTCTTTAACCCATAGCAAAAATCATTCAAAGAACACACGCAATGTTCAGACACCTTCACAGTCGCAGTTGCCAAGGCTCTTGTCTTCGGACCACAATCCTGGGCAAGTATAGATACGTGTGTGCGTGTGTGCGTGTGCACGCAATGTATCCGAAGGTATGTTAACACCCTGCACGCCTTCCGGTTATTCAACTGGCATTAAAAGGGAACGTTAATAAACAAAAAATTAAATTACGCAACTGTTAAAGTATCAATTTTTTCTTCAAAATGTTAAAAGCCGTTTCCTGTTCGGAACCCCAACAAAACTCAATACCCTTCTTCTTTAGCCGGTTCAATGGAGCCGTTATTTCAGAGAAATGTTCAATATCACGGACATAATATTCTACAATTCCCAGAAATTTTTGTACTTCCTTTAGGTTCTTTGGTCGGCGAAAATTTTAAATTGGGGCCAAACGTTCCGATCAATCAAAAGACGTCCTTCGCTAAGTATGTATCTCAAGATTTCGTTCGTAAGTCGATGATAATATTGGCGGGTACGTATTATCATTTACTTATAATCATTTTCCGGAGAGGGGGAGGGGGATAATTTACAATTCCGTTAGTCGGGATCGACCATAAGGACTTCTTGTGCAAGTCGGACGTGCTACTTCATGCCAAACGTGTCCAACTTCCTGCCCTCTAACCCCCCCCCCCCTCCCCCCAACACGAATAATATTTTTTACTGCTTTTGAATCACCTCCTGCATATATCCACGCACCCTAACTCGAATCTGCAATTACCACTCATGCCTTACCTTGGACTGGAACCAGTATCTTCCTCGCCTCTACCCAGCATGCTACTGTTCGAGCAACGGATTTATAAAACTGTTTTTAATAGGTAATAATGTTGTAATCAAATTCGGCATTTATCTGCATTTCACCTGCAAATGTCTCATCCGACTCTGTTCCGGTTTGTTATGTATCCGGTGAATTTTTTAATATGCCTTAATTTGCGATTGTTATTTGTCATTGATTTACCTTGTTCGTAATTGCAAACAAACGCTGGTCGCAAAGACTGCTTAAAACCAATAGATAAAGTTACTAGAATTTGATGAACCGGATAATAATCGGTGATTTGGGTTTTGCAACTATCCGAATATAGGTATGCACCCTACTCTATCTACCCAGCTATCTGTCTACAAGCCCGGGATGCTCCACTTGCAGCCGAGGGTAGCATTAGTTTTCTACGACTTGCTGATAACATTCGGTACTGATAAGGACGAGCAAACACTGGCGTTCAAGGAAGAACGATATCGACACATCAGAACGGAGACTTGCGTCAGATTGCGGCAGCATCGAACAAATGAGGTTTCAGCGTGATAGCGCAACATCATATACCTCACACGTGACCTCATCAAGCACTGGGCTGTGAGAACTAGGGAATACCGTCATTTCAGTATAGACTGTTCACTTTAAAACGAGCACTTTTGAAAGCCCTGCTTAAGATCTACTCGTATACACGTTGTGTATTCCTCCACCTTGTGTAAAATTAACATTACTATGGGCCTCATCACTTTATTCATGAGTCGGTCAAATGAATCTGTGAAATTATTTAAAAAAGTAAAAACTTTACAAACATGCTCATTTTTACACTTCGATACATTAAAGAAACTGAAAGTGAAAGAACTAATTTTAAGTTACCACAATTGGTTACCTGACACTTTTTATTCGGCTTTGAGATATGGAACTACTTTTCATCCATCGTTACCAACTTTACTGGCCGAATGTCACTCAGTGCGCCCATTAAAATAAATTTATGCAGGGGCAGTGACGTTTTCCTACGGTTCATTTCTAAAGTGCTCACTTTATCGTGAAGAGCCTTTACCACGTAAAACCTACAGTCTAAACTCTTCCAAACTTGTTCTTCTTAATACCCCTTTACGAAGCCTCCTTAGTTGGACAGAAAAGAAAGTCGGTATTTGGTTACAAATTTATAAATTTGGTAATTGAAACATAAATGTGTTTGTTCAAAAGTGCCAGAATCAACAGAAACAGCTACAAGCAGCCCTCCCTACGTTTGCGATATTTATTATTCTGTAAAACAGTGTTTTAAGTTGTATAGATTGTTCACGGTAAAGTGAGCACTTTTGAGGCCCTAGTTACTTTTTCCTTTCAGACATTTTTTATCCTTTAATTACTTTTGAAAATAAATATTGTTATTTAAGTAATAAGCACAGTGCGTATATTCTACCGCACTCGTAAGTTAACATCTAAAGCAAAATTATTATTTTTTTACTTAGTATTAATCCATACGAGAGGACTTTTAAAAGTGGTCACTTTACCGTGAATAGTCTTCAGCTGCAGTAGAGTGCTATATATTTCCTTAGCAGATTGCTGTATTGAAACCCTACAGTCGCCGTTTAAAATTCTGAGGAAACAGAACACGCGCAAAATTTGTTTATAAATCTTCCATCGCCGTCGCAATGGTTCTTATCTTAACTAGGCACGCCCCTTAAGAGTGTGGTGGACCCACTCCCACCGCAATGTCAAGAAGCGAGGGAGCGATACGGGCGACACTTACACGGACTTCTAGTGCCTCATCGCTCCTACGCGCAAGGCGTGCAGTGTTTCCGTCGTGACGCTGTCCTGTGCTAATTATATCTCTAACAGTGGGTTTTATTACACGCGATGAAAGACCACAGAGTAAACTACACCAGTATTTTTGTACTATTCTCTTGCCGCTTAAGGAAACTGCATAGGCAATTTTTTAAAAATATATATTTATTGACAAAAAGTCGTATTTACAGAACATTAATTTACCGAGATACGCGTATTCGCGCAAACAACTATTAAAAAAAAAAAACGCGGTTGTCCATCCCACTCTTCAGGGTGGCCAGGGCCTGGGAACACAAGGGCCCTCACAGGCCTGTACTTCCCCCGCGCTGAGTGGCCAAGCCACAGTGATGACAAGCGGCGGCCTACTGTCCACCCAAGGTAACTCGTACTTGATCTCTGGTCAGGCGCGTACACACGAAGCCTCCCCGAGAATCTTAAATATCGTTAATTTTGTTTGATACTCTTATGTGCGTAGACGTCTAAACGCTTCTCCAGCTTAAAGTGTCTGTGTTGTGATTATTATTATTGTCTGAGTTTGTCATAGGCATTTGAATTGTATGGGCCTAAGTCCCTGCAGTTTCGTTGTTGTAACGAACTAGTCTGCTATTTTATATTTGGTTTTGTAGGGAGCTATTGTTACGTTCAGGGTGGCCAGGGCCTGGGAACACAAGGGCCCTCACAGGCCTGTACTTCCCCGCGCTGAGTGGCCAAGCCACAGTGATGACAAGCGGCGGCCTACTGTCCACCCAAGGTAACTCGTATGTGGGCCTGTTGTGCATTTATGCGTTTGTGCAAATGCACTCTATTCTTGCGTGTAAATGGTGCATATTTTTGCCTAATACCTGCCAGTTCATCAGCAGTGTTTTATGGACTAGTTTAAACTTAATAATCACCATTTAAATTTATGCGTTTTTCAGTACTTAAATATGCATGTCTCTATTTAGTACCAATTACCTGTTCCATCATTGTCTAGTAACGACTTTTGATTTTCTGCAGTGTTAGTTAATTTTCAAGAACAATTTTTTTCTTTTAAACTGTAATAAGCAAGTGTAAATTGTAAAAATGGTTGAATGTAAAAGAAGGCAGATATGACTTCACTGCACCAAATAAAGACGATTTATTTTATATAGTCCACACGCTGTAACTTCCAACTTTCCTGAAGCCCTGCTATAGTTCTACTTACAAGCCATTCCTCCACATCAAGTATACAAAAATTACCTACACCAAAGGGAGAAGGGCCCTCGGTGGCTGAGCGGTTAGCCTGCTCGCCTCCCACCAAGGTGAACACGGTTCAACCCCCGGTGGGGCAACTCCCAGATTTTCGTGTCTGGGAATCGTGCCGGACAATGCTGCTGGTTGGCGGGTTTTCTAGGGGATCTCCCGTTTCCCCCGCCTTTTTAGTGGGGCGCTGCTCCGTACCCACCTCAATCACCCTCATCAGCTCTCAACACTTCGCTGTTGAGACCCACCCAAATATCTTCACTCACCAAAGAAACAACACACCATGTTCGTGCGCACTCAGTTTAATGATATTTTGCATGAGAACTACTTCTTACCAGACATTTCCATCACGCCTATTGTCTCCCTGTTTTTATTCATATTAATTATAAATTAAATATTGTATTTTAGGGATAAAATATTTTTAGAATTTAAATTTAATCAAACGTAGGATTATTTTATGCTAATAGCAGTATAAAACGCATAATATGCGTGATATATTTAGGAAACAACCAAACACGTCATACAGGTATAATTTTTCAAAGGTTTGATAATGTCGGATTGCCTCGCTGGCCTTACATAAGGAAGATATGTAAAGATGTAATTTTGATTTTAATAATTTAAACATTTTGCTAGTTAAATTAAATGATGAAGTTTGCCTAATGCATTAGTAAACATATTTACACATTTTAGCTCCAAAGTAAATTACTGTCAGAGGAACAAACATTATTTCGTCATGAAATGAGTTAAAACATTGCTAAATTTTAACATATGAAATAAAATTTTTCCTGAATAATAAAACCCCCAAACTCCCATCGCCCCACTTTATGGGCGGCTATTAACAAGCCTCTGATGTGATAGCAATCCCTCCCCCCCCAAAAAAAAAACTTCCTACACTTTGATTGCCTCATCCAAAAAATGTACTTCCGTACGCCATAGCGCCTCTGGTGTTACGACGAACACCAGCGCTCACGGCAGGCTGTGTGCCCAGAGTCCCAAGTGCAAGGCTGGAGCGTGGTTGTGTCAGGACCGGCCGTGGCTTTCACTTGAATACATCTACGTTAGCAAGTAATATTCTTTTTTTTGGGGGGGGGGGGATATGGGAATGAACTGGAAAGTAATGGCATCAATACTTAGCTTTCACGGCTCGGATACTCAAAATTAGACGAGTTAGTTATATCGTTTGGCGCCAAAAACAACTAGCGCTATTACATGGGAGTGGCGAGGTCTAGTGGCAGGAGATTCCCGCCCACGCCCGAAATTGCCTGCAATCGCCGCGGGCCAGCGCGAGAGCAGGCACCTCAAGGTCATGCTCGCATCGTAGTTACGTAAAGGCGGTTTGCGGTTTAGTGAACACTTTTGGAAGCCCTGCTTAAGATCTACTTGTATACACGTTGTGTGTTCTTCCTGCTTATGTAAAATTATCATTGCCATGGGTCTCATCACTTTATTCATGCGTCGGTCAAGTGAAACTACGAAATTATTAGAACAGTAAATATTGTACAAATCTGCTCATTTTTACAATTGAATGAGTTAAAAAACTAGAAAGCGAGATAAATAATTTAAGTTGTCACAAATGATTACCTAACACTTTTTATTCGACGTTAATATATGGAACTACTTTCCCCTCCATCGTTACCATCTTTACTGGGAACATGTCACTCATTGCGCCCGTTAAAATATATGAAAGTATAGGGCAGCGACTTTTTTGTAACGTTGATTTCAAAAGTGCCACTTTATCGTGAACAGCATTTATTTGTTTGCACGTAGGGTATTCTTCCACCGTACGTAAAATTGACATTATAGGCTGTTCACGGTAAGTGTGCACTTTTGAAGGCTCTTTCAACATATATAAATCGCTCATAACGGTTTTTTATTGCAGCCTCAGGCATAAACTTTTGAGATAGGTGAAAAGTATACACTGTGATTATTAGTCACGTGACAATGATTATATTAGCAATTGGCGGAAAGATAGAAATTTTGATAAAGGAAAAATTTTGCAGTCATAAGAAGTGCTCACTTTACCGTGAACAGCCTTTACCATGGGCCTCATCAGTTATGCATGCGACGGTCAAGTAAAAATATGAAATCATTAGAAAAGTAACTGTTTTATAATACGCTAGTTCTTATATTTCGATACATTAAAAAGCATAAAGCGAAATAAATAATTTAAGTTATCGCAAGTGTTTTCATAACACTTTTAATTCTACTTTAAGCCATGAAACTACTTTCCCCTCCACCGTTACCAACTTTACTGCGCGCATGACACTCAGGGAGCCCGTTAAAATATATGCAGGTAGGAGCAGTGACTTTTATCTAAGGTTGATTTCAGAAGTGCTCACTTTATCGTGAACGGCCTTTAGTCATTTACACGATCTAACGAGACCACATTGATTTCAACCGTGTTACCAGTTACGTAGGTCTAGTGTGGGGAATGAATCACCTTCCAAACCTTACATAATTGTTTCCGTCATGGTTATCCACATGTCGGGCTGATTTTAAAAAATAATTCAAGTTAAAACAATTTTTATGATATTTCCTAAGCGGTAATAGAAGTTTTTTTAAATCCTGTACACAGTATGAAAAATTTACCATGCTTGAGGCTGTAAATATACTAATTGTACTTTACAAAGTTGGGAACTTCAGCTCGTATTTGACTCTTTCCTGACCCCACTTGAAAGATACTGTAGATGTATGTAAAAGGAAAAAGAAACTGCACTAGTTGTGTTTTTTTCAGTACTCGAATAAAATGGTATGGTAAATTTGGGAACGATTTCTCAGCGTGCAACAAGATACGGTAGCGACCAGACAAATAATGCTGCTTCTCCCGATCACTTCTCACCTCTACTTTTCAAAGTCATTTTTTTTGTTTAATTCGTCTACGCCTTCTTCTGTTCTTCCAGGTAATCCTTATCAAATAGATAACACTCAATTTTGTAATTCCTTTCTATCGAGGAATTCGTATGGTTCCTGTTCCGATATCCCCTCTTCCTGCAGTAGCTTCAGCCAACTATCTATTATGGAGGTAATTATGGAGTTCAAAATCATGGCCATGGGGCAGCCAGAATCTGAAATGTACCAGTCCACAATTCCCCAGCGCTTAGAGGCCGTAAAAATAATCGCATCCGGAACGAATTATTCACAAGAGGCTTAAGTTGGTATGTAGTACCATCATGTCTAATACAACAAACGACTTACGATTGGCCGCGTAGAACTGCCGCCAGGGTCGCTAACACCACTTCAATCCTAGTAACGTCAACCGTGCGTCGTAGGACAAAGCTATCTGCTGTATAATCAATGCGATAAGTAAAGTGGACTTCCGTAAGTAGCTAACATTCCTCGGCGACGTATTCGACAAAGGTTAATTATTTTTTAGTCATTGTAGGCAACGGAGATTCGAGTTCAGGTATGGATAGCTGAAAGGGTTGTGAGCGAGGCGGGATTCAGGGTGGTCTTTCTGTCGAACTGCGCGCCATCTAGACCGTTGTGATCGAACTGCATGCAACGGTGATGAGAGCAAAGGGAACGCAAAGGAACAGGCGCACAGGAAAGGTTACGGGCGACCCAGAATGACAATCAGAACATAGGAACGTGACATTGTCGGACTGGCGCGAGCTCAACAAGCAGTGACTCTTTCTACCATCCAGCGAAATGCAGCGGCATCACAAGCGAATCTTGTGTTTTCACCCAAACTATCGCGAGACTACTTTCTGAAGAAGACTTGTCTTCTCGACGTCCGTATGTCTTCTTCCACTGACATTCGATCAATGAAGATTTTGTTTGCATTGGACGTGTGTAGAATCATCTTTAGTGACTAACATTGGTTGTGTCTGGGCGTGGATGAGATCCATATTGGAGTTTGGAGAGGTACTACACAACGCACAAATTTGTACGTCACTGTCGAGCGACACACCGCCTATAGCAGTGTGCTTCATGGTGTGGAGAGCGATCTCCTATGTTTAGAGACCTGTTTATATCAGGACAAGCTGGTCTTCAATCGCTTCGATCTCTAATATTGTAATAATATTAATAACTTGTGGTGCCCTCTATGTCAGAGAACGCAACAAGGGGGCAAAACCACAAGTCCAAATTATCATCAACACCTGAAAGTGAATATACTTCAGAAAACACCCCTACGAGCAAAATGCACTGTTGTAATGGGAGACACAAACACTGTATTTCGATAAGAAAACATGAGTTAACGTCCTGTGTTTTATTGATATTTCCTTTTGATTTTTTTTTTGTTCTATTTTCGAGATTATACATGTAAATAGACCATTCTACATGAAGTTCCACATTCATTAAAAATTTTGCTCCAATGCAACTTTGAAAAACACTATTAGTTTAAATATTAGTTTTGAATATTACATTTTATCTTTCAAAAGTTTAAATACAAGTCAGTGCACACTGACATAGCATATGTATGTATTTACTTTATATGTTTACTCTGACTGGGTTGGCAAACCTAGCCTTATTCACATCTCAGTTACCCAATATATGTATTATTTATGAATATAATTTCGGAACAAAATAAAATGTACAACGATCTCTATAACCCTAGAATACATAAACGAGCGAATAACTGCTGCCTTAAAATCATCCACGTGAGATTATTTTAATAGTGCTCTATTTTCTTTTTAAAATATTTAAAATTCTGATGTTTTATTTTCTGAGTGACTAAGCACATTTTGTCAAAACATTTATACTTATTGGCCACTAAGATAGCCCAAGGCCCACAAGGAATGATTCCTTTTATTAATTTGAAAGTCAAATTATGGCTACTATAACTGGCAAAGGCCACCAGAACCACAATATTTACCGTACGAAAATTTTACTACAATTTTCTGGCCAACCAAAGCAACAGAACGACACACAAAAGACAAGGTTTATTTAATGATTCTTACTACAATTTTCTGGCCAACCAAAGCAGCAGAAGGCCACACAAAAACAGTAAATGGTCTTTTCATAAATTATTTAACATTTACTGGCCCATCAATCCACTAATGGCCACCAAGATAAATACAGTGTCAATTTTTCATTTATTTTTAACGTTTACTGGCCATTGACATCTGACATTGAGGCCAAACGAGTATTTTCCAAAGTTCCAAATTTTTAAAGACACAAGTCCTGTTAAAAATGCCATGATTTCTTTAAAAATTCACTTCTATTAAAAGAAAAAGAAATTAATAGTTTAGTACTTGTAATCATTTTTTGTTTTTCAAAATCTCCTATTAAGGACCTGCAACTTGGTCCTTCCTGAAACTGCCATATTGGCCTACATAAAACATTTTCTACGATTTTACATTTTTAAGAATATTTTACAATACTTATCTCAGATGAGTGTTTGTACCCACGAGGAAGCCATCTCTGCCCAGATAGCCCCCTTTTAGGACTATTTATACAAAGACAACTTAATTCTCCTCAGTGGGGTTACAGTATTGAAACGCCCAATCACAGGGCAACGAAGTGTCCGGAGAAAAAGTCCGTTTATCGGTGCACTTTACTACTGCTGGGGTGCTGAATTTCATGATTAAAAAATGTCTTCCAATCACAGCGAGTTTCGTCAGCGGTCTTCCCCCCGAAACGGCTGCGTGCGCACTCATGCTCCCACGTGAGCGCGGAATTCCGAGAAGTGGATGTAGTTCACCGCATCACCGCTAATTGAGCGCCAATATCATGCCATACGCTTACCTGTCAGTCATGTTCGGGTAGTCACAAATTTTCTTTCACGCCGACAGTTTGTTATGCTGCTCGTTCGTGCTTCACGTGTTGGTCTCACGTAACTACCCGAGCGTAATTACCAATTCAGTCCATCCAACGTACATGGAAACAAAGGTTAGTACATGTTATTATAAGCTCGTAACCAAATCCATTACGTAATTTTTCACAAAATAAGTAATTTTTCAACCAAACTCTCGGGACAAATTGAGGCATAAAATGGCGCTGTCCAACATGCGCAGAGACAAATTCCAGTTTTTGAGACAAGTGTGTCTCAAAGTGCCGCAGCAATGCTACTGCTCCAAATGATACTTAAGTTATAGTTAGAGCCTCTAGTATTTCGTGAATTGAGTTGGCAGCAAGCTAGGCTGGACGGCCCTCTATACACTCGAGACATTATTGTTTACTTATTGGTTGCTGCGGTCAAGTGAGACCTCTGTAAACTACTGCTAAACACTAACTCGCACTACTGCTTCCTGCTTATTATTGGCTCAGAGTTGATAAAGGCGTGTCTAAACAACTGTCGTCCAATCAGAACAGTATAACAAAAGAACAAGTGTTTTGAATTTACCTCGCAACCAAATGAATTCGCGAAATACTCATGGCTCTAGTTATAGTGATGATTATAAAAACCATCTTAATAAAATGTACAAATTTTAATTTAATATCTAGAAAAGATAGAACACACTAATAATAAAAAATTGCGAATATATGTTTCCACTCATAAAACCTATATGGTGCACATAGGACAAGGACCTAGATTTTCTCGCTTTCGAAACCTCGCCTTAGCAAGATCAGGCATCGAGGTGAGAGAAGACAGTACAACACATTCTTGAGATAGGTCAGAGTGTAGCGATCAGCAATCGGGAAACACTGGCGTAGCGTGGGTGTCAGCCGCCCGGGGCGGAAGAAAATTTTGCCGCCCTCTTATTTAGGTATTTCAATTTAAGAGAATATAATATACAGTAATTCTAAAGAACTTTTCGGCAAGAACAGTCATCATTATTGTGTATTGTACAGGTTACAAATAAAAAAGTCATATATATATATATATATAACAATATAATAATCACATTTATTACAAAAATTCTTACACGTATGCCACTTACATTGATATAACAGGTATAGAACACTTATGATTATACCTTGACGATCTACAAAATTAAGTTATTAACGAATTGAATATAAATGCAAATCGACTTCCAATTAGAACTAGAACGATACTGTTAATATTTATATTTTTATTTAAAATAATATACTTGTTAGAATTAAAAACAAAAATTCTGCCTTTAACTAAAACTTTATTCGTCTACTTTTTTTAAGAGCAAAGTCTTTTATTGCACTATCAATATCTATAGCATCACACACCTCTTGCTCAATAGACAAGATAGCCAGATTGGTTAGCCTTAAAGTACTCATTGTTGATCTTAAATAATTTTTTATCAATTTCAATTTTGAAAAACTTCTCTCACAGCTGGCATTGCTTATGGCAATTGTGAAGAATATTCGGAGCATTATTATAATATTGGGCAGAGTATATATTAATTTAATAATATAATATAATAATAATTTAATATAATAATTTAACAATCACAACACGTACTTATGAGCACTGGAATCACAGTTTGGAAAGCGTATACATATATACGATACGGTTAAGTTAATGTGAATTGGACAACTGACGATCCATCAATCAAACTTTCTTTGAATTGTCAAAGCATCACTCACGGACTTCCCTGAAGGGACTTACCCGTACTGTAACCTAATTTGCAGGTGTTATTATACAATATTGAACACTATTCTTTATATGATAGAAGTCATTCTCGCTGAATATTAGTCATAAACAATCCAAGCACAAAATAAAAGAAGGGGAATCCCTGCAAGTCAGTACAGACGGTGTTGCCAATCGCTACAAAGAGCAAGATGTCATTATTATACATTCATTTAAAGAAAGGGGATTCCCCAATTTCGTTACAGAATAAGTAATGAAAAATTCTGTACTCATTTCAATCGGTTCATAATCATAGGTGCTACAAAAATATGAAATGGTTCAAATATTTTCAAGATATTATTATTATTTATTGTGAAATTTTGCCGCCCCCCCCCCCCCACTACGCTACGCCACTGGGCGGAAAGAAGGGATTTAGGCTCTTTCACACGGGAGATTTGTCTGCCGGCGACAGCAGATACATGCAAAGCAATGGTGGTATTCACACGGTATACTGTCGCCGTCTTGTCGCCGGAAGACAGGATATCAGTGGTCCGGTACATGCTGTTGCCGGGAGACCAGGAGACACGCAAGCGACTGCAGAGGCATTCAGTTGTATTGTTACTTTAACAGGGTAGACTTGTCATGGCGTCCGGTGAAGTTTTCTTTGATACCAAGAAGTTTGTCCACGAAATTCGGCAACGACCTGCATTGTGGGAGATATTATAGGAGCTATTCCCTGTCGCATACAGTTACATGCAGAGTACTTTGTTATTATAGCCATAATTAATGTAGGGTGCATAAGATGGCCGGCTGAAGGAACTCGGATATATAAAATTGAAACACGTATAAATTAGGATATTATTTGCACGGGATGGAAATATTTGTACGTGCAGAACGCAAATGTATAAACATTTATCAGGGTTCGTAAAGATATTTCGCTTACAAATTCAAGGCCTGCCAAGGAAAGTAAGAACCCTGAGTTCTACAGGCTGGGAAGGTGGCCCATAATTTTAAAGATAAACTTATATGGTTATAATTTGGGTGCATTTGTTATATTGGAGAAAACGGAACATTTACTTTTCCATATTATGCTATTGTAATTGTAATAATTGTGTTATTTACCTGTCTGATAGGTAGGCCTATAAATGCTGTGGAATCAAAATAATAAATAACATACTTAAAATCATACAAGAGCAATATTGACCAATTGCAGGTGCAGCATTCCAAAAGAAATTGAAAAACCTCAGGGATAGTTTTGCAAGCGAGTTGAGGGAAAAGAAAACCCTGGCGTCTGGCACTGCATCAAGCACTCGAAAAACGTACATATATTTTGAGGACCTGGAATGTTTGCAGCCAAATTTTCGACAAAGGTGGATACCAACATAATTCACAATATATTATTTTTGGAATATTATTAACTATATATTAACACAACTAATTATTGTGTTCCAGGACTACCTCACACTTTGAGGACGAAGAAGATACTTTGAGTAGTCCCATGCCTCCTGCAGGGCCAGCAGTTACTGGAGAGGCACGTGCAAGAAGCAACACGACTCAGAGAAAGAGGAAAATAGAGGTTTGGGATGTTGAGAAATTACGCGAGGTGCTCCACACGAGCATCGAGCAACGTTCTGCTACTCCTCAATTACCAAATGATGAAGACAAACTGTTTTTACTGCCATTGTTAAAAGACATAAAAGACATTCCATCTGATTGTAAACTTATCTCCACCTATCCAATGCCCACTTCCTATACACATTCCATTGGTAACCAAAACCTGCATGCACATGGCTACTAACCCTATGTCATGCCGATACCAACACGTGATCCTCAGCTGTCCCTTCAAATATTACAATGGCCAACACGAGCAGTGTCACCAATTGCCATTGAGACACAATCCTCGTCCACTCCATCTGATACCTCAAGCATTCTTGACATATACCAAGTACATGTTCAGCTAAATGGTAACTAAATGCTCTTCATGTAATGAAACTATCTGTATAAACATTTAACATAAAACACTTATTTTATGCTTACCTGAGTGTTACTGGTAATCTTTCCTTGGCAGATATCGACGTCCTCATATTTCTGTTCTGGTTTTGTAGAGACAACTTCAATCTCTCGTGTAACTCGTCAAACGATTCGATTTACATTCCGAAACAATTGAAAAATCTATCTCGGTCTCGACGCAAGTCATCAGAGAGAATCCAAAATAACCCGCTGTTTTGCCTGTCGCTTACGATAGGGTGTATCCAAAATTTCCTCCCCCTTCTCCTCTTTTTCAACGTGTTCAGTAATGCCCAAATACATACCACTTCTTCGACCTCTAACATTGTATTGACGACGGTCAAGCACAGATCACTTCACCTCTGACATCACTGGCATCTTGTCTGCCACGAGCCTACCGCCAGTTTTCGACATGTGCTCTCGCCGGGCGACAAGTCACTGGCAGACAAATCTCCCGTGTGAAAGAAGCCTAAATTGAAGAATTTTCCGTTCTGCCAGGCGGGGGAGGAGATGGGGGTTTACAGTGATGCAAGTTGTTATATTGTGAGGTAAATTTCTCCTAGAATTTGTCCTAATTTTAACACCTGTGTCAAACTGCTGGTGTCCGTGCAGCCTCACAGCTCGCCATTGTTGTACTAAAAAGACAATGAGCGATTGAAGTTTGCTTAAGTAAGCAAAAGAGTTTAGAGCCTAGCCTAGAGGTCACTGAACCCATGCATTTTTCAGGTATCTTGTTACGTGTTCAAAAAATGAGTTCGTGATTATCTAACCATTGTTATGCCCACGTTAATACTATGCGTTGAGGTTCCCCGTACACACTGAAATGCCAAAAGGAAAGAGATACAGCAATATCTAAAAGTAATGATCAGTGGCGCAAACCGAACCTGTATCAGTTGTGCTCTGGGATCACATGAGCGTGTACTGGCCATGGCCTGAAGAAATTTGGACGGCTCTTAATATCGAAGTCTTGAGAGCCGATGAGGGTGAGTGAAGTGAGTATGGAACAGCGCCAGAATGAAGAGGCGTGAGAAACGGGATATCCTCGAGGAAACCCACCGGTTAATGGCATCGTCCGGCACGATTCCCACGTGCGAGAATCCGGAGTGACCCGACCGGGGATTGAACCCGGATCGCCTTGGTGGGAGGCGATCAGGCTAATCGCTTAGCCCCCATGGCTCCCTGGCCATGGCATTTCATTGAAGCTCTGTATGAACCTCGCGTATCTCCACAGCCATGGGACATCCCAGCACGAGGATAACGCACAGTGCCATAGGTCCTAGTTGTCCAGAATTGGTTCGAGGAGCATTCAGTGGCCACTTCATTCGCCCGATATGAACCCAATCAAGCACTTACGGGACGTGGTGGGGATGGAATAATAGATTTGAAACCAATATTGGAAGTGATTATGTATTTACAGAATGTTGTAGGAACTCCAATTGGGAAATACGCTTTACCGAAACTAGCCATCATAACATATTTAGATCACTTACAAGTTTTCTGAGACATCTTGTGTTTAATATACATATCGCTTTTTTTTTTTTAACCATAATTCTTGATATTAGAATAAAATGGACAAACTTATTCATCATGAGCATAACTGCTCCGCTAATAAAAAATAAAATTTGACAGACCAACTCATAAAAGTGACCACACACTCACCCACCCACCCACACACACACACACACACACACACACACACACACACATATATATATAATAACTTTTGTTACACACAGAAGAATAATTAAAAACAAAAAACAATCACAGGCAGTCTATGTCCATCGAATACCGTCTCTTGACAAGGACACCAGATGTCGCCCCGCACACAGTGCTGCACCAGATGACCCGGCAATCAGCATCAGAAACATCGGTATGTCACACTATCTAGACGTCATGGCTCAGGTGTTTCGTCTACTTATGGGATCGACGCCACGACGAGTTGCTTTACTTGCTAGAGTAGGGCATATACGTAGGGCCACTGATTTGTCGCGAATAAATTGGAGCACACGGTAGACTTCGATACAATATATACACCTCTGCTGTTGTTATAACTCTATTGGCTGCTGGTGTCGCTTCCCGCGTTTGACCAAGCCACTCTGGATTCCGTAAATCCGACACTCTACCTCCGAGCTCACAGTACTTTGAACTGTATCTTGTCTCGAGATCTTTTCGCGAAATATCGCTGCCCCTACCTATACGATACTAGACCATAATCCTACGTCAGCGTCAGCTTACAAGGTTCACAGCAGAACCACTGAGTAAACAAGTTCACACAGACGACTTGGCATGGAGGATACTTTGACGTGGGCATAGCCATTTTCTGATTGGCTGCACGAGACTCTGGGAACGGGGCTTTGCGTCTGATTGGCTATTGCTTGCTGCGAAAAATTCCCTGTTGGTCGAACTGCCAGGTAGCGAGTTGAGCTACCAGACGCTGATTGGCGAGTGATGTTGCAGCATGTTGCTGGGCAGTGACGCCATTTTGCTGCCGCGCGCAGCTGGAGTTCGCGGTGTAAGCGGCAGAACTGAGGTTTCAGCCCCCTTCCAGCAGGGAATCCGCGGCGCGCCACTTCTTATACAACACACCGCGAGAGTACGCCCAGACGCAGGGGTGTATCCAGAAAATTTTTCCCGGGGGGGGGGGGGGGGGGGCTGATGAGTATTAATATTGTCACTAGTAGTACATCGTTCATAAGAAGAGTCCCGAGTATTTCGCGGATTGAGTTGGCAGCAAGCTAGGCTGGACAGCCCTCTATACACTCGAGACATTATTGTTTGCTTATTGGTTGCTGTGATCAAGCGAGATCTCTGTACAGGACTGTTAAACACTCACTCACACTACGGCTTCCTGCTCGTTACTGGCTCACAGTTGAACGGGGTGTGTCTAAACAACTGTCGTCCAATCACAACAGTAGGATGAAAGAACTAGTGTTTGGAGACTAGCTCGCCACAGAACTAATTCGCGAAATTCTCGTGGCTCTATTCACAAGTCACAGTGGAAGGAAAGAAAAGGAAAGGAGGATAGAAACTATTTATGCAAACTTGCTCATATATTCACACAAATGTACTATATGTCAACACTATAGTGATATGTAAATTGCATCACAGTGTCATTTAAAAATCTTACGTTTTAAATCTGTAAACATAGCATTAATATTTGCGCATATGTAAACTAATCACCGCCACATTTTATTTCACTAAGAAGGTAACACGCAGTATAATTATGTCACATGTGTATATGGTACCGTATCATTTTTGGTAACAACGAATTTTATGAGAAGTTTATTATGTATAAGATGTAGTCATATGCGTGGTTAATAACCAATAAATAAATATAATGATTGCCATTTTAATATAGGTGTAAAAAATGTGTCATGTGGTAAATAACAAAAATACAAATATAATAATTATCATTTTGATAATAGGGTTTTAAAAAATGTATGTCATTTCGGAGGGGGAGGCTGCAGTTCCGTCAGCCCCACCCCCCCTTTTTCCCCTTCTGGATTAGCTACTGCCCAGACTTTCGAGAGCACTCTCGACGGCCGCAGTTCTCGCGGGAGACGCTGCTACGTATCAGTAGAGACCTGCAAAAGTCGCGTTACTATTTAAGGACACGTTAAACTTTAAACATGTGCACCATTGCAATACGTCTGTCATTGGACCACACTTTATCTAACACGCCCTAGGTAACTCTGTGCCAATAAATGAATACTTCACAATTGTGTGCCCCAATCACGTGCAGTTCAATCAGAGATGGCGTGGCTTCACACATATGCAGCAGCAAATTGAGGAACGACACCTGCTCCAGTAAAGACAGCCTTGTGAAGTTTAGCCTGACGGCGAATAACAACGCGAACTTTGCGTGTCTCTACGTATGAGTGTTTCAACTGGTGGATGGGAGCGAGTAACTTATCGATCTGCAACGGGCCGGAGGTCAGGTTTGACCAACTTGCGAGTAATTTAAGGGGTAATCGCCCCTCTCACTCCGAACACACCACCGCTCCCCAGTGACGGAAGGGGACGGGGGCGCTCCCCTGGGTTTACAGAACAGCTAGTTGCGACTGCAGAATTTGACGAATAAATATTGCAAACGGAAATGTACAGTCAGAAGACGCTAAATATGTAACCAGGACAAAGAAGCTTGTCTGCTGCTCCTACACTCTTAATCGTTTATAGTTAGTAACGGTTTACTAAACTCCATTCCCGTAAGTGTACAAGATGTTAACGTTAGTCACCCTCTACTATCTTTAATTTTTATATCTGCCATCATTAACGGGAAAAGAAAAAAAAACTAGCCCTAAACGAATTAATACAAACAACTACTCCCGAACTAGGATTCTGTGCTGTGGGCTGCTTCCAGGCAAAACATGCAAGTCGTGGAACAAAACAAAACTTGCATCCAGAAGCAAACATAGTGACGGGCGAGAAACACATCGGTTTAGTTATCATCTCTTTGATAGCTTACATAATTTCAAAACTAAACCGGTTTAAATAGGACTGTACCTGGTGCTTAGAGTATCAAAATTATACCGTGCACTCATTTTTTTTTGCGAAAAATGACTAGCCCTTGGTATAGGTTCACTCGAATAAATTATTTGTAAATTTACCATATCAGTGTACACGCACAGTGAAAAAGCGCGGATGGCAAAATATTTTCCCATGCACCCACAGTAACCTTCTTACATTTGCTCAGGAAAGAGTCAAATGCGTAGGGAAGTTCCCAACTTTGTGTAGCAGCGATGCTAAACATTCCCATATTTTCAGCCTGATACAGAGTACCATAGGCTGTTCACGATAAAGTGAGCACTCTTGAAACCAACCTTTAAAAAAATTAACGGTCCATGCCTACATATATTTCAACAGGCGTACTGAATGACATGCGCTCAGTAAAATTGGTAACGATAGATGGAAAGTAGTTCCATATATTAACGTCGAATAAATAGTGTTAGGTAATCATTGTGATAATTAAAATTTTTTATTTCAATTTCGGTTTCTTTAATGCATTAGTGTGTAAAAATTAGCAGGGTTATAAAATGTTTACTTTTCTAATAATTTCACAATTTCATTGACCCACGCATGAATAAAGTGATGAGGCCCATGGCAATGTTAATTTTACATAAGGCGGAAGAATACACAACGTGCATACAACTATATCTTAAGCAGGTATTTAAAAGTGCTCATTTTACCGTGAACAGCCTATATGTCCATACACTGTATAGGTTAAAAACTTCCACTGCAGTTTAGGAAGCGTAACAGAATTTTTTTTTGCAGTCCTGTGTCCACTGTGTTCGGAGTTATCGGCGAAAATGTGAGTAAGTGTTGGACGTGCGGTTGTAGCCCGGCGCGGGGCTGGGCATATGAGGCGGGATCGTAAACCAGGGCGGCACGCGCAGTATGGAGTCCACAGGAAGGAGGTCGTGAGCCAGCTAGCGGTAGTCTCCGCGCAGTGTGGCCCCGAGTGTTTTTGCTCCTGCCCGCCTCCACACTGCTTCTCGCCAACTACCAAGAAATAAGCCATGCATGAAAAACTCCTGGTGGGTTTCAAGTTTACAAACGAAAGTAATTAATGTGTAGAGCCCCGAGTATTTCGCGGATTGAGTTGGCAGCATGATAAGCTGGACAACCATCTATACACTCGAGACATTATTGTTTGCTTATTGGTTGCTGTGATCGAGCGAGGCTTCTGTACAGGACTGTTAAACACTCACTCACACTACTGCTCCCTGCTTATTATTGGCTCGCAGTTGAACGGGGCGTGTCTAAACAACTGTAGTCTAATCAGAACAGTAGGAGAAAAGAACAAGTATTTGGTAGAGCCATGAGAATTTCGCGAATTCATTCGGTGTCGAGGTAGATTCAAAACACTTCTACTTTTCTTCCAATGTTCTGATTGGACGACAGTTGTTTAGACACGCCTTTATCAACTCTGAGCCAATAATAAGCAGGAAGCAGTAGTACAAGTTTGTGTTTAGCAGTAGTTTACAGAGGTCTCACTTGATCGCAGCAACATGGGAGATCCCTAAGAAAACCCGCCAACCAGCGGCATCGTCCGGCACGATTCCCCCCGCCTGCGTATATCCGGGCGTGGCTCGGCCGGGGATTGAACCCGGTTCGCCTTGGTGAAAGGCAAGCAGGCTAACCGCTTAGACACCGCTGCCCCTATCGCTTGAGTTGCATGGTGTTTTCTGTTAACACTGCGACATCCGCGATCTTTGAAAACACAGACGAAGAAATATTACTTCACCAACAGTTATTATAAGGTTTTCTGCGACATCACATTACTTCAGCATTACTAAATGTGTAAAATTACTCAAATGAACATAATGTAATGTGTATTATTCTACGCAGGAAAGAACAGTTGATTGGGGCACTTACAACTCGGCATTATACTAGCGGAGAGTACGCCAGTAATGAACGTTGTGCAGTCGTCATTGTTAAGAGTGTGCACAAAGTTAAAGAATGGCCGATAGCCAAATAAAAATTGGGTGTCCTGGGGTTTACCCCCCGGGGAAATGTTATATATTTAAAGATTTAAAACAGTGGTAATCAGGTAAAAGTTGTGCCAAAATACTGATATTATAAGAAAACCACATTTCGCATTATTTTCAAAAACCTTTAGGAAAACTCGATTCTGCAAGTCCAATTTGTATAAATTTGAAAAGTGTACTAAATCAAGTCAAGTTCAAGCTTGCTCTAATGCGATGGACAAATCAGTGTCGGTATTCCTCATACACAGCAACGTGTTATTAACAATGATGAAATTCCAGAGTAATAAATTAATCTGAAAGACCACAATTTTAAATATAATTAATAAATATGCTGGTCATTGGGATGTGTTTGGACACGGCCCTTGCACACGCCTATGTAAACGTATCACCTGTGTTGCGTGGGCCAATAAGACGGTTGTGAATGGAAATACAAAAACCAATAGAATCGATGGTTATGCAGTCTTCAATTTAGGTGACTAACTTCTATCGTGTCTGAATTGTCAGTAAATCTGTACGACACGCAAAGTGTTACAGATTCACAAAGGCGCGGCTCTGTAGAAAACGTGACTTACTAGAATCATCGTATCTTATGTTGTATAAAATGCGTCATGGGACACTACTTCCGTAGATATCGTATCAAGGACACTGATAAGGCGGTCTTATCTGCTTCTCGCAAACAGTGCAGCATGTTAGCTGTTCCTTCTGAAATGTAGTACGCAGCGTAAATACGAGGTCTTATACGTGTAAGATTTAAATAGGTAAAATTATCGCAACGATTTTTATGCCTCTTTTACATAGATATTCGTAGGAAACGAGCCGTGAAGTCAGGTGAAAATGGAGGCCTTTAACTGTCAGTTTCTGAATTAAATGTATTCTTGTTTACCTCTCGTTTACGTTTTGGTGTGTGGTTTTTTTGTCAAAGCTATTTATGTATAAATACGACAGTCGTTTTTAATAGTACACAATTGAATCAGTGGACTGGTTTTAATAAATTTCGATTTAGGTTAACTTAAATCACTATCATTATGTTAGAGTTCAAAATAACGTCATTTTCTACACATTAACACCACTGCTCATAAAAATCACTTAAACATTTCCAAATCTTTGCATACATCCATATGCAACACATGAGTTTATCGTTTTTCACTGCGTAAAAACAGTAGTTGTGGGGTGCCGATCCTAGATACAAAAGGGATGCCACCTTTATTGATATCAAAGGGTTATATTTATTTAAAGGGTTTATTAAATTGATTGAAATGGTTAAACAATAATCGAAAGGGTTAAATTTATTGAAAGGGTTTAATTTTAAGAAAGGGTTAATTTTAAATTAGATCTAATTTGTTTCTTGATTTTCTTTCTTTCCTTCCTTTTGTGGGGAGCTCTGTGCGGTGTTGGCGGTGTGGTTTCCTAGAGGCGATTGACAAGACCGCCAGTTCTAATCACTTCCGAAGCTCAGAGCGGGGGTAGCCCGGCCAGGCGGTTCTCATTTGCAATGCAGGAGAAAGGAGAAGCTAACCCCCTCCCCCTCCCTCTTCAACCAAAATATTTTAGGCGAAGGCTATTTTTCTTAAAGGGAAGCCGAGTACTCCCAACAAACCCTGGCTCCCAATGCTGCCCCCCCCCCCCAAACCAACCGCTCACCTTCCCTACACAAGTTCATGGGAGGAGGTAACAGTGAGGCTGTTACCTGTTTTTGTCCCTTGAATTACGTTAATTTAGAAGAAAGCAGGTTAAGTTATAGACTGGACGAGAGTTAGTTAGACTCTAGGCCAGTCATTCCTTGTAAAAGCGGAAGTTAAGCCTGAATATCCCGTGAATTTAATCGCGAAGGGTCTGGGTAAAGGCGTTGCCTGCAGTGAAGTGAGGTGAGGTGATTGTGTAATGAGTTGTGAAAAATATTAATTATTCTAAAATTAGTTGTTCTGTTTAATTAATTTTATTTTAATCAGTCTCAAATCCCTGAGGCGCTGTAAGTACCCGAGTCCTAAGACGGGCTGGAAACGTACGGTGGCAGCATGTGTTTAGTTTAATATGAGTGAAATTAATAAGTTTTATCTTATGGCCTCTATATTTTAATTACAGTAAAAGTTAAAAAGGAGGCGGTGCTACTGACAAGAGTGGTGGGTTGCAATGTGTTATATAGGTGTTGAGTTAAGTGTAAGACTGGGCTAAGTGTAAATTTAATGTTTTTTGGTGGATATTGCTCATAGATGCTGGTAAGATATGTTAGTAATGACAAACGATCTGTTTTCCGAATGCAATTAAACGTTAGAGAATTTCAGAGTGTTCTGCGTAAGAATCAATTACATGCAACGAATCACATATTTCAAACGACTGCGGTAATGATAAATGCATTTACACAAGTCTTAAATGTAACGTGAGTCTCGAGCTTAGAAATATAATTTACACAAGAGAGAATTTTAACTACGTGAATAACATCTGGTGTCGACAAGTGCTAAACAATGATAATTATATGAGTGTGGAATTAACACTCTACAACAAAATGTCCCTATAAATTAAACAACCAAGATATATATATATATGACACATCTCGCACATACTTTACACGCCCATCTGCCTGTGAGACTGGTGAGGAGGAATGTAAGCCACACATAAATATAAATTAATTTATTAACATGCATAATGAAATCGCACCTCTCGCAAAACACGTCTGTCCAGCTGCGAGCTCAGTGAAGCACTGAGTCGATCTTACGTCGAGAGCCTGACAATATATACGTGGAGCGGGTTCGGAGGCTGACAGACAACTTAGGTTATAGCTACTCGGAAAAACCTCTGAATACGATTTAAACAAGACACAATAGCGTACGTCGCATTTCTTAACACAAATAGTATTTTTAAACTGATACGATGTTTCGTCTACCAAACACAGAAATTGAAAATCCTATCACAATATTGGCATAACACATGAAAATTTATATTTTCCAATAAATAAAAAAAAAGTATTTCACACTATAGTTTACGAATACTGTGAATGGGGTGTGAACCCCAGAGCAAAATAATATCATTTAACGAAAATTGTGGCTATCACTAGAGATGGTCACCGGTCCGTAGTTGCACTAACCGTCGATCATAGCCTCGTCATCTGCCAAGTGTCTAGAGCTGCAGTGAAGACGAGAGAGCTGTACATGTCTGTCTAGTCCAAGCTTCTATCACCATTTGAAGATGGCGGCGACTGGGTAGCTGAGGTCACTTCGCTCCAGAGTTCCCTACCACTCTCCCACCCCTCATAAGAGTGGACCCCAGACTGCTTGCGATTGTCAATTTTTTCGGATCTAAGGTAAGATGGCATCAACTGCCTAGCTACGATCAGATCGGGGAGCCCTGCTTGCTTGTAGGCACCCCCTCACACCCCAACCCTGCCCCTCCCGCCCTCAGAGCTGGTCTGACTCCACAATGCCAGACACCCCTCCCCACCAAGGCGTGTCTGCGAGGTCCTGGGAGTCATCGCCCATTTGTCCTCGATTGTCATTTTTCACCACTACCTCAAGATGGCTACAAATGCCTAGTTGCATACAGATTGGGAGCTGCCTGCTTGTAGCCAACCCTCCCACCCCTACCCTACAACCCTCCCCCTCTGAACCTGCCCGAGTCCAGAAGGACGTGACCTTGTCCACCACGTACACCTCCCACCCCTACTCACAAAGGTGACTTTTCTGAAGAGCTCCACTATCGATCGAGCCTGGTGTTAGCAAAAACCTTTTTTATGTACACCAGTGTCAGCCCTGAGAATGCTTTTTCATATTTCTTCATGAGTTGGCTCTCCTGCAGTATCTGTTTCACAACGCACCCGTCCCCCACTAGAGTATTCAGAACGTGTTTTTTTCTAGTGTTGGCTTCCCTGCTTCAAGCCGCATCCCTCTGAATGCGCACCCTGTAATATTTCGCCTAATTCGCTGTCGTTTCAACCTTACACAACAGGGTGACTATATGAGCAGTGAAAAAATTTTTTACAAGTCACTGAAATCAAGTTCCCAATATAAGCCCGAGATAATCCTTATATTTAACTATAATCCAGGATACTCATAAATTAAAACAAAACATGTAGAAATACAAAATACATATTATTCACTCTTTAAGAAATGCTTTTACTATAAATTCGATGTATATGTATTCATATAGGAGAGAATTGCCCATTTCTTTTAACAATAATGTCTTGAGAGCCGATGAGGGTGAAGCGAGGGGAGAAGCACCAGGTCGCTCACGTGAGAGATGGGGAAATGAGAGAGATCTCCGATAAAACCCTTGTATTAATGACAACGTCTAACACAACATCCACACACTGCAAAAATTTGTTTTTATGGTGTAACCCACCTGGGGAGAGGAGCATGCTAATCGCTTAACCTCTCTTTTTATGTCTAACCAAAAACTTTCCAACAGCAAAAATGTATTCCATGTAACATAAAATGTATATATTGAATTTTTTAATACTTTAACAGCTTCCGACGTAAGTTTAACGAAATTATATCAATCAGGTGGAAATCATGTTTTTCGGAGATGGAATATAGTTATTTAGCATTATTCTTACTTTTTTACTAAAAGGTCCAAATTCTTGTAAATTTAGTGGAAAATAAACTGGTATTATTACATAACTTGAATTGAATTTTATTTTAAAAACTAGTTTAAATATATTATATTGTGTTTGTCTACTTCTCCAGATATCACCAAGTTATATCTTGAACAGGAACTCTTGTAATTTGTATGTGTGTATGTAAAAGATGAAATATTTGAAATGTTTGCTGGAGTCTGTTCGATGGTTTCTGTTGGGTGCAGTTGTAGATTCAAGCCAAGCAGGGACAGAGGTCTTTGCTATCAGGGGTTCGCTTTCAAAATGTCCCCCTGGGATGTCACAAGAGTTGGTCACCAGAGTGTCCTGTACTACTCCAATTTTCAACTTGAATAGCTGGAGTGGACAAAGACTTCCAATCTGCTGCCTCATATCTTTGCAAAACTTCATTCAGCTATGTTTGATTCTTTACATAAGTTAGTTTTTTAATCAAGTTTTAATTTAAATGTTTGTAAGCATTTTAAGTCAGGAAAATTGCATATTCTTCGTGAAAGGAAGCAAAAAGTTAATAAATTTGAATTTAAATACAAGACATCAGACATCAGCTTACCAATTCTGATAGACACACACAATCATAGCATTGCAAAAAAAGATTGTTTTCTCATCACTCATTATACATAAAATATTTTTGAAAAACGTTAGTGACCTGTGGAAATAATAAACAAATAACAAGTCACACTATTTGATTTTAACTTGAAAGAAAATATTTTATATAAAAAATTCATAATCTCTTTCAAGACAGAATAAATCATATGTCTTAGTATTAAACACATTACATCACAAACTTTAAATGAAATACAATCTTTTTTTTTTTTTGCCATTGCCTTCTGAAAACAACATCACAACTTAAAATCAATACTTCATCTTACATTACAACCTTAAATGAAATACAAGCATTGTTTGCCACTGACTTCTGACAAAACGTTACATACAGGAATCTTTAGTGTATATTACATCACAAATTATGAAATAAATACAATATTTTTGTTCACCATCTTAACATTTGCATGTACAAGCCAAACAGGCTTTTTAACCATAAAAACTTCCCTGTTCACCATTACTATATCAAAATGTGTTTAGAGTGAAAGTAATTTACATCACTATATAATTGAAATAATAATAAAGTTTATTAAGAAACTTTCCAACATGAATAAAAATTTCTTTATAAAACTGAATCAAATTTCTTTAAAAATCGTTACAACTGAATGATTTTTCTTTAAAAATCGTTATACCTTAATGGATTTTCTTTACAAATCGTTAAAAACAGATTGAAATTTCTTTATAAATCGTTACATTAAATGAAATTTCTTTAAAAATTGTTACACCTGAAATAATTTTCTTAAAAAATTGTTACAACTGAGAGAAATTTCTTAAAAAAAAAAAAAAAAGCTCTTTAAACTTTATATTTTCTACCATTAAAATGTAAAAACTTTTCAACCTATTACAACTAAAAAGTCAGTACAATTTTTTAATAATAAAAAAATTTCTGAAATTATATCGTGTAAGGAATCATTCATCACTGAAAATGTAAATTTTCAATAAAATTTACGTCTAGGGCTAAGAACTAAGCTTAATTAGCATTTCGTAACTGGAATTAGAACTAGTGGTGAAGGAGGTGATAGAGGTGAAGGAGGTAACGAGATTGGGCTAAACATTATTTCTTGCGGCGACGGATTGAATATAGGCCGAGGCGTGGAAATGAATTTATTTCACGCTGTTTCAGGTGAAAATATTTCAATAGATGTCTGACTTGAAGCAGATGATACAACAAAATTAAAATTTAAAAATTCGTACGATTCCTGTAACAAATTGTCATTGGTAAATACAGCTTTCAGAGAGAGATTTCGAGAGTGCGACTTTAAACCTAAATGGTTTACAACAGGAGCAAATCTTGGGTGTTGGCAGTCGTTGCTCACCAGTTTTTATTCTTCCTAAGTCTAAAGCTCCAAACTCTGTAGGTGGGAGCACCATGATGGACGGTGCTACAAACTTGTAAGATGTGGACGCAGTGGCTGACGTTGTTGTGGACACTCTCTTAGACATGGAGACTGTGGCAGATGGTACTACAAACTTGGAATATGTAGACTCAGTGGCTGACGACATTCTGGAATCTCTCATAGACATGGGCACCATGACGGACGGTGCTACAAACTTTGAAGATGTGGACGCCGTAGCTGTCTGCGATGTTGAAGCTCTGATAGATGGGGATAATGGTGCCATCACTGGTTGCAAAGTAAAGGTAAACTCCCCCTTCCTCTTAAGAAGTTAAGTAACCTCTTGCTAAATCATCCGAGACATTGATTAGTCTACTGAAATGCTCCCTGTCAAAATCATCAAGCTCGTTGTTAAAATCTTGTGTAGATAAGCCAAGAAAGTAGTCTTCATACGACCGCGACATTGCGAAGCGAACCGAACTGACAAACAACTGGAAAAAGTGAAAGGGGCGTCATGGCTGTCGACGTTCTGAAAGCTCTCTTAGACAAGGGCACCGTGGCGGACTTTTTATACAAACTTGGAAGATGTGGACGCAGTGACTGATGACACCGTGGACACTCTCTTAGACAAGGGCACTGTGGGGGATGGTGCTACAAACTTTGAAGATGTGGACGCCATGGCTGATGGTGTTGCAGGGCCGGATCTCCTTTGTAGCCGCCTGTAGGCCCATAAAATGTGCCGCCTCTACAGTAAAACCTCTTATTTATTTATTTTAAGACACACTGAGAGCATACGAAGTGCGACATTTTAATTTTAACCAACATGTATATGTAATGTTAATAAACCACAACATTAAAAAAATGACAACAAGAACTGCAAATATTATGAAAATTATTGCAATGAAAACACTGACATGTTATCATTCAATACTAAGGACAACATTTAGAAATTTAATTTGCTTTCCATAAAAGAAAAAACTTTACCTTAAGCTTAGTAAGATAACTCATGTCTTATCCGAAGCTCTTCTTTCTAGCATTCGTTTGGACAAAGGAATCGATAATATCCTCGATGTCCAGATCCCGCAGCATCTGTCCCTCGATATTCAGCAATGCCACGGCCGATAACCTATCTTCTCCCAGTGTAGACCTCAGGTAGTTTTTCACATGTTGTAGAGTAGAGAAAGAGCTTTCGCCTGAACAGTTTGTTGCTGTAGCATTGATAATCATTCTAAATGATATATTTACATTGGGATAGACTTCAACAAACCCTTTTTGGTTTAAAAATTTACTTAATTTTGTTAGGTTGACATTTCCCTTGTCGTCACATGTTTGTGACTTCACATACACTCTAAGATGGAATGAGTCTTCTACACTGGATGCTTCAAAATCACCATATTAGTAAGAGGCCAATTTACATGCAGCGGTGTAGCTGAAGAAATCTGTGCTAGTTCATACGAGCTGAGATGTTCTAAAAAGCCAAACCTCTCTTGAAGCTTATTGTAATCTACACTTTGCACTTGCAGTTCTGATATAAGTGTATCCAGAATTACATTACATGTACCAACACGAAAATTATCTGACCCAGTATTAAGAGTTTTTTTCTCCAGCCCTAGTCTCACCAGGCCTCCGAGTGTGCTTCCTTTTCCTTCCCTTGTCAAATTTGTAAATTTATATTCTGCTTAAAGATTTCGCAAGGCATTCATAGTGGTCAAACATTTCTGCTTCTCTTAAATTTGTTACGAAGTCAGAGAGCAAATTGTGCATTTTCACCATTTGCCTCAAATCTATGTTCACCGACTGCAGCTTGGCACTAACCGCATTAAACCTACAGAGGATTGCAGTCCAGAAGACTACCATAAATGCAGTTTAGAGTATATTTAATTTTTGTTTCAATGAAGATGCATCATTCCACGTTTGAGGTTTTTCTGAACTATCATTTTCTAAAGTCTGCAAGGTCTCAAATAGTCCACACCAATTGCTCTCTAGTGCATAGCATGCATCATTTCGAGTAGACCAACGAGTCTTCGACAGACTTTGTAGTGTCTGACCTCCTTCTTTGCAGTTTCGATATAGGAGAGCCCAGCGGTATGTGGAAGCTGAGAAAAAATTGTAGAGTTCTTGTAGCAGTCCAAAGAACGATACTGTTTCAGTGCAAGATTCCGCAGCACATAAACCCACAAGATTAAGAGAGTGTGCTGAACATGGCACACTGTCAGCAAAGGGACAAAGTTCCTTCACCCTTGCTTGTACACCTGTATATGCTCCAGACATATTCGAGGCATTGCCATGGCGGACGGTGCTACAACCTTTGCAGATGTGGATGCCATTGCTGATGGCATTGTGGAAGCTCTCTTAGACATGGGCACCATGGCAGATGGTGCTACAAACTTGGAAGATGTGGACGCAGTGGCTGACGATGCTGTGGACACTCTCTTAGACATGGCAACCATGGCAGATGGTGCTACAAACTCTGAAGATGTGGACATCGTGGCTGTCGGCGATGTTGAAACTCTGGTAGATGGGGATAATGGTGCCATCACTGATTGCAACTTGAAGGTAAACTCCCCTTCCTCTAAAGAAGTTAAGTAACCACTTCCTAAATCATTCGAAACATTGATTAGTCTATTGAAATACTTCCATTCAAAATCATCGAGCTCTTTGTTAAAATCTTGCGTAGATAATCCAAGAAAGTAGTCTTCATAGGACCACAACATTGCAAAGCAAACCGAACCGACAAAAAACTGGAAAAAGTGAAAGGGGTGTAGAGGCTGAAGTCCTATTTATAAAAATTTCAAATTTCCAGGTAAAACATTCGAGAAGCCTGATTTCTCCCCTCCAAGCGGAAGTCTGAAGTCCCAACACCCATTCCCCTGTCTCTCCACACCCCGACCCTCAAATATCTTCAAGCCAACACCTGCAACGTCGGAGACAAACCTCTCTGCTAAGTTTCTTGCTCGAAGAAAAGAATAACATTTATTTATAAGTAAATTAACTTCTGATTCACAACAAACAAATAACATTTAATTAATAATTCATTAAAACGATTAACAATGTGTTAGAGATCAACATATTTAATAAAACTATATATAATTTACAGACAAAAGTAATACTACTAATAAAAACCATGCTATAACCCCTTTCAAGCTTCTCTAAGATTACTTTAATCTTTTAAAGAAAATATATTTATCTTATTCAAAATATATCTTATCTAAATCAAGAGATGTGATACGATCTAATTTTAGTAAATATGTTCTTGTTTTCTTAATAAGTATATTAAAAATCATATTTACGTAAAACATATATGGGTATTTCTTCCGTTAACGTGTCCAAACATGTTTCCAATTTGGATAAAATTCTATTTTATACGATATTTGCATCGAATATTTTTGGTAAAGGTTAGAGTGTGTATGGAGAAGTAAAACTTGTTTCGAAAATATTTATTCATTTTTATATAAGGCTTTTGCATTTTTTTTTTAATTCTATATTTTTTCCTGCGTAATGGAGCTTACAAAGTGAATATTATTTTTATCAAGTAGAAGACAAAATATTTTTGCTTGAGAGATTTCAAACGGCTAGGAAGATTTTGACCTTGATAGTCTCGACTGTTGAAAAAATTGTTGACCTGAACTGTCCTCCCTACCAGGGGATGGGGATGTCCTTGCCTATATCCTTCATGAAAAGCCAGGTGCCTGGGTTGTCTCCAGGGTATAATAAAACCAAAAGGTGTTCTGCAGGGGTTGTTGGACTCAGGCTGACAACCTCTGAAATTTGGTTTCTGTAGTTGGTGCTATTGGGAAAAAAGGTTCAAATTTAACCTTGAAGATTTATGAGACTGGAAGGGAGTGGTCACACTGCCTAGATCTCAGATCTCTAAACATATTAGTTTTAAGATATTGGCAATTGATGTAAGTAGAAGATTTTGAAGCGAGTATTACTTACTAAGTTAATTTTGTTTAATCGGAAAAATTCTATGCAATTCATTTAGTTTAAGGATCTATAAAATTGAACATATCTGCCTTTTTCACGTAGATGAACGAATATATATTAGTTTAATTAACAGTTTCACATTCGTTATTCCATGTAATAATGTTATAGTAATACATAGCATAATGTAATGCAATGTATTGTAATGTACTACCATAATGTTAGTAACTTATCAATGTAATGTATAGTAATGACTATTATGTATCATCTATTACATTAGAACCCTTACAAGGGAAACTATATTACATTTGTACATGACCTAAACCATACTCGAACTCAGTTTGTATCAACCAATACTACTCCGGGATGGTAATTTTAAAGTTTATGGAAAAGTGGTTACAGTGCCCACTTCAAGATTTTTCCCTCAAAAGTCTCTGGGGAGAAAATATTCTTACCAAAACAAGATCACTTTTAATAAATGATGTTTGTCCAATAGTTAAGGCAGGATCAAGTTCGTGTGGCTTTTGTTGCACTTAGGGTTGTTGTGCAAGCAGGTTTGATTTAGTCATAATTATGGCTGTATATAGCAGTCGGGGTGTACATAGTGGTACTCATGGGAAAATAGCTGGGTTGACGGCAGTTGTTGTAGGTAGTGTCGATGAACAAAGTATGGCGCCATGATCTAGTCTTGCTTGTTGGCTAGCTGCAATCAGGGTTAGACCAGCCAGCTGTCTGGCAGCAAAGCGCGCAACTCTTTGCTCCTCTCTCCTAGCGCTGTGCCTCACTCGAAATAAGTACCACAGATGTGGGTATCCCTGACTTAGTTTTGCCTGGCGAAAATCTTGTCAACACAAGCTCTGGTGCTTCAGTAGATCTCCCACTGTTCCGGGCTGATCAGAAGCGTTGGAGCTGTGTGGGTTTGCCAAAACAATCACATGGGTGTGAGTTTCCCAACCAAGGCCAGGCCGTAGCACCTAAGCAAATACCCCCGCCATCACCCAGGTGCTCTGGTAGGGATACAACTCAGATGTACTGCCTCTCCCTGATTGAGAAGTGTTGCTAGTGGTCGTGGGTCATCTATTCTATTCCTTCTATTAGGAATAGAATAGCTGGACGTGTAATGGGTGTGTTTTCAACTTGGAGCCCCCTGAGGAGAAATCTCCAGTTGTAGCTAATTGCAGAAATAAGAATACTTTCCTGGTGCTGGTCGGCGGTGTTCAATTTGAGGTTCTCCCAGTAACTGGTGTCAGATTACCCTATGAATGAGACTCGAGAGTAAGAGAAACCAAGTCATATTTATTAAAGTCTTATTAAACACGTGACACATGCTCTCCTGCCAGGCAGACCGGTGGTTGGAAGTAATCCTACAGAATTGAGATGTAGGTAACCTGGTCCTAAGCTAAATGGGGACATTATGTGAAAAACTCTCGAAGATTACTTAAATTCAAACCTAACTCTATATAGGGTGTGTCTGTGGGAGACAAACAAATAATACATGTTGAATGTATTATGTATGGAAAGCTTCTGATAGCTATTGGTATCGCTGGAGCGTCTGGTAGCGGGGCTGCAGAACTCTAATGGCGACGTCAATGGTGGCAGCCTCTGGTGGCTGCTGAAGAATGTTAAGTTGTTGACGACACCCCCTGGAAGGGCTGTTGAAAGCCTCTTCCCAAAGACCGACATGCAGGGCTTTATATAGCAAGGCAATGTGTGTCACGGTGGCCGCAGGGGAGGGCGTGTGACGTCCCTCAGGTTTGAGGCCAGAGATGGGGCACCACCCTCCAGTCATCTCTCGGCCTTCGCATATCCTCAGTGGCGCTTGTGTAGGGCCCGAGACAGCTGATGACTTGTTGGCTCTCAGCGTGGGGGAGGGCGTTGATGTACCACTGTCTTTCGCAACCCCTTGTATCCACATGTCCGGCCACCCTCCAGGATTGTGGCAGACCAGTACTTCTGTGTACAATATGGCATGGGGTTTAAATCTCACCAATTTAAAGTGTACACTAGGGTTGTTGTGAGATGAGTATTAATTGTTTATGGTAATTGGTATAAGCAGCATGCATCATAAGGAATAGGTTAAATAAAAGTAAAAATTAATTTTACAAATTCAATTTATTGACAAAATATATACAAACAAAATCTGTTTCAAAAATTATTGTACAACATTTTTTTAATGACAAATATCTCTCCCTCTCCCCCTCTATCACTATCACTCTGTATCTCACTCTCTCTCTCTCTCTCTCTCTCTCTCTCTCTCTCTCTCTCTCTCTCTCTCTCTGAAAATTACTTAGTGTTCCATAAAACACACACACAAGTTACTATAACTTCTCCAAAACATACAAAAGTAACTACAGGCTGTCCCAGAGTTGTTAAAACTATTTCTTTCTCAAACAAACTCTAATTGCTTTACTCCAACATGTTAATAACTTGCTGATATTTAATTTTCACTTCGATTTCTGTATGTAAGAACAGGTGATTTTGTTGTCTTGTTGATTCATCTTTACAACTAGTGGATATTATTTAAGCAAATACTTTTTTTTATTAAATTTCACTTATCCTAAATAATATATGATTCAAATAATAACCACAGGTGATTTTGAAGGAGAATCATAATAGTTTATTTCACCCCACTCAGTTATCATTGTCCAAGTTAGTATTAATTTTGAGTTTTCCTCTGCAGAGAAAACCATTGAGTTAGATCCATTTGTTTTATGTAATTGTTTGAATGATGGATACTTCTATTCTTTTTGAATACCTATTACTTTCCCATTATACACACTTTCGAAAATGTGTTTTTGCTCAACACCACGTATATATATTTCACAATTATTTAGGTAATGTTTGCAAATATCTTCAATGTTCTCATACTCTCTACATCCACTTTCCCAGGTTAAACCTTGGTGATGCTTATTAAACCATCTATTTGTTTACTTGTATGTGGGAGATAGATACTTCCATTAAAAATGGTGATTTGAAGCTGAATACAGTTGTATGTTCTTCAATATCAGCAATTGTTAATTCTTTAATGATTTTTTTTTTCTGAAGACTGAAATCTTTGCACATTGCAAAACATCTCGCCATAGCCGTGGTTCAGCAACTGCTTATTCAATTAATTATTTTCACAGACTTATCTCTTGCATTTTAACTTGCTAATCTATCTTGAATTATCAGAGCATAAGCATTTGCATATTTGCTGGAATTGATGTATTTACAATAATTTCAAATCGTGAATCTATCATGCTATTTGTAATTGTGTCAGCTTGCTTGCTTAAATCAAATACAAATAATGTTCCTCTGGTGTTAAATGATGGGGGTTCTAGGATTGGTGAATTTATTTTGTTAAAATACATTTCCTGAAACTTAAATTATATATCGTAGCAAATAAGGAATTCCCCAGTTTCAAAGTTCATTTTTAAATCCATATAGGGGTAGGCATGACTGTTTAGATATAGTTTAATATTTTTCATAACACAATTATCGAATACTGATCTATCAGCTTTTAAATTATGTCAATTTGTTTGAAAATAACGACATAACTTGGTTTTTCCAATGAAAAAATTGATTTCACATTCCAAATTACTTTTAGTGCTCTTGGCAGTGTTGGAAAACCTCTAAAGACCAAGATCTGAAGGCAATATCTAGATTCTTCCTTTTTTGATATATTTTAAAAACTTTAATCGTTTACAAGTGTTAATTTAAATATGTGGCATTAGCCATTCCATGCTGCTTAATTCAAATGTTACACCTTCCTCGTTATTAGCCAAATCATACATAGCATTCAAATGCTTATTGCTGAATAAAATAACTAATTCTTGTTTAGCATTTAATATGGCATGTTTGTGGTCTCCAGCAAATCCCAAAACCATACTTAGCGCTATAACAACTTCGTATTTTCACCTGGGATTATTTGTAGAGAGTAATCACTAACATTGTTCCACCCAGTCGTAATCTCTGTATAAAGATCGTTTACAGTTCCCGAGAGATACTCCTTTATCATGGAGGTAATTTCAACATCTCGTGTTTGATCGATTTCCGCATCATTGAGCAGATATGAAATTCTGTCGATTAAATATAGTATTCCATTTCTTATTATTATTGTATTTAATGGATTACTTGCATTGGCTGTCTTTTTAGTTGTTCCTCTAAACCTTAAACTTGATTTCGATGGTAAAGTGTAAATATCGTGATTTTGTTTAGAAATCCTTATTTCCAAAGGAAATGTATAAGGACCTGGTGGGAAAAGTTCTTCAACATTAAGTATGTTTTTCATTTCTATTAACAGTATATCCGAATTCTTTTTTAAATCAATTAGTTGCCTCCTGTTAACTTCACTGGAAACTTATTTGAAGTGAGTATTTTATGCTTGTGTTTACATCTTTTTATACTTTCTGTCTTCGAAATATGTTCCTTACTGATATAGTTCTTAAAATAGCCACCTGCCTTATGTCAGAATTTATTATTATACACAATACCCAGTATGATTTTAATGTGGAATGGAATGCAACTCTTTATATACATTTTTTTTTCAAATGAAGACAAACAGTAATTTCTTTGTTTGTAAAATTAATATGTCTACAGTGTTAATCGACAATTGCAAAAACTATTTCATAAACACAATGAACTATTTGTGGAAGATATATTAATGTATTCTGTTTTTCAATTATTTTATATCCTGGAGCTACAGCACACGTGAATTCATATAGTGTATTTGTCTGTTTTCTATTAAAATATGAACTGCTTACAATATTAACATTTATATGACATACATTAACCGACAATATATTAACCTGTTTTGACGATTCCTACAATTCATTACCAGAATACATTTTCCGTTCATAACCTAACATACTTGCAATTCAATTGTCTCTCATATACACACTCGGAAATAGAAAATACCCAGTTTATTTACAAATACATTAATATCTTTGTTTGTTAAAGCACATTTTGGAAGACTATTTAAGAATTTCTGTGTTTTTTTCCACGTTTGAAGTTTTTTTGTTCTTGTCCAACTTTATAGGGTTTTTAATACATTCCTTTGCCATTTGATTGAACTGTTATACTAATTTATGGAACCCCTATGAGGATTGATCCAAGAGCTGTTAATGCTGGAAATTAGAATGGAATGATTCCTCCTTTCTTTGTTTTTCATTTGGTTTTGTGTTTTATGAACCATGCTTCTCTTCACCGTCACATACATAACTTTATAAACAACCAAAGCTCCAAGCTTTTCACCTGTTGATGTAGATGGATAGTTACTTATATTTGCTGCTTTATCGGCTAAATTTGTATCCACTGTATGACTTTCTTCCAAATCGTTTGTTCCATCCTAAGCTGTATCATGTTCTTTAAATGCATTATCCAAATATTTATTCCTTGATCGTTCCACAATAATTGTATTTCAGTAGATGTAATTCAAATAGTAATTTATTAATCAATGTATTCAATGCACTGCGTCCTTTTTTGATATGTTTAGTATGAGCCATTGTTTTCAACTGAACGTGACCCTATAGACCTACATTTATAGTTTTATGTTAGTGTGTTATGTAATACTGTGTAATTGTACAGGAATGAAGGTTATAAAACAAAATGTACATCTACCAGCAATTGTAAATATGAAAGAAAATGAAATTAAACAGAAACATGGCATTCTTTTACCATCAAATATACATTATATAATAAGCAGTCCTTCTTCATGTGGAAAAACTTGTGTTATTATGTCGTTTTTGGAGCAGCCAAATGTAGATAATTTGAAAACGTGTATGTGTTTTCTGAAACAATACAAGAGAAATATCAACGATTATCGACCAATTTATTGTTAATAGAATGAATGTAAAAATTTAATTTTACAAATAAAAAAGATATTGTGCCTCGAAATGAAGCATTACCCAATTCTGTGTTTATTTTGACAATGTTTGGTGTGAACCACAGGGTGAAATACAGTAATACTTTAGTTTTGGTCAACATTAAAACGTTGATTGTTTTTATCTATCGCAAAGTTACACACGTAAACCGAAACATAATTTACACTATAATGCAAATATGGAAATTGTCTTTAAACGGATAATATGAATTTGCAACATATTTACAATGATCATGTTTTAGGCGATATGACATTTACAAAGTTCAAATATATGTGTTTTTACTATTGGAAAGAAAAATACAGTTTTTTGGTGATTATACCAACACTTTCACAGTATAAAGGCAGATATAGGTCTGGTTTGACAGTTTTTTAGTTCCAGGCGAAGAACAATGAAAATTTCAAAGTTTGGGCATAGCAGTATAAAACACAATCATTATAATAGCTGTTTAACCAACAATCACGATGGGTGTTATGATTTTAACAAACAAATATTACGTAATATGGGTATGGCTGTGAAAGATAGCTATGTGGTGAATTAATGTTACGTGGAAAACTTAAACACTATTACGCTAAATGTATTCAAATTACAATCAAACGATATTCAAGAGAAATTAATAAAGTTAGTTAATTTGAATGATGATGTTTATAAAAACACGAATGTAATTGCAAACATTAAAGCAATATTAGCACTGATATGCAGAGCAATTAATTTAGAATATAAGCACACTGAAATGGTTTTAGTAAGGACTTTGATGATATGACAAACATAATTTTTACAACACAACTTACAGAAATGAAAGAAAACTTGTAATTTATGAAGTAGTAAATGCTACTATTACTAAACTACTTGAAACACGAATGGAACAAATAACACAATATATAAGAGATGGATTCATTAATAAAAATTTTGGTTTAGTTACACAAACAGATTTGAGAAAAAAAAATGATTTGGAAACACAAATCAATTATTTTATAAATGATTTGAAAGCTAAAATTTAACAAAATTAGATGGTATAAGTAATGTCGATAAGATTTAAAAAGCTCAAAGTAATCGACCTACTACATCAGTTAGAAAAGCAATGACTTAATTCATATATAATAGATTGAATTTAATGTAATATAATCAAAACATGTCGGCCTCTGCTTCGGAATTACATAAAGTTATATCTGCTGTGAAGGAAAAATATTTACAAGCCAAACGAGCTCATATGGAATGGGATGTTTGAGTATGGATACACTGCACTCTGTGTTAAAACAGAAAATGAAGCTTTAACAAAAATAAAGCAATCCCTTTCTCAATTAACATGTTATTTAGCATTACTCTATCTACGTATACACACAATATGACATTTGGTGTTGATCAACATGAAAACAGCTGGTTACTGGGAGATTGATTAATTAAATTTTTCCCTGAGAATAAAATTAAAATAGGAGATTATGTTACTGATGTTAGTGAAGGATTATTTGAATTATCGTTTAAAAACTTTCCAAATGGATTTTCTGACACCAATTTGCAGAAATATAAAGAAACTATTAATCGAACGAATATTAATATTCGTTCAGGAGATTAAAAACACCCAAAAATACATTCAATAGGAGATATAGTAGGAAGTGGAATATATAAAGATGAAATGAACAACCACTTTTCGCCTGTATATTGGAACAATCCTAATGAATTGGTTGATAGATTAAAACTACTCATTACTTCGAGAGTCTGGGAATAATTCACAAACGAATGATATTGTTTCTATTATTGAAGAGTTAACGGAAGATGTATTACAAATGAAGTTTAGGAAGATTGCCCAAGAGTTTCATGCTCCTGTAAGGATAAGATACCTTAGAAGAAGAGTTATAACTCATGGTTTAAATTGTCTTTTTCAAGCCGATTTGTTTGAAATGACATTGCTTTCAAAATACAATAAGGGATACAAGTATATTTTAACCATAATAGACTTTTATTCAAAATATTGTTGTGGTATACCTTTGAAAAACCAAACTTGGAAACAGGTTACCGGTGCAATGAAGATAGTTTTGAAAGAGAGAAATACCAATTCGCTCCAAACTGACAGAGGAATCGAAGTTTTTTTTGCACCATTCTGGAAACTAATGACTCAATATGGCATTTATCACTATACAGCATATTCGGAGCTTAAATCTAGTGTTGTGGAGCATTACAACAAATCGATTAAGCAATTAATATATGAACATTTCACGTCGAGGGGGACTTACAAATGGGTTGACAGTTTGCCTGAAGTAGTAAAATTTGACAATTTCATATATCTTAGAACTATCAATATTGCTCCCAAAGAAGTTACGGATAATAGTTTAATGAAAACTATTTATAATAATGTTAAAGTCATCGATTAAAGAAAACCAAACTTCAAAGTTGAGGAAATTTATACGTATATTGAAGCAGAAAGTAATCTTTGAGAAAAAAATTTCAGTGACTTTGTCTTTTGAAATATTTAAAATTATTTCAATTAGACAAACTCATCCCAGAATGTATTACATAGAAATATGTGATGGAGAACTAATAAGAGGAGGATTTTATGAACATGAACTCCAAAAAGTCAGTTCTCCAAATGAATATTTGGTGTATAAAATCATTAAAAGGAAAAAAGATATTTCCTTAGTTCGTTGGAGAGAATTCTCAAATGCACATAACTTCTGGGTTAAGAATCAAGACCTTAAAAGATTGTAATATGATATTTGTAAATAGTTTTTATACAAAATAATTTTTTTTATCATATTTTGTGTGTTATTTGATTTAATAAACCTTTGGCTGGGGATTGGATATACAATTTATTGTGTAATAAATCTCTTTTTGATTGGATTATCATTTCATTGCATCAGCATTGGAATGATAATACAGTGTGAATAAATATTTTTAATTCTGATGTCAATCACATTTAGGTGAAAATCTGTTACATTTGAAATGTAATTCAATAGGTAACTGTGATAGATTGGAAATTCGCATTTAGGAGTTTATTGGGTGTATTTGATAAGTATTGTAATTCATTGTGTTTGGGTGATAATCCGTTACATTTCTTGGAATCGAAATAAAATTTCGTGGAATTTTACAGCTTAAAGTCATTTAAGACGTGATTTGTTTAATTCGTTGTTGTAATTTCCTGTAACTGAAATATTTTTTGCTGAATTTTTTAACTTAAAGGCATTTGGGATACAATTCTGTTTTGATGTTATTTAAAATGTATTTATAACATGATATATTTCTTGGAATTTTAATGATATTCCCGGAATTTGTTTATCGAATTATATTTCTATGGTACTTCATTTTTTTTAAAAATAGTTATGATGTAATTCATTGTTAGTTTTTCTGAATACTTTTCTAAGTTTCATAATTCTTTGTGGTATGTTATATTTCTTTGCTTGTATCGATACAGTTCTTGGAAGTTGGTAAGTTTTAAGAGAGTAAAATACTATTCCCCATGCTAAAAACTTTTTGACTGTGTGCCCAAGGACATAATTTTTGATGGTGTAACGTTAAATGTGTTTTTGATGGTTTGACTAATTCACAGTATTTTTAAAAATGTGTATTTGAAATCTAAACTTTTTAAATACTACGCTTAAAATTTAAATCCAATATCATCTAAGTAAAACAAATCGTTTTTCTCTGCACGTGAAGTGAAGGTTGTCGGGTGGATTTAAGCGGCGGGTATCGATAGTGGCGTGGAGTGCAGACTGCTTCAGTTTAGTGAAGCATTCTCTCATTCCCTCATCTGCTTCATGCTATGCATATCTCCCACCAGCACACGACCCAAACACTGGCTTGCCCACATCTTACACTTCTCCAAATGCGCAATACACTCTCATCGATTTTTGAGACCAAAGTTTCGCTCGCTCCCGCACATACTCTATTCTCGGCTAACCGTTAGCTGGTATTGTATTGTCCTTCCGAAATTTAGAAGGAAGCTTCAGTGACCGAGCGGAAATAATAGTTGATAGGGGAGAGGGGAAATAGTCCAGGTCAGTTCAAAATCCTCTGCTGCCCCTAGGAAAACCATCTCTTTAGCCTTGAAGCAAGCTCAGTTCCTCTCCGAGGATATTTTCATGTCGCAGAACAAGCGCTCTGGGGTGAAGCGTAGGCGAGCTGAAGCAGGGAAACCAACACTAGAAAAAAACACGTTCTGTATACTGTAGTGGGAGAGGGGTGCATAGCCATGGTCTTGGAGAAGAGCTCGCTTTTCACACAAAGACAGCATCTGGAGTAGGGGTGGGAGGAGTACATGGACAGGGTCACATCCCTCTGGACAAAAGATGGACGGTAGGGGATGCCTACAGCCGAGCTGGGTGATTGTGAAGCTCTCTAGGCAGTTGATGCCATCTTGCCATAGTTCAGAAAAAATTGACAATCGCAAGCAGCCAGAGGTAGCACACTTTCAAGGGGTGGGAGGGGGTGTAGGGAACTCTGGAGTGAAGTGATATCAGCTACCCAGTCGCCGCCATCTTCAAATGGTGATAGAAGCTTGGACTAGACAGACATGTACAGCTCTCTCGTCTTCACTGCAGCTCTAGACACTTGGCAGATGACGAGGCTATGATCGAGGGTTAGTGCAACTACGAACCGGTGACCATCTCTAGTGATAGCGACAATTTTCGTTACATGATATTATTTGCTCTGGGGTTCACACCCCATTCAGAGTATTCATAAACTATAGTGTGAAATATGTTTTTTTTATTTATTGGAAAATATAAATTTTCATGTGTTAAGTCAATATTGCTATAGGATTTTCAAGTTCTGTGTTTGGTAGACGAAACGCCGTAACAGTTTAAAAATACTATTTGTGTTAACAAATGCGACACATACTTTATGGAAATTTGACGTACGTCCGTTATTTGTAAAATAATTTTCTCTTTAAGGATGTTTTTGCATTATTTCCATTATATATATAAAGTAACGTGGGATTAAGCTCTATGCTTCTATGCAAATTGATTATTTTTTTTAACAAATTATTTGGGGTAAGATTTTCTATCGTTAATTACTTTCTTGTAGATCGTTATATATTTTACTTATCAGAATAGACGCATGCTATTGTGTCTTGTTTAAATCGTATACAGAGGTTTTTCCGAGTAACTATAACCTTAGTTGTTTGTCAGCCTCCGAACGTGCTCCACGTATATATAGTCAGGCTCTCGACGTAAGATCGACTCAGTGCTTCACTGAGCTCGCAGCTGGACAGACGTGTTTTGCAAGAAGTGCGATTTCATTACGCGTGTTAATCAATTAATTTGTTTTTACGTGTGGATTACATTCCTCCTCACCAGTCTCACAGGGAGACTGGCGTGTAAGTATGTGCGAGATGTGTAATATATATGTATATATATTGTTCGTTTAATTTATAAGGACATTTTGTTGTAGATTGTTTTTTCCACACTCACATAATTATCATCGTTTAGCACTTGCCGACACCAGATGTTATTCACGTAGTTAAAATTCTTTCTTGTGCAAATTATATTTCTTAGCTCGAGACTAACGATACATTTAAGACTCGTGTAATTGCACTTATCATTACCATAGTCGTTTGAAATTTGCGATTCATTGCGTGTAATTGATTCATACATAGAACACTCTGGAATTCTCTAATATTTAATTGCATTCGGAAAACAGATCGTTTGTCATTACTAACACGTAAATCGCATCTTTCAAAGTCGCCTATCTCCCACCAGCACCTATGAGCAATATCCACCAAAAAACATTAAATTTACACTTAGCCCAGTCTTACACTCAACTCAACACCTATATAACACAGTGCAACCCACCACTCTTGTCATCGCCTCCAGGACACCACATCTTCAACATCGTACAGAGCTCCCCTCAAAAGGAAAGAAAGAAATAAATCAAGAAATGTTTTTGATCTAATTAAAAATTAACCCTTTCAATAAATTAAACCCTTTCAAAATTTAACCCTTTCAATAAATGTTATCCTTTCTAGTTAATTAACCCTTTCAATTTTTGATTAAACATTTCAATCAATTTAATTAACCCTTTGATATCAATTTAACCCTTACAAACATTCAAAAGTGAAATTAAACCCCTACGCCCCTACTACTAAAAAACACTTTTATGGGGATAAAACTAACATCCCTTAAACCTTACCATGGCGCTTGTCCGTTGTTTCTGATACGAGCTTCAAAACAAAGGACGGTATCGGCCATCTAGGTATACATGATCGAAGCCCAAGCTTAATGACATAACCAATATCAACCTTAATAGGCATGGCACCATGGGCGGCTGAACCAGTGGGTCATGTGAGTCACTGACCCCTTAATAGTCTGATGCGTCAGTTCCTCACAAAAATTAAGAAGCTCACAATAAAATTACGACTTTTGTTGTTAAATTAATACCATACGTAAAGACAAATTTGTGTATTATTTTCAAATATGCTTATACTAGAGTGGTGCAATATTTCTAGAATTTGTATGATCTTATGTTTGTTGATAAACGATTCCAGTTATAGCGTTAAAATAATAGAAAAAGTGTATATGTATTATGTAAGATATGAGTAAGCCTAAATAAGTTAATAAGAGTTTTTTCTACGATATTATGGTATGAATTTAAATTTAAAATATGCCTGCAGGTATTTTTTTCAAGCTTGACCCTTGACCCCCTCATGAACACATTCCGCTACCCTTGCACGGCACACACAAAATTGCCTCACGCGCTAAGTTGAGTTACTGGTTTCTAGCATATTTCAGTTTCTAGAGACAATTATTTTGGAAAATTCAACATGGTTGATGAGACGTAGCCTTCATGAAGTGTTATCGGCCACTGTAACCGCTGATTGGCTGAAGGTGATCGAATTGCTTGCTGTTGACCAGTAACCAGAACGCTGACAGCAGATAAAGTAATGAAGCCTCACTTTGGCCGCCTCACGTTACTGCTGACGAACACTGAAATCACTGATGTCACAGTAAATACTTTTCTCGTCAGTAAGTTCATAATTTCTGAACTCTTGGCAATGGTATTAATAAAATTAAAGAAGAAATTAATTTATCAATTTAAGTATCAACTTTTATTTCTCTCGTGATTTAAAAGACTACTTGAGCATTAAAAAAAAATACAAATAGTTGTTTGACTTAAAGTGGCTCCAGAAATTATTCGCCCGACTACATTGTGAAACTCGAGGGCAAATAACTTGAAGAAATTGAAAATAAATGTCTATCGTGAAATATCATTTATTTATTTGATATACAGTAATTGAATACGTCATTTTCAGTTCCAAAAGAGGCTAAATGTAAAATGAAAACAATCGTACCACAAATAAGTATTGGTCTGCAATAAAGAAAAAACGTTCTTGGTCATTTTCGTACTCTTATAAAAACTTGGTAGGTCCTCCTTTCCTCTTTATAATATCAGATAACCTCTTGCGTATTGATCTCACAAACTTTTCTATCTTTCCTTTTGATATTTTATCCTATTCTGTTTGGAGGGCATTCTTTGGGTCATGTTTGTTAGATAACTGATGTTTTCTTATTCCTAGTTCTAGTTGGTGCCATAAATTCTCAATGGGGTTGATATCGGGAGATTGTGGTGGTGCCTCCATCTAGTGTGACGTATTGTATACCAACCACAGCTTGGTGTTCAAAGCTGTATGTCGGGGGTCGTTGTCTTGAGCGAAAATGTAGTCTGTATGGAGCCCCATTTTTTCCGCACTTTGGGGAATATGAAGGTTAAGAATGTTAACGTGCATCATGTGATCCATTGTGCCTTCAATGAAACACAAATCACCCACGCCACTCGCACTAATACAACCCCAAACCATCATGGAACCTCCTCCACGTTTCACACTGGTTGTCAGACTCTTGTCTTCTAGTCCGGAATTTTTCTTTCGCCATACCGTAACTCGTCCATATGACCTGAAAATATTAGACTTGCTCTCGCCAGTAAAAGAAACTTTCTTCCATAGGTCATACGTGTTATTTCTGTGTGCTTAAACATAGACAAGCCTCTTCTTCTTGTTAGCCTTACTAATATAGGGTTGGCTCTCTACGAGTAGTTCTTCCCCCAAATCCATATTCATGAAGTACATTTCTTATTGTTTGATATGATACTTTTAGTCCGATGTCGTTTCCCGCCCTCTTTGTTATCCTTGGCGTACTTAGTTGGGGATCTCTGGCTACTTTTCGTTCGTTGTGACGCTTGTGTTTCGGGCAAAGTTTCGAGGCGCGTCCATTTCTTGGTGCATTACTTAGTTTTTTTATTTTTTATTTAAACTTGCACACAATATTTTTAACGGTAGTGATAGGTCTTACAATAGTTCCACTTAGGTCTTTGAATGATATTCCCTTTTTTAATAAATTGGCCCCGATTCTCCTTTCCTCTTCCGTTGTTTCTTTCGATTTGCGTGGCATAGCATTTTTTCAGACACACGCGAAATGTTGGCAAGCACAGAACTAACTGATATGCTCAAAGACACAGCAGGAGCCGATGACTAACGTGACTCAAGGAGCGTCGGTTTCCGGCAATTTGTTTTCTAGAACGTTTGGTGTCTCAACATTACCGCTCTGCTTGAGAACTGGGTGCGTTATTCTATGATTTTGCTTGCCCTGCGGAATGCACTGGTAAAGGCTGTTCACGATAATGTGAGCACTTTTGAATCCAACCTTAGAAAAAAAGTCACTGCCTCTGTCTGCATATATTGTTAACGGCTCATTTAGTGACATTCGCCCAGTTAAGTTGGCAAAGATGGATGGAAAGTAGTTTCATGTCTTTGCGTCGAATAAAAAATGATAACCATTTGTGATAACTTAAATTATTTCTTCCTCTTTCTGTTTTGTTTTAATACACCGAAGTTTTAGAGTAAGCAAATTTTGTAAACTATTTACTTTTCTAATAAGTTCACAGTTTCACTCGACCTATGCATGAATAAAGTGATGAGGCGAACGTAAATGTTTTTTTTTTTTTTTATTATATTGCATTTGTATCAGAACTACCTTCAGACCAATGCTTTTTATTATATTTTTATTTATATTATTTATTACCTATTTATTATTTATAAATCATATATTACATTTATATATTATGTTATGCATTATATGTATACTATAATTTTATATATGTTATAATTTGTATATATTTAACTATATTTATATATTATATGTATTATATTTATATATTATTAATATTTAAATATATATTATGTATTATTTATTCATTAGATATTTATACTTTTATTAGGCCATAAATTCTGTTTTCAGTTTATTTCAGTACTGCATTTTGTTGGAATTTCAGTCAGGACTATTTCGTATTTAATGACGCTACCACCTGCACATCTGTAAATATCTGGGAGAACCTACAGGACTTAAATCACCAGTCAGTATCTTGTTTCACTGGATGTGCAGTCACTGTAGCCTCGCGCAGGGTGCCATCCAGCGGCACGCGGAGACGAGTGCCAGTGATCAGTGCTCGTCAGCAGTATCAGAACAACAGGTGGAATATGAAGTAATAGGTGAGGTAAATGTGCGAGTATCGGGAGACGGCGGGGATTGAGGCCGTGTCCGAATTGACAAATTTCGTTATTTCGTATTTTGTAAATTCGTTATTTGGTAGGTATTAATTCGGACGTTGTCGACAGTCGCTTATTTGTCATTCACGGAAACACAGTAATATATTAACAGTGCAAAAAATTTTTTTTATCTCAATTTAATGCTTAAAGCAGACGTAAGCAATATTTCGGCAAGCATCACTGAAATACCACGAATACTTTAATAAATAAGAAATTAATAAATTATATAATAACGATATATAATATATATATATGACAAAATGATCACGTGACCCGATTTTGTATACAAAAATTGTGACGTATTTTGTATCTAGCGGATGTTATCATAAGTACAAAATGATAAAATCAGCGCCATGTTTGTTTTTACTTTAAAAACACATACGCGAATGTGTAAATAAAATGACTTTTAAAACAAATAACTGTACATAAAATACACTACCCACTAAGCAAGTAAGTGTGCTGTGCTTTGTGTGTGTGTATATATATATGTGTGTGAGTGTGTGTGTATATATATATATATATATATATATATATATATATATATATATATATATATATATATATATATATATATATATATATATACACTTATTTATTTATTTTTATTTATTTATTTATTTTTTAAAGTAAAAACAAACATGGCGCTGATTTTATCATTTTGTACTTATGATAACATTTGCTAGATACAAAATACGAAATACTAAATTACCAAATACGTCACAATTTTTGTATACAAAATCGGGTCACGTGATCATTTTGTCTACAAAATCTGCCAATTAGGACACGGCGTGAGAATGCAACTCCCATGGTTGTAAAGCGGCGTAGTTGGAGGACAGGTAAGCGGACTCGCCGTTGGCACAGTCCACAAACACACACCCTCCATTCATAGCGGCGGACGGGACGTGGCAAACCTGTCCCTGGCTTCCCTTACCCCCGTACAGCTGGTGTCACGTTCTGGCGCGCGGCCCCTGCTCGGTGTTGCCAACTTGGCCCGCACCAACAAGCGTACGAGTACGGCAGGTTTTACAACAGCCCGTCACGTCCGTCATACGTTCATCCGTCTCCCAGCCATGGGCTAAAGATGAGGTAGACCGCTTATTCGTCATCTGCGCATGTAGCCAACATTCATTTGCCCCAATCCTACACAACTGTCAAACTCACGTGGTCAACAGAGATGAACGTGTTTGTTTATACATTAATTTCCAAATAACAAGCACTGTTATATTAATAAAATACTTTTACAGTTTTAATTTAATCGAATTGCATTACAAATTGGTTAGAGGAAGTATATAGTCATCTCAAAGCCTTTGTTTTTAACAAATCAGTTTTCTAACCTAAAATCCAAACGACGCCATTTTTGCTAGACGTGTAGGCAGAGAAGCAGTTCACTGTTGGGACACGGAGATTGGTTGTGCGAAGCCAGCGAGATCGGTCTACCTCATATTTAGTCTATGCTCCCAGCCGAGCGATTTACAACCAATTTCGTACGTCCGTCACACGTTAATTGCTGCAAACTAATATAAACCAAAATGTTTACAAATAGGAAAAAATTCCCCATAAAAAGTGAAAATATTTTGCGGAAATTTATTTCTAAGAATCCAAAACAACCATATACGTAGGTACGTAACGGAAATTAATCGACGTAGAAAAAAGTTTAATAGCACATAAATCATAATTTTACTATCTTTACTATTACACAAAAAGAGCTCGTGTTTCCAAACGTAATTATAAATAAATCTTTAGAAAAAATGTAACTTAATTTCATTTTACTGTTACTTAAACAAACATATGAAAACAAAAGTCAGCCAAAACAAAACATTGCACACACTACACAGCCTTGTAAAGAACTCTGGATTAATCAGTAACAAAACATGCAAGTTTAAAAGCCTATAATTTCATCCGTTCGTCCGTCAAAAGTTAAAGCTTGCCAAGGTTTTGACGGACGGACAGACGGATAGAATTGATGGCCACTTCTGATTGGCTTTTGGTCACGTGATTGCCGGACGGACAAACGAGACGGGTCGTTATAAATTCTGTCTACCAGAGACGTCACTCAGGCCAAGCAGCGGAACGCTTATTTTTTTGCCCAGTAAAAATATACCAGTGTCAAGACAAAACAAAATTGCGTTCATGGGTTGGCATTACTCCACATGAACAGTTTTCAGCATAACATTTCAACCGTCCAATTCCACCCATTTTTATAAAAATGTGTTCAATTTTTCACATCTAGAATATGTAGAAATACATCCAAAAATAAACGGCCTCTGAGAGCTGTCAAGTGTCGGTACACAACGCCAAATCATTGTTAAAACACTTAACTAGCTCACATCAGCGAGAATGCACGGCCATACGAGAATGTAATGCTTACATCACCAACGTCGTAAAAAGAAATGTGGATTATATAAATCATTGTACTTCAGTCTACAATTGAATCCATATCACTATATTTTTATTTTCAATTCAGTTGAAAAATATTCATAAAATGATAATAAGTTTATTTACATTATATCAAATAATTTTCCGTTTTTATATTGCCGATGTTGGACTGGGCAAATAAACAAAATCGAATCGAAAATAAATTAAGCGTTCTGTTTGCTCCTATCCAGTAGGGGTGGGCCTGCAGTACCACACGCCTTCCTAAGTTATTGGAGATGCAGAGAAACGCTAGGAGCAGAACCGTCGCCTATAGCAGACGGTTGGGATGGTGATGAAGATGTGTTCAGCTACTTGCCCTGCCGTGTTTCCCACGTGTTTAGGCAATAGAAAATGTGTGTTTAGTTTTGTTTTCAATCACGTTGTTGGATTTTATTCCGCAAGTAGTGTATGGGTATAGAATAGACATTGGAAAGTATTAAATGTTTGGTAATAAAACATAACATAGGGTTAATTTAAGGAAAATACTGCTACAATCGTCCATGTTGCGCGTGTCCGTGTCACTAGATTATAAATGCTGTCACGATAATTGATTGTGTCATAAATGATATATTATTTTAAAAATAAAATAACTTATTACCACGCAACACAGAATTGATTAGAATTCGCACGAAGCAAGACTGGCCAGTCTGTAAAATGCCGACACGAAACTATAGGAGTAATAATATCGCTTTCCTAAAAGTATCTGCTTAAAATCGCCTGAGTTAATTACGTTAAAATATTATTTTACCAGCCAACTCAGTACTTGTCTTATTTTCTTATACGACGTTTGTTCATAACAGGTTTCATACTTTAACCTAGGATTTCCATGTTTGTTGTGAATGGTATATATCGAAAGTCCTCCATAAAGGATTACATTTAAATCGAAACATAGATAGCCTAACAGTTAAAAACTTGTTTTTCTCGATATTTTTACTAGAAAAAACCTATCGTAGAAGTTATAAATTTTCATAACATTAAACAAAAAATACAACTTGCTCATAACTGTTAAGTCAGAAATTCTTAATAATCACACTGAAACTGAAATCATGACACGAGAACGAAGACTTTATGCATAAGAGGTGAAAACCGAATCTTAAACTCCTCAGTTGCAATAGTTGCACGTGATTACGATATACTTAGAACTTTTAAGTTTGAAATATCACGGCTTCAGTGTAACAATGACACTAATTTGCGTCAGCCGACGTGAGGATTTATGTGATAGTGATTTCCTTTGTGGCGGTATTTTGCCTTTGCTAGATTGCTGATCGCGGCACACAAACGAGCGGGAAATGCGAGAATATGGCATTTATGTCAAGTTTAAGTGTTATCTGGTAACTCTGGCCACGAAACAACGAAGATATTCGTCCATTTTTCTTTCCATTCGAAAGATAAATTGCAAGTTTTCAGTATCCCCACTCTTCAGTCTGTTGGTATGATTTATAAAAAATGTCCTTTCTGTTGGTACTGAATTATGATAATTTTCTGTAGTTAAATGACTTTATTATACTGAGCTTCGGCAATGAGCGAAAAGGCCTCTGTTCAAAGCCACTCACTTCTGTCGACGAGAGTATACCACTATCGTATCTACTATACTTTTATTTGTAGATACTTTGAACATTGGAAAAACTAAATTTCCTTCGCAGCGCTGAATTTTTTGGAGTCACAATTTTGAAATTAATTAATAGTAAGAATTCTACGCTACCTTTTCAGGATACCTCCTCCTTCTCCTCCTCCTCCTCCGACCCCTCCCCCCTTTTTTTAACAAATTACTCTTGCAAGCGAATACTGTGATGATTCTTTACTACATGTCATGGCCGATTCCTTCCCCATTCCTGTTTTTCTAAGCAACTTGCACCGTCTCTAATGTCCTTGCTATCGACGAGAGGTTGAGCTCCTTCTGTCTTTAGGCCATTCACGGTAAAGTGAGCACTTTTGAAAGCTCTTTCATATGGAATAATAGTCAATAAATATATTTTATTTTAGCCTTAGACGTTAACTTTCGAGTGCAGTAAAATATACACTCTGTGCTTATTACTTACATGGAAATATTTTTTTTAAAAGGTGGTTGCAGGATAAAATATGACTGGAAGGGAAAAGTAAGTAGGGCCTCAAAAATGCTCACTTTATCGTCAACAGCCTATACACATATACATTTTTGTGGTGAATTTGCGAATAATTTCTTAGTATGTGTGACCGTATATATTGTGGGGTCGCCAAGTATACTACAGGACATTGTCGATGCCTTCCCAGTTTCTTCTTGTCCGAACAACATGTTCCATTTGTAACAACCTTGCAGACCCGAGATGATAAGCCTTACATACCCCCCTGACCTTCCATTTTCTAACCGTGCTAGCTACAAGCCAAGGACGAGCCTAGTTTTGCGAGTTGAGCAAAGGCCACTGCCCAAACATGTGGTTTAATGATTGTATAGGCTGTTCACTGTAAAACGAGCACTTGTATACACGTTGTGTATTGCTCCGCCTTATGTAAAATTACAATTACTATGGGCCTCGTCACTTTAATCATGCGTCGGTCAAACGAAACTGTGAAATTATTAAGAAAGTAAATACTTCACAAATCTGCTGGTTTTTACACTTCGATGCATTAATGCAACAGAAAGTAAAAGAATTAACTTTTTTAAGTTGTCACAAATTTTTACCTAATACTTTTTATTCGACGTTACATCCATTGTTACCAACTTTACTGGGCGAATGCCATTCAGTGCGCCCATTTAAATATATTCATGCATGGGCAGTGGCTTTAGGTTCATTTCTAATGTATTTCTAAAGTTATCGTGAACAGCCTTTAAGTGGGGAAGACGTGTGACGTTCGAGATTCCTCGAGGACGCATATCACCTGTATCACGCTTCTCATCGCCCCAAATTCAACGAATGTTACTCACGGCGGCGACACTTTCTCTCTTAAAACAGAGATATGAATACGTGACTACAGAGATTTGGGCGGCTCTTAACAGCAAGGTCTTGAGAGCCGATGAGGGTGACTGAAGTGAGTACGGGGCAGCGACGGAATGAAGGGGAGGGAGAAACGGGAGATCCCCGAGATGACCCGCCGACCAGCGGCATCGTGCAACACGATTCCCGCATGTGAAAGTCCGGGAGTGGCCCGGCCGGGGATTGAATCCGGTTCGCCTTGGTGGGAGGCGAGCTCTCTAGCCGCTCAGCCACCGCGGTGCCCACAGGCAGATTAGGCAAAACAGGCGTTTGGTAGAATATGCGTATGACATTTATTTCCAACTCCTCCTAAACTCGTCTTAGCTCTGCCCTTTGGGTTTTTGGCCGAACGGTCATTTCGTAGAACAGGCATCTGCCTGAACAGACATTCGGCCGAACAGGCGTTCTGCCAAACGACTTTTCCGTCAAATTGCTGGTACCCTTGCCGACCTATAGACATTGCAAGTCTTCGTTAGTAAAATTATTTGCGAATTCGTCGAAAACTGTGGGGTTTAGGGTAATAAAGGAAAGGTTCATTTTGTTCGGTTCTCTTGAGAAGAAACTAGACGCAAAAAACGTGTACATTTGAGTTCCTCGCTACTGGATCACAGTTTGTTTGTCATGCTCTGGACCTAGACGACTGAGTGATCTGTAGGTGTAGTAAAATTTCGCGAAAAGATTTCGAGACAAGTTACATTTAAATATATATTGACTGGCTGAATTACTTTTTGAAGCGTGTTGACTGCTTGCACACGAATCACGTAGGAGCCGCGCCGATGTTGCCGAATTCCGAGTGGCCCGGTCAAATTTGAAAGCGCCTTCTCAAGCAAACAGCAACCAATGTACGCAAAATTTTTTTTCGCGAAACGTCACTAGTTCTAGTGATTGGAACCATGCAAGATAAAAAAAAGTCCCCTACTACACTACATGAGAAAAAGACTTGTGCGTCAGCCACCTAGTTAACGCGGCGTAGTGGTAAACCACTGGACTCGCGTTCGGACCTGGGTTCGACTCCCGATCCGATCACCCTTGTCTCAGGTTTCCATGGTTTTCCGAAATAACTCGAGGCGAATGTTGGTGCGGTTCCTTGTTAGGGCGAATCCTTCCTCGTCCCCGCCTCACTGGGTAACTTGCTCCGTCTTTATAACCTCGCTGTCGACGAGACGTCAAAGACCCTTACCTACACAATAGTATTTGACTTTACATCCCCTTACCTTTGACGAAACCACCAGTACACGATACAATTGTAAAGTCAAAGTCCAAAAAATTGAAAATCAGTCCTGTGGCCTTCCTAATAACGTATATTTTGCTATGTAAACCATTATCGTATTATACAGGAATGAATTTTACGTATTTTTTTTTTTTAACATGCTTAAACATTATATCAAAAGTTAATTTCAAAGCCAAAAAAACTCATTTGTTTACTTTGTTCAAAATATCAGTTCATATTTTGTCTCATTTAATTTAGACGAGCTTGGTTTAATATACCGAGATGAGAATAGGCCTGCAATAAAATAAAACCCATTCCACACAACCCCTGTTACATTCTTGGCAAAATGGCTACTTGACTTTGACTTATATTTCAACTTTTCGAAATCGTAAGGACAAGCAAGAGTTCTTGACTTTACCTTTAAGAGTTCCATTGTGTCAAGTTCCATAAGAAACAGCATTTCGGAAAGCAAACGTAAAGTCAAATCTTAAAGTTTTCAATTGTGTAATAGTCTTAAGCCCTACGTACTAAGTCGACACTCGAGTGTATGTACAGTGAAGTTTTCCTGTCTCTAGTTGTAACGTAAGAGCAGCACAGGCCGACCAAAGGCTGAAACAGAAGAAAACGCTTTCACCGAGAAAGTTCACCCGCCTTCCTCTGCAAGGCCAGAAGTTTCACTCATTTGAACCGTAAGCTCATTAGTGAAAGGTCTCTCTACTACGACCTCTTCTACGCAAGGGGAAAACGGAGAAGGGGAATTGGGCGTTATTGTTCTGTCGTTCCCACTGTAACCGAATGTATGTATGTGATGTCAGCTGCAGATCAGCATTCTAGAGGCTGACAACGAAACCCAAACGTCGTTATACAAGCACAACACCTATGAGGGTTGATTACGAACAACTAGATTCATCGTACAATTGAGGCGTTTGTGTTAGCGATAACTAGGGATAGGAAAAATTCGCTACTTCATTTTAGGACAAGATAGATTTCAAACGCGTGTACACTGAAGTCGCCTTTGCAATTGGATCTAAAATTTATTATATACGTCGTGGACGACTCCGCACCAATAGCCGACTTGCAAGGGAACAAGAAGCGAACACCGTACTGTCAAATATGGGGTAGCACTGGGGCAACAGCCAATGAACAAACACATAAGGTTCGACTATAGAGAGGATTGTGGAGTCTAGCATGCATCGCGAAATTTTACTATCTCTAGCTATAACAAGGACAATTAACCCCAAATGTCATTATGCACAAAATGCGAACAAAGTTCTCAATGTTATTTGGAAAAGTCCAGAGTGCTCACATGACACTTATAAAGATGGGCAGTGAATAGCATATTAGTGATATTAAACATGAACTGACACTGAGTATGAAAAATTTCCTTGTTAACCATAAACGATAGAGACTAGAGATGCTGTACGCAAACGTAAAACATTCTGCTCACCTCAGGAATTAACATAATATAACGTATTATGTTAATTCAGATATTATATGCTTCACATTTTGAGACCGTGTTCAAAAAGTCATCTAAATCATTTAAAGCATTCTCCGAAAAAACGGCACATGAGCCCGTATGCCATTATTGTAGCTATGGCCTCAATTCCGGGTGCGTTGGCCATTGAGATTCTAGCATGTATAATGTGCCATATGCTGCGATAACGATAGTATTTAACATTTCTCTTCGATTGTTGATGAACGACGTAATTGCATTCGTTGTGATTTAGGACGTCAGTTTGCTGTGTCAAGAGGGTTTACACAACAAAAAACTTAGGCATTAAGCAGTAAGTAATACGCTCCCACAATTCAACTGACAGAGATTTTACTGCTTAAGTTCAACCAATAGAAACGCGCGTGTGTGTGCTGTATACGATCAAAATCAAAACGGTTGTTTATTTATTCGTACATTTGTTTTCGGAGGGTGTTTTTTTTTTTTTTCGAAGCAGTTCAGTAAAAATTATTAATGTAAAGCATAATTTTAAATAACATTTTTACGTGTGTTCATTTAAATGTACAATTTTCGGTGATTGGCTAAATTTAAGCCTTCTAAATATTTCCGCTGCGTTGTACTAGGAGTGTGCCACTGCGCATGCGGGAATCGTGCCGGACGATGCTGCTGGTCGACGGGTTTTCTCGGGTATCTCCCGTTTCCCCCGTCCTTTCATTGCGGCTCTGCTCCATTCTCATCTCAATCACCCTCGTAGGCTCAGACCTCGATGTAAAGAGCCGTCCAAATGTCTTCACTCCTCCACTGTTGCCAAGAGGACAGGTGCAGGCTGCAGAGCGCGCGCCACAGCAGGTGGAAGCAGAGCTAGCGAAGAGGAGGAAAGTGCAGCGAGGTGACGTCAGGCGCGGACTGCAGCCGAGGGCAGCCGAGCGCTCCCGAGGCTAGCCGAGAGCGTCGCGGGGTCGCTCGCCTTGAAGTGGGCGGTGCGGCGCAGACTGACGAACCCCCTCAAGGTCGCGCGCTGCCCCAACCTGTTACGTACACGCGCCGCCCCCTGGTCACTCTTACGCTGCTCGTCCTTCGCCCATGGCGACACGCGACCGGCCGCTTCCACGAACACCTATAGTTCACGGTAAAGCGGAAAGGTTTACAAAGCGGTATATAGGCCGTTCACGGTAAAATGAGCGCTTTTAAAAGCCCTGCTTATGAGATACCTGTACGCACGTTTATGTAAAATTAACATTGTCGTGGGCCTCATCACTTTATTCATGCGTCGGTCAAGTGAAACTGTGGAATTATTAGAAAAGTAAACATTTTACAAACCCGCTAATTTTTACACTTCGGTGTATTAAAAAACAGAAAGAGAAAGAAGTAATTTTAATATTCAGAAATGGTTACCTAATATTTTAAATTCGAAGTTAAGATATGGATCTACTTTCCATCCTTCGTTACCAACTTTACTGGGCGCATGTCACTCGGTGCGCCCGTTAAATTATTGGAGGCAGGGTCAGTGACTTTTTTCTAAGGTTGATTTCAAAAGTGCTCACTTTATCGTGAACAGCCTTTAAAAAATAATTTTTTATTTTCGCCTTAGACGTTAACTTTCAAGCGTGGTGGAATACACACACTGTTTATTACTTACATGGGATTATTTATTTAATAATATTCTTGAAGAATAAAAAAATTACTGAAGGTAAAAAGTAACTAGCTCCTCAAAAGTGCTCACTTTACCGTGAATAGCCTATACCTTTTCCTGCGTGCGCGGCTGTACATTGCAGCATACCTCTCGTTTTAGTCTGCACGCACTGAAAAAAAAAAGTGTTCTTTATAAAAATTAATTTGGAAAATAATCTACAACATTATTTCTGTATCACTTCAAGTAAATGGCCAACTTTTACAATATGTTACTTTGCAATGTGCGGAACTAAGTTGATTTTTAACAAGAAAGTACTATGTGCCTAAAATGTACTACAAACACGGAGATACTTAAAACTATTATCATTGTAAAACAGTGCGTTGTGAAGATGCAATATTTTACTTGTTGGTGATACAAGAACAATTATGGCAATTAGTTTACAAAGAATTGTCTGTAAAACATACACAATTTGTTGGTTTTACACTCGCCAACTCCTGAATGTCCATAATTCCTGTTGAGATATCGTAAAACGTCAAGGAGAAGAACTGCTAAGCAGTCATGAAGGCAAGCACACATTTTGTGCTTTGAAATATGCATAGTAACTATCCTTATGATTAAAGCATGTCATTTGCTGAAACTTTTAAAACTATAGAAAAGAACAAAAAAAAAGACAATGGCTGCTCTCACACACAAATCAACGTCTGTTAAAGAAACCAATTTTGTTTGAGCTAGATAACAAACCACCCTGTCGTATAGAAAATAGTCTGTTCACGGTAAACTGAGCACTTTTGTAAGCCCAGCTTCAGATCTACTTACATGCACATTGTGTATCCTTCCGCCATATGTAAAATTAATACTGCATTGGCTCATCATTTTATTCGTGCGTTGGTAAAGTGAGGCTGTAAAATTATTATAAAAGTAATATATTTAAAAGATATACTAGTTCTAGCACAGAAGTATTACAAAACCAGAAATGAAAAGAAAGAATTTAAGTTTTCACAAATGTTGATGTAACACTTTTAATTCGACTTTAAGACACGGAACTACTTTCCCTCCATCATTAACAACTTGACTGGGGTGCACGCTACTCAGTGCGCCCGTCAACAAATATGCAGGTATGAGCAATGATTTTTTTTATAAAGTTGATTTCAAAAGAACTCATTTTATCGTGAACAGCATTTAGTATAGCTGAAGAGACATGCAGAGGCACTTTTTGCACATAGGTCTGCCCTAAGTGAAAGAGGAAACGGAAGTCACTGCCTCGGGGTTAGCAAGAGGGCGTAGTGTCTGCACACTTGAGGGTAAACAGCTCGCAGTGGCAGCGGAAGGGAGGATGAAGTCCCACTCAGGGGGGAGACACTAGATAGGTCTCACAATCGCGTTATTTGACGTAAGTGCCTGTGGAAACACCAACATAGACATTTTACCACTAGAATTAATGATTTTATGGAACAGATCGGTTTTGAGTCAAAACTATGAGTGTTTTGTATCTCAAACATACTGATTTAACATACATATATTTTGGGTGCTGATTTAGTTACTTACTAAAACGACTAGAAACATTTAATCCGTTTTTTGCACTGCTTGTGCAAGATTTATTCTATTCTGTTGGTCACAATTTGAGGTAACGTAAATATTTCAAAGACAGAGCTAACACAAACAGCACAGGTATATATTTAATTATTGCCGAAAACGGCATTCGGCAAATAAATGGTGTTAGTCAAGTAGGTTCTAATTAAGCAACTTTAAAATAGAAGAATAATGCAAGCTGTAAACATATTGTAAATGCTACCCTGCAAGCCAAAAAAAAAAAACCATAAAATTTACTTTTTTGTAAATAAGCTATTTTATTAAACATTGAACACAGCATGAATATTAACTACTTCAATGAATCGTGTTTATAACAAAATAATAATTAAAAACTATTATTTTTTTGTTTTATTATACTATGTGATTATTTTTCGTGATGCGTGTCTGCTGTTGGTATTAGTCCAGGCACCTACCACCCACCCACCACCCCTGAAAAAGACTTCAAAATAAGATCGTTACAACATGGAAGTGCCCGCTCTTGTCTGCTTACTTGCTCTGTGGTCCCACTCATTGCGCAAGGGCGCGACGTCCGGGGAAATCTCCGCGGGTAACGGTACCGGGGGCCAGGCGCGAGTTCACTGTCCGCGCTCGCCAGGTTCACGGACTCGCCTCCCAGTCCGCCAAAACAACCGCGCAGCAGAGACTATGCTAGCGCGAACATATCATATCGGCAAGTCTGTGGCGTTAAGAAGTAACACATTATTATAAAGCCTGTTCACGATACAGTGAGCACTTTTGTAATCAAATATAGAAAAAAATCATTAATCCTGCCTGCATATATTTTAACGGGCGCACTGAGTAGTATGCACCAAGTCAAGTTGGTAATGATGGAGGGGAAAATAGTTCCATATCTTAACGTCGAATAAAAAATATTAGGGTTACCATTTGTGATAACTTAAATTATTTCTTTCGCTTTTTACTTTTCTAATAATTACACAGTTCGCCTGACCAACGCATGAACAAAAGCGACGAGGCCCACGACAATGTTAATTTTACATACGGCGTACAAGTATTTCATAATCAGTGCTTTTAAAAGCGCTCATTTTACCGTGAACGGCCTATATGCCCTCTTGCAGTCCTTTCTATGGCTCAGTTTACGACAATCGCCGCCTTGTTCGCATACTTTTCAAACGTACACGACAGTCGGTTACTTTAAACGAGTACAAAATGTCGACTGTATAGGTTATTCGCGGTAAAATGAGCACTTTTGAAAGCCCCGCTCAAGATCTACTTGTATGCATGTTGTGTATTCTTCCGCCTTATGTAAGATTAACATTGTCATGGGACTCATCACTTTATTCCTGAGTCGGCCAAGGGAAAGTGTGAAATTATTAGAAAAGTAAATATTTTACATATCTGCTCATTTTTACACTTCGATGCATTATAAAAAAAAAACAGAAAGCGAAAGAAATAATTTGAATGATCAGAAATGGTTACCTAACACTTCTTATTCGACGTTAAGATGCGAAACTACTTCCCATCCATCGTTACCAACTTTACTGGGCGCATGTCACTCAGGGCGCCCGTTAAAATATTTACAGGTAGGAGCAGTGACTTTTTTCTAAGGTTGATTTCAAAAGTGGTCATTTTACCGTGAATAAACTATGCCTGCCGCCATCGTTCTCAATATTCGGCCTTCCTTATGGCCACTCTTTAAAAAGTAGCTACGTGATTTCTTTTGGCTGGTCGATCCACAAACTGCACTTCTTCGCGGCCGCCTCCCAGAGACTTTTCCCAAGAGTTTATCAGTTTATCCGGTATTCACTTTTCACTTCTTAGAATGTGGTTTGCGACAGAGGACTCGTCGTGGCCAGTGTCATCATAAATACCAGTGCTTCTAAAACTGGGACTTTTCTTCTCTCTTACTCCATGATTTTCCTTACATACTCCATCAGTGCACTCTTTTCAAAAGCATTCATGCGTCGTGGCTGCAGTAGTCCAGTCCTAAGTGAGTAAGTGAAGAGATTTGGACGGTTCTTAATATCGAGGTCTTGAGAGCCGATGAGGGATTGAGGTGAATATGGAGCAGCACCGGAATGAAAGGGCGAGGTAAACGGGAGATCCCCGAGAAAGCCAGCCGTGTAGTCTGGCGCGATTCCCACGTGCGAAAATCTGGAGCGACCCGGCCGGGGATTGAACCCGGATCGCCTTGGTAGGATGCGAGCAGGCTAACCGCTCGGCCACCGTGGCCCCTCCAGTCTTAAGAAAATACAGACAACGCAAAGGACAAACGAATATTTGTGTTGCTTATTATTTCTGTGTTATGTCGAGAACCACGCAGCTTGTCCATGGCAACTTGCTCTTGTGTCATCGTCCTCTTCAGCTCCAACTGGAATCCAACACCACCACAAGAAGGCGTATTCGCCTTCTGAAATGAAAAGCGTATATTTTTAGTATATTATATTTTCTTTCTGGGTAGCCTCTAAATCTCTTTATGTCCCACAGGACTTCGAAGTCCTGTGTGTAAGTTTGGCGTGCTTGTTTGTAGGGATACCGACATTTATAGTCTGTTCACGGTAAAATGCGCACTTTTGAAAGCCCTGCTTAAGATCTACTTGTATGCACATTTCTTCCGCCTTATGTAAAATTAACATTACCATGTGCCTCATCATTTTATTCGGGCGTCGGTCAAATGTAACTGTGAAATTATTAAGAAGGTAAATACTTTACAAATCTGTCAATTTTTAGATTTCGATGCAATGAAAAAAAAAAACAGAAAGCGAAAGAAGTAATTATAAGTTATCTCAAATGGGTTACCTAACACTTTTTATTTGACATTAAGATGTGGAACTACTTTCCATCCATCGTTAACAACTTTACTGGGTGAATATCACTCAGTGCGCCCATTAAAATATATGTATGAAGGGCAGTGACTTTTTTTTTCTAAGGTTCATTTCTTACGTGCTCACTTTATCGAGAATAACCTTTAGCAGAATTTCTGTCCACTTGAAGCTAGCCACCTGCAACAACATACAAATAAATATCATTAAATACTATTCAATACATAGGATGACAAAATAACTTGAGTTCTCAAAAAGCTACTGTAAAATCATTTTATTCCAGACGCAAGCTGCATAAACATGTGCATAAAACTCCTGCCGCTCGTAGCCACGTAACTGGCCAAACATGCCCGTTACATGTGGATGACTCACGCAAAGTATGCGTGGTTGGTGGCAGTGATTAAAAATAAATAAATAAATTTGTAAAAGAAATTCTAGCAGGCATTGTCGTAATTATGGTTGTAAGTAAGTACGTCGTAATGCATTAAGTTTGTTAGCCTGATAACTTTAAATAGAGAGACAGTTAAGGCTGCCGGGTATGACGGAGCGAACTGCCAAATTAGCTTTACATTTGTGTATTTCCTTGCATGGTTGTTAGGCCTATCTTCTACTATGAGTCCAAGGGCGGGCTGTGTGACACACAATACGCGCGCGTGAGATAATGGTGCAAGGAGCGAGAGAAAATGGTCCTGTCGATATGGACTCATTCCTTACACTACAATTCAGTTGTAGCGGAGACTGTATGCCCTGCAAACGTAGAATTCCAAGATGTTTCAGTAACGAACTAAACATTTAGTTTTTATGTAGTGTCGCAGAAAAAAGTTGGTGATTTTCGAAAGGAAATACAAGTCTACGTTTAAAACCTTCTGCTAGAAGAGCATCAAAAAGAAAATTGCATGTGCTTTGTGGGAAAATAGAAAGCAACACCAAATTCAGCAAGTACACCAGTGGTCTCGGAACTACGGTGGTTGGGGGGGGGGGGGGAATTGCCCCCCTTGCAATTTTGAGAATTTAACATGACAATTTAATTCTAATATTTTATGTCTTAATCAACAATACATAAATATCTGAAAAAAGAAATGTAGTTAAAGATGGCCACATAGGCCTACTCATGTAGATGATGTAACATAATAAATTAAACACACACTTCAGAACTTGCATGATCTTAACATCTTTAAATCACAGCAATTATTGATTAAGGAAAATTAATTTATAATGATTAACCAATTACTTGGTAGATAATGCATAGACAGTATTTTTTGTTTTGTTTCTGTACGTACACTATGAGAACCATAGTCACGCCTCTACTTTTCCAAACACTTGGCACCTGTAAGAATTAGCATTAATAAATTCACTCATAATTTACTTACGTTAGTAGCTTTAAGTAATTCTGGGTAACTGGTAATAACACACAAATGATTCAAGCGTTTTTGTGTCATGGTTGACCGAAGGTATGTTTTTATTCTGCGTAGCATTGAAAACGACCGTTCAGCTGTAAAAGATGTAGCTGGAACCACCATTAGCAATCTTAGGAGAACATATAATTGGGGAACTATGCTCTTTGTTTCAGGATGCATTTATTTGAAACAATTTACATAATCTTGTACACTTTTTGGCGTTTGAATCAACTGTGCTATAAATTCTTTTTCTTGTTTAAATTTAGCCACGTCAATTCCAAATGCAGATATGGTTGTCAAGATAGGCTCATCCAGTCAATGAAAACACCATTTGGGTTATCTTCATACTAAAAAGGATATTTCCTTGTGAAAGTTGATCTAGAAGACCTCTTGCTTTAGGGCCAATCTCACTACGATCATAATCTAAGGTGTCTACAAAATCCAGTACAGCTGGATACATGTTTAAAACACCTGACAAGGATGCTTCTCGCACAATCCAACGAGTTGGACATAGTGGTCGTGGGCCAGAACTAGTCAAATCGTGATCTGTTGCCATTTGAGAATACACTGCACGTCGCTTGGGAGAGTCTCTTACAATCACCCCATTGTCATTCACCCACTGCAAACAGTTCCGAATCAAGGGAATTGATTTGGATAAATCTTGTAATGCTAAATCGAGAGCAAGCGTAGCCCAATGAATATATAATGCCAGAGGTTGCTCAGCTAACATTCTAGTTTTAACTCCACTTTTTGCACCAGCCATGTTGGCGCCACCATCGTAACATTGCCAAAGTGATTTATCTAAGTTCAAGTCCAGACGAAGCAATGCATCTTTTATTTCATTAAACAAGGATTCTACAGTCATTGATGCTGTTTCATATAATCAAATGAAAAACTCATCTATATTGAATGTTTCATGATCCACACCTCCAATATTTATTGACACTTTGTTCCTTGCCATTAATGTCACTTGTTTAGTCACCTATCAAGGAAAACTCTCCTCTCTTTTTAATTATGTCAACAATGCTGCGTAATATTTCATGAGAAGTTATTTTTAGGATTTCATTTTGTATATCGCTCGAAGTGAACGATTTTTTCTTCTGTGTGAAATTTTTCAGTTCTGGAATGTCATTTTCTCTCAGCAAAAGAAGTTGACAGAAATTACCTTCATCGCTTGTGTTAGCCCGAAAGGCTGGTCCCTGGCGTTCTAGAAACAAAACCGAAGTGATTATTGCTTTCGAAGCAGTGCAGTTGTTGACCTGATCAATCCTGACTTGTTGTGAACTAAGAGAGATTATTGGTGCGCCATTTTTGGGAGCAGTCAACTTCACTACTGATTCTTTGTGACGAGAGGAAGCATCATGTTTTTTAAACTTGTTAACTGCTTTCTTCCTATCCATATATCCCTCGGAAGTTAGTGAAGTCTTGTGATTTGATTCATGGGCAACTAAAGTCTTGTTTAGAGTTTTTGCACAGAAAAAGTAAAATACTTTCTCACCCTGCACATCGAAATGAAGTCAGGGGTAATCTGCGTACCAATGATTTTGGAAATTGTGCTTCCTTCCGCCTTGATACCATGGTCGAATATTAGATGGCTGATGTGGCTTATCGACATACTCAGTATGAGCAAATTTTGGCAGTAAGGGTAAGATACCTGAGACTGTACCACCTTCACAATGTGTAGTTTGAGAAGGTATGGGCTGGAAGACATCAGAGGCTGCATCATCATATGTAGTTTGAGGATGGAGAACATCTGAGACTGCATCCTCATGTGTTGTTTCAGTAATCATGTACTGAGCGCATGTGACAGCACCACCATCGCCATGGCTAGTTTCAGAAAGTATAGACTGGATTTCTGAAACTGCTTTAATCTTGTCAAGGGTAGTTGCAAGGGGAGGTATAGGCTGAACATTTGAGGCTGGATCTGAAATAAGATGAATCCAAATAGTTTTGTGCTGCCACAATCTATAAAACCAATTTTATATTCGCCTTCCCTTCCGAATTTTCTGCTAAGTTAAAAATTACTGAAGGAATTAATGTGGAAATATTTTTACATAGTATTCTGCTTCGTTTACGGCCGAGGTGAAGTGTAACTCTGACGAAAGTGTAAATAAGTAATGCAACCTCTTAGAAAGGGAAATGTTACAATACAGTTAGATTTTTTCATATTTACACTTAAAAAATATTTTCAGATCAAATTAAAATGTGCAAAAATACAGAAAACCAAAATATCATTTGTGTACATTTTTTGTATTAATCGGTCTGTAATTTTAGGCTCTTAGTATTAGTAAGCTTACTTACTGGTATATATTTCAGTTCAACTTTATAGTTTTCATCGAATAAAATAAACATTAAGGGGAAATGTAATAAAAATTTCACTGAGACTGGACTGTAAACTAGGCCGTGTGCCATGATGGAAGTTTACTTGGAATTTTCCCTGCAAACTTCCATGGCCGTTGCTGTGGATGGTTTTGTTTCATAGAAAATGTCCTATTAATTACTGAAATTAAAAAAAAATGCTTTAACCTATCTCCGGTAGGTCAGGTTTATAAACTACGCAAGAATGCAAGAAATGCAACAGACAACTAATGCAGCAAAATAGTAGCCGCTTATAAATATCGTATACAGCAACATGCTACCAACCATACATTCTAAAACTTTGAAATTGTAAATGTGAAACTTGAAATTTCCATTTGAAATGTTCTGTAACGAAGTTACTATCATGTGTTATGAATTTTCCCCTTTCGTTTGTGCGGTGAGTGTGTTTCGAAAACCATAACCAAATAACTTGATAATTTTCGTGTTCAATTTTAGCATCTTGTGTTTTTGGGCTCTGTCATTCTGGCGGTGGCGTAGCTTATAAATCTGGCCTTACAAGACTTTTTACACCATTAAAGAACTAGTTTTTAAATAAACGATTTAAATACAAATTATATATGTTATCAATTCATTTCCGCTAACAATAACTATTGCCGACGGTATAAGATACGATGTCCCGACTTTCGGCTGACGGTAAACGCGTTTTCAATATCTCAAGGCTATTTTGACATACATCTGAACCAAGGAAGTCTAATAAATATAATAAAATAAATGAAAACATGTTTGTTTTCATTAACATTGTCTCTTTTTGGTGCATATATCACTTATCATTAAACTGCCAGAGATGTCTTTCAAAAAATTAGTTACTATGAACTATGGGACTCACTAGATGTCGTTAGTGCATGCTGTGTACCGTAGTGTTTTGGGACAGCCAAAGAGAAAAGTTTACTCGCAGGGTAACATTTTGGAACGCCGCCCTGGAACCAAACATTAAATTTTTATTTTGTATGCTGCTACCTAGGGATGTGGATAGGAACTATGTAGATAATTGAAAGTACGGAACAGTAGCGCACAGTAAATGTACATTGAATGTGCACGGAAAATGTTAAAATTTGTCGTGATATTGCGTTGCATCATGCATCTTTTTTCCAAAACATTAGGAAGACCAAATTGCTAAAGGTATCTAACTTAAGCCCGAAAGATATTTTTGTGTAGTTATTGCAGTAAAAGGTTGGGTTTGGGTTCATGCTTCACACCTGGGCTTCACCTAACGTTTTACAGAGTAATTTTAACCTGTTTTGCTTACCTGATGTATCCACTCTTCTTTTAAAAAAGAAATCAATTTTTGAACTACTCGCCGGCTTCTTATTTGGTTTTGTGACAGTTTTCTTCTTGTGCTTCATGACTAATATTATCGTAACTCAATCATTAGTACGCTAAACTCACGCACGATGACGATGCTACTGTAGCATTGCTACAGTATCACAACACAAAACACACAGACTACATGCAATTAGAAAACTTTATTCACTACCGGCATCCGGCAAAATATCAATGTTACCACACCAGCCAATTTTACGAAATTTCCCCGACGATTCAAATTCCCCCCCCCCCCCTTGCCCCAAAAAAAAGCTTTCTGAGGTAAATTCCCCTCAAATTTGCGCAGATGATTTAATATTTATGATAATGTCATGCAAATCATACACTGATTCATTCTTCGACAGATGTGCATAAATTATGCAGTGTTTTAAGTTTCTTATCATTTAAAGTTCAATAATGCTAAGGTTCTGTAGTGCTGTACTACACCTTAGTGGCATTGGCTTCTAGCATAAAGCCAGAAACAAAAACATGTAACATAAAAAGGAAATAATTTATTTAATGTCGTACAATAACAATTGTTTAGGAACCATGATTAACAGCATTTTCACTTCATTATTAGAAAGATTCAAGAAAGCCCCATTCCACTCCCCTCGCAGGGATTTTTTATCTAGCATCGGTTTTTGACTGCATCATTGTTTGCATTATTCCCCCCCCCCCCCCGGACAGAAAAACATCCCGGCGCCACTGAAGTACACTGTTAAAATATTTGTGTTGTATAACACGTAGCCTGGTTTGTGTTATTAATTGTTGGCAATGTAAACAAGGTAAATAAGAGATTGTATGAGCGAGTGAATATTATTATTTAGTGAACTAGATCTGATGGTCTAAGCGAGTGCAGTGCGCATAGCGAGACAGCTCGTACAGCTCGAGTCATATGCGAGATGGATGCCCTTATCTCTAACCACCCACTGGTTGCTGATATGCTTACATCACCTTCACAAAAGGAAAGTGGCAAGCGAGTGTAATCGAGATTTATTTTATCATATTGCCATGCATAAGAGAAAGCACTACAGTGCATTACAGGCCGCACTCACAGCAGCCTGCTGGGGTGTTTTTTTTTTTTTTGTACTTAGATTTCTATTGTAGTTCAGTCATCGAAATGATAAAACCAACACAGGGTGCAACAAAAGACGAATCGTGTAAAAAGTGTTTAATGTTCAACATCCTTCAACACAGTCACATTGAAAAACGTAGAACTGGCAAATTATAACTTGCGAGTGAAAAACTCTTAGTCATATTATGTGTACCTTGCTCTTTCTCTGTGTTAGACCCACGCCTACCTACTCATTTACCCTCGAAACTTTACTGTTTAATTTACAAGATTTTTTCTGCTACATCACGTATAATTTATAAGTAATTTCTGTATGGATGGCGATTAAATGTTTACATAAAATTATCGCTATGTTCACTCTTAATAAGAATCAGCGGAGTTTCAACTGACTCAGTAGGCCTAACTTTACTGCCGAATATCTTGTTTTGTCGATTCTGGCTGATGAAAATGTAATAAAACAACAGATTTTGCATCAGACAATATTAGTTCGTATATTACACTAAAAAGTACAATTTCGTCTAATGAATCCATCATATGAAAACTACAGTTTTATTCTGAAATAAAACTATTATTACATATCAATAACCATTTCACACGAGCTTAGCTTACATTGTAATAGTTTGCCACCATTTCCGAAGTTAAATTTCTACTAATTGAGGCATTGGCAATGAAAAGGATGTAAATGCTGCATTTTACAAAATCGACATTTTGCAATGAAAGTAGTCTAAGTCGCAATGCCAATGCACTGAAAAAAGGTAAGTGCCTATTGTGTTAAAACATCTTGATGAAAATAGTCGCAAAGCGACAGTGAGGTAAATCCATTTTATTTGGCATAGAGAAGGAGGTAAGTGCCACAACATAGCTAACAGGTTTTAACCTCCTGTTTATGGTGATTGTTTGTGGTTATGGGCAGTATTTACTGTCTTTGATATCGATTATGTATGTTTATGGTCATGTATTTACCTCCTTGTTACGTTATCTATGGTATCGATTCTGCATATTTGTATTACTGTGTTTACCTTCCTCGTGAATATGTCACGAAAGAAAACTGAAAGCCATATTCAAGATAAGGTAAGTGTACTTGAATTATGAATTATGGTTTTATTCATTGTACGTACATTCCAATCTATTGTATTCAGTGTCATTGCCAGTCAGTTTTACAGATATTTTCGTGGTGAATAATAATACGTGCAATGTTTTTGTTTCAGGCCAGCTGCAAATGTCACAAGTGTCACTCACTTGCAACTAATGATATCCGGATTCTTCAATCGGAATTCTGCAGTTTAACCCCAGAAGCTCAAGTTATGTATCTAATGAATCACAAAGTAGAAGACAAATATCCCCAACATATCATGTTCCATCTGAAGGGAGAAACTTGCAACAAAACATTTAGAGAAATATTTATGATTTCTAAAAAGAAGAACGAAAACCTGTTAACACGTCTGAAGAAAGGTTATGTAGTTTTCAAAGATGGTTGTGGTAAGAATCCTGCCTCGCGAAGAACAAAATATACATGTGATAATAAACGTCTCATAAAAAATCACGTACTTTCATTTCCAAGAGAAAAGAGTCATTACTCTCGTCACAAGTCCTCGAAGGAATATTTGAGCCCTGACTTAAGTACTCATCGAATGTATGTTGCATTTAAAGAACAGTATCCAAATTCAGGTATTGATGGAAGGTTTTATCGCAGGGTATTCAAACGGGAATTTCCCAAGTTAAGTTTCAAAAGGCCAATAACGGATACCTGCCGAACTTGTGACAAGTTGACAGCAGAAATTAAGTCAGCAGTTGGGGTAGCAAGGTTCCCCTTACTTGCTAGGCAAGAACTAAAACAAAGAAAGGCAGAAAAAGCACTGAAACTTCTTTCTTCCTCGACTTTGCAGTGTCACTATCCTTCAAGTTCAGTGATTAATGTGGCCATGGACATGCTACAAGTTATGTTCACCCCTGCTTTGACACATAGTGGTATATTTTATTTGAGACAACTTTCAGATTACAATTGATGTATCCATGTAGGGAACACTTCAAGAAGTTCCATGTGTATGTGGCATGAAGCCATTGGAGGACGAGGAGGAAACTAAGTGGCATCCTGTTTGCTCAAAGTGCTCACCTCGCAGTTCACAGCCAACAAACACCTAGAAATTTGATGCGACAACTGTCCAGGACAGATCAAAAACAGAATGGTTTTGAGTGCTCTCGTTTTTCTTGTAGTGAAGGGTTACTTTCAAACGATAGATTTGAAATTTCTGGTCTCAGGACACTCATATATGCCTTGTGACCGCGATTTTGGTGTGATTGAAAAAAGGAATGAGGTGTAAGTGCATGATGCCAGACGAAATACAGCATATGGTGAAAACAACAAGACTGAAAAATGAATTTGTTGTAGTTACAATGGAGAGACCAGACTTTTTGGATTTTGGACAAGCAAGTGAGAGTTTTATCAACATAACTTATTTGCAGATATCTTCCAAATCATGGATACAAGTGTCCGAGGCTGATCCACCCTGGATAAAAACAAAAGAGAGCTTCAATGAGGTGGAAGAATGGGAGAAGAAGGGCATATTTAAGAAGGGAAGGTACATCAAGTTTAAGGACATTAAGGGTTTTGGCATGCAACAGAAAGCTCTGTCACTCAATGAAGGAAAAAATAAAGATCTACTGAAGATGCTGCCATACACGGACCAAAAGTACCACAAATTTTATCAATATATTTGTAAATAATTCAAACAAATAAACCAGATGTATTGTAATTATTCATTTAGTTGTGTTTATATATCCACAAAACGTTCTGTGACTCAGTGACGGAAAAAAGAAGGATTTACTGACTATGCTGTTTCACATTGTCCAACATTACCACGAAATTTATCAAGACATTATTTGCAAAAAATACAAATCAAAAAGCCTATGATTTTGTAACTATTCATTTAGATGTGTTTACATGTTACTAATATAATAAATAATATTTTCTGCCTCATATAATGTTCTCCATGTGTGTATTTATACTCCTGGACTGTTTTATGCTTCTCCTGAAAAATTTACAAAATGGCACTTACCTCCTTTTCCTTGTTAATGCCTTTATTGTTGTTTGCTCGTATATTTTATCTGATTTATGTATTTTGGCAACTTATACTTTCATGTAAAGTATGTAAGTTTGTGTATGTATTCATTCCTATTCTTCGGTTGTTGTGTGATATTTGGTTTGTAGCAGTTTTTATTTTCACTCTGTTCCTCTCTATGAAGGTACTGTAAATATAAAAAGTCTCACTGAATTATAAACACTTATTTCTGAAAGCGATGGGTAAAATTTACCCACAACGCAAGGTAACAATAATAATTACATTAAAATCAATTCTGGGCTTCGTTTATTGTGGTACAGTGGTTAGGATGTTAGTGTAATTTTTAAAGTGTGGTCGGTTCGAGTCTCACTTGAGTATTCGCTTATATAATTTTCGTAAAAAATTTTCTTGAGGTTCGTATATGTTGCAAAAGCAGAATTACATTATGTGAATAATTACACTATATTTTGTTCATCTGGGTATACATTTGTTCTTTATTTTTTCAATTTGTGAAATTCATTATTTCAACTAGTGAATTTAGTCCACTGATACAATCTGTAGTTATCTACATATTCTTGTTGGAGCAGTTTCAACAAATTTAATCTGGAAATCTCACTTTCAGTCAGTGAATAGCCACTGATTCCATTTTAGAGTGAACGTTATTAATAGGTTTCTATAGGGACAAGAAAGATATTAGAAATAATTTCCAGCGGTGGAGATTTTTTAACATACCCAGTAATGTAATATTTTCCTTGCGTAAGTAAATAATACAAAAAAATGGAAAGTTATTTTCGCCAAGTTTGTTACTGTAAATACAGAAGAAACATGGTTACACGGGTACTGTCATACGCGTACAGAATATTGCATTAATTAACTTTGTTTCTTAAGTTAAAACAAATATATAACCCTTGCTTAAGTTTATTATAATTAACCAAATCAATAACTAAGTTACTTTTTTTGGGAAACAAAAATGTACAAGTTAATTGGTAAACAAAATTATAAATGACAGCTAAATAAAATTACATCATATTTAATTACCCATGCTCCGCCAAAATGAGTTGCTCATAAATCAACTCTACATTTTTTTTGCTGAAATCGTTGTATTACAAAGTTGCAGGAGCGTAAGAAACCACTATTTTATGCACAGAATTCACTAAAATGTGGTTAATGTTTTGTATGAAAAATAAAATAAAACTAATATATTATTTTCATGTGCAAAACTAATTAAAAACTACCAACTGCAGTCTCGCACTTACTAGATCCATATAATACAGCGTCGTGTTGTGTTGAGAACTGTCGTGAAGATGACGTATCAGGAAAAATCTTTCAGGTAACCACATTTGTCAAACAAAGCTCATACTAGTAAACATAAAATATGAATCTTAAAAGTATAATGGTTTTTTTTTTTTCTTAATTTTTGTGCAGCCCTGTTAAAGCTGCTTTCAATGCTCTGGAAGCGGTATATGAAATACCCCAGGAAATCAACGAGGAACAACACGATCTCAGTGACACATTTGGACATCTTTGAATTGGACGGGGCGGCGGGCCAGTACCACGTCCCGCTGATCTCACCAAGATAGACTTTATCTCTGGGGCTACATGAAGTGGCTAGTGTACGAGACTCCCGTGGATTCATTTATGACTCTCATCGCGCGCATCTATGCCGCTGCCGCTCACGTTCAGGCTCCTCAGAACGTCATAACGGCGACTCAAGACACCATGCTCAGTTGTTGTCGATTGTGCATCCGTGAACGTGGCCACCATTTGGAACAGTTTCTTAAACTTGTGACCAACTGCTGTACGGCATTAATTGCAAAGTCAGCGCATATCAATTTTACTGTGGGTAGCCTACCAACATACTTTGACGCCCTGTAGCAAAGTAAGGACTTGTTTCCGACCCCATGTTTATTAGCAAATTGTTGTTCCCCTGGTCATGTACTACTAACCCTAGTGCGTTGTAATACGAATTTTTAATAATTCTGTATAACATTGTAGAAATTAAACACTTGAAAAATAAAAAAATAAAAAAAATACTGTGATTTACTATCTCCTGCACATTTACAGTCACGTACATGTCCACTAATGCCCAGACATTACAAATTATATATAGGCCTAGGTGTGAAAAACTGAGATTTAGCTTTGTAACATTAGGGCTGTGTTCCAAACAACCACTTTTCTTACCAAAATGGACTCACATCTGTTACGTAAACAATAATTATGATAATCGCTAAAACAATTAGTGTCAAGGTAGTCTCCAGACCTCTGCGGTTTCGTTGCAGATATTGTTGGCTGGCATATTCGCGGCTGCTCACAGTTCGCCTAGTACCAATGTAATCCAGGTTTGATTCCCGGAGAGGTCGTCCTGGATTTTCTCGTGTGGAAAGCTTGGTAGACGTTTCCGCTGGCCGGGGGATTTCTAGAAGTACTTCATTTTTTTAACCATTATATTCCGTCTCTTGCTCTCCAGGCTATAGTGCCAGGGCAGATCAGTTCATCTGCTAGAACCAGCTCCGGTTAGCGCCAGTCTTTCCTCATCGTAACCGTGGAACTTATCGTAACTAGGCGAACCGTGCTTCTTCTATCGGACATGTCTAAAAAGGCAACAATAACTGGGTGTTACTCTTTTTTAAATAAACTTTCCTTGAACAGTCTGGTTCCGTTGCAAGTGTAAGAATCGCTACGAATGGGCCTCTCAAATTATTATTTAAATATTATTTGATAGATGCGTAGTTCCAAGTCAGCGTAGTAGTAACAATACTGGCCAAGTTATACAACTTCTTAATATACACTAGTAATGGTAAAGAAAGCACTTTGTGCCAACTTCTCAAAAGGAAGATTTACTATAAATACTATATTTTATGGTAACCGTAAGGCCTAATTTCTAATGGCGGTGAAATATACTACATACATAGCGTCTATTCAGATGAAAATGTTTGCGTAAAAAATTTCCTCTGCGCTTTCCGCGAATAGCCTAAAAGTTATCAAACATAATACAAGTTCTTGGAAACATGGCCTGCCACTTCTTAATCACTCTCCTGACTGCTCGCGCAAACACTAAAGGTACTGAGGATAGAAACGACACATTTCCCTAAATAGATTTTTAGTTGTAGAGGGAAATGTATGAATTCTTGTGTTTTTAAAAGTGTTTTGCACATTAATTATTACTCCAGCAATGTTCAGATTGCAACATACTACAGATCATGGTGAGATACAAGTCTAATGTATGGCTGTATGTTCTATTTATGCTAGATTACTGTATACTATGCTGAATAAAAAAACTTTAAAAAACGCTTCATTTCCAGAATTTCTTCTTAAAGATATAAAAGGATTTTTATACATATCATATAAAACAGACCATTCTTCAACATTCTAAAACACACTGCCGAAAACTACATCATTTTAACTTAATTCATTCCCCCAAAAAACATCCCTAACTGTACATATGTTTTCCACTCTTCAACATAGCTTACCCAGCCCCCTTAACTGCACATCAGTCTGAAATCTCAGTTGACTGAAGACGAAAGAAGACCCAATCAATGTTGCCAACATTTAGGGTTAGAATTTCACTAGGCCACAAGTGATACCCATCAAAATTCACTATATTATAAAATATACATAATTGTCTTTCAAGTAACATTAACAAATATCCATATTTTCCATTCAATTAAAAATAATTTTTAACTAATTTTTCAATACATTCCAAATTTCATAAAAATTTTTAATAACCAACCGTTCCTCTAGCAACAATCCACTGTTCCCCTACCATTCATTCTATTTTCAGTAATTTTTTACTTTTACAAATGTTTAAATTTTCATAAGTAAATATAAAGACGTTGGTTGTCAATAAATACACTTAAGTTCGACATTAGAGTAAATAACTAAGCTTTGGGTGATCTGATTAAATAAAGTAAGCGATCGTGTATCATCCACTGTAACATCAGTGTGCTAGAAATATTTACCACTTTGTCATGTTCATGTTTTAATAGAATATTTGTGCACTTCAGTAAGTGATATATACTTTTTTGCTTCACATACAACTTCCAAGCACGTACCAACGACTTAAAAAAAAAATCAGCTGGATAACAATAGATTACAAAATTGCTCACAAGCTAGGAATGAATAGTCACCTAATCTGGTGGAAAATACACTAAGGTAGCAACGCTATAACCGAGATTAAAAAAAAAGGAGGGTTTCAGAGAAGCTGATATTTATCGTGAATAAATGGTGGCACTTGTGTACTTGAAACGTAAGCCGTTGTGGTCTCGAAACGACCGGATTGTTTACACTACTTCATGGTTGGCAACAGAGTTCAATGGTCGCATCACATCATTGGCAGACGGGGTTTTCCGCGCTTCTTTATGAACTATCATAATACAAAGCGATTCACGAGGAATTACCGTGACTCACAGGGCTTATTCCTTACATCTTCTGAAGTAAAATATGTCATATACATGTGGGTCCTATTCCCAATATTTACAGAGTAATTCGAAACATTTGAAAAATGACGAATAAATTAACAACCCTTTCAGAAGTAAATACATCGATGTATTATCAGACCGTATTGTTTACAGTTAAACATCACAACTGCGTCTAACAAGCTTACAAAAGATGTTCGAAAATGTTTCCGTCTTCTTACATACACTTGGCCACACACATATGAACCGCACGTATTGCTCTACGCCCTAGTTACTTTTTCCTTTCGACAATTTTTTATCCTTTAACCACATTTCTAAATACATACTGCCATGTACGTAATAAGCGCAGCGTGTACATTCTACCGCACTCGGAAGTTAACGTCTACACCAAAAATAAAAAATATTTATTGACTATTATTCCAAACGAGAGGGCTATCAAAAGTGCTCACTTTACCGTGAATGGCCTATATCTGTAGCGGCATGCATGATACGATCAAGTAGTTCCTCACGTGTTTGTGCAGTCCTTTGGTAAAAATATTCATCCATCCCCATACGCAATAATCTAGGCATTTCTCATCTATCGGATTACTCTGTAAATATTGGGAATAGGAACTGCATTCACATGGTATATTTTGCTCCAAATGATGTACGGAATAAGCCCTGTGAGTGGCAGTAATTACTTGTGAATCATCCTGTATTTTCATTGCCGTACATTGTAACAGTTCATAAAGAGTGGGATGGACCCCCGTGTCCAAGGTCAAGAAGCGAGGGAGAGATACGGGCGACACTAACACGCACTTCTAGCGCCTCATCGCTCCTACGCACAAGACGTGCCGTGTTTCCGGCGTAATGCTGTAGTGTGCAAATTAGATTTAATACACACGATGAAAGACCACAGATTAAACTACGCCCGTATCTTTGTACTTTTCTCTTGCCGCTTAAGGAAACTGCATAAGCAAGCTTTAAAAATGCGATATTTTACCATTTTCCCCAAATTTTTCTTCAAGAATACACTTTATATGACAGAAGTAAAGAAATAGGGGCATTGATGATTATTGTTTATCTTTTCTGACAAGAAGTCGTATTTTCAAAACATTTATTTACCGAGATACGCGTAATCGCGCAAACAACTATTTCACAAAAAACGTGGGGGTCCATCCCACTATTAATCGTGTTACTAGAAATATTAACAAGCTCAATAGCTTGTATGCCGTCGCCGAGAATCCGACTTCTGTTCTACAGCGTGATACATTTGATTCCAAAGGTCTTTTGTTTAGTGCGGTCTCGCAGTCGTGCAGGGTGTCCCCGCCAAATTGTGGCCCGATCGTAAAAGTCACTCAAGAGTATGAACGTCTCAAGTCCACGGCGAGGGAAATTTTTCCGGCTCGTGAGATGACGTAACGAACAGGTCTTCAGGAAAGTGGGAGTCCGTCGCGAACCGGCTGTAACCAGTAGTGGCTGCTGGACTGTTGCCAGGCAGTGCGCACTGGTAGTGGAACTTCACGACCAGAGTTGTATCGGGTCGCTCTCAACTGCTCGAGCGACTACCTCCTATGTTGCAGCGCAGGTTTCGTGTTCCTGACCCGTCGGAATGCCGGCTCCAACTCTTCTTCCCTTACTCGCAGTTATTCAGTGATTCGATGCAGAAGCGAATATAGGATATGGCAGGTAAAGTAATGCTCAAATGAAAAATTAATTTTCGCGCAGCTCTGTGGGAGGCAGTGTAGAGGGAGGGAAACCACGTGACACTACTGGCGCTGTACACACCAAACTGATAACATCGATCGCTACTACAGCGCTGTTAAATACTACAATCCACGACTTACGTTTCTACGTCAGATAATATTCATGTGCGCGGAGCAGCTCTCGCTCCACCCGCTCTCGGCTTCCGTCACTGCTAGTGATGGGATAATCGCTTGTAAAATAATCGATTATTCGATTATTAAATAATAGTAGATTCATCGATTATTTTTAAAAATCGCTTATTCATGATTTTCAGCTGTTTATACATACTCAAAACAAAACATTGCAGATACCTACACGTTTTTCATTTAAAAAAAAAAAAAAAAAAAAAAAAAAAAACTTTCAAAATAGCAGAAATGATTAAAACTGAACAGAAAAGATTTTTATGCAAATAGTTTTAAACAAATTGTTTTTAGAAACGTACAGTATTTAGGGTCAATTTTTATGTATGGATTTGAACAAGACAATAGATTATTTTTTTACGATTATTTATTCGATTTAGTACAACCCAAGTGTTGAACCAAAAACGCTTCCAAAATTTTAAAATTCACAAAAATTATTAAAATATGTAAAATATGACTCCTACTGTAGTTCCATCCATAACTTTCCCTAGCCATAACATTGACAGCTACTTAAAATTTTATCTTTGGCTTTGTACAACAAATGCAAAATTTTATGTCTCCCAAACCTGGCCACCTAAGATTTTCCATGGCCATTAACAGGTATTTTTAAGGTAAATTTCTATTACTTCAGTTACACAATTCATTATTCAAAAATGTAAATACACCACTATTTTCAAATTAAAACTGAGAAAAATCTCTGGCGTCTAAGCCCTGGCAGAGGCCATTTAATTTTCCGAACAGCCCGTTTCCAAAACGGTGGGCGAAACAAGACCATGAATGAAGATATTCGATCAACCCAAAATGACAGAGAACTGACAGCATACAGAGTATCATTTTCAGGAAAATTTAAATTATTTTTTACAAGGTTCCTCCTTACATATTTACTAATATATCTTATTAGAAAATGGAAGCGATTCCTTATTGTGTTGTGCAGCAATACTTACACTGCTCATGTTATCCAAAAATAGCCTGACTGTAAATGAAAAATTAGAGCGTTAAAATGACGTTCCTGGAATCCCCTCCAGGGCTTTACATTTTTATTTAACCATTGATCAAACCCAAATACCTGACCTGTTATCTGGGGAGACTTCCCTCGCAGCCAAGCGTCTGACCCCGATACCATGTTTTACCGTCGATTATATACAAAAATCGACCATTGCCTCGCTTTGGGGGTAGCTACAATCATTCACCAGTAGAGAGCCACTGTCGAAATAATCATTCTTTCAAATTCGCCCTAGCAGGGTTTCTACAATTCACAAATAGTAAAAAAACAGTCCAGTCCATTATCTGTGACGTCATCTCCGATACATTTGAAATTAGCCATTCATAATTGCACTGGCCAGGTCCGTCCTTCCGGTGCGCTACGAAGAAGGAACACTGCTGAACTCTGGTGGCGGCCGGCGTCAACACCAGCCCTGGTGAACAGCGCACACCAGTGTACGAGCTGACTTTCGGGGGCTGTGACGTGACCGGTGCCAGTCCAACCAAGAAACATAATTTGTGCGGTATGTACGTTACTACGAGTCGTAAATCCACAAACATGGGCTTTCTTCAATACAAACGTAAGTGTTTATGGGTGTTAAAAGTAAGTTTTTTTTTAGCGTAATTGTCCATATTTTCTGTAGCTCATTTCAACACACAGACGTGTGTCCGATCAATACTTTTCCATGGCGGACAGGTGAAATCGGAGTTGCGTAGAGAATAGGCCGGGGACGGAGAGACAGACTGTACGCGCATTTATAAGAGTACTTGTCTCAGATTTACAAAAATAATTGTTATCGATTCATTCGAATTACAAAATTATTCAATTATACCGTAACTAATCACTGCTTAACTGAACAACCCTACTCCTTAGTGCAGTGGCAATGGACTCGCCCGACGCATTGTCTTCTGCGCATTATTTTCTCATTTGGATTACACTATGCCTAGTGCGATGAGCGCCATTTGAGGGGGGAGGGGGGATCATTTTCCATTTGTAAGTTAAGAAATCCCCCTCCCCCTCTTCATGGTAATCAATTTACCGGAATGTGCATGCTTTAGGAAAGCACATCGGTATCACAGAATAAATAAGTAGACGTAATAATGTTGCGCTTCCTTTCATCTGGACGTACCCATTCTCTGACTGGCAGTGCGCGAAGCTCGGAGAACAGGCTTTGCGCCTGATTGGCTTCTGCATGCTGCGGGGAGTTCCTAATTTGTGGGGTGGGGGGGGTGGGTTGCCGGCTGGCGAGTGGGTTTACCAGTTGCTAATTGGCGAACAGCGTTCCGATGTTTTGCTGTCCAGTGCCGCCATTTTGCTGGCGTGTGCGGCTGGAGGTCGTGGTATGAGCGGCTATGCCACCTCTGTATTCTTAATTAATGACAGGCGAGCCAACCGCATGTCAGATACAAAAAGAGTCGATACGATAATCTGTTTTGTGACACAAGCAGCAGACCCTGGTTGTATTTACGTATGCGTTTATCTGAAGAATGCTCAGGATTACTGACCTCGTTCTCTCAGTGTGACTCGAGGTGCGTTGAATCTTCTAGATGGCCAGGGCGAACGATATAAAAGTGTGGTAGGCCTACGAGCCGGGAGTGGAGTTGAGTTATAGTTTATGAGTTAATGAGTGGCTAAGTTCCGAGCGATAGAAGACGAGCAGCGAGGGAAGTGACCAGCGGAAGGGAAATCTGCGACTGCGAGTATCGATCATTGAAGTGTGCGGCTGGCAGGCTGGACTATTGGACTATATGCGTAAGTGAAAGACATTACAAATTGTGGCAACATATATACTGAACATGTATTAATGATGAGCATGAGTTAATTGATTGTAACCAAACAGAGACAATTAAGAAGGACGTTAATTAGAGTTGAAACAGGCATTAAATATTGCGCTCACTGTAAAATAAAAATAGTAGTAGTGGGGATCTAATGCTGTAAATAATAGCTGTTTTAATAAATTAGAAATTAAATTTAGTTTTTTTATCTTTATTAAGACCTCCTATCTTCCAAACTCAAATACGCCCCTCCGGCATCCATGTAACAATATATTTGATAACACTCCCTCTAGTTTATTCTTTTACGATTGGTTGAAAAAGGGCTTGACTCGGAGTTGTTTGCATACCAATCACGAACGTTCTGTCTTATGTTATAAGAATCATCATTGGCCCAGGGAAATGGAGTAGTATTGTCCATTTCATAAGTGGGGTAAAATCTGACAGACAATAATACCAACCTACTCAATATGTAAACAGTAAATGCTCTCGTTCATACAGTATTGTATCAGCTGATGAACTGCTGCGGGATCCGTATTGTTAGGTTGGCTATATTGATAATGGGCTTGGAAGAAAATAGTACTCGGAACTAAAAGTTGTAATTTAAAATCTTAATTATACTTACAACATTTATCGTTTAAATTATGATTTTAAAGCAATATTAAATTTTCTTGTCTATTAGTAACTGGACTTTAAAAACATATTGAGCATTCATGTCAGAGTATGTCGACACATACGAACAGTAAATGTTTCCAGCCAATGACTAGCCATGTTTATTTTTCTAGTTTCTAGCCCGGTGAAGGCCGTTGTGCGTGTGCTTTTTTTCTCATCGTGTTTATTATACGACTATCTAACTGGTGTCGGAATATTCAATCGGTAGGTATTCATTTTTCAAACATAGTTGGTTATAGGTCCCGCTGAAGTGCGTTTTCATGAGTGAAATGTAATATTAATCGGCACGTCGCTAAACGTTCTCGTTCGGCCATTTTCCTCACAGTCTTCCACAGTGAAGTGACACGAATATATTTTCCGTACATAAGTTTAAGTTTTAAGTTTGTTTGTATCAGGAAGCATGCACAGTGTTGATTTTACTGAATGATTCTCCAAATGAATTATTTAATACTAGTGACGAAGAAACGTGATTTCAGTGAAGTAAACTCGCAAGGATTGCTATAGAAAAACACGTGTTCAAGAGGTTGCAAACATTACAAACAGTAAGTTTGCGTGCTTTGTAAAAAATGTAGGTCTATTTGTAAATCGTTAATATAATTATTGAAATGCATGTGGCCTGAAAAAAGCCCCACTATCCACTCTTTTGTAATGAGTGAATAATATTTGTTTGTCTACATCAATTCGAGTGTAAGGTTAACTTCCGTCTAAGTGTGTGCGTGTATATAGTGCTGCATCTGTACGAATACTAACAACAACGTATGTACCGCGTTTTGTGTTTTCATTTAAGTTATAATTTTCCAAGTTAAATAATTTAAATGCTATTTCCATACGAGCCAAATTTTCCACTGCTCCATCAAAACAATATGCAACTCAAAATGCCACACATTCATAAGAACATCAAAATAATCCCGTCTCATGAAAGACGTAAAAGTAAAGCCCCGCCCCACCTTTTTTCCCCCCGTTTTCCTTCGAAATAAAATTAACAGAACCCCAACAATTTTAACTCCGTAATTAAAAAATAAAACAGGTTGGAATGCCAACGTAGCTTTAATATCCTACATTAATAGCTGGACGCAAGTTAGCTAACGTCAGCCTTTCAGTACCTGCCGTGACATGGAACACGAGGAAGGGGGAAAATGCAAGCGTGCATTGGACTCAAAACATTTCTTAAAAACGTCTTTTTCTTCGGTGACAAAACAGCTGCGGTGGAAGGATACACTGTGGCCGTGGTACTTTTCTAGAACTGTCAAAATTTACCCCACTTACATGAAATGGGCAATAGCTTCAAATATGCATGACTGCCAATATGTAAATAAAACTTCCGGCCATGTGTACAGTACGTTGAATCCTAGCAAAACCGTCAACTTTTCCCTCAATAAACCATCATCTCTAGTCATTATATAACATAGTCTCTCTAGTCATTACATAACACAGTCCCGTGCTTTCTACAGGCTTACTTACAAGAGGTGCAGGAATGTCAGTGTGGCAGCTAGAACATGGTTTCGCCAGTCCCCGGTCCGCGATGTAGGTCTGGCGTCGCCGGCACAAACTTATGTGACCTGTATTGCTGTGCCTGACTGTACGTGGTTGCCGGGAGGAGAGAAACTACTCCGTCTCTGCGCGTGTCACTGTTCTGAACAGGGTTGCCATATTGTGCAGCAAATTTCAGTCGATAAGTCACTGATTCAGTGCACAGTAATTTGACTTGATTTAAGTGTATCTCCTCGAATGACATCTGACTGCTTCGGATTCACTACTTTCTCTGTAAGCGCGCGCCATGCCGTTGCCTTTAGAATATCAAGACTTTCTGTTTTGAAGGGGAAGGGGGGAAGGAGTGTCACTTCCACATTCTGCTGGAGCAAATATAGACTTTAGGTTTTTTGCATTGTATCATAATAATTTTTAAGTAACTAGATTAAATTTATCGAATAAAATCAGTATTTAAAATAATACTGATATTATTTTATCTTCAATTTTAAAACATCCACAGGGCAGTATCATACCAATGTAATGGTTGGGGGGGGGGGAGACCATGTCCGCTGTAGCCTCCCCCCCCCCCCTGGTACCACCATCCGCCCGGCCCATGTATACAAGGAAACCATAACCACAGCATGCTGTTTTCGTAACACAAACTTCAGAAATTGCAAAGTATTATGGCTAGATATGATGGTTTATAACGGGGAATGTTGATTGTCAGCTAGGTTTCAACGTACTGTACACACGTCCGACAGTTTTCTTTACTTATTGGCTGCCATGCATGTATCAAGCGATTTCCCCCATCTCACTGGGCCAATGAGGATTCTCATGCCATAAGGAAGAACGTTCGTAATTGGTATGCAAATAACTTAGCTGCGTCAAAATCTTGTTTACCCAATCATAAAAGAATAAACTAGCTAGAGTTTTTCGAAGGTATGTTGGCTAAAAAATTTCGCAATTGTCCTTGATCTCTAGACATGGCATATGTAAGTTATTATACGATTGAGGCGTTAGGCATAATAAGATCACGTAAACAAAAATGTAATTATGCACAAAATGCGAACAAAGACTTCAGTGTTCTTTGGTAAAGTCCAGAGTAGGCGCATGGCTTTAATAAAGATCGTCGGTAAACAGCTATTATTGATCTTAAGCATGAAACGGCATTGCATCAGAACACTGAACATTTACACAATCCTTGCAAACAATAAACAATAGCGACTAGAAATGCTGCAACAAAAAATGTAGACCATTCTGCTCAACTCAGGAATTAAAATATCTGCTTAAAATTTTAAAGGCGTGTTCAAAAAAGCATGGCGGATCAATCTCCGCAAAAAGGGAACATGAGCTCTCATTCCCTTATTATAGCTATGGCTTCAATCACGTCGAAGTGGCTAGTCATTTCGCATCTACGGCAAAAGGCATCCTACTGGAACTGCATATACAATAATTAAGGCCACTGATTTTTTGCGAATAAATCGGAGCACACGGTATACTTCGATACAATATATACACCTCCGCTGTTGTTATAACTTTATTGACTGCTGGTGTCGTTTCCGCGTTTGACAGAGCCACTCAGGATTCCGTAACTCCGACACTGGGCCTTCATGATTCGTGCGCAAAAAGTGTTAACACGGAGCAGAACATGCTTCAACCAATCAGAAAAGCTGGAAGAGCTCACATGGCTTTGAGCTGAATCTTCTCTCGAAATCTTTTCGCAAAAAATCTCTACCCCTAACAATATCATCCTCTTCGTAGAACTAGGAGTATACTTTCCGGAAGGCAAACGTAGGCGCCGACAATGTAAACGTACACGATATTACGGTAAAAATATACGTAGTGCAGTAAGTGACGAATTTGAGCCGGCGAACTGACATACATCTACCTTCGCGTCACTCGATGCATCAGTGTGTGTAACGAAGCATAAACACCGATACATGTTTTTTATATAACAACAAATTGTCGCTAATGAGAACAAAATAGCAACATTCATTTCTTTAAACATCGATATATCGGTGTCAACGATTCAGCGACAGAATGAGCATTATTCATAATATCGCCGTGTATGATGTTATCAGCAAGGCTGATATATAATCTATACTAGTGATGTTGATATAATTGTCTATGGTCGAGTACGGTGTTATCAGCGTAGTTGATAATATGTAATATGTAGCAGAGATTTGATGTTATAATTTTGTGTAAAATGTGGATTTTATTCCGTTTAAATGGTCTGTGAATACTAATGAATGATATCAATGCAATCATTTGATTGAAAGATATCTACAATGTCAATATTATCAATAACTTATTAATTAATATTTCCGATTATACAATAATGTTGCCGATAGCGATATTATATACAAACACGCGTAAGGACAGTATATTAAAAATATTGAGCAGCCATTTTTTAAAATATCTATATTTATAATATCGAGCAGCTCTAACACACATTGCCAGAAATGGCTTATGTAAGGGAATACACGATAAAAAAAAGAGTAGACTGCAGTGGGCATGTATTCAATATCAGATTTCACGACTTATACATAAGAATTCAGAACTTGTGGTTTGTTCTGGGCGACACTGGAGATGCTAGAAGACGGCAATGGGGTGTCACCGAACTGAGGGATAAAGGTTCTTACAGGAAGAAATACAGTTCTCAAGCAGTAAGACGGGGGGTTCTAACTTCCTAGCAGAGGCATTTGTCTTCTCCTGTAGGTTGCTCCTTCCCTCTCTGCCTCCAGTGAAAGCACGACAGGAGGGTAGAAAAAATACGAAGATGAATTGGATATAGTCCTAAGGGGGAACTCCACAGACACAACGAATGCCGGTAGTAGGGGCGTGCCACTTCTGGCTCACTACTAGAATGACATAGGGATGGGAATGGTCTAAAAATAGATTTTGCGGATTGACGGATTAATTGATTAATTTATTAAATAATTGGATTAATTTTAATCCCTTTAAAAATATATATTTTTAAATTTTGACAATATGTGTAAATGTTTAATTGGTGTCATAGGGTTTATTTTGGGAGAGCGGCATAGGTCTTCACCCTTGGACGTCTTTCAGGCGGATGAGCTCTGAGGTGTGGGGGCAGCAGCATATATGCGTTGAGCTTGGCGCAAGAGTGGCATAAGGATAATTTTGGGACAAGATGGCTAAATGTAGGTCTGTCGTCAGCGGGGTTGTAGTGCGTACTGAGGTCGGTGGTTGGACGAGAGGAGGGAGGGTGTGTCGGGAGCGAGCACACGTCTGCCTTGGTTGCTGTCATACTGAGTATACACAGGTGAAATGGCTATCAGCTGAGGTAGGAAAAGCGAATTTATAAATCACTGTTTTAAATTAATGATATATATCGTTTATACTATCTCCGAAACAGGAAATAAATACAAACACCACGACCTCAAATTATTACCAAATACACAACAAATTAAACAAATACGTATTGAAACATAACACAACTCACATGCAACGAGTAAAAAAAAAAGACCTAATCGCACACAATGAGATGTAATGAATGGACCACATGTTCAAAATATAAATTAAATAACAACCATGCACAAAGTCAGTTTACAGCCCTGCCCAAAAATATATGTCATAACAACTAATGACAAAACTCAGTAATCACATGCAACAACTCGTAACTAAATGTACTAATCAGATACGACAAACACGACACAATTAAGCACATGAAATATTAAGTACGCACAAAGTCAGTTTACTATCCCATGTAATTTATCAGAATTAAAACCTAGAAATGTACAGCTACCTGGAATGAAAGTCCGCTTAAACACGATGAAATACACACTTACCAACATAACAAACACCGAGATGACGTCCATTAAAACACAAGCAAAAACGAGTTAATACAATTACACGAAACTCCTACGACGCACAGACAAGACTTAACGAATGAAGCAAGTGTTCAAAATAAATATTAAATATTAACCACCCACAAACTCGGTTGACCACCCCAACAATATAAGTGTTTTTTTTTTTTTTAAACTAACTCAAACCAGTCTTTAGTAAAATCGAAATATCACATGCAACTTACGTTTATGTGTAGCACGCTCGCTTCCCCAACATCTGCTCTTACTAGCGTGCTGATCAGAGTAGCCAACAACTTTTCCGTTAAAGCATCACTTTTCAGACATATAAACATTTATGCAATGCATCAGCTTACAAGTCTTGTTCATATACCGAGACATACAATATTAATCCTCTCTTTTGTTTTCTATCACCAAAAAATCCAGTACTTGTCCATCAACTAAAGTCGTTCTCAAATTAATTTTCCTCTAGCAAGAGGTTACAGTGCAAAAACTCGCAGAGCGAAACTATAGGCGTATATGAATTCGACGAATCACCTGGAAACCTACTTACACGATGAAATGCTTTTATACTGTAAACACTACGGAACAAACAGTTTATCTTCTGACCTTGCTGCATCATAAACCAAGGGCATGGCAAGGCAGGATTTGCATAAGACCTAGCAAAATCAACAGAACACTAAAATGGCAAAAGCCATGCAAACAACCATTTTTCTGAACAGTGTAAGGGTAAGTCGATAGTAATAAACGACTTGTAACAGAAACAAGGAAGTATGGTAATATTCTTTTATGTTGGTTATGATTCTTTCAATACTTTTCATTTACCATTAATCTTACATGTGGGCAAACATACATGTGGAAAAGCTAACATTACCTCATTTTCCTTAATTAACAAATCTATTAAAAAGATTATATAAAAAGCCAGTTGCCAAAATATAGAGTAAAAAGCAACCAGGAATTTCAGGAACAATAAATTCGCTGTTATTCAGCTAATACTTGTAAAATTGCACATAGGTTATGTTTATGCCTCTAACTGGCCATACAGTTGATAAACACAGAAAGCCAACACAAAATATATTGGGCGAGTTACCCCAAATTACCATCCTTACAAAATGGCGGATATATGTCTGTCACACCGACATTTACTCCTGACATTACAGAATAATTTTTGCTCCTACACCAGGAAACCCAATTTGGTAACACCTTACTGGTCGGAAATCAATGAACATTACAACCTCAATGTTTAATACCTAATCTACTCGCGATGCCAAGTGGATGGGAGATACTGCTCAGCAATTCCAGCCTTAACTCCCACGAGTAAACATGATTTTGCAAAATGCACTAAATATCGTAAAGTTTTGTTAATTATTCGCAAATAATAAATACAACAGAATCTCGCATAGAGCCTACCATTACCTAACTCGTTTTCAAAAGCTGAACCCATAATATTTGTTGTTGGTTACCAGTAGTTACAACCACCAAAATGCCTAATCAAAACTTGGTCACATACTTCCTTGCGGGTTTACAAACCTGATTACAGAAGATAACAGTATCAAATTTCGGTTACGAAGCCAACATTTCGGAAGGTTTAAAATATTTTTTAATTTCCTGCCAAAATGGCTCTCGGCTAACGTCAAGATGACGTAAAGGACCTATTCTCTTGAGGAGCCTACATTGGTGTATCAAACAGGAATGCTACTTATCTGGTAGACGCTTGCCTGCTCGAGGCTCCTGACTGACCCAGAAAGGCATTAAATACACAAGTCCGCCACCTAGCGCTACCAATTAAATCAGGATTCCATTATTTTCCCCCTTAAAAAAACGTAATTCCAAGAAATAGTTGGAGCTATCAATTGTTCCTGGGAGGGGTCGTGAAATTCACGCCCAATGGTGTTTGATGTTACCTAATAAGGTGAACCGACGCAGCGGACACCTATTTCCCTTACGGGGTCTTCTTAATTGAAAAGTGAAGCACCAATTATCTTACAATATGTCATCAAACTTCCGGGCTCTTGATCGAGTTGCCGAAAACTGCGTAATCAGACGTCACCGTTTTGGGGTGCGCACTCACCAGGGCAAGCAGTTCTCCTCGCTCGCCGTCGACGGTGCTACGCTCAGGCGACGAACCGCTGAAATATCCGTCCGCCATAAAACCCCATATGATCGAGAGAAGATGTGCCGGGAACGTAAAAAAAAAAAAAAAAAAAACATCAAGGCGTCCGAGCGCGTCAACGTAGACGTATTCACGCAAAACAAACGGCCGTGTCCCCAGCACAGCCACACTCCATTTTTTCGTTTCGTGTACGTAGGGCCTTCGATCAATAGAATTGATTAAGAAAAGAAGAATAACATGCAATTGATTGCATTTCATTGAATATCTTATTTCTAAAAGAAATCTTAACTTTTAATTTTTTTCTCTTTACTCATTTAAACAAAATTTAAAATCGTATTAAATAATGAATGGTATTTCAATTTTTTATTGTATTATTATGTTTCATGTTATATTATTCACATACCCTGTGCAATAAGTACCGACAAAATAACGATGCAGGTAAACGAAATAGAATGCAAGTTCGGAAGCATCAATAATACGTCAACGCTAATTAGACAACATTGATCTACACATGACACCCGCAGCCGAGCGTTTTTCCCTAGCGAGGCGGAGGAAGGAGAACATAAGAGAAGAGGGAAGGGACAGAACGGCGTGACCTTGCGTAGTTGACGTATTTCCGGATGGCACACTCGGCTTGGTGGAGTAGTAGCGGCCATACGTCCGGCATGACGGTGGTCCGCGATGGCGTGTCATCGGCCAGGATTTCCCCCACGGGCGGGAATACCGTCTCCACGTGCCGCAGCCCCCCCCCCCCCCCCCTTCCTTCTGGTTACTTCTCTTCCACCGCGCATTAACTCAGTGGCTATCAACTGACGCTCATTCAAGTACCGGCGTTTGTACAGTACATTTTCACATAAAGCCCCTGCTACAATCATCGTAAGAATTAACAGTAAAAAATTGAACCCACACTTGTATATGGGACCAGCTACAACACAACATAACGGCGTAAGATGGCGCGGTAACGGCGTAAAGAGGATTCAATATTTTCAATTCTTTTACGCCGAGTTCTACGCCGGCCAATCACGAGACAGTATTTTCCAACCACGAGAGTCAGTACCGTGCAAGCTTACAACAAGACCACAGTTATTAAATGAACTTTGCGGTACAGTTCCGATTTCCGTTTATTTAAATAGTCAACGCAATTATTAACATGAACATCACAATTTAAATATTCCGAAACACGATTCCCGCGATACTTTTTTAGTCACATGTCGATAAACAAAAATAAATGTCAGCCAACATACTGTTTGAAAATATCCACGATACATGTACAGCCTGTCTTCTTTTTTGGGCTCGTTTCTCATTGGCCGCGTAACAGTTTTCTTACTGAGGTTGTAGCCAGTACATTTCCATACTTCTACGGTAACGCCACTGTTATTTTGTTACGGGAACGCTATGGTGATTGTAGCCTGGGCTTAACTGTCCAGAATTTAACTTGTTCGCTCTCGAATTTATTTACTTACTCAAATTTCGCCATAACGTAATATTTTGGTGTGCGTTGTCATAGGCGCCGTGAAAGAGGAAGTTGGGGGGAGGGCCCCCACTTTTCAGCCAGGAGGCGTCGCCCTCCATGGGCTAAGAAACAGTGCAGATCGATTAGTGGCTTTTGTAATGCTTTAATAACTTACAATTGCTTGTCTAATTATTTTAGAAATATTATATGTTTATTTATGTCATTAAAACAGGGTATGGGTATGGTACTATAGTCACGGAAAGTTTGAGACCTGCTGCTCCCTCCCTTTTTTTTTCCATCCCCTCCCTTCCCCCAATCTCCTCATGGAAACTAAAAATCTTCGCCTACATGCTCGTAAAAACGTGCTGCATACTCGCTGTTAAAGATTGTTCACGATAAAACGAGCAATTTTAAAATAAACCTTAAAAAAAGTCACTGCCCCTGCTTACATATATTGTTGCGGGCGCACTAGTGACATGCGTCCAATAAAGTTGGTAACGATGGAGGGAAAGTAATTCCATAACTTAACATCGAATACGAAGTGTTAGGTAACAATTTGTGATAACTGAAATGATTACTTTTGCTTTCTGTTTTTTTTTTTTTTTTTTTTTTTTTTTGTACTGCGTCGAAATGTAAAAATGAGCAGATTTGTAAGATATTTACTTTTCTAATATTTCACAGTTACACTCGACCGACGCATGAATAAAGTGATGAGGCTCATGACAATGTTAATTTTACCAGCTTTAATTATACGTAACGTAGAAGAGGAGCCCGACAGTTTCGTAGATCAGATTACCCACAAGGAAGTGGCTCGAAACACAGCTCACTAATTCCTTGTGCTCAGTGTATACTGGCCGGAAGTCATGTCTTCGACCGTGGACAGGGCGACTTCCGCCCGTTGTCATTGTGGATCACATACATTGTGGATACGTACATGATGTTCGAGGGAAGATTTACATTGTGGTCACGCAATTAAAAAAGAAAATTATGTATGTTAGCGAACAAAAACTTTGAAACTAACTGCCGAAAATTTTTTCTTTAGATGTTAAGGAAACTGTTGAAAATCCTCAACAATTGAACTATTGTTAAGGATATATGAAACTAAAAGTTACTAGCTAAATATCTTATATTAACTCTTATCACATTTATCGTCCTGTTTCAATGCATTTCCTTCACGTTAGCAACAGGTACCAACATTATTCGAAGATTTATAACGTAAAACCACTGCAGGCTTTTTAAATCGGTTATAACAAGTGGCCTTTCGGCGACTCTTCGGGAATAGTAAATGCCAACGGTTTCGTGATTTTTTGTAAAATCACGAACTTTTCCTCAACTAATTGTAAACTGACAAGAACTGTGTAATTATGCAAAATTTGATCTTGAGAATCTACTGAAATCTGCAACTCTACAAAAAAAAAAAAGCGTAAATCCCAGGTACAATTTTTTTTACGTCCACTTCAACAATCCACGTAAAGGCTTGTCGAAGGCGGGGAAAAAGGAGGAGAGATCACTTCCCCATTGTGCAGGTTGGCGGAGGTCTAGAGACTCGTGTCGAGGCGTGAGGGGTAGGCTCTGTCGTATCATAATTTTATTACACGCTATTAAACTAATAAAACAAATTCAGTGTTTCAAGCCATTCCGATATTATTCTATTACAGTTTTAATAAAACATTCACAGGACCGTTTCATGTCGGTATCAAGTTGTTTTTTGGGGAGGGAGTGGAGGAGGGATCATCTACCCTCTGCCCTCGTGCTCATCTTCTACTATTCTTTGGTTATCGGCCGCGTGCCTTTGTCACAAGACATTTTATTGCTTGGCTGAGCTAATCATAATTTGGGTACTCCGATAGAGATCGTTTGTAATTTGCAGCCATGCGCCCGTAGGGTTTTGTTATATTAAGGTACTGTTTCTTGTGTTCTGGTCTGTTTTTCGTTTGTGGGTGGTGTTTCTCCGTGCATATTGTACTCGTGTTCTGCATCGAACACCAAAACAGGTGATTTTTTTTTTCACCGTGCTATAACATGTTTTGTTTTGGACGTTAGAAATTCGAGATACATTCTGTTTTTAATTAAGCCCTTTGTTCTCATACTTTTTAGATTACAAAACAAATTTGTGAGTACGAGAAACTGAAGTTTCATATTTTCGGAAAGACGGCTGTGCGAAACCTTCGTAGTGGTGGTTCGTCATGTATAGCTACCGTATGATCTACTGTAGGCAGGACCCCGAGTATTTCGTGGATTGAGTTGGCAGCAAGCTAGGCTGGACAGCCGTCTATACACTCGAGATGTTATTGTTAGCTTATTGGTTGCTGTAATCAAGTAGGGTCTCTGTACAGGACTTACACTACTTATTTCTACACGTCATTGGCTCACACTTGAACGGGGTGTGTCTAAACAACTGTCGTCCAATCACAACAGTAGAAGAAAAGAACAAGTGTTTGGAGTCTAGCTCGCCTCCGAATGAATACGCGAAATACTCGTGGCTCTAACTGTAGAATAAGCGAGAAGACAGTCCGTACCGTTTTTCTCCTTTGACATAGATAAGACGACGTAATTTTATTGGTTAAGGACAAACGTTGCTTATAATGTAAACGAGCCACCATTGTCATCATAACAGTGCGGAAAATGTTTGCGCTGCTGATGAATCAGGCGCTGCCGGGACACATCACCAGCCACGTGACGTCTACTGAAACCGCACTACACTACCGCCTTCTAGTGACTAGTGCGTGTACTGCTTGTAAACTAGTGGAGTGGGTAATTCCGACCATGATCTTAGAAGGACAAATCATGGCGCTGATCCACGAGTGAGATTCCCGGATTCAAGTAACGCCTTTCCTCTCTTCTCCACACAAAAAAAAAAATACTTCAGTTCTTTTCCTAACCAGACAAGAGTAACAATCCTTAAATAACTAAAACAATAACCATTTTATCAATGAATGTATGAGTTGGTGTGCGGGTGTGAGCGCTCTGATATGTTGGACTCGAGTACACACTATTGTGTCGAAAATAAAACCTTGCAGTTGAACTGAACAAGTGTAAACACTAGCCCACTTGAAAACGATCACTGAATAGTGCAATGATAAATTGTTACAAAAACATTTTAATAGTGTATTTTTAAGGCGACTGAAGTGGCAAGGAGTGTTGAAAGTGTTATTCTGTATTTGAAGTAACTATAAACCCTTATATTATGTGCAAAAAGTCTTTAAAAATTAATTTAAAACAAATCGCAGGACAGACAATGTAATGAAAGGCGACGGAGTTGTAGGGTTACCAGACGTCCTCTTTTACCAGGACATATCCTCTTTTCGAGGCATCGTAAACTGCCTGGCCGGTTTTTTTCAAAAAATCGAGATGTCCTCTTTTCCAATAAAAATGAAAAACCGCAAAGCTTTGCTTTTTTGTAGGTTTCTTTTTATGTCATTTAACATTTGGTAACGGTGCCAAAAATTTTCTTGCATAAGTTTTAACTTTTGGAGAATATTACGTAAATCTTTTATCTTTATCAACAGTCATATTTTTCCGTGGCTGTTCCTTGTTTGACATGTATAAGTTGAGAAGTACTTAATAAATTCAAAATTTCATGATAATTTGCTAGGAAATAGAAACCTGTTAGAACGAATAAAATTGTCAAAGTAATGCGACTGGAATGTATCTGAAACTGAGATATGTGGAGTGGTTATCTGTCATAAAAAAAAAAAATTGTGTCCAGTGCTTATGTAGAACTGTGTTTTGAATGCATACTTGCTTGCGAAATGTTCTGCAGTGCCTAAAAACCAAATTGAATTGTTTGTCATATTCAGCGTAAACATGATTATCACTTCATCTGGTTGCAAAAAAAAAATGGTATTTCTGAAAAAAAAAATACGGACCCGATTTTTTAAATACAAATTTTAATGTAATATATTTTGAACTGACCCCGCGGATTTATAGGTTTTGTATATTTCCATTGTAAAATTGTGTGCCAGTTACTTGAAAAATGTCCTCTAATTGAGTGTCACATATTTGGTAATCCCACGGAGATGGCTAGTGAGCGTGTCCAGTCGCCACGTCAAATTAGTTGAGGGGACGACGACGTAGGTAGGTAGGTCGGGTCCTGCTGAAGACATTAATGGAGACGTTTGCGTCACTCGCTACGGTATGAGCGGGTCCGGCAAAGGCGCACGTCGCACGAGGCGGGAGGACAGGGACAAACAAGCAGAGCGCATGCGCGCGCTCCGCTTGGCCGCGTGCCAGTGACGTCACGCCGCGCCGGCTCGCCGTCCATACCTACTTACACCCTACACTCGTGAGAAGTGATGCGATAATCACATAAGTACATAAGTATGTAATTCGAATCGATTACGATTTTATTTTAATCGAATAAATAATTGGTTAAAAATAATCGATTGTCTTGTAACATAAAAATTGACCGCAAATACTATATATTTCTATAAAATTGTTTAAAACTATTCTCACCAAAGATTTTTCGGTTCATTTTTAAAAATATCTGCTATTTTGAAAATTTTTTGTTTGAAATTTATATTTTGTATTTTTACTAAATGTGAAACATGTAAGTATCGGCAATGTTTTGTTTTGTTGAAGTATAAACAGCTGAACATCGTAAATAATCGAACGGTTTTAAAATAATCTATGAATCGATTACTATTCAACAATCGAATAATTAATTATTTAACAAGCGATCATCCCATCACTACTTGTGAGTTGGGGTGCCGACTGGCTGCTGTTCATGAACCACAATGAGGTACGTGCCAACTGCGCAACGCTTAAACCACGACTAGGGAAGCACAGGTTCTTGACACTTGCCTGTCTGCTAACTTTCGCGAGTCTCGCCGATTTAGTCCATGAAGTAACCGTATACAGCTGTACCAAAATAGTTTTGCGTTGTTTATATAGGGGTAACACCAGGGCCGTGCACAGCCTTAAAAAGTGAGGGGTGAAAATATAAAATTTCGCCCCCCCCCCTCCCCTCCGACAATTAAAAAAAATTCGAAACATTTTTCAATAAAAGATCAACTTTATTTTGGACCTATGTTAGCATTCTTCAGTAGTAGATATACTTTATTTTAGACCTTGTGTTGTAATTATGAGTTCGCAGTTCAGTCGATATGGTCGTACTGCTGTGTAATGTCAATAATTAGTTGGGTATAGGGTTATTTTAGGAATTTTCATTTTAAAATCATAATTTAGAAGAACCGAGAATGCAATATGGTGGGGAACGTTCCCCTTAAGCTTCCAAAATTGCATTGCGTAGTAAAACGTGTCAAAAACAGTTTCAAGAGGTTCCCAAATAACTTAATTGACTTTTTAAGAGTAAATATTGCCTTTAGTACTACACTTTCCATGTAAAACTATCGCTACTTGGGTAATAGCAAGCACTCTGCGACTATTTCTTGAACCACGTAAGTCAATAAGGGCTACAGTTTTTCACGTCTGTGCAAGTTCTGTTCTAAAGCCCCTGTCACACTAACAAATTTTTCCGTCAAACTGCCTTCAATAAGTTTGGTGAAGTAAAGTTGGACAGTGATGACGTTATCGAAACGTCCAAATGCAGTCATATTTGTCTCTGAGAAAGTTGAATGGCTTCAGTTTTTCCATCAAACATTTGAAGATTGGACAGGTTCTAAAATTTCTTTGACGTTTGACGGGCTCAGTCAATCAGTATCGTGCACGACAAAAATAGACGCCTAAAAACTTTAAAAATAACGAACAATTACTGGAAACAAAGTAGGCCCAGGTTATGAAGATAATTAATTTATGTAGGAGATGTCTGGGAATGAATGCTATATTAAGTGAATATTGCATATGATATTACGAACTCAGAGGCATTAAATTTCATTGTGCAAGAGACATCTGAATTAAATAAAATTTTAATTTAGTAAAGAAGCGAAAATAAATTACAACATTCCTTACATTTATTGCTGTAATTTATTGCACGGAAAACAAAAGTATTATCTCACTATAAAAATTTTTTTAAATAATAATTCGAATAATATTCTCAGTGGAAAAATTAGCCAGTGTGACAAATTTTCAAACACATTCAAGATTATTTGATATCTGTTGAAGGAAAAAATTTCATGGCCGTAGTTTGTCTCCGATATATTTTTCTCAATTACAGATGAAGCCGAAAATTTGATGAATCCCCGCTCCAAGGTCAAGAAGCGAGGGAGCGATACGGGCGATACAAACACGCGCGGCCTATGTCTCATCGCTCCTAGGAGCAAGGAGTGCAGTGTTTCCGCCATAACGCTGTACTGTGCAAATTATATATGTAACAGTGGTGTTTTATTGCACGCGATGAAAGACCACAGGTTTAATTTAGCCGGTATCTTGTACTTTTCTCTTGTCGCTTAAGGAAGCTGCATAGGCAAGCCTTAAAAATGCGATATTTAACCACTTTCACGATTATTATCTCCGAAAATTCAATTAATATGACAAAAGTAAGAAAATAGGGGTATAGATAATTGTTTTTTTTTTTTTTTTTTTCTGACAAAAAGTCGTATTTGCATACCATTTATTTACCAAGATACGCGTACTCGCGCAAAAAAAAAAATCACAAAAATTTGGGGGTCCATGTCACTCTTAAGAAATAGCAACTATGAGCTGTTGAGCTCTCCTTCCCCGCCCTATGGCACTCGCCACGCTGGCATCAAGGTCTCCACGATTGCCAAGCTAACCGAGCGTGTCTCCGTCTCTCTCTCTGTCTCTCTGTCTCTCTCTCTCTCTCTCGTGCCGCCAGCGCGGCGGTGCTGCCAACCTGCCGGCTGGACTCGTCGCGCGCCAAAAGCAGCTGATGCAAGCCCGCCGTAGTTTACTACCGTACTATACTACACTACTACAACTGCTGTTCCCGGCGTCGTGCCGCTCTTTACACTCTCCACCCACGAGTCTTGGCGACCGCTCTGTGGTGTTAAACGACTGTAAACACTGCGGTTTGGTGCCCATTTATAACTCCCCGCAAATACGGGCAGCTAGTGTAGTAATGGTCACCGTTACTGCACTAACGCTATCAACTACAAAATGCTTGATTATTTACTTTATTTTTTTATTGCAATATGGACGCAAAATTTATAAAACAAAATGTTTAGTGTAAAAGATGACAAATGTGCCTTTACTGCACCAATTAAAGACGACCTATTATTGATGTTACAGACTACTCACGATAAAATTATAACTTTTGAAAGCCCTGCTTAAGATCTACGTGTATGCACGTTGTGTATTCTTCCGCCTTATGTAAGATTAACATTGCCATGGATGTCATCACTTTATTGATGCGTCGGTCAAGTGAAACTGTGAATTTATTAGAAAAGTAAATATTTTTCAAATAGGCTCATTTTTACACTTCGGTGCATAAAAAAAAACAGAAAGCGAAAGAAATAATTTAAGTTAAGAGAAATGGTAACCTAACACTTGTTATTCGACGTTAAGATTTGCAACTGCTTTCTCATCCATCGTTACCAACTTACCTGTGCGCACGTCGCTCAGGACGCCAGTTTAAATACATGCAGCTAGGAGCAGTGACTTTTTTCTAAGGTTGATTTTAATAGTGCTTACTTTATCGTGAACAGCCTTTAATGACGTATACTTAACGTCGGTTTCACCTCGCCGTTTCAAATATTTTGTGTTTTCCACGTAGCTTTATATAAACTGCTTGGCAGGTTGTAAAATTTTTAAATATGACCTTTTTCTAATTGGTTTTTGTCTCTCGAAGAATATTTTACTTCACGCCCTTCCTTGGACTATGTTATTTTAAGTGCTGCATGATACACTTTTTTATATTCTGATGAAAAATATTACTTGACACAAAAATAGAAGCAGAACAAATGCAGACCTCTCAACTTGGTTTTTACAGAAATATTGTTTTTGCGTTTCATTTTTAGAGATGTTTAAGTTCTTAAGCCGGCCAATGAAATGATTACAAAGGTGAACACACTGAAGGCAGGCGATAGGGGATAGGGGATACGCCCTTACTGAATGAGGAATCCAGAAGTGTGGCTGTCAGCTGTGGACTGCCCACAGCGTGAACCAGTTGACGTGGAAATATCTCGAGCAAATCCAGAAGCACTCAACAAGATAGTCGCAGGAGCAGCTTATTGTCTGTCGCCTGTACAGTTTCCAGTATCCCGCTGCGATAGCCATAGACTAAATATGAGGTAGACCGCTTATTCGTCTTCTGCACATATACCCTACATTAACCCACCCCGAAGAAACACAACTACCAAAGTCACATGGTCAATAACGGAAGGCAACCAAACGTTATTTGCATGCTATTGAATTAACGTTTTAGCGTGACACACACAACTTTATACAATAACATTGTCACGAACTTCGTAACATTATTACAGAAGGTGATACTGTGCTTACGATGGAAATTAGTCGAGGGATATAATAAGACGTAAGATATATAAGATATAAGACGGCAAGACAGTACAGTCTAGGATCGTAGAGGGAAACTGACGTAGAGTGCGCACCCAAGATGTGAAGTGGCCACTCCGTGTCCCAACGTCAGACTGATTTCCTGCAAATACGACTGTCATAAACACGATGTGACAGCCATTAAGGTTTGAACACTGTACACGTAAACTAGTACTTTCAGATGTTTGTATCCTCTAACAAAATTTTAGTGCAATTAGATGTAAATTCAAATTGGCAAGAGTCTTTTATTAATATAAAAGGGTTTCTTTTAGTTAACGGGCCTGCCTACCAAGCCGGCAGTCGCGAACTTCAAATGGGGAATCAATGTCAAACGAAATTCCTTCTCATTGCGCCAATTTTAAAGATAACTATTTCAAACAAAAAACACGTTGGCGCGATTTTCTCAGAGAATATTGCTACATAAAATTGTGTTTGAAAAAAAAATGATGTATCCATTTTTTTTTTACTATACGTATGTAAATTTCAATAATTACATTTTATAAAAAACATATTAAACAAAAAAAGTTGGAAAGATATTTTGACGTGGCATCATTCCTTAAGAAATTTCACGTAGAATACTTTTTCTGAAATAGTTATCTTTAAAATTGGTGCAACGAGAAGGAAGGAATATCATTGAATATTGATTCCCCATTTGAATTTCGCGGCTGCCGGCTTGGTAGCCAGGCCCGTTAAGATATAAACAAACAAGTGCATCGTTGTAGACCATGTAACCTTGACAGTTGTGCTGGTGTGGAGTAGTTCAGTGTTGGGTACATGACAATAATGGTCTACGTCATTTGTAGTTTACATATGCAAGCGCGGTAGGCGACTGAGACGAGACTCGGGGGGGGGGGGAGGAAAGGTTGTGGGCGGGGGGGGGGGGGAGAAGGCTAGTACGAGGGGCAACTTGCAGCTGGTCACGTCTGCCCCACGCTAGCGAGCATGATATCGCTCGTATCTGACGAGGCAGCGCGCCGAGTGCTTGTTTACATCAGTCGCCGTGGGCGGCGCTGCGAGCTGCCGCACGCCCGCCTAACCCATAGACTAAAGATGAAGTAGACCGCTTATGCCCAGTTGCACCATCGTGGTTCGAAACTCGATTCTAGATCGGATGTAAGATTTTCACAGAATACTGTTGAACCCTCTTCTAACATCTTTGGTTGCACCATTCGAGTTCAAGCTTCCAACCAAAGATGTTAGAAGAGGGTGCAACAGTTTTCTGTGGAAATATTACATCCGATCTAGGATCGAGTTTCGAACCACGATGTTACAATTGGGCATTATTCGTCTTTTGCGCATGTACACAACATTGACCTACCCCAATCCTACACAACTTTCGAAGTCACATGGTCAACACTGATGAAAGTGTTTGTTTATATCTTAATTTTTAAATGACGAACACTATTATATTAATAAAATACTTTTACCAGTTTGAAAAAAATCAAAAAGCATTAAAATTTGCTAGAGAAAGTATAAAAACATCTCAAAAGCACTTGTTTACTAAGCAGTGTTCTAACCTCAAACCCAATCCACGTTATTTTTGCAAGCTGTATAGGCAGAAAAGCAGTTCAATTTTGGGACATGGAGATTGGTTGTGCGCAGCCAGTGAGATCGATCTACCTCATCTTTAGTGTATGGTCCAATCCAATCGCCCCTCCGCCATTTCGTGTCACCGTTGAGGGAAAACACCCATTTCCCTGGACAAAACCCCAACAATGAAAGTTTTGTTTAAAATATTCATGGCTATGTGGTTCAATGTCTGGGGCAGTAAAAAGTACAAAAAATAGCGCATTTACTCTTTTCCTTTAGCGGTGAGAAGCCTACGAATTAGCTGTATCATACAGATCCCAATTTTGCCAGCTACTGGAGTCTTAAGATGTCTCGAAGTCCTGTGATCTTAGGTGACAAGGTGATACAATTATCAAGCGTGGCCATCATAGAACCGCCTATTATTATGTTCGTAACATAGCTTTACGTTATAAATTTATATAATTATCCTATTTTCCTTAAGGTTTCTTGGACATGTCGATTTCTGCATACATCTTTGTACGTTCGCAGACCTACCAAATTTGCCCCACGAGGCCCCACGGTAAATGTTTTACCAATCGAACCAGAAAACATTCCCTTACAACATAAATATACAAAAATGACGTGGCACCTCTTGACAGCTCCGGAGAAAACAGCGAATGAGTAAGCGGGCGCGCGTCTGCTAGGCACACGTCATAGCGCGATTGAAACTGATCTATCCCGCAGCTCATACCAGACATTGCGACGTCAGGGTAAGGTGAGAGGTGCGAATTTGTATAAATATTATAAACAGTTTCAAAATGTAAAAAAAAAAAAAAAAAAAAATGCTACCCTAAGAACTTCATTATCACAGATCAGAAAGCCGAAATATCACTACAGGAGCTAATGTAACTCACTTCCGCTCCTATTTCGTATCTCCAGATATGATCAGTCCACATAATTACCCCGTGAAAAATGTTCTGGTTTCGTTATCTAAGTAATGATTTGATGAAAGCAACCAATCAAGGTATAAACAAAAAGTAACTAGGGAATGTGTATATGAAGATAGTAATTTACTTATGACAAGTGTCATGCTGTAAGGATGTTAACAGTGGAAAGAAAGTATTTAGCAGAATCCGCGACCATCTTCAACTATATTTTATCGCCCACTTAAATTGGAATTAAGAAAGAAACCAGAGAAGCTATTTTTAAAAAAATACCAATATATTGACACGCGAATAAAAGTACTTCTTCCATTTGAAATTTTGTTGCCAGGACAAGAAGAATTGTCCGCGCACGCCAAATGTCGATGCCCATGATTGACGGGAAAGAGAGTTCAGCAATAACAGGGACGGCATCGAGTCAACGCTGCAATTTTTGTGGAGCGATCCAGAAGATCATGCATCATATAGATAACATGGAGAATAGATCAGCTGAATAAGCGATACAAATAGGAAAAACCCGCACTACACAATACCAGAGGGTAGGTCCAGGAAACTGTGTTTTGCCCCACTGTGCGCCGTGAAGGAGGAGGATATAGTCAATTTCATGTAAGTGAGGTAAATTTTGAAAGTTTTAGAATAGTAGCACGGCCACAATGTATCCTTCCACCACAGATGTTTTGCCACCGAAGGGAAATACGTTTGTAAACAAATGTTTGAGTCCAATGCACACTTGCATTTTTCTCTTTCCTCGTGTTTCCCGTCATGGCAGGCACTGAAAGACTGACGTTAGCTAACTTGCGTCCAGTAATTAATGTAGGATATTACAGCCAGGTTGGCATTCCAACCTGTTTTATTTGTGTAATTGCTAAGTTAAATTTGTTCGGTTCTGTTTATTTTGTTTCGAGGGAAAATAGGAAACAGTGAGGGGGTGGGGGGCTTTAGTTTAATGTCTTTCGTGAGACGGCATTGTTTTGATGTTCTTATGAGTGCGTGGCATTTTGAGTTGCATATTGTTTTGGTGGAGCAGTGGAGAATTTTGCTCGTACGGAAATAACATTTAATTTATTTAACTTCAAAAATTTTAACCTCAATGAAAAAACAAAACACGATACATACGTCGCTGTTGGTATTCGTACAGATGCAGCATACACTCGTTGAATTTACGATATAGACAAATAAACAAATATTATTAACGGACCAGGAATCTCACTCGACAAGACAATAAGCGTGGCCCACATCGCCAGCTTGAGATATGGATTTGCCCCCCTCTCCCCCACCCACCATCCCTTAATAAGCGAAAAACTTTCCCCATATCTTGAGAGCAAATAGCAGATTTCAGTGACAGCGATTCACACGCTTCCACAATTTCTGCGTTACCCATCTACCCGTAATTATGCTTTATATTGTGTTGCTGGGTTCAATTATATCGAATTACATGAACACAGGTCGGTTTGAAAAGTGGCTCACTTTATAGTGAACCGCGACAGTCGAGTCACTCCGTGTGCGCTAGGGATGGGCGACAGCTAGCGCCGCTTTGCTGATGCACACCGCGCAGTACCAAGTCGCACCCGTCACTCCCTTTCCCTAGCAACAGCGCGGTGTACAGTACACTACACTATGTGCGTGAGTACGGAGCAGCGCCGTACATTGAGTGGCCTTCACACCCGCGACCTGTCGCACACCGCTACTGCGGCCGCTATTCAACTGTCAATCTGTCGGCATGTCATTACACTTTGCAAAAATGAGTATACAGACGCTTTATTCGTCTTCTGCACATGTACCCAATATTCACCCACTCCCAAGTCATACACAACTGTCGAAGTCACGTGGTCAACACTGATGAAATTTGTTTGTTTGTATGTAATATTTTAAAAACAAAATTAGTTAAAGTATAGTAAAATACTTTTATAGGCTGTTCACGGTAAAGTGAGCTCTCTGAAAAGCGTCGCAATTGTAAATAATAGTCAATAAAATATATTTTCATTAGTCTTAGACCGTTAACTTTCGATTTCGCTGGATATATACTTGTGTTTATTACTTACATGGCAAATTGTTTAAAAAGGTAGTCAAAAAATAGAAAAAAGTAACTAGGGCTTCAAAAGTGCTCACTTTACCGGGAACGGCATATATCAATTTGAGTTTAATCAAACTGCATTACAAATTGGTTAGATGAATTATAAAAACATCTCTAAGCACTTGTTTGCAATTCAGCTTTCTAACCTAAAACCCAAGCCATGCCGTTTTCGCTGGACGTGTTGCCAGAAAAGCAGCTGAATATTGCGACACGGAGATTGGTTGTGCGCAGCCAGCGATATCGGTCTACCTCATCTTTAGTCTATGGTCCATATACTTCCTGTCAATTTCCTATGAGTGGGGTCATGGAGTTAGGAGAATACAGGAGATGGCATGTTGTGACTTATGTGAAGTCGCTGGAGATAGATGGTTTTACTATGGACTCTAGCCGCCATCTTGACAGTAACCCAAAACATTGTGTTTACATTAGAATGACGTTAAGAGAAATGATACATTCTAAGCATTTCGTGTTGAACAAAGAAGATGATGAATAAATATATATATATTACAATTCACGTGTGAAGTTTTACTAGTTTATTATTGGCTTGTGTTAGTTGTGCAATCAAATAATTTCCTCATAAAACTACCGATCGTGAGTATGTGTACCGCGACCAGTATTGGGTTATGTGCGACAATAAGTACGTGTTTTAGATACAGTGCTCATATATCAGGATATGTGGAAAACTATTGTTTGAATAAATGATGAAATAAAGTATAGCAAGCGTGCTACCGTTGTCGTGTAGTGTATTGCAGGTTGTGTATCAGTAATGAGTGCAACAAAACAGCGACCAACAGCGTTGCTGAATTTCTGGAAGACAAAGTTTGCATGTTCTTGAGGCACGAATAAATAATTATTTGCTGGCATTTATATTTAAATTCCTAACACTGACAATGACTCGAGAGGTTTGTTTCCAATATGACTTCATCCCCATTATATACATTTAATGTCAATATAGTAAATGGTTTCTGGTAAATAGATTCAAATCCCGTTTTAGTTATTCCCTCTCTTTACATTACATTAGTTCTCTGTTATTATACAGTCTTATACTTATTTATCCCTTATTGTAGGGTACAATTTTGTTTCATGCATCTATAATTTTGGACAGGGTTAAGTTACCCTTGGTACGTAACTATAACACAGGAATTACAAATTTTACTGAATTGCCTGCACTCTACAACCAAGTATTTTAGAAATTTTTCAGAAGAAAAAAAAGTGGGAGGGAGAGGAGAAATTTATGGATAATTTTATTCTCTATATCTACAAAAATGGTATTACATATGTCTCCAAAGGTGCAATTTAGTACCAAGGGCTTAGTCAGTAGCCACAATTTTAATTCATCCCAACATGTAAAAAAATTTCATATTGGGAGAGCAAACTACAATAGGATATTATTTCTATGAATACTCTTTTAGTAATAATAAAGTAACCACCCTATGGTTAGGTTAAATGTATGAAAACGTATTGGCTAGCATTTTAGGTTACTTTGGGTAGTTTAATTAGATTAGGGTACAATGTTGAACTACAATGGGTTAAGACCCATGCACCGCAATGATATCGATAACAAGCGCACATGTACTAACCACTGCTAAAGTGGTCCACAGCCACACTTGTGACAAAATTTCTTTGTTGTTACCTACCAACTTCTACAATTATTATTTTTAGTGTGAAATTCTCTTTTGAATACATTAAAAACTATTCCGTTTCAATATCTCAGAACCACGCTGCAGAAACTTGTCAAACAAACACATTTTTTAAATAAAATGCATTTTCGCTGAAGAAATGAGGTTCCTCTCCTCCCTTCCCAAGGGGGATGGGGAGGGGGGCTGCGGTGGGCATAGTGGTAGGACGCTCGCCTTCCACCGATGTGATTCATGTTGGTTTCCCTGTGAGGTTCCTCACAGATTTTCACATATAGGAATTGTGCTGATTGAAGCTGCTGGCTGGCATGTTTTCTCGAGGTTTTCCCGTTTTCCCCACCCTTGCATTTGAATGCTGCTCCATATCTGCCATATTTCACCCTCATTTGCTCTCAATATCTTGGTTGCTACAAATCACCAAATCTCTCTCAACTCCTCCTCCCTTAAGATGATGGAGGCCATGGTGGTGTAGCGACTATAGTATTCGCTGTTTCACGAGGCACATTTTTTTTTGCATCCCATATACATCCAATACACTTTGGAAAGAACTTGTCAAATGTTATTATTATTATTATTATTATTATTATTATTTTGTTATGCAATATAGATATTTGCACACAATTGTATTAACATAAAATATATAACATATGAATAATATAATTTACACACATCTTAATTCTAGCAGTTCTACAAACATATTAAGACTACATTTGGTTGTAGTACAAGATGTTACAATTCATATACAGATAGATATTAAAGTATATGTATGTAGAGTCTACATTAGATAGAAACACAAGGTATTATATGAAGTCTCGTTATATCAGTCTTGTTCTGCGTTATAGAAATGTATCTTTATGTAAGTATTCTTCTACGGAATAGAAGGCCTTATTTAAAAAGTATAATTTAACAGCTCTTTTTAATTTCTGTAAACTATTAACTTACTTCAAATGACTGGGTAGGTTATTTACTAGTTTTGTCCCAGCATAGTATGAATTTGATGTAAATTTTGAGGTTCTGTAGGAGAATAGGTGAAGATGATTAGTTTGTCTAGTGTAGTAATGGTGTATATGACAATTTTTAACTTTTTTAATGTTTTCCATGTAAAAAATAATACTACGGTACATAAACATGCATGAAAGAGTGAGAATTTAGTTATTTATAGATAGTGGCCTACAATGACTACTTTTTCCTTATTACTTATTAATTTCCCTATTTTATTCTATAATATAAAAGACTTTTTCCATTTTGTCGATTTACCCCAAAATATGATTCCATTAATTATTGTGGATTGAATATTTGAGAAATAGTATGCAAGTATACATTATTAATTACAAATCTTTTTTAAGGTATGTACCGCAAAAAAAACATTCAACTCAATTTTTTACAGACACTATCAAAATGCTCATTCCATGTTAAATTACTGTCTACAATGAGCCCTAGAAATTAGTACTATTTACTGTCTGTAACCCGTCTTCTTCTGTTGTAGTGCATCTTTCATCCTACATCGTATGTTTATTTCTTTGCATGAAATTCATGAGCACATATTTGTTTACATTTAATAGGTATTAATTTATTATACTGGAACCAACTGGACATCTCAGTCACTGTATGTTTCATATTTTCTTCAAGAACAGCGTTATTTGAACTAGTTACCAAAATGTTAGTGTCATCCGCAAATATTATAGCTGAGCCGTTGGTTATTTCTTCTGGAAAATCATTAATAAATATTAGGAATAAAATTGGTCCCAGTATTGAACACTGTGGAACTCCTACTCGAGTAGTTCTGGTATTGGATATAACATCTGCAATGTGATTTTTGTCATAATATCTTATGGAGGTGATCTGTTTTCTATCTTCAAGATATGATTTAAAAATATTATTGGTTACACCTCTTAACTGCACACTGTTAAACTTTTTGCAATAAAATATTGTGGTCGACACAATCAAGAGCTTTTGAAAGATATGCGAATATGCCTGTTGAGAACTGTATTTTATCAAAAGAAGTTAGTATTTTTTCAGTAAAACTGAAAATAGCTTTTCTGTGGATCTGCCCTCTACAAAGACATACTGATGCAATGAAATAACCTGTTTTTATTTGCTATCAATTTCTTTAGAATTTTTGAAAATTACGTAAGAAGAGCGATAGGCCTATAGTTATCCATCAATGTCTTATCACTTTTTTTTGTATAAGTACTACTTTTGCATATTTGAGTCTATCAGGAAAAATTCCCTGGGCAAGACATTCATTGAAAATGTAAGTCAAAGGCAGTTTTATTAAATAAGAACAATTTTTTTTGTAGAGTCATTAAGTACCTCATCTATTCCACAGGAACTTTTACTTTTGAATTTTTTAATTACATTTATGATGTCTTCTTCAGAGAAAGGTGTGAAAAACAGCGTGTTAACATTCCAATTGTTAGGTCTTTGGGGTATGTGTGCAGGACTAATATTTGTAGCTCTGTGTTCATTTTGCAATTTTAGTGGGATGTTTGTGAAATAGTCACTAAAACTATTAGATATTTCCTTGCTATTTTATGATTTTAATACCATCAACTTTCAAGGAAAGGTTGACATGTCCTTGCCTAGTTTTCAATTCATTATTAGTAATGTTCCACATTGCTTTTTTTTTATTTGAGGAGGAGGTAATTTTTTCCCCATTGTATTTCTGCTTTGCTACTGCGAGTAACTTGTTTATATAATTTTCGTATTGCTTACAGTATAATTTTTGTTTTTCCCCTGGGTTCTTAGCATTTTACGCATTGTTTTTAACCTATGTCCTGAGACTGTCAGACCTTTACTAATCCATTTTATTTTCGAGCTACTGCTACATTTTACAGATTTGAGTGGAAAGACGTGATTAAAATGACAAAGAAACGTATTAATAAAACTGTTCCAGGCAATGCTTGGTTCAGTTAATGTATAAACATATCCCATTTTTCATTTACAAGTAGGCTTTTAAAAAATTTTACATTTTAATCTAAATATATATGATTCATCATCAATATTAAAATAAGCTTATGTCCAATTAGTTGCCCTGAAAATTAGAATTTAAAAAATCATTAAGAAGTGTGGCATAGAGTTTAAAGAAAATCACGCTATGTTTTTCAATTTTGTAGATGGTGTAGTTATAGGAAAAGATTGGCTTTATCTAAGTTTTCTTTCTATTGACTACCTATGGAAAATGACAAAATGTATAAACAAGCATGTAATTAACTGTAATGATTACAGCCTACCGTTTAAATACATAACCATCTAAACACACAAGTAAACTTTATTTATTTAACTTAACATCTTGTCGATAGAAGGTTCATTAGAGAATGGTGAACCAAGAACACAATGGAGAGAATACAAGGAAGGAATTGGTCAAATTGTCTTTATTGAGTCACTCCAGAAATTGCATGGAGTGAGTTCGAGAAACCATGGAAATTGCAAATCATGAAGGCTACATTCAGTAGCTATTAAAAATATGAGAACTAATTTGGTTGTAGGCCTATGTTCTTGTATTGATAAACAGCTGATTTCTTGTTTGTCACTGCAACTCTGCTGACCTGGGGAGAAAAAATTTGTAAGAGTGGAGTTTTTATAAAGTGTAGCTTTGTATTGGTTTACGAGATGATTTGTCATTACTAACAAATTAATTCCATAAACTCCTACACTGAAATAGCAAATCGGCATTTAGAAAAATACGTATTTGCAGTGTTAAAAGAGTGCCTCTACCTCTAACGAGTCCGCTAGGCCATACATTCACAGTACGTTAGTAATTGCAACCGCACTTGCAATAATTAAATACACTACAATTTTTAATTTACAAACTTACTCGGATAACATATCCATATATACACAATAATTGTGCGATATTTTTCACGAATGTATCCACGGTATATACGAATATACTAAACACTGGACCCGCATGGCCCGACTCGTACGCATTTTCATACATTAATATTAGTTTTCATTGGTCGCCGAATAAATAAAAAATACATTATAGTTTTAAGGCGTGTTTGCATGCCGAATTTACATTTCACAAACGCAAGAATAACACAAATCTAGAGAAAATTCAGAACAACTAGTGAGTTTATGTAGCACTCAAAAGGCTGTTCAATTTCAAAGTAAACAAAAGTTGTCTCTCTCCCGCATGACTGCTTCACTTGTAACGCACTCGCAGACGACTTCAATGGCCTATTATATTCGATTTTAGTACGGTCAGAGTTTTATCACAACTTTTATAAGCTCATATAGTCGTCAGAAAATTATTTCCTGGAATATTTTCAAGGCAAATATATACGAAATGGGGAGCAAATCAACAAAAACACGGTATACAACACTTCCATTTAAATGTAAATAATTCATAACTTTACATGTTTAACGGCGAAATTTATATCTAGTTATCCGAGACAAAACACACTCACGCTTTATGTATATTATCGTTTAGGTCAAAGACGGTTGTATGTTAAGTTATGTCGATTTTAATACTCATCGAAATACACGTGAAAGATAGGCCGATACAATGTGTTTGGTTACTGTTGATCATGTGGCCTTTTTTTTTACCGGAAAACAACCGTCTAACTCCACGCTATAAACTGGCTTCACTTGTAACACTGCACGGTGTAGGACATAACCACCCCCTGAGTGGGGTAAATTTTGACAGACAATGTTGCCACTCTACATAGTATGTAAACTGTAAATGGTCTCATTTACTAAGTATTGTATCTGCTGACCAATTTATAGCATGGTGTATGTTGTCATGTTGGCGGTATTGATGATGACTATTGCAGAGAAAAACACCCAGAACTAAAAGTTGCTAATTAAAACATTAACTATGCATACAACATTTATGGTTCAAATAATGTGTTTAAATTAATGTATTTTTTTTATTGTGCTTTCAGTGAATTTGCTTTAAACACATGTTTAGCAATTATGACGGAGCACTTACGATCTCTGGAAACCATTGCGTACGTGTTCGTTTTTATCATGTTTATGCGAGTACCTTGCTAGTGTCGTCGGAATAATTTATCGGTAGTTAATAATTTTTTTATTTGCTTTCATTAGGCATAAATGGCTGTAGGTGACTATTTAATGTGTTTTCATGAATGAAATTTAATTACATTGGCACGTGTATACCGCTTTTTAAAACGGCTCGTTCCACCAGTTTCCTTAACCATAGTCCATTATGAAGCCCCGTAAATATAATTTACGTTCCGTTGGTTAGTATAGTGTGTGAACTGGGGTATGAGCAGATTTAAATTATTATTTAAGTAAAATTATCGTAATGGTGTTGCGGCGTTCAATATGCCTTCCACACACTGTCATACATGCGCCAAGCTAACTTAGAGTAGATAAGTTCGAGATGACTCTTTTCAGAAATACTTACCCAGTGAGCATAAACCACAACATTTATGCTAGTTACCAAATTCTTACCAGGATGATAGTCGTACACCAACTCAGTAGAAGGCTAGAATACCATACGGATATACATAGCACATTAGTCAAGCTCAGTAGCTTAGCATGCACAGATTCGGGAGTAAGTAACTACAAGGTTGGAGTCCAGAAGAAGATTAAAATATTTAATCTTTAATAAAAACTGCTTGGCTCTGGCCAATGTTAGGCATTCAGTTGTTTGAAGAATAGTTAAACTCGATAGCAGTATTATTAATATCCTTCTGGTGGCATGCATGTATCTTAAGTGGCCGTAACGGAAGCAAGACGCCCTGTGAGTTGGTACGAAACATAATTTAATAAGTTCTTAGCCCTTTTTAAAAAACAACTACATAAAATCTTCTTTAAAAGAACATCTGCTAATTTAAGCTCACACCAAGTAAACTAGGAGCAGTGCTAGTAATTTCGGGTATTGGTTTGTAAAATAAAGTTCTAACACCGGCCTCTTATGGCAGGATGACGTCTGCCTTAAACTACTTTCAAAACTAAAACCGACGACCATCTTATTTAAGTTTCTTACTGACTTGTAGATGGGGACGTCTCACATGAACAATCTGCGTCATGCAGATCGGGCACAGTCATGGGATGCGGTGATTCTCTTCCGGACGAACATTTTTCCCTAATATTCTAGCCGACGGGCTATGGTACAGCGAGATACAGTACAAAATGGTACTACTCGGAATGTCGCGGAAGGCTATATAAACTAAATTAAATCGAGCACTACTAGAGCCTCAGACCTTCTTCTTCTCTTTCCGGCACCCCGACAATCTTCTCTTGGTCTGGAAAAATATACAGAATCACTCATGGATTGCCCTAATATCTACATTTAAAAATCCTATCGGGCCGTAACACTCGTTACGTCCCGCCTTACATTGCAGTTGAACTTCTTCTTCCCTTCTCTAGCAATAACGTAGCTTAAAAGTGACGCTACGTAACGACCAATCACAAGGCAGCTGCTTCCTCGTGCAATCAACAGATTGCGTTGCCCCTGGCAACGGGCCTCAGTCTCCAACAATTATGGCTGTCAACCAAATTCCACATAGCAATAAAGAATTGAAACTCTTCGTATATATAAAACATTTAAACACAATATTCGTAATGCCAAAATAAAGAAAAGTAATTGTTTTGAGGCGAATAGAAATTAGCATGTTATAACAACAAATGAAAAATAAAATATCAACAGTAATACATTATCATCCGTTTGAATAAAAATGTCTGGATTTCCATGTGATTATTTAATGTCGCATTTGGATACTGATAGTGCAAAACGCAGCCGTTACATTGGTTTTGAGGAAATGGACGAAATACTTCAAGGAGCTTAAAGTTGTCAGTATCTATATGATGACTAAATAAATGAGCGAAGTCAATGATTTGTGTAATTTATTGAATATTAAGGCTGTCTCTCAATTATTAATACATACTTGTTAAGTATATACATATTCGTATGGGCTATTTAAGATAAAATGAACATATTTGAAAGCCCTGCTTAGGATCTACTTGCATGTAAGTTGTGTACTCTTCCGTCTTATGTAAGATTATCATTGCCATGGGATTCATAACTTTATTCGTGCGTCAGTCACGTGAAACAGTGAAATTATTTAAAAAGTAAATAATTTACAAATCTCCTAATTGTTTCTCTTCGGTTCATTAAAAAAACAGAAAGAGAAAGAAAAAAATTTAAGTTATCTGAAATGGTTACCTGACACTTTTTATTCGACTTTAAGATACGTAACTACTTCCCATCCATGGTGACCAATTTTAGTGGGTGCATGTCACTCAGTGCCAAAGTTAAAATATATGCAGGTAAGGGTAGTGATTTTTTCTAAGGTTGATATCAAAAGAGCTCACTTTATTGTGAACAGCCTTTACTTGCCGTTATGTGTATTTAGGCTGGACTCAACCATCCGTCGCATCCGTTAGTCGCCCGTCCGTCAGTCAGTCATCCGTCTGTGTTTTCGTCCGTCAGTTGAAAGCGATTGACAACAATCCATCGTCCGCCAATCCTTCTGCACGGCAAAAATTCAGCGCGACAACGTAACATCGTGATTTTCCTTTAGTTGGAGGTATATTTTGGTTGGGAATACATTTTCAAGAGAAAAAAAATTGGGAGAATATTTTTTTACGTGATAAGAATGTATACGGAATTATTGTTTACATTTTAAATTCCTGAATTTACCGCCAAAGATAATTACACAGATTCACCGCCTTGCATTTAATTTCATAGTGTGTATTCGCGTCTAAAGAATGTCGTCAGAAGGCGGTGGCCCATTCGTCGGTCCGTCGAAAGTTAAAGTTTGAAAAGTATTTGACGGATTGACAGATAGAAAAAAAAATTGTCCTGCGATTGGTTGAAGATCCCGTGATCGCTGGACGGACAGGCGACTGACGGACGCGATGGTTGGTTATGAGTCCAGCTTAACCTACTCGCCAACCTTCAGCAAAGCCGATAGCAAGGGCGTAACCAAGGGGTGGGGGCTGCAGCCTCCACCTTCCGAAATGACACACATTTTTTTAAAAACTCTATTATCAAAATGTTAATCAAAATATTTTATGACTATTGTGTTGACCTATTGTAAATATGTGCGTATATGTGAGCGAATTTGCATAAGTAGTTTATATCCTCCTTTCCTTTTCTATCCTTCCACTGTGACTTGTGAACGATGTATTACTAGTGATAATACTAACACTCACAACCCCCCCCCCCTCCGGAAAAAGTTTTCTGGATACGCCCCTAGCCGATAGGGAACCTTATGTTTTTCGCTGCATAGAGTAGCCAACCAGACACGAACCCTGTTCCCAGAGCGCCGCGCAGCCAATCAGACCAGAGAGACCACCACGTCATTTCGTCTCTGTATACTCGTCTACTCTCTGACAGTAGGTGAATTCCTAGAAAACAGTCAACCTTTTACTGTGATCAACAGTTGCCTCTACCAATGACATTGCTGTGAGCTGGCGACGTGCCTTCTCCCACCCGGCCGCGGTGGCTCAGCAGTTAGACTGTTCGCCTCCCACTAAGGCGAACCAGGTTCAATCCCCGGTCGGGTCACTCACGGATTTTCGCAAGTGGAAATCGTGCCCTCCGATGCCGCTGGTCGGCGGTTTTCTCGCGGATCTCCCGTTTCCCCTGCACTTGCATTTCGGTGCTGCTCCATTCTCACATCATTTCACCCTCATAGACTCTCAAGACCTCGTTAAGAGCCGTCTCCTACCCTCCCAGCCACCTGTCACCTGACGGCGACCAACACCTTCCAGAAGATACGAGATTGCCTCCTTCGTTCAAGAAACCTCTGCACACTTGGCACACGTGTATGTACAGAATTAAAGTGGGTTTACGATTGACTTAACAGAATAAGTGTACCGTGTGCTTAAGATATGAATCAATGTGTTCAAGGGTAATAGTTTATGACTGTCGTGTGCGGATCTTGACAGGTCGTGTGCGATCTTGGCGTGACTTAAGAGATCGTTATATTTTATATCTTAAGTATAAGTCAAGATGAAGTAGCCAATCAGGGCACATCGACAATTGTTGTTGGCGGGAAACTGTATTTACATCTTGTATTTAGGTTATGCCGTATTGTGAAGTCGAATTAAAGTAATTATTTTAATCAAGAGACAGTATCCTCTTAATTTGAAGAATAATTCATGGCAATGTTTTCTTTCATGGAAGAGGTTATTGAATCCGCTTTAATGAACCTTTTCAGATGTATTGATGTAAATGCCTAATGTTGGCATCGGCTTCCACTTCTATAAGATTTCACGAGTTTTTTCAAGACGATTACACAAGCAGTAACCACAAATAATTAAACATTTGTAAATTGACCATTTTTCCACGTTATATCAGTTGCTTACATCTCTTACGATTTTGACTGACTAGACGTAACAGTTGGTAATTCAATCATAAACTGCAGAACTCGTTATTGTTCATTTTCCATGTGCTTGTCGAGTCCTTAAGTACAATTATTAGTTCTTCAGTATTTAATCGTAAACCCACCTTTATCCAGGAAGTGTCGGCACGTCTATGAATACAACCCTCGCCCCGCCGACAGGAGTACTTCTGCGTGATTGTACTACTGTGGTACGTGGCGAGTGTTCCAGCTCCGCGAATGTGTGCAATCTTCGGCGTTCTCGGCGACGAGTGCAGCGGCGGTGCTTATAGTTAAATGCTGCTCGCGTTAAATTGTGCACTTTTCAAGGCCCTCCCAAAATGCACTAACCCCATATAAATATATTTTACTGCAGCCTCAGGCGTTGACTTTTGAGAGTGATTAAATGTATACACTGTGTTTAGTAGGCACATTGTAAGTGGCGAAAAGGTGGAAATTAATTGAATGTGAAAATTTAGCAGGGCCTTAAAAAGTGCTCACTTTACCATGAATAGGCTATAACCAGGGGCGTAGCAACTAATATTTTCCCGTGGGGGAGGGGGAGGCAGACGACTGTAATGGTGTCATTGAGTCCGTGCAAAATAAAACATACATATTACATTATCCTCAGGTTATTTAAATTAAGCGCAATGTTACTGTTGTTAGAATAAGGGATATCTACTTGTACAAGCAATAGGAGTACATATACGATAAGAATAAACGTCTACTCTTAAATAAATAAAATCTTGATACTTTGATAACATCAAAGTTCGAAAACTTTGTGTAATTATAGTCTCGTAAACACAGACGTAAATACATAAATGCATAATGTAAGTAAAAGTCTAAATGATAATACATAGGCATATAATAAAAAAATTATCTTTCATGTTAACAAAATTCAAAACCTAATTTAAATTTGCATATAACATTGACATAATTTGCATTCTCCATGAACAATTATATCACACACACATTGAAACATTCGCATAATTCTTCATGATGGACTATATACAAGGAGCAATTTACCTAAAAACTGCTGTGCAGTCTCAAACAAATCAGTACATATAAAAGAATTCAATAAGTTAGCAAAATATGCCAGTCACTTATCTTGTAAAAATGTTCAAGTTATCTCAGCAAATTTTTATCATTTAGAACCCTCGCAAATGCCGAATGTTGACTTTCTCTCTGATGTCCTAGAAAAAAAAACCCTTTTAAGATGTCATTCAGTTGAAGAGAAGATAATTTTGAGCCATTGATCTGAGCAATCAATGAGTAATTAAGTCTTTCTTGTGACATATTTGCTCTCAAATATGTTTTCAAACATCTTAAATCACTAAAAAATCTCTCTGAAGAAGCTGCAGAGGCTGGTACGGTAAGGATAAGCATTATCAATTTTTTCACTTCTCCAAGCAATGTTTGTACCATTGCTAATTCGTTCTTCAGTTTTCTTGCTACATAAACAACTACACTGACATTTTTTTCAGGGAAGACAGTCTTCAACATGAGCAGTTGTGCATGCAATAAGTCTATATTGATATAAAATGAATGTAACCTAATTCTAGCTGCAACTCTTCTGGAGACGGAGGGCCTTGTTTGATAGAAGACAGAATGACATTTTCTATTTTGATCAGTTTCTTCATTCCAGCTTGATCAAATCTTCCTTTAAGCTCATTTACGAGGCGGTCCACAATTTCATAAAATTCTTTCCTTAATTTTTCTTTGGGTGTGAAACTGTCTGAGAGACTTGGGTTGAGGCTATTCTGTAACTTACGCGGTACTATGACAATTCTCATCTCAACTGGTTATTTAAGATTTAATTTTTTGGAAAGTTCTTCAGCTTCTTCATAAGTTTTAGAAAATCCTATCTCAGATTCAAGTTTCAAAAGAGTATGCACAAGTCAATCAATAGCCTTATTAGCACCTGCTGCACAGAAATCTGAACCTTGCAACCTTTGCTAACACTTCACAGGGGCAAAAAAGTTTATTGCAGCTGTGATGAAAAATATTGTTTCCATTTTCTGAAGCCTTTTAATATAGCCCCGTAGAGCAGATTTTCTCTCATTTGATGCATTTCTATTCACGATTTCTTCCAGAGTTTGTTGTACACGTCCATAGTTTTGTCTGAATCTTCAGAACGAATGTACTCTGACAGCCCATCTTATAGGAGAAAGAGGAAGAAGGTGTTGTACGTTCTCCACTGTATCAGATTCTTGTGTGTATAGTGGTAAAACCATGTGTGCATAAATCGATTTCCTTTTTGCACTCTATAATATTAAATTCGAGATATCCTTAACTATCATCAAAGTATCGCACATTACTTCCTGTTTTCTTGCAGTTTCTTGCAAAGCGAGATCAAGAGTATGGTTTGAACAATGTACAAAAGAGCTTTTAGGAAATTCTTCGGTGAGGTGTTTCTGTACGCCATTCCACGGATCCGACATATTGGCCGCGCCATCAAAACAATGACCTAGCAGTTTGTCAATGCTTATTGTCATTCTGAGTAGCATGTCTTTTACCACAGTTGTGAGTGTACTTGCTGCAGAATCTGGTGGGTTGTACATACCAGCAAAAAGTTATTTTATCTATAGAGAATCTGGAGAAGACACAGCAAACACACAAAGAAAACTACTCCTCGCCAGAAATGTCGGTTGTAGAGTCTGCAATAATGCCAATAAATGGTGACCTCGAAATTTCATCCACGGTATTTTTGAGGACCATATGGGACATAATCTGCAAAATTTAATTTTGAACGACTGGGCTAAGCCAGTTGTCTCTGCGCAAAAACCATGACTTCAACTCCGGTACATCCAATTTCCTCTTTCATGCAACAAAAGTTGCAAGTTTCCATCAAAAGCATCATGACCGCGAATTGCATTTCCTGAACATGCTAAGAACCTGAGAGAAATGATTATAGCTATCATTGCTTTGCATGCTTTCTCTTATCGCTCTTTAACTTGGGTATTCAACTGTGACACTACAGTCGCGCCCTTTTCTCTTTGGAAAATTATGTGCTCTGATGTAATGTGAAACTTTCTTTTTTCATGCTCGTGAAATTTCTGCAATTCTTTTTTTCCAGTTTCTGACACCATTTATCAGAAAAGAGGCCTCTTTCAAATGCCTATCTTTAACCATATGAGAAGCCTTAATGCAGTGAAAACAAAAAACACAATCCCTTGATGCATCATAGTGTAACCAACTGTACTTCACAAACCAGCTTGCAATGCAACGCCTTGAATTTGTTTCAGGAAAACTATAAATTTAATGCGGATTATTTTTGACTTCAGTTATGAGAAGATTTTCGGATTCATTAAAACACGATTACAAACAGAATTGTGACCAACATGGGGTTTGTCACCTGTGGTGCAACCGTCGCTTTCCGACAGTCGTAATGTGCCCTGTATTTTGTCTGCTGATCGTTCTGAGCTGACAGTTTCTTCTACAACAGTAGTTGCTGGTGGCTCTGAACGTGAAGATTTTCGTTTGACTAGGAAATCATACAGTGTTTTTCTTTTAGGCATTTTCTGAAAAAAGAAAGGAAGGAAGAAAGAAAGAAACTGTAATTTTGTTTTCGGTGGCTCCTGGCTTGTATCAAATATAAAATTATATTTTTATGTTTAAAACCCATTTAAAAAAATGCAACTATCCAAACTAACAAAAATACAAACTGCAAAAGCTGCCAATGACACCGAGCAAGCTGTAGCCGAGCACTTCATAATGTATGCCATTAAAATTGTGTTGTTTAGTCGCATAAATGGATGAGAAGTTTCAATGTCCTATTCAGGATCATAATGCATTCATGTCAAAATTAACGTATTTGAATAGAAATCTTGTAGTTAAAGATACTACTGCCTTGCTTGGCAAGTCAATTACTGTTAAGGCATTTAAAAACTTGGCGCTATGAACATATTATAGTACAACACGTAAAAAATACCGTAACAAAACAAATGCGATGTATGACTGAAAAAGGACGAAAAATATTTAAACACGCGAAGAGAACACAGAACTTCGTAGCGATTTCATATTTTCACTTTACCGGTATATTATTAGTAACGTCTTGCATCGAACAATGTTTCTAAAGAAATCGTGATTTACTTCAGCTAAAATCTGAGTTGTTTCCTTGAATTTTACTTTTGTGTGATAAACAATTACGAAAATAGGAAATTCCATTAAAACATTAAAACAACCACAGGCAAAAAAGAAAATTATCCGAGAGCACTTGTGCTTACTTACCGAAGTTAGATCAGTTTCCTGTTCATATTTTCAAAACACTCAATACACTGAATATGCCCCCTCTGCCCCTCCGGATCCCATGCACCTGGCTATAACCCGGGCGTCGGTGCAGAGGTGGCACATCACGAGAGACTGCGATTTAGGTTCTAAGGGACTAATAAAGAAAATTGAAAACACTATATTTTTTGAACACTAATCAATTGCTAAATTCATTAATGCTACTCGGTATTCAGTATTAGCTTATATATATATTGTGTGTGTGTGTGTGTGTGTGTGGTGAGGGCTGTATATGAATGAATTATAATAGCCTGTGGAAGAAATACGTATATAATTTTCTATTGGCATAATTGTAAAAATTAGGAATTTTAATATAATTTTTTAATTTCATAATGATCTCCTTCCCCCACGAACCTGGCGACGCCCAGGCGCACGTAGCAGTGTGTTCATACACAGGATCAGCGCGCTCCTCCGTCTCCTGTAAAAGCTTCTGCTTGCCATAAACACACCTATTGTTACGTCTGTATGTATGTGGGCCTGTTGTGCATTTATGCATACGTACTATATTCATGCGTGTATATGGTGAATATTTTGGCATAATTCCTGCCAGTTTATCAATGTTTTATGGACTTGTATAAACTTAATAATCAATACTTAAATTTTAACATTTTTTCAGGAAACGTGCATGTTACTATTTAGTATTCACCTGTCTTCAATGTTTATTAATGAATATTGATTTTCTGCAGTGTTTGTTAAATTGCAAGCACCATTTTTTTTCTAAATCACAATAAGCAAGTGTAAATTATAAACATGGTTTTATTACTTATTATTTATTAAGCAAAGACGAAATGGTGTATCGGTTCTTTTGACGTAGCAGTACCCGTTCTCTGATTGGCTGCGCAAGAATCTGGAAACGGTCCTGCGTCTGATTGGCTACTGCATGCTACGAAAGTTTCTCTATTGGCTGGGCCGCTGGTTGGCGAGCAGGTTACCAGGCGCTGATTGGCGAAAGCTTTCTAACAAATTGCTGGTGTGGGCGCGGCTGTGGTTTGGAGGTATAAACTTCAGCGTCAATTTTGTATTCTCAAGTAGAGTGAACTCCAAATGAGAAAATAATGCGCAGAAGGTCAAAACGCGCCGGGAGAGTCCATTGCCACTGCACGAAGGGGTGGGGTTGTGTAGTTCAGTGGTGACTGACATCCGCCGAGAGTGGGTGCGGCCAACGCTACTCCGCGCGCGAAAATATTACCTGTCTACAAAACGTAAGTCGCACAGTGTGATATTTAAGAGTGGGATGGACCCCCCGCGTTTTTTGTGAAATAGTTGTTCGAGCGAGTACGGGTATCTCGGCATATAAATGTTCTGCAAATACGACTTTTTGTCAGAAAAGGCAAGAAAAAAAAACTAATATCTACGTCCCTATTTTTTTTACTTTTGTCATATTAAGTGTATTCTTGAAGAAAAAAAATTCGTTAAACTGGTCAAATATCCCATTTTTAAAGCTTGCCTATGCAGTCTCCTTAAGCGGCAAGAGAAAGTACAAACATAAAGGTGTAGTTTAATCTGTGGTCTTCCATCGCGTGTAATAAATAGTAGCGAGATATGTTATCAGTTTGGTGCTTACAACGCCAGCAGTGTCACGTGGTTTCCCTCCCTCCCAGCGGCGTGTGTTCTGTCAAGCCCTCTCCTACCTTCCCTATCACCGAGCTGCGCGAAGATATTTTCTCATTTGAACTTCACTATACTATGTGCCGTAGACTTATTGTCGAAGCGACTGTGCCTACGTTATGTAAGACGTGTGGGTAGGCCGGAGTGGCGGAAGTGGCCAGAGGGCCGGTGATCTGTCTCCGGACAGGGTAAAGGCCCTTACACAATTTAAAACTTTTAACATTTGACTTTACCATTTGACTTTACATTTGCTTTCCGACATGTTGTTTCTTATGGAGTTTGCCACAATGGAACTGTCAAAAGGTAAAGTCAAGCACTCTTGACTTTACGATTTCGAAAAGTTGAAATTTAAAGTCAAAGTCAAGCAGCCATTTTGCCGAGAATCTAACAGAGGTAATGTGGAAAGTGCGTTATTTTATTGTAGGGTGATTTTAATCCTGATATATTAAACAAAGCTCGCCTAAAATTAAATAAATGGCAAACAAATGAGTTTTTTTTTTGTTTTGAAATAAACTTTTAATATAAATTTTAAGCCTATTCTTTAAAAATGTACATTAAATGCATTCCTGGCTAATATAATTATCTACATAACAAGATACACATTTTTACGAAGCTCACAGAACCGACGTTCAATTGTCTGAATCCTGACTTTACAATATTGTATTGTGTATTGGTGGTTTCGTCAGAGGAAAGGAAACGTAAAGTCAAATGCTAAAGTTTCCTATTGTGTAAGAAGCTTAACAAGGGCAGGTGGCGGGCCGCAGCTTCCGTTGCCATGGCGACGACGGTGGCGGCTATTTGCGACGCAGGAAGTGTGCAGTGTGCCACGTGGCTCGGCAGGTGCCAGCAGCAGGCCTAACTGCCTGCTGGCGTGAGCAGCTGGCCGGCTTCGGGGCACCACACTAGCCAGAGTCCGTCAACTACACCAGTTCATAGACACCTAGTAAAGGAAAGCTATCGTTGCGGGTTGTAGGGGTGACCCCCCCTTGACTTTCAAGCCAGCAGGGGTGTCGCCCCCCTGAGACAATACAACACGCCAGTCGGGAGACTGGTGGAGAGCTTCAATCCCTCGCCGATAACACCTACACGTAAATTTACTAAGATAGTAACAGTGGTTAACAACTATAAATACGGCCCGGAGCCGGGCTAAAACATAAACACGGCAGCCCGCTGCCGGCTCAACGATTTGACCCAAGTCTGTAGGGCTGCAACTAGATTTGCAAACCCACTTAACGAGTTATGGGAACTACGCAACGGTCATTGGTTGTCTGCTGTCGTAGTGGAAGGCGACGAATGGGCAAGTGTTCTTCAAGAGGAGTCAAACACCGTGTGGATCAATGGCTAATGTTATAAAACCAGAGATATTTGATTTATAGCATGCCCCAAAATGAATCCCCGAATTCTTCACGTCCCTACTTATAAGTCTTTACATTAGCATAAACAGCAATATTTCAGTAGAAATTATTTTATTTGAATATTTAAAACAATGGCTCATATTAAATAAAATTTATGTTCGTGCATAATCGCATGCGTAAACATACTATTCACCGTAAGAGTGGAAATAAAAGAGGGAAGGAGGAGGGAGGCATGGAGAGTGTGATAAGATTTAAATGAACAAATGGTACTGTCACAGAAAGTTTGAGACTTACGCCCCTTCTGGAAACAAGAATTCGGCGCCTATGCGCCAGTCCATTTGTCGCTAACTAACAAGCCTACGAAGTCTATATGCTCGGAAGCTGCATTGAATGTTGAGGGAGAGAAAAATATCACCAATTTATTTTAGGGCAAGCTGGTTGGACTTCAAACACATGTGTATTTCTTGCATGTTCGAAATTGGATCACAGTTTGGCACGTCCAGGTAAACTCTGAGCCAACAAGAGACTTGTAATGAAACAAGCACCGAATCCGGTGCCACCTGGCGACACAACGGGATAGCACCCAATGAAAAACTGTAAGAGGCTCGAAACACATAATACAGTGGATAATAGCATACAGGCAGTTTAAAACGCGAAAATTTCCCGTCCTTAAGAATCTGGAAATCTTTAAGTACAGTGTCTACTAACACATCATATTCCAGCTTGTTGCAGTAAACCACTCAGACACAAGCACAATGATCGGAACCTCTCGCATCGAACAAGCGATCGAATTCGTTTACTCCTAAGGAACCGCCACGTCATTATCTTCTCTATACTTACCTGTTCCTTCACTGTGGTCTGATGTTACAATTATTAATAAAGTATACGTCTCTAAAGATAAAGCTGCTTCAAATGAATTTAGCAAAATTTACTGTCGTATTTAGAGAAAAAGGAAAATAACGGAAATCTTCCACGCGATCCTGTTGTTACATGCAGCTAATCCGCGCTCTTTCTCTTGCACCTTCCCCCTCTTGCCACTTTGCGAAGCGCAAAGCTGCAAGAGCATCACCGGTAACCGGAAAAGCGGCGCATTCACAAACAAGCCACCTTGTAACACATGACGCGTGCTGCTGCGATAAGTCTGTACAAATCCCGTCCTTGAACGATCGAATGTCTTGGAATAGTCGCGGCTCGAATTTTCTGGCCGCCACCCCACCTGCCAATCGGCGTGACTCAGGGTGCGTAGCAATATCTGGGCCAGACCAACTGAGCTGTATAGTCCATTCACGGTCACTTCAAACTTTTCTGAAGCCCTGCTTCAGTTAAACTCCCGGGGTATTCTTCCGTCTCATGAAAACAAAACTTAACCAAGTCTATAAAATTACAGCAAAGGGACAGGGCACCGAATTCGTGTGCACTCAATGTAACTCGCATAAGAACTATTTCTTACTAGGCATTACCAACACGCCTATCTTCTGCCTGTTTTATTCATATTAATTATATACTGAATAATATAATATACAGATAAAAATATAAGTAACAGTTCTGCGTAAATAAATAACAGGATGTTTTATATGAACACAAGTATGAAACGCTTGTGACACATGATATAGGAAACAACCAAACACGTCGTACATGGTGTGATTTTTCAAAGGTTTGATTCAAAAAGTCCGAAGAAGCCGCGAACAGACTATAGGTACAAGCCGTGACATCCCTCTGTGTAGAGAGTCGTGGGCAGCGATTAGCGCCAGGTACATGCTAGCATGGGAGCAGGGTTGCCAGATTGGGCGATGTCACCATTTGGGCTACTTCAAGGCAAAATTTGCGACCAAAAATTACGAAAATGTGACTCACAATTTGGGCGATTTTTGTAATGAATTTGCGATATTTGAGCTACGTGGAATGATTTACTCTGTATCGGCATAGTTTTGATTGTGAACAAAATAATTAATTCACACAAGTAAGGTCAGTTTTAAAAAGGGCAACAACTTTGTATACAATTCAAGAGGGACTCAAAGCGCGGACTTGTTATTTGTTCATCTCTCAAGACCTCGATGTTAAGAGCCGTCCAAATCTCTTCGCTCACTCTTGTTACTCGCTGCGGACAATGAATAGGCGAGTAGACTATCACAATATTGTTTATGCTTTTGACATATTTTATTTTTAAAATTTTTATAGGCCTATATTATTTGATGAATATAAAATACCACATGAAAAATTTACAATCTATTAAAATAATGCACTTAATATTAAGTGCATACAAATTGGGCGACATTTGGGTGACAAAAGATTGGACATTTAGGCGACTTCAACAAAAAGAATCTGGCAACACTGCATGGGAGCGACGACAGCAAGTATTAGTCTGAGAGTGAGTGAGTGAAGAGATTTGGCCGGCTCTTAACAGCGAGGTCTTGAGAGTCGATAAGGATGATTGAAGTGAATATGGAGCGGCGCCGGAATGAAGGGACGGGGAAACGGGAGATCCCCGAGAAAGCCCGTCGACCAACGGCATCATCCGGCACGATTCCCACTTTCGAAAATACGGTGACTCGGCCGGGTATTGGACCCTGGTCGCCTTGTTGGGAGGCAAGCAGTCTAACCGCTCAGCCACCGCGGCACCATCGCGAGTAGAGGCGAGACTTTTATGTGGCACAGTGGGACTGCATGTGTGTGAGGCAAACACTTGGCAGGAGACACTTTGATCGTATATGTGTAAATAATAAGTAAGGTTTACATGACGTTAGTATAAAGACTGTGGTAAATACTTTAATTAAAATTGTGATTGGCATTAAATATTCCGCTCACTGATAAGATAATAAAATAAATTGTAGAGATATACAGCTTAATGTTGTAAATAATGGCTGCATGTATTTATGTAGTAATTTAAATAAAGCAAGAAATTAATTTTTTTTTTATTTTTTTTTATTTTTTTTTTAAACCTCCGTCTATCACGAACTCTAATACTCCTCAAGCGACTTGTAAGAATACAATCAAATCTTCTGCTCTCGAAGTGTTATTTTTTGTAGCTTATGTGTAAGGATATAAATGTGAGCACACGGATCATGAGTTAAGGCTGTTCACGGTAAAGTGAGCATTTTTGAAAACCCTGCTTAAGATCTATGTATTATGGACGTTGTGTATTCTTCCGCCCTATGTAAAATTAACATTGCCATGGGCCTCATCACTTTAATCATACGTCGGTCAAGTAAAGTTGTGAAATTATTAAGAAAGTAAATATTTTACGAATCTGCTAATTTTTACACTTCGATGTATTAAAAAGACCAAAAAGTGAAATAAACAATTAAAGTTATCGCATCGCAAATGGTTACCTAACACTTTTTATCCGACGTTAATACATGGAACTACTTTCCATCCATCGTTACCAACTTGACTGGGCGAATGTCAGTCGGCGCGCCCATTAAAATATAGGCCTATGCAAGACGGGCCAGTGACTTTTTTCTAAGGTTCATTTCTAAAGTGCTCACTTTATCGTGAACAGCCTTTATGCGCGTTTATTTACGTGACGCTGCAGAAGACGGCCAATGATGGCGTCCAATAAGGACGTAGCTTTTCCGTGGGTGACAACGCTGGTGCTGACACGTCACAATTTACAACTTGCTGCTGCTTGTACAACAGAGCCGTAGGAACTCTCCATGAAGCCTGCATTGTGAAGGTTACTTCTATCAGGTGTTGACAAGTACTTCTCAGTACGAATATTCCAACAGTTGGGATATGATGTTAATGTGCGAGTTAGCATGTTTTAAAAACCATCTTTGCTTTGACCCACGCAACGTAATCACTTGCATTCTTAATTGCTCCTTCTGACAAATTTGCGACATAAGAAATGAAAAACGAAATTTTAGCGGATCGGATGGAAACCTCAATGAAATTCAAACTCTCGTATCCCGCGAACTGTTTAACCGACTTTAAAGATCGATCTCTTCTTGGCAGCAGCCAGTCAAAAGACAATAAAAACAGCGAAGCTGCAATCTTTCGTTCAGAAGTCATTATTAGAGACCTGAAAAATTCGCGAGTTCAATGACCTGCAGACTAGACTCTACAGTCTTTTGTACAAATATGCCGATATCAACTGCACATTGGTTGTCTGCTGTCACAGTGGAAGGCGACAATTGGACACCGTTCTCCAGGAGGTGTCAAACACCGTGTGGACCAATAGCTAAAGTTATATAAACGCACATGTTTTGGATTCTAGCTTGTCCCAATTTGAATCCGCGATTTCTTCAGGTCTCTGGTCATTATTTATGCAGTTGCATGGCAGAAGTTTCGATATATGTATTCATACGGACAGGAAAACGCGTTTTAAACGATATGTATGCTATAATTAGAGCGCCGAGAATTTCACGGGTTCATTTCTAGACAAGTTGGAATTCACACACTTGTACGTTCATGTTACTTTTGTAATTGGTCAACGTGTTGTTTGACACCTCCTGGAGATAAATGAGACTATAACAAACGTGCAATAAATTGTGTGCCCAACCACCGTCTTTTACTACCACAACAATCAACCAATAAACAATTTTTTTCTGTATGAGAGAATATAAGACTGTGAAATTTAGCCTACAGGTAATTGAACTCGCGAATTTCTCCTGTCTCTAGCTATAATCTATTTTCCTATGTAGTTTCGAGCCTCATCTGTTTTTTTTTCAGTGGCTGCTTACGCCATTGTGCAGCCAGTTTTACCTCAGTGGGTTGTGCTTCTTTTCTTACAAGTCTCGCCTGGGTGTGTCTAATAAAATGTGATCCTATTGCAAACATAAATGAAATGTACACATGTTTGAAGTCTAGCTTGCCCTGAAATAAATTCGCCAAATTTTCCAGGGTCTTTATGTTCCAGACTAGAAGTTGTGCGAAAAAAATGAATAAATTCAAAATGTTAGGTATACCTAAGCTGCCCATGATAAGGTGAGCACATTTTAAGGCCCTCTCATTTGGAATAATAACCAATAAATATAGACTTGCAAAACTCGCGTTATTATTTGAGGACGCTTTTAACTTAAAAACACTTTTCCTTTTCAATACGTTTGTCATTGGACCGTTCTTTATTTGACAAACCCAGAGTAACTCTGCGCCAATAAAAGAACACTTCACAGTCGTATGCCCCAATCAAGTGCAGATTACTCAGAAAGGGAGTGACTTCATACATAGGCAACAGCCAATGGAGAAACAAGGCCTGCTCAAGTATACACAGTACTGTAAATTTTAGCTTGATGCCAAAAAATAACGCGAATTTGGCAGGTCCCTACCAATAAATATATGTTATTGTAGCCTTAGACATTATATTTAGAGTGCGGTGAAATATATACACTGTGTATGTTACTGACGTGGAAATATTAATTTTAAAAAGTGGTAGAAAAATAAAAATTGACTGAAAAGAATGAAGTAACTAGGGCCTCAAAAGTGCTCACTTTACCGTGAACAGCATTTAATAGAAAAGCTTTACACTGTATATAGGCTGTTCACGGTACAGTAAGCACTTTTTGGCCCTTCTAAATTTTTACTTCCCCCTAATTTCTATCTTCCTGCTGCTTTTAATTATAAACATTGCAATGTGACCAATGAACATATTGTATACATCTCACCACTTTCATAAGTTAACGCCTAAGGCGCGCAATAAGATATATTTATTAGTGGTTAATGCATGTTGGGACGGCCTTGAAAAGTGCTCACTTTACCGTGAATAGCGTATAGCAGCACAAAGCGTCCACTTCCGGCATGGACGTCACGAAGGACGCGGAGACCAAAGATGGAGACGGCGCAGTAGATTGGGCTGTGTGGCGCGGGACGAAGAGCCTTGACAGTTGCGCGGTGTCCTAAGTCACGTGATCGTAAAGCGGCGTGAGTCAGGAACGAGTCCGTGCGAGCTTTCACGTGAGCGCCACGTGTCGTCGGCCGAGCTGCAGGAAGTCTTGGCGAGGCGCACCCACCTCTCCAAGGTCACATCCACTTACAACCTTCTTCCTCACCACCCCTCTTCTTCTTTGGCGGTCCAGCGCCAAACAAACTTGCCTACCGCTCGCAATGCATCACTCAGAGAGAATGCTCTCTGGTCGTCCCAATTCGTCGGGGAGAGCGCGAAAGAGCGAGGGCACAGAGAGAGCACGAAGTTGTGTACTCGCTTGCGCTCTCTCGCAGGCGCCATGTTTGTTTACATCATTTCCGTGTTTGAATAAGTTTAGTATCTTTCTGGGCCAAAACCACGTTGAAGTTTAACTGTAAGTGAATAATTTCAGCAGTTTTAAACAGCGGAATGACATACGTAACATGTATTTATAAAAATATAAATACGGATTTCTGACTAAGTCTCGTTTTATTTGTCAATTTGCTGTAACATGACGGTAAAATAAGAAACAAAATAATAGTATTTAATGCGCTAATGATCATTCTGGTAGTGCTATGATTATTTGTGAATTATTTTGAACACACATATTACTTACAATAGCTATGACAGCGATTTTAGCTTAACATGATTTCCCGCGTGTTGACTTCAGTTGTTTGCCTGGCGTCGGAGAGAAACAAGAATGTGGTTGTCTCAATTCCCAGTCAGAGCAGAGTGAGCGTTCTTGAAACTGAGACACGGCTAAAGTTCACAAATATAAGCTTCTCTACTAGAAAATCTCTGCTTAGAAGAATGATTTGCTTTTATGGTTATTTTATACGAGGTTGGATAATGGAAAGTTATCAACCAAAAATAAAGAGGACAGGCATGTCACGAGTTTTCATTGGCTGGACTATCACGCAAATTGTAAATCGTGAGTGCGAAAGACGTAGTTCCGTGTATGAGAACTGCTTACTGCACAATTCTAAGTACATAGGCACTACATAATTTTTTAATTGTAAATCCAACTAGATAAGGGCAACCATGGACGTGCTGGGACGCACACAAGAGGCGGGCCCAGCTCGTCTTATGAGATCAGAGGAGGCAAAATCCTTCATAACGAACAACATTATATCTTTAATAACCTTGATTGTTTTTGGATGGCCTTACCATTATGCAACAGTGGAGACTCAAAGAGCCAGTGATGTAAAGTTAGGGGGAAATAACTAGCAGGTGTTTTAATGTCACAAGTATAAGGACACCCGATTTTCGTGAAAGCAATTCACAACTAGTTGTATTTCACAACAGTTTAGCTCAGACCCACGTTCGTGAATGGTTGATCTAGGCGTTAAAGTCTTTGGTGTCTGCCCGCGAATCACTAACGTACAGTATCGAAGTAACCTAATTTTGATTGGCCAGTCAAGTAATAAAATTAGTAGTTAGAAAATGTAGTAGGTTTGGCGCCTGGGGCGTGGGGCTGGGGACGAGGGGACGATCCCGCCGACATCTTGAATGACGTCAGACAGCAGGATTTCCCTTTTTTCCTTCCCGCTCCCGGCGGCCATCTTGTATTCCTTACTTCCTGCTCTATAATTCTGGTTGTGGTGTTCCCCGGGTGCTCCCGCCCATGTTTCCTTCCTAGCGAAAGTTCGCACTTCCTGCTCTCGCATTCCTGCCTAGCGAACGTTTCCTTACTACTGAGGATGCCGACAACATCCTGCTCTGTTATTCTTGTTGTATATGTGGTGTACTCCGGGTGCTCCCGCCTACCAAAAGTGATCGCTACTAAAATGTCTTCTCACTAAGACATGCCACCAATAAGCAAAATGAAACTGCTGGCACGGCCGTATGGTATTGAAATCTGGCACGTGCGGTAATATTTTTGCGGAATAAACCTGTCCCTAGTCATTACACATATATCATTGTATTTTTCTGCATCGCGTGGACATCGCTCTCCCCCTCCCCACACCTCCCACTTAAGCAGAATACTGTGTGTTACAACTGTGGACGTGTGGGCACAGAGTACAGAGGTAAAACAGCCAGGGTTAACTCCAGCCGCACACGCCAGTGAAATGGCGTCACTTTCTAACAACATATTGGAAAGCAGTGGTTATACTATCAGCGCCTGATGATCTAATCGTCAGTCAGCAGCCTGGCCAATAGGAACCTTCTGCAGTACGCAGTAGACAAGCAAACACAAGGCCTGCTCCCTAAACTTCGGGCAGAAGATGTACGAGTTCATATGTCCAGGGCCGGTTTAAGCTGATGTGGCACTCTGTGCAACACTGGCCATGGGCTTCCACCCCCCCCCCCTCCTATTCTTCTTAAAGTGTAAAAGGTGGGTGAAGGTGTAAAATATTACCAATATGTTATTTCGTGGAATTTTAAGTTCATACTTTACTCCTGGAAATAACTAGTAATAAGAATAAAATGGAAAATGTACCGATTTTACTGATTGTATCGTTTTTTTTAATATTGGCTTTCAACTTTCGAATATTTGTTTTTAAAGAATTTATTTTTGGTAACCTAAGATTTTTTTTATCGTATTAATCACAAAAATTTTCCAAACGTCACACGAAAAAAAAGCATTAAAACTTGCTGTCCAACAATTATTAATGTTTTTGTTAATTAAGGAGTGACCTAATTTCCAGTTACAAAACCAATATTAACAGCTGTGTCAAGCCCCAAAAAAAATTCTCAGACCGATCCACACACAGGGGAAGCTATCGTGTAGATTGTTGCCATTTATGAACTAAAAAACTGCATAGGTGAACCTAGTCCTGAAAGAATGGTAAACTTAAGATGTAACAATTCGACCTCCAACTCTGCTCGGTTCGTGTCAGCATTTTCATCCTCCTGCAGAGCCAGAGCTTCGTGAAGATTTCTGCAGTGAGTGGGCAAAGGTTAATTGGCTAGAGGCAGATTTTCTAAATTGTAGATAAATCCCCATACATGTTTGTAATCACTAAAGATATGAAAGTTTTTTTTTTCTAACTGAAGCTAGGACTTAATCTAGATTTTGGTAGAAAAATTATCTCAGAAATCTCTGCAGTTTGTCACATTCATTCAACAGGTGCCTCATATTCAAGCATTCTCTTCTTTCTTACAACTCACCTGTTCTGTATGAATACCAATTAAGTTTCCAAAATTTGTGCCACATATTCTGCGTTCTGCCTTGCAATGCTGTATCCTAGAAAGAATATCATGCCAGACGCAGAGCGAGATGAGAAATTAAAAATGTAAAATCAGTTCAACCAGACAAGGATTCATGTAGCAAACTAGTATCACCTGCAGTCGTTTCTGAAATGTCTTTCAAAGTTTCCCAAATCTCTTTTGGCTGAAATCTGACAACTCTAACACTGGTTTCACTGAAACTGCTCTAACATTGAACAGAAGCAGCAAACAGAACGTAAATTCTATCGAGAACTCCACAGACAGTGTAATACCCACTCTTGTTACTGATGCTACGCCAGAAACTACCATATTTAATGACCGTCAGCTACACGGGACAAATGCACCCCTTTGGTTGACATCCTGAACACCCTTGACCCCTTTCATATCCGCTGCATTTTCGTAGCCTTGCCCATGCATATCCTCCAATGTTTGGCCATGCTCTGTCTGTGAGAGGTCTTTGCCAGTGGTACTCATAGTCTCCTAGAAGACAATGAAATGTTCCTTTACACAAATCAAGTTTGATGAAATATCAACAAACACTAAAATGGTGGATATTTTTTTAGAGTGACTAACATCAGGGGTACTATTTACAATAACAGACAAATATCGAGCTTTCTTTACCCCTGAAATGATTGTGTTGAGTATTTCTTTGGCTTACATATTTAGAGGGTTCGTTTTGGATCATCTTGATGGCATAATGGTCTGAAGCTCTTCTCCTAATATGCTCTCTCATGACTTTATCAAACTTTACCAGCACTTAAATAAGGCCGAGAAAGTTTTCATTGTTAAGAGAAAACAGTTTGTCAGATTTGGTTCTAAATGCAAGGTTGTGTTCAGCCAGAAACAAAGTTATGACCATTATTAATCTCTCTAAAACACATTTCCAGTGACTTATTTCTCGATTTATAAGTTGCTGGTGGGCTGCATCAGTTGTCTTGGCAGTCTTCAGCCTTCTTTCTGATTTTGTCTAATCAGAAGAAGATCTTAAGTACTCTGATGGCTGTTCGTGCTCTTACAGTCGCAGCCCTAAGTGCCTCCAACCTCTATATCCTCCCCCCCGAGGCCAGTTGAGATTTACTTTTTACAAAACAGTTTGCAATAAAAGCAGACAATGCTGTCTGAAGCAATGGAATAAATTTTCCAATGTCTTTTAACTTCCTCTCCTTTTTACAACTTGCTAATAAAATAATGCAGAGACGAATGCCTGTCTGAATAATTTACAGGGAAATTTATTTCTGGAATTTCTTTCGGTCCAAGCAAAATAAGTTGATATCTGATAGACGCACCAAGAGGACTGGGCCAATGCAATGGATCACTAGATTCTGGTAGTTTCGGACTACTTGAATGGGATATTTTTTCATTATCCTCATCTGATATATTTTGACATAATCTTCTTTGTTTTCGGTAATTTTCTGGAATTCATTGCTTCTCATTTCTTCTACTCTCCATCTTTCTGTATGTTTTTCTCAACTCTGTCCTTTATAATTCTCATCCCCTTCTTCCTCGTTTTCAGAATCCCAATAAACAGAACTGTATATTTTTCTTTGCATATGTTTTCAGTGATGGTAAGTTCAGGTGATTCACAATCACTAATAGTAACACCTCTCGATGTACGTACAAGGTTCCCTTTGGTGGGTAATCTGTTGGTTTGATGTATAAGTTTGTCCGCTTTCTACAGCTTCAGCAAGTAAAACATAATTGTCATTTTCATGCTTGAGAAATTTCCTTAAGCTTTCTACTATGTTCACTTTTTCGGCATTATTTTCAGCTTTCCTTTTTTCATTTTCAGCTTCTGAAAGTTACTTCTTATGCCCCATTTTGACAGTTCACAATATCTGGTGCTAAATTCTCAAAACATTAACGAACTACCTAAAATCAATGTACACTTTGTAAACATAAAGGCTGTTCATAGTAATGTGAACATTTTTAGAAGCCCTTGTAATTTATATTTTCACCCAAATGGTATGAGTCCGCCTCGTGTAAATACGAACACTTTTCGAACACAATGTTAACATTTTGAATGTGCTAACTTTACTGTGAACAGCCTATTAAAGTACTATCACTTTGCTGAATCATGAACACTAAAAACATATTTTTAACATTTAATTCGAAATAAACGCAAGGTTAAATGCTGTACTATATTCATAGTTAGCAAACTAATAAAAACTTAAAAATACGATCTATTAAAATTAATTCAGATTTTTTTTTACAAAATTATTGTGTTGTGGCAGTTACTGCATTTTCTATATATCAATGCTTTAGGCAATATCAAACAGTTTATACTATAAAAATGCATCATATCGAGAAGAAGTGAAGCAATTGTTATTTTTAGCGATTACAACCTGTGTCCCTCTGTCCCTCTCTAAACTTAAATTGTTGCCACACCCCCCCCCCCCCTTTTTTTTACCTTCCCTTCGATCTTGTCGACACAGAAAAGAACCGGTAGTCAAACGAGAGTGTGGAAAACAGAAAATTGATACCCACAAAATATTTGTGCCAAATTTTGCTTTAGTGGTACAACAAAACCTGTGGGGCAATTTAAAGTGCACTTGTAACAGGAGTCTCACGCTACTCAGTGCCAGAAATATCATCATGTTACTGTCGATCCAACACGGGCACACGACCACCAAACAAATAATAAAAAGCCAAATTACACTGTCCGAAGAAATAAAACTTTTCATTATTCATAGTTCATTAACCTTAATTTTTGTGCTTTCTTCTTATTCAACACAAAGTTAAAACAGCAACACTAGGCGACATGTTATTCTGTATTAATGTCATATACCTACATGCGTGCTCTACATCATAGTTTCCGTTACTCGCTGAGCTATGCTGAAGTATAAAAATTAGTCAAAAAGTAACCAAATAAAAATATTTATTTTAAATATCAAAATAGAAGGGACAAAAGAAGTTTTTCTTTTTATATTCAGATAGTAAAATCCTAAGACCAAAGTCGCTTAGACACAACAAAAATTCAACATATCATGATTCCATTTTAACAGTTTATGTCTCTAAAACAAAAAATTAGTTAATGTCTCTTTTACAAATAATGTTATGTGTATAAGCATGTGTATGACTGTATGTATATGTAGTATGCTGGTGTTGTGTCTCAACAGTACCTATTCTAAACATTCAAATCATCTGGCACTCAAGTGTTCGAATTTTAGTTTCTCGAATCCTCCCCGAACTAGCAAAACAAACGATTGCAAATAAAACAGACTTGCCTCTAGAGTTCAGTTTCTGTGGATGCTGTAATTTGAAGCATTTCATCCACGACGCTGCTTATAACTCTGGCTACTGTATATCAGATTATAGAGGGAATGCAAGAGCGTTTGCTGCTCAAGATTCAGCGCTCCATATGGACGGCAATGGAAGCTCTTGCTGACCGTGCATCTCATTCACCTGTTAGCTACTAGCACTATAGTAGTTGTTTTATAACTTCACCCGACCGTGACGGTATGGTCTGTTTCACAAGCTTTCTAAGTTTCTGAAATTGCCACCTCTAGATTTCCTACACATTTGTCATTCGGTACAACTACATATGTTATGTCCATTAAAATAATAGTTTTGTAATTTGAACACGCATTTCGGCGCCCCTTTTTTTCGGCGCCCTGTGCGGTGGAACCTGTCGCACCGCCCTAAATCCGCACCCGCGTACGTCCTCGTCGAACGAACCCCCACACCATTTCGTTCCTATGTACTTGTCTACTATGCGACGTGGGATTGTAGCGGGACGGGTATAGTTTCAGGAAAACCTGGGATGGTATGCACTTGTTAACTATTATATGTGCTTAGGTGGTTCACGAGAAAGTGAGAGCACTCTTGAAATCAACATATGAAAAAAATCACTGCCCCTAACTGCATATATTTTAACATAAGCAGTGAGCACTATACTCACAGTTAAGTTGGCAGCGAACTACGAGAAGTAGTTCCATGTTTTAACGTCTTATAGGCTGTTCACGGTAAAATGAGCACTCTCGAAAGTCCTGCTTAATATCTACTTGTATGCACGTTGTGGGTTCTTCCGCCATGTGCGAAATTGACATTGACATGGGCCTCGTCACTTCATTCATGCGTGGGTCAGGTGCAACTGTGAAATAATTACAAAAGAAAATATTTTTAAATTTGCTCATTTTTACACTTCGATACACTAAAAAGAAATAGAAAGTGAAAGAAATGATTTAAATTTTAACAAATGGTTACCTGATACTTTATTCGACGTTAAGATATGGGACTACTTTCCATTCATCGTTACCAACTTTACAAGGGCGCATGTCACTCGGTTCGCCCGTTAAAATATACGCAGGTAGATATAATGACTTTTTCTAAGGTTGATTTTAAAAGTGCTCACTTTATCATGAACAGCCTTTACATGTCGTAAAGGTAAAAATTTGTGTCACCTGCAGTTCAGTTTATTTTTGTTGTTTGTAAATAAGAGTAAGATCTGGCGTGTTTGTAACACATTAGATGTTTTAGCATTCACTAACGTAAAAAATAAAACATTTTTATACATGTTCTGAGTGAAGTGGAATTGTTTGCTATCGCTTTGTACTGTGCCTCCACGTAGTTTATTATCCCAGAAACTCTTGAAACGTCACACAATATGCTACTTCGTGCAGTTAAAGATAGCATTAATTTTGAACCTCGAATAAACTTGAAGAAACTTACTTCGGAAGTGTGTTTTGTTATGATTGTAATTAGTGTTGCAGTTATGAAAGCTTAAATAAGTGTGTGTGTGTGTGTGTGTGTTATTTAGTATTTACACAATTCCCAGTTTACGAGTGAATACCTCGGCACGTATGTCACTCGTTTTGAAACAATAACTCCATTAAAATGTTTTATACTGCATGAGAAACATTCCTCGTGTGTTAAGGAATACGTTAGAACAGTATTATAATGTCTGTCTGAACGGTTAATTTGTAAAATACCCATCAATCAAACAGTAAGTACTCACTTTCACGACGAGACTTTGAGGTAAGTAATTTGAGGCAAAATTAGATTCTGCATTAAATGCGTGGGTGCAGTTTCACGAAATACATTGTCATCGGCCAGGTGTTGTGTTTCTCGTATCCGGTGACGTTGCGTTCATATCAGTAGAAGCATTTAAATGTTATATGTGAAAAGTGACTTTTTTCGTAAGTAAAGCAGTAGGCCTTAGCAAACGATAGTTTTATATGCTTTAAAAACGGTGTTTCTGGACGAATTTCCACGGAACTTGCATCGAGTGACAAATATTAAACTGAGGAAGTATTCTGAAAAAAATGTGGATCGATGTTCACATATTTATTTTCACGAAACTATCACAATTGTTTTCATAGCAACGCCTGCCATTTGTTTCTACGTAATTTTGCATTTAAATATTCTTTTGTGAGGTACGTATGCATTGTGGTTCTACTCAAATATGTCCTTAAGAGTGGGATGGACTGAAACATTTTCTGTGAAATAGTTGTTTGCGCGATTACACGTATCTCGGTAAATAAATGTTCTGCAAATACGACTTCTTGTCAGAAAAAAATAAAAATAAATTTTTCGGTGGAACTATTTGTTTATACTTTTGTCATATTAAGTGTATTATTGGAGAAAAAATATTGTGAAAATGGTCAAATATCGCATTTTTAATCTTGGCTTTGCAGAATGGTGCACGAAAACCGTATACTTACATAATTTTTGTTGTAGCTAGTTTTACAGACGATTTTTCGAAAATTTTGGCTCGACAAGATGTAAATATCAATTTTGAACACCTTCTTACATCGTTTCTAAATTCACTACGTTCGTTATATTCGGAGCACTGATTGAAGATAAGAAAAGAATATTCTTTACTTTTCTTCCATCAATGTTCCGAGGATAATGAAGGCAGTGAATATCTAACAACGTAAAAATGAGTATAAAATAATAATATACGTCTTGTCGAGCCAAAAATTTTGATAAACCCCTTGGAAAACGACTTAAGTATGTCGAAAATCGGGTAAATATACTGCTTTCATGCACCATTCCCCTTAAGCGGCAAGAGAAAAGTACAAAGATACGGGCGTAGTTTAATCTGTGGTCTTTCATCGCGTGTAATAAAACCCCTATGTTACAGATATAATTTGCACAGTACAGCGTCACGACGGAAACACTGTACGCCTTGCGCGTAGGAGCGATGAGGCACTAGGAGTGCGTGTTAGTATCGCCCGTATCGCTCCCTCGCTTCTTGATTTTGGACGCGCAGCTAGATCCCACTTTTAAACATAATTCTTAGGTCATTTAAGGATTATTTAAGGCATGTTGTCTTCTTTATGAAGCAGATAATACACCGTATTATCTAAAAGCAAACATTTCTTATGAGTATGGCACATACGTTTAACGAGCGAGAGTTTCAGGTTTTTATACTTTTTAAATTGAAAGTTCAAAAAGTTTTGGCGTCGTTTTTATAACGGGAGAAATAATGTTGTTCAACTCTTGTGTTATTCTGTTGACAACTCAAACCAAATATATTTTCTTACGACCTTGGAAGTGTTGACCGTAGTTAAAAGCATTAATTTATATCTATGGATAAAAAGAATCGCGAACATTATTCAACGTATACGTGTTATAGCGTTGATTACAATTATCGTTACATTTCGTTGTTTATGTAATGATTATGCAGTAGATATAAGACCCAGCTGATGTCAACACCAGCTGGAAGTCACACGGCAGTGTTTATTTGGATCGTTACGCGGTAAAGTTACGCAAGCAACGGGCTTAAAGTAGAAACTGGGCGCAGGGCTTTCAATAGTGCTCACTTTACCATGAACAGCCTTTGATCAGAGGTATACGTGATGTCAAGTGCGAACATCGGTTTCATGTTTAACCCATTCACACCCAGTTTGCACAGGTGTGTACATAACGCACGTTTAAGTAATTTTTGCTGTGTACCGCACACAGCGAAGCTCAATGACCAATGATCTTACCTGTGGGGGAATGATTCGCAAACCGTCTTATCGGTCTAGGTCATGCCTACAGTTCATTGGCTGTGACAACGAAACAAGTGTTGTGGCGACTTAAGTACAGCACGCATCATAAAATTCTTTCTTTGCAACACCTGAAACCATTAATTAAAGTGGGTCTGAAAGGGTTAATGAAAGCTTGGTGCTTTCAGGCTAAAGCTAGAGCCATGAATATTTCGCGAATTCATTCGGTGGCGAGGAAGACTTCAAACACTTGTTCTTTTCTTCTACTGTTCTGATTGGAAGACAGTCGTTTAGACACGCTCCGTTCAACTGTGAGCCATTAATAAGCAGGAAGCAGTAGTGCGAGTGAGTGTTTAACAGTTCTGTACAGAGTCCTCGCTTGATCACAGCAACCAATAAGCAAAAAATAACATCTCGAGTGTATAGACGGCTGTCCAGCCTAGCTTGCTGCCAACTCAATCCGCGAAATACTCGCGGCTCTATTAGTAAGCTATAGTTGTCATACCAAATATTATTACAACTGTGTGCGCACGAATTCGGTGCGTTGTCCTCTGGTGTAATTTTCTAGACTTATTTCAGCATAGGGTTTGCACGAGGCGGAGGAATATCCTGGACGTATAAGTTTAGCAAGACTTCAGGAAAGTGCGAAGTAACCATGAATTGATCATATACTCCGTGCAGTTGGGAACGCGTGTCAGATAACGTAGCTGGATCAAACCTGTTACTGCCGGATCGGAAACGTGCTGCGAGCTTGACGTCGTTCTTGCTCGACTTACACGTGCTGCTACATTGACAAAGACTACGTCATATACTAAACAGTGGTTTAATACCGCTATAATATTGGGAAACTGAGCTGTTTAAAAGAAAATTAACGCCATAAGGCGTGGTGCACGAAGAAAAACATATTTATATAATTTTTGCCACAACTGGTTAGGTAGAGGAATTTTCGAGATTTTTGGCTTGACAAGACGTAAATAACATTTGTTTTTAACACCTTTTTACATTGTAACAAATTCACTTACTTCGTTACTCTACGAACACTGATTAATGGTAAGGAAAAAAAGTTATTTTTTCTTCCATCAGTACTCCAAGAATAATGAAGGCAGTGACTATCTGACAACGTAAAAATGTGTCGAAAATTATTATTTGCGTCTTGTCGATCCAAAAATTTCGATAAACCCTTCGGGAAACGACGTATATTGAAAATAGGATAAATATACTGCTTTCATGCACCATTACCTTTAACATAATTTTATCCCGAGTACACTCGTACACATATGAGGTGTTTTAAAATACGTAAAATCGTGGCGAGTGCTGTACAAGATAACAAGCTAGCGCCAACACAGACAGAGTCTTTTTACTGGTTAATGATATGGTTTGCTGCTAGCACACCACAATTATATTATAGGTTGCTGCCGATGCCACTGACCAATAGGAATCATTTCCGTAGTTTCCAAGGAATTCACATGTACATGTCAGACCAAAAAAATCTTCTCTTTTGCAACACCTGGAATGAAAAATGAGTGTGTAAGGTATGGAGTTAATACAGCTATAGGTTGTTGATGGTAAATTGAGCACTTTTGAGATCATATTGCCATGTAAGTAATAAAGGCTGTGCATATAATTCACCGGACTCGAAAGTTAACGTCTAAGAGTACAATAAAATATATTTATTGACTATTATTCCAAACGAGAGGGCTTCAAAAAGTGCTCACTTTATCGTAAATTGCCTATACGAGGGTTTCACTTTTATACTTCGTGTCAAATACATGTCTAGACAGGACATAGTTCAACCTTTTGGGCACAACTCTAAACTCAGAGTAGATAAGTCATAGAGACGAAATGGTGTGGCGGTTTCTTTTATGTGAGCTGTACATGGCTCGTTGGAGGGGGGGGGGGGGTGTGTCTGATTGGCTACTGCATTCTGCGGGAAGTTCCGTATTGGCCAGGCTGTTTGTTGGCGAGAAGTGTGCCAGGCGCCAACGTATTGATTGCTGGTGACGCCATTTTGTTGGCGTGTGCAGCTACAGCTCGCGGTACAAACAGGCTTTCCACCTCTGTATTGTTACATACTCTGTGCTCATAATACAGACAGTATTGCTCCTTGTCGCTACTTACAACACTTCCTAGGTTCTCGCACACATTGTTTAAATACTGTCCGGATTTTTGTTATTTCAGCCACGTCAACACCGAAGAGGATCCCGAGGCTCCGACAGACGGGAAACCACACATAACTTAGAAAATCACAACTTAGAACAGTTATAACTTAGAAATTCATAACTTAGAACTGCCATGACTTATAAATCCACAACTTAGAACTGCTGTAACTTAGAAAATCATAACTTAGAACTATCATAACTTAAAAACACGCAACTTTGTAGTTCGTAAATAAAATGATAGGTAGAGCTAAAACGTAAATAATTCTTGATGGTTTACAATAAAATCACTTTTTCTTCAAAATAATTGAGTGAAAGTTCATATATTGATATTAATACAACCCATAAGAAACACGATAGTGTCTAGTTTGTTGTCCATCGCTGATTTTATAATCTTGGTATTATAAATAACAGAGGGAACTGCTTGTTCGTAAATAGCTAGCAATCAAACAGAAAAATGGTCATTGAGAAAAATCTTCGGGCATGTAACAACCAAAGTTCTGTCTGCTCTATCTTATCGGCGTACATGAGAGTCTATTTCAACTCAGATCATACGAAATTAAATCATATTTATGTGAAATACATCACATGTCCAGCCGAGTTAGAAAATAGTACGATGTCGTCAGCAAATTTGACACATTTGACGAACGAAATATACCTTTTTCCTAGAGTATATTATTTATTTAATACTAATGTATAAAACACGCCAAAAGCCAACAAAATATTTCAAGGATTTTCTGTTTTGGTTTTTTAATGTTTTCAAGATTAAATATTCATAATTTATAAACAAAGTCTTGTAAAACAGTTAAAGTTCATCTGCATAGTGTTGCCATCTTGCATTCCGTAACGAAAAACCGAACATTGCCGAAGTCTCGGTGGCATCTCGGTGAACTGTAACGAATTATGATTTACAATACGAAATTGCCTTTCTCGAAGATTTTATTCGTTTCGAGAGTTTCGAAACTTAACGAAAACTAAAAATTAACGAATAACTTAGAATATAGCCTCCAGGACAGCTGTTAGCTGTTACCGTCTTTCACCGAGTCGGTAGAAACCATTGCTGCCCTGGAGATAGCGACAGTGTCTAACATGCAACACACTTGCAGCTTCCCTTTGCTTATTGGCCGCGTGTCTTCGCGAGAAGACACATTCCTTACCTCAGCCAATCAGAATTACGCCACTACGGCACTGAACGTTTGTGATTCGCAGACATACGCCTAAGGAGCGATACAAGTGGAATTACGATAGTGGAGCTGAGCTAAAACGTTTTTGAAAATCTACTGGTAGGGTATTATTTTCGCAAAAATCTGTGTTTACATCAATAACATCTTATGAAAAGTGTAATAATGTTTAAATTAGTGGTGGCTTGCATGATACGCGCGTAAGTATTAATCATAATGTCCAAGGCAACCTTAATATATTGGCAGAATGAATCAACTGAGCAGGATTTTCAGTCGTTTGCATTCAACCGTGAGCCACCAGTACTACTGTAGGTTAATCCAGTAGTAGAAATCGTCTTCCTTTACGGTCGTGCAAGCGGCAATTAGCTACGTTATAAGTAGAGCCACTGATTTTTCGCGAATAAATTTGAGCAACCATTAATAATTGTTATTTCATTGAAATAAGGGAGGCATGAAAGGATAGGATGAAGAGGATAAGAGAACCGATGAGGTTCTTTTTTACTCCTTATATATTTCTATCGGATTACAAACTAGGTGTAACCACTATACAGGATTATTTCAAAACTCTTCCTTTAAAAATATTGAAGCTATATCCTCTCCTCCTCATCCGGAAGAGAAGAGTGGCATATCACAAAAAAACAGACACCAAGGTCAGTACAACCTCTATAACGTTTATACAAATATACAAACATAAGTGTTCAACACATGTGCATACATGCATCATCCAATATATAATACACATTCCACAGTACAACACACGATGCCTCAGTATTGCCATGACCACGGCGCTTGCCAACACGGCGAGAAATACAACTGTAATTGCGTTAGCTGTTGGAACTCTGGTCATTATTGTTTGTCTATTATTAACTTTGCTAGTCCTAGTGTGAGCGATATCAGCGGCTTCGAACCACTGGATGAAGATATCATCATAACAACAACATCACCAGAACCAGGAACTCAACCAATTGAAAAAATCATCATTCCTGATTCACCACCAAAAGGTAAATCTACAAATCAAACTACCTTATTGGAAAGCTTTGAATAGGCTACTGTGGCAGGACCAACTACAACACCAACAAGACGTACCTCTACTGATAAACCACACGGGTGTACGTTTTTGAACAATACCAAGGCGTTATGTGTTTCGTCTCCAGTGCCAGCCTATATATCGGAGACAAGCTCAACTAAAAAAAAAAAGAACACTGCACGAGGCAATATTACCACATCATCGCCACACAAATCTAGAACCTCTCAAAAAACACCGTATCGCACTTTCAGATTGTACAACCACAAAACGCATTAAACTAAATATATTTGAACCTAACAAACATATCAAACAGACAAGTACGCCAGGAACTTCTGACTACAGCTCTCAACCACCTCTCACATTGGGACCTAACAACACTATACATTCAACAGTTGAACGCAGAACAACCTTGGGTACAACTAGCAATACGGGACAAAGAAACCGCAGTACAATTTAGCTTGATGCCATTCAACAAATTACCGCCACAACAAAGACGTCAGATGGACATAAATTCAGCTTGGAACAAAGAGACGCAAATACTTTACAACCACATAGTGCATCCACTTCCACAACAAATATCCCCATCACCATCTTCAGAACGAGAACCGATGGAACAGACAACGACGGATATTACACCTGCATCGTCGACTGCGACAACGAAGTCTACCAATCCATCAAATCAAGAACCACAAACAGAAAATGTTCATCCTTCATCACCTTCCGACACACCGACCGCTGCAACTTCATCTACTATAGCTCACACACAAACAACGCACGAACACTTGGCAATTGGCCTCAACAGTAGCAGAACTACAGAGGCAAATGCATCACTACAACGAATACGCAACCTCGCACGATTGCTGTCCTATTGTGTGCGCAAGGGTATCAGCTCTTACATCAAGTGCGGAGTACAAAGTCACCAACTAGAAATCCTCACAGACATGTTAGACGGTCTAGACACCACAATTCCAATTGAAGAAATCTGTGAGTCCTTCATAGAAGCCAAAAAACAAGCTTACTCACAAGCAGCAGACAACTATAAAAATCATCGCAACAATATCGTTGACACATTGCAATCAGCAGTATAAAAATACGATTACGAATCGTATGAAAAGTTTATCTCAAAGATAAGCTGTGATAAAAAATTGTAATATCTAAAAACGTGTGGAACATCTTTACCATCATATCTAAGAGAGATAATAAAATATTGCAATGCCGACAAAAACATAAAAAATCAAATCTACAAACTACCTAGAATTCATCACTATGGAAGACATCAAAACAATTAACATTGAGAACCTAAAATGGTTCGAAATGTTCTTCTAATCAAACAATATAGACCCAGCTTTATTTTACTTTTGTTTCATAGCCATCCAGTGCATGCTGTATAAAAATAATAAATGGACTAGTCATAATCGGGCCAACATACACTGGAAAAAGCGTGCTAATGGGGTCGTGACTTCTATGTACTCCCACAAGGACAAGATAGTACTGGATAACAAAACATAAAAGTATGGTATACTGGATTCCTCACAGGAGGAATACTATAAATGGCATATAAGCAGAGCTCATGCTATACCTACTGGGGATACTCCAGCTCTGTATAATAAAAATAGGAGGTAATGCATCTTGAGTTCTACCTCATGGTGAAAACCTAAAGTGATATGAAAAGGAACTCAAATATAACTCACATGTCCACATCCTCTCGTCCCAATGCATGGCTGTACCTTGTCTGTCGTCCGATGGTTACCCTGATGAGTGGCATCAGCCACTACGCGTCTAGATGATATAGACGGCCACAAGGAGTCCAGAAAACATATACAGCATCACCCCCCCCCCCCCTCATTTCAATGTTTACACCTCCGTTGTTGTTATAACTCTATTGGCTGCTGGTGTCGCTTCCGCATTTGACCGAGTCACTAAGGATTCCGTAACTTCGACACTGTACCCTCATGATTCGTGCGCAAACAGTGTTAACACCGAGCAGCCAACCAGAAAACCTGGACGAGCTCACAGTGCTTTGAACGGTATCTTGTCATGAAATTTTTTCGCGAAATATCACTGCCCCTAGTTATAATTATAAGTGCTTGCCAGGCGAAAAAAAAAAGAATGGTTTCATAACAACGCCTAACATTATATCAAAAATATTAGTACACAATGAACTGGACAAGTCCTGCAGAAGGTGACATTTTATCGCCGCGGTGGAGACTCGCAGGCAAGTTGTCCGTGGCCAGGACGCGTCAAGCTTGCAAGGTCACTGTACAGAGCGAACTAGAAGAAGGATGCACTCCAGTGTTCTACACCCGTGTAGTGGCAGGTGCAAACGAAATGAGGTGGCCGCGCCCTCAACAACTACTCTCCCTTTTAGCCGGTTTTCGGTCTGTACTGCACACTGCGAAGCTCAATAGCCATTGATTTTACCTGTGGGTAAATGATTCGCAAACTGTCTTCTTGGTCTAGGTCATTATTGGGTCATATAACTGCAGCTAAACATATAGCCTACCGCTCATTGACTGTGACAACGAAACATGTGTCGCGTCGACTAAGTACAGCATGCATTATAATTCTTTTTTTGCAACACCGGAAACAGTAAATTAAACTGGGTCTGAAAGGGTTAAGTTTGAGCTGCTGATAGCGATAGTGGAATACCATTTACTTGCTTTACGCACTTGTTTCCTAAACTCATTAAACAGAGGAGAGCAGTACTTTCGAGGTAGTTGTGTTGGTAGCTTGGTGCAAATATACTTAATTTTAAAAATAATAATAATTTTTTTTAAGTCCATTTCATTTCTTTTTTAATGATCACCTACTGTAACTGGGTTTCCAAACGAACATTAACTGAAAACCAGTAAACATTTCAAAACCATGCTAATATAGGCCAAGTTTTCCCAAACAATTTTTATTTTGTTTATATTTTTGTTGACACTTTTTCTTTATTAAAACGTCTGCACCGTCATCTTCTACAGTAAGGTCAGGCTCCTCATTCTCCACAGGTTACTGAGAGCCCGTGCACGATAAAACCAAGTACACACGGCCATCTTTCTTGTGCGGCTCTTAACAGCGAGGTCTTGAGAGCCGATGAGGGTGATTGAAGTTAATATGGAGCGGCGGCGGAATGAGGGGGCGGGGAAGCGGGAGATTCCCGAGAAGGCCCGCCGACCAACGGCATCGTCCGGAACGATTCCCATTCAATCCCCGGCCGGTGGCCCGGCCGGGGATTGAACCCGGTTCGCCTTGGTGAGAGGCGAGCGTGGTAATCGCTCAGCCACCGTGGCCCCATGCAAGAAAGAATTTGTGAGCAAGGAAGTATTATAACAGTACCGGAGGTTTCTGATGAGGACTCTGTATATGGAGTTGCAGGAGTAACTGGTGCCTTTATCATAACAACAGCCATTAAGAGGATTAAAGGTGAAAAATCTGCAGGTGGTGGGCAAGGCCCTGGATACAATGATGCGATAAAGGGCAAGGATTAAAACACACGGCCCAACTCAAACAGGACAAAAGATGTTACTTTTTCTCACTCGATGAATAATCAACAGCAACACACACAAACTCTCGTTCTCCCACTTATATACAGTACCTATTTTACAAATACAAATTTTTAAAAATTATTTCCTCAACAAAAAAATACATTATAAAAAATAATTTCATAATTTTATTTGTGTAACTCATTTACATACACAATGAACTATTTACTTACATCACACACACCAGAAGGATGGCCAGTGTTAGAGGCGTCTTATTTAGTACCAGCTAGTATAGGCCATTCACGGTAAAGTGAGCACTTTTAAAAACCCTCTCATTTGGAATAATAGTCAATAAATATATTTAATTTTAGTCTTAGACGTTAACTTCCGAGTGCGGTGAGTGCGGTTCATACTGTGTTTGTTACTTACATGACAATATTAATTTAAAGATGTGTTTAAAGAATAAAAAAGGAATAAGTAACTAGGGCCTCAGAAGTGCTCACTTTACCGTGAACAGCCTATAGGCAAGTTGTGTGCTAGCCACTGCCATTCACACGACACGAGTTCGATAAAAGTCGAGGTGAACAAGAAAGTGATCGTCTTCTTGGAAACGAGATATGCCCGTGTGTACTGGGCGAACGAGTAGGCCGGTTCAGTGATCGACCTAGGTCAGAGAGCAATATTCCTGTGTAGAGATATGTGAATTTCACGACTCACTCCTAGGCAGGCTGAACTCCGAGTATGTATACGTCTGTGTTATAGGCCGTTCACGGTAAAAATAGCACTTTTGAAAACCCTGCTTAAGATTTACTTGTATACACGTTGTGTACTCCGCCGTCTTACGCAAAATTAACATTGCCATGGGCCCAATCACTTTATTCATGCGTCGGGAAAATGAAATATTGTGAAATTATTATGAAAGTAAACACTTTACATATCTGCTCATTTTTACACACACACACACACACACACACACACACACACACACACACACACACACACATATATATATATACATACATACATACATTAAAAAAGCAGAAAGCGAAATAAATATCTTTAAGTTATCACATATGGTTACCTAACACTTTTTATTCGACGTTAAGATATGGAACTACTTTCCAATCCATCGTTACCAATATTATTGGGGAATTTCACTCTGTGTGCCCGTTAAAATATATGCACGCAGGAGCAGTGACTTTTTTCTAAGGTTCATTTCTATAGTGCTCATTTTATCGTGAACAGCCTTTAACAAAAATATATTTCACCATGGCAACAGTTCAGGAGTTAATGATAATGACCCGAGTAGGTAAAAGTCTGAAAAGTCTAGGCTGGCACAAGAGTGTTTCACAAAAATTCACGCATTTCTGATCACACTACTAATCATGGAGGTCCCCTCGTCCACGGTATTTTGTGCATAACCATCAAACTTAAAACGAAAATTAACTTTTAACTTCCAGCTTGTTCTCCGCACACAACACTTTTACATACATGTTTTGCTCATTTTTTTTTTTTTTTTTGCAGTACCTCCGAAACTTTGTGAGGAAATCGAGTACGAAGAAACAACAAGAAGAAATTTATCGCCGTACAAACTCTGATCTCCGTTCCGTGTACATTTTCCCGTTTGTATTATTATTCTTTTCTGACTTGTTTCGCCTCCAATTTTCCGACACGGTAAGCTACCAAAATTTCGCCACGCTTTTCTAATGGTAACGCTACAGTTAAAGGTTTTATTTTAATTTAGTAAGTGACTTGAGTGTATTTTGTTTAAATTGAAACTTCTTTTGTGCAATATAATAATTTGGTTATAATTTCTACATCGACATTTAAGTCCTGAGATTGTGATTTTTTTAAAGTAACCACATCTTAGATTTTCTGATACCATTCTATTATGTACAGTGTATTTATTTACGCCCCGTGCAAAGACTGCAAATTTTAAGTTAGCAATTTTATTTTTTGTCGTCTTCGGTAGAAATTTGTTTGGCAAAATACAGCTTTCTTATGTATTAAGATTTTTAATCTATTGTTATTGACGGATTAGTATGTAAAAAAAATATTTGACGAAGTAAGTTTTGCTGGTATTGAGAAAGAAGTATGCCAACGAACAATCTAAAAAAATGGCATTAGCAGTTTTCATTTATAGGTTGTTAACGGTAAAGTGAGCACTTTTTAAGGCCCTGCTGAATTTTTCCTTTTGGCAGATTTCTATGTTCCCATCACTTTTTAATACAAAAATTGCCTTGTGACCAACAAAAGCAGTGTACACTTTTCTTCACTCCCAAAAGTTAACGTCTGGAGCTGTAATAAATTATATTTATTAGTGGTTAATGCTGGTTAGAAGAACCCTAAAAAGTGCTCACTTTACCGTGAATAGTCTATAGCCGGCAGGATATATCCGTCAGTCCGGGGGGTATAAATGTCGACGCACCAAATTATGGATCACCTTGTCCGCACCGAATTGCACGGTTACCTGGTTCTGAACTTTTTATTTTGTAACTTACACATTTTAATTATTTATTTTTAATTCTAAGACATATCATCCCAATAGCGGTTTTTTCTTTTAATTAGTTAGTTACGCCGGAACAAAAATAAAGGATTTAAATAATACCTGAGAGGTGACTGAACCCTATAAAATATTGTTATATTTTTGTTTATCTTTATTTGTTTTAGATATTAAATCCACTTTAATTGCTGTGCGTTGCAACTAATTTTTCTGTAAAGGTAGAAGCGTCATTTGTGTGGTGTTCCCGTTGAATTTTTTTTTTGTATGATCTCAAGTATGTATGGTCACCGCTAAATGAATATCTTACGTTACAACACATCCTTTTAGCGAACAGTAGTAATATATTCACTCATGCGAAACGCCCGTGTAATTTCACCCTGCAGTTTGAGAGAATATTCGTTTGTTAGTCTCTCGAGACCTCGCTGTTAAGTAAGAGTCGCCCAAATCTCTTCACTCTCTTCGTTTGTTGGCCCGAACAGAATAAATATACGTGCGCATGCCTAGTACAGTAAGGATTGCATTCATGCCGTATAGTGGTCGTGTCGAGAGTAATAGTACACACGTCTCCATTTGCAGGAAGACAATGTAGTTCGTAACAGCTCAGCTTCAGATGCAGGCACGGGTATTTATATCGAAGGTTTATTGACGCAAGGAGGATTCTCTAAATATATCAGCCCTTCTTGTCGAGGTCGCACGCGCTCCCCTTGCGTAACGCTGCAGGTCTGAGGTAGCCGTCTCCTAGAAGCGGGTTGCAACCTTACACTAAGAATGAGGTAGAACGATTATTCGTCTTCTGCGGATGTACCCAATATTGACCTACCCCAAAGCAACATAGCATTCAAAGTCACATGGTCAACAGTGATGAACGTGTTTTGTTTATATCATAATTTTTAAATGACAAGCACTATTGTATAAATAATATACTCTTACCAGTTTGAATATAATAAAAAAGGATTATATATTGGTTAGAAGAAGTATAAAAACATCGCAAAAGGACTTGTTTACTAAACAGTGTCCTAACCTCAAATCCAATCCACGCCATTTTTGCTAGCCGTATTGGCAGAAAAGCAGTTCCATGTTGGGACACGGAGATTGGTTGTGCGCAGGCAGCGAGATCGGTCTACCTCATCTATATTCAATGGTTGGAACTACTGGAGCTTCTTGTTGGCATTTTTTAAAATAAAAATAAAATATCATTAGCCACAGAAGCAGTGCAACCAACAGTAACACTATAACTCCTTCGCGGTCAGTTGAGCACTTTCGAAACTGAACTTTTAAAAAGTGTTTGTCCGTACCTCAGCATATTTAATGATGATAAGTATATTCAGTAATAAACAATAAATATAAAAGTTGGACTAAATCTGGCAGCATTTTGGGAACAGGGGTTCCATCTGTTTGCCCATTCAGACCGAGTGTACACAACTGTGTAACCTACATAAGGTAGAGGAATGTTATTTTTGGCTGGCAGACAGTTTATACTGCGCTGGCGCTGGGCCCGATGTTCTTCACAGTGTGTAAATGATTCGTAAACCGTTCTTCTGTTCTGGGCTGTGAATGGTTCATATTACTACGGCAGAATACAAAGTCTACAGATGGTTGGCTGTGATGAGAAAATAAGTGCTACGGCGGCTTGAGGGGCACGCCTACCTGCCGGCGTTTGAGGCTGAGAAGTGAGGAAGCGATAAAGGCGACACTGCCACGCGCATCGAGTGCGTCATCGCCACTACGCGCCAAGACTCTGAAGTGGCGTGCAGTGTTCTCGTCGTGCTGTGTGTACTTATGGGACACTCGCGGTGACTCTTGTCTTCTATTAGTGGCAAGTCTGAAGCATGTTTTGAGATACACAGCGCTTTGAAAGCCCTGTTTTGAGCTATTTCGGAGTCCCCTGAAGTGGCATTTCTAATGTACGCGAGGTCTTGAAAACATTCAATAGCCCTCGTATGAAGAGTGTGTACTTTTTGTAGACTAGCGCGTTGGACGCTTATTTAATAGTTTCGTGGCAAAACGTGTAAAGGCTGTTCACGATAAACTGAGCACTTTTAAAAGCCCTGCTTTAAGATCTACTCGTGTGTGCGCATTGTGTATTCTTCCACAACACGTTAAATTACCATTGCCATGAGCCTGATCACTTAATCCATGCGTCGGCCAAGTGAAAATGTCAAATTATTAAGAAAGTAAATATTTTACGAATGTGCTCATTTTTGCACGTATCATGCATTAAAAAACCTGAAAGCAAAATAAATTGTTTCAGTATTCACAAATATGTAACCTAACACTTTTAATTCGTCGTTATGAGACGTTGAACTACCTTCTCTCAGTTATAATCAACTTTACTGGGCGTATGCCCTTCAAAACATATGCAGGTAGGGGCAGTGTCATTTTCCCAAGGTTGATTTCGAAATTCCTCATTTTTACCATGACCAGGCTTTAGTATGTTTCAAACACTTTGGGACGCAGTTAAAGCGCCAGCTAGGAACGCCCCTTAAGTAGAGCACGCATAAAAATTTTTGATTTGCAAAACCTAGCACCATGAATTCATGTGGATGTGAAAAGTTTAACGCCTTGTTAATGGCGTAGTATTTAAACAGGTGGCCAGAGAAGATGATTGCGTTTCGTTTAGCATTGAGTGGAGTAAGATTTGGCGCATCAGTAACAAATTCACGTTCACTTAATAGACTCGCGCATACTGGACAATGGAGCCATGACGATATTTCGTACTGTCCGCGTGGAGGAAGAATACGAACTAGGCAACGGTGTAATATTTTTTATGTGCACGGTATTTGTCAGGAGCTTCCTTTTCGTAACCAGCGCACAACGCGTTAGGTGTTCGGTGTTTTCAGAATAATTATTAATTGGAAAATTTCGCGATTTTACTAAGGGAAAAGGTAGACTTGAAACAGATGTACGTGAGGAATTCTTATCGCCGATACTGTATAGACTGTTCACAGTGAAGTGAGCACTTTTGATGCCCTAGTTACTTTTTCCTCTCAGATATTTTTTATCCTTTAACCAACTTTTTAAATAAATATTGCCACGTAAGTAATAAACACAGCGTGTATATTCCACCACACTCGGAAGTTAACGTTTAAGGCTAAATTGAAATGTATTTATTAAATATTATTCCAAATGAGAGGGCTTTCAAAAATGCTCATTTTACGTGAACAGCGTAGTATAATGTGATTTGCGGAAGTTCCCGAGACTTACGTCTATGAATGGTTAGTACCGGTATAGGCTGTTCACGATTATTTGAGCTCCAACCTATGAAAGATGTCCCTGTCCCGGCCTGCATGTACTTCAACGAGTGCAGTGTCTGACGTAAGCCCAGTAAAGATGGTAACGACGGAGTGAAAGTAGTTCAAGGCCTTGGCTTTGAATTAAAGGCGTTAGAGAAACATCTGTGAATACTGAACTGGCTTATTTTACTTTCTGGTTTTTTTTACGCATGTGAGTGTAAGAATTGGCAGATGTGTATAATATTAACTATTATAATATTTTCACGGTTTGAATAAAGTGATGAGGCCCATTGCAATATTAATTTTACATGTGGTGGAGGAATACACAACGTGCGTACAAGTAGATCTTAAGAAGGGTTTTCAAAAGTGCTCATTTGACCGTGAATAGCATACACGAGCCAGTGCCGCGCCACTTATTCGTGTATGGCGCAGGAGGAAGTTAGTTACCCAGTTGTCCAGGGCGTTGGCTGGTGGAAGGGGCCGGTCGGGAGGGGAGGGCCAGTAACGGCAAATCCGGGCCGCGCACTGCGCGACCTTGCGACCAGCCTGCTGTGTTTTTCCGCGCGCTTCCGGGTCGCTTCCCTCCCCCGCCCCCTCCTTTTCTAAATCTTTACACTCGAGCAACCACTGCTCCGAGCACTAGCTTCCAAGGATGTTTTCTGCTCCGCGCACGGTGGCTATATGCGGTTCACGGTAATATGAGCACTTTTGAAAGTCCTGCTTACGATCTACTAGTATGCAAGATTAACATTGTCACTGTTCTCATCACTTTTTCCATGCGTCGGTCACGTGGTATTGTGGAATTATTAGAAAACTAAATATGTTACAAATCTGGTAGTTTTTACACTTTGGAGCATTACAAAAACAGAAAACAAAAGAAATAATTTACGCTATCACAATTGGTTACATAACACTTTTTATTCGACGTTATAATATGGAACTACTTTTCCTCCATCGTTACCAACTTTACCGACACATGTCACTCCGTGCACCCGTTAAAATATATGCAGTTTGGGGCAGTGACATTTTTTAAAGGCTGATTTCAAAAGTGCTCACTTTATCATGAACAGCCTTTACCAAGGTTACTTCTACTCAGGTTGGTATGATCAACGTTCCAAGTATGGCAACCAAAATTTTATCTCCACTTGGTAAGCACTAGTATCTCACATGTACCATTAAAAAACCGGATAATTATAATAATCATAAATAAAATATATAATAAATTCGTAACTGAGTGAAATCGTTCTCTTATTATTCAGGTAACTTGAAGTTGAAATTAAAAGTTACTCTTCAGAACACTGCGCACCTAGCGACAGAAGATTTCCCTTTGCCAAACTCTTTCATAAGAAATCACGTTTTGTTCCTAACCTGAGTGGAACGAACGTTACCAGTACTCAGCAACTGATAATGTGCTCTTCGCACTGATCCTTCACAATAGAACCATAGACTAAAGATGAGGTGGACCGATCTCGCTGGCTGCGAACAACCAATCTCCGTGTCCCAACATTGAACTGCTTTTGTGCCAACGCGTCTAGCGAAAACGACATGGTTTGGATGTTAGGTTAGAAAACTTAGGCAGGATTTACAACGACCACGACCCGTCGCGTCCGTCCGTCCGTCATCCGTCTTTTAATCACGTGACCAACAGCCAATCAGAAGTGGCCATTATTGCTATCCGTCCGTCAAAACCTTGGCAAGCTTTAACTTTTGACGGACGAACGGATGAAATTACAGCCTTCTAAACTTGGATGTTTTGTTAATAGTTTATCCCGAGTTATTTACAAGGCTGTGTAGTGTGTGCAGTGTTTGTTTTGGCTGTGTTTTGTTTTCATGTGCTTGTTTATGTCACTGTAAAATGAAATTAACTTACAACTTTTCCTGAAGATTAATTGATAATTACGTTTGGAACCACGAGCTCCTTTTGCTCAATAGCAAAATAAAAAATAATGCTTTATATGCTATTAAAATTTTTTTTACGTCGTTTAATTGCCGTTACGTACGTGTATGATTGTTTTGGGTACTCGAAACATAACACTGCAAAACATTTTTTATTTGTATGGAGAATTTTTTTCCTATTTGTAAGCAATTTTGTTTTTATTAGTTTGCAGCAATGAACTTAGACGGATGAACGAAGTTTGGTTGTAAATCGCTCGTCTGCGAGACGGACAAACGTATGACGGACGGACGGATTATACGAGCTTTTGTAAATCCGGCCTTATTTGTAAACAACAGATTTGAGATGTGTGTACACTTCCTCTAACCAATATGTAATGCTTTTTGATTAAATTCAAACTCGTAAATATATTTTAATAATGTAATAGTGCTTGTCATTTAAAAAGCCTATATAATAAATAGACTTTCTCTGTCTGTCTGTCTGTCTGCCCGTCTTTAATACATCTTAAGTCCCTTGAAACTCAACCGAAGTTCTTCAAATTTTGCGAAGCGAATCCTCAGGATAAAATACAGGGCAAGTTCGAATTTCAGCAAGATCAGATTACGCAATTACCTTTTACCCTAAAAACCAATTTTTAAATTATTTTTTCCCCGTGAAAAGTTTTGTATTAATGCATAGAGAATATTGCATAGAGATATAAAGGTAATTACATATCACTTTTGTTTACTTTAAATGTCTCGCTTCAATGTTGAGTTAATAAAGTGGGACCACAGTGGCTCAGTGGATAGAGCGATTCCAAGTGGGGCCGCAGTGGCGTAGAGGATAGAACTATATCAAGTGGGGCCGCAGTGGCCAAGTGGATATATATATATATATGAAGTGGGGCCTTAGTAGCTCATTGGATAGAGAGATTCCAAGTGGGGCCGCAGTGGCTCAGTAGATAGAACTATGTTAAGTGTGGCCGCATAGGCCAAGTGGATAGAGAAATATTAAACGGGACCGCAGTCGCTTCATTGTTGAGTTAATTTCACATAATTTCATTATTACCTACATATATTTATGCAATATTTTTTTCAGTCTTTGTATGATAACCAACATTTTTAACATGGTTACTGTTCTAGCCCCGTGACAATACAAAAAAAAGTAACGGGCTGGGTACCCTAGTTCAGATATAAACAAACACGTTCATCACTGTTGACCATGTGACTTTGACAGTTGTGTTCTTTTGGGGTAGGTCAATTTTGGGTACATGCGCAGAAGACGAATAAGCGAACCTGCTAAGTTCTATGAATAGAACTTAGCAGGTTCTGTGCCAAACTGGTAGCAAGCTGGGGATTGCGCTAGTTCGAGGGGCGCTAACATTTATTCGAACTATTTTCCGCGTTTGAAGCCGAGAAGCTCGCTAGCGATAAGGGCGACTCTTTTAAGGTTGAACTGCCTATGGAGCACTGCACCTGACTGTACAACGTGACGTGAAGAACTCATAAAATAGTAGTACAGACACCATGGAAATTGTCAGAAAGGTGCGATTTATTGTGTATATGAAAGAAGAATGTATATATTTTCCAAAATAAAATATTTTACTAAAATATACTTTTAAAATGGAAAAAAATTACCAATTCAAATTGTCTGTATTTTTTAACAAAATTTAAGCATATTTCCATTCTGGATGCTTCATAAAGCAGAATTTACAAGAAAGTCTTCTTCAGGAAAGATCGTCATTATACTGAGATAATGTGTAATAAAATGATGGTAATAATATATCGCATCAATTTTACAATTAACTTTATTTACCCCATTTTCGGCCATAAATGTTTATGACGGACGCACATAAAATCAATTTTAAAATTTATTTCAGTAGTAATAATACGGGTCCTATTTCACTTCTGATTAATCGGATTAACCCTTTGATATCAAATTGATTGAAACGATTAATACTTAATCCGATGTAATGTGCTCAAAGAAATTTAGATGAAATAATTTTTATGAAAAATTTTATCAAATTTCTATAATGGATTTTTTGTGTGTGATTCTTTTCTTTCTTTCTTTTTTGGGGTGGAGAGCAGGTCTGGTAGATGTCAGCACGACTACTGGCAAGCGACTGAGGTATGATGTGTTGGGGACAGGGTATATATGTTGTAACACTTGTCCTTCCTTCTATTCCCTGTTATCATCTAATTCCTGTATTTCCTAATCAGAGTCTTGTTAAATACTTTAATGAGGAGGTAAAGGGTGTCATGGGGGAACTCGGATGGTAGTTAATAAAAAAAATAATTTTATAAATATATAAGTTATTATAACTATCCCTACCACTACATGATTATGCTCACCCGATGACTACTGTAGAGAGCTCCTATAGCTCCTCTAGACCTGTGGTTGCCTGTTTCCTTCTGCTTCAGCCTCGGATCTCACTCATATGCACACTCCATTGTGATCTGGTGCCATCTGGAAGTGGGGTGCTGCCATGAGAGGGCGCTTAAGTAGCCGGGAAAACTGGAGAATGTTTTCCAAACAATAGCACCCTGCTACCAGCTATAAACCATAGCGACCTTCGGCGGTGTGTAGCAGCGCCTGGTTGCAGATACACTACCTCCTCCCCCATTGAAATAACAGCCATCCTGGCTGTGAAAGGAACATTGGATGCTGAAGTTACAATGTGGAGGTTGAGTGAGAGAGGCACAAGTATCTTGGGGTGTGTTGTAACTGATGGGGCCGAGGAGCCCAAGTCATCGAAGAGTGTGGACGCAAGGTGGTATACACGAACGACTTAGCTGTGGTATCGAGGGCGTGATTTCAAGTAGGAGCCACTGCCACACAAAAGAGATAGACGTCTATGATTCGTATTATAAAATTGTTGTGAAGTTAAATTATGTTATGGGGCAAAAGGCAAGGTAGGGTAAGTGAAATAGCAATAAGTTATAAATGATACAAATTTAATTGGCTAGCCATATTATTAGAAATACAAACTCTGAACATTTTGTAAACAACACATGATGGTGGAGGGAAAAAAAGTGTCCAAAGCTTGGCGGTGGACAAAGGATGAAGGGAGTTTGGTTCGTGCGCACATTTAGTGAATGCTTGACAACATGCCAGAAAGATTACTCATAATATTAATGTATAGGAAAAAAAAGGCACCAGCCATCTGGCTGAAATATGTAAACAATAAAATAGTGCTGTGTGCCAACTTTTTAATGATTATGTAATGAAGGAATAAAGTATCTCTTGCAATACCAAATATAAACAACAGTTGGCAATGCATGCTCTAGTGAGACAGAAAATTATGATTTAGCAGTTGGTGGCACCGGAAAATGCATGCTCAACTGTCGATAGTAAGTAGTGATGTGGCTGAACAAGCATTGCGAAGCGTGCTACTGGACAGTGGTTATTTTATGTTACTTACATATTGGAATATACCAATGTTACTACCTACATCTAAATATTTCTGTCAACTTATTCTAGATACTGAATGAACATAAATGAAAGAGAGATACTAATGTTGCATCTATACAAAGCACCATATGGTGGTTCTCACTTACAACAATGTTTGTTTAACACTATTAGTATACCATGCTGTGAATAACATTAAACAATTGAACACATTTGAAAGTGAAGTCTTATTTAACTAAACGGCTGTGTCGGTAAGAGATAAAAAGTTCGTGTAGGGTAGTTGGTAGCCCTGTGCACATCGCCGAAAGTTTATTGACTCTCATTATGCACTGAACATTTAATTTACAGAAAATGTTAGTTTATGCAGATAGAGAATGTGAAAGCACTATAATTGTGTGAACACCATTTTTTACAGGAAAGTTTTCAGCACTATCACTAAGTATGGGATTGTCTTTCACATTTTGTCTGTTTACACTGAGAGTGGAGTGCATATTACCTTATAATATTTTGAACTTACATTTACCCATTGGCAAAAGAAAAGTATAAGTGCCCTGAGGCGTTAAGAACAATAATAATTGTGTTATATATATATATATAACCACTATTCTAGAAAACAAGAATATATAAAAATTTGATGCTAATAGTAGCATTACTAATTTATACACTACAACATATTTACAATCATTTTAAATGGTAAAGGTTGGTTTTATAAAAAAAATTTTATTGAGCATCACAAATACAATAACAAACAACATATGAAGTATCTGCACATATAGGTAGGGAATAAAAAATGTGGAGCACTCCTCTTATAGCTAACTTACATACTAGAAATAATATTTCACAGTTATATGTGTTTGTTATGAAAGAACCCAATAGGTTTCTTGATATTGAAATGAATTGTATTGGCCAGGGACATAGGGTTGACTTGTATATGCAAATTAGGGCTCATTACAGCACCACACATAGGCGTCACTGAAACGAATTGTGCTGTGGGGAAGACTGTAAGATAGATAGTGCGAGAAATTATATTTAAGCGCCATGTATGGGTATTAGCCACTGAAATGAATTGGGGTTCTTTAATATATGTGAAGACAAATGGAGAGATATTTATATGTGTAATTATAATGCAACATGTAGGCAGGGTTTCAAAATAAACAACTTAATGTGTAGGAGACAGAACACACACTACAAATTACTAAAACTCACCAGAAAAACATCAACAGACTCTCATCTTACCAGCATGTTTCCTTGTATCCAGGCTTATCTCCACCTCCACACAGCTATACATATGCCACACTTTAAATATTAGCTAGGAAATAATAAGGAAACTAACTACTGGCATATCAATAAAAGAAGTCCAAGGGCGAAGTGGAGTTTAATGCAAACAAAATCGTTTCTCAATTCAAATACTTCTCCCGACTTTATATTGTAACCACAGAATATTTACAGATATCATGCAGAAGCTGGACTAGAATATTAAATTTAAAACTCTGCATATCTGTCAATAATAGCAATTATGTGTGTGTGTATGTGTGCTTGGCAACCATAATTTAAATTTTTGCAGTGTTTTAAAAGTTCGTACCAAAATTTAAATGTTTTAGTTTGCAGAAAGTTTGGTTAATGTTCAAATAGTAATCATACTCACGCGTAACATTTCACAAGAAATCTGCCTATGAGTCTACAGTGAATAAAATGTTCCTGGTTAGGAATATCAAAATTAGGTAGAGTAAAACACGATTTCTTATTTTCAGGCACTTTGTAATCAGCAAGAAAGTGTTGTATTAAATGTGTAGTTAACAGGAAAACGTCTTTAACACTCCACCGCAGGACCAACTGTCACTTAGTATGGTGGCGATAAGATACTTTATATTTCTGCATTATACTTGAAGTTGCAAAGCTCCTAAGCCCTCTTCAGACAATTTGAAAACACTCTGTTGGCTATTTACATAAAACAGATCATATTTGACGGGGTCAAATTCACTTTTAAATTATAATTTTTCACTGTTCAGACAGAGTCCAGGTCTACCTGACCTGTTACGTTAGCGATACATTTCAAACAAGATGGAGATCAGAACATTCTTCCAACAACTCAATTTGGCATCGAATACGTGATTTGAATCTACCTGTGTGACATAGGGCTTACAGCAGGATGCATTCCTTATGATTATAATCAATACATTATTATCAACCATTACCAACTTACACAAATTAACATGTAGCTCAAAACTTAACAATATGAAAATTAATACATAATATTGAATATATGAAAAATTACCTCTCAACTGCTGCGTAAAAATGTAAAATAAAATAAAAATAAAAAATAAAATTACTGAATAATAAACTTATATGTAGAACATGTCACAACAATAGCATTTCTCTAAAATAAACATGTTCGTACTAGTATTCCAGATTTCCATACCATGGTAAGACTTAACAATACTAATTAGATGTATTACATAATTAGATGTTACAATATTAAAAAAGGAAAATTGCTATACACAACAGGTCACTGATCTTAATGCAGTAAGTAATTGTTAACGTATCAAACATAAAAATAAAATATATATCTCATCAGTATTTGCGATCGCAACTTAATATAGCAGTTAATTGTAACTGTGAATGCCATGAGGCATAATATTTCAAGTTATATTATAGTGAATAATAAGTTGAGACCTATATGCCTAAGTAACAATTACTTTGAATGTAAACACAAAAGGTAATACTGTATAGTACTGCAATTGCATTCTGCAAGGAGTGAAATTAATGATAAAAACTTTTCATTACGATTAGTTACTCTGGAAGTCGAGGTAAAAAATATATTTTATATATTCGAGATATGCAAACATAGCTGGAAGTGAATTTCCCTGAGTGTTATTTATCCTCGAAAGCATCTTATACAAAATATCTTACTGAGGTGTATTAATGATCTGAAGCAACGCAGAGTTTTTCACCAGTTTGACATAAAAGGCAGTGACAACACATAGTAGGAACAGCAGGGCAGCCATGGTAAAATAATAGAAGTGAGAAGGATCCACACTAGAAAACAATTTCGGCGATAGAAACGTACCACCCATAGTGACTGGAACAACAGCTTTTAGAATAGGGAACTTAGTATGGTTTAGATGCCCATCAGTGTTCAGTGCCGCCGATATGTTATAAAAGTGAATTCCCTCTGGGAGGGACAGTTGGGGGAGGTGGAAAGATTGCTCGGAAAGCCAATGTACCGGAACTACGGTTTGATGGAGGGGAATGATTGGAGCACACACATCGCATAGATGTGTGGCGTGAATTATGACAACAATGGGTGTTGTGACCTTGCAACCACATGGAACATGCAGTTCAACAGCCCGTAAGTGGTGGCTGGGGATGATTGTGTCGAGAGATCTATTCATACACTGCATCATAGTATTAAGAGGCGGGTTGGGCAACACGTATTGGTGGGGGAAAATATTAGTAATAGTAAAAGGTGCCGTATGCGTGCAGTGATATTTGCACAAGGCGAACAATGAAGTGACGTCAGACAACAAAATGGCAGATTTAATACATTTTGCATTGTCACAAGTGAGGGATTCAGGCGGGATGAATACAACATCCTGGGAGGGGTAGAAGGAGGGGGAGATGGTCTTGACAGTGTCTGTCATGAGGTCAGTTGCGATAATTGGGGGATGGCGGCTGCAATGTGCAAGAGTGGTTATGGAATTGATAGGGGACTGGTTTGATATGGTAAACCTGCCATTTGGTGATAGCACTGGCGACTGGCACTTGTAACTTAATTACTAATTGTTGGTCTGAGAAAGAATATTCAGCAAATTCAAGGCAGTAATACTTAAACAGGTCTTTGATTCCAATGCTGTGTGTTAGGTTAATTTTTAAAAGTTGTTCTTGTAATGCTGTCAAATCATGTGTGAAATGAGTTTTATTGACACCGCCGAGCAGCAATTTATGTAGTTGACATGAGTGAATGAATGTTTCGATGGAATGTTCAATGATGAGGTTATTGATGAGTTGTAAGACACTCGTTACTAGCAAGTTGAAATGCATTTCCAAGGTGTGAATATTATTAATATCAGTTTGTTGTGAACAGAAAACACTAGTTATTCTGTTAATGACTTTGGAGAGAGAATTTATTTTATTTTCAACTTTATAAGTGATGTCATTGATGACCTGGAACATGACGTTTAAAACCTTGTATGTGTTGTGCATGTTAACTGTAAGGTGCTGGATTTTCTGGTCCAGGCTTATGTCATTTTGGAGGAGAGCGTGCAGATGCTTGTTGGTTGCAGCACAAGCTGCTAACATCGCCTATGATCTGAATGCCGCGCTTGCCGTGGAAGTGGGTGCTGATGTCATTATGGTAATCTCGGAGGACTCCTGTTTCTATCGCCTGCAAATAGTTGTATATGATTTTGCCATATGCGCAGGTAGTGGAATTGCGATCTACACACGCAATGTGAATAAACTGGTCGATTGCCACGGGCGGGGAAGGGAGCTGGAGGTGCAGATTGTACAGCAAAGGGATGCTGTTCTCGTAGACAACATCAGGCTCCACCATGATGTAATACACATCAGCGTGCATGCAATAGGTCGCCGATGCGGAGAGTCCAGCTGCGAGAACAAAAGAAGACACAAGCAAGGCTGTGATGGTGGCGTGGGCTGGGAAAGTGCCCCACCACCTGTGTATGCCACGGCCCTGGATGGTCGCAGCTATGACAATGTGCGGTGCATGCACAGAACGGCTCTGTGTCTTCGCAGTGCAGCTAACCTCAGCAGGTGACATGGAGAGAATCTCGGCACTGCTGTGTGGGCGGTGGAAAGCTAGGAGTGCAGTTGGTATTCTGGTATCCCTTCCACCGGGTGGTGGCCATGGAACAGCAGCTTGGTAGCAGGCTGAGAGGCAGGAATGCGTCGTGGAAGCCATGCTGTGGCCGCTGTTCATCGCATATTGCACGTGCTGAGTCAAAACTCTGTCAGCATGGCTCAAATGCAGCACACCTCGGCTCCCTGGCAGCGATGTCCACGACACTCACAGCTTAGTCCGGGGTGCGGGGAAGCAACAATATAAACAGTAACAAATTTTTAAACAAGCGGCAGACACTACACATAAAATACATTATTTAGACCGACATTACCACAGTATATTAACGGGTATACATCAACTTGGTGTGTCTAGTACACACCGTATTAAATTAGGGGTCCCTGTTTTCTTCACCTAGAATATCTGTGATGCGATAAGGGACACGTTAGCGATGCTCAGGATCCTTTTGTCAACCTCGATTACGGGCCCAGACATATTCGTTGACACATAAGATGTTTTTCTTATGTGATCTGTCAAATTACGTCTTTTGAAGGCTCTGAGCCTGGAGCAAGTTAAGTTTAGCCATTTCATGAGCTGCAAGGAGTTTATGACACCAGTCATGACCCCTTTCAGAATACTGACCAGCAACTACTTGGGCTGGGAGCACTGATTTTACCCTGTGGAGCAAATAAAAGGGGGAGAATTTAGTTGAGCTGTTGATACTATTATTGTAATTAAATTGAATCAATAGGACATATAAATCCCAATTTGACTGATCAGCATTGGCAAAAGCCATAAGTTGTTCACCAATCAAACCGTTATTACTCTCAACAAGACCGTTACAATAGGAGTTGCAGGGGATCGTAGTTAATTTTTTCACACCTAGGGATTTTAAGAGGTTGCTAATGAGCTCGTTTGAAAACTTGTGCCCCTATCGGTACGAATTTGCTCTGGGCAACCAAATTGTAGTACTACTTGTTTTATAAATTCTGTGCTATTGGGCGCATCAATGGACTGGATGGGTTTGGCGACAGCATAATGAGAGTCCTACTCGGTCATGACTAAGATATACTTGTTCTTACGTGTTGTGGTAGGTAGGGGCCCTTTGGCATCCAGAGCCCATGTTCTCAAAAGCCACTGGGGCGGTATAGGAGTTAATTGACCCATTAGCTTGGAATTTATAGCCTTAATTTTTTGGCATATAGGATAGGACTTGACATATTTCTTCACATCCATGTTCATAGTGTCACAATAGTAAGACTGTTTGATTTTTTGCAAGGTTTTGAGGGTGTCAAAGTACCCACCTCCAAATATTTGGCCATGACGAGCTTGGATGATTCCATCAACATATAGCTGAGGGACAAGGGTTAGTATAGAGAGGCCTTGAGGTGTGTTGACCTTCAAAAATATTTCGTCGTTGGCGACTATACCATAGCGACGTCTTAATCTACGGTATTTGGTGTCAGCTTTTTCGGGATGCAGTAAGACTAGCTTGAGTTTGTGGATGTGGGGGCCATTGTCATATTCGCCAGAAAATGGGGATGCATTAACAGTAATGGGGCATAAATAAAAAATAGACTCGTCATCAACCTGCATGTACTTTTGGTCGTGTGGATAGACAGGAAGAAAATGTATTATTTCCGAAATAAGGACAATGAGAATTTTACATTTAAGTACTGGATCTATGCATGTTGTGGCGAGGGTGGGGGTGTGCCTTTGTCTAATTATTTCAACGTTCACTTGATAGAGGGTGGTTATGATTTTAATGATTAAATGCATAGGAAAAATATCCTCTTTTGCAACCGCCGTGGCCTTTCTATCTCTGTCATTAGGGTTAATTCCGGTCATCAAAATGATGTTACACATCCTCCCAGTGTCGTCTAATATATTTTGCTACAGAGTTTTGAAAATATCTTCTGCAAGTGGCTTCACCACCCCAGAATGCATAATTATGAACCACATTGGAGAGTCTCCAACTGCCAGACACCCCTCAAGTCAGCGAATTTTGAACTGACCTTGCCGGGCTAGTTCCTATTCTCCCCTCTGCCCTACAAACTTTCACTATTGCCTGTCTGTTTATTTGTTCAGAAAGGAAGCTTCCTTCTATTTTTCGAGACGCATGGGATAAAATTACTTCCAGCCAAATAAAATTTTCTACCCATGTCCCACAGAATAAATTTATATCCCTGAAGCTGAAATGAAATTTTATTTCAAGATATGAATTTTAATCCCCAGATAAAATTCAAAGAAATTTTTTTATACCTGAATTCAGTAAACTTAATCCCGTTTTCCTACAAACTTACTATAGTTAGTCTAGGTTACTACAACTGCAAGATATATTCTCATTCGCTAATTTTTTTTAGTAATGAAAATCACATATTTTTTTATTTAAGCAATACACAAGTTAAACTTTTTTTCAATCAATGAAAACTTACGTTAAACCAACTCACTTTAAAATCAAGTGTCTTTAAATATAGGAGGATAGTAAACATACATATTCAATATGTTATAAAAATTTTTGTGTATTTTTATGTGTAGATTTCTCCATAAGCTTCCGAGGCTAGAATTTCGACTGTATTATGTAGCATAAAATGTGTATATTTGAACTTATTCTATTAAAAAATAATACTTTTTCGATGTAATATTACTGAAATAGCACGGATCTAGCTTGAAATGACTTCTATCGAAGCTGAAATCTGTTCAATTTCACGATATTTCGAGTTAGTTTCTAAAATGACCAAATTTAAGTCAATTTGAAGGAAATCTGTGGCCATTTTGAATCAGTTTGCTATATAAGGAGGAATAAATTAATTTTTTCTCAGTGTTAAATCGTCAACTGTTAAGGCCAATTCGTGTGCATGTGTGCATTGTTGGGTATTGCATTAGCATTAGTGAGACTTAGGCATCTTCAATAGATCTGAAAACGATGTCAAGCATCTACACCGAGAACGACATCAGGGGTCTACATCGAGAACGACATCAGGCGTCCAAATCGAGAACGACGTCAGACCTTTCTACAACGTCTACACCAATGCAAGGTGTCCACTACAACACCAACCACCCACTGTATAATTTAGATATACAACACAGAATCTACAGGAGAATACATCTCTCTCCGCATCAGTTCGCTCCAGTTATAATGCATCATGGCCACTGTTGTGATGATTGTGATGAGAAATGTGTTGAAGTATTTAATGCTATGCTAGCATATGGGAAGGCGAAAACTTTATTGACTTTAGACTGTTCTCAAGTGTGGGTCCTGCCGATAGAGTTAATTATTGCTTTTGCAGGACATGAAATAAAGCTAGCATATCCGTTCCTTCCTGAGCATTTACAAGCTACTGAGGATATCGTGTCGTATTTACCATGTGAAGACTGTCCTCACGGCATGCCTGCCTTTGCTAATTATGGAAATAATCAACATATGCGGAGGGACTGTATATCGCGGAGGCTGGAACCGCTTATTGAAGCCAGAATTATCCCAGATGTAGTAATGGACGATTCTGAAGTTGATGAAGTGGATTCCGAGGCGACCACTGATATTTTATAAATAAGATGAGTGGTTAATTTTTGTCCATATTGTAAAAAGATAAAGAGATAGTGCAAAAATTATGTGCTACATGCAAGGTTTCAAAAACTACAAAGACAACTCCTTTGTAATTAAGGAGCTTGCTATTTCTTATGCAACCGACGCTAATGACTCTAAAGTACTATACTTTAAATCTCCCAGACCTTGGTATACTTTAAAACCTGAAGTTAAAATGATGTGTCGGAACAGACTTATGAGATACATGACCTAAAATGGGATTCTGGTGCCATGGCCTAAGAAGAGCGTTTACAATATGTAAACGATGCACTCCTAGAAGGTTATCCAGTATATATGCTTAGAAAAATGCAGAAAGAAATTTTTAAAAGTTTAACAAATGCTGAAGTGATAAATATCAGACGATATCACGACTGTTCGAGTATTAATTCAATCCTCAAACACTATAATTCCAATCACTGAGAGAAAAACACATTCTGTTCACAACGCAAAAGCGAAGCTTTAAGAGAATATTTGTGCCACCACCCTACCTATGTGTAAAGATATTAATTTCGAAAAATGGTTTGTTACATAAGATTTCGAAAAAATTGAGAATTTCAACCCAGAAAAGATGTACTCCAGTATTACTCGAGGATATAAGAAAGTATGGTTCCAGTCTATAAACAACATATACTTCCAAATACAGATATGCAACGAAGATGAACGCAAGAATTTTACAAAAAGATTCGAAGGAAACACATATACAGAAAGAGTGTTGTGTTATGAAGAAGTAGACTGTCCGGTTTTAATATGCGGCCTGACAGCGAACTGCCCTGTCCGTGATGGGATCTGTGTTTTAAAAATAGAAGTGAAGAAATAACCAAGGAACCAGGATTTAGACAAATAAAATAGAAATAGAGTAGAGAGATTTATGACAACCTTACTCTATGGGCTGAAACATGTAATAATAAGGAACACATCATGCAAATGCATGGCAGTAGCTCACTTTTAAGGGCACCATGCGGAATGTGGGATTGTGAGGTTTGGAAGAGTATTGATTGTGTCTGTAAATTTGATCTAAAAAAGTTGTAGATGAATATCTAATTCTCACTGGAAGAACATCTGCCTATATATAAATAGAGAGAGAGAGAGAGAGAGAGAGAGAGAGAGAGAGAGAGAGAGAGAGAGAGAGAGAGAGAGAGAGAGAGAGAGTGAGAATCGTACAGCAGAGCTTCAGTTGAGATGGAGAGGTTCGACAAATCACTTCAGTATACTAGTGTTAATTAGTCTTGATTATACTTTAAAAGTTTTCGACGTTTGTTATGGACGAACTTCTTGTCCTTGGTATAATTTACGTCCTGACAGCAAGCTACGTTGAAATGCTGGTCAAATAGAATTTGATGCTCAAATTGCCCACTTCACAAAATGTATGTCCTACAAGAAAATCAAATATATCATGCAGAAGGAATGTAGTTGCTGTTCTCTTACTACAGTTTGGACAGAACAATGTAACAAGCAACATTTTACCCACATCGGTATCCAAGAATTAACAACTCCCTGTGGCATGTGGAATTGTAAACTTTGGCTTAGCAAGAACACTTAAATGACGTCAACCCAGAGTATATAAAGGAGACCGTTCAGTATTAAATTGACAGCTATGGCTTCCAATGTTTGACCCTACAGATGTATACAAAGTCCTGCAAATAGGATACAGAAGAGTTTTCTTTAAACTGTGTTATGGTATTCTACAAGTTAATGCCTGCAACGATATAGACCATTGGTGCTACACTTTCGATAACAGTCTCGGCATTCGCTTTGGTGAAGGAATAGCATGCAACGATTCTGCTGTGAGATATATTCGTCCCGACAGTGCCTTACCAACAGCATTAGAGGATTAGATTATTGCCAGTCTTAGCGAGGAGCTAGACGAGGAGTGTGGTCATGGAGTAATAGCCTACCAACTCACCATACCTCATCAGGGAATCACCGTTCGCTGGAAGGAGACCTGCGATGTGAACATTCACACATTTATTTTCGAACAAAGAGTATTAGTTTTTCCTTCCATGTGCAACTTATATGCATGTGAAGTGGCTAATGCAGAATAATGTTCTTCCCTATATACAAGTATGTGTTTATTAATAAAGGTTTGTATTCTGTAACTTATAGAGTATCATATTCACATTTTGTTGTTAAGGAAATATGTGAGTCAGACATTAATTTCAAAGGTATATATTCCTCTCAATCTTTGACACCACATAGTAAACCATTAAGTTTTGATTCTTGTTTAACTAACTGCAATAGTTCTAAATGTCTTGTAAACCTGCACAGGCCGCAAATAGTAGATCGAAAGTGTAAGCTTAAGGGCGAGGGCATTGTAACAACATTATGTGAGGAAGAAAAATGTTTGAAATATATCATTTATAATACAATGTTTTTCCCTATCAATGTTTTGAAGAATATGATAATAATCTTCATACTTTATATCATTATCTCAATAACAAGTTTGGCTACACGGCTCATACTGGGTGTGATTCATCAAAATGTTTCATGCATCGAGCAATAAAATTCGCAAAAATTAAATTTGATCCCCAAACACATTTTAACTTGCAAAATTAGAGAGCGAATTTATCAATATACATACATTGTTCCTTGCTAATCGTTCTCAGTAGGGTGTTGGATAGCAAACGAGTAACACGACTTATTTTCATCCTGCAAATCAATATGTCAGTGTGAAATCAGATAGTCTAATGTAACTTACACACTATAGTGCACCGGACTTCTCTGTCAATTTACGGAGACTTGCGACAGTGTATTCCATTTTAAAGGTATTTATTTTCTGCTATGAAACAAAAAAAAGCCAAGAATTGATACACTGCAGTAATAGCACAAAAGTCCTGTATTTTACATGACTCATGCAACTCCTCTTCCATCTAGTATTGAAGATGTACACACACATTACATTGAAACATAACCAGACTTAGTTAAAGCATTGTTTTACATTCTCCGGAATGTAAGGACGTTTGTGTACAAACAGACAGGTTAAAGCCAGGGCGTAAGAAATGCCCCCTCCTTGAAAGTAGAGTTCAATAAAGGGATCTGGATCTAATATTAAGAAAATGCATGAAAACCATGTTTACAAAAGTTGCTAACAGTTTATAAAATCATGTTATATATATATATATATATATATATATATATATATATATATATATATATATATATATATATATAAAATCTATCTGCACTGACTTGTGTTAAAATGTTGTAACTACATTTTTTTTTTAAACAGCTTGTGTTTGTATATATTTTTTTAATACTTGTCTAATACGTTTTGTATAATCCTGTATTTGATAGTGTTAAAAAAAATGTTGTATATAAATTGTGGATCATCCTATACTTGTTTGTTTGATGCTCTGTGTGATAGTGTTTGCTATGATTTGGGTTATCCTATTCTTACTTGTGTATGATTCGGAACACTGTAGTATAACAGAGAATGATTTGTCTTTTAAAAATTTTGTACATAAATTTGTGAAACAAGCTGTGTTTGTATGTATTTTTGTCAAAAAACTGTTTTTTAAATTGAATTTTTACTTTTATTTATAAAATACCTTTAAACCTGTGAACTACTTTCCTTAAGACAGGGAAAAGGAATAAAAATACCTTAACAGGGAGAGAGGAAAAAGTAATTAAAATATCTTAACAGCGAGAAAGATTTTTAAAATATGTTTGGTTTCTATCAAACTATGTTCATTAACACGTACTAATGTTGTGAAAAAAAGCCAGATAAAAAATAAACCTGTCTGCTTGAAAAAATACTATTTAATTAAAAATAATTGAACCTGTATCTTGGCAAAGATGGCTGCTGAAAAACGTAGTAATATTTTACAACACGCCATACATACACAAAAAAGAGTTTATTCTTTTGCCATCCTCCATAGCATAATCAGATTATGCTAGGAGGTTCTGGGTTCGAATCCCGGATAAGGCATGGTTATTATATGTTAGTTTCTGGGTTCAAGTCCCGGTTAGGTCATGTACGATTGTAATCTAGTTTCTGTGTTCGAGTCCGGGGTAGTTCTTGTAAGAATGTAAGGCAGTAACCATAATACAGAAAAGGAATAATGAACGAATCATGTAATTAAAAATATATATAAAATAAATGTTACTAATTCGTTCAGCTATGTTAAAGAGTGCAAACTGTGTTGAATCGTAGTAAAAGCATTAAATTCTGGGTTAAAAACATCGTATTGGGAAAATCTCGTATTCGTAATACAAATTGTTAGTATAGTAAATCGTTAAATAAGAATGTAATTCATACCTAATTGCTTAAAACTGAATAAATACACATATTCCACGGTAAATTCCAATATATACATGCAAAATATCAGAAAATGCATTAAATCCTTTTAATTTACAATAAATTTATTTTAAACGTACACACACAAACACACAATTCGTTCGTTTTATGTAGGTTTGAGGAGAATTACTAAATTTAAAATTTGGCGACAAGGGGGGGGGGGGTGTCGGGCCTCAATATAGGGGATCCCATCCGCAGCTCGGCATTTGCTGCATAGGTCAACACCTCCCCTCTAGTGTGCGAGAGTAACGTATATCCTGTGAGTGGTCTGCACTGCTCGTAGCTACTGCTGCTGCTGCCAGGTGTTCGCGATAAGGGCATGAATCTCTCGCGCACGGAAACCCGACTGCCCGCTCACCGCTAGCCTAGCTCTGTCGAGGTCTTCCGCGATGGGATTGTGCAGTAAAGGAACCTCTCGCTTCAGCCCCGCTACCAACTTACCGCTCGCTGGGGAATACATCCGGCCGCCTGCTGGGGTATGTGACCCCGGCGCTCACCTTCCTGCCTGAGTAGGGGTATCGCTCAGGCCTTGAATTGTCTGACCTGCCTGGGTTCGGGTCTCCTTCAACAACCAACAGCTTTGCTTCTAGACTTTATGTAAATGAATAATTCAAAAAATTATAAAAAATAATGACCTTTCTTAGTTTCGTTTAAATTATACTTTGGAAATTTTTATAAAAAATTGTTTCATTTTGACCACATTTACACATTTGTTGAATTTTTAGTAAATTACTTAAATTCGTTAAATCTTTAGCAGCTTTCTTAGCAAATTGTTCCAACTTTTATTGTTTATAATTAAATTTGTTAAATTTTTTTACCACCTCTTAAAAATTTGAAAGACCTTTTCTTAAAATTCGGTAATCTTTCTTTCAAATTGAACGAAATTTACTTAAAAATCATTAAATTTTCTAGCAAATTGTTCCAACTTTTAACAAATGAATGACATTTACTTAAATTTGTAAACATTTTTTTAGAAAATCGTTTCAGCTTATAACAAACTGAATGAAATTTTCTCAAATCCAGTAAACATTTTTAACAAGTCTTTAGAAATTGAATGAAATTTTATAAAATTTTGTTAAACTTTGTAAAGTCTTTACATTTTGAATGAAATTGTCTACTATCGCGGCGAATTGTTTCACATTTACAGCAATTGTTTTTTTTAGCAACTTTTAAGTATTTTATAGTATTTTTTTTAAAGAGATCTAAGGGTGGGTTTTGGTTATAACTGATATGTGAAATATGTAAAAGCTAAAACAAGAGAGAACTACGCTGATTACGCCTCACATATCCAGGAGGTGCATAACCTCAGCACCCAGGCTTGTTCAGTATGAGCTGTCTGGAGAAGGATGTCTGTGATGATGAATAAATGGACCATGTGTACTTCTAACAAATGTAATGTTTTGATGTGTGGGCTGGGGTGGTTTGGGTTGATATATTTTTTGGATTCTAAGTAGTTTTAAGAGATTTAATTTATTGAGTAGGTGCATGACTTCGAGTATGAGTACAGGGGAGAGGTGTTGCAAGTGATTCTAGGAGGGTAATTGATGTGTATTTGAGAGGAGTTAATGGAGTAGCGAGGTAGATACTTAGTAAACACCATTATTCTTATAATGGAGAGAAGACGTGACAATATCACAGACCAGGGCCTTCTCTATACTGTTAAATACTCGCAAAAATATCTTAAAACCACCTAGAATAAAATACCAAGTACTCTGAGAAAAAAATGGAGTAGGTGCATGACTGCGAGTATGAGTGTGGAGGAAACGTGTTGCAAGTTATTCTAGGTGGGTTCTTGATGTATATTTGAGAGTATTTAATGTAGTAGAGAGGAAGATACTTGGTAACCGCCATTATTCTTATAATGGACAGAAGGCATGACAATATTACAGATTGGGGCTCTCTATACACTGTTAAATACTTGCAAAAATGTGTTAAAACCATCTAAAATATAATTCCAATTACTCTGAGAAAACAAAATCTAGTAGTTGCACGACCGCGAGTAAGAGTGTAGGGGAAAAGTGTTGCAATTTTTTTTTATTTTGTTCGTTTTATGTAGTTTTAAGAGATATTTAAGGGGGGTTGTATGGTTGCAGTATGAATTATGAAGCGAGAAAAAATGAGAGGAAAGTGTGCCAGACTATGCCCAGCATGTGTGGAGAGCGCACAGCTCTGTCCTATTTTCTGCTCTGTGTGTCATTGTTTGGTGATGTATGTCTCTGATGATGAATAAATGAACCACAAGTACTTCTAACTAATGTAATGTTTTGATGTGTGTGATGGAATGGTTTGGGTATATAATTTTTTTTTAGATTTAAAGTATTTTTAAGAGATCTTTAAGGCAGGGTTTTGGTTATGAATGAATGAAATATGGAACAGTTAAAATAAGGGATAACTATGCTGGTTATGCCTTGTGTATCCAGGAGGTGCATAACCTCAGCTCCAAAGCTTGTTCAATGTGAGTTGTCTGGAGAAGGGTGTCTATGATGATGAATAAATGGACCACAAGCACGTCTAATGAATGAAAGGTTTTTATATGTATGTGATGGGGATATTTGGCTATATATTTATTTATTTTTAGATTGTAAGTAGTTTTAAGAGAATTCATTTTCAAAGTTGTAGGGTAACTGCGAGTGTGTGGGGAATGTGCTGCAAGTCATTCTAGGTTGTTTGTTCTATATTTGTAAGTAGATAGAGAGTTGAGTAGTTTTAAATAATTTAAAAAAATGATGTAAATTTTATTTTGTACTAGGAGTGTTTGTTTAGTTAGTATTATTAATTTAGAGCACTACTCCCTTGCTAAAACATTTATATGAAAATATTTATTAAACATTTTTGATTATGTAAAGTATTTTTATGGTGTACATTAGTTTTATTTTTGGTGGTGTACACAAGTTTTATTTTCTTAACAGTGTCACTAGTTTTAACAGGTCGACTAACTCACTTTATTATTTTTTAAACCCTATTTAAGATATAAAGTCTTCCTCTTAAAAAAATTGTTTTTAAAACTGGGCTTAAAAGTCAATGCAATAGTGTGAGTTTATATTTCAATGATGTAAACACAGTCTGTTTGCTCGAAATGTAAAAGTTGTGCACTGGGAAAGGTAGACTATGCGAGGCCAGACAGCTCGTGAAACATTGTATAAAATTGAGGCAAGCTGTGCGATGGCAGTTCACATCGCAGACTGAAGTCATTGATGGGAGCAGAGGAGGTTGCAAACTTCTCCCACTGGCTATGCATGTGTGCAGGTGGCTGCAGGGTTTATTCCTGAGCACTAGCAGGGGAAGGGGAGCAGCCAGGTGGAAGGAAGCAGGCGGGGGAAAGGGGAGCGTACCTACATACTGGCGTACGCTGGCACTAGCAGCAGTTTACTGAAACATTTTTTTCAATCTCTCACCTGCCTTGTACACAGCTTCCGCACAATACACAGCCCAAGCTCTCGTCCGTCGCCTATTTTCTAACACTCCTCCCGACCTGTGCGCATCATCCGCTTCAGCTCTTGTAACCGTACTTTGGTCCACTTTCATACCCACTCAATTCCCGGCCATCCACTACCTGACTTTGTCCATGAGACTTTAGAAAGCCTCGTCCCCAGTAACTTTTGTAAACAAGTTTTTGTAGTCGATGGTCTTTCCCAAACAAACCTAACTTCACTCCCTTCCTCAAAAAATTTTATTGGGAATAAAAAATGTTCACCTTTATATTCAGAATACAAGCTTCATTTAAACTATTTTGTGGCAAGGAAATAAAGTGTGGTTCTTGTTACTTATTTTCAGAATAACGAGGCACTTGATATGAATTTATTGTGGTGGTGTAACTGTTATATCTGTGAGACTAAAGAAAGTTTTGTTAATTAAAACGAGTGAGCATAAGCGACAAAGTATTGACAGCATGCCCGGAGATCTTTATGTAAGCCATTCTGAATCGCAGATGGAAAGACAGTCTACAACAAGCTGTCGAGACAGTGTCCCTTCCTCTAAGCGGACACGAGTTGATCTCTTGGAGGATGATCTCTACTAAAGAGATTCGAGCACGGATTCACTTATGGATAGATCGGCAACAAAAAAGGTCGAAACGTGTCCGCTTCCCCCAAACAAGAAATGGTTGATCTTTTGGTGGATGACTTATTTCTATTTGACTCTGAGAATTCTTGTGATTCGGAAAGTACTCCATTCGTTTCACAACTGACTTTTGAGTCAATTACAGATATTTCGCCTAAGGAGCCAGAAAATAATTCGTTTACTGAGTCACCAGTCTCAGTGGAGCCTTTGCTAAACCTGACATACAAGCTATTGGCTACGGTGTTCATGGTTAGGCTAACTGACATGTGGATAGTTAACAATAGGCTTAACAGTGATTCTGATTTTTCTCATTTTTTTCGAAAGTTGTAAAGTTCCTTTATTAAATTTAATATTCGCATCACCCCGACATATTACAGTATATGTTACCGTAACGGGCAAGCACTTGAAATCCCTCACTGCAGAAGAAAAGCTCGGTACAGATGATTTTGTGGTCGATCATAACCATCTGATGGCCGAAATCAGAGGTCGCGCACATAATAAGTGCAACTAGAATTCCAGACTGCTGAAAAGACAACTTGTCGCTGTTTTTCATAACCTGCAAAACTATGATGCTAACTTTCTCATTAAGTCCTTGGCTGAACGTCATGTACCACAAACCAATGGAACCATGGTAATCGAAAACCCTGGTAAAATAGAAGTGATTGGAATGACCTTTGAAAAATACAAATGTATTACCAAACAAATTCCCAATGGGACTGATTTCAATGGAAAGGCACAATATTACAAGTTATGATTTATTGATTTATTCCCATTCATGTGCACCTCTCTGGAAACTTTGGCAAGCAATTTACTACCTGTGCAACTGAGTATCACCCGCTTGATATTTCCAGACAATACTCAATTCGAATAGGCAAAATTGAAGGCAGTTTTCCCTTATGACTTTGATAAGTCGCCAGACAGTCTGAAGTGCAAGTCACTCCCACCAAAGGATGCATTTCATAATGTGATGAGAGGCAAAGGCATTATCAATGATGATTATGCTCATGCCCAAGCCGCATGGGATGCGTTCAACTGTATAAACTTACTGCAGTATGCCATTCACTACTTACATGTGGACACTTGTTTGCTGGTAGATGTATTTGAGAATTTGAGGACTGTTTGTTTGGCTCACTACAGCCTTGACCCTGCCATGTACATCACAGCTCCGTCTCTTTCACGGGATGCTTTATTGTCAATGACACATGCACGGCTAGAGCTGTTCACTGACCCAGACATGTATCTTTTTGTAGAACACGGGGTTAAGGGCAGAATTGCCCAGGTTTCAAGAAGATGTGCGAAAGTCAACAATATTTACATGAGTGAAGACTATGACCCCAGTGTGGAATCGAAATATATATGCTATTTTGGCATTAATGGGCTGTACAGTTATGCAATGCGATCCAAGATTCCGATTGGCAATTTTGAGTGGGTTGAGGCTGACGTGTTTTCGGTATGGGATTTTTCAAACATGCTGAATTTTTTGCAGAAGTGAATATATCTTTTTCAGACAAATGCCATGATGCTTTATCTGATCTATCTTTGGCCCCAGAAAATGGCATACCCCTCGAATGGCTCGCATGAGAAACTTATTTTGACATTTGTGCTTCGGAAGAAATATGTTATACACTGGGAAACACTGAAGTTCTATTTGATGTACGGGGCCAAACTTGGCTCTATTCATCGCATTTTACACTTGCAGAATGTCCACCAGGAAAGGGATATAAGAGTCTTTTCAAGGTATGACATGATCTACAGGGCTGCAGAGCTGATAAGATTTCCAACATTCCAGGCAAGGCAGATTATCGATGAAAACTTGCTCCTTATGGAGATATCAAAGACTTATGTTGCTTTCAACATACCTTTGTACACTGGTGTTGCCATTCTTGATCTTTTAAATTAACCTTCTATGAATTTCATTATCAGTATATGTGTACAAAATTTCCTCCACTAACCTTGTATATCCTCTATTGTGATACCCATTCCTTGGTCTATTCTGTTGCTTGTGATGCCATTTATAAAGTAATTATCCCAAATTTAAAGGCATCTAACTATGTGCTCGATAACCCACAAGAATTCCCTCATGAGAACAAAGGCCGCACCAGGGTGATGAAATATGAATGTACTGGTCGCATCATCACTCACTTTGTCGGTTTACTGCCTAAGCTTTATGCATAAGTTTTTGTGAATGATCAATGTATGTGTAAGGAGCAGGGTGTAAAACCTAATGTGTTAACAGTCACTCACGTGCGAGGATTATCGAGATTGCCTCGAAAAATTCACAAAGGTTTTGGGGACCCAATATCAGTTCTGCTTGCATGCTCACGAATTATACACTGAATGCATAACCAAGGATAGTGTTGTCAGATATGGATGTTAAGCGGTACATTCAGGCAGATGGGATATCGACCTTACCTTGGGGGCACTGCAGAATACCTACATAATTTTTTTTTATTTCCCCTTAACAATAGTTACACCACCACAATAAATACAGCCCATCCATGACACCACAACTAACAGCACCACCCCACAAATGACGTCCATCTGCCGCCACCACACGCACCTCATGTTCCACAGTCAACATCACATCTATCTACAGCTGCCTGCACTCTCTACAACTGTTTGCAACACCTGTTTGCATAACCATCAATGCTACTGCAACCTGTTTGCCTATCTGTAAGGCATAATATAACTACAGTATCATTACTCCTGTTACAATTGTCTTCGATACATTTTCCCCTTGTAACATAATAAGACGAAATTCACTGTGTAATATAACTTCCTCTGGAAACTGTGTGTGTGTGAGTGTGTTGAAACCAGTCGTTGGCACGTGTAGGTATTTGGAAAATATATTTCTGGACGTGATACGACAAATGAAAGCCCCTCTGTGCATTGTTCAAAATTGTTTGTAAATTTTGTACATAATCATTTTTTGTTTATATTTTTGTTCTTGTTTTTTTTTTATGGTTTATCCATATAAAAAGATGGCATTGTTGTAGTATGTAAATTTTTTATTAATAATTTTTATTATGTAATCTGTGTAAGAAGATGTACGATTGATGTACACAACATTGACACAGAATATTGTAAATATGGTAATAGGTATTTTGTTGTGAATATTAAGTTGTTTCTCTTAAGATGTCTTGTAGTTCTTAAAATTTCATTGAAAAAATCTTTTATAATTAAGATCTTAAAATGAGATTTTAAAATGCTTAGTAATTTAACTCTTAAGATGTTTGTTGTAAATTTGATACTCGTGATATGTTTGTTTTAAAGTAATGAAAAATGTTTTTTGTAAAAGGCATTTTGGTGTGTAAATGTTTGTTGTAAAGTAACTGTAAATATTTAGCTTTAAAGGATGATTTTTTGAAAAGAAAATTTGAAGAAAATATTTTAATGTTAAAAAGGAATATTGTGACTTGTTATTTATTAGTTTGTTATTCCTCATGTCACTAATTTTTTTATATCTTATTATGTGAAAGATTGAAGATGGGATGTGTCTGAAGACGAAGTACTTGTATATGACTGGATATTAATCTCTTAAATGTTAAAATAAAAAATGTTAGGTAAACATGAAACAAATGGGTTACTTGTAGTAAGCTTTTCAGTTCTGGAGCTTAAAAATAATTTAAACTCAGGTAGCCGGAATTCTGCCTGCTCACTTTCACAAAAAAAAAAAGTTCCTTCCCTCCTTCTTCATGAGGGAGAAAAAATGTTTATAAATTAAATCATGAAATTCCGATTAAGGAAATTTAATAAAAAGCAAACTTTGAAGGGCTCAGAGGCCAAATTACAAAAGTGATGGAGAAAAGAATCCAACATCTGAATGAATTTGAAACCAAAGGATAGGGAACTCTAGAATCTCGAGAAAACCTCCGCCGACATACAACTCAACTTGAAGGTTCCTGAGGGACATAAGAAACTAAGAATGAACTGACAAAATACCTTTTCAGAGGCAGGTAGAAAGACCTCTTAGCTATACACAACAACTCCAAGAATTTTTCATGCTGCTCTTCAAATATACAGCAACGAGAGTCCAGTGAACTTTAAATAAAAATATTTTGTCATGCAAAAACAGATTACAATTACTGCTGCTGCTAGGATTCAACAGTAAGATGCATCATGGTAAAACACAATTATACTTTACACTAACTCATAAAACAAAATTCTAGGTTTTTAAAAAAAATTCAACTCTTTCACAAATATGAATTCTTCTTCTTGCAATAGTAAAATTTGCGTTAAAAATCTGGGTAAGTTTTTTTAAGAAATTTCAGGAATGTGTGATTGAATTGTTCTATGTTAATAGTAGCTTGATAGGGAGACCTTTTTTTTCTAGATATAATTCAGAATGTGTATGAGTAGTGTGTAAATTGTTTCATTGCCTGTTGTAGGACATAGTGTATTCAAGTCGTTTTAATTCAATCTTTAAGTTATCAGAATAGGTGGTAAATGAGTTTTCTATGGAAATATTAATCAGCTTGAAAATTCAAGTACGTGAGTCGTATTCAGAGTTTTTTCAGTAATTTCAACTCATATCTAACAGCTTATAAGGTTGCGCACATCATACACTGCGGTCATTCCTTGACTGACATCATAGTCGACCAGATGTGTTTTAGGAGAGGTGCTTCTGCGATTTCATTCATTTAAAAAACATTATAGTCACGTATTTACATCAATGGTTTAGTTTATTTGGAAACACTCGTTTTGTATTTAGTCATATTCACATCTCTTTTCGTTCATTTCCCAGTTTTTCACCTCAATCTATACTCAAATGTAGGCCGATGCACACACATGCTCTGTTTGCTCTCAACACCTCGTTCAGCTTATGACTCGACATAAGTGGTATATCCAAGTCAGTGCTGCAGCAATCTCCCGAGCGAATGGATGTGTATTAAAAATCACTGACTGTTAAACATTTTATTTTTTAAGCATGTTAATAAATTAATTTATTTAAACCTGTGAATTCCATTTCAGAAGTTCCTCTACGAATGTTAACTACACGATTCCCTATTCATTTATTGCGATAGGTCGTCTGCCAAGTGGCGCTCGAAACAGCTTATAGGAGTCCGCAAATCCTATACTGACGTCATTCATTCACAGTCTCACAGGCAGATGGACATGTTTTAAAATCAAGTAAGGTACGTGTACAACTCTGAGGCATCAAGTAATATAATTTTTTTACATGTTTTCAAATTACTTGTTACTGTATTTAGAAAGACTGTCATTTAATTTATAGGAAGATTTGTGCTTTGTTGTAGCGTGTTAATTAATTTCATACAGTATACTCACGTACTTGGGATCGTTAAATTAGTTAACACTTGTCGGCACCAGGTTATTCACGTAGTTGTGTTCGTTTGAAATTTGAATTTCCATTAATTTCTCTCGTGTTTAACATCACCGGTTTAATTGCATTCGGAAACAGTAATCGTCTATTTAATTGTTTACACGTAAGTTCGTCTGTTTGCCATTACTAACATACACGATGTAAATCGTATCTTTCAGAGTCGCCTGTCTCCCAACACCGTCTATGAGCAATATCCCACTCCAAACACAAAATACACTTATGCCACTCTTGTATAAAACTCAACATATATATATACCTTGTCCCCAACACATCACACCTCAGTCAAGTGTCAGTTGTCGTGCTGACATCTACCAGAGCTGCTCCCCACCCCAAAGAAGAAAGAAAGAAAATAAAACAAAAAATCCATCAAAGAAATTTGATCAAACTTTTTCATCAAACTTATTTCATCAAATTTCTTTGATCACATTTCAACGGATTAAGAATTAAATCCATCGGATTAAAAAAAATTCGTCGGATTAAAATTTGATTAAGGAATAACCCTTTCAATCGTTAGATATAAAAAGGTTAGTCCGATTAATTAGAAGTGAAATAGGACCCGTGCGACCCTACTACTTATTCATTACATTATTATTACAATTTTCTTACATGCAATCACTGACATATGAAGATCTTTATTGAAGAAAATTTTCTTGTAAATTCTGCTTTCCGAAGCATCCAGAATGGAAATATGCTTAAATTATGTTAAAAATACAAACTATTTTAATCGATTTTCTTTTTAATTTAAAAAGTATATTTTAGTAAAATATTTTATAATGTTGCAAAATATATACATTATTCTTTTATACACAGAATAAATCGCACTTTTCTGACAATTTAATTGTGTCGGTACTACTTTTCCATGGGTTCTTCACATTGTACATTCACGTGCAGTGTTCCATAGGCAGTTGATTTACTTCAACCTTAAAGTGTTTTTCAAAAAGCAGAAAATTAATGAGAACAGGCATGCTGGTGGCCAGTGATGATAGCAGCTGCAATAATTACCCTCGTGACGTGAGCGGGGCGCGTGTCATGCTTCAAGGAAGCGTGAGTTGCGCGCCTCTCATTGTTTTGAAATGCGTCTGTCTGCTGTTGCGGGTGCCTGTGAAATAAATTTTACCGAGAATCTGTCGCCGACCAAGTCGGGGGAACATACTGTTCCGGGTACCCCCGCACTACGCCGGACACGTCATGCCACTATTCCCGCAGATGGGGAATTGACCAGAGTGCGCGTGTGAGATGCGCAGGAGCCATGATAGTGCAATCCGATTATTTCTTACTATCGATTAATCAATTTTTCATATTTACGTTAATCGATTGTAAAAAGATTATACGTCGAAATAATTTATTTTGTAGAGTTTGGGATGCAAAGTTCAACACGAACGAATACACAGTACGCACATTCGGACATAGGTCTATGTTCTTGGATGTTTACTGTTACACAAAAATAATAAATCATCATCATTCCAAAATTAAAAAACTACATCTTAATAACTAATTTTTACATACGCTGGAGCAGCGCAGTGACGCTTTTCTTTACAAATCAAAATGTCAAAAACATTAGACCAATATTTAAAAAGAGAATCGAATGAAACATATGTAAGAAATTAATTAAGTTACCGTTTTAAGTGCACAAGAAATATCAGAACTCAAAGTGTAACTGTCTTCAATCCAATATTATTTTTAAAAATTAACTTTGCGGTGACGATTATATTTTTTTAATATATTTTGGTTTCAATTATCAAAAGCAACATGCATTACTTACGATTTCCTAATTTAAATCGATTAATCGATTATCAACATCGATTATCCGCATCACTAACTTCAACACTGGACTGCTTATCTGACAATAGCACTGACTATCGAAACGTACGTGGGCTTGATTTGACACTAGAACACTTTTTATGTAAACAAGTGGTTTGTACACCTCTTCTTTTCTAGTTTGGATGAAGCTAAAATATTTCTCAAGTTAGCCAACGTAGACCAATTTTGTTCATGCAAAAGTGTGGGTGCATAGAGAACCAAGTTGTAATCAAACGCGTTCATCACTGTTCGTCATGTGTGACTTTGACAGTTGTGCTATCGATGGACGAGTCAAATGTTGGTGACATGCACACACGTTTCTGGGGGGGGGGGGGGGCGTGATCCGTTAAAAAGGTACAAGCGTTTGAATATGGCGCTAATAAGTTGGTTTTATTCATATTTCATGAGAAATAGTGTTTCAACTCGCCGGGCGAGACCGGGTTCATGAGGGGATGGAGGTCTTGGAAAAAAACTTCTCACTTCGAAGACGGGAGAGAATAACTACTTTATTCTCTCCTGGCGCCCTAACGACTCCTCACACCAGCGGAAATAAATTTAGTAGTATTTAAAATTGTCCTAAATGATGGAAGAAAGTTGAAATCACGGGCGCTGCCGGCGGGAGTTACCATAGTCACTCGCTGCAATACGCGAACGCTTCCCGACTTCTGTGCTACATGTTACTGGATTACTGCTGCATGAATGCACGAGAAAGGTCGTGCTTACTCTGTATATCGATCGCAAGTTTAGTCATATGAACACTGCTCAATCGTGGCATCGCTTAGTGCGGTATTGTCTAAAAATAGCACACATCCGCGGAAGTTGCTCTGGAAATATAGCGTTACGTTCGTGTGGCGGGTCACGTCAGCCAAATGTGACGTGCGCTTTCCTTATTTCATCATGTAGCGCAATACGACGGCTACGTGTCAAGTTTACTAACCCAACGAATAAGTGCAATTCTGCTGCTAATGTTGAAAGATTCAAATAAAATAATAGATTTGAAAAAAACGAACGTATTTAAAATACAAACAAATAATTATTGCCACGGTATTCTAAATACTGAATAAACTACTATCCTATACAATATATATATATTAAATATTTCCCGAGTATATCAATTACTATATACTGAAACATTACAAGCTATGTCTTACACAGTGTACCATAATTTACTATGTTGTACAACTGAGTGCAAACGTAATGATAGAAGTAGTAGGGAAAAGTTCTTTGACTGCCAAGGGCATGGGACGTTGGAGCCAGAGCCGGAGGAGCCGCTATGTTGTTACGTCACCCGACTGCCGTATTGGATTCATTGGCCTTTTATCCCTGACCCATAAGACCTTTGACCTTGACCTCGATGACCTCTGACCTCAAAAACACTACAAAAAAAAACTAAAAATTACAACAAAAAACCCTCAAAAAACCCCCTAATTTTTTTTTTTTAATTCTAGAAATGTACTATGAAAATTATTTTTAATTATTTAAAAATTACAAAAAGGATTCTCAGAAAATTATAAATTTTCCCGGAACAGACGATGGGGACCCGTGACTCCAGCGACCTTGGAGCCAAGTTAATTATATTCTGACAAATTTGGAAAACATGAAATAAAGCACAATTTTATTCAAAGGAGTTTTTTTACTCTATTAAGTAAATTATTATAGTTACTTACACCCTCCGAAAATTTCAATTTTTTTAATATGTCTAAGTAAATTGTCGCTACGGTTGATCTGCTTACCACACCTGTCACACAAATATGACATGCAACACAGATTTTTAGCACAATTAAAGCACTCATGTCGCCAAGCATTGCTGCTGCGCGTGAAGGTCTTTTCACAGAAGTGACAATTATAATGTCGGAAAGGTTCAGCAGATGCTGCTGGAACAGAGGTCTATGGTCCAGTTGGCGATGCCGATGGAGCTGCTGTAGGTAGCCCACCGATAGAAGTGGATGCCTGAAATCGTCGATGGCTGAACTGCTGTAGGTGACCCACCCGAAGAAGTCGACGATGCTGTTGACACCATGCCTGAAGTCGAGGGCACTGCTGTAGCTACCATTAGCTCTGGGGTGCCCGAAGACATCACAGTCACAGATGCAGAATAAGACCTTGATGCGAAGAGGCACAAGCTAGCCAAGACGATCCACCCTTTACGACAGCCGCTGTCAAACTATATCTCTCGGCTGACCTCCCTTCTGCTTATACTGTATACGAGCATGCAAGACCTATGACGTCATAAAATTATTACATTTTCTCTAGACCGACGCACGAATAAAGTGATCAGGCCCATGGTAACGTAAATTGTACACATGGTGGAAGAATACACGATGTGCATACAAGTAATACAAGTAGATCTTAAGCAGGGCTTTCAGAAGTGCTCATTTTACTGTGGACAGTCTATACAAATGTCACCATACATACGCCGGCTGTGATTAGTCCGATCACATTGATTTTGCCTTGTGTGTTTGATTGTCGACAGTGCTTTGTGCGTGATTATAAGATGAGTAATTTTGAAATAAATGTGTGGTCGCTAATTTCGCTACTTGAGGCACGGCCTGCATTATGGAACAAACCTCTGGATATGTGCAAACACAGGAACGAAACAAAAAAGGAATGTAGATATCTGTTTGGAATGCTGAAAGAGGATTTTGATATATTAGGCAACTTCGAATTTCTCTCTACATGCTTGGTACGTTGTTATATTGCTTAAATCATAAATAAAATAAGCTCACTCAAATAAAAATTTAAATTCCACGAAACTTACATGCTAGTCTTTCACAAAACTGTGAAATATGCATTGAAATTTTACAATTGTACGGGATTAATTTGACGAACTAACAAAGCAAAACCTAAAATATATACGAAAAAAATGAATGCAATTGAATAGAATCTATGTTTGTAACATTACGTGAATTAAGAGAATTTATTTCTACATTGTATAGAAATATTTAACATTGCCTAGAGCCACGAGTATTTCGCGAATTCTTTCGGTGGCGATGTAGACTCCAAAAACTTGTTCTTTTCTTTTACTGTTCTGATTGGACGACAGTTGTAACGAGCAGGAAGCAGTAGCGTGAGTGAGTGTTTAACAGTCCTGTACAGAGTCCTCGCTTGATCACAGAGACCAATAAGCAAACAATAATGTCTCGAGTGTATAGAGGGCTGTCTAGCCTAGCTTGCTACCAACTCAATCCGCGAAATACTCGGGGCTCTACGCATAGGCCATATGTACGTATACGTATGTGTTTATGTATGTGTACCAACAACATAGCTATTACCAAATTAAACTCCATTGAATAACACTTCAATTGCACAACTGGCTGATATTCACTCGTCCGGCTGCGGTCGGAGTGAAACCGCACTACCAAAAGTAAACTCTTTCCGGAACGTTGGTTTGCAGTTCGGGCGAAAATAGTAAGGTGTGAGGTGCGAAAGAGAAATAGGCTACATAGCTTGTAGACACAGAGGCACGGTAAATCCGCGTTCACAAGAAAACATGCAGCTGGTGGATTGTAGACAAGAAGTAATGTCGTTCTAAGTTCCAGTGGGTTATGCGCTTGTAGGGTCAATTTTACTCAGGTTAGAAACAAAACAAAATGAATTTTCTTATGGGAGAGTTTGGTGTAGGGAAAATTTCCCCCGTTATGTGCGCTGTATTCCAAAGAGGGCACTTTTCATTAAAACTGTAAGCAACGTGATTAATAAAAAAAAGAAAGATTTTACCTTGTTATCAAGTTATTTTATATTTGCTTTGTGATTATTGAAATTATTTTGGTTTTCTGCCTAGGAAATGGAGAAAATTCGGTATACATGAGACACTAGTGCCAACCTAGAGGCGAAAAATTTTACTAGCCAAACTAAAAGCATTGATCTTCCCAACTTAAATAGAATAAACCTTAGCACTAGTCAAAACACAGAAAGCGTGATCTGAGGGTCCTGTAACCAGTGACAACGAACTGGTACATTGTGGAGCTTGCGGAGTTTCTGTTTGAGAGTGATGCTATTTAGGGGAGGGGTTGGGGAGGAGATAATCTCTCTATTGCGCAGGTGCAGGCCTAGACGTTCGAGTCGTGGCGTGGGAAGTGGGCACAGTCTCAATGTAATTTCGGGAGACAATTTTAAATTAATAAAATCAAATCAGTATTTAAAGCAATTATGATACAATTTAATCTCAGTTTAAAACATTCATAGAGTAATTTCACGCTGGATCTACTTATTGCCGTACTTAGTAAAACTTTTCGGTGGGGGGGGGGGGAGGGTTCCTTAATAAATTAAAAGTTTGCTGATGGTCATCGATTAAGTCGGGGTGCAGGGGTTTCTCTTCAGGGAAACATTAGAATTTCTCAGAAAATAAGCTTTTTCATGACAAAATAATTTTTGTTCCTCTGACACTGATTAAATTCTTTGAACCAACCTGTGTAAATGCATTCGACGTATTAAAATCTGCAATTTAATTGGAAGAACATGTCAATGATCAAAATCGAAGCTACATCATTACATATTGCCCCTATGCAAGGCTAGCTTTTTAGGCACGGGAGTTACTTTCAATAAGAAAATATACTGTGGTAATGCTGGATTTACAATGCAACGACGAGGTCTTCCCGACAGTCAGACACGACGTTACAGTTTGACCATATCCGCCACCAAAATTAGTCAATGTTTATAATACCCCGACAGTTCCCTTCCGACAAGTGTTGCGTAGCTTTCGACATAATTTTATAATGGCCAGTAACTTGCTATAGAATGTGAAGAAATCGCAGATCATTGCACACTATTTTGTTTTGATTATTTTGTAAACAAAGTATTTTTGGATTTTGGAGCAGTAATTTTTCCACAAGTATTTATTTTCGTCAACTCATGAGCTTTCTGTTACAAGAAAACAAGGATGTACAAATAAAAATAAAAAAACATATGTTTAATGTGAAAATTACCACAGTAGTGAAATCCACACGACATTTTGTTTTGTAACGTTATGTTTTTGTTTATTTTTCTACTGCCAAGCGAGGCCAACCGGTCCGACGCCCGACGAAAGTAGAATTAGAATCTACTTCTGTCGGGGCTGCGTTTGTCGGGGTGACCTTGCTCCTGATTGGTTGAAGAAAAATTTTCGTCTGTGTCGGGGCTGTTTTGTCGGACTGTCGGGCTATTGTAAATCCAGCATGAGTGTCCAAAAATTCGAACTCTCGGGGAAGGCGAATATCCCCCTTGTGTTCGCCTTGGATCCCACCTCAGGTGGTACGTGTGTATAGTATATTCACGGTAAAGTGAGAACTTTTGAAAGCCCTCTCATTTGGAATAATAGTCGATAAATATATTTCATTGTAGCCTTAGACGTTAACACCGCTAGTGCGGTGGAATCCACACACTATGTTAGTTACTTACATGACAATATTGATTTTAAAAAATGTTTAAAGGACCAAAAATGACAAATAAAAAGTAACAAGGGCCTCAAAAGTGGTCACTTTACCATGCACAGCGTATACCGTGGCAGGTGTATAAGCGGTCAGTCACGGGGTGGACGGAAGACGCGAGGTGCGTCGTGCGACGTAAGCGCGGTGCCGGGCCGTGGTTGCGCAACACGCCGCTAGATGGCTCTGCTGTTATGCAACTGGTCTCCCCATCCCCCACCCTACCGGGCAGGATCACCATCGCCTGCCTCCTGCGCCACTCTGGCACCGCCCGGCCTCATCTGTGACCCTGCCTGCAGCTTTCACCTGCGGCTCCCACGCTCACCCTCCCCCCCCCCCCCCCTTATTGTCTGCTTCTACTAGTGTATCGCCTCGCGTGTTGCAATCATGGAATAAAGAGTTGTGCTAGACCGATTTTCGTGTTCTGTGCATGTCCCCGACGTAGACTCTACCTTCACCTATACAAGACTGCCGACGTCGTGTGGTCAACATCGATGAACACGTTTGTTTACATTTGAATTTTCAACAGACAGACCCGCCCTTGTATACGAATAAGATACTGTACTTTGACAGTCTGTATGCATAACACTATGTCAAAGGAAATGAAAATTTACCTCAAACCACCTGTTTAAATAAACAGCACTCTAGCCTCAGATCTTATCCACGTAGTGTTTAAAATTGCTAATGGCAGAGCTGCAGTTCAGTGTAGAAACATGGAGAGTGCATGCTACACATCTTACATGAGCGCTCTACTTCATTTCCCTTCTACAGTTGCAACAGTACACAAGACAAGTTTAAATCTAAAGAATTTGGCGGTGTATTAGTTCATTCAAGGGGAAACCGTCCCGTGATCGATAGTCCCTGTTTTAATCGCGCACTAAAGAATTTCCGACTTCCAAACACCGAACGATCATTGTTGCCATTATACACGCCAAAACAATACTACTTACACAAATGTTTGCATAAATAAAATGCGTGCTGTGACCACAGAACAGACACGAAAGAGACGAAAGTCCTGCTTAAGATCTACTTGTACGTATGTTGTGTGTTCTTCCGCCTTATGTAAAATTATCATTACCGTGGGCCTCATCACTTTTCTCATGCGTCGGTCAGGCGAGAAAGTAGAATTATTAGAAAATGAAATATATTCAAAATCGTTAGAAAAACAGAAAGTGGAAGAATTAATTAAGTAATGGCAAATAGTTACCTAACAGTTTCTATTCAACGTTAAGATAGGCAACTACTCTCTATCCATCACTACCAACTTTACTGGGCACACGTCACTTAGACCGCCCGTTAAACTATGTGCCGGTAGGGGCAGTGGCTTTTGTCTAAGGTTGATTTCAAAAGTGCTCACTTTGTCGTGAACAGCTTTTACTTGGCGGTGTCCTTGACGTGGGTGTACCCGTTCTCTGATTGTCAGGCTCTGGGAATGGGCCTTATGTCTGGTTGGCTACTGCAAAGCTGCGGACGGTTACCTATTAGCTGGGCTGCCGGCCGGCGAGTAGGTCACACAGCGCTCATAGGCCGATGGCGTTCCAGCCATGACTAAAGATGAGGTAGACTGATCTTGCTGGCTGCGCACAACCAATCTCAAAATTCAATTGCTTCCCTGCCAACACGTCTAGCGAAAAGGGCATGGTTTGGATTTTAGGTTAGAAAACTGATTTGTAAACAAATGCTTTGAAATGTATTTATAATTCCACTAACCAATTTATAACGCAGTTTTATTAAATTCAAATTGATGAAAGTATTTTATTCATACAATAGTGCTTGTAATCTAAAAATTAAGACATAAACAAACACTTTCATCACTATTGACCACGTGACATTGACAGTTGTGTATGATTGGGGTAGGTAAATGTTGGGTACATGCGCAGAACCCGAATAAGCGGTCTACCTCTTCTTCAGGCTGTGTCCCAATTCGCCAAGAGAGTACTTTCTCGCTCACCCTTGACGTCACAGAGAGTCCTCTCTGCTGTCCCAACTCCTAGGAGATAGCGCGAGATGTAGAGTGAACGACGATGTACACTCGGTGCTCACTCTCGCACCCTCTCTGGCAGCCATGTTGTTTGCAAGTCTAACCTCAAATATCCAGACATAATATTTTGTTGTTTCTAAAGCAGTGTTAAAAATATTTTATCGACTTAACTTAATCATTGCGATTGCAAAATGTGTAATAACAACAATATTCCGTCTGATATGTAACAAATTACAATATTATGTTCACATTTAATTTAGGTTAATTGTGTGCATATTATTAAATACTGTGATTCGCATACCACAATTATATTTGTATTCATACAATAATGTAACAAATTAAAATAAGTTACTATTTCATAAAATACTGTACATTTATTATAGGAAAGCGAAAGGCCAGCAATATTTTATATTTCATTATTTATTACCGTTTCTGTCAGAGAAATAATGCTGACGGCTTACAGAGGGCACACGTCTCAATTCACTAAAGTGAGCCAGAGTGTACCAGAGTGAGAGTGGCGAGTGAGAGTGAGCACACTTTCGAGTTGAGACACGGCCTTAGTCTATGATTGGAACGCGTTGCTGCCCAGCTCCGCCATCTTGCTGGCGTGCGCGTCTACGTCTGTAGTTCACGGTATGAGCAACTGCTACACCTCTGTAATTTTAACTAATATGTGCATTCTGACGTAGTTATAATGTAGTGACGGTATTTATATGTTATGTAAACGAGTAAATTTAACTTTAAAAATGTAAACGCGCGAGTTTGTTGGAAAACTGAATGTGAACAAACCTCACAGACATCGCTCTTTCACGTGGTTTAACGGCACTGCTGGCAAATCCGCAGGAGATGAAAACTAGGGCGACTGATGAGTATACGGCTGTATAGGCTATTCACGGTAAAGTGAGCACTTTTCAAGGCCCTCCAGACGGGCATTGACCACTAATAAATATAACTTATTGCAGCCTGAGACGTTAACTTTTGAGAGTGGTGGAAAGTACCTATACACTGTACTATTAGTAACACAGCTATGTTTGTATTAAAAAGTGGCGAGAAGATAGAAAGAGGCTGAAAGGAAAACTTTAGCAGGCTCTTAAAAGGTACTCACTTTACAGTGAATAGCCTACAGCAGAGCAGCCGCTAGTTGCTAGGCGTGAGTTGGCTGCGCGCGCGTCCAGCGGAGATTCGAGATCTTGTGCTGTGGACGACGACAATTTGGGAAGTCATGGCTGGAGCAAGGGGTGGTGTGACAGGAGGATGGGAGGGCGGCGCGTGTCCCCGGACATTATCCGTGTCAAGGAGATTGCTGCGGAAATTTCGCCACTCTACTCTACGGCCACGTAGTCAGGTTCGTCATTCACAGCCAAGCGAAAATATTATTCTTGAGAGTTGTATGGGCCTGCACGTTTTTTTGTGAAATAGTTGTTTCCGCGAATACGCGTATCTCGGTACATAAATGTTCTCCAAATACGACTTTTTGTCAGAAAATATATATAAAAAACTATTATCTGTGTCTCTATTACTTTACCTTTGTCATATTTAGTATATTCTAGGAGAAAAAAAATTCGTAAAGATGGTCAAATATCGCATTTGCAAAGCTTGCCTGTGCAGTTTCCTTAAACGAAAAGAGAAAAGTACAAATATACGGACGTAGTTTAATCTGTGGGATTTCATCGCGTGTAATAAAACCCCACTGTTACAGATCTAGTTTACACAGTACAGCGTCACGGAGGAAACACTGCACCCCTTGCGCGTAGGAGCGATGAAGCACTAGGCGTGCGTATTAGTGTCGCCCGTATCGCTCCCTCGCTTCTTGACCTTGGACGCGCAGCTCCAGCTAACTCTTAAGACCTCAGGGGCCACGGTGGCTGAGCGGTAGGCGTGCTCGCCTCCCGCCATGGCGATCTGGGTTCAATACCCGGCCGGCTCACTCCGGATTTTCGCATGTGGGAATCGTGCCGGACGATGCCGTTGGTAGGCGGGTTTTCTCGGGGATCTCCCGCTTCTCTCACCCTTTCATTCCACCGCTGCTCCATACTCACGTCACTCACCCTCATCGGCTTTCAAGACCTCGATGTTAAGGGCAGTCCAATCACTCACTCACTCTTAAGACTTCATACGTATGTAGCTATCCTCCCTTTTCCATCAACACAATAAGATAAAACTTTGCCTGAAACAGTAAAACAGTTTTTCGAATATTTGCAAAAAAATTGTAAACTTGATATTTTGCAGATACAGTTTTGAATGAACGAAAAGAATCACGTGACACGTACAAAGTGGAACTGAACTCGACCGATAAACTTCGGCAGGAGATTCCTAGTCAAAATATAGGTAGAGAAGTTATATACTATCTATAGCACAAGTGTATTCCGGAAGGGTGAACCACCCTTGAAATTATAGCTGAAGCTGGCGTTTATTGCTAAAGGCTATTTATGGTATAAGTGAGCACTTTTGAAAGCCCTCTCATTTAGAATAACAGTAGATAAATATATTTTATTTTGGCCTTAAACGATAATTTCCGAGTGCGGTGGAATGCACACAGTGTGTTCATTATTTAAATTGCAATATTTATCTCAAAATGTTGTTTAAGGACAAAAGATAACCTTAAGGAAAAAGTAACTAGGGCCTCAAAAGTGCTCACTTTACCGTGAACAGCCTATAGTAACACGGCCAGAATGAAAAATAAATCTCTGAGTTTTTGGATAATGCGTTTCTGATTGACGAAATAAAAACCATAAAAAAATGAAGAGCCGTTATTGACCGCCCTTCGATAAAGAAGGAGGGCATGGAACCCCATTTGTAGATTTAAAAATGTAACTCACCGGTATTTTTTAAAGTTGTTCTTTGCGTATTAGTAATCTACCGTAAACGACAAGCAAAGACGTCGCCTTACATATTATATTTTTCGAGAAGGTAATTCATTATGTTGTAGCACAGAATCACAATTTCTGTCACACATGGAAGAAATATATTTGCAGTGTTAGAACACGCTAAAGTGAGCAATTTTGAAAGTCCTCTCATTTGAAATATTAGCCAATAAATATATTTTATTGTAGCCTTAAACGTTAATTCCGAGTGCTGTGGGATCTACACACTGTATTTATTACTTACATGGCAATATTGTTTTTAAAATGTGTTAAGCAATAAAAAATTGCTGAAATAAAAAAAAAAGTATATGGGGCATCAAAAGTGCTCACTTTACAGTGAACAGCCTTTAACAATGGCGCGCAGGGTAAAAACACAAGACAACCTTTTCTCTACACGCAATTTCTTCGTAACGGTTTATGTAACTTCAGTTCACATCATAAGCAAAACAGTTTATATTTTTATCATAGATAGTATTAAATTAGTACGCCTACTCTCAACTTGGCTCGCTGCTAGGTAGCTAAATATGGATGCCCTTGGACTCAATGAATGGTCTATTTCGGGAAAGGGAGTGGGTAGTAAGACCTTTGGCAACTACCAACTTCAGGAAATGGAGGAAAAAAAAAACAGTTTCAGAATTTTTTGGAGTACGATTAAAGTTATAAATTTCATAATTCATTTGAGTGATATTCAGTTCATATCGATGTTCGGTTGTATTTTACCGTGATAACTTTTCAAAAAGTTAGTGTTGCTGCTGCAGAGCGGCATCAGGAAATCAGTTTAATGACTTGCGGTTATAAATACAGCTTTACAATCTCGAACAATTAAAATATGCAACAAGAACCCAGTTTTTGGGTTTCGTAACTTTGATAAATATTGCGTTGATATTTAGGTATATTTTTCTCCTAAACCACAGGAACAAATATTAAATTAATAAATTATATAAAGTTATGACCATTTGGGAGTTGCTTGTATATTGTTGCAATAATGTAACAAAATTGTTAAAGAGATTTCACTCATATACATAAGTAGCTGTAATTGGTAACATTTATTAATAGAGGTGGTATGCAATTTTTTTTTGCTTTGAAATATCATGTATTTACTGCCGAAGAAGCATTTAATTGTTTATTATCACAACGTAAATGTTCAGTTATGTTTTCCGACTAGCTATGCCAACGTTATTACCTAAGCCAGAAATCATAATTCCAAGCAGTTTTACAGATACCCACGTCAATAAGATACGTGGTACGAGAGGTCTTAGAATTCATATCGTATTTAATATCTGTGGCAAGCTTTCACGTGCAGGGCTCTTGTGTTGGGTCGCTGAGGCAGAGAACGTCGTTTGTGTCCGGGTGAAAATATTTCTTCTTCCGGCGTGAGTTACTCCGGACAAGAGAAAGCGCGCGATCAAGATAAGAGTCGTGGATGGGACGCGACGGAGTGGGAAATTCGGTCAGAGGACACGTGACGTCACATTGTCACGTGCGCCGGCCCTCAGCTTGCCGACATTCCGTCTGCGTCGCGCAGATCGGCACACGTCGCACTGACTTGTGCCCGGTTGCACCATCGTGGTTCGAAATTCGATCCGAGATCGGATCGAAGATTGACACAGAAAACTGTTGCACCATTCGAGTTCAGAGCTGGACTGTAGATCGAGATGAAGTTCATTTCGAACCGCTTAAATTCGCGATTCCAAATCTCTATTCGAGATCAGCAGCCATCGTCGACAAATGTAGTTTGAAAATACGCCAACAGATAGAAATACGTTCGATTGTTTTCTTGGGAAATTAAAACAACATTATTCGCACTTGAATATTATTCAGTAAAATTCGTACAACAATAATTCACTTAGAAAAGATAAAATATAGCACGTTTAGTTCTAAAAACAGTGAAAAATACGCCTACTTCCATGACGTCATATATTACGAACCAATAGCAAAATTTGTCTCATAATTAATCTCGATCTCTCAGTTTGGAACTAAGATTGACGAATCGGAGATCCAGAATCATGAAATTTTGTTGGTGCAACACTTTTACATTGGAACCAAGGTCAAACTGGATCCCGGTTCGGAACTAGGATCATTCAATCTCGGATGGAGGAAGATGTTTGTGCAACCGGTCATTGGTTTTGCCAGTATGAATTTCCGGTATGGGACGGCAGGTTTCCCAGAAAGGTACGATTTTTAATATCAAAGTACGGTTTTAATAAAATCAAGAAAAATGCTACATATAATGTTAATGTTTGAAAAAAAATATATTTTTCCTGTACATGTGTTTACTTACTTGCCATATTAGCAAGTAACACTACTACAGTTCCAGACATTCATTCCACAGATAATCGTTGTTGTTTTGTTTCGGACTTCTTTCGATTACACGCATTATTTTTAAACAAAATGCAAATGACTCGTGAGATTGAAAAAGAACGCAGTAATTCATGCATTTACGCTTATTTGTAATGGAACGTATTAATTTTTTTTTCACTGAAAGATGTCAAATGAGAAGAATCATATGTTTTGTCGTTATTAAAATTGGTTGCATTAATATTAAATATTTATTAAAAATAGTTTACGGGGTAAAAAGTACTGTCAGAGCTGAGGTACGGTCGGGTGATAAATAGTACGGAAATTCGTACTCTTTGGTACGGTCTGGTAACGTGCCTTCCCTTATCGCTAGAGCCGCGAGTATTTCACGGATTGAGTTGGCAGCAAGCTAGGCTGGACCACCCTCTACACACGCCAGACATTATTTTTTGCTTATTGGTTGCTGTGATCAAGCGATTTCTCTGTACAGGACTGTTAGAAACTCACTCACACTACTGCTTCCTGCTTATTACTGGATCACAGTTGAACGGGGCGTGTCTAAACAACTGTCGTCCAATAACAACAATAGGATGAAATAACAAGTATTTGGAGTCTACCTCGCCGCCGAATGAATTCGCGAAATACTCGGGGGCTGCACATCGATAATTCTCCGCGAATTCCTGGCACGACGATGCGCAAGTGGCGCTACGATCGTGTTTGAACCAGAGCTGCCGCCACGCATACTTGTCATGGCTTCGCACTTGCTGGCACAGATAGAGCACACACTAGTTCTGCTTGCGGATTCCGGCAGTACACACTCTCTGAGGCTACAAGTGCTCGGCTAAAATGGAGCAGTAACACCTCAACCACACGAGAAGCGATTATTTTGATGTGTTCATTAATCAGTAGGGACAGGAAAATTTCGCGTTTTACGCCTTTCGGACCCATTTCAATTAATGATTTCAGGTGAAGCAAAGAAAGAATTTAATGATGTGCGCTGTACTTAGTCGACACACTTGTTTCGTTGTCACAGCCAATGAGCTTTAGGCTATATGTTCGTCTACAGTTATATGAACCAATTATGACCTAGACCAGTAAGACGATTTGCGAATCATTCCCCCACACGTGCGATCATTGCTCAGACCAGAGGACGCGGGATTCGGTGCATGTTTCCTTGCAAGTCTGTTATTGGCTCAGAGTTGACCTGGGCGTGTCAAATAAACTGTGGTCCGATTACGAACAACAGCAATACACGTGTTTTTGGAGTCTAACTTGTCCTAATATGAATTCGTGAAATTTTCCAAACCCTATTAACCAATGCTGTAAGTAGGGCGCAACGTTTCGTCGACAGCGAGATCAATAGAGACGGAATAAGTACAAAAATACGTAAACCGTGCTATCGCTGGTAAATGTTGGCGTTTAAATGCTGTTCACGATAAAGTGAGCACTTTTGAAATCAACCTTAGAAAAAAGTCACTGCCCCTTCCAGCATGAATTTTCACTGGCGCACTGAGTGAAATGCACCCTGTAAAGATGGTAACAATGGATGGAAAGTAGTTCCATATCTTAACGTCGAATGAAAAATGTTAGGTAACCATTTGTCATAACTTGAATTATTAATTACGCTTACAGTTTTTTTAATGTATTGAAAGTGTAAAAATTAGCAGACTTGTAAACTATTTACTTTCCTTATAATTTCACAGTTTCACTTGACCGACTCATAGATAAAGTCATGAGGCCGATGGCAATATTAATTTTACATGGCGGAAGAATACACAATGTGCATACAAGTATATCTTAAGTAGGGCTTTCAAAAGTGCTCATTTTATCGTGAACAACCTATAGCGTGCAGGATTGCGAACTGATTCCGGTGGAGTGTTAGAAAAACTTTATTTTTCTCGTGTTGTAGCTTATAACGTAAACTGCAAATGGTTACATCCCACCCCCTCCCCCTAACATTCTCATCCCGCTAATCCCTTTGTCGCTTTCACTTGCTAAGTAGATAATTTTCTATCCCAGTGGGATTTCCGTTGTTCTGAAACTGAAATTCGTGATTCGCTTTTACGCAGCTACGCTGTATCACAAAAATGTAGAACCACGAGTATTTCGCGAATTCATTCCGTGGCGAGGTAGACTCCAAACACTTGTTCTTTTCTTCTACTGTTCTGATTGGACGACAGTTGTTTAGACACGCCCCGTTCAACTTTCAGCCAGTAATAAGCAGGAAGCAGTAGTGTTAGTGTTTAACAGTCCTGTAAAGAGACCTCGCTTGATGACAGCAACCAATAAGCAAACAATAATGTCTCGAGTGTATAGAGGACTGTCCAGCCTAGCTTGCTGCCAACTCAATCCGCGAAATACTCGGGGCTCTGCGAATACGTTATCCAGCCATTGACGTACGAAAACTACCCTGGTACGAAATTTCTTAGCGATGAATAACTACTTATAGTAGAAATGAATATAAAGGATTCTCTGCCAAGCGAATTATAGCTGATTGGTGGGGATAGGAAAATTTCGCGAGTTCACATCGAGACAAGACAGATGCCAAACACATATATATATTGAAGTCACCTTCGAAATTGGATCACAGTTTATTAGACCCGCTCTGCATGTCTCTGAGCCAATAGCAGACTTTCAACGAAACACCTTCGAATCCCATAACTGTCAGGTGTGGGATAACAACCAATGAACATACAACTGAGGCTCCAGTATGCAGAGGACTGAGGAGTCTAGCCTACAGGTCATTGAACTCGCGAAATTTTCCTATCCCTACTGCTTGGCGATAACTCATAAGCAATTTTGAAATCCATTTTTGAAAAATAAATTGCTTCCGTAACTGCAGATAAACACCTGCTGGATTACTTGCCATGATAGTTACCGTTGGAGGAGAGCTTGGGAAAGCAGTTCAATATCTTAAAAAAGTATGTTGATGTTTAAAGTTATATGACAAGTGGAATCTATTTATAGGGACACCCGATTATCGCGAAAAGAATTCACGACCAGTTATATTTCATAACAGTTTAGCTCAGACCCACTTTCGTGATTGGTTGATCTAGGTGTAACGCGTCTTAGGTTTTGGGCCGCGAACCACAGACGCACAATATCGGAGTTACCTAATTCTGATTGGTCAATCAAGTAGGAATCAGTGAAGAGTGAAGATATTTGGACGGGTTTTAACATCGAGGTCTTGAGAGCCGATGGGGGTGATTAAGGTATGGAGCAGCGCCGGAATGAAAGGGCGGGGGAAACGGGAGATTCCCAAGAAAACCCGCCGACCAACGGCATCGTCTGGCACGATTCCCACATTCGATAATCCGGAGTGACCCGGCCGGGGATAGAAGGGGAGGCGGGCAAGCTAACCGCTCAGCCACCGTGGCCCCGTGTCAAGTAAGAAAATTTCTCACAAAGAAAACTGTTGGCACGGTCGTAGGGTATTGAAATATAGCATGTGCCGTAATATTTTCACGAAAATCTGGTGTCCCTATCAATTTATTATTGACAACACTGTAGGAATTAGCGCAGTATATAGTTAAGTATTAATGTATGTTTGTGAGTTTTACAGATTCGATTGATGAGCGTACACCAGGGCGTATCCAGACGGAAGCCACGCGTGACATCCCCCCCCCCCCCTCAAAACCAAACCAACCGTCACATTGGCATGAAACTTTTCTGTGAATGTTTTAAAGTGAAATAAAATAATATCAAAACAGTTCAAAATATTGATTTTGTTTTATTAATATAATATCTTTTCCTAAAATTATGTTGAGCAAAGATACGCGAATTTCGCAAATTCGTTTAGCAGCTGCTAGACTTCTCAGTGATTTACATACTTTGTCAACAACTATTGTTAATACACTCGCTGCTATTTAATTCAACTTGGTTGCAAGAACTTGATACGGTCAGATTATTTACTCTTGTATGTCACTGGCTAAAAAGTTACTCAGGTCGGTTCAAAACCATCGTGGTCTAATAATAAAAGGTAAACAAGAGAATATTGTTACGCGCTCGCTGCTTTGCATCCCGCACGAGCGAGTGTAAGTGAAGGACAGAAGTTATATGGTAGCTGCGGCAGAAAGTCGAAGGATTGTTTTGAATGAACAGGCGAGCGATAGGCCGGTGGCCACGTATCTGTTACAGAAAGTTAACCGACACGATGATTATTTTTCTGCGCGCGCTGCTGACCCGGGTTGTATTGATTTATGTGTTTATCTAAAGAATGCTCTGGATTACTGACCTCGTTCTCTCAGCGTTACTCGGGGTGCATTGAACCTTCCAGATGGTCAGGGCGAACGATATAAAAGAGTGATAGACTGACAGACCTCCGAGCCGAGTAGTTGATGAGTGAATGAGTGGCTGAGTTCCGAGCGATAGAAGACGAACAGCGAGAGAAGTGACCAGATGAAGGGAAATCTGCGAATGCGAGTATCAAGCTGTGAAGAGTGCGGGTAGCAGGCTGGACTTTTGGACTAGATGCCTAAGTGACATTACAAATGGTGGCAACAGATAGAATGAACACGTGTTAATGATGAGTATGAGATAATTGAATTTAACCTAACGGAGACAATTAAGAAGGACGTTAAATTATAGTTGAAATAGACATTAAAATTGCGCTCGCTGTTAAATAGAGCGGTAATTTAATACCCCTCAGGCGTCCCATGTAACAAGTTTAGCCTGCCACAGAAAGAATCTGCGAAACTCGCGTATCAGTGACGAGAGAGTGCCTCCTCCTATGCCGCGAATAGAAAGTCAATGGGAAAATGTCCCCCCCCCCCCCCCCCACCCTCAACCGAATATCTAGACACAATAAGAAAATGAACTTCCTCCCATCCAAACAGAAAATCTAGGTCCGCTCCCTGAGCACAGATATAGGCTGCTCACGGTAAAGTGAGCACTTTTGAGACCCTAGTTACTTTTTACTTTCAACCATTTTTTAATCCTTTAACCACCTTTTTAAAATAAATACTACCATATAAATAATAAACACAGTGAATATATCCCACCATACCCTGAAGTTAACGTCTAAGGCTAAAATAAAATATATTTATTGACTATTATTTCAAATAAGAGAGCTTTCAAAAGTACTCACTTTATCGTGAATAGTCTATACCTGTAATTTGCTCTATGGATGGCACTGTATAGGGTTTCCATTCTCGGCGGAAGGATCCAAGCTGGGTAGAAGTGAAAAAGTACACCTGTAGAAGCATACGAGCGGAGTGGTTGTGGACATAAGAGATGGGTCGTCACAGCTATGTTTCTGTGCCTGTTACAAACTAATGCCGATGCGGAATTCGCTCTGATACGAAATATCTGATTTCTTTCGGTATCAGATATAGGAATTCCCTGGTATGTCGCTACTTCGCCAGACTCGTGCGGCCTTGTCCGCGCAGGTGGTCAGGTACACGTTATCAAGTACGCGCGTTGTCAAGTATATATTTTGAGTTGATGTACTGTGTAGTATTTTTACAGTGTACGAAATTATGGACAAGAACAATAACAGCATAAAATACTTAATTTACAGGAAGATTTTTCAGAGGATAACGAACTTGCTGTATGTAAATTGTTTAAACGGAAACAAAGTTTTATCATCATTAAATTATTTTTAAACGATGGAAACGCTTACTGTGCAATTGCCAAACCTAAACCAAGAAATTGGAATTTATCTTACACACAAGTTTGAAATATAATTATAATTGTATCATTGTGTCATGGAACAGCCGACGCAACACACTGACAGGCGAATGTTAAACAAATACTAAATAAATCTTATAGTTCCGTAGAATGAATTAAGGGGGGAGCGATATCGCTGGTTGCGCAAAACCAGTCTTTGGCTGTGTTCCAAAATAGCCAGCACACACACTCGCACATGCACTCCCTCCTTGTGGAACTATTGTCACTCGCACTCTTCAAAATAATCTATATACGGTCTGCAAGCCATTGTTATTCTACATTAAACAAAATATTTACTTAAAAAAAATTATTCATTAATATTTACATTTCAATTAACAATGGATTGATTAGTAGGGAGGATGATGGGAATCATAGTAATATATGAAGAAAGTCAGGTATAAATGTTATCTGAAATCAACAGTTTGAGCATGGAATTTCAGCACCGTTTATTATAAAATTGTGAATTATTTCTGAATTTATACATATGTTAATTGTTTACTGAAAATACTTTACAGTGAACTAATACTTGTTCCTGTGCCATTCCAATGTTTTCGGTAATGTAGTATCGCTTTACAAATGGGTAAATTGTAATGCGTAACCCAAAGTAGGCTTATAATAAATAGTTTACGAAAGTTACACGAAGGAGAAAGAACTTTAGGCTGTTTCCTGATGTTAGAAAACAAACAAAAGAATGGCGGTATTTGCAAGCACGAATAGCGCATGCATGTGGACACACTCATAAACAAACATTCGCTCTCGCACTCTCATTCGCTCTCGAAGAACATTTGGAACAGCACTTTCTGACGTCATTGCCGAGTGCGAGTGCACGTGAGTGTGCATTTCTTGCTAGAGGTCGTTCACGGTAAAGTGATGAAGCTGTTTCATTAGACATAATAGCCAATAAACACTTTTCATTATGGCCTCTGACTTTTGTCTTTCGGCATGGTGAATGTATACACTGTGTTTATTACTCACATGGCAGGGTTTACATTAACAAGTATTGGAATGATATAAATTGGTGGAAACAAAGAAGTAACTAGGGCTTCAAAAGTGCTCACTTTATCATGAACACGGCCTTTGCGTCCCAACATTGAACTACTTTGCTACCAACACGACTATCATAATCATGTGGATAGGATTTGAGGTTAGAACACTATTCAAGTAAACAAATTATTTGAGATATCCGTTTACTTCCTTTGTCCTTTAGTACAATAAGATTAAATTCGATTTGGTAAAAGTATTTTGTTCATATAATGCTTGTCATTTAAAAAAATAAGTTATATACAAATACGTTCATCACTGTTGATCATGTGACTTTGGCAGTTGTGTTCCTTTGTAATAGGTACAGGGTACATGCGCAGAAGACGAATAAGCGGTCTACCTCATGTTTCTTCTATGGTATGGACCTGGTAGTTGCGGAGGTGATAAAGCTGGGTGGGCGGCATGCGCAGGCCCAGGGCTGACCCGCTGACACACATCCCCGCGCGCGGCGACCCACTTCGGCGCGCGGCAACCCACTTCTGCCCGCGGCGTCCTCGCGTGACGTCACCGCGCCGATATCCCCTCCCTCCACACCGACTATCAAGACCTGGACGTACGGCCACAGACACCTTGCACCCAGCCGGCCGTGGGCCGCCACACGGGAGCACAGCGTCAAGGTCCCTCTTTAGCACTGCATTGTATTTTACTGATCGACAGGACGCAGAGAATTTATTCGTATATTTTAGTAAGTTGCTGTTAATTGTATACTGTTATTGTCAATTTCATATAGGCCTAAGTGGGGTAAAATCTGACAGACAATACGACCAACCTACACTCTATATGTAAACAGTAATTGCTCTCGTTCGTACAGTATTGTGTCAGCTCATAAACTGCTGCGGGATCCGTGATGTTAAATTGGCTATTTTTATGGTGGCTTTGGAAGATAACAGTACTCAGAACTAAAAGTTGTTATTTAAAATCTTAATTATACGTACAAAATGTATGGTATAAATTGTGTTTTTAAAGCAGTATTACATTTTTCTTGGCTATTAGTGACTGGACTTTAAAAACATGTTTAGCATTTATGACAGAGTATGTCGACACATACGAACAGTAAACGTTTCCAGAATGGCTAGCCATGTTTATGCTTCCAGCCCGGTGAAGGCAGTTGAGCGTGTGCTTATTTCTCATCGTGTTTATTATACGAATATCTTGTTGGTGTTGTCGGAATATTCAATCGGTTGTTAATTATTTTTTATTTGCTTTTTTTAAGCAAAGTTGGCTGTAGGTACCGTTGTGCGTTTTGTTGAGTGAAATGCAACATTGTCGGCACGTGTTTACCGCGTCCCTCCCGCCATTTTCCTTACCTCTTTCCACAATGAAGTGAAAACAAATATAATTTTGTATCTAAGTTTAAGTTTGTTTGTATTAGGAAATGTGCACAGTGTTGATTTTTCTGAATGATTCTGCAAATAAATGATTTAATGCTAGTGACGAACAAACGTGATTTCAGTGAAGTAAACTTGGCAAGCATTGCCATAAAAAACGTGTTAAAGAAGTTGCAAATTTTACAAACAGTAAGTTAGCATGTTTTTAAAATGTAGTTGTAAATCGTTAACACGATTATTGAAATGCACATGGCCTGAAAAAGCCGCACCACTTTCCATACTTTTGTAGTGAGTGAAAAATATTGGTTTATTTGGCTATATGGTAAATTCAACGAGTGAAAGGTTAACTTCGGTCAAAATGTGTGCGTGTGCATATTGCTACATCTGTACGAATATGAACAGCGACGTATGTATCGTGTTTTGTTTTTTCATTAAAGTTAAAAATTTTTGAGTTAAATATAATTTAAATGTTATTTCCATACCAGCGGAATTTTCCATTGTTCCATCCAAACAATATGCAACTCAAAATGCCACACAGTCGTAAGAACATCAAAATAAAGCAAATTTTTCATTCTTCAAGCAATTTTCACATTTTGTAGAAAAGTAGATTTTACAAACAAGCAAACAAATTTAATACAAAATCAAGTAAAATAAGCTAAAATCAAGTAGAAATATCTTTAAATATATATAATTGATAGAAGTTATATATTTTTAAAGAGAATTCAATTTCGTGTACAGATTTCCCATTTTTCAGTTTTTTTAAGATTTTATATGTTATAAAAACTTGTTTATCATTTATTAATTTTAAAGCATTTTATCAAGTATCTTCAGATAGCGTTCTGGTAATGTAATTTTCTACTTACTGTCTAGAATAAAATTAATTTTTTTTACCAAATTTAGATTCATAAATTTATAAATCTATAGCAGTAAACGATTAATTTGTTTCTAGATCTTGTAGTTTAGTCAATTCATACGAATTGTTCGACTTCTTAAGGAGATATTCCATTTTTTGTTTTGTGAAATTTATAGAGAAAAAAATTATACATAAAGAAAGACATTTTTTCATTCTCTCCATAAATTAATTTTCTTAAAAAATAAAAAGAAACGATGCTCGAAATGGAAAATAATACCACATATATGCAACATAAAAAATGTGGTGAAGTATTAAACGTACAAAGTTTTGCACTACATAAACCCACAACAGATAAACATTTTAACATCTGTTAAAGATATTATAGTGAATATGCTAGCAGTCGTCATGAGTTAAAAAAAGAGAAAGTAATATACGAACTTGGAATGTATGTTATCTCTTAAAAAGCATAGAAGTAGAATAACTCAATACAGGATTAGATCATTTAAACGAAATTCACCACGTTAATTATCCAACAAAAACATGTCAAGTGTGTAATGAGAATAAATCTATAAAATTATTATCTCCTAACAAAACTACTAAGGATAAACATGCAAATATACGTAAAAAATGTTTTAGCGAATAGCTTAAGAATTATCGTCTTTATGAGAAGTTAAATATGGTTTCCCAATCATTTAAACACTTTTCGAGCTTTCCAATTATCTCTATTTTACGCTTTCTTTGTATATTTTTTCTCTTATAAATATAACTATAAAAATGGAGGCTTATATAACAGCTGAGATGAATGATGCGGGAGTGAGGGAGTTGAGAGATATTGATAGATATTTTAAAATTATATATATATATATATATATATATATATATATATATATATATATATATATATATATATATATATATATATATATATATACAGACTAAGGTAAAACAATCTAATTAGAATTCTTGCACCATTTATTATGCAATGGGATATAGACGAGGGGAGAAGAAGAACGCTGAGAAAAAGAAACATTGCAAAACTAAACGAGCAGCAAAAAATAAATTTTACAAAATTACCTTTAGGTGGTGTCGATATCAATTAATTATATCCCAAAGATAAAAAAAGAATTAGAAGAATTATTTCCATTCTATAATAATTTATTTTTTAACAGAAGAAAAAGAAGAACAAGGAAAAGTTATTCAGTTAATAAAGCTTTTAAAAATAGAATATTGACGAGTGATCATACCAATTGGCTGAAAAAGTATATAGCTTTGAACATAGAGATGATAACTAATGCCAAAAACGACTTCGAAAATATTTTTACAAACCAATGAATAGGTCTGTGTTTGGTAAAAAAAATTGAAAATATAAGAAACAGAGTAGATATAAGATTAATATCAGATGCAGAAAAATACGAAAAATAAATAGCTACAGCAGCTTTCAATAAAAGTACTATATTTAATGAGGATCTCGCAGCCATGCACATGAATAAAACGACTGTAAAATTTAATAAGTCTATTTAAGTGGGCATAACAATTTTGGACATATCGAAAGAGTTATTGTACAACTTCCATTATAATGTCATGAAGCCAAAATATGGAGATAATAATGAATTATGCTATAAATATAATGATAGCTATATATTTAATATAAAACAGAATATTTTTATGAAGATAAGAAAACATTGTTAGATAAATTTGATACAAGTGATTATTCAACTGACAATATCTATAACACACCGCAAATTAGAAAGAATATTTTAGGCAAAATGAAAGACGAATGTACTAGCAAAATAATGTAAGAATTTGTTGGTTTACGGGCAAAAATGTATGCATATATAGTTGACAATAAAGAAAACAAAAAAAAATCTAAATGTGGGAAAATATGTGTTCTTAATAAGTGAATGACATTTGACGACTATAAGAATTGCATGTTTAATGAAGAAATACAATATAGAACTATGAATTTAATAAGATGCGAAAAGCATAAAATTCATATACTAGAAGTTAATAAAATACCATTTAGTCCTCATGATGACAAGAGAATTATACTAGACAATATTATAGATACATTGCCATATGGATACCAAAACATTTAATTTCAAACATCTTTACTTTCTAAGATAATATCAATATCAACACCATTCAAATTCAATTAGTTTATCATTCTTGTCTATGATTTCCAAAACAATATGATTAAAATGTTCATTTTTAATTTTATAAAAAATTGGATATGCAGGCTCATAAATAATAGACTCTAAATCCGTACATTATTTTCAGTGGAAAACTGGCTATTGTATCTGTTTCTAAATGGTTTAATTAATCATATTTGATAAACATACCATATTCCAAACCACAGTGAACATTTATTGTTTTTAATGGATTAAAATTAGGTAATTAAGTACCTACCAAAACTTTGTCTTTTTCAATAAGAATATTTCTTTCAAAACCAAGAATATCAGAAGATCAGTCGTCAAATTAAATATCAAAATTAGAATTGATAGATGTTCATTTTTTAACATTATTTGCTGTTAATTCAATGTTGTTTGTTGAAAATGTATCAATTGAATTTATAGTTTCTTTTAATGATTCAATATTGTACTGGCGACTAGGAATAGTTGTAACTAAATTTTTATCAACATGTGTTCAATTGTCGTTATCATATTGTTGTTTACATTTGGTGATAAAAATTTTCTATGATAACTAACCAAACCAGTCGATTCTTCATTATGGATGATATCATAATGAATTTAATTCTTTAAGAAAAATATTATTTGTTAATTTAAATACTTTACTATCCATTTATTACAAAAATTATCTTATTAAATGGAAAAAGTTAAATGGGTGTTGGTATTTTAATTCATGAAGATAATTCCAAAAAAAAATTGTGAACTATTGCCTGATAATCTGAGGGTTGTAATAGTAGGTCCAAGCTATTGTGAAAAACTAATTTGGTAATAAATTTTATTTATAATGTAGGATTGATAAATTTTAATAAATTGTACATTTGTTCAAAAAGTCTAAATCGACCTAAACATATTGAGTTATAAAATTATTTTAATATGTTAGCCAAAAAGCTTAAAGTTAAAGAAAAATGGCATATTATTTAAATAATAATAATGATATGACTTTTTTAGATCAATATGAAAATGATTCTCTAGTTATATTTGACAATGTTATTTTAGACAATCAAGATATAATTCGCGATTATTTCACTAGAGAATGACATGAAAATTTAGATGTATTTTATTTAGCCCAAACATATCCAGAAATACCTAAACAATTGGTAAGATATAATACAAATTTTTGTGTATATTTAGACAAGCACATCTATAATAATTTGGTTGGTGGAGTTTTGACTTATGAAAAATTAAAGAGATTTGTGCAAAATGTCGTGATGAAGATTATAGTTTTATACCAGTAGATATGACTAGAAAATAAAAGGAAAGTATAGAAATAAAATTAAAGGCCTTATAACTCGTATATAGATATCTATTAGAAATTGTTACATTTTACATTTGTTTTGTTTTATGTTTACTATATATGACACTTTATGTTCTATTGTTATGTTTTATGTTTGTTTGTTATGTTTTAAGTTAGTTTGTTATATTTTACATTTGTTTGTTCTGTTTGAAATGATTATCCTGCACAAGAAATATCCTGCACAACAGGTATTCTGCATAACAATTATTCTGCATTACAGTTATCCTTTCAGAAAAATATATAAATTCACAAAACAGCTGTTTTATTAATCCAAGAGTTATGTGTGTTTTATTGCCTTTAGTTTTTAAGACTTTTCGACGAAATATTCATCAGGATAATTGCCTTCTATTTCTTATATTATAGTATCTTTTAATTTGTAAGTAGGCACGTGATAATTTAAAACTTTACAAATAGTAAACAATTCTGTTGGCCACTTACCAGTATAGCCCTTCTCGAAAAAATTTTTAGTTTGCTTATATGAACGACATTACCAACTTTGTATTTAGATTGCATTTTTGTTTCAGTAAACACATATGATGATATTGAAGTTTTTTCATTGTTTTATTAACTTCAATTGGCGACATGCCGATAGTTTTATGTTTTGTATTGTTGTATTCTTTCCCTAATTCTTCTAATATATTGACCCTATTATAATTTCCATTCAAAGCAAATTTCTTTAACATGTTATTTTTCACTCTGCGAATAAATTTTCAACAACACTTGCTTTCAATTCACTAAAAGAAGCATGATGATTGATATTATATCAAATATTTTATCATAAAATTCAGACGCATTATCACTTTGAATATTGTGCAGTTTTCTTTTAATTAATATTTATTCCAAAGCAATTGCTAGATCTTCAATATTTATATCCTTAGAGATGGTAGAAAATTAAGTATTAGTCTTAGAAAAATATGTTTCTCCATTTTTAATAAAAATTTCTTGATTTATGGTTACAATATTCTTATTTTCTTCATCTTCTAAAATTTCTAAATAATTAATTGGTAATAAATTAAAACTAAATGCAGATAAAACATAATTTAATTTGTCTCTTTCTTCTTAATTGTCTGGCAATTTATATTGTATTCCAGTTAATTTTTTTTTGTATTTTTACTTCCACAAATAACATATTGCAGAATATTATTAAAAACAACACAACTATTTTGTAAAGATTCTGCTAATTTTATACACATATTATATAAAGAAGCAGAATAAAATGGTGCTTTTTGGAAATAATTTTTACTGTTTTTTTATTTATTCTAAACAATCTTTCAATGGATCAAATTCTTTCTCTTTATGGAAATTTTTGTTAGTATAATTATAAATTGTTGCTTCTAATCTCATAATACCATTTTCTTTAGCTGATGTAGAAGCAAATATTTTTTTAAAATCTTTTATCTTGGCAATTTAAATAGTCTATAATATGGTTACCAAGTTGTTTATTAACTCCTGGGCTTGTTAATTGACAAATAAATTTATTGTATATTTTAACTCTCGAATTTTTATTAATATATGTTAAGCAGACTTTTCCAACAGAATTATTATTATTTACTATCACATTACATTCTTTTTTATATTCTCCTTGCTTAAAAAAATTAAAATTATCTATTAAAGAGGTACACATGTCTTTTTCATTAAAAATACCTCTAAAATCTTGTGTTATATTCAAATCCAATAAATAATAATACCATTTTCTAATTTCTTTTAAGATTTCTGGTAACTCAGTTAATAGTGTTTCTAACTCTATTTTATAAAAATAGCTGTTGGGTTTTTATATTTTTTTCTAATATTTTCTTTATCTATGGTAATAATTTGCTTGACACCAATAATTGTTTGTACATCAAGAGTCTAATAAATATGGAGTTTTGCTTTAACACCATGTCTTGCCAAATTAAATTGAGAAAGTCTAGATCTTAAAAAACTGTTAAAAGTTCCACAAGCTTCTTTTTTTTTACAAGCAATTGTATATTTTTCATTTTTCCTTCACAGTCTAAAAAATATGTTTTTTTTAACCGTAATGTTATCGCAAAAGGGCTCTGCTATTCGTTTAAATTCTTCGATTTTTAGTTCTCCATTTGTGTATATAATATCTCCAATATTTGTTACAAGATTATTACTATTTAAATTTCCTGTTATTAACCATAAACTAAATTTTTCATTAGTTGGTTTCTTTTATTATCTAACAATTCTGTAGTAGAATATTTAGTTGTAGAAGTTTTGTTTTCAACTACTATTCATTCAAGTAAAAATTCAATTATAAAATTAAAAAGTAGTAGAAACAAGTTTAGTAAAAATTGATAAAATGAAAAAGTAGTTGATCTGGGTAGTTGAAAGTAAAGTAAGGTTGTTTTCGTACGTATATGAATAGGCTGCACTAAATTAAAAGCATTTTCAATGTTCTATGTTGATATCCTTCTTTTAAAAACTGTATTAATTAAGTAATTTTTGTGGTTTTTTCTTTTTTTATTTGTTAACAAAATAATAATTATAGAATGGAAATATTTCATTTAATTCTTTTTTATCTTCCGGATATAATAATTGATATCACCATCAGCTAAAGGTAAATTTGTAAAATTATTCTTTGTTCTTTTTATTTGCTTTCTTTATCTCCACTCGTCTATAACTAGTTGCATAAAAAATGGTAAAAGAGTTCTAATTAGATCATTTTTTCTTAGTATAGTTATATATTTTATTTTAAAATCTATAGCAATATGTCTCAACCACCTCACTCCCACATAGTTCAACACAGCGGTTATACAAGCCTCCATTACTATATTTTAATTTATAACAGAAAAAATATAAATAAAATGTAAAAACAGATATACTGAATAAATAAAAAAAAGTGCTTAAATTACTGGGAAACCATATTTAACTTCTTGTTATGACGATAATTCTTCTATAATCTTAATAAACATTTTTTACATGTGATTGAATATTTGTCCTTACTGTTTTTATTAAGAGAAAATAACTTCATAGATGTATTCTCATTTTACACTTTACATGTTTTTGCTGGATAATTATCATGATTTTTGTTTAAATTATCTAATGCTGTATTGTATATTTTAATTTTTATGCTTTTTGAGAGATCTAATATAAACAATTGTCCACATTCGCATATTACTCTCTCTTTTTTAAATTCATAACGACTTCTAACATATTCACTATAACATTTATTTAAAGATGTTAAAATGTTTATCTTTTGTATGTTTATGTGGTGCAAAAATTTCTATGTTTGATACTTTGTTACACTTTCTACACTGTTTGTTATTATTTTCCATTTTATTTACTAAGTAGATATTTTATAAAAAGAAAAAAGATTTTTTTATTTAATTTCAAATTTTTTGCAGTCTTATTAAATTTGTTTCCTTCTAAATAACACAAACCAAAAAAATGGAGGCTCTGCTCAACAAGTTGAACAATTCATATGAATTGCTAAACTATATGACCTCGAGATTGATAAATGGTATGAAGCTACAGAATTTCAAATTTATGAATCTATGTTTGGCAAAAAAATTAATTGCATTCTAGATGGTAATTTTATAATCACTTTACCAGATAGCAATGCAAAGATAATTTATGAAAATAACATAAAAATGATGAATTAGGGGCGAGTTTTTATAGTGTATAAACGTTCAAAAGAAATGAAAAATGGAAAACCTATGCATGATTTAGAATTTTCCTAAAAATGTAAATATTCTATTAATATTTAATTTATCAATTATGTTTTTTTAGTATTTCATTTTTTTGCTGGGTTTAGCCTTAAATTTGTTTGCTTTTGTATAATTTAGCTTGTTTTACCCTTTGATACAAATCGTGTGTGCTCTTTTTTTTAAAAATGCTAAAAATTCTCTTTTTTTGCTTAAAATTGCCTTTTCGTGAGAACTCCTTTTTAAGAATTTTTATAGCTTAAATTTAGCCCTCACTACCTTAATTTTGGCTTTTTTTTCACGGCCCGCATTATATATCTACTTATAAAGCAGATCAGTCTATAAAAAAATTAAGAAAATTTGAAAATATTATTAGTTTTATTCCACTTTACAGATAAATAAAATAGATGAAATTGGTTTAAATTCTGTAATTTAACATCTAATTCTCTATCAGAAACTTCATTACTTTTTTCAACTTTCAAATCAACAAGTTTATCACAATTAAGTCGAAACTGTTTGGCTTAAATTTTGTAATTTATCAGCTATTTCTTTATCAGCAGCTTCTTTCCTTTTTCCAACTTTCGAGTTAAAATTTGTATAACAGTAATTCAAAACCGTTTGGTTTATATTTTGCAATTTATCTTTTCTTTTTTTATCGAAATTCGCTTATTGATAGCATATTTTCCATCTACAGGATCAGTCACATTATTGATTCTACAATTTTGAAGAGAAACATACTCTGTTGTATAAACGAAAACTTTACTAAGTTGATCTTGTGAAGCTGTAACAATGATATTTTATTCGATTCTACATATGTTTTTCAATTAGAAACACTGGAAATGTTTTTTGAAACTACATCGTTTTTTAATGAATAGTCAGAAACAATAGTTTTATATTTTAAATCTACTTCATTTTTTAGTGCCTGCTTTGTATTATTTATTCATTTTACACTCAGTAATAGTGTTAAAGAACTGTAAATTTATTTGTTCTTGTAAAGCATAATCAGAAACAATAGTTTTATATTTCGAATCGACATCATTTTTTAATGCATAATCTGCTATATATATTTCAGAATATCTTTTATTGACCGCATCTTTATTATCTACAGGTTCACCTATATTAACAATTCTACATTCTAGTAAAGAAATATAAGATTCTGTAAAATCAAAACAAGAGCTTAGTTTAGTTTGTAAAGTAGAAACACTCGAATTGCATTTCGAATCTACATATGTTTTTAAATCTTCAGTAATATTGTCAATGTCTTTAAAGATTTTACTAATGGTTTTGCAAATATATCTGTCATTTAATAACAAAGATAATTATATTTTTAAACTTAAAATCTTTCGAAAAAAGATGTAATACAATCAAATATAACTGAATTAAGATTCTGAATTCAATCATCATTGTAATAAACATTTCTGTTTTGAAATAATTAATTAAATTATTAGTAATATTGCCTCCAAATGAGTCGAAATAGTAAACATCAATGTTTTCTTTAAAATAACAAACCCAGTGAGTTCCTGAATTTTTTGAAATGTCAAAATTTACGACAGTACATTCAGTTTGTGAATACTTTTAGGTAATTCATCAATCATATAAACACTTCTGAAATATTTAATATTTAATAATTTTACATACTTTTTAATATAGATATTGGATAGTGGACATATTTCCAAATTTTTTTGGACTTCCTCTTTTAATCTGCTTCCAGATTTATTTTCCATTGCTAAAGTATTTCTTCGTTGTTCTTCTAATTCTTTTTATCTTATCTAGTTTGTTCAACATAATTATAAATTGCACTAGCTCCTCCAGCTAAACCACCAAGTGCACCTAAAGCAGCCAATATAATTAGTATAATTCCTCCATGATGTAAACCACTGCCAGTTTTTTCTTTGACCAATCTTTGAACTGTTGGCAATGATGAAGTTAGTTTGAAACATTTGCCTTCTTTCCATTTTTTATTTTTTTCTCTCAATTTTATCATATGATTAAGTGATCTATGCCTAAATCTTTTAATTCCTCAGAGTGAATATTGAATGTTATATTTATCTTCATTTATAAATAAAAATGTATTTATATTCAATAAAACATTTTAATTTCCCAACCTAATTTTCTTTTTGTAAATATAGTTGACGCAACAGCAGCAGAAGTAATTTTTTCCCCAATAGGAGTATTTTTTCTAACATGACTTCTTTAGCTCCTTTTTGTAAAATTTTATCAGCTTCATGTCTAGATTCTATATCTTTATGATCTCTGTAAGTAATATCGTGATATTTGCATGCTTAATCTAGTTTATTTATTCCTGTATCTCCTCTTTCCAATCTTTCATTTAGTTTTGTCAATGGTTCACAATAATTGTAACCAGGCAAATGCATTTAGGTAAATTTAGATTGTTTAATGCCCAATTGATAACACCTTTGCCATGATGTTCAGAATTCCAAAATGAGTGTGGAATTATATTTAAAACTCTTATGAGATAAGGAATTCCTTTTGGATTATTAATAACAAATTCAGAAAATGTATTGTTTAATCATTTTTCTGGTGTGTGTGGTGCTGATTTTGAATGAGATTCTTTCATATAGTATGATAATTTGGTCCAATTATATATTCATATTTACAACCTCCACTCGAAGCTACCTTTTTACCAGGATTATATTGTTGGAATATTGTTTTAACCATTTCTGCATAATTATTATAATCCTTATTACAAAATTTACCCACAAGCGCTTCTGGTAAATTTTCTGTTAATAAATTACAAAGACCTGGTGTTTATTTACATTTTTTACCCTTAACAAATAGTGTATCATTATTTATCATTACTTGTGTATCACCAATGTAATTGCCCAGCTCCACATAAGCCAAATTTGTCATTAATAAAATTTATTCTTTTTGCAATTTCTGTTCCGAGATTTATAGTAGATTCAGATGCTGCAAGTGGTAATGTTTTCATTGGTTCAATTCCCATTTGCTCTTCTGCATTAGGAGATTTTGGGAATAATTCTCTTTCAAATGATGTTTCTTCTGGTATTGGTGTATAATCTAAATGTTTTACTGCAACAGGAATTAGTGTTGTTATAAAAATTTTTGTTTTCTTCACTTACTTTTTCTACTTTTTTTTAACCTATTTTTCGTAATTCATCGATTAATGGTTGCTCGCTCTTCTTATTTTTTTCATATTCTTTTTCATGTTGCTTTTTATTTTTAATATTTTTCAATGAGTATTTTAACTCGAGAAACTCCCTCCAATGCATTCATTTATATATAATTTTTTTTTTACTTATAAATGAGGTATAAAAATATTGAGAGTTTTGAGAGGCATACTTTTCCTCCAACTGATCAAACTAGGGGGAATTTAAATGTTTACAACTACAGAATCGAATTTGATATTCCTATATGAGATGGCTTTTCTTTTCCAATTAATGCTTATGTTTATGAGCCACTTTGTTTACTAATGAGAGATAAGGTTGGAGCTGAGGCAAAATATTGTGAAGAAGACAATATTTATGTTTGTTCTAACTTTTTTCTTCCCAATTTTCTAGAGTATAAATCTCAAAACATGGAAATAATATTGAAGTTGTGTATAATCCAGGCATAACATCAACAATGATGACTGCTTTGTTAAGATCACCAAGTGAACAAAATTATATAGAATTTACTGGTGTTGATTATCTATATCCAGATAAATTTGTTTCTAGTAATAAAACGAAAGAGGTTAAAATTGTTTCAACTAATAAAAAAATTAAATAATCTATCCTCATATATATGTTTGGTTTTATTCGTGATAACAATGAGGTTTATTGAAAAGGTAGTTATGAAATTACTTTTTTTTGTAATTCATCTGATAACAACTGTTTGTTTGTTTATGAAACTTTAGATAAGGATGATGAAGTTACGAAACATCGTCCTGATCCTGGTAAAATTGTTATTAAAATTAGAATTATGTGTCCTACTGTTGAATATGAATAGAACATGGCCATTGTAACGAAAGTGTAAGAAAAAAATTAAAAACTCAAAATCTAAAATTCGATGAAAACAAAGCAAATTAAAGCCAAAATCAAGGTATACTATTTGTAAATTAAACTGCGCCTATTGAAATATTGAAATATTTAGGTAGCCCCAATGGCAACATATCTCATGTTTATAGTTTAAAATAACAGCGGAAAATATTGTGAGTAGGCCGTAATGGTACGGTTTTGTTTTATCGAGCGAGAGCAACTTTGAAGTAACTCTCTGTTGAGCGAGGCTTGTCGCCCTCTCTCTGTCTTTGTCTCTTTCACACTCGGTAAGTTTCACTTCGCTAGTACGCTACGAAATTGTACATGTTTTTAATTGTAGCATATTTCATACTTATTACAGCAAAATAATGAAGTTTTAATTTGTAGTTTACAACTGAAAAGAGATCTTAATATTTGAATATTTATTTTTATATATTTAGATATGATGGCAGGGCAGGAAACGAAGTGAAGTTGTCAGACGTGGCGAGCCATGACATGGCATGTTGCTTTGTTACCAAACGAAGCGTAAATTATACTCACTCCGAAAAATACTTCAAATTACCACATCACGTTTGTAGAAGTTGTGTTTTTTAAACCTATCTAAGCAAGTTACAATGTTGTGATGAATCTGCATTTCCACGGCAGTAATGAATATACTGTTACTGTGTTTCGTTAACCGCTGCATGTGAAATAGCATGGTGTGGCTGCATGGTGATCATTACGCTGGATCTGTGTGTGCATGAATTCAGATATTTGATGTGAACTATTTATACATTTTGAATGTGAACTGTTTTTATGACGAATTTATTTATTTACATCCATGTTTGTTTATTTATCACAATGTTGTACCTTTGCCCTGGGTGTTTGAAATACAATCATGTAACATGATTTACCACCAATCCCAACAAAATAACCAAGCCCAGCCCCAATAAATTTCAATTAACCTAATACACAGTAAGTAGCAATACATATAAATATGAGTGGAATAAAAGTTACGGTAGGCTTATTTGTGTGCATGTTCACCGCTATATTTTTTAAGTTTGTATGACAAAAAATGAGCGACACAAGTTGCGTGCTTGATTTTAATGGCTTTTTCATTGGACTGATTATTCCTTCGTTATTTGAACTGAGGCCGTCCATTTAAAGAAATAACCCAACACATTTCAATAACAAAAAGTTAAATACTATACTTCGTTACCCGCAGTTGTAACAGTGTTAAACACAGTCGCGGCAAAATACTAACGTGCATTACATGTATTTTGCTATGTAGTAAAAAACAAATATATTAATGTATAATAACTGTAAGAACTGTCGTCAATTCAGGCATTTTTAAAACTTCGTAAAGGTGACCTAAATATTGTTGGAGGCCTAAACTGTGTATATTCATACGGAATGGTTTTTGGAACATGACTGAATTATTTGAAAATTTGACAGGTAAAAAGTAGAAGTCACATTTTCATGTTTATGTTTAGGTGTAGCGAAAATATACGAACACATGTACACACGCAATGGCATGCAAACATTGATTTTGAAAGATGCTATATGGCAGCCACATGGCAATGTTTGTTTACATTTGGTGGAAGAATACGAAATGGGCCTGCAAGTAGATATTTAGCAGTGCTCTGAGAAAGTCGCTTCCAGTGGGGAATGAACTTTAGATACTAACTTTAGAAATAATGAACGTTATTATACACCAGTTGTAAACTTTGATGGTGATATTAATTACTATTCATTTTGGGGGCGAAGACCGTAAAATGTTATAGATTGTTCATTTAGAAAACAACTGTAGTCAAAGAAATCAAACATAAAAATTTGTGTTGATTTTAATAAAGCTCCTGTAGAAGTGGGGACAGTTTGTAATATTTTTCTAATTAGTAAAAGAAATCTAACATTCGATTATTTGAAAGAAAAAGTTATAATTTTTTTACTTTATTAAATGGAGGAATCACAAGGATGTTTCGATATTTTAATACAATATTTTAGACTCACAATTAAGTGTCACATTTAAAAGTTTTACGAATTTTTTGAAATATAGAGGAATTATTTGATCGAATAAAAATCGTAATTATAATCAAAATATTCTTATAGTATCACTTTTTATAAAACATATAAATATTATTAATTGGGTAAATTATAGATCTTTTACAACTTTAGAATATTGGATATGAAATTATAAACACAGCAACTTCCATTGATAAAGAATTGGACTTTCTTCATTTCAAGATTGTTTTAAAAATTAGTAAAAATTATCTCAGATCAGATAAATTTTAAAATTTTAAAGACGATGTTTATGATTTGGATTTCTGTGATGGTTGGGATAATTGAATCAGTAATGGCTATGCTTCAGATTTTTCTTTATTTTTAGACTTTAAAAGTCTTTCTGCTGTTTTACTTTTGTTGAATAAAAAATATATATTCTATTAATTTGTATCTTTTCAATTTATTTTTGGCTTGTTTTGCTTGTTTTTTCATTGTGTCAAATCCTGCATGTTTCATTTTGAAAAACTGCTAAAGTTTACTTCTTTTTTTTTTGTGCTTAAAATTGCTTGCTATTGGCTTAAAATTGTTTGTTTTTGACAGCTCCTTTCAAAAAAGCTTTTATAGCTAAAATTTAGCCCTTAAATACCTTGATTTTGGCTTTAATTTGCTTGGTTTTCATCGAATTTAAGATTTTGAGTTTTTAGTTTTTTTCTTACACTTTCGTTACAAATAGGTGGAAATAGTTATGTTTTTTTTTTTTTTTTTTTTTTTTCATTGTATTTTCAAGAAAAATTATCGGTTTTAGTGGTGGTGAGCCAGAATTGGCCTTTTACATCTACTAATGTCAAGAATTTTACTGCTGCACTTATCCCCAATTAATTTGCTTGATTCGCCGGTCAGCAGTAGCTTATCAGCTGACTTTCAGTGATAGTTATTCACAAATTGATATCACTGATTCGGATGTGGTCTAAGATCTATCTCCTAGCTGCACGGCCCGTGGCTGCGAATCTGTTTTCTTGATGATGGTATAAAATTATAATTTTAATATTAAATCATAGAAAAAATGTATTAATCATAAAATTGGAATGATTGCTTAGCTGTAAGTTTTTTTTTCTTTCAAATCTTTCAAATTAATCAATTAAAAAAGGAATTTCTTTGAGTTTCCATGTAAACTCAGGGCGGACGCTGAACAGCGAGTTCTTGAATGCCGGCGAATGTGAAATGAGTGATATTTCCGAAAGATTTCAATACAAGATACATTTCAAAGCACTGTTAGCTCGTCCAGATTTTTTGATTGGCTGAAACGTGTTCTTGTCCGTGTTAACTGTTTGCGCACGAATCATGGAGGAAGAGTGTTGGAGTTACGGAATCCAGAGTGACTCGGTCATATACGGAAACGACACCAGCAGTCAATATAGTTATAACAACAGCGGAGGTGTATATACTTTATTGAACTACCATGTGCTCCGATTTATTCGCGAAAAATCAATAGCCCAAGATATGAGGTGAAGATAGAACATATGTAAAGCATGGCGAGGGTGGTGGGAGGGGGAAAAGGAAGAGTCCCGCCGACCAGCAGTAACGTCCACCACGTGTGCAAAAATTTGCTCGCGCCGGGAGTCGAGCTAGTTGCGAAGGTGACAAGATGTAACACTGGGAATGTCTGGGTAGTAACTTATTCTGGACCGCTGTGCGTACTGTTGTTTAACGAGCTGTGAAAGTTGTCTTCTGTATTAGCCTTGGGGAACAGGAACAGGAGATCAGTCGCTGAACCAGCACCTTGAACGTAGTTCAAAAAACATGCCCCTATAAGTAGACATTCGGAGGATCGGCAGTCTGTGATAGCCATTCGGAGGATCGGCAGTCTGTGATAGCCATCTGGCGAAGTACTGCGAAAGGAAGTTGAATAGGAGGTCCGGCAGTACGAGAAGCGTATGTGTTTTACGACATAAAAATTGCAAGAGTGGCACAAGTGACATTTTATCAAATTCATTAGGCAGAGGTTGTCAGAGCTTCCATTCTGGCAGTACTTCAACAGTCGACACCCTGCCAGACAGGGTCGTCAGAGCACCAGTGATACACAGTCTCCAAATGTCCATTGTGCCAGTATTGCTATTCGGGTACCGAGCCTCAGTCAACAGCCAATTGCAGCACACATCTCAGGGGAGGAATGGGAAAGGGTTGCTATGGAAGAAGTAGAGGGATAACCCACAACATTGGAGGGGTAAGCCAACAACCAATCACAGCACACCTCTCGGTGGGAGGGGGAGGGGCGCAACCTTTCGGCCAATAACAGCACGTGGGAGGAAAGGTGGGGGAGGGTTGGGGAGGGGGAGGGGAACACACCCTACTGCTGGCGGCGGGCCAGACTGTGAGCGGCAGTGACAGTGCGAGAGTGCCGCGGACGGCAACGAGTAGACTGTGGATGTGAATGGAAGCGCTCGCATCCAGAACTTTTCTGGCGGGAAATACTACTGTTATCTGAATTGAAGTAAGGTGGAACTGAACGGACGAGTGACACAGACTTGATTGTAAATACTGGAAATGTCAGATATCAAATATGTTATTTTAATAAAAGTTCCGCAGGTGTTAGAAAACAGTTAATAAAGACAGTTTGACTATGTTTATTTCTGTGAGGTGACGGACGATTATGTACTTATTAGTTGATATACCATGCGATAGTCATTATTGTGGATATAGAGTATTTTTGTATTAATTATGACTACATTGGAAAATTATTATTGATTTTTTATTTCATCGAGACCTCTGCCCCGTAAAGTGCCTGGCTATGCCAAAAAACTTTGAAAATTTGTAACACTACTGTTACCAAACTCTGAGTGCAGCCTTGTGGTAGGATGAAGGTCTTATGTTTCAATTAAATTAGTACACTAGAACTGGGTGTGTGCAATACTACACATAGAATTTCTATCATAGTCAAAATTACTCACGAAGTAGGTTTATGTACAAGTTTAAAGGTTTTAGTGAATGTCTCGCGTAGTCTTATTCCCACCTCCACACTAGATAGTGGCTTGATCACAGATACCAGTGCTACTGCTGAAGCAGACAAGATGAAAACTTGCTTGAATTTAATAAAATATCGACTCGTCATTGTATTTTTATATAATATAAACACGTACATTGTAGCAAAATATATATTAATGTGTTACACCTTATATGCATTCTTCTTTCATATGCAACATAAATCGCACTTTTCTGACAAATTTGGAAGTGTGTACTACTTTAATAAAACTAGTGCATGTTGTGCAGTCGCGTTCAATGAAAGCCGCTCTACTTGTTGTACCTTAAAAATAACATAATATTTCATTTTCATGTAATATTATTCGCTAACGGCTGAAAGCATTTTCATTAAATTTTGTGCTAGCTTATAACGATGTACCACATTGCAGATGATATGTTAATTGATGTAGAATGGCGTTTAATTCCATGCTAAACATCGTTAAATTGTCTAGTGGTGTAAGGATAATTCCTTACACCACTAGATAATTTAAAGATGTTAGTTTCTTTTAAATACACATATAGCTTCTACAATGTAAAAATACGTGACATAAAGTTGTCAGTTATGAAGTAGCATCTCTATTTGAGAACGAATGTGTTTTCTAAAACGATATATATTTGATTTGGTACATTTGACACCATCTTGAGTATGTTCATTTTTCGCCCAAACATTTTATTTCTTTAAAAATCAAAATATCGGAACGATTATAACAAAATTTTGAAATCTGAAATGTTATTCACTTACATGTTCTTAATTGTAAAATAATTTTTCACATTTGACCTTTACTTTCAAATGATAATATATTAATATCAGCCCAAAAATTTCTGTTCGATATCTGAAACAAAACCTTCGATAGAAATGGAAAAATTCAAGACGGCGTTATATGTGTCATCTTAATCTTACGTTGAATAGCAAACATTTGAAAATTACGCAATTCAGTGAACATATAGCGTCAACTGCAGTAAATTTTAAGACACATTATTTACACAGGTAGGTAAAAGGATTAAAAGGGATGTATGAGTATGAAGTCCATCCTTTGTATTCCGATTCAAAATAACTTCTCGAGATTATTCGTCAACAACTGATTAAATTATGAGCAAAAATCGACGTTGCTGAATCATCTCAGAGGGACTCCCGCTAAAAAGAGCTGTGAAAACGGTGACAAAGCTGCGATATCCATTATATAAGAAAGCCATAAAGTTCCGTTATCATTCAACTGTTAGATTTACAGTTCATCCGAAAAGAAACGTTATGTTTGCTTCGGCAATCTATTGTACATTCACGGTTACATCAAACTTTTCTGAAGCCCTTTTAAATTTCTACTTTTAAGCTATTCCTCCGCCTCGTGCAAACAAAGATTAACCGAGTCTAGAAAATAACACTATAGAGACAACGCACCGCATCCGTGCGCACTCTGTTAATAATGTTTGGAATGGTAACTATTTTTTATTAGGCATCCAATATATCTATCTTCTCACTGGTTTTATTCATATGAATAATAAATTAAACATTAAAATTCATAAATAAACTATATTTAAAAGTTCAATTTAATCAAAGTAAGAAAATTTTATGTTAACAGGAGTATAACGCGCTCGTGGTATAAGACATTTTCAGGGAACAAACAAACACGTCATACATGGGGTGATTTTCTAAACGTTTGATTCAAAAAGTGCGAAGAACCCCGAATAGAGTATAATTGTAAAACGCGAATAAAATTCCCTAGCGAAGTGTGAAAGTGTTTCATATAGTCGCCAGAAGGTAGGCATACTAAAGAGATGTAGAACTGCATGGAAGGAAGGGAGTGGGTAGGATATGAATGGATATTGAAGGACCCCTGTAAGGACCCATCATGGTTCTTAAGCTGGTTCACTGAAGGACAGGTCGCAAGAAAGGAGACGCTGCGGGATGAAAAGGGGGAGGAAACAGGAGCACTCTGAGCAAACCCCGCCCCTCCTCATACACCCCGCCAGAGAATAGCCTGTTCAATGCCGTTGATGGCCGAACCAATAACTAGGGATAGGAAAATTTCGTGAGTTCAATGACCTGTAGACTAGACTCCTCAGTCCTCTACATACTGGAGCCTCAGCTGCATGTTCATTGGTTGTTGCCCCACACCTGGCAGTTATGGGATTCGCAAGGTGTGTCGTTGCAAGTCTGCTATTGGCTCAAAGACGTGCAGGGCGGGTCTAATAAACTGTGATCCAATTGCGAAGGTGACTTCAATATATATGCGTTTGACGTCTATCTTGTCTCGAACTGAATTCGCGAAATTTTCCTATCCCTACCAATAACGAACGTCAGTGAAAAATATTCGTGGGTATCGCTGTACGGCAAACAGAAGATTGTTTGGTGCATAGAGCAGCGCGAAATTTAATTTTCCCGCACGATCTTAATCGAAGAAAATATGAAATTGTTCCGTTGTAAAGGAAGAGGTTCCCCTTAAGGTTGCACCTGGCCTGGGTGTCATGAAGGGAGAGGAAGCAGAAGTCACGGCAAGGCGAATGAGAACTAATTAGCTAAGTTTCTCTGAAGTTTTATTTTATTATTGTCACGAGTCGCTACTAGCCACTTTCGAGTGTAGTGCTGTAGAGTGGACTGATTAACCCGTACAACAGTGCGAAGGTGGCATTTATTAGAGGAAAGACTGATATTTTAATGTATAGGCTGTTCACGGTAAGTTGAGCATTTTTAAGGCACTCCAAAAAAGGCATTAGCCTATAATAAATATATTTAATTGCAGTCTCAGACGTTAACTTTTAAGAGTGACGAAATGTATTTAATGTTTATATTAGTCATATTCAATGTTTACATTAAAAAGTAGCGGAAAGGTAGAAATACATTGAAAGGAAAAGTTTAGCAGGGCCTTAAAAAGTGCTCACTTTACCGTGAATAGCCTATAGTAAATATGCTGTACCAAAACATTTCAAAGCATAATATATGTTAATGAGCTTGACTTGATTTTCGGTATTGATATTGTACCAGAGAGAATTATTAATTGTCTTATGCTGTAATTCTCATTTAAACTGTGTTGGCTTGTGTACACAGTAGGATTAAATAATTGTTTACGGATAGTTACATTGCGGAGATAGAACCTGTGGGCGTTACCTGCTCTCTGATATTGTAATCAGAGATTGATCTTCATCTATTTTATTTTATTAAATTAAGACATTTATTAGACCTTTGACCTGATTACAGCAAAGCAGGTGTAAACTTAAGACAATGACTTGTGTTTCGTATGTGATAATTTCAATTAAAATCATTTCGTTAAATCAATGTGTGGATTTAAGACATTTAGTGTTGTGAACTAACTGAAAACTTTAAATTATAAGAAATTCTAAGATTAATTAGAAATCATGGAAGAGGGGAGGGACTACTTGAACAGCGTTTCGTCTGTAGGAACTAGTAACTACCTCAGTCAAGGGAGGTATAAATAGTTGGGAGAGAATACACGGAGTAAATCTTAATCATCAACCGTAAGTGATAAAAATAATGCACTGCACATTTTAACAGAGCAAAGTTAGGTTAAACCAACCGCGGACCCTATGAGTACAATAATGCTATCCTATGAGTACAATAATGCTGTCCAGATGAGAAACAAATATCCAGAAGCAGATAATAGACCGTTTCACTCTGGAAGTGGGGGGGGGGGGGGTTTAAAAAATGGGGTGTGAGTGTGTTGGGGACACGCCCGTTTGTTTTGCGTGAATACGTCTACATTGACGCGATCGGACGCCTTTTTTTTTTTTTTTTTTTTTTTATTTTTTTTTTTTTTTTATGTTCCGTCACCGCTTCACTCGATCATATGGAGTTTTATGGGAATCACTGAATTTCTTTTGAAATGCTCTTCCCAATCGTATACGATTTATGTATATCGACTTGGCTTTTTGACGAGTGTAGGCCGATATTATGATAGATTTTCTTAATTTTTTACATTAAGCTCATACAATTTCACCATAACCACTCCATACAAATGTGTTTACACGCGCAATCGATTGACCTTGACGATAGCCGTCGGTTGAAACTTAAAGGAGCCTCGTAGCTTCTCCTAGTCAAAAGTTATACTACGCGGAAGTTATGAGACGCGGCGAAACAAACTCAACATTGCGCCCCACTACCGCACGCGATGTGTCGCAGTCCTCACGCAACGTAACATATTCTTTGATCCTTTGGCAATCGAGTGGTGTAATTGAATTTTGAATGTAGGCGATAGATTCGGAGCTGCAACGCCAAACTGTATCCCCCGATTTTGTTATCATCGGATTTTTTGGCTCCTGAGGATGTACTGTAGATCGACTAGAGCGAAAACACATATTAGTGGCGTACGTAGAGTCAACGAAAGAAAATAGTACACTACATTTTCAGCTCTACAACCATCCGCCGTCCTTCTTGTGTACTCACTCCCTCGCCCCTTCCCAGGGGCTCTTCATCACTAGACACCATTATTTACGCCTTGCGCTAGAGAACCGCAATGCAGAGAGTTGGAAATACAAGTTTCTCACGAAACTATTAAACATGCGCCCAATGTGCTTATCTGCGAAGAGAAAAAAACACTTCCAGACGAGGCATATTGACTGCTTTCAAAACGTCACGCACATTAGAAACACCATATCAGAGTACTCCAACATATCTAAATATGGCTTTTACAAAGCCTTGCACCCCAGTATATACGCTTCACTCAAAGGACCTGCACTAAGCCTTGCTACAGACTTCGCAACAATAAAATGATAGAATCACTGAGGAATTCTCAAAAGGTACACCCAGTACGACGAGAACACTGCAGGGGGCCGCGGTGGCTGAGCGGTTAGAACGCTTGCATCCCACCTAGGCGAGCTGGGCTCAATTCCCGGCCGAGTCACTTCCGGATTTTCGCAAGTGGGAATATATATATATATATATATATATAAACAAATATCTTTGTGTTTGAAATTTAGAAACAACCTTTTGTAAAAAAAAAAAAAAAGATTCCGCAAACTTAATAATTACACGCAATTTTTTTTAATGCAGTTTGTGTTATTTATATATTGATATCGTATAACATTAACAAATTAAATATGTACGGCGATAGTGGTGTCAATCTTGTCAATCGTCTGTAACATTTGTTTTCACTTGTTTACAACGTCTTGAATTCTGATTGGCTGGCGTTAAACGTCGGTTGTAGCCAGAGCGTATACGATTCACGGATTCATGACTAATTTTAACGCGTTGTTGTAGCATCAACGAGATTGTAGCCGGTCCTTTATCAGTGCCGCGCTTCTCGGCCTCGAGCGCGGTGCACACTTGCATGTAGGATGGCCGCCCCTGAAGGAGAGCGCGCTGCAAGGCGACAGTGACCCACATGGGCGCACGACGTCTGCGCGGACCTAGCGGCACGGCGACCATCACAAAACGGCCAGTTCTACATGTGATGAGAGCAAGGTCGGACTACAGAAGCAGGACCTTCTGCCCTCCCCCTGCCGCTTATTCTTGGAATCTTGTTTGTCAAGTTTTACAACACCTTCTTCTGCTTTCACACGCTGACACTAGCGTAGCCAGAATCTTCCGTCGCGAGGACCACAGAGAAATGGCGTCACCTTCATAAATGAATTAATTCCTCATAGCGTGACGATCCATACCACGTTTTTAAAGCAATGATTAATCATAGCGGCTAATACATGATTTCAGGAATTCAAATGCCTATTTCTGTTTTTCACTATATTTTTCCACGAGAGTGTGACATCCCGCAGAATGAACATGGCGTAGAATACGCCTGTCAGCTGTGCTGTAACCACTATCCCACTATCCGTGTGCCAACATTTCACTGTTTTTTTGCCAATAGCATTAACAAAACGAGGTTTGGATTCAAGGCTACAACACTTTTTTATATGAGTACTTGCTGCGAAATGTTAATACACTTCGGACTAAGCTTTAAGGCAAGTATAATACAGAACATACTCACGCAATGCTACTTACACGCATTACTATAAAAGTTGCCGCACCCAGACATAGACGTCGAAATAGAATAACACTTTGACCAGTCTCTGAGAATGATGACACAAATAACTGGATTGCAACATCAAGGCAAATGGGCTACAGTTATTAATTCGGGAACATATGTACATTTGAAGAGCACCTCTACCACATTGTCGCTCTACCTCTAGCAGACCACCGCGAACCAGTACATCACAGTACACTAAATATAACATTTATACTGCATTCCTTCATACAACACCCTTCTTATATGCCCTCAGCCATAAGCCGTATACGTACATTGGACAGTCCCTGGCTAGGTGGAGGGCGACTGTGGTGCCATATTGCAAGAATTAATCATGAAGCTGGGAAGTAGTAGGGGCGGGCGGGTCCTAGATACGAAGTGATCCACCTTTTTGACTGACCTAGGTAATTTGATATCAAAAATATAGATCGGATTAATACTTAATCCAATAAAATTATTGTAATGAAATTTGATTGATTCAATTAATTTAACGGAATTAAAAAATCTATTTTTTTCTTGAATCTTGTTAGAATTTATAAGTGTATAGTTTGGTGCAAGAGTGTGCTAAGGTTGTTATTTTTTAGTTATTTGGGGGGTGGCGAATGGCATGGTAGGTCCTCACCCTCGGAAGTCTGGTGTTGTACTGATGTGTGATGTGTTGGTGAAGGGGTGTATATAGGTACTGTGTAATATTAATTTTTAATGGTTTTGAGGAGGATCTCCTTCCCTTTTACCATCTGGCAGGCGGATGAGGTAAGGGTGTATTTCTGCGAAATGAAATTACTAAGAAATACGTAATGAAAGATGATATATTTTATTTAAAATGAAATCTAGACCATGATTTGACTAACTTGTCATGTATGGTAGCAAATACAAACAAGAGAGACTCGCACATGACTCGTCTACAAACAGAAGATATGAAGTGTTGATAAGAAAATAATGCAATTTATGCACACTGTTTACAAATCCAATTAAAATGAACACAACAATGAGACTATCATATATGGATAAAAATTATGTTTACGATGCATGCACTAGATGAAACAATGAAACTTTAAAAATTTTGAACAACTATTTCCCTATAAATAAATTAAACAAATCAAATACTAAGGTATCACAAATACAAATTACAAACAAATTACAGAATCCAGCTATCCTGGTGTCATAAAGAAATCAAGCAATGAGTTATACCTACAACGAACTCCAAAAAACTATTTCCCTACAATATAAATTACACAAATCCAATACTAAGTAATCACAAAGGAATCATGGAAGCTATTTCCACGTAAATAACAACCCAGCTATCTTGGTTATATCAGAAATAAAGTAACTATATATACCAACAAACAAAGCCACAAACTATTTACCTACAAATAAATCAAATGAATCGCAAATGAGAAACAAATTACAGAGCCCAGCCACCCTGGTCTTATAAAGCATGCAATGAGTCAATAGAATTATGTCAACAAAAAAATTCTAAATGCAACTGGTTAGAATATACACATACCTTAGAACGTAACATTTTTTTAATACAAGTCCATTTGGTTAGGAGGTTGTTGTTGGGATGAGTCCAGTGCATCACTTGCAACATATTATAAGCTGAGCAAGGTGTTGAGAGCAACATCTGCTTCGGCTGATGGTGACTAAGGTTATGACGGAAACTCCTCGGCATTAAGATAACTAAACACTATGTCACAAATCAATAAAAAATATTGATCCCTCTTTATGAATACACCCTATCAAGCTACTTTTAATGAGTTATTATCCACATCTCCCTCATCGCCTCTCAGTTCTATAATGGACAAAGATGTAAAATGGAATTGCACAAAAAAACTTACCCCAATGCCAAATTTTAAATTACTAATACAAAACTTCACTTCCCTGTGAAGAATAAAGAACTCACTTGCATTATTTAACAACATGTCCAGAAAACTAGTTCACTGCTGTGAATAAATTTCCCTATAGTGAGAAGACATCTCTGTATAATTATGATGTAGATTAACTTAAAAATGGAAATTGCACATAATTAGTGAAAAAACATAATAACGATGTAACCGAATGATTTGAATTAAACAGTCCAGAAACTTCTTCAAAGAAAAACGATAAAATTATTTAAAGTCAATAATAACTTACATTTAAAAAAATTATAGACAAAAGTAAATGCAGTGTATCGGTCCAAACAATTTTAACACGGCAAGTACCACACTGCATAAGAAACACTTTTTTAAAATCGTTGATTAAAAATTTCAGAGAAGAAATTTACTTTTTTCAAAATGATAAATGATTAACACACGTAAAAAGTTATTAAACTATCGCAATGTATATTACAAAGGGTAGGATGAGGAAGTACAACTTCATTCTACCACCATAACTCTGTGCCCTCTGTACATGTAGGACATACATCTCTGACTGGTCAAGAGAAACTAGCAGAAAGTGCCATTAGGAACACGCACAGACCACCCAGCCAGGTTTTGTCCTATTTCACTCATTCTCCTCCCATCTCTCTCCAACCCTGAGGCTGAAGGAACAATCACCCCAGTCTTTGTCATATAGACCATTTGGGAAAACTCTGCAGCCTCGCCTAGAAAGACTTCTTTCTAGCAAATATATAAATTAAGAAATAAATCACCTCAAAAAAGTATACATTTATCCCCAAAACAAAAATAATCACATTCTAAATTTTTTAAAACTTATATGTTTTCCAAGAAATATAAGATTACAAGGAAATAAATGCAACAGATTATCGCTCAAATGCTAATTCAATGAAATGGTAATCCTATCAAATGAGTGGAATGAATGCACAAAAAGTACAATAAACTAAATAGACGATAATTGTACATCCAAACTCCAATAGATATTGTTAGGTTTATTAAATTAAATAACACATCAAACATGTTTAGATTTTTTTTATTTAGTATCATACTTTTACAAACATTGTATTACAATCTTTTAAGATCTTTATTCTTCACCCACAAATTGTGTGGCTTTGAGAAACCTCTCCACTGAACCAAGAACAATTTTTCCTTTTAATAATTTTATCAACTAAATATTCATTTGGATAACTGACTTTTTGCAATTCATGTTCATTAAATCCACCTTTTATAGACAGTCCAACGTAGGTTTAGAAGTAATACACTCTCGGAAATGAATGTCTAACTGAAATCATTAAAAATATTTCATAATAGAAATTCACAGTATATTTTTTTCTCAAACAGGGCTTTCTGCATAGAGATCAATATATACTGTGCAACTTTGAACTTTTCTTTTCTCTTGTGATATACTTTAACATTTTGATATACGGTTTTCATCAATCTGATATCCTTTAACCTTTATGGGCACCATCTTGATAGTTCAATGGTAACTCGAATTATAAAATTTAAGTATTTCAGGCAAAATGTCCACCCAATTGTAAGTCCCCTTCGACTTGAAATGCTTGTACATTAGCTGTTTGATCGATTTGTTGAATCGTTCTGCAAAACTGTGTGTAAGGTCTGAATATGTTACTTAATAATTGATATCAAAATCAGCTATTAATTACTGGAATGCTTCATTAAAGAATACGGCCCCTTTATTGGTTTGGAGCAAATTTGGCACTCTTTCTTGCAAAACGATTTTCATTGCATTGCTGACCAGTTTGCCAGTCATGTTCTTGACAGGTATACCCCAACCATATTTTGAATAAACATATATTACAGTTAAAATATATTTGTATCCCTTATTAAATTTTGAAAGCAATGTCCTTTCACACAAATCAGCTAGAAAAAGATTATCTAAACCATAACTCTTCATCTGGAAAACCTTATCTTTAAAGGGGTATTAAGTTCTTGATCAATATTACCGAATTTCATTAGTTATATAACCATCTTCCATCAGCTCTTGAATAATAGAAACAATTTTGTTTGTATGTGAATTATTCCCAGACTCTCTCGAAGTGATGAGAAGTTTCAATCTATTGAACAAATCATTAGGATTGTTCCAATATATAGGAAAAAACATCACCAATTTCATCTTTCTATATTGTACTTCCAGCAATATTGCTAAATAAATGTAGTTTCGGATGGCTTTCATCTCCTAAACGATTATTCACATTCGTATGATGAACAAGTTCATTTTATATCTCCAAATTGGTGTCGGAATATCCATTTGGAAAGTTTTTAAATAACATTCCAAACAATCCTTCACTCACGTCAGTTATGTAATTACCTATTTTAATTCTATTCTCAGGTCAAAATGAAATTACCGAATCTCCCAGGAACCATATGGTTCAATGTTGATAGAGAGCAAATCTTGTATTGTGCATAAGTAAAGAATGTATTAAAGCTAAATATCATTGTGTTAAATAGGAAAGATTTTGCTTTTTCTTCTTTAAAGATTCTTCTGATGTAATTCCAACGTTGTTTCATCAGGTATATTCATCACAGAATGTGATGTATCCATTCTACTTGTAATAATTATAAATATTTTTTAATTTAAATATTCCCATTCCATATGAGCTTGATTGGCTTGATAATATTTCTCTTTTACAGCAGGTATAAAGATATGTAATTCCGAAAGAGTCCGACATGTTTTGAGTATGTTACATTAACTTCCAACAATTTTTATATAAATTAAGTCATTTTCTAACTGTTGCAGTAGGTAGACTAATTGCTACACTAGATCGAATAGTTTGCACTTTCTCAATCTTATTGATTTTATTTATAACCATATCGAATTTTTTCCACTGTATTTTTGCAAATCATTAATTACAATCCTTACATTATTTTGAATGTCTGTAACTTTTGTTATAAAATGTGTGTTTAATACGCCATTGAAGACAATGGGTAAACCATTTAAACATTATTTTATTATAAGTTCATTAGTCTGCAACTCATTCAGAGTTATGGTTAAAATTCTTACTATTTCACTCATGATTTTATAAAGATTATCATTTCCATCAACAAATTGTATTAATTTATGTGGAATATCATTTAATTGTGATTAAAACACGTTACATTACATTACACATTACTTCCACATTACATTTATTTACTGCATTAGTATTATTCATAGCCATCCCACATTACGTATTACATGTCCATTCAAATCACAAAATCCCCTTTGCAAATTATGGTTAAACAGCTATTGTAATGATTCTGTCTTATGCCTCTATGTTCAAACTTTGAAATACTCAGTATTCTTGGTCAAGAAAAAAAGAAAACTGTTAAATGCAGACCTATATCTTTCTTTATATAGGGAAGCATTGGTATAATCACCAGAAAACCATATTTGTTTTTTCAACAGTAAAAATACATATCTTTAAACTTAGTAAATGTATTATCACCCAAAACATGATCATTGTAAATATGTTGTTGATTCATAACGTCTATTTTAAACACAATTTTCATATTTGCATTATCATGCAAATTATGTTTTGGAATACATGCAAAACTTTGTGATAGATAAAAACAATCAACGTTCGAATGTCTACCAAAACAAATATATTGCTGTATTTCACCCAGCGGTTCACACCAAACATCGTCAAATATAAATACAGAATTGGGTAATGCTTCATTTGGAGACATGATATTTTCTTTAGTAGTAAAAGAGAAATATCACATTCCTTCGATTAACGACAAAATGGATGCTAAATGTTGTTATTTCATTTTTGTATTGTTTTAAAAACATATATGTTTTCAAAATTAAGACCATTTGGATGTTCCAACAGTAACACAATAACACAAGTTTTCCACGCGAAGACTCCCTCCATCCTCGTTACAAAATAAAATCTAGCATGACCAACAAAATGAAGACAGACCTCCTGACCATTCTTTCCCTTCTAGTGTTTCAAACACCCTTTCAATAAAGATAATCCTTTCCTATAATGTTTTTGAGAAGATATGTTTCTACTTCATAAATTGCATGCCATTTTGCAATCCATTTCTATCGAGGTGTTTTTACAGTTTCTATGCCAGTTTTCCCCTTTCCCTTTGTAGTTCAGTTTAGGTTAGCATGAAAGGAAAGCATGGCCCCATTCACTGCCATTTTTGCCCAATTCCGGTAAAGTCATGGCATGTGCCCTGAGAAGCACTTAGGTCCCATCCCTACCTAGGAGCTCCGACACTCCTCTTAGTTTTAAGGTAGGTATAAAAAATGGCACATGTCAAGGAAAGTTTGTCAGACATTTGGGTCTTAGGTTTTTTTGAAATTATGTAATCAGCCCCATGCCACAAATAAAAGACAAAGGTTGCCTTACCTCAGGTCACATTTGAAGTACAATATGCATAAGTCTTATCGCACAAAACTTATAAGTATAGTTGGCTGCCGAACCATTGAATTTATACCTACAAAATGAATATCATAGGTACAACTCCTTAATTCAGTCAAGGTGATGAGGTCCATTATGCCTTAAGCCTTCATATAAGCATAATTCAATCCACTGAAGCTATAGTCATCAAATCTGTATCACAGATGACACTCCTAACTTTAGTCGAGTTTTTGTGGATCATTATACCTTAAGCATTCATATAACCATAGTTGACTGCAATTTTCGAACTACTGAAATTACAGCTAACAAAATCATAACATAGGTATCGCTACTGACTTCGATCTAGGTGATATGACTCATTTCTTGGCCAGGACAGGCTCCAGACTTGTCGCCTATAGAACATGCATAGAGGAAAAAGAGATGAAAGTTCCAGTTGTAAATAAGTCTGCAACATCTCCAGCGGCAGCTGGAACAACTACAACACAATCTCTAACAGGATATGGTTAGGCATCTCTATTACTTCACACCAGATTGTATCATCGCATGTATTCTTACTAAAGGTATAAATTTTTACTTCTATCAAGAGCTTTGGTCTCTTCTAATTCTGACAGTTTTCCAGTTAGAATGATAAATTTGTACGATTGTGCCATTTGTCTTCAGGAGCGGATAGTGATAGGTGTTTGCAAAGCAGGTCTCACAGGTACTTCGAAAAGTTCCAGAAGATTCTAGAGTAAAACAAATAGAAGGTCTTTTACCATAAGTACTGGAGGAATTGCTAGTAAGAACAGAAGAAATTCTATACTAGCGACATGAGAACGCTGTCTCTGAATTACTGCAGTGAAATAGGGATGCCTTCTAATAAAGACCAAATGACCTTGGAGGGACTTATGTGACCTGTCACCACATAGTTACAGAAATTCCAGGCCTATGAAGCAACCACCAAGACGACTGCCACTATCTTTGCATGACACAGTGGAGGGAATTCTGAAGGAAATGAAGGATCTAGATGTGATAGAACCATTCCCTAGTCCATGGTAATCGCTTATAGTTAATGTTAGAAAGATAGTTGGCTCTCTGAGGTTTTGTGTAGATTATCCCCAGCTTAATAATGCGACCAAGAAAGACTCTTTATTTGCTTACAAGGATTTCTGACACTGAGCAATTTAATATATTCTCAATGGTTTTCTACTTTGAACATGAAGGGTGGGTACTTGCAGTGCGAGGTGGCCCAGAGGACCAAGAGAAGACTGAATTTTGCATCCAAAGGAAAGGAACCTGGCAATTTAAAGTTATGCCTTTTTGTTTATGTAATACCCTTGCCACCTTGTGACAGTTTGTACTAACACACACAGACGAGGTCTTTGTCTCAGTGTCTCCTCAATGAAGATGGAAATAAAGGAAAGACCAGAGAGCCACAAATGATGATATCAAAAAAATGGATTTGGTATGTTCTAGTAAAAGGTTGTATATAACTCTAGTTTTCTTTATATTGACTCAATTTATTTCACAAAATGCTTTTACTCTCTCTCTCTCTCTATATATATATATATATATATATATATATATATATTATATATATATAACATAATAAAATTGCAGCAATGCCCCCTCCTTTAAAATATGTGATGGACAGCAGTTCCTCCCTAGATGAAACCCAGTCCTGTCTCCCTGAACCTGGGTGATACCATCTACTTTATTGAAAAACATCTAGAAGGTTATAAAATATTCTCTGTTCGTCTTCGTACGGAAGTGTGCTCTGGTGGTATGGGACTGGCTGGCTGGCATCATGTGGTCAATGCGAGGAGTAGGGGAATGGTAGAGGAGTACAAGACTTCGTCAGCGGCCATGGAATCCACAGAAAGCATTTGCCGAGCAGAAGTCACACCAGGTGGACGTGACGCAAGGTGGTCCATAGAACATTCTCCGACACACCAAAGGTAAGCCACACCATATGGCCAACACTTGTAGCAAACTTCATTTTGAGGTTCCATAGGTTTTATCTTCCATTGATGTGCAGGGATAGCTATCACAACCTTCGAGGACCTGATGAATAAAATCCTGCCTTTAGATATCTTTCGGGTTTACCTACATTACATTATTGTGACAAGAGGACATTTGAAGAGCACCTATCCTTCTTAGACTCTGTATTCAAGAGAGTGGCCACAGAAAACTTGAAACTAGTTCCTAAGAAGTGCCACCAGTTCCAAAAAAAAATCTTGGGACATGTAGTTTTAGCCCAAGGAATCGAAACAGACCCCGAGAAGACTGAAGCAATAAGAAATTGGCCAACGTCAACTGGCAAAACTGAATTCCCAATTTTTCTGGGTTTATGTTCCTATTAGCATTGATTTGTACCTGGGTTTGCCACAATCGCCAAGCCACTACATCAACTGACTGAGGCAAAAAGAAAATTTCATTGGACCACTGAGTATGAAAATGCTTTTCGTAAGCTAAAGGAAATTCTGATATCTCCACCAGTTCTGGGTTTCCCGAAAAGTGAGGGCATATTCATTTTGGACAGTGAAGTTATTGATGTGGGCATTGGAGCTCTGTTATTTCAGGTTCAAAATGGGAAGGAAAGACCACTAAAATACTTCAGTAGGGTATTGAATAAGCCTGAGGGAAACTACTGTGTTAGATGCAGGGAGCTTTTAGCAATGGTGAAGGCAATTTCACACTTCCACCCCTACCTTTATGGCAGACATTTTATTTTAAGAACCGAACATACTTCATTACACTGGCTGCTAAATTTCAAGAACCCTGAAGGTCAGATAGCTTGGTTGATATGGCATTTTCAAGAATATGACTTTGAATTGTAGTATGGATGGGGACACCTTCACAGCAATGCAGATGTATTGTGTACTGTCTAGCAGGCCAAGTGAGCCATTTTGTGATTTTTGCAAATGCCAGGAAGAAAATAGTGGTGAATCGCTGAATGTATGGACGACAAAAATTCTAAGTTCTTAATCTTGTGATGGGTCACTTACCTGGAGTAATGAGGGTATTAGGAAAGATGAGCTGAATGACACCATTATTAAAGTGGAAAGAAGCTGGCTGTCGGCTAAAATGGGGAGATATATTTAGCCTGAGAGCAGCAATCAAAGCATACTGGACACAATGAAATTCCCTCGTACTGAAGAATGTCATACTTTACAGAAACTGGGAAAGATGGAAAACACGCATGCTTACAGTTGGTCCTTCCAGAATGCAGTGTTCCCGAAGCCATAAAAGAACTGCATAATTAGGCAGCCAGTTGGTACTTTGGTGTTAATATGACCCTCAATAGAGTTAAACTGAGATTCTACTGGCATCATTGCCGGAAGGATGTTGAGAAGAAGGGCCCAAGGACCAGAGGACAAGGTCACCTCTAGCAACATAATTTTGGAGCCCCATTTGAGAGGACGGCAGTATATATTCTGGACCTCTTGCCTGTCACAGAGAGAGTTAATATATACTTACTGACGGTCCAAGATTTCTTTGCTAAGTGACCTGAGGTTATTCCCATTCCAAACCAAGAAGCACATACTGAGGCAGATGCACTTACAGAGCATGTCTTCTCGAGGTCTAGGGTGCCACTAGAACTCCATTCTGATCAGGGGAAAAAACTTTGAAGCTGTGGTATTCCAGGAGGTGGCAAAGATTCTCGGGATGAAAAAGACTAGGACTACATCCTTACACCCTCAGCCGGATGGAATGGTCGAGAGGCTTAACTGCACTCTTGAGTAGTACCTGTCAATCTTTGTGGTAGAAAACCAAAAGGACTGCGATTCAAAGGTTTCATTGTTTCTTCTTGCTTACAGCTCAGCAGTTCATGAGTTCACAAGGGTAACACCATCAAGGATGTAGCCTGCTGTTTGGCCGACCGACAGAAGAGGCAGCTGCAGCCCCTGGTTATGCCAGCGAATTACGTAACAGAATTGTTGGCATCCATTATTTTGCCGACAGCACCTCAGAATAAATAGTGACAGGATAAAAACACTGTATGATAGACGAATGTCGGGCGATGTAGTTCAAGAAGGAGAACTTGCGTTGCTGTACAACCAACAGAGGAGAAAAGAGTATTTCCCGAAGCTACAGAAATGTTGGGAAGGCCCCTGCATAATTCTGAATAAGATCAATGACGTGATTTTTCGGATTTGTCATCAAGGCTCTCGGGCGAAGCTGAAGGTTGTCCACATCGACGGACTGGGACTCTACGAAGAACCAGATGCAGCAGAGTCTGTTCAGGACGAACAGGCCTGAGGAGCGGGCATTGTTACATGTGGGTACTCTGTGTTCATGCTAGGCATGGATGAGTTATTGATGCGCGCATGCTATCAGTTGCAACTGGAGACACAGTGGCTTTTGACAAAGGAATGTTTACAAAGCATGCCTGTTATGCCTATCAGGGTGTGTGCCGCTCCCAACCTTGGGTATCGGGTTTCTTTGAGACATCTGAAGAATGCTCTGGATTACTGACCTCGTTTGTCTCAACTAGACTCGGGGTGCAGCGAACCTTCCAGGTCAAGGCCAGTGGCTATAAAAAGTGTGTCGGGCCTCCGAACCAGCAGTTGTTGAATGGATGAGTTTCGTGTTAGACGACTAGAGAGGAGAGAAGCTCGTGGAGAGAGAAGTGACCAGCAGGAAGAAAATCTGCGACTGCGAACATCAGAGCAATGAACAGTACGACTGCAGGCTGGATAATTGGACTGGATGCGTGAGTGAAAGACATTATAAATGATGGCAACATATAGACTGATCTTGTGATAATGATTATTATGAGTTAATTGACAATAACCAAACAGAGACATTAGGAAGAATCTTAATTAGAGTTGAAATAGACATTAAATATTGCACTCACTGTGAAATAAAAAGAGTAATAGTGGAGACAGATAATTTGATGCTGTAAATAATAGCTGTGTAAATAAATTAAAAATCAAATTCAGTTATTTTATTTTTATTAAGTCCTCCATCCTTCGTGAACTCAGATACGCCCTTCAGGCATCTTTGTAGTAGTATGTACGGTAAAGTACTTAAAAATTAAAAGTAAATACAAGCTCTAAAAGTCATTGGAATTAAAAATGTGCAACTAAATAGTTAAAAAAACGTAATATTATTAACAAACTTCTTTGAGGATGCCTTTCAAATTTTAACTGAGAGCTTATAGAACTTACAGATACTTGTAATGTATTCATATCAAATATCTTAGTCAATGTATTTATTTAAACTTTGAGCCAACTCGGGGTTCATTTAATATATAGAAACTTCTAATACAGATTCAGTTTAACATGATATGCAGTCTCACATTATAGCACTGCAGGCTAATATTTTGCTAATTAATACTATCTGTCTTGAAAATATATTGTTGATAGCTTCTAAAAACGTATCCAAGTTTTTACTCGAAACTCGCCAATTAGTGCACAATTTTAGATTTCTAGCATATATAAACATTCAAGCCAATTATGTTTTGGTGGAGCCAGCGTCAGCAGCATGTGGGGGAAAGGTTGTAAGCACCAACTCCCATACTCCTTACCTCCATGGTCACTCCCGGGTTTTTCGCAAGTGGTAATCGTACCGGACGATGCCTCTGATCGGCGGGTTTTCTCGGAGATCTTCCGTTTACCCCGTACCGTCTCTTGCCAGAGGACATTTGTTCAATGGCTGCTATACTCCATTCGCGGTTACTTCCAACTTTTCTGAAGCCCTGCTGCAGTTATTCTTCCACGATATTCCTCCGCCAAAAGGGACAACCCACCGCATTCGTTCGCACTCAGCAAAATAATATTTCGCATGAGAGAGCTGTTTCTTACTAGCCATTACCAATTACCAACATACCTATTTTATCTCAACAAACAAACACGTCATATATGGGATTTTTTTTCTAAAGTTTGTTTCATAAATCCTGACGATACCGCGAATAGACTATGGCGGATGTATCGTGGCCATTCCCGAACGAGCTGACGGCCGACCATTTCAGCCACGATGTCAAGCGAAACTGAAACCAATCAAATGTATGCGCAACGCAAATTATGGAAAAAGCAAGTGCAGAGCAAGTAACTGGTGTAAGTTACTGTTTAGCGTTTATTTCATTTCTTTGTATGCAGTAACTGTGCTTGAAGAAAAATATTCACTTAAAATATCCCACCCTTTAAAAATTTAGCGAAACGTAGCATGGTTAAATCATTTAATTTTCCAAAAGAACTAAAATTATATAATTATAGGCGTTATACGCTGTTCACGGTAAAGTGGGCACTTTTGAGGCCCTAGTTACTTTTCCTTTTAGTCATTTCTTATCCTTCAACTTTTTTTTTTAAATAAATACATCCATGTAAGTAATAAACAAAGTGTATATATTCCTCTGCACTCGAAAGTTTACGTCTTAGGATAAAATAAAATATATTTATTGACGATCACTCCAAAAAGGAGGGCTTTCAAAAGTGCTCACTTTACCGTGAATAGCCTATATTAATAGGGAGTGACAGCGTAGCAACACGTTCGTTTCGAGCGGGACAGGTACTTACTACCGGATGCAGTTGTAACTGATTTTTACGAATAATTCTTCTCTCCATGAAGTCGTATCAGTAGCGTGTAGTGAGTTTTTTTTTACAGGATAAGCAATATAACAGCCCCACATATTTGAGTGTTTTAGATGACATTTACTAGAGCCGGGCTGTGGTTCCATTTTAAATTTCTGCTAACAAACGCGACTTCCAACTTTGCTTACCCTCGACATGTATTTACCGTTTTAAAATAAGTACCTAACTTTAGTTATAAAAACGGAAACGAAATGAATGTAATAATAATTAAAGCGAATATAATTTAAATAGCATATTACACATTATAAGAAAACTCCCGTTTTCCCGAACACTTTCATCCACTTTCCAAGGAAAGCAGGTCTGGAGAACGCAAACAGAATGACTGCTTACCCTCCCGTTTGTTGAAATAAATACTAGATAGCAGCACTATGCGTGTACAGTACAGGAGTTACGAAAACACTGTTTTTTGAATCGGAAACGGGAAACTCAGATTTAAATTTGTTAAAATTTAAAGTTAAGGCAAAAATTATAAAGGGCTAAACATTTCCAATATGTGTAGGGTAAGAATTGCTTACTTTGCGTCTATGAAATAAACGCCACAGAGTCATATCTACATATCTACATAGCATTAGTGTTTGGTGCAGCGCCTATTTGCTTGTTATTTAACTTAAACTAAAATTATGATAGAAACCTCATAGATTACGGTGCAGTTCGAGCTGCTAGCTCGTTGGAAAATCGTATCTTAAACATAAATTTCCTGGAAAGACAGAGCACAAACCTTAACAATGAGCTGATAGCTCTTTATCATACTTGTTTGTTGCGTCAGCTACGAAATTGTTTTGGCGTGGGATGCGTCACAGAGGAAAATACCACACACACACACGCACACACACACACACAGTTCCGTCTACAGAACACGTGATTCTCAGTAAAATCACCTAAAGCTATAGAATTTCCAAGGCGCACTTTCAGGTTTCCTGCTAGAAGCAATTTTTTTTAAGGCATAACGCCAAAAAAATTTAGCGCTCTTTAGAGTATATCCTTTGGCATTTTTACTCCGGCTTTTCCGAGTGTGCAGTGTTTCCGTTGCTGAGATACGGAGCGGGGAGAGCATTTCGAACATAGTCGTCTAGTATATTATTTGAATTCCTTTTGCTTGAGTCTCACTGTTCATTGTTGCCTGAGTTCGAGGGGAGGGGGGCAACTATGTGTCTAATACATTGAACTAAACGCAGAAGATTACACATGTACTTTTGCCTCAGACGGTCGGTAACTTAACTGCGCAGTCCTTTTATTACTAGTGCTTAATTTTTCGTAGCAGGCCTGGCGTAATACCATTAAGTACTGCAAAGATGAGTTGAGTTGAGTTGAGAGATTTGGTCGGCTCTTAACGAGGTCTTGAGAGCCGATGCGGGTGAAATGAGGTGTGTATCTGCCAAAAGAACTGTCACGTAAATTGTAAACATAAATATTTGAGATTATAATAAAAGAAAGTGTGCAGTGGAAGTAAACATAATAAGTGTGCAAAATACAGTATCATCATAAGTCACAGTGAGTATTGGGCAACTCCGGAATGCAAGAGTGGAGGAAACGGGAGATCCCCGAGAAACCCGCTGACAAGTGGCATATCCCGGCACGATTCCCATGTGTGAATCGTTGAAAGGGGGCGAAATAGCGTACAAGGGGCGAAAAAGTGAGACTCTCGGAGGGTTTTGGCAGGAAAACTATATACAGAAGAAGAGGTATTTCCAAATGTTTCCCTTTTCTTTTTCTTTGACATATGCATACGTTGTTGTTGGAGTACTATGTGATTACACACGTATTTAATGAAACCTTTACATGTATTAGAAGCAACAACTTTTGGACTTGCCACAGTTCGTACCCTCCGGAAAGACCTGAGAAGAATCACAGAGGTATATTAAGAATATTCAGTCCGAAACTTCAAATTACAGTGAGAAAAAATTACTGCGATAGTTTTCTGAATCAACTTTCAAAATCTGATCTCACTGCACTGCTTGAAATCTGGAGAAACGTAATCTCTCTAATGAGCAGCACAATCACACAGTACTTGCAGAATAGATGGTGACATGTTGACGGCAGATAATTTTCTCCAGCCAACGATAAAAAAAAATTGTTTGTTTTCAATTTAATGGTGCTGGTTTTATAATATTCGAAATTATCTTCTGCCATTTTTTTTTTTTGCCCTGCTAACGGGGATGAAATGTTATATTTTTACCCTCCGCGATTTGTATTCGTATATTTTGACGTAGATACAGACTGGAGTACTTACTGTAACGTTTTAGGTAAATCAAGGAAAGAAGTTCCGTGTCTCAACTTTATATAAATCCGCTCAGTCGTCGAGGGCATGTATCACATGAAGGATACTTATCGCCGGAACTGTGCACAACAAAGAGTCAGTGCCAGATGTTTTGAATCTCTACCTTGTGATCTGATTAGTGAAAGTTCCTCTGCATTTCCAATCATTTATTTATTTATTTAATTGACCTGGAGATTTTCTACCTTTGGCCGGTTTGCAGGTACAACAATCAAACATACATTGCGCTTTAGAATACGATGAATGTTCATAAACAATACAAGTTTGGTTTTTATAACGGGGCACATAATATCCACTTCACTGCAAACATGTTAAGCTCTTTACGTGGTTAAAATGGTTCCGGACTTTTTCGGATTGCAGTACTTTTTATTAAACGCAAACTGGTATTTTTAAATACAAAAAAAAAACTTTTCTTCTGTGTTGCGCTCCGAATGGTTACTGTAGGCCATTCACGGTAAAGTGAACACTTTTTGAAACTGTTCAATCAGACATAATAACCAATAGATACATTTCATTGTGGCTTCGGACTTTTGATTTTGCGTATGGTGACTGTATACACTGTGTTTATTACTCACATGGCAGGGTTTATGTTAATGATTGGTGGAAGGATATAAATTGATTGAAAGAAAAAAGTAACTAGGGCTTCAAAAGTGTTTTCACTTTACCGTGAATGGTCTATATGAAGTAAATAAACAGTGTTATTACGATGGCTGATATTGGTTTGATTTTTGTTGATTGGTTAAAATAAATAAAATGCCAAGTCAAATAGCGATGTACGTTTGTACTATGAAAGTCAAGGTGATGTCGGTTGCATTAAAATTTAGAACAATTGGGGGTAATATTTGTAGGAAGCTATTCTAAAAAAAAAGCGGATCGTTTATTTGAAGTTAGGATTTAGTTTTGTTTGCATTCAATCACAGAGGTGTAAACATGCAAACATGCTCACTTTTTAACCATTTAACTGAACTGTGTACAAATGGCTGCAGTAGGTAGTAGGTGCGTGGGCGTTTCAGATACAAAAGGATGTCGCCTTTATTGATTGACCTAATTACGTTGATATCAAATTGATTGACCTAATTAATCCGATAAATTTTAATTCACTAATCTTAATCCGATAAAATTAATGGGTTGAAATTTGATTGATTGATCAAATTCATTTAATTAAATTAATTTTTTTTATTTTTGAATTTCGTGTGAATTGATTTGTATAGTTTGGTGCAACAGTGTGCTAAGGGTCTTAATTTTTTATGTTATTGGGGGTAATGGCGTATTTATGGGAAATGAAATTATTAGGAAATACTTAATTGAAGACGATATGCTTTATTTAAAATGAAATCTAGACAGTGATTTGACTAAACCGTCCTGTATGTTAGTAATGACAAACAGAAGATATTGATCGTCGGAAATGAAAAGAATACGATTGACGCCCAAATCCAATTAAAACGAACACAACTACGCAACTATCACAAATCGATAAAAAAAAAATGTTTACTACATACTAGATGGAACAACGAACTTTTGAAAAAATTTATGAACAAATATTTTGCTAAAAATAAATTACACGAAACAAGTGCTAACTCACTAAACGAATTACATAACCTATTTCACGTCAATGACCGGGCCAGCTATCCTGGTTAAATAAAGATATCAATCAACGAATCCAATACTAGGTAATCGAATTACAGGGCCTAATTCCTGGTGTCATAAAGAAATCAAGTAACGAGTTATACCTAGAACGAACTATTTTGCTAACAGAGTCCAGCTATCCTGGTGTTATAAAGAATGCAACGAGTTAATGAAATTATATCTATAACAAATTCAAAACATGTGCCTTAAGGTGTTAAATGATTTTAATATACGTCTGTTCGGTCGGGAGGTCGCTGTAGAAATGAGTCCAGTGTATCACTCCTCGACATTAAAATACGTAAAAATTTCCTGTTTACCAATTCACCGGTTTATATTTCTGCTGTAAGCTATTCACAATACTAGACACATATCGCTTATAATTTAACATGGAAAAATAAATATTTCCAAACTGAAGAGAAAGTCGCATTCTGAATTATACTTACAACAAAGTTTCGCTCGGGACAAGGGTTGCTACTACCACTTCTATGGCTTTATACGTGTCCTGAACACGCCTACCTGTAGGAAGCCTGCATTCTTCATGCAAAGCATCAAACACATTTGCTTTCTGAATAAAAACTAAATTAACTGATTTACACAATAAATGTAGATATAGAGTAACTGTCATTTCTAGGTGTTATAAATATCCCGTGAAAATCGTCAGTGTTTGTTGAAACCTATTAAATACATTTTACATGTCTTTAAATCCTGTATAGTATCAGTATAACTATTTATTTCGTCTTGTTTTCTGTTAAGGCACAAAATCGTTTACTCTGTTACGATTCTCAAAAGTGTTTACTGTGTTAAATATTAACGAATTCGTTGTTATAAGTGAAATGCACGCAAACTGATTTCACAGCGAAACAGTATTGCTCGCTGATATGGAATGTGGTCAGACAAAATGATTCGCCAACTGTTGCGAACACACACTCGTTAAACCGAGTGAAAGAAAAATTACGTATTATGTTCACAACCAAATATTTCTGCTCACTGAAAACATATCAATTAGCCAGGTAATTATTATTATGTTGATATGCATTTTTCAAGACATATCTGTAAAAAGACTACATCAAAGAATAAATACGTGTTCTTCGCACAAAGAATGTGCAGAGTTATAACCCCTTGTTGATAAAATAATACAATATATTTTATTTTTTGCGAAAACTTTGACTCACTCTCTCTTTCTTTAAGATATGTGTTTTATTAAAGTCCAGCTCTACAGTTTGTTTGGAGATTAAAAAAACACACATTCAGACTAAAATACTTTTTTTATATATCCCGTTTTACAACAACCATAACATTTATTTACATGTACAAAAACAATCATTATTCCTTATATACCAAAGTTTCACTAAAGTTCTTTATTAATTTAAATAGACATTCATGTATTACACATTGCATGTTCGATGTCATATACTTGGTGACATAGTGATTCCCACACATGGGAAACAATACTGATAACTTGTAGATGTTGTCACAGGGAGACGAACTCGTTACTCTCAAATCTATGAGAAGTTGTTATTTATAGCGGATTCTAGATGAGGCGTTGGCACACTGGCTGATAGAATTTAAGATTAGTTATTTTAAGCCACTATCTGTCACTTGATTGGTTCACTCATGATACGGCTGGAAGTTTAAATGACTCGTAGATGGTGCAGGCAGATGGTGAGGCTGAAACTATTATGAGACTAAATGTAGTGTTGTAGGGAAAAAAAACTTAGGTATTCTATAATGCCCCCCATATGGTAATGTTGATACACAATCCGACTGAATGAAGCGCTGCAATACAAGAGGTGCAATGCTGGTGGAGGAAATTTGACACAAACATCGTACTGGATGGAGGCAAGGCTCGAAGTTCATCGAATCTACACACATTCTAGGTTTTCTGAAACAGACAATTAATGGATTTCCAATTGTATTAAAACCTTGTACCAAAAGAAATTTATCTGTATGTATGAGTGAGTGAAGAGATTTTGTTTGACAGCTCTCGAAACCGAGGTCTTGAGAGCTGATGAGGGCGAAGAGTGGCACGAAATGGAGCCTTCTTATCGCCAATAAACTTTTATTACTTAGTGTACTTTTCACCAGCAGTGAATACCCTATATTGTGAGATATAAATGTCCATTTGTGATATCAGTTGTAAACTCCACCCACTCCCATGAGCGCTAAATTCTTCAAGTCTGGTAGTTAGGTAAGGCTTAATTGATTCATCATAAATTACACCAACATAGGAAGAATGCAGGACGGGAATAACTTTTCTCTGAAAATAGAAAGTCTTCGTATCATCTTCCTCCGTAGCGGCAGATTTCTAGTACTTACACGCTACTGTTACACTAATTCTAATAGACCGATGTGATGCTGTAGTTAAATCCATCAGAGGAACTCTGCGCCTCGAGAAAAAACAAGAAAAGTCCGTATCTTTGTTAAGCATATCATTAAAAATCTGTGCATCAGTTAGCCTGCCGCGAACGCCATGGCCAATATCTTGTATCTGAGATTGGATGATAAACTCTTCACTGATGAAGACGAGTCGGAAATCGAATTACTTTACATCCCTGAATAAACATGTCGACTTTTTGGAGGAAATGTAGTGGGTGGAGCAGGAATTGTTAAGTGCGCTGCAGTAGATGGAATCTGCGGAGCTAACTGTGGTGTTGTTTGTGGAGCATGTAGAGCCTGTGGAGCATATGGAGTCTCTGGAGAATGTGGAGCCTGTGGAGCATGCGGAACAGATTGTGGAGAAGGTGGAGCATGTAGAGCAGATTGTGGAGCAAGTGGATGTGGAGGTGCAGAACCAGGGTTGCAAGTTTTACAATGTCTATTTAAAGCATCACTTCGAGAAAACTGCATCTGGCAGAAATCGCACTGAAACTGTTTTCTTGAATTTTTCATTCCACATCGTCGTAAGTTCCACAGAACTGCAAATTCTTTACGGTAGAAGTGACACAGCAAAGACATCATTATTTACGAACTTTTCCAAGTCTAGAATGAAACTGAAAGGTGCACACCTTTTAAAGGCAGTTATAGGCAATTCTAGGAAGTGCAAAATGTGATGAATAGGTAAATTCTAGGAATTCTACATTCGATTACACTGTCTGTTTTAAAAACACAATACATCTGAATTATATTACGTTTACAGACTTATGTGCATTAAATTGCTTTCGAATTAGTAATGTTTATTTAATCAATATTCTGCACACAAACCATTATGTGCAAACACATTTAGATTTAATTGCTAAATACATGTAAATAAAGTTTACTTAACATTACATTTTTAGAATAAATTATATGTGGATATTTCAATTCATGCATTTGTAAAGTCAGTAAAACACAAAAGTATTTTCAAACCATTAATTTTATGACATTTTGCTTACAGAATACATTTTCTCGTCATTGTGTGATTACAAAAACACTTTTTTACATTATTTCTTTTCCATTCTATCCTTAGCAATATTAATACTTGCAGTAATTTTATCTATTTGATTGTTAACATTTTTTTGTGTATTCAGGCGTGTGTAATATTATACATTCTTGTAAATCAGGAAAAGTTTCATGAAAGTGCAAATACACTTCTTCGATGATCACTGGTAGTCTTGTATTTGGACACATGGTATACAGGACATTTTTTCAGAACTGGACAAGATATTAAATCATTACATTTTTCGCCCTCTAAGGGACACTGATTATTTTTTTAATGAAACAGTCCATTGCATATCTCTCCAAAATGATGTATTATTCCGTTAGTCAAACAAGAGTAATTCACACTTGAGTTTCCAGGGGTGACAGAGAAATAAATACCAATTGGGTGGAAGAAAGACATGTTTACAGTAGGAATGTCTCAACGATACTAAAACTATTTCTTTCCAAGATATGTTCTAAAAGGTTTATTCCAATGTGCAAATAACTAACTAATATTCCATTTTCACTTTGATTTCTGTATGCACGAGCATGTGACTTTGTTGCGTTCTAGATTCATCTTAACAAAATATTGTTTCACATAAAACAAAATAATTTTTTTTTTAATTTCACTCGTTAGTACACAATGTTCTCTCGTCCCAAATAGAGCCATATTACTCGTATAATATCTACTGGGGATTCAGGAGAAGAATCATCATCTACTTCACCCAAGTTAGTCATCAATGACCAAGTTAGCATTCATTTAGAGTTTTCCTCTGCAGAGAAGAATGGCGATTTATATCCATATGTTTTACATAATTGTTTGAACGATGGACAATTGAATTCTTTTTGAATATATGTTACTTTCCCATTCTACACACTTTCTAAAATGCATTTTTGCTCTACTCCACCGACATATATTTCACAATTATTTAAGTATTTCTTGCAAATAACTTCTATGTTCTCACATGCTATGCATCCACTCACCCATTTTAAACCGTGGCGGTGTTTGGTAACCCATCTATTTGTTCTCTTGTATTTAGGACTTAGATATTTCCAGTCAAACTGTGCTTTGAAGCTGAATACCGTTGTGTGCTCTTCCATATCAGTAAACGCTAATTCTTTAATAATAAATTTATCTGGAGATTGAAATTCCTGCACATTGCAAAACATCTCGAATGACTAGTAGTATGTCGTCTACTGACTCAAGTCATATCTTCACCAGCTTATCTCTTACATTATAGCCAGGCCAATCTATTGTGAATTATCAAAGCGAAAGCTTATGTATTTTCTATAGTGGGTGTATTTGCAATTATTTCAGTTTGTGAATCAATGACATTATTGGTAATGGTATCATTTTGCTGCTTACATCAAATAAAAATAACGCTTCTCTAGTTTTAAATGCTTCAGGTACTAGTATCGGTAAACTAATTTTGTTACAATATGTTTCCTGAAACTTTGAGTACATATTGTAGTGCATAAGGAATTCGCCATTACCAAAGTTAGTTTTATAAACAACATACAGATAAGTTAGACTGTTTAGATATAGCTTAATACTTTTCATATCACAATTACCGAATAATGATCGATCAGCTTTAAATTGTTTTGTCGGTTTGTTTGAACACAAATGACAACAAATCGTGACTTCTCTGATGAAAAACTTGATTTCACACTCCACACTATTTTTTGTGGAGTTGGTAGTGATGGAAAAGACTCCAGACTCCATGATCTGAAAGCAATGTCTAAATTCTTCCCTTCTGACAATATATTTTAAAAACTTTACACCTTCACGGGTGTTAATTCCAATATGTGGCATCAGCCATTCAACACTGTTTAAGTCAAATATTACACCTTCCCAGTAAGTAGCTGTGTCGTATATAGCATTCAAATGTGTATTACTGAATAGAAAAACTAATTCTTGTTTAGCATTTAATATGACGTATTTATAGTCTTCAGCAAAGCCGAGTACAATACTTAATGGTATAACAACTTCATATTTTTCTCCTGGGTTTATTTGTAGTGAGTAATCACTAGCATTGCTCCACCCAGCCATAAGCCCTGTATAAAGGTTGTTTACAGTTTTCGATAGATAGTTCTTTATCGTGGAAGTAATTCCGACATCTCTTGTTCGATCGATTTCAACACCATTGAGCAGATATGTAATTCTATCGATTAAATGAAGATTCCATTTCTTACTATTATTGTAGTTACTGGATTACTTGCATCTGCTGTATTTTTAATTGTTCCTCTAAACCTTAAACTAGATTTCTACTGTAATGTGTAAATATAGTGATTTTGTATTGAAATCCTTATTTCTAAGGCAATTATGTACAGACCTGCTCGGAACAGTTCATATACATGTATTTCCATGTTGGTGATTGCATCTTCATAGCTTATTGGTTATGCAACATTAAGTATGACATCCATTTCTATTTACTGTAAATCCTAATTCTTTTAAAACTATTTGTTACCTCATGTTAAGTTCATGGGTAACTTGTTTCAAGTGAGCGATTTATGCTTGCTTTTTTGTCTTTTATACTTACTTTACTCGAAATACGTTCCTTAGTGACATAGTTCTTAAAATAACTGCCTACTTTACATCCATATCGACTATTAGACACAATAACATTTATGATTGCAATGCACATGTAATGCAACTGTTCATATAGCTATTTCTTAAATGTAAATGAACGGTGATTTCTTCCTTTCTAAAATTAATAAGTTTATTCATTCACTGATACACTCTCCGTTTGTAACCTAAAATACTTGCAATTGAACTGTCTTCCGTGAAATCGATATCTATGTTACTGTACATCGCACTAGTTAATGTAGTTGGATTTCCACAAAATTGAAAATGTATATCTTTGGGTAATGCCACTTTAATGGATGTTTCTAAACCATCCAACACATAAGATCCTACTGGTATCACAATCTTGTAGGTTCTTTCACCAATGTTGGCCGTAAATGATTGGTTGTGCATATCAATATGTTTGGTATAACTGTTGTAAGTAACGAATTCGATTAGACTTATTTGCCATTCTCCATCTAACTCCAATGCTGGGAAATATACCGCACGAAATTGGGACGAATTACCACTTAATATCAACGTAATCGACATATTACTAATATGTTTTACTATTACACTTTCTTATATATCATATTTATATTCAAAAAAGTAAACATAATTGTCCACAATTGATTGATTTGGTAATTGTTCAATTTTGTAATTGTATCTTAATTGCATGTTTTTTTAAATAATTACGTATTTCAGTTAGAGGATGTAAATCACTGAAACTGTCGTAACACAATGATTGATTTTCTTTTTTAATTAATGCTACCCAATGTTCCTTTGTTGAGTTTGGAATATAAATTAACTATCAAACATTCATGAAGGTTTGATTTCTTTGGTAAATCATCTCTCATATACACACCTCGGAAATAGGGCATATCTAGTTTCTTTACTAATACAAGAATGTCTTTGTTTGTAAGTGCACGTTTTGGAAGACTATTTAGGACTTTCTGCCCTTTTTTTTACCACGTTTGGAGTTTTTTCATCCCTGCCAAAATTTATATGGTTTCAGATACATTCCTTAATCATTTGATTTAACTGCTCTACTGGTTGCCGAAACTCTAACGAGGAGAGATCTAAGAGCTGTTAATGCTGGAAAAAGAAGAGGACTTTTCCCTCCATTCTTGGTTTTTCGTTTTGTGTTGCGTTTGACGGCCATGCCTCCTTTCACTTTTGCTCGCATCACTTTATCCAAAACCCAAGCGCCGAGCTTTTCACCTGTTGATGTGGATGGAATATATTTTCTGCTTTATAGGCTAGTATCATACCTGCTATATGACTTTGTTTCAAATCGTTTGTTTGATAATAAACTATGTAGTGTTCTTTACAAGCATCATCCAAAGACTTTATTCCTTGATCGTTCTGTGCCAGCTGTTTTGCAAGCTTAATTCCAGTTGCACAATAATTGTATTTTGGTAAATGCAATTCAAATGGTAATTTATTTATCAGTGTATTCAGTACACCACATATATTTTTTTATACATTTAGTATGAGCCATTGTTTTCAAACCTTTATATAGACCATCATTTATAGTTTTTACTTTATTACTTTATCTAAAACTGTGTATAAATAATGGTATAAAACAAAATCTACATCTTCTGGTAATTGTAAATACGAAAGAAAACGTAATTGATCAGAAACATGGAATTCTTTTACCTCCAAATAGTAAGCGGTCCTTTGTGTGGAAAAACTTGTATTATTATGTCGCTTTTGGAATATCCAAATGGACTTAAATTTGAAAACATATATGTTTTTTCTTAAACAATACAACAAGATAAATATCAATTATTAACGACAATTTCGTTGTTAATTGAGGGAATGCGATATTTCCCTTTTACTAATAAAAAGAAGGAATTGTGTCTCTGAATGAAGCATTACCTAATTCATTATTTATATTTGACGATGTTTGGTGCGAACCGCAGGATGAAATACAGCAATATTTTAGTTTTGGTGGACATGCAAACATTGATTGTTTTTATCTATCACAAAGTTATGCACATATTCCAAAACACAATTTGCCCGATAATGTAATTATGATAATTGTGTTTATAATGGACAATATGAATCTACAAACATATTTACAATGCTCATGTTTTGGGCGATACGACATTTACTAATTTTGAAGATGTGTGTTTTTACTGTTGAAAAACCAATACCAATGCGTCCTCTTTATAAAGGAAGATATAGGTCTGGATTTGACACTTTTTTACTTCACGACCAAGAATAATGAATATTTCAAAGTTAAGCCATAGCGGTATAAAACATAATCATTACAATATCTGTTTAACTAAAAATCGCTATGGGAATTGTGTTTTGAATGGATAGTTATTACATAATGTGGGTATGGCTGTGAAAGATACTGATGTGGTAAATAAACATTACGTAGAAGACTTGAACACCATTATGCTAAATGTATTTAAATCGCAATTGACCAATATGTAAGAGAAGTTAAGAAAGTTAGTTGATGGGAATGATAATGTTTATAAAACCACGCATATAATTGTAAGCATTTTAACCAATATTCGGAATTAGTTGCAGAATATTGAATTTTTAATATAAGAATGTTTAAATGGATTTATTAAAGACTTCGCTGCTATGATAAACATAATTTTTACAACACAACTTACAGAAATGCAAGATATTATAAGAGTTGTAATTAATGAAGTGGTAACTGCTACTACTGGAAAATAACTTCAAACAGGAATGGAAGAAATTACACAATATATAAGCGATAAATTGATTAATAAAAAAATGTGGTTTAGTTACACAAACAGATAAGAGAAAACCAAATAATGATTTGGAAACCTGACAAAATTATTTTATTAATGATTTGAGAGCAAAAACTGTATATAAATTTGACGCAGTTTTAAGTAAAGTCGATAAGATTGAAAAAACACAAACTATTCGATCTGCTCGATCTACTGCAGCAGTTAGAAAACAAACTTAATTTATATACATATATAAATAGCTGAAAGTTAATGCAACCTTATCAAAACATGTTGGATACTGCTTTGGAATTACATAACGTTATATCTGCTGTAAAAGAGAATTATTTACAAGCCAAACGAGCCTGTATGGAATGGAATGTTTTAAATGAAGTAATATTTAAACCTGTTATGAGTAGAATGGATACATTACATTCTGTGTTGAATACGCCTAATAAAACACCATTTAAAGAAGAAAAAACCTTTCCCATTTAACACAGCATTATTTAACTTTAAAACATTCTTCACCTATGTGCTATATGGCATTTGGTGTATACCGAAATGGGAAGACATGGTTTCTGGGATATTCGGAAATTGCGTTTTTGCCTTTCATAGAATTAAAATAGGTGATTACGTAACTGGTGTGAGTGAATGATCGTTTGAATTATTATTTTTAAATGTTCCAAATGGATATTCCGACACCGATTTGGAGAAATATAAAGAACTTGTTAATCATACAAATGCGGATATTTGTTCAGGAGATGAAAACCATCCGAAACTACATTAATTAAGCAATATTACCAGGAGTGGAATATATAAAGATGAAGTTGCCTATCGGTTTTCTCCTGTATATTGGAACAATCCTAATGAATTGGTCGATAGATTAAAACTTCTCATCGCTTCGAGAGTCAGGTAATAGATCTCATACAAATCAAATTTTTTCTATTATTGAAGAGCTGACAGAAGACGGTTATATTACTAAAGAAGTTCAGTAAGATTGCTCAAGAATTTCACGCCCATGCAAGGATGAGGTTTCCTAGAAGAAGAGTTATAACTCATGGTTTAGATGATCTTTTTCAAGCCGATTTGTGTGAATTGACATTGTTTTTGGAATACAATAAGGGATACAAATATATATTTTAACCATAATAGATGTTTATTCAAAATATGGTTGGGGTATACCTGTCAAAAACAAGACTGGGAAACAGGTTACCGATGCAATGTAAATCATTTTGCAAGAAAGAATGCCAAATTTGCTCCAAACCAATAAAGTTTTTTAATGCAAAATTCCAGAAACTATTGGCTGATTATATCAATCATTATGTAACATGTTCGGACCATAAATCTAGTATTGTGGAACAATTCAACAATGCTATCAAATATCTAATATGCAAGCATTTCACATCGAAGGGGATTTACAATTGGGTGGACTTTTGCTGAAATACTTAGATTTTATAATTCGAGATATTATCGAACTATCAGAATAGACTGATAAAAACTGTATATAATAATGTTAAAGTATTTGACGAGAGAAAACAAAAATTTAAAATTGGTCAATATATACGAATCTCAAGGCAGAAACTCATCTTTGAGAAAAAATATCCGGTTAATTGGTCGTATAAAATATTAAAAATTATTTCAGTTAGACATTCATATCCCTGTGTGTATTACCTAGAAACCTACGATGGACAGCCTACAAAAGGCGGATTTTATGAACATGAATTGCAAAAAGTTAATTCTCCAAATGAATATTTAATTGATAAAATCATTAAAAGGAAAAAATATAGGTCTTTGGTCTGATGAAGAGGTTTCTGAAAACCACATGATTAGTGGGTGAAGAATAAAGATCTTAGAAGATTATAATACAAGATCTGTAAAATTATGATACTAAATACATTTTTTTAAATATATTTGATGTGTTATTTCATTTAATAAACCTACCAATATCGACTGTGCAATCATTCTGCTTATTTGATTCGATTATCCTTTCATTGGATTAGCATTTGAGCAGTATTCCATTACATTTGTTTCCCTTTATTTGTGACATAATTCATTGTGTTTGAATTGTAATTCAATTGATAAATGTGATAAATTAGTTTAATTGGTAATTTGTTTGATTTGTAATTCAATTCGTTGCATTTGATTCCATTAAATGTGACATAATTTATTGTGTTTGATTTCTAATTCAGTTCATATTTTGTGTTTTTAATTGTGGTGTAATTGATTGCTTTTAATGCTACATTTCTTGGAATTGGGGTAAAATGTCATGGAATTTAAGATGTAATTCTGTTTTAATGTTATTTAGAATGTATTTGAAACATGATATATTATATTCCTCGAAAATTGATAATGTTTCCTGGAGTTTGTTTTTTGGTAGGGGGATTATTTTTACAAATCTTAACATGTCGATTCAAGTTATCCATTTGTGTGAACTGTCTAAAACAGTTTTGCAGTTAAAATGTCCCAATTATGTTCTTTAAACATTCACTCTTGCCTGCTACGAACATGTAAGTCGGAGGCTATTCTGTTGAGTAATCCTTCTTGAGCAGTGGTTGTCTTAATGGTTTTCGAAATATTTTCTGTTTTAAATGTATGTATTTAATATGAATTTCGTTTTTCCCAGTAAATTTTGATTGATAATTCGTTAAATCGATTGCATAAGTTATATGGAATAATGTTATTTGTTTCAGGTATCTCTTCATGGTGTAAATAATTTGTTGACAATCGGAATTTATTACCCTTCTTATAGTAAACGAATCCAAAAAGGCCACCTTTTTCCTTGAACTTTGCTTAAAAGGGGTCTTCTTAATTGGTGTTATTTAATTGAAATGATGTCGAAACATAGTATTATTTCATAAAATAACTTTATATTTGTTCAAGTATACACATTTTATGATAAATACGATGGTGTGGCCAAAAATCTTACATGGGAACTTTATTTACACATACATGAAACTTTAGTCATAAGAAAATTTGAGAGACCTCTACACGTAAAATAGATATTTTTCTCTGCTATAAACAAGTATTTGACAGTTTGGAAATATACATTTTCCATTGTTAATACATATGACTTGTGTATCATGTATATCGAATGATATGTGTTTTGAAAATGGCATTCTTTGAAAACAGTGTTCTTTCAATACTTAAACATTAATTATATATAAAAAAAGTCTTTGAATCACCTAAAATTTATTCAGTGAAAAATTTATTCTTTGTTGTAGTTACCTGGATTTCTGTGGGGTTTCAATTTAATAAGTTTACTGGAAAACGGAATGTACTTCTAATTTAAAATTTCTTCTAAGTTACTGGATTAAAATACATTTCTTGGGTTTTTTTTTTGGATACTAATTAAAATATAGACTTAAATATTAGTGTTGAAGAAATAATTTTTCAGTAGGACTTGTAAAATTTTTCATTCGATGCCAGCAAATGTTTAAAACAAGCAGGTGTCTGGGTTGGAGGCTTTGGCAATTGTTACAAAGGCTTAATGGGTCACTGCTCTGCTCTGGTAGAGTCCAAGTTACTAGTGGGAGGAGAGGTAGGCAGGAGATGTGGTGGACAAGATATGCTTTCGGCTAGGGGAGGGAGTGGGTCTTTCTAACGATACCTTCCATCCGCCCTCGCTCGACAGCCCATGGAGAAGTCATTTTTAGTTATCCACAAACCTTCACTTGAACGCATCGCAGAGCTCCGCTGTTAAAGATTACATTTCACCGCCCTTGCTCGGCAGACTGACGGTATCTCATGCGATGTTGGGGGTTATCCGGCCATCGGACCTCGGATCTCGAACCCACCGTACTATTAACTGCTAGCCGCGATTCTCGTTAAGTGCTTTCTTTAAGCATCAGGCTGGGCTTAAGACCTCATTCTCGGTCTTTGTAAAATAAAGTGTGAAATATTTTCATTACTTAATTCACATGTTAATATAATAATAATTTCTGTTTTTTTTTTTTGTTTTTTTTTATAAACATCGATTATTGTGTTAAGTAAATTTCTGAGGCTGATCTAAGAGACTTCGTAGGATTTCAACTGCTTTGTGTTAAGAAGTAAAGTGAATTTCCGAAGCTGATCTGGCAAAACTTAAACGGAAATTGTGTTAAAATTGTGTGTATCGATAAACTTCATATACGTTTTTATAATATTGATTTTAAATAATTTTATTGTTTTTCTTTGAGGAAGTGTCTATCGTGTTCAATTAAAATTGTTCGATTAGATCGTGATTATGCGATATTCCCATTTTTTAGTTACATCATAATTATAGCGAGATTTCTTACACGCGATACGAGTCTCGCTAAACTTGAATGGAAGTTTTATTGTTTGTTAAAATGTGAACTATTTTTAACAATAGAAAATTTTATTTGCAGCTGTAAACTATGTTTGTGGAAACTATGTTGCATAAAGCAACTGAGTTCTTTATTTTTCCCAGGGAAGTGAAATTGTGTATTAATAATTTAAAATGTGACATTGGGGTAAGTTTATAAAATTTCATTTTGAAACATTTAATGTTGATATACACTATGCTTTTTACTTTGTTGTAGGTATAATTCAGAATGCAGCTTTCTCTTCAGTTTGGAAATATTAATTTTTCAGTGTTAAATTATACGTAATGCGTGTCTAGTATTGTGAATAGTTTACAGTAGAAATATAAACCGCAAGTGATACACTGGACTCATTTCTGCAGGGACCTCCCAACTGAACGGACATATATTAAAATCATTTCACGTCATAAGGTACATGTTTTGAATTTGTTGTAGAAATAATTCTATTAAGTCGTTTCATTCTTTATAACATCAGGTTAGCTAGACTCTGTTAGGAAAATATTTCGTCCTAGGTATAATTCTTTTCTCGATTTCTTTATGACACTAGGAATTAGGTTCTGTAATTCGATTACTTGGTATTGGATTCGTTGATTGATATCTTTATTTAACCAGGATACCTGGTCCAGTCATTGACATGGAAATAGGTTATGTATTTCATTTAGTGAGTTAGCACTTGTTTCGAGTCATTTATTTTTAGCGAAATATTTGTTCGTAAATTTTTTTAAAGTTCTTTGTTTCATCTAGTACATCATAAACATTATTTTTATCTTTTTGTGATAATCACATTGTTGTATTCGTTTTAATTGGATTTGTAAACGTTTGTTGTGGATTTGGGTCTCAATCGTATTCTTTTCATTTCCAACATTTTATATATTCTATTTGTCATGATTAACATACAGGGCAGGTTAGTCAAATCATGGTCTAGATTTCATTTTAAATAAATTATATTGTTTTTCATTATTTCCTAATAATGTCATTTCGCACAAATACGCCATTACCTCAGTCGCCTGCAAGACAGTAAATGGGAAGGAACTCAATAACATAAACAATATTAATAATGCACAATACCTATATATACCCCTTCCCCAACACATCATACCTCAGTACAACGCCAGAGCTCGAAGGGTTAGGACCTACCATGCTGCTCTCCAAAAAAAAAAAAAAAATCAAGACTCCTAGCACACTCTTGCACCAAACTATACACTTATCAATTCACACAAAATTGAAAAATAAAAAACCAATTGGTTAATTCAATTAATTGGTTCAATCAATCAAATTTCATACCATTAATTTTATCGGGTTAAGATTAGCAGGTTAAAATTTTTTCGATCGGATTAATTCCGTTAATCAATTTTATATCAAATTAATCAGGTGAAGCAATAAAGGTGGCATCCCTTTGTATCTGAAATACCTACGCCCCTACCATTGCCGTAATATTTATGTTAGAAAGTTCAATTTTTAGTATAACTGCGCCCTAACGCTATTGAATATTTTATTTAAAACCTCTCAGTTGCGTAATCATTGTACAGTTTGGTTATCTTAAACTAAGCTACATATAATACAATAAACTACAAAAAAAATTACTTAAAAATATGTTAAAATCATTATTACATCAAATTAGAGGACATTAAAATCCCGAGGAATGACTGACAGTATGTCTTAGTACTTTGATTGTATTTATATCGTCACGTATTTGTAATTACGTTTTGTTGAGTCAAGGAAATAGCGTTTCAATTGTATTTTTGTGGATGACATCATTATATCATTAAATTATATCGATTGGCAGAGCATTCCGTTGGCTAACGGACAGGTAAGCTGAATGATTTTTTCCGTATTTGGAATCTTGAGATCGTGGAATTTGTCATTTGTTTTATGCATAGTTATGATCCTTTTTGTTCGCATAAGAAGTGAAAAAAGCATCTACATTTTATGAGAAGACAGCTATTTCGTGTTTCTGAAAATACTGTGTTACACGGTCTAGCTTAGGTGGTAGCAAGAACGAATACAAGCGTTGTGAACTTTCTGGATTCGGTACTGGTTCCTTTTATCGAAGTTGACAGATAATCCTGCACAATAAATCAGCGTGCTTCTCACACTATGTTTTAAAACACTGGATGGTAATACATAAGTAAAATAAACCAAACATCCAGTGATCAACGTGCTGCGTGTTAGGGATCATTCACAACGGAAAACAGCAGTAACTTTGGCAAATGAGATGACTTGCGTCGACTTCCAGAACACGGAGAAACGATTCCTTTGGGCGGACATTGCTGGTCGTATGTATCCTTCATTTGAAACACGTCCGTTATCCCGTTATCGTGGTCTGTGGCGAAACCAAAAAGGAGGCGGCTTGAGTCCCTCCCTTGGATCTTGAACTTACACTTGATAAAATGAGATTTATAAAACCCATAGACTGTTCGCAGTAATAAAAGCATTTTTAAAATAAACCTTAGCCGCTGCCCTTGACTACTTACTTGCTTAAAGTCGGACACGGTAAACTTTTAATCCCGTTCCGCCGAACAGATTATTTATCGAATTCTTTTAGTGTTTCAGCAGCTCGTAATTGGAATGGCCTGGGCCAGAACATACGCGATGAGGGTTCTTACCATCTGTTCAAAAAGAAGTTGGTGCAGTGCTTGCTGTCACGCCGCCGTGGCACGTAAATTGGAGCATTTTGAACGTATGGTTGAATGAATGGTTGTGTTACTGAATTTAGTTTTAACTGTTAACTCTTTCTTTTATCGTTAATTTTGTTTGATACTCTTATGTATGAAGTCTAAACGGTTATCCAGCTTAAAGTTTCTATGTACTGATTATTATAACTGTCAGCGTTTGTCGTAGACATTTGAATTATAAGGGCCTAAGTACTTGCAATTTTGCTGTTGTAGCTAAATAGTGTTCTATTTTATTCATTTTATTTACAGGGATCTATTGTTACGTGTGTATGTATGTGGGCCTGCTGTACTACATTTATGCAAATGTACTATATTCATGCGTCTATATAGTGGATATTTTGGCCTAATACCTGCCAGTTCGTCAGTGTTTTATGAAATTATCTTAACTTACTAATCACCACTTAAATTTAAACGTTTTTCAGTACTTAAACATGCATGTTACTATTTGGTATTGATTACCTGTTCCTTCAAGTTCTAGTAACAACTATTGACTTTCTGCAGTGTTTGTTAATTTTTAAAACACTATCATTATTTTTTTCCTTCTAAATCGTAATAAGCAAGTGTAAATTATAAAAATGGTTCAGAGTAGGAGAAGGCAGATATGCCTTAAATGCACCAAATAAAGACGATATATTATTATCATTATTATTATTATATGCTACCATACACAATTACATGCAGACTTACATTTCAGTTGGTAGCGAATAAAACAAAATTGTTCTAAGCCTTGAAGTTATATTTCGGATGTATTTTTTTGTATGTATGGGAAAACAAGGTATTATTTTACTTTATATGTATTAATTAAAGTAGATGTGGACTGGCATACTAATAAAACGTTTAGGTTGCTATACGTTTCACGTTTTCACTTGACTGACGCATGAATAAAGTCGTTAGGCCATACCAAAGAAAATTTGACAAATAGTGGTAGGATATGAGAATGAGAAAAGTAAATCTTCAACAAGGCTTTCAAAGTGCTCACTTTACAGTGGACAGTCTTTGCACTGTTAGTAGTGCACTATTAATACATATATTTAGTCCAGTAAAAGGAATTTTTTTAAAATTATTTTTATAGACTTTCCAATAAGTACTTATTTGTAAGCACGTGGTTCTTACATACTGCGCAATACACCACCACACTCAGCTAGATGCATCTCAATGCGTCGCTAGGTCCGCCACTGTTCGTGGATCTGGGGGCTGAAAGGGTTAGGTCATATTACTGTTTTAATTAGAGACTAAAGATGAGGTAGACCGACCTCGCTGGCTGCGGACAACCAATCTGCGTGTCCCAACATTGAACTGCTTTTCTGCCAACACGTTTGGCCAAAACGGCACGGTTTGCATTTTAGGTTAGAAAACCGATTTGTAAACAAATGCTTTGAGATGTACTGCACGTGTACTTTCTCTAACAATTTTTTTTTTATTAAATTCAATCTGGTAAAAGAATTTGATTCATATAATAGTGCTTGTCATTTAAAAGTTAAGATATAAACAAATAGGTTCATCACTGTTGACCATGTGACTTTGACAGTGGTGTTCCTTCGGGGTAGGTCAATGTTGGGTACATGAGAAGAAGACGTATAACGTAGAGCCACGAGTAGGCTATTTCGCAGATTGAGTTGGCAGCAAGCTAGGCTGGACAGCCGTCTATACACTCACATTATTGTTTGCTTATTGGTTGCTGTGATCAAGCGAGGTCTCTGTACAGGACTGTTAAACACTCACTCACACTACTGCTTCTTGCTCGTTACTGGCTCGCAGTTGAACGGGGCGTGTCTAAACAACTGTCGTCCAGTCACAACAGTAGAAGAAAAGAACAAGTGTTTGGAGTCTACCTCGCCTCCGAATGCATTCGCGAAATACTCGTGGCTCTACGATTAAGGTCAGTCTACATCCTCTTTAGTCTTAATATAGATTTACTGGCCAAGACACAATGTAACTACGATATGATCAAGTTATGTACAACTGTATGCCACGTGTCTGTAGAACAACGTGACGCAGACAGTACGGTAGTTGCTGATGGAATGCTGGGAAGATGGGAGACAGTGCTGCAGCATGGCGGCGAGGCAGGGAACGGCGCGCTGCAGGCTGGCACGTGCACGTAAGGCCGCCACGAGGCGCCCGTGTCGTCACTTCCGGCGGCGCATGCGCAGCTGCAGCCTGCTGGCCTGGTACCGCCAACCCCCCCCCCCCCCCCCCTTTTTATCCCTACACACACACACACACACACACAGCCGTCCGTCCACCAGGCACACAACATTCCTTTACATCCACCACCTCCACGTTCCAATTTTAAGTGCAGGGATTTGTACGTTAATAGTGAGATGGATTCCCCCGTTTTTTGTGAAGCAGTTGTTTGCGCGAAGACGCGTAAACTCGGTAATAAATGTTCTGCAAATAGGACTTTTTGTCAGACAATATAAAAAAAACAATTATCTATGCCCCTATTTTTTACTTTTCTCATGTTAACTATATTCTTAGAGGAAAAAATTATTGAAAATGGTCAAATATCGCATTTCGAAAACTTGCCTATGCAGTTTCCTTAAACGTCAAGAGAAAGGTACGAAGATACTGGCGTAGTTTAATCTGTGTCTTTCATCGCGTGTATCAAAACCCCACTGCCACAGATCCAATTAGCACAGTACATCGTCACGACGGAAACACTGCACGCCTTGCGCGTAGGAGCGATGAGGTGCTAGAAGTGCGTGTTAGTGTCGCCCGTATCGCTCCTTCGCCTCTTGAACTTGGACGCAGAGTTCCCGGGGGGGGGGGGGGATCCCACTCCTTTTTGAAACCAACCTTAGAAAGAAGCCGCTGCACAATTTAACTTAACCGACGTATGAATAAAGTGATGGGGCCCATGGTAACGTTAATTTTGCATAAGGCGGAAGGATTCATAAGAATTACGTGCAAACAAGTAGGTCTTAATTAGTGCTCATTTTAACAGCGTGTCTATGTGGGGAGTAAAAAGGGGAGGGGGGCGAGAGAAGAATGGAGTGAAGAGATTTGGGCGACGCGTAACATCGAGGTCTTGAGAGCCGATGAGGGTGAAACGAGGTGAGCATGGAGCAGCGTCGGAATGTAAGGGCGGGGGAAACGGGAGAACCCCCCTAGCACTTACTTTCAAATGGTATGCCACTTGGTGGCTAAATCACCAGCTCGCCTGGTGGCGAAATCAAGTAAATAGTGCCATCTAGGTGCTGTAAATTAAAACAGATCACAAACTAAAAAAAAGCTAAATTGGCTGCATACGACGGAATGAGTATGAGTGGAAGGGGGTGGGCCTGCCAACTAATTAATAAACGCGAGTAACTGATCGATTAAATAACCAATAAAATAATTTGCGGTGGTGTTATGAAGGAGCCTTCGTAAATGTACGTTTTTAAATAATTTTTTAAATAATAGTGTTTAAAATAAATTTTTCATAATAATTCTTTAGAATTTTTTATACATTTTTCGAATTTTTAGAAAATATTTATGTTCGCGGTCATTCAAGGTCATGGTCATGGGGTTGAGGTAAAGGTCATGGGTCGAGGTCAAGGTCACCTGGATCCAATATGGCGGTTGGATGATGTCACAACATGACGGCCGGCCGGCTGCTGGCTCCTACTTCCCCAATTGCCTTGTGCCCGCCCAACTTCCCTAAATCGATCTACTCATATTTGCTACTATATAAATGCGAAAGTGTGTTTGTTTGTCCTTCTTTCACTTCAAAACGGAGCAGCGGATCGACGTGATTTTTTTGTGCAGAGATAGTTGGAGGGTCGGAGAGTGACAAAGGCTACTTTTTACTCCGTCAAAATATCTCATTGCTCCCAGGAAAATGTAAAGTACACAGACGTAACAGTACACTGACCTAAGCTAGAAAGTAGACACATAAGTACGGCACTACATTTCTCTGTGAATTGGATTTGTTGATTTTGTGTTTTTTTGTTTACTTTTTTGACTTAGTATTGTTTTTTTTTTTTGTTAGTCTATTATGCCTCGCAAAGTCTACCAAGTCTTTCGATTCAGAGGGGCACACCTGCAGATGAAATCAAAGCCTCTCTCAAGTCGTAAAGCTTATGGATGCGGAAATGATTGCTAGCGTTTACCCAGATCTACAAAGTAATATAAATGACGACCAATGGCTATGTCAAAGAGCGATTCTTGCACCAAAAAATGACATCGTTAACAGAACTAAATTTAGTCTAACATTTTGAAAGAGTTACTAGGAGAAATAACGGAGTATTTGTCAGTAGACACAGTCATGGAGAGTTCCTGCATTCTCCAGAGATGTCAGGTGTGCCCTCGCATAAGCTCCAATTAAAATTAGGCGTTCCGGTAATGATTATGCGAAATTCAGATGCACCGAGATTATGTAACACGACGAGGCTTAGTGTCAAAAAACTTCATTATTTATCCCCTATAAACACGCGAGCGGAGACGCGAGTAAAAGCTAGTATAAAATATTTCGGTAGTAAAATAATCAATTTGCAGATTAGATTTTATGAGCAGCCTCTCTTGTGACTGAGTTGTGATATTTTAATTCTGACATGGCATTGAAAAAAAATTCTAACTTTCAGGAAAATAAATTAATTGTTTTACTTCTTAGCTCCAGAGTAGCTCAGTGTTTTCAGACTGATTTTATAATTTCACGTTGCCAGTGGTTAAAATTTTTAGGAGTCAGCTCAACTTGATAAAAAAATTATTTCATATCTGCTTCTTAATAAAAAATAGTTCTGGAACTTAGCTGATTATAATTTTAAAACGAAGATTTCGCCAAGTTCAAGACGTTCCTGTTAATCTCGTTGCCTGCTGTCGCATCCCCCTGGATGCTGCAGGACCTCTCATCGCGGACTCCCGTACTCAGGCTCTCGGCATTGTAGCGTCATTACAGTCCCAGCGCATTTAAGCACTCGCGGTAGTTCGAACTATACCCTGAAAATCTACACGGGCGGCGACCGAAACAGTTTTACTTCTTCCTCAAACTTGCCTCGTCTTCGTCCACTTCGAGACGACCTGTTTTCAGGTTCGAACTCGGGTCATTGTAATATAAACTAATTTAAAACGCGGGCTAACACCTTCGAACACCAGGATGGCTAAAAGTTTCTTTCAAACACATAATAAAATAACGCTTACTTCAACTGACCAATCACGAGACAGCTAGAAGCAGAATTACTCAACATGTCACTTAGTTACCCTGGCAACGGATCAATAACTGCTCATACTAGGGAATTCTAAACGCATTACAAAAATAACAGATTGGAGAGATATAGAAATGTGTCTACGATAAAATAAAAGTAAAACTTAAAATGAGCAGTGACATTACATACCAATTGACATAATTAAAGTGCGACTGCAAAAATTATCTGTGAAAATCATATTATATCTTGCCAATACATAAATAAGTAAATAGTTAAAATCTGCATATGGTCCAATTTTACTACGTTGCAATATACCTGTACACTGCAAGGCTGAGTGACTCGTAGTCAACGTGCATTATTTACGGGAGGGAGGAGAGGGTGGTCGCCCCTTCACTTTTCGGCCAATAGGAGCATCGCTACTCTGAACTGATATACAATTGTTGGTTAGCACTTCAGTTTGTTGTAAGAATCTATAATTTACTGTAGCCTGCTTACTTAACTTTTGTAAAAATATTGTTATGCAAACGCTACTTCGCATCCCGCGCGAGTGAGTGGGAGTGAAGGACAGTAGTTATATGATAGCGGCGGCAGCAAACGATAGACGGGTGACCGCGTATCTGTTACAGAAAGCGAGCCGAGGAGATAATTGATTTCTGCGTTTATCTGAAGAATGCTCTGGATTACTGACCTCGTTCTCTCAGCGTGACTCGGGGTGCGTAGAACCTTCCTGATGGCGGGCGAACGCTATATAATTGTAACAGACCTCCGAGTTGAGGAGTTGATTATTGAATGAGTGGCTTCGTTCCGAGCGATATAATACGAGCAGCGAGAGAAGTGACCAGTGGAAGTGAAATCTGTGACTGCGAGTATCAAGCAGTGGAGAGTGAGGCTGGCAGGCTGGACTATTGGACTAGATGCGTGAGTGAAATACATTAAAAATGGTGGTAACAGATAGACTGAACACGTGTTAAAAATGAGTATGAGTTAACTGGTTGTAACCAATAGGACAATTAACAAGGACGTTAATTAGAGTTAAAATATACATTAAATATCCTACTCACTCTTAAATAGAAAGAGAAATAGTGGAGACATAATTTAATGCTGTAAATAATAGCTATATGATTAAATTAGAAATATATCTCAGTTCTTTTATTTTTATTAAGACTTCCATCCCTCATGAACTCAAAAAACACAGGCATCTATGTAACAATTTATCTTGTTCATCTACAGGTCTTTCCATAACCAAAAACCGAAATATTTCGTCAGAGATTGTTTTAATTGAATATTTAAAACCCTGGCCCACGTGAAAGAAGGTTACATACATGTATAACTGTATGTATAATTAGGGTAAATCAAGGTAATTTGGTGATATTTTACATATTTTCTATATAATTCTAAGCTGTAACAAACAAAAAACTATTTGGAATGTGCGTAATCTTAGCGTACTATTTGTCATTATAAATGCGCTCTTATAAAATTTATACACTTGGTTATGGATATGAAAACACACAGTTTGTAATTTCAAATTTTTGTGATATAGGTTGATGTTAATACGGTGATACAGGAAAGTCAAGTTGGTGACACCAGACATATTATGAAATCACTGCCTACGTTTAGGTAAATATTAATGGTTTAAATGGATTGATAAATAAAATCGTACTAGCAACTGTCTTTAAACTGATAATAATAAAAAAATTCTTTAATTTAATTTAACTAATATATATTACTCTTAATTTACAATTGTTTCTCTTAAATACAAAATATAAGGCACTTTAATATAATTGTAAAAGATTAACAACAAAATATTATTTTAGTATTTACAAAAAAAAGTAGTGATATTGATATTTTAAATTAAATAATGTGTTTCATTCTACACAAAATTATGAAAAATTTGCACTTCCATGATAAAATTCAAGATATTAAAACATATCAGTCAATTTAAAATTACCATTAAAAATCTACTCAGAATATCTTACAGGGCACAGTTATCACAATGTATGCAGCAGATCGTCAACTGAGCTTTGACACTTTTTGTGATATGTTACCAAACAAAAACAACATTGGACCCATTTAGCACGGTTCTTTTTTTACAGTCCAGTGTGTAACATTCTTCACAAAATCTGCACAATCTATCACTTCCTAGCTGAGTATCCTGCGATTGAGGTGCAGCTGTATTTAAAGTCTTTGTGTTTCTTCGTGATGCTTCAGCTACAACTCTTTGTCTGGCGCTGAATTAATCTTCACCGGGATGAGTTAGACATTTGGCTGAGGAATCCCTTTTCGTAACTTTCCGGATGCTGGCCTGGTCCTTGCGGTCAAATAACGCTTCTTTCAAAATGCTACAAACAGTAAGCCTATGACTATCTCTGGCATATGATTGACTTCCAGATGTCGAAGGTATCTGTGTCCCCTCTCGTAAACATTATGCTTCCTGAAAACTTGTAGGGCATACCTAGTTGGTTCAGGCTGAATTACTGAGCCATCGTGAGTAGGCCTATGTTCTGCGTATCTGGCCGGAGCAACTGCTTCATCTGGAATAGCATTGGGATTAAATGGCACAATCCTGACTTTCTAAAAGCTGCCTGGATATTTTTACTGGAGAAAGCTATTAGGTATGCTGGGTTCATCAGTGTGTGAAATAACACACGATTTGGTCTTGTAAAGTTTCCCTCGTGAATCCATCAACACTTTCAGACCAAGCTACTTTTAATGGCCTTGTTGTATTACCCTTTCCTACTTCAAAATTCTCTAGGGAATAGACTAGAGACGCAGCATGAAAACTCCCACATACAGTGGCTGAAGGAGATGACTGCGGTATGCGCTGGAAAGGTAAACAAACAAATATAATTTTGTTTTGCCAAGGAAATCACTTCAGGGGAGATATGCGATTTGTGAGAGTCCATTGATAGCAAAACTGGTCTTTGAGGAGGGATAAAGTTTATGAAGTGTTGTATCCATTCATAGAAGATCTCTGTATTTATCCACCCTTTAGACGATAATTCACTAGTGTGTTGGGCAAAGCATCACTTCTCAACTCATCATTCCATCGGATGCCCTAGAAAAAAATAACCACGGGGGAACCCAAGTGCCATCAGCACATGCACAGCCAAGAACAGCGTGAGTTTCGCCCTTGTCAGCAAATGTTCTTTTATAAACATAATTTTGCCAATAGCAGTGACGACTTTGTTAGGCTTAACGACACATGTTAACGCCGTTTCATCACAACTTCAGATATGATTCCTTTGATCCTCGATCCCTAACTTCGTCAGTACCAAATCAAGCTTAGAAAAAAAATCAATGATCATCTTACGGTTTATATGCTTTACATGCAGCAAAATTTTCAGGGACGCATAAAGTAAGTCGGTATCTTTTTTTTATTTTTTTATTTACCCACCACCACAGATTTGCACTTTTTTTTTTGTGGATCGAAAAAAAAATTACGGCCACATACTTCTGCCATTCGGTAAGCAACACAGCACACTTGTTTCACGGTTACTCCGAAACCTATTTCTTGCATTTCAACGATATAATAATATATTTTATACTCAATTCCACTAAATAGTGCATATGGCCTTCCCATTTTAGGCAAACTACCAACAGTTTTATGGTTGGGGTTTTCTTTTAAAAACCTTTTCACAGTTGACCAAGGTAGATATTTTCCTTTTGCAGCTTTATACATTCTATAATCGTTTTCAGTCACGAGTAGGGCTGTATCAATAACGTCTCTATGGCCGTAGGATCGATAAATATGACTGTCGGAAACAGACCCTATAGAGTTCTTATCTTTGGCGCGCGAAAACTTGCTTAAACTAGAGGCGTTTTATAACAGGTAATTAGATAATATCGGTAATTTGGTGATAACAGGTAAGTTGGTGATATGCCAAATCTTGAAAAAAAGTCACTACTAACAAATATTATGAAAACTACGCATAACTTATAAAGAAACGCCAGTTTATATCAGTGTCCCAGGTCCTACTTAAGTAGCTGCTTTTCAAACGTCCGATTTTGAGGTAGGTAGAAAATGGAGCTAGAAACGCTTAAGAAAATGTTTGAAAAATTGAGCTTCTGTGAAAACACAATCAGCGATTTTCTACATTTTGTATTTTTAAATACTTATTGGTTTCACATGTGGTTACATGTTTCCACGCAGTTTCATAGGAACAATATTATTACTACGCCTGCGACAATTATATTTCAAAAGCACTGTATTACAAGTCGAGAAAAACGCACATTCCCGTAACTAATCCAATTTTATTCTTGCTTCTTTAAACCAGATCGACTACAGAACGCTCTGTCCGCTTCGACGTACAACGCTGAATGCACGCTCTATCTAGCGGCCGAGTTAGGAACCATTTCCTCAACTGGTTTACTGCGATTAACCAAAGTACAAAAATGTCACTGAATTGCCTATACCGCCAAGTTAACTCGGTTTACCTTATACTACTCACAGTATAAGGGGAGGGACGAAGAAAGCGAGAGATAATGTCTAAATAATACTGGGTACTGTTACGGGAAGTTTAGGACTTGCCTCCCTTTTGCAAACAAGAAGTCTGCGCTTGTGGTCTGCCTACGGGTCATTCGCTGGTTCGCAAACCGCGCCATTTTTCAGCTGTAGGTTGTGACTGGTTCATGTCACTATCGCAGAACGAAAACCTGCAGTTAATTTGTTGTGGTGATGGTTCTTTTGTCAGCAGCGCTCATCAATTATTTTCTGATTCACATTTCATTAAGTTAAAATAGTATCTTTTAGATTTTTTTTACCCCAAGAAATTTGCATTTAATCATCGACATTACTGTTAAATGTACAAATAAATAACTATGTCAAATATTACGATCAAAGTAACTATCGTCTTTCGCGGTTCCTTCCTAAAATATGTCGTGTATTACAAGCGTTTTGTATTTCTGTTAACTCTAAAGTATTTTATTTCTGGTTGAATTGAACTTTTACTTATATTTTATCTATAAATTATAATACTTCATTTATAATTAATATGACTTAGAAGGGATAGAGAATAGGTGTGTTAGTATTGCCTAGTTAGAGATAGTTCTTATGCAATATATTATCGCACTGAGTACGGACAAAGGAAGTGCGTTGTTTCTTTGAAGCAATTTTCTATGGGCTGTAAAATGAGCACTTTTGAAAGCCGTGCTTTTGACCTACTTGTATGCACGTTGTGTATTCATCCGCCTTACGATTGTCATGGGCCTCATCACTTCATGCGTCGGCAAAGTGAAGCTGTGAAATTACTAGCTGAGTAAATACTCTACAAATTTGCTCATTTTTGCACCTCGATGTATAAAAAACAGAAAGCGAAAGAAGTTTAAGCGTCCGTATATACAGGTAAAGGCTGTTCACGATAAAGTGGGAATTTTTGAAATCAACCTTAGAAAAGTGTCACTGCTCCTGTCTGCGTATATTTCAACGAGCTCACTGCGACATGCGTCCAGTACAGTTGGTAACGTTGGATGGAAAGTAGTTCCATATTTAACGTCGAATAAAAAGCGGTAGGTAATAATTTGTGATAATTTAAACTAAAATATTTCTTTCGCTTTCTGTTTTTCAATGCATAGGGAGTATAAAAATAACCAGATTTGTAAAAATATTTACTTTTCTAATAATTTCACTTGACCGACGCACGAATAAGGCGACGAGGTCAGCGGTAATGTTAATTTGACATAAGGCGGAAGAATATACAATGTACATACATATAAGTAGATCTCAATCAGGGCTTTCAAATGTGCTCATTTTACTGTGAACAGCCTTTAAGTGCGGTGACTGTTTTATAAGGTTAATTTCAAAAGTGCTCACTTTATCGTGAACTGACATTGTACTCGGTTAAGCTTTGTTTGCATGAGGCGGAGGAATATCCTGGAAGTATAACTTTGCCAGGACTTCAGAAAAGTTTGCAAGTAACCGCGAACGGACTACAATTAAAGCTTCTTATACAATAGAAAACTTTAGCAGTTGACTTTACGTTTCTTTTCCTCCGACGAAACCACCAATACACAATACAATTGTAAAGTTAGAGTTTAGACAATTGAACATCGGTCCTGCCAGCTTTGTAAAAATGTGTATCTTTTTATGTAAATAATGATGATATCCAGGAGTGCATTTTACACGCCTTTTATAAATTAATATTTATATTAAAGCTTTATTTTTCAAAACAAAACAACTAATTTGTTTACTTTATTATAATATGTCAATTCATATATTTCCTCTTCGCATTATATTTGTTTGCTATTTGTTTAATTTAAGAGGAGCTTTCTTTGATATGCCGAGATTAAAATCGCCCTACAAAAATCAACGCACTTTCCACGTAACCCCTGTTAGATTCTCGGTAAAATGGCTGCTTGACTTTGACATTAAGTTGTAACTTCTCGAAATCGTAAAGTCAAGAGTACTTGACTTTTAACAGGTACATTGTGTCAAGCTCCATAAGAAACAACATGTCGGAAAGCAAACGAAAAGTCAAATGGTAAAGTCAAATTTTAAAATTTTCAATTGTGTAAGGGCCTTAAAAGTGCCTATCTCTCGCTCTTTGTGTGGACTGAGCTAGAGACAATGTTGTTTTTCTGGTCTGTGCCTCAGAGCGTGCGCACTCGCGCCTCTAATTCGCAGCGTTAACCGGCGTGGAAATTTAAACTTCCTGCGGCGCCCTGGACTGAGCATATAGCGCTGACTCTAGCCCCAAGGTCGCCGGAGAGACGCCGACGTAGGATGGCGTCGCCAGTTTAGTCAGGCTTGCGTGCGATAGGTCAGGTTCCTTCTCCGAGGCCAGGTGCCGAGGCCATGCATAGACTATAAAGATGAGGTAGACTGGATCTCGCTGGCTGCACACAACCAATCTACGTGTCCCAACATTGAACTGCTTTTCTTCCAACACGTCTAGCGAAAACGGCATGGATTTTTTTTTTAAATTTATTAATTTATTAAGAAAACCAATTGGTAAACAAGTGCTTAGTGATGTTTATATACTTACGCTATAACCAATTTTTAATGCAGTTTGATTAAATTCAGATTGGTACAAGTACTTTTTTTTAAATATAACAGTGCTTGTCATTTAAAAAAGAAGGTAAAAACAAACACGTCCATTGTTGTTGAGCATATGACTTTGACAATTGTTTTCCTGTGGGGTAGGTCAATGTTGGGGATATGCGCAGAAGACAATATCTTTAGTCTATACTGCCGATCAGACTCGAGACACGTTTGATAATACCCTCCTCGGCATTTCGTCTCTGTGTACTTATGTACTCTATGGCTTAACACAATTCAAACTCGCAGTACGATAATCGAGAGTGGGCCGTATCTTACAGAACAGAAGACGGCACTGTCCAGGCGGTCAGCGCTGGCTGGGGGAATGTGGGCAGGCGAGGTCAAACAAAGAAACCAGTAAACAAGTGTGTGTAAGGGAAGGAGAAGGATGGTAGACGAGGGGGGGGGGGGGGCGGAGACGCCTACACGTCCCTGCGCAAGTGGCAACAAGGCCACGCGACACACTGCCGCGGCTAGGAGGGCATGCCGCTCACCTCAGGCCACTACACAGTATACAACACTCGAACGCTTTACTGTACAGTGGCGCGCCGCTCGCTCCACCATGCGCCCTGCGGGTTGAGTACCAACTCTCCGACATAACAAAACACGAAGCAAATGTAGTGATTACGAACTGTAATCCGGTACGTGTTTCGATTAAACTTCACAGCAAATCGAGATTCTGTGACGTCACAGAACAAACGAATACACTGGAAACTGTTATGTAAATTTTATTTAGTGTTCTGGCATATGTAAATACCTACCTAAAATGGTAAATTTATTTGAAAATAGGCACTGTAACGTGTACGACAATGTCGTAGAAAATATTTATAAACTTAAGCTCACCGAGCGTGACATCTGTTGGCGAGAAAAGTAAATACCTACACATCTGTTGACGATAACAGTAAGCTCGTGCTGCCAGCAATCACCCAACAATAACCTACAAAAACAGCTACAGCTATGTAATTATAATATCTTGAGAATGATTCAAAGTGTTTTACATCATATTTGAGTGTGTAATCTATTCACGATTACTTCAGACTTTTCTGAAACCCTGCTAAAGTTCTACTTCTAGGATATTCCTCCACCTCGTGCAAACTAAGCCTAACTAAGTCTGGAAAATTTTACCAAAGGACATCGCTCCGAATTCTTGCGCACGCTTTCTTACTAGGCATTACCAACACATATGTTCTTTCACTGTTTTTATTCAAATTATTTATAAATGAAGGCTTATAATCTTTAAAACATTTCAGTTTAACGGAAAACATTTCACTTTTATGATCGATCACAAGTATTAAACGCTTGTCATATGTGGCATATTTAGAAAATAACTAAACAGGTCATACATGGGGAGATTTTTCAAAGGTTTAGTTCGTAAATGTCGAAAAACCACGAATAGACTATATAGTGTTTATTTCTTTGTCAATTAGCTCAAATAAAATTACATGCACTGTCTAATTTTAGCTACCCAGGAACACCAGTACTCGTGGTGAATAGTGCACGATAGTTGCACTGTTGGTCGCACATCTTGCAATTTTCATCGCTGCGACATTGTCAAACTCCGATATTTGTGGTACAATAACGAAACACAAAACGTCCAAACTTAGCTCGCTTCGGAGTGCGCTACTCACCGACAAAATAGCTTCACAACGAACACAATCTTGCGATATGTGATGTTCGTAATCAGCCCACAGTCCAGGTTGCTAGGTTCCTCGACGATGGACGACTTATTCAAATAAAATACCTAAATTTAATTTCCACAATCATTAAAAATACCACAAAAATAGATACTATATATTTCACACTGTACTTTAATCATCCACTATATTATAGTCATTACTGCAATCTATATCAGAGAAAAATTGAGAAAGTCTCTAGTGAATACCTCCCATTTACGCTCCGATGACTTGGTTGATCACAAATACGAGGGTGATACAAAAAGTAAGGTAACAAGGCCTCTCTTGGACAAACTTTATTTCCCAGGCAGATACAGTGATGCATAGTAATATGGCTCTGGTACACATTACGTTTCATTTTTCAACATAGACACCATGGTTGTCGAAATATTTGTTTCCAACGACAAGGCATCGATGCCAGCATGGAAGAATCTACGTCCAATCCCTGACAGCTTGCTGAACTTTCATTCAGATTGTGAATCGCCTAACACCCAAGTGCTTCTTCAATTATTCGAAACTATGAAATTCACTGGGCGCCATGTCGGGCTTATAGGGAGGATGGTCCTGTACCACCTACCAGAGGCTCCGTAACAATTCACATACGCCCATGGCTGAGTGTAGTCGGGCATTGTGCTGCAACACGACACTTGTTGCAAGAAATCAAGGGTGTATTCTGAAATTTGACTCCCACAACCGCCCTAGTGAGTGACAACTGGCAGCATTCACTGTCACTCCCTGGTGAGGATTGCTTCCCGGTAAAGAAATCAACCTCTGTAATCCCAAAAGATCGTCGCTTTAACTTGCTTTGCGGATGGAGCTGTAGTAAACTTCTTGAAAGGTCGGGAATATGTTCATTACGACATAGCTGCTGACTTTGTCTCCAGTGTCACATGATGCACTCTCATTTCATCCCCTGTGATAAGGAATTGAAATAACAGCACCACTTCCTCATGAAACCGCCTCAAGTGCATGAGAGACAATTCCATCCAAATGGCTTTGTGTCCTGGGAGTTACCTTAACATCCAGTTTGAACAAAGACTTGGGGTAGCCCAGATGCTCACGAACGACATTGTGCATACTGCCCACTGAGATGTGGAGTTCCTTAACAATACTGCTAAGTCGAATGCGACAATTGTCGTGAATCAAACCTCCACTACTGTCATTTGAGGTGGACGTGCTTGGTCAACCAAATTTTTGCTCATAGACATCTGTCCTGCTGTTTGCGAACTCTGTGCACCAAACCTACACCTGTTTCTATGACATTGCATTTGCACTATGCACATCAACAAGTTGATGATGGATTTCAGCTGATCAAATGCCCTTTAGACACAAAATTTGCTCACTCTATGCCTTTTTACATTTGACCATGTTCTGCAAGCACAACCATCTTACAACCCATATTGAGAGTGTCTTTTATGAAGCCCTGGTAATGTTCTACTTCCAGGATATCCCTCCGCCTCGTGCAAACTAAGCTTAATAAGTTCGGAGAATTACACCAGAGGGACAGTGCACCACATTCGTGTACATTCAGTTGAAATTATATTTTGTATAAGAACTGTTTCTCACTAGACGTTACCAACATATCTATATTCTCCCTGTTTTTAAATTCAAATTACTTATCAATGAAGCATTATAATGTATAGATAAGATATTAATAACATTTCAATTTAACAGGAAAAAAAAGTAACTTTTATGAACACAAGGATAAAACGCTTGTGATACAGGATGTATTTAGGAAACAACTAAACATGTCATACACGGGGAGATTTTTCAAAGGATTGACTCAAAAAAGGCGAAGAAACCGTGAATAGACTATGTCTAACAGATGTGTGGTAAAGCTGTGGTCTTCTGCTGCAGGCTGATGGGAAATTCAACAAGAGGAGGAATATGAAACTCATGAGAAAGCTTGTTGCCTTACTTTCTGAATAAACATCGTACTTCAATACATTTCTTGAAACACCCTGATTATTCCTCGCAGTCACTTCAGGCGCACAGGTCATTGCACTGCTCATAACCTCCTTCACTCACCGAAACCACAGGAACACTAGCCAGTTACAGTTGTCCACACACTCGCATTAATTTTCGTCGCAGAGTAAAAGGGTTGAATTTTATACTTGAGCTAATATTTTCTCAATTATTCCGCACTTATGCATGCCTAGAGGTGACCTAATCCAGCATCGAGAGGTGTTTCAAGGTGATGCAATACCCGACTTTCTAGAAGCTGGTTAGTTCCTGCATGTGGTTTTAATCACAGGTACATTGCAGTTGTCGCATCTCCTCTCCTCGCATCCCATGCACATAATATAATGCAGAAATATTCTTGCTTTCGGATGAGTCACACAAGATACTGGCAAGCAATAGGCAGCCGAAAAAGGTACAGGACTGGCGGTTTGCAACTATTCCTCCATTCTCTTCTGCACCTCTCGAATAGAGCTTCGTAGAGCATTAGTCGGTCAATGTGAGCAACCTTGGATTTTTCTTCCACAGAGCCCCAAGCCCCAACAATGAATCTGGAAGACTGTATCATTTATCTGCTTCACAATTTCGGCTAAGGTGATTTCGGGTATTGAGACCTGTAACCTTCACATATCTGGAAGTCATACAACCATACCAACTGTTCTTCTTTGAATTTCCAATCAGCAGCCCTCTGGTCAGGTCAAGAATTTTTTTATACACTGCCAGCTGAAATTGTGGTATGTTCCTCTTCTGTTCATTTCCAACTGCTTCCTTCCACTGTCGATGCATGTGCGCCACTACATTCCTTACTTAGGATTCAATTGTCTTGCCTACATTAACTGCAAATGAATTACACAGACATGAGAACCCTGTATCCTGGTCCTCCTCACAGCTAGGTAGCTGTTTTCTTTAACCCTGGTTTTTTTCCCTGAGCTTAATACTAGATTATTGGTACTGTTGGCTGTCGGTTACCCTGCTGACACTGTACCCTAGCATGCTTATACATGACTTCTTGTTGTTGAGTCGAACACCCTTGTTGCCCATGTCGTCAAGGGATATGTTTTATGGTCCCAACCCTGGTTTCTAGGTCATACAGTTGCCAGGTCATATACCACTGACTCCAGTCGTCTCAGTGTCCTCGATCAATGTCTCAGCCAGCTCTCGCATTATATGGTCCCTTTGGGAACACGGGGCCCTCAGGTGTCTCGGTCGTCGATGTTCCAACACTCCTGATGTCTTAGTTGTCACAAGTGGAGCTCTGAGTCACAGGCCTTGGCAACGAGTTGCTTAATTGCTGCTTCTGTGGTCTTCAGGGAGTCATCGATGCTGATCCCTCATCAGCCTTGCTTGTTGTCACTGCTTGCACGGTGGTATGCCATGGAGCTGATATTTGTCTCACCAACTCCACCTACAATGTTCAGGGTAGGGCGACCTGCATTGTGTTTGATGAAGCCAAAAGCACCATTGCCGAATGTCTATATCGGCGATGCATCAACGAAAAATACAACTCTTATGACGTCCTGTATCTCCTTAAATCACGCCTTCATTCGCAGATGAGCCAGCTGCACAAAGATGTTCTGGCAGGGAATAGAGTATTCTCAATGCTGGTTCCCCTCAGCACATCTGCGAAGGGGTCTGATCATCATAACGATTGACTTTATTGCGAACTTTTTTGCAGCCCTTTGCATGGAGGTACCAACCCCACAGAGCAGCTGGGTTCCATCTAGTAATAATGTTCTATCTACGATGTACCTCTCCTCTCCACTTTTCTCGGCATCCAGCTTCATTCAGGTTCTATTTTCAATCTCACCTGCCCTGCCACACCTCTCCTACCACCCTGTTGCTGAAGAAACCCTACCTTCCCTTCTCCAGTGCACTCAACTTTTACCTGTTCAAGTCTACATATTACATAACAGTACTCAGTTTTTTGGTCCGCCATTTCAGTAACACAAGCAATTTTGTGATCCATTCAGACCCTTCCGAAGCACTTGGATCAAGGACGATGCAAGGCTGGAATTATTGCAATCCCAAAATAATCTGACCATCAAAAAGAAATAAGGTATAAAATGCCAGCAAGTAGATTACATTTAGCAAGGCAGGAGTATCAGTAATATGAGTAAACATGAAATATGTGGACTAATATATATTATTAATTTTAATATTTATTTTTTCTCTTTCTCATTGTGTTCTACAGAAATCACATCATAGGGAAATAACTCCATATGTGTGTGCCATAACAGTTAATTAATGAATTTAAAAATATTGTTACAAAAATATCTTCTAGAAAAATACTCTCAACGATTTTCTGCCACAATGCAGCTATATTAATAACACTCCCCCAGTTACTATAAATAACCAACCAGTATAAAATATCTGGTTAAAACCCAAACAAAACCTAAATTTCACTGAAAATATATTTAAAAATCCACTAGTTTAACTTTACAATATTTATTTCTTGGTGCCCACGCCATCCACAACCATACTGAACATACTGTCTTTATTACCAATGAAATTTCAACCTGATAAATTATGGTTATTGTTACTTTCATAATACCTCACTTTTCTGGCTATACGACCATTCCAAGGCCATTCTAAGTAAACCGCTTTATTACCAAAGAAATTTTAACATGAAATTTATATAATATATTTTTAAGGTAACATATATTTCCCTGGCTGTACGACCTTTCACACGCCATGATACATAAACTGTTTTCAAATGCATTCTCTAGGCAAAATTTACATGTGTAGGGCAATAGTCCATTTATTTTTAAATTGCCTTTTCATCTTTCAATTGAACCGGCCAATTGCTGTCCACATTTACTTTGCCATTTAATCTCTGGCCTTTTCCAACATCTGGCTGCAATAAAACATTTAACAACATATTAGAATTCCAAGCTAGATGGACTTGCCTGCCCTTCAAACTCTATAACTTTCAGAACATTATTTTTCTCCTCGCGTTCTAACTAACCAAAGTAACTGCTCATGAATGGCAAGCCTTAACTTCCAAGGAGAAAACTCTACGTGAAAAACCTCAGGTTTCTGCATCAAGTGATTTTAGTAAACATTTTTCTAAACTATAAATGGTTTACTCAGATTCCTTATTGGATGCATACTTGCAAGAATCCTAAGACTTTGAAATTTTTAAGCCCTTCCGGGCACCTAGTCTTATGTCAAAGTGACATCATCACCTATCTTGCTTGAAGAGCCTAACATTCTGAAGAGTCTAAAGGTTTACCGTCACATAATATTAATGGATGCTCCCTCGAGGCCGAAGCATCTGACCTCGAACGAACATTTGCACAAAGTATTTATACAAAATTTGCTCAACTGAGTATTAGAGGGGTGACACCAATCAATCCCCAATCATAGAACAATAACATTCAGCTTTAAATAATCCACCAATAGAGGTGTTTGAGCCAAAACAAGGGAACATCATTTTTTCATTTGGTAGTGCGGAAAATCAAAGTTCATTGATCGGTAGAGGGATCTTCATTGGACTATCAATACCAGCTGTTTTCTTGAAAAATGTCCTAATAAGGTAGACACAGTGTCACATGTCGAAGGGAGGAACATCGCTTCGAACAGCGCAGGCAACTAGCGTGCATGTGACATCACAACCCCCAGATGGCGGGGAAGGTGATGCCAGTGCTCCACCTCCCACGTTTGCAGGTGCTGGTACTAACCCCCTCAGTTGTTATCGGAGCCATGATGCCACCTGTTGCATCGATGCAGGGCGTGCATTAATTATTACCAGTGGCGTGAAAAAGTCTTTCAAGCTGCGCCAGACCATGTCAACGACATCGTGCAGCAAACAGGTTTTCAAATATGTAAATTGTGAGGAAATTGGCAGAGTTCGTTAAATAAATTGTCCATTTTTCACTGTGGTAATTTTCCATGCATGCTGGAAACGAGCGTCTTACGTTGTTCAAGTCGAACGGGGACACACAGCAGACAACAAAATCACGTAGATTTTTTATGCAGTTGTCTCACCAATATCTAATCAACACTGTCGGTTTTCATTTATGGTATTAGTTTCTTGTCTATGTCTTCATCTACTACATTGTCTTACCTATAATTTAATTATACTGTTAATTTTATTGTCTACTAATTAACTGAAATGGGTTTGTCTTACATTTTCACTTTCTCTAATTATTTGGCCAATAAGTTCTTCAATTGGGGTGTGCAGTGGTGCCATGTCAATGGGTGATTTTCTTATTGACTTCCATAGTTGGTATTTGACCAAAAAATATTAATTTAGTTTATTGATTTATCCTTACCGTAAAGGCAACCCACTCTAATACCTAGCCTACATTCTATTACTGAACAAACGCCTCTATCCCTCTTCTGACACAAGTGATACACATGACTGAACTTAGCCAGGTTGCTGAAAGATGGAAGGCCAAAATACATAAAAATACTAAATAAAATTTTTCATTTATTTCAAACGTTGCATTAAATAAACAGCTGTTTTCTTCACATTGTAGTATCGTTCACTGTAAGGCAACCCTAAGTCCGAATCACAAAACATTGCACACTTACTTATTACTTTTATTTATCCCATTGTAAAATTATTGTTGTGAGCACAAATTGCGACCTCTAGATGAGAGTACAGTTGGTACCGCCTCTCGTGTACGCCTCGCACATCTCCTACATCTAGGAGGATCACAGACACCGCAGTTCTCGTCCCTGATATCTGCCCGCAGTCGCTTGGGGTCCACAGATTACTGTCTCCGCGCCACCATGGCTCGCTGAGCATACAACAATTACTGTGGTCCACACACCTCCCCACACCAACTCTATCTCTCTAGAACTGCATCGGCGGGGCAGAGAAGCTGTGTTTATGCATGTGTTAATCCTGTTTTAAGTATTGCGCACTTACCCATAAATAGATATACTTTATTCTAGCATAGAGAGATTTCTCAAGGTAGGGACAGTCCCCTCCCCAACATATAGTAAGTTAGGTTAAAATGAATGTCACTTAATTTCTCGTCGAAATTTTTCTAAAAATAATTACAAACTATTTATATTAGCTTGTCGTGTTGTATGAAAGTTTAGATCAAGTACACTTAAATCGAACCACGGCGCTGAAAAAAAATGTTTTCGGTAAATCTCACTAAATCTCTGTTGTATAAAATATAGTACGAGCATAGTACAATATACCTGTAGCAGACAGGATCTAGGTAGTAGTAATTACTTCAACATGTACAAACTTCGTTCGGTAGTTTTAAGTATTTTCGCGGGAAGGAAAATTAACACTCGGTCCAGCAGCACGCCAATTTTGCCAACCATCATCCCTTGCCATTACCAGTTAAAAACAAAAGTCTGTGAGCATGTTATGGGTGTACGAGTTTCCGCAACATGACTGACAGATAGTCCTATGTACTGAAACGTTTGCTGCGAAATCGTTGATTGCGCGTAAACGCGTATATCGCTAATAAAAGTTCTGTAGATATGACGTTTTGTCAGAAAAGATAAAAAAATAAATAAAAATTATCTATGGCCCTATTATTTCTATTTTTGTCTTATTAAGTGTATTCTTAGAGAAAAAAATTCGTGAAAATGGCCAAATATCGCATTTTTAAAGATTGCCTATGCCGCCTCCTTAAGCGGCAAGAGAACAGTACAAAGTTACGGGCGTAGTTTAATCTGTGGGCTTTCATCACGTATAATAAAACCTCTATTTTACAGACATAATTTGCACAGTACAGCATCACGGCGGAAACACTGCACGCCTTTCACGTAGGACCGATGAGGCGCTAGGCATGCCCGTACCGCTCCCTCGCACGTGCAGCTACATAGTCCCCTTAAGCAAATCTGGATGAAGTACAGCGAGAAAACTTTTTTAGGTGTCCTCTCATCTCAGGAGTGCCACAGCGAAGTACCTGAGTGACGGTAATACTTGCGGCAGTCCGTCAGACGTACGTGACTGTGAAACTATGTGAGACTTGATAGTCTATATGAGCTCGCTGAGGCGCATAGATGGCGGTGTTTCCAAGCGAAGAGATGTCGCTGAAGATGGAAACCGTGCTACAGCGCGTGGAACGAGTTCCCATGCCATAACTTTCGCCAGCACTTTCATCCCAGGCGTGATGCGCTACAAGGCAACGAACCATGGAAATGGCTAGCTGAATGAAGGACTCTATGCCTTGGAACACTATATGTAAAACAACTTGACATCAGAGGGTCGCCATTTTTGACGTGAATACATCTTTAAAGTTGCGACCATAGGGGGAGGCAATCCAGAAAATACGATGATAACAAAATCGGGGGATACAGTTTGGCATTGCAGCTCCGAATCTATAGTCTACATTCAAAATTCAATTTCACCACTCGATTGCCAAAGGATCAAAGAATATGTCATAAGTGACGATTGCGAAGTATCGCGCGCGGCAGAAGATTGTGGGGGGGGGGGGGGGATTTTGAGTTCGTTTAGTCGCATCTCATAACTTCCGCGTAGTACAAATTTTGACTAGGAGAAGATACGACACTCGTTTATGTTTCAATCGACGGCTCTCGTCAAGATCAATCGATTGCGTGTATAAAAACATTTGTTTGACGTGGTTATGGTGAAACTATATGAGTTTAATGTAGAATATTAAGAAAACTTAGCATAATTTTGGCCTGTACTCGTCAAAAAGCAAAGTCGAAATACAGAAATCGTATACGGTTGGAAAGAGCATCTCAAAAGCAATCCAGTGATACCCATTAAACCCAGAACCCCATATAATCGAAGGAAGCGGTGCCGGGTATGTAAAGATGTAAAGGCGCCCGAGCTCGTCAACGTAGACGTATTCACGCAAAACAAACGGCCGTGGCCCCAACACAGCCACACCCCATTTTTTTTTTACATATGTATTTCAACGCCTACAATATGGGTTAACTTTAAACGACTTGATCGAGAGAATAGTAAGTATTTTTGAACAGCATTTTAAAAATTTGTATCACAAAGTAATCACATAAATTCGTTCACAAAACCACTTTAATCCATTGCAATAAAGAATTATTTTCTAATAAAAACGATTATTTTTAAGTAACCCACATACCTTACTGAACGCCTGTGCACATACCTGCGGTTTATATGACGCAATTAAACATTATCACTTATTTTTAATGTTCGTACTATTTTCCTTCCTTTCCAACATAACCAAGCCTTTAAAACTTGGTCTAGGAGAGAGTTTTTGGAATACGAAGCCTCAAAATTATTCTCCACTTAAAATAAAACGCAAAGAGATAACATTGGGTTGTTACATTGTTCCAATTTTTGGAATTTCCGGAGAAATTCTGAGCGACATTTTTCCTTTGTAACAGACATGGGTAAGTTAATTTTATAAATTAACTTAAGTTAAGTTTAAGTTAATGTGCCAAAATTTTAATTGAGTTAAGTTAAGAGTTTGTGCCGGGAAAAAGGACCTGATTAAAAGTTAACAGGTGGAAAAAGTAACTAAGTTAAGTTAAAAGTTACTGTCTCAAAAAAGTTAGGAAACTTTTTTCTATTGGAGGTATGTGATATTTTTTATTTAGTGAAAAAGGAGGAGTTCTCTATAATACTTAAAATATTTTGAAATGCTATTTATCGCTGTATCTAAAAATTACACAATTATAATGTTTAATTCACACTGACCATGTATATTTGCCAACCACTTCACATCAGATAATCGCTTGTAATATATACAGATTTCAAAAGCTTTACAGATTACAGAATACTGTATTAAATTTTTTACATATTTAAAATTCCACAACAAAAAGCATTTTCTAATCCACGTTTAATATTCACTACCAATTAAAATTTTATTGCTGAAATCGTTTATTGAAGCTAAGCAGCAGTTGCATTTCAAAATTATCATTATTTAGATTTCCTTATCTCCCCCCCCCCCCCCCAACCTTCACCCAAAGGTCCCCCCCCCCTCCCCCAAAAAAATCCCAGAAATACTAAATAACCGCTCAACTGAGGCTGAAGATGGTACCGCTGTATTGTATTAATGTACAATTTTTTCATTGTAGGAGAGGTAGTAATGTTATCTACAGATGACATCGTCATATACTGTGCTAGTTCGTTACTGGCTACATTAGAACTTTTATCATAATCAAACTGAAAGAATTCATCACGAGGAGCTTTCCGTTTTTCCAGTTTTTCTTGTGGCGAAGAAGGCTTCTGTATAACCTCTGACATTTCCAGCTCCAGTTCTTGTCTACCTGTTAGTTTATCTTCAGTCCAAGAGAACTTGAACCTTAACTGCTAATATGCCACTAAACTGTATCTTTGGTTCTCAAAGTAGTGCCCAAACCTGCAAATGATAAATCATAAGTACATTTGATTATTTAATTTTGCAAGTGATAATACACAAGCTTGTTTGAAATCAAGGGAAGAGTTTACGATTTACTGACCTCTCATCAATCCCTTTCAACAAGACTTCTACTAACGGAGTACAGTGATTAAGAGATATCATTTCACCCAGAGTCTTTTTGATCATTTTTATTGTTATAGGCTGTTCACGATAAAGTAAGCACTTTTTAAGGCGCTTCCAAAAGTCATTAACCAATAATAAATATATCTTAATGCAGCCTCAATCATTAAATTTTTAGTGTGGGGAAATCTATACATTCTGTTTATTGGCCACATTGCAATGTTCATATTTAAAAGGAGCAGGAAGATGGAAATTGGATGAAAGCAAAAATATTTAGAAGGGTGTTAAAAAATTCTCACTTTACCGTGAACAGCTCCATAGTAAAATGTATCCCATTAAAAAAATTTTATCGCCTTGTAGGATATCGAATGATTTTGCCAAGGGTTCCATTGACTAAAAATGAATGAGTATATTATATTAATACAGACGCATGTTAATAATATTTATAACAAAAAAGTGCACATAATGATTTCGCACACAAGTCCCGCTTGGTGCGCTAATACCGACTAGTTGCAGTTTCTCTGTTGAGTGTCTGGTATTGGGGTGTTAAAGTATTTGCTTTTATGCTGTGTTCATACCTCACAAAACGTAACTTTACGGAAACCATAGTTGTCGAAACCATAGATTCGGCTTAGCGTATCACATCAGTGAAATATGGAGCAGGCATTTGACCACTGAGTACGTTGTCATGCATTAAATAGACGTAATGTGTGAAGAGTTTATAGCCACGTGTTTGGGCGTTCAAAAATTAATACTGTAACACCTCTGATATGTGTTACAATATTACAGCCAATTTCATTGGCTATAAAATATTATTTCTGAGATATGAAATATAAGATATGAATGTGTAATGTAACGATAAAATATCGTTGTATATGTGAGTGAGTTTATAGGTTAAATTAATGATATACCTCGGCTGAACTCTATGCTGCCACGCTAAAAAAAAAATCGGTGCATTCATCCAAATATCCATTACCTGTGCATTCATCCAAATTTCCATTACCTCTGTGGTTTGAAACAATTGGATCATTAATTATAAAAAATCAAACAGAGAAGTCTTAATTCAAGTAAATCAATAGAAACGAATATAATTACTTTGATTTTAATACCGATGAACTAAACCATTTTCAAATTACATGGTATTTTGCAAAACTTTAGGTACGAAATATTATTCTTTACTAATTCTCAAAATTACAAGCAACACCAGTCTGCACATTGCACATCAACCGATTTACCAATATTTGACTTTACTAGTTCTGGTGTCATAAATACATTTACATTTGCTTGAGGAAAATACGACTTAGCTGTGTCGATAGCGGAAAATAATCGCATCTCTGCCGATGTCGTGGAGTCATCCTTTACTGGTGTAGAACCCAGGAACAGCTCGCCCGCTCACCACGGACATCACATCTCCAGGTGGTGCTCAGCGAACTCGTCCTCTGCGGGCCGGAACAGCGGATGTGGGTGCAGAATCGGAACCTCTACAGAATCCACAGCCAGTAGCACTCCTCTTGCAGAATTGGCTCTCCGAACACCAGACACCGCTTCATCCTTGGTGCGAAGTCCCAACCAAGAAGTTCTCCTTCACTGGGCCGTCCTTCCGTCCGGGCTCATCGTAGTGCTTATGTCGAATTACTTCTTCTTTTAAACATATATAGGCTCAGCATTTCAATAGTACGTGAATAATTATGTATCTCCGTCGTAAATATCAAATTTTACCAATCAAATATTATATATTATCTTTCATACTCAGGACCGGCTTCTTTTCTAGCTGGCCTCTCACTGATTCCAAATAAGTTTTTTGTTCTATTAGACTATCGTTTAAAAAAAATAAAATAAAATATGATAGACTGGCTGGTGTGGCCTAATTCTTTTGAGAAAACAAAAGGTAGGGCTTGTAACAAAAACAAATACTCATGCAAAGCAACCATAGATAATCATTAGACTTACATAGCTTATACAACACACTGTCAAATATAATAAGTTTAACATAACATTGAACATACGCTAAATCTTATACATTCATTAAAGTTGGCTTATCAAATTAAAGACATGAAATAGTCATATAATCATAAATATGAAGTGTTACAGAAGTTCCCCTACATTTTGACACAGTTCTGACAAGTCAGCTGGGATAAAATTTATCAATATTAGTGTAACACTTCATTTAGCAATTAAGATTATAGATCATTTCATCATTTACAACTCAATACAAAAAACACAACAATTCTACACAAATAAATTATGTTAATTTAGCTTAACCATGTACCTTAAAATTGTTTAAGTCCAATATGGATTAATAACATATGATGGAGAATCAAAGTCTTATCTCTATGAATAAAAATTGTCACTATCTCCATCATCAGTAGAGACGTCCTTGCTCCGATCAATCTTAGAGTCCTCGAACATTCGTCTCAGCTAGCGCAGATGAGATGAGCTGGCGGGTAGCTCCTGTCTCACTTTAGCCTTCTCGGTTGCAACACTTGTTAAACTTGCCAGTTCAAGTTTTAAATTATTTATCATTACAACTTCTATCAACAATTCGTTCACTTTTCATTTAATGCGTATTCTATTTGTAATGGCTTAACAAAAATGTTTTTCCTTCGGTTAACACTTATTGAAAGTTTCTGGATATATTATTTTATTACACTTTGCACTCGTTTATAAAAGTGTCTTTCAGGCAAAATATGTCGTGTAAAGTCAATGTTCTTTTAGCTCACATGCAAATGACACATCTTTTCTCATCTAAAGTTCATTAATCAATATTGGCAATCGTAAGATGTCACAACTGTACAGACCAGTGTTGACCATAATTGAATACTATCGGTTTCTAAAAATATCTGAAAATGATATCAGGTCACCATAAAATTATACTACTTTCATAAGAAAAATTATTAAATAAAACATGAAACTTCATCGATGTTTATCAATCTGCATCTATACAACAATTATTTCTGAAACCTTGGTTCAAGAGCATAACTGATATATGTGGCAAAAGAAAAACAATCAAACAATTCGAAAACATCTAAAATAAGAGTTATATGAAGAACCTAATCAAAACCAATTAAATATATATTCATTCAAAAGACCCTACTCAAGAAACCTTGCATGTGTTTTTCTTTTCCAAGTTCGCGTTTAATTCTAGCAAAACTTGCAGTCAGAAGTTTGCTTACTCATTGCAGTTTTTGTTTCTTTTTGGTCATACTTTCAACCTAGAAATTGTGTGTTTCAAAATAGAGCATTTAGCATTTAGCACATTTATTTATTTACTCACGAATTTTACGTCGGTGGTTACCTTCATTACTGTTATGAACTTAGTGGTTTTATGATTGAGTATAGCAAATGATATGTTTCTCAATAACATCGCTTCCATCCTTTACGACAGGTTTTATTCTTTCTTCATTGGAAGTCAAAACATAAGAAAAACGCTGGAACTCTTTACATACACCAACAACCCTCTACAGTGAAACATTCTCTGTGGAAAACAAAGCAATATAGGGCAAAATTAATTACAATATACACATTTGGCATGGAACAAATAATATCTCATATTCTGGTGGCTTTCAGCTATGCCCAATTAAAACCTTTCCACATCAATAAACAAAGACTCACCACATATAACAATTATCTCATAAAATCCGCATTTAGCGACAATTCTTCACTGCAGTAAACTTCAATAATTACTCAATAACATTATTCCTCAGCGTCTATATATTTGTTCTTGTCTTCCAAATTTTTCCTTTATGCCTGCATAATAGGAGATTGATATTCTCTCAGAGCCATGATATTATAGCGTCCTAGGAACTTGCCAGTGTCCGGACAAACCACCTCATAACAGTTGTTGTTAATTGTTTTAGATACCTTTACCGGACCGACGTAGAGTGGCATCAACTTCTTGGAAATAAATTTCCATGCTATGATGATACACTGTGCTATTATTAATACAAATTGACCTACACTTAACTTCTTCTTCCGTGACTGCTTCACATACTTGCGACGTCGATGAGCTGCTAGAATGAACATCTTCTGAGCGAACTCCAATAGTTCTTGTTTCGCTTCTTCTGTCTTTTCGTCGGTTTCTTTATGGGTCGATTGTGGACGTGACAGTAACCTAGACATATCAAAGATCTCGGATCTACAGTCTAGCAGTGCCTCCAGAGGGGTTATGGTGGTCGATTCATGCACTGTATTGTTCATGACATATTCAATAGTGAGTAGCTCATCTCTCCAGTTCTGGTGTGACTTGTGACACAGAATCCTTAGCAATTTCCTAGAGACTTCATTCTTCGCTCGACGGGGTTTCCTCTGGGATATCTTACAGAAGACGAGGTAGGTAACACGTTCAGTTTCCTCGTACCTGCCTGCCATATCTTTCCTGTGAATCGAGTTCCCTTTGTCTGACAGTACGCATCTTGGTCGTCCTACTTCTTCTATGAAAGATTTTAGTTTCGCCAGTACTGTATGTGCATTTGCCCGTACTATGTCGTACAACTTAGTGTATTTGGAGACTGTCCATCATTAAGAACATATACGACACTTTAGCTTTTGACTGCTGCACAGAACCAAATAGATCTACGTACACTAGATCCAAAGGTTTTTCCGGAATGATAGGCTGCAATTCCCCTATCAAGTGCTCTTGAGCATGCTTGCATCTCTGACACAAATCATACGTTCGTACTGTCTTTGTTACTGTTTGCATTTGTTTGAAAAAGAACTCTCGTAGGAGTGCCTCATAAGTCTTCCGAATTCCCATGTGTCCTAGCATTTAATGCGCACCGATTACCAATTTCAATTGTAGTTTTTCTGGAATAATCGGTTTCCATTCTTGCTCGAAGTGTTTCCTGTTCCTAATACTATAAAATAAAATTCCGTCATCCGTTTTGCAATATACTGTGCGTAGCGAGTGATCATCAGGTAATTGCGCTAGCTTTTCGAATGCTTTGCTACAAAATTTGTTATCTTGTTCGGTAGCCAAATTCTTTAGATTTTCTTGCAACACATTCCTGGACAATGGTGATTTTCTCATCGGAATGACGAAATACTCGTTTTGCTGCTTGTCCTGCTGTAGCACATCTTCATCAGGCATCCTGCTTGACACATCGGCAATAACATTATTTTAACCCTTGATTTGGCGGTATTCAATTTCGAATTTCTGAATTAAAAGGGCCCACCTAGTTAGGCGACTGGTAAAAATTCTACCTACTCGCAAACTCAAAAGTGCCTGGTGGTCGGTGTGTAGTATCACTTTCTCTCCTAGCAAAAGGTCGCGAAACTTCTGCAGGCTCCACATTATTCCCAACATCTCCTTTTCCGTAACCGTATAGTTCTATTCAGTATTGCTGAGAGTTCGACTTGCCCTGGCTACTGTTTTCTGTTTTCACTGTTGGTCACACTGGGCTAGTCTAGCACCTGAAGCGTACGCTGAGACATCCGTGTAGAGGTGGTAATCTACACCTTGCCGAGGGTGATGGATAACTTGTTCGTCAATGAACAGTTTTTTTAACCTCTTGAAAAGCTTTTTGTATAGTCACAGTCCATTCCCAGATAATTCCTTTCCTTAACACCTCAAGAAAAGGCAAAGCGGTACTGGCTAACTGATTTGAATAGTTTCGGTAGAATCCAACTATTCCCAAAAACGCTCTAAGTTGTTTTACATTGCGGGGTACTGGAAAATGAGTTATCGCAATCAATTTGCCAGGTGCAATTTTTATGCCGTCAGGAGTGACGATATGTCCCAAGAATGGAACCTCTTCCCTGCAAAACAAAGATTTTCGAAGTTTCACTGTCATTCCTGCAGCAGCAAGCTCGAGCAATACTACATTAATATGTTCCAGGTGTGTTTCAAAAGTAGGCGAAGTTATGAAAATATCATCTACAGAGGATCTAGCGAACTCCGCGCAACTCTCTCCCAAAGTCAGATTCATGCACCACGTAAACTGAGCTACAGTATTGCAAAGGCCGAATGGAAGTACTTGTAACGTATATTGTTGATTTCGGAATAGGAAACCGGTGTATTGTTTTGAATTCTCCTCTAGTGGAATTTGCCAGTAACCGTGCGTTAAATCTATGGTGCTCATGTATTTAACACTGTCATACCGCCTTAACAATTCCTCAGTAGGACGTAGGCTTTCTCTCGCCTTGACTGTTATCGCATTAATGTGTCTGGCATATAGACACAATCTTACGGAATCATCCTTTTTCCTTACGAACACCATCGGATTTGCGTATGGACTAGAGGAGTGTTTAATTATATTCCATGCTAACATTTTCTTTAAATGCACTCCCGCCTCCTGCATAAACTTAGCCGGTATGGGATATGAACGGCAGTGAAATGGTTCGCCTGGTGTTACCTCTATGTTGGCTTGAAAAATTTTGTTTCTCCCTGGTCGTTCAGTAAATGTTTGCTGGTGTGCAAAAAATAAATGTTGCAATTTATTTATTTGCTCGTATGACATGTTTTCAGTACTGGAAACTGCTTTTTGAATTGATTCTACTTTCTCGGTCTCACAAGACTTCATAAAAGGACGATTATGGAAAAACATACCTTTCTGATTAAATTGACGAAACAATCAGAAACTTTCCAATTCTCTGGAAAAGTTACTTGGTTTCTGTGGTACTGATCATCCAACCACGGATGTCAAGTTTTACTTGGTATTTTGACATGAAATCCACGCCCAATATCAGTGGTTTTGTCAGTCCTTTGATGACTAAGGCTGACATATGTTTTAGGCTTCATAAACCCTTAATAACAATCAGTACCTGTCGATTAATAATGGGACTAGATTTAGAAGTGGTACCTACAATTCTCGAACGAGGTACAGGAACACTAGGTAGAGCTTGTCCCGTGGCTACAATATCATTACACAATTTTTCTGAGACAGAACTAACTTCGGCTCCACTATCCAGTGAAACAGGTACCTGTATATCATATACTTTCAAAAATAATTCAGGATACAAAATTGCATGCGAGTTCTCTGGTTCGTCAACTGGCTCAGAAAGTAAAAGTTCTCTGTCACTTTGTTCCAATGATACCGCTTGTACTACTACATCTGTAGGTAAATTCGTTTCATCTTCATCCCCAGTGTTAGATAAGCTCATACTTGTGTGCATGTTGGACCTCTCTGGAAGTACGGTGTTTGCTAAGGCCAGCGATGGGGATCGGTATTCCCTGACCTCTAGTAGTTTAACCGATTATCTCGGTTATTCCCGTATCCATTTACCGTCTGTCCTTCGTTCATGTGCTGCTGTTGTGACATCGGCGCAAAGGAAGGCGTAAGAGGGTCGAGTGGTGTTTGATTTCTGAAATAGCCTTCGCTTGCGTCATTCTGATGGTCTAGATTTTGAAAACGCGAAGAGCGCGGCGATCGCGGGCTGGAATTATTTATTCTTTGACCTGGCCCATGTCTTTCGTCCGTTCTCCTTAGCGACTTTTCTCTCTGACTTGTACGTTGTTCGGCTCGACGTCGGATATATTACTTTCCCGTACGTCAGGCTATTGTGCATTGTAGTCGTCGTTTGTTTCCCTATTGTCGCGATTTTTACCGTCATACGGTTTCCGTCTGTAGTTCTAGCGGTTTCCACTAACATCAGAGCTTCTCTGGAAAACCCTACCGCCTCTGTACGACCTCTGTGGATTCTTTGGATGTCTATCACCATGTTGGTAATCCTGCCTTGTACCAATAGTACTGACATGAGGATTCCTTTCGTATCTAGTGTTTCCATTGTGATTTCAGTTCGAATTCCCTTGGTACAGGGGAGCATAGTAGTATTCTGGCTATCTCGATTTCCGTATTGTCTTTGTGATTTCTCGATAGCGTCGAACGCGAGTAGTTCTTCTCAAAATGTTGCGAGACAGCCGGCGTGCCGCCCTGCTCAATGCGCTTGGTACTTGAAGTGTAACTGACTTAAGAGTCATTGCTATGAACTCTCCATCTGATACCGGGGGATCCAAATTACGAGAATGCTCGTACACGTCAGCTAGAGATGTTCCTCGAATGGCTTGTCCTTGCCTGGCCAAAACCTCTCTGCATGTAGTTGTGGGTGAATATTTCCTTGCACTTTCCTACTCCAGAAGTTTGCTAAGAATTTCTCTTTAAAATCATTGTAAGTACCAGTCTCTGTCTTATTTATACCCCACCAGTAATACGCCGTAATACGCAGACACTTCGCACCGAACCTCGGTGCTGGGAGGACATCCTCCCAAAGGCCTAGCCTGTCTCCCTCCTCAAGGGAGCTGGTCAGCCACCGAGGTTTCTGGTTGTAGGCGAGTTGCTTGCGACTCGACAACACCGACTTTGCGATGTCGGATGACGGACGACAGGACATCTGAGGGAAGAAGCATGGCCGGAAGGTAACAGCTGAATTATCTGCTTCTCCCTCTGATAACTCGAGCACATTACAACACAGACACAACATACAGATTATCACAAAACCAGCAAAAAACACACAACAAAAGCCGTTAAAATGACACAGATTAGTGAATCAGTTCCAACTGATAATTCGTTTTCTTCTTTAGGAGAAGTAGGCCCATTAGATGATAGTCATAGTAGTACAAGCACAGTAGTATCATAACAGCACATGTGTAAAACACCACAGGCTCCGCCAGTTTACATTACACAAAACAGAATTGTTAAATGACAGTATAAACACTTTAAGGAAGATATTTTTGTAAAAATTTCGGTAACGAACAAACAATTTTGAAGGTAATTGTCAGGAAGGAGAAACACTCCTTTTTTCTGTGGATTCCTTCGGAAGAATTTCATACCACATTACACATACGCAGCAAAAGAGGAAAAGCCAATGAAAAGTAGTCATAAAAAGTCTATATCAGGGCATAAACACAAAAGATCTTAGAGAAAAGTTCGATGATTATGGCTTTCGGCCTATTCACGAATGGCTATTTAGAACACCAGACGACAAACCTGCAGTCTATGAGGCTGTAATACATCAACACAAAGAGTTTGATATATTAAAAATTAGAGAACTTTATCACGTATCAGTTCGACTAGAACTGTATAAACACCGCACTGAGGACGTGGTGCAGTGCAAGAAATGTTGCGCACTGGGCCACACTCAGAAACACAGCGCACTTGGGCCAGTATGCGCAATCTGTACAAAAACGCACAGAAAAAAAAGACTGTCCTCTTAAAGAACAAGACAAATCAATGTGGCTATGTACACTTTGCAAAAAAAACGGGACACTCGGCTGAATGGAAGCAGTGCGAAGTGATCAAGAAACAGACAGAAACATATAAACAAAAGATGGACCTTAAACTCACCAAACAAACACAAAACAATAGGCAGAAAACGCGACCAAATATTCAGTCAAAGGCTGAATTTCCTCCCCTTGAAGTAGGGAAAATACAGACTGAACAAGTAAACACACACGGGGAACAAGAACTTGCACAACAGAAAAGGGACAAGCCTCAAAATCACGAGAGAAGGGACACCAACACAACAGAAAATGCGACCATGTTCTCAGGATTGCAAGAACTGGCCGCCTTTCTGCGGGAAACACAATTCGCAACACTTTCGGACCATTTAAGGCCAATCATTACACAGGCAACCTTAACAACACTGCACGAGAAGCAGATGTTGCTTCTCACAGTACTCGTCACTTTGACACAGTAAACAAACAAATAGTTGAGGATTATTTAACTATAAAATCACCCCAAACTGATACTGTCGTATTAAACACACAGTAATTAATATGTAGGGCGCTCTGCCCAGGCTGTTTATGTGGGAACTCGGGAAAGTTGGGGAATAGCCCCAACCACCACTCGTCTTCCAGGTCAAGTGACATACATGCCAGTCGTGGTAGGGTCGGGGGGCTAACACGATATGACATAGCTAATTTAGCTTAGTTTAACTAACTTAATTTAGCTTAAGATTCTACTAATATCACAATATATTAAAATAATTTAATTTCCAACTATAAAAAATAACAAATTAAATAATTTTAAAAAAATTAGGAAAATACCTGAAAAAAATTATAAAAATATAAAACTACAAAAAAATACAAAATACAAAAACAAACTAAAAAATTATAAAATTAAAGCTTATAGTGTTTTACACGTTACAAACACAAATACTTACAATAACGCACTGACCGATAGTCTGTTTCAGGTCGGGAAGAAGACGATCCTCTTTGAAGAGCCGACGATTGGCAGGGGGGGGGGGGGGGGGCTCTGCTTTGACTCGGGCCTGGCAGACTCTGGTCCCAAATGCCACCCCCTATTGTTTTTGTTACTAATACTGGATTTCTTTCCTATGTCACAACACTCTGAAACGATTAAACCTACCCCGAGGGCTGCTCCGGGCGATTATGGACTCACCGCCACACTACACCCGAGAATAAATAGCACACGTATACAACAGAACAACACATTAGACAGACATCACGACACTTACATTCACTCCAGCCGGGAGACTGGAGGGGAGCTTCACTCCCCCACCGACAACACAAACACGTAAATTTACATAATAATAGGCAACAAAACTAAAACAGCCTAAAAATGTGGGTCCGTTGCCCCAGACTTACACTGACAAGGCCCCCGCCCGTGGACCCTATGATTAGTGCAAGTTGTTTTTTACAAACACTATGGGTGCTGGGTTATGGGTGCTGAGAATACTCATCAAACTTATTCAGAAAATTTACCTGGTTTTCGCCAGATTTACTCTTGAACGTAGGCATTTGGTCAGCCCATATCTTACTCGAGTGGTGGAGCAATGTGTTCAATGGCAACATGCCGGATGTGTCATTCACGGGGCGTTCGGAATCGGTCCGTTCCGGTCGTTTTGAAAACGATGTACGACCGTTTACATCGTCTACGAGTATTGACCTGGGACTGGTGTTACCTAACCTCAATTCACCCATAGATCTAAGAAGAACATCGATTTTATCTGTGACAAAATTTATCTGTTCCCCCACTTGGTCAAATTTCGACTCATTTCTTTCTCTTTCCTCTGGAACTAATGCTTCGATACGTTCGCATCTCTGTTCTACCTGGCAACCAAAAGAATTCAGTTGGGAAGAAATTCTATCTTCCAATTATTTTTGTTTTCTATGGTAGCTATTCGTTGTTTGCAGCTTTCCACTGCTGTTTCTAACTCCGTTCGGTTGTTCGCTCTCTCTTCCCGTAAAGCGTTTGAAGTATGCGCTAATTCCTGGCTCACAATTTTTATTTCCTGTCGTACCTGCGATATACTGTCAGTTATTGTTTGACTTACTAGAGAAATTTGCAAAGTGAGAATGCTCTGGAAGGACTCCCTTTGTTCGACCAAAGCATGTCCGAACTGAAAATCCTTGCGCCATCCGTTCATTTGATCGCCTTTCGGTATGTTCGTTACTTTCATGAATTTCTCGTGACATCTGTTCCTTAATTTCACGAATTTCTCTAGATTACTCCTTAAATAACAAGGTCACCTGTTACATTGTCGACATCTCCGAAGGTGTAGACGTTAAATCTCCCGTCTGTTCCATTGTCTGAGCGGAGTTAGGCACCTGACCTACTAAATTACCCTCCATGTCGCTTGAAACTAACACATCTGTCGGTGTACTTGTTCATGCCATCATATTATTCGCGCGATACTCCAATTTCTTATAATCTATGGCGGTTGTGTTTCGCAAATAATAGGCAGACCTCGATTCTCGACCCATATAGATTGCAAAGAATAAGCGACTCTACTCTGGTTTCTCTATGGAAGTTATGAATATTTCTTTCTGTGAGCAGCAGTATAGTAATATCTGGTTATCGTGTGCTTAAATTCTCGTAGCCTTCACGTTGAGTCGACAAAAATTAAATCATGTCATGTGTTAAATAGACACAATGTGTGGAGAGTTTATAGACACACGATTGGGCGTTCAAAAATTAATACTGTAACACCTCTGATATGTGTTACAATATTACGGCCAATCTCATTGGCTATAAAATATTATTTCTGAGATATGAAATATAAGATATGAATGTGTAATGTAACGATAAAATATCGTATATGTGAGTGAGTTGATAGGTTAAATTAATGATATACCTCGGCTGAACTCTATGCTGCCACGCTAAAAAAAAATCGGTGCATTCATCCAAATATCCATTACCTGTGCATTCATCCAAATTTCCATTACCTCTGTGGTTTGAAACAATTGGATCATTAATTATAAAAAATCAAACAGAGAAGTCTTAATTCAAGTAAATCAATAGAAACGAATATAATTACTTTGATTTTAATACCGATGAACTAAACCATTTTCAAATTACATGGTATTTTGCAAAACTTTAGGTACGAAATATTATACTTTACTAATTCTCAAAATTACAAGCAACACCAGTCTGCACATTGCACATCAACCGATTTACCAATATTTGACTTTACTAGTTCTGGTGTCATAAATACATTTACATTTGCTTGAGGAAAAATACGACTTAGCTGTGTCGATAGCGGAAAATAATCGCATCTCTGCCGATGTCGTGGAGTCATCCTTTACTGGTGTAGAACCCAGGAACAGCTCGCCCGCTTACCACGGACATCACATCTCCAGGTGGTGCTCAGCGAACTCGTCCTCTGCGGGCCGGAACAGCGGATGTGGGTGCAGAATCGGAACCTCTACAGAATCCACAGCCAGTAGCACTCCTCTTGCAGAATTGGCTCTCCGAACACCAGACACCGCTTCATCCTTGGTGCGAAGTCCCAACCAAGAAGTTCTCCTTCACTGGGCCGTCCTTCCGTCCGGGCTCATCGTACAGCTTATGTCGAATTACTTCTTCTTTTAAACATATATAGGCTCAGCATTTCAATAATGCGTGAATAATTATGTATCTCCGTCGTAAATATCAAATTTTACCAATCAAATATTATATATTATCTTTCATACTCAGGACCGGCTTCTTTTCTAGCTGGCCTCTCACTGATTCCAAATAAGTTTTTTGTTCTATTAGACTATCGTTAAAAAAAAAAAAAAAATATATGATAGACTGGCTGGTGTGGCCTAATTCTTTTGAGAAAACAAAAGGTAGGGCTTGTAACAAAAACAAATACTCATGCAAAGCAACCATAGATAATCATTAGACTTACATAGCTTATACAACACAACTGTCCAAATAAATAAGTTTACACATATCACATTGAACATACGCTAATCATCTTATACATTGCATTAAAGTTTGGCATTTTAATCAAATTTAAAGACATGGAATAATCATTATAAAATCATAAATATTGAAGTGTTACAACGTATTAGGAAGATATGTATTTCACCAGCTGTTCCGACCCACTGTCGTGGCGATTGCCCTCTTCTCTGTCAAAACATTAACAAAATAATATTTAATTCGAGTGTCTGCATGAAATTTACTTTTAAGTTAACTTGAAAATAACTTATTTTCCTGCTAAAAAAAGTAACTGGTTTAAGTTACAAGTTATTTGGCTGTAAAACTAACTAATTAAATTAAATATTCTTGAAAAAAGTAATTTTTTAACTTATTTTTTAACTTGTTAACAAGTTAGTACCTATTTCTACTTTGTAAGCAATTACTATTGAGCTTTTTCCACTGGTTGGCAACGCTACCTACCTAACTGATAGAAACAAACACGTCCTGTTCTGAGTGCCACAGAATAGTTAAGAATACAGAAATGAAACACCCACATAATACCGCGAACGTCAGCTACAGACACTAACCGAATGACGTCACCGAGCAGCAACATATTAGGACGCCATTCGCCAACCAGAGCTGAGTGACTTTCCTGCCAATGTGTAAGCACAGCCAAAGTAAAGTCTGTTCATGGTAAACTGAGCACTTTTAAAAGTCCTGCTTAATACATACTTGTGTGCACATTGTGTATCCTTTCACCATATGTAAAATTAACATTGCCATGGACATGGCCACTTTATTCATGCGTCGTTCGAGTGAGCATGTATAATTATTAGAAAAGTAATTACCTTAAAAATTTGCTCATTCTTAAACTTATAACACGCATTAAAAAGGAAGAAAGAAAAATGTATAACTACAGTTTTCACAAATGTTTACCTAAAATTTTTTATTTAACTATAAGATCTGGAACTACTTTATCCACATCGTTACCAACTTTATACTGGGCGCATATCAGTCAGTTTAGCAGTGAAAATATATGCAGGTAGGGGCAGTGGCATTTTTCGAAGGTTTATTTCGAAAGTACTCAGATAACCGTGAACAGCCAATAGAAGCGACACAGTACACAGTAGCCGAGCAGTGGATGGACAGTATGCTGCTAGACCTTTAAGGCGTATTCCCACCCGCCATCTTGGATTTATCGATTTTTCGCCGAAGCTTCTATTTCAGAAGGTGTATTGGAATTTCCCGCACGACATATCCTTAAATAACAACTTCCCGAACTTCGAACTGCTACGGCTTCGCTACATTTATCAACTTTTAGCTGGTAACTGTCGAGGCAAAACGCGATATTATTTCTTGCGAACGATTACAAAAGCTACGATATGAACAGTAATCAAGAAATACTGACCTCAGACAGTGCACTAGGCAATGTTCTATGCTCTGTCTTACCATAAAACATGATACAAAACTGTATTTCCAGAGCATTGCAAAAATTCCATAAATCCAAGATGGCGGGTGGGAATCTGCCTTCCAGCAAGTCCAACAACCAACGGGCCCGCTTGCCTGAAGCTGTTTTCGGAGTTTGAGGCCGAGAAGGTGGGGAGCGATAAGGGCGACATTTCCGCTGCATCAAATGCACCATCGCCACTATGAGCAAGGCTCGGAACTAGCATGTAATGCTTTCACCGTGCTGCGTGTATCTATGACTATATCGTTTTATTGGTGGACAGTCTGCGGCTAGTTTTGTGCAGGGCCCTTGAGTACATTCTGTTTGTATCTGGTGCGTTATATTTTGAGATACAGCACTTCGGAAAAGTCATTTTTAGCTATATGTTGTAGTACTCTGAGTTGGTGTTTCTATACGCTATTCACGCTAAAATGAGCACTTTTGAAAGCCCTGCTTAAAAAGGGGGTGGTGGGGGGGTAGTAACCACTCCATCTTCGAATTTCCTTACAAATCTTCGTAATGAAAATGTGTAACCAGAAATAAAAAATCAAAGCTAGACATGACATGGACGACTACTTAACGGTTTTTTTTTATTTATAGGGTTTCAAACATACCTGCATTTTCCCATGTGGGACTGAAATTATTAAATAATTAGATAATGTTTGATTACGGTTACAGATGTGACACTAATCATGTGAGAAAAATAAGTGGGATTTAGAAATAACTGTTAAAATGTTCCCTATGTCATGACTAGCTTGGTTTTTAAATATTGACTCCGAAAATTAAGTTAATGAGGAAAATACATAAATCCAAGATAGGAAAGATACTTCCCCTTTAAGATCTACTTGTATGCACGTTGTGTATTCTTCCGCCTTATGTAAGAGTAACATTGTCATGGGCCTCATTACTTTATTCATGCGTCGGTCGAATGAAACTGTGAAATTATTATAAAAGCAAATATTTTACAAATGTACAATTATTATAAAAACAAATTTTACAAAAAAAAATAAGAAGCGAAAAAAATAATTTAAATATCAGAAATTGTTACCTAGCCCTTTTTATTAGACGTTAAGATATGGAACTACTTGCTATCCATCTTTACCAACTTTACCGGGTGCATGTCACTCAGTGAACCCGTTAAAATATATGCAGGTAGGAGCAGTGACTTTTTCTGAGGATAATTTCAAAAGTGCTCAATTTATCGTGAACCGCCTTTAATGTTCGTGACGTCTTGAAAGTACTTGACTTGACAGGTCTCGTTTGAAGTATCTGTTCCTTTCATAGATCAGAACATTGGATGCACGTTTAAGCCAAACAGTTCTGTGGAAAAAATTTGTATTTCATACACAGTTCAAGTGCCAAGTGAGTGAAGTGATGAGATTTAGCCGGCTCTTAAGGCCATTGGTGCATGAAAGCAGTATATTTATATAATTTGTATCATAACTTGTTTCACAGCGGATTTTTACACATTTTTGGCACTTCACGACGTAAATAACAACTTTTAGCACCTTCTTACGTTGCCAGGCATTCACTGCCGTCATTATTCTCGGAGCACTGATGGAAGAAAATACAGAATTTTTCTTTTCTTTTCTACCATCAGTGCTCCCAGAATAATGACGGCAGTGAATATCTGACAACGTAAGAAGGTGCTAAAAGTTGTTATTTACGTCGTGAAGTGCAAAAAATGTGTAAAAATCCGCTGTGAAACAAGTTATGACACAAATATACTGCTTGCATGCACCAATGGCCTGAACATCTGGGTTTTGAGAGCCGACGTTGCGAAACGAACTCAATTCTCCCCCCCCCCCCCCCTCCCCCCCCCCTATCGCTCGCGACTCTCGCGTTGCTTCGCAGTCGTCACTCAACGTAACATATTCTTTGATCCTTTGGTAATCGAGTTGTGTAATTTAATTTTGAATGTAGACTGTAGATCCGGAGCTGCAATGCCAAACTATATCCCCCGATTTTATCATCGGATTTTCTGAATTGCCTCCCACTATAGTCGCCAATTTAAAGACGACGTATTCACGTCAAATGCATTTGACGCCTCACTTGAAGGCTCGCGCGGGACGTTTACAGCAAGTGAGTACGTATCTTTAATTTGCAATGAGGAACAAACCCGGCAAGGCAATTAGCGGCTGTGCTGTGGCGCCGACACTTGTTGTGGAGAGCGTGCACGGACATCAGACAGCGTGTTATGAGAGAGCGCATTGTGTGTTATCGCAGTGTAAACATGTGTGGCTCCGCTTTCACGCTGCAGCCACGTTGAGCAACTTGTTCGTGTTACAATCCCTCACTTCAATTCATGGGACTTTCCACACCACACGAAATAGATAGGCAGTCCGCAGGCAGCAGGCTTAAACACCGCCAATCCGCTTCCAATATGAACATAGGTGTGTGTGAAGAGATTTGCACGGCTCTTAAGTGCCCTATGTACTGGAACGTTTTCGGTGACCTCGTTGTTTGCGCGCAAACGGGTGTCTCGGTAAATAAATGTTCTGGAAATACGAAGTTTTGCCAGAAAGGATTTAAAAAAAAAACTATTGTCTTTATCGCTATCTTTTTACTTTAATCATATTAAGTGTATTAACGGAGAAAAAAAATCATGAATGTGGTCAAATACAGCATTTTTAAAGCTTGCCTATGAAGTTTCTTTAAGAGGTAAGAGAAAAGTACGATTATACACAGGTAGTTTGATCTGTGTACTTTCATAGCGTGTAATGAAACCCCACCGTTACAGATCTATAGTCAGTTCACGACTGGAACAGACTTTCTCGGAATCATTCCCACTCCCATTTTTAAGCAATAGATAAGAAAATACGTTAAAACATTCTAACTATATTCTCTCTCCGTGCTGCCAAACTAACTGAACCCGCGCCAGTCACTGTTTGTAGTAACGATGCATGCAGCTGACGACTAAGGTGTTGTTCAAAAGTCTGTTCCAGTCGTGAACCGACTATAGTTTACACAGTAAAGCGTTAGGACGGAAACACTGCACGCCTTGCGCGTAGGAGCGATTAGGCGCTAGGCGTGCGTGTTAGTCTCGCCCGTATCGCTCCCTCGCTTCTTGATCTTGAACGCGCAGGTAATAAGGGCCCTTAACAGCGAGATCTTGAGAGCCGATGAGGATGATTGAGGTAAGTATGGAGCAGTGCCGGAATGACAGGGCGGGGGAAACGGAAGATCCCGAGAAAACCCTCCGACCAACGGCATCGCCCGGCATGATTCCCACGTGCGAAAATCCGGATTTAATCGCTTTGGTGGGAGGCGAGCGGGCTAACCGCTCGGCCACCGCGGCCTCCTGAACACAGGAGTATACACTGCTGCGTAGATATTTTTCTAAAATTCTCCTCAGTAATGCCCAGGTCATCTGAGTGATTGAAGAGCAGATAACCGATATTGTGATAGTTTTGTGTGGGCATGTGCATAAATGTGTATGTTTACAGGCGACAGCAGGATTTTAATGTGTATGGACTTTTATTTTCATTCTACATACTTAGTCTGGTGTACATAATTAAATACGCAAAGGGCCCACTACTTTCATGTATAGGCTGTTCACGACAAAATGAGCCATTTTGAGGCCCTAGTTACTTTTTTATTTCAGACATTTTTTATTCTATAACCACCTTTTTAAATATATATTGCCATGTAAGTAATAAACACAGTGCGTAGAATCCACCGCACTCGGAAGTTATTGTCAAAAGATAAAATGAAATATATTTATTGACTATTATTCTAAATAAGAGGGCTTTCAAAAGTGATCACTTTACCGTGAATAGCCTATACTACTATGTACTTCGCAAGGTGTAATCGTAGTTTTGACGCCAATTACGGTTCAAATAAACATTAGCGGCCGTCTGAGGGGGAAGAACCCTTCTGCAAGAAAGACTCGTACATACATCGCAATTATTCGAAATGTGTATGTATGCTCATTTCTCCTCGTCGTATTCGTGAAGTATGAGCAAAATAGCGCATATCAGCTGGCAAACTATCTAATTCTGAGCGAGCCTCGACAATTTTACTTCCGCATTGTAAGTGCGTGTGACGCGTTTTTTTTTTCTTTGCGAAACTATTAAACGTGTCCCCAATATGTTTACGTACGAAATGAAAACATGCAGTAGAGAGGACTGAATTGTGCATTTAAGATGATGTGCTTTGAGATGTTTGTACACTTCCTCTAACATGATTTTAATGCAACTGAGTTATATTTATATTATTCATAAAGTATTTCATTCGTATAAAAGGGTGGGTTTGTTGAAAAATTCAAATGAAAACAAGCACGGTTAACGTTGCCTGACCACGTGCATTTAACAGTCGGATTGGCAAAGGGCGAGTCGAATGTTGGGGGCATGCGCAGAAGGCGAAGGTCGGCGTACATCATAGTTTAATTATATTGTGCAGGTTGCTCGTGAAACACTTCTGGAGCGAAGAGGGAAATCAGCTGCAGCATAGTTCATGTTGGTGGTCGTGTTACCGTACTGATTGTAGCCACTGGCTGTGTTTGATTTCATGGCTAATCATTTAAGGTGGACAGTAGTAGACACATGGCGATTCGGTTGCAGAGGGCTGGGGCAGGAGGATCAGGATCTGATCTTGGATGACATTACACCAAGGTCATGCGGGCGCCATGTTGCATTCCGGAATTCCTGCTCTGTCATTCTGGTCTTGCGCCCGCCATAATGTATTCCACCTTGTTGCTGGCCAGTACGCCGCCATCTTTGTAGCCAGTACGCCCAGTATTTGTATCCAGTACGCCGCCATCTTGAACCTCGATATTGGTAACAAGTATGTCATATTGTAATGCTCTTGCATCCCGAGGGTTTTCTGCGAGTGCTCCCACTTTTTCTCTTTTGCATACTATCTTTCTCTTCCTTCCCTCTTTCTCTCCTAGTGTTTTCTCCGAGTGCTCCCATTTTTCTCTTTTGCATTCTTTCTTTATTTTTCTTTCTTCTCTTCCTTCTCTCTTCTTCTTTCCTATCTCTCCATTCGTACATCATTTGTTTACATCTGCTGTTACTGAAGGCAGCCATATTTGTTACTGGAGGACGCCAGCTTTGTTTACATTTCCATGTAGACCACCATCTTTATTATTTGTTTGTCATTTGTTTCCCACATTAGTTGTGACATTGGACACTAGGAGCGCCCCACATTTAGCCACTAGGAGCGCTGGTGTCGCTCTCATTCGATTAGTCGATCGGCCATCATATTGTTTCTGGAATTGGCCGCTAGGGACATTTTTTTTTCTTTTTTTTTAACTGAAATTACCATTTGGAAAAGTGCGGGATTGAACTGCCGGACCTTGGGTCGCCAGACTTACACCTTATAGACCACTCGGCTATCGCGACATGCACTGGGATAAGAGTTTATAAGTAGTATATATATCTTGGAGACGAGTAAATAATATCTTGCCTCTCATTAAAGACATTGCTTTTTTATTTCTTATATAATTTCGAATGTTTTTCATTTTTAAGTATTTTAAAGTATCTATTTTTATTATATAATTTTTTCTCATATAACTTTTAAGTATTTTATTTACATATCAATAATTTCTAATCAATTATTTGTATTATATTATTTTTAATCATTTTTTTTATTATTTTGGTTTAACTTACATATACATATATTATTTAGATTTAACTTGTATAATTTTTTAAGTATTTATTTTTCAATCATTAATTTTTAATTTTTTTATTAATTTGGTTTAACTAACATATATATTATTTATATCTAACTTCTATACTTTTTAATTTTTTAATTTTTTATTTTAAGTGTTTTTTTTAAGTATTTGTAAGTATTTATTTTTATTGTATTATTTTTATTTTTTTATTATATTGGTTTCACTTAAATATATATTATTTGAGATTTAACTTATATACTTTTTAAGTATTTCGTAAGTATTTTTATTAAACTTTAAAATGTATCAAGTGACGAGTCCACAGATTCGTATTTGTCAGGCAGATAAGAATATGTCATTAGAATATATGATTGTGTGACTATGACCAGCGCCATATTGGATTTTTATAAGCATATATAAAGCTGTTTTAGTATATATGCCAAATGTTTTATATCATAAACGTTGATTATTCGCACTTTTTCAATATTTATTTACATATAATAAATTTTCTTAATATCCCAAACTTAAGTATTTAGGGACTCCTATGTTGAACTTAAAAAAAAATATTTCTTAATCCTATGTAATGTAATGCTTGTAAATTGTTTCCAACACACCATCCCATATACTGTTCAGTATCCGCTTCACATAGCCTAACTTAAGCTAATCGTCTTGTAAGAACTTTGAATATATATGGTACTGAGTACCAAAACAGATATAGTAACTTTCACCATGAAATTAGCTTGCCTCATACATGCTATTAACAATACAGGCCATATCCGCCACCATACATCAGACTTCCCATTCAATAATAAAAAAAGTCAACTATATTGACTACCATTTCAGCCCTATCTAACTTTGCCAGTTACACATATAAATAAGCCATTCCAGCTGCCGAACTAATCAAGTATTCCAACCATACTATCATAAGATAAATACTATTAATTTAACCATCTACGACACCCATATCGTCTTAATTCACATCAAACCATCCCTCTCATACTAACCGACCATACCAGCTAAGCATTCTACCCCTCCCATTTAACTAACTAAACATCCCATCAAACCATTCCGCTCTTACAAAAAAACCAATCACACAATTAAACCATTCTCCTCACACCATTTAAACTATACTTTGTTTCATACTGTCAAAATAACTGAATATGTGGTCAGGTCATATCAATCAACATAACATCTATAACAACCATACTAACTGTACAACCAAGTCATACTTGTGTGCGTTCCACCCCATGTCAGGACTCTGAAAGACATGTTAACCTAACCTAACTCCACCTAACCTAACCACCATACCCTAGTCATGTACGTTAAAAAATGGAATATTTTAAAAAAATTTTTTTTTTTAATATTAGTTATATTTTTAAAAATATATCATGGACCTATGGAGCTATGTCAAATTCAGGTATACAAAAAAAAACAGTAAAAACAGAATTTAACTGATGCAATTATGCTAATAGTGACACTACCACCAACACTACCCCACCACCACCATCATCACCACCACTGCCTTAATATATTCTGATATGTCGTTTGGAGTCATTTTTGGGTCATATTTGAATCAAGGGTCAAGTGTCAAATAATCAGTCTTTTAAGTGGTCTGACAGTAGTCAGCTTTAAGTGAGACCATGAGCTCAAGCTGAGCGAAGATAACACGAAGACGAAATATATTTTCACATTAAAAAGAACTTATTAATTGGCAACGATGAATAGTTAGCAGCTATCGTAGACCATTTCGGAACGAGTACTATAGTCATGCTACGACATGAACTCGCATAAATGTTTATTTAAACTGAATTAATAAGTGTTTCAGAGAGGCAGATAACTATACAATTATTATAAATTTATATAAGATATTTATTCACATACATATTATGCTATTCAGTAGATAGATTACCACATTTTTTGCAAAATATCTGCTCTACTAACAGTCACCAGAGTAAATATACTCATACCTCATACTAGAAGTCAAGTACACCTCAGCGAGAGTTCAGACATCTGGAAAAAAAAAAAAACATTGTTAGATTTAAACTCACCATGTCCCCTTCATTTTATCAGAGGACCAGCTGACATTGTAAATGTCAAGAGCAAGTCTGTACCTGCACTGTAACTGGAGTCGGTATGTGCTTCCTGCCCGTTTTCACACCTGGGTGGTGTCAGATAGCCTAAGTCAGCACGTAGCAGGTCTGTACCTGCACGGCATCTCGTAACTGGATTCTGTACATTGATACGTTATTCTCACAAAGGCACATCAAAGGGCCAGTAGAACCACCGCCCAAAAGATAATCAATCATCAAACTTCCAAAAATATTCAAAAGTAACCTTTTTGCAAGTAACTGAGGGCTGAACATCAATATTGACCCCACCCATTCCCCAATTTATAACACACGAGAGTGCACTTTATTTTTCTTTATTTTTTTATATTCTGATTTTCTTTGGTTTATAGCAAAAATCACATTTTATTTTATGTATACCGTGGAAAAGACAGTACTTTAAAATATACATTACTATGCCCAGAGGGCATTCCTATAAACTCTAAATAGCCCCAATTACAATTATTAAAGATGGCGAACAAAACATTCTAATAAAACCAGTGGTTTTCAATATACCACTCTTAAAAACTTTGCCTTGGCCACATACAAAAGAAAACAAAGCCAACTATTTACAGTTTTATATTTCATGGCCATATTCACAAACAAATACCAACAGACTACATAACTGGCAAATAGAAATAGATGAAAAGAGAATATTTTACTGGCTGTTCTCTCGTACCAAAGCCAAAACTGGATTACTTACAACATTCATGGCCATTCAAAATATTAGGACCAACTGAAGAAAATTTTACTGCCATGTAAAATGGTTACGTTACTCATGAAATGTCTGGTCATTCAAGAACACTACATAAGCCAATTAAGTAATGGTTTGGATAACTTTACTCACAATGTTTCTGACCTTTTGAAAAACACTACAAAGGCCAATTAAGAATTTTTACAAGTTATTATGATTTGAAACATTACTAATTCCTTCTGAGTATTATTATTATTATGGAAACTATGTTAGAAAATCACTCTCATGGTCACTTAACAAGACCAAGGCCATTTATATCTTTACTTTTAAAATTTACTAAAAATTTATAAAAGTTACTATAGAAAACTATGCTCTACTCTTAGCATTTTCCCTCATGGAAACTTCTTCCAAAATTACCCTAAAAGGGACTCTAAAATTAACGAGTCTTTCCTTGAGACTGCCAGAAGGACTGAACATAATGTATGGTTAAATTTCATTTTTGGCAAGTTTACTTAACTCAGGCAGAGAGGGTCTGCTGAACCTTGGAGCCACCTTCTCTCTCGAGCCAGGAATCTCCAAGGCATATATACCTAGCGAAAATCACACCCAAGGAGGGGAGTGAAAACCAGGGCCAATCAGGTGGCTCAGAACTCCCAACGCCACACTACTGGGGGAGGGAAAATATATGTATATATTTTATCACAATACATCCGTCCAGTAAAACAATTATTTGAATCAGCCAGCCGCAGTCCACCAAGAAAAATGATTTCCACTTAGCAACAGCTGAGCGCAAACGCGCACTGGCTACTGACGTCACAATGCAGATGCAAATTCTCGGATATCAGGCGGGTGACACTGCAGGGGTAATTTCCAGGAAGGGGCGAGAGTGGGCGCTAGTTGGCTAATTGGCCATGTGACAGGCGACAGCCACGCTGCTACCGCAGCTGGGATCGCCGGCGACGCGCAGCTACAGCTTTACTGGAGGCCATGCCGCACGTTCATGACACACAGCTGCGCCGAGAATACGTAGCCGACATTTGACTGCGTTCAAAATCTTCCATCGTTCCAAGATATTGCAGGTTGGTGCCAAGGTAGAGTAGAATTATAACGTAGCTAGCAGAATTCTTGACTCCGGGCTGGCAAGATTACGTGCTTCCAACGCACGCATGAACTTTTATTTTTCCGGGATTGTGTAGTAGGTCGAGAACAAAAGACGTAAATTGCCATTTTGAGGCGCTCGGCGTCTCAACATGGTTATAAGTTGTTTTCACACCTGGATGGTGTTGGATGACCATGTGCGTGGGAATAGCTTTTTTAGTAGGTCTGTACCTGCACGCGTCTGGTAAATAATGAGAATGAGTCAGCAGGCTTCATGAGCAAGTACAAGCGTGCAACTGAATTGAACATTGGGTCAGAATGAAGGAAGTTTTCTTCATATCTTAACCATCATGTAGGACTTTGCATATACTAAAACCAGACCAACACAAGTAAATAATAATATATTAATTTTCATATAATTTGTTTGTGTGTTATTATAAAAAATCTCAACCAACACCCCAGTTAATAATGCCAGCCATCCATACTTATAGCTGCTCTTACGAATCTTACAAGGTAACATACCACCAGCATCGAATGGTACTGAAACAGATATAAAATAACCCATGGTAAGGAGTTAAACATTTCAGAATTTTTTTATTCATTATTCAGATATAACTTAAAAAAATTTTAGTGTTTTATTTTCATGTACAGGCTTTGTCACACACACTGGCCTTACTTGTATAAGACTCTGTAAATATTTCTTTCATTTCAAAATATTAATTATATATATATTAAATATTATGAAAAGGTGTACCTTAGAAATAAAACATAGCAAATTTTTTTACACCAATTTATAGCACACATAATAAAAAAAAAATACAAGTACTCGTCACTCGATACTATTTAAAGTTTAATAAAAATACTTAACAAATACTTCAAATATAAATAAAATACTTAAAATGTATATAAGTTAAACCTCAAATAATTCATATTTAGGTTAAGCCAAAATAATATAAAAAAAATTTAAATAATACAATAAAAGTAAATACTCAAAGATACTTAAAATAAAAAAATAAAATGCCTAGAAATATATAAGTTAGATCTACATAATATATGTGTAAGATAAACAAAAATAATTTTAAAAAATATTAAAAATTTATAATTAAAAAATAATTACCTAGAAATTATACAAGTTAGATCTAAATAATATATGTACATGAAACTTAAACAAAAATTAATAAAAAAGATTAAAATAATATAATAGAAATAATTGATTAAAATTATTGATATGTAAATAAAACACTTAAAAATTATATGAAAAATAAAAATTATATAATAGAAAATGTATACTTAAAAATACTTAAAATAATAATAAAAAACACTCAAAATTGTATAAGAAATAAAAAATGCAATGTCTTTAATAAGAGGCAAGATATTATTTATTCGTCTCCAAAGTGTATATATATATATTACTTTCATATATTATATATATATATATTCATATATCATATATATTACTAACTCTTGTCCCAGTGCATGTCGCGATAGCCGAGTGGTCTATAGGGCGTAAGTCTGGCGACCCAAGGTCCGGCAGTTCGATCCGGCATCGATATTCCAGATGGTATATTGAGTTCTTAAAAAACAGTGTCCCTAGCGTCCATTTCCAGAACCAATATGGCGGCCGATCGACTAATCGAACGAGAGCGACACCAGCGCCCCTAGTGGCTAAAGCCACAGCCAATATGGCGGCGCTCTAGTGGCCAGTGTCAAAACTAATGTAGGAAACAAATGAGAAAGGAAAACCAAGATGGCTGCCTTCAGTAACAGCAAATTATGTACGACAGTACAGTAATTATGTACGAATGGGAAAGAAAGGAAAGAAGAAAGAAAAGGAAAGGAAGAATATAAAAGAGAAGAATCGGAGCACTCGGAGAAAGAGAGAAGGAAGAGAAAGAGAGAATACAAAAGAGAAAAAAGTGCAATATCTTCAGAAAAGAACATACTGGTTACCAATGTGGCGGTCCAAGATGGCGGCGTACTGACTACAAATATGGCGGTACAATATGGAGGTTTACTGGTTACAAATATGGCAGCGTATTGGCTAGCAACATGGCAGAATCCAAGTTGGCGGATGCATGACCGGAATGACAGAGCAGGAAGTCTGAAATCAAACATGGCGCCTCCGTGACCTTGGCGTGACGTCATCCAAGGTCATATCCTGATCCTCCAGCCCCAGCCCTCTGCAACCGAATCGCAAATGCCTACTACTGTGGACTCACAACCATCCGTCATTCCGGCGGTCACGCGATCTTCAACCAATCGCAGGGAAACTTTTTTATATCCGTCAATACGTCAGGTATTTTTCAAACTTTAACATCCGACGAACCGACGGTTAGGCCACTGCCTTCTGACGACATTCTGTACACGAAAATACACACTTTGAAATAAAATGCAAGGCTGTGGATCTGTGGTAAATTCAGAAATTAAAATGTAAATATAACCCAGTATAAATTTTTATCAAGTAAAAAATTATCTCCCTAAAAATATTTCGCTCTTGAAAATGTACTTCCAACCAAAATATACCTCCAACTAAAGAAAGATCACGCTGAAATTTTGCCGTACAGGAGGATTGACGGACGACGGATTGTTGTCAATCGCTTTCAAATGACGGACGAAGAAACAGACGGATGACTAACTGACGGACGGGCGACTGGTGGGTGCGACGGGGGGTTGCGGACCCAGCTTTACACTTGATTCCTTCCCGTGTCTTGAGCCCTTGTTCCCTCGTTTTCACCTCCAGTTTTATTCTGCCAAATTTTACTCTACGCGAGTTTCATTTGTCCTTGCGACGTTATCAAGTGTTTTCCGCGGCTGTGCATAGTTTTAAACACAGATAAAATAAAATAAATAAATAAATATTTCAAACAGTTACTCGCCGTGAAGCGATCTAGAGCTTGAGAAGGGCAAATGACTCGTGCCCTTATCTCAAGGGGGCATTCTAGGATGCATATGTCTACAATCGGCCGTTCCTGTGGACGTGGACGAAACTCGAAGTCAAGTGACGTCACATTGACGCAGTCCGAATATGGTTTACAAATGCGTTGTCCGAAGTGAGCTTTCAGAATTTGACACTAGGTCGCAGTAAATTCGGCACTTTATTAATGTTACTTAGTGATGTTTAAATTTGCTGAAACATTGATTATTTAATGTTTACGAAATGGGTGATCTGAATACTTATTTATAATAAACGACATAACGGTTTAATTTTAAATAAGTTCGCCAACTGACATCCAAAATTTATTTTTTAAACTTACGTTTTAAAAGTTTTAGCCTTCAAATAAAATTGTCAGACCGAAAGAAGACATCACTAATTATTTATTAGCATTTCATCATATTTGTTTTGAGAAAGCCGACCTTGCACATTCAATGTTTACGTTAATAACATAAACATTCCACGAATGCGCGTGAAAGTATACGTAGTCTTCTTCTTTTACTGTCAGTTCAGGACACTCGTACAAAAGTTCAATTTTCCGAATGCTTCAACTTGAGACACAGGTTGACTTGGCAGCTTGGGACAGCATCGTGGCGTCAGAAGGTCACGTGCACTAATCAGCGCATCCTTATCCTAAGAGACATGTTGGGATAGCGCAATTGTAGACAGGCCTAAAGCCGGATTCACATGTACGCCGATCACGCCAAACAGACAGAGCAGGCAGAATCAATGGTTGTTCACATGTAAGCAAATTTTCTGGGTAGCCATCTTGCTGTTGAATTCGTGATTTGTAACGCCAAGATTCTAAAACAAATTTCAGAGAACAAACTAGCTGATGTCTTTTTTCTACTCTAGTTTATTAATTCCATTACAAAACGACTTATTTGCTAATGTTGCTTTTTAAGAGATAGAGATTTTATTTTTACATCCATAAAAATTTAAACTTTAGTGCTACCTTTCAGTTCATTTTCAAACTACGTTTATTTAATACAATGTTGAATAAAATTTACGTTTGCATTCATGTATCTCATTATAAATACGTACATTGAATTATTCTATACATTTACATCTATACACGTCGATTATATAAGAGATTATACGTATAAAATATGAGAACCAGTTGACTTCTGGGAAATATCGGTGACGTCAGTTCTTTCCGTGAGCAGAAAATATCGGCGTGAGCTCAACTTTTCTGCGCGACTCGCGCGGAAACCGAGGACGGCTTCTGATTGGCTGTTCAAGTCTTCCGCTTTGTCTGTTCGGTGTGATCGGCGTACATGTGAATCCATCTTTACCAGTCATGACTTTTTCCTACCGACATCTTTAAATACGACGGTACTAGGGATGTACGAATAGTATCGATTCGTTACTTTAGTACTCGTTACTGTGCTGGATCCAAAGTAACGATTACCGATTCTTGGAAATACTCGTTACTCTGGTTTCCGTTCACGAAGCTGTCTCGGGTCGTTATTGTGCTGGCTTGGTAGGATTCGTACAGAAGAACGAAGCGAAGATGCACAGTATAAAAGTAACGAGTTCCTCTCCTCAAGCCAGCTTGAAATAGCATATCGCTTGTTGGGTTGGCAGGGAGATGATGGAGGGCGGAAAAAAACAGTTACGTCTTTTGGAGGGAGGAGTAAACCTTCGTTTTGTTATAGCGTTGTCAAGCAGTTAGTTCCATGCGTCACGAAAGTATAGAAGTTAGAAACATTTTTATTTGGATTTATGCGTACTCTGAATATCTATTTATTAGTACAAAAATGTTATGCATGTAACCTAAGTGTTACACAAGTATGATATAAGGTAAAAAAAATTGAAAAATTTTTACTTTCTCACAAAATAAACATTATGATACAGTTGTTTATGAAATTATACTTCAGTAACAAATGATGTGCAAATGAAGAAAATTGAATATGAGAATCAAATAAACATTATTTTTATATTTTATTATTTTTATGGACAATAAAGTGTTACATAATCAATTCGCGTGGCTATCTGTTAAAAATTAAGGCACAGGATTATTAACTGACCTCCCTGCTCTGTGAGATTAACTTATGCTACAGTAAAAGATAATACCTAACATAAATGATCAGTGCATTAACATATCTACGATCTATTATATTAAGTAAAAATCATGGGTTGAGTCGAGTTCATTAGGCAAACATATATTTTTTGTGAAAATGTATGCTAAGAGTACGAATATTTTAGTAACGAGTAACTGTTCCTCTGTTCACAGCACACCACTTTTTTCCGTACGTTTGGTAAAATCATGGAGTTAGGAGAATACAGGAGATGGCATGTTGCGACGTATGTGAAGCCGCTGGAGATAGGTGGATTTACTATGGACTCTAGCCGCCATCTTGACAGTAACCCAAAACATTGTGTTTACATTAGAATGACGTTGAGATAAATGATACATTCTAAGCATTTCGTGTTGAACAAAGAAGATGACGAATAAATAAATATATATTACAATTCACGTGTGAAGTTTTACTAGTTTATTATTGGCTTGTGTTAGTTGTGCAATCAAATAATTTCCTCATAAAACTACCGATCGTGAGTATGTGTACCGCGACCAGTATTGGGTTATGTGCGACAATAAGTACGTGTTTTAGATACAGTGCTCATATATCAGGATATGTGGAAAACTATTGTTTGAATAAATGATGAAATAAAGTATAGCAAGCGTGCTACCGTTGTCGTGTAGTGTATTGCAGGTTGTGCATCAGTAATGAGTGCAACAAAACAGCGACCAACAGTCCAGCTGAATTTCTGGAAGACAAAGTTCGCATGTTCTTGAGGCACGAATAAATAATTATTTGCTGGCATATATATTATCTCCGTTATCTATATTTAATGTCAATATATTAAATGGAGTCTGGATAATAAATTCAAATCCCGTTTCAGTTATTCCCTCTCTTTACATTACATTAGTTCTCTGTTATGGTACCGTTTTATACTTATTTATCCCTTATTGTAGGGTACGATTTTGTTTCTTGCATCTACAATGTTGGACAGGGTTGAGTTACCCTTGGTACATGACTAAAACAAAGAAATTAAAATTTTTACTGAATTGTCTGCACTGGACAATCAAGTATTTTAGAAATTTTGCAGAAGAAAAAAAAGGGGAGAAGGATAGGAGACATTTATGGATAGTTTTATTCCCTATATCTACAAAAATTGTGTTACATCTTTCTCCAAAAGTGCAATTTAGTACCAAGGGCTTAAGCCCCGGCTACAATCACCACAAGAATTAACAATAAAAAATTAAATCCACACTTGTATATGGCACCAGCTACAACACAACATAACGGCATAAGATGGAGGCCTGTTCGCGGTAGCGGCGTTAAGAGGTACGAATATTTTCAATTCTTATACACCGAGTTCCACGCCGGCCAATCACGAGACAACATTTGCAACCACGAGAGTCAGTGCAATGCAAGCTTATAACAAAACCATAGTTATTAAATTAACTTTGCAGTACAGATAAGATTTCCGTTTATTTAAATAGTCAACGCAATTATTAACATGTATAGCACACTTAAAATATCCCGAAACACGATTCCCGCGAAACTTTTTTCATCACAAGTAGATTAACAAAAATAAATATTTGGTTAGCCAACATACTGTTTGAAAATATCCGCGATACATGTACAGTCTGTTTTTTCTTTTTGTGCTCGTTTCTCATTAGTCACATAACAGTTTTCTTACTGCGGTTGTAGCCAGTTCATTTTCATACTTCCATGGCAACGTAACCGTTATTTTGTCACGGGAACGCTACGGTGATTGTAGCCTAGGCTTTAGTCAGTCAGTAGCCACAAATTTAATTCAGCCCAACATGTTTGCAAATTTCACATTGGGAGAGAAAACTACAATATCATATTATTTCTATAAATACACTTTTTGGGATAATAAAGGAACCACCTTATGGTTACGTTAAAATATATGGAAACTTATTCGCCAGCATTTTAGGTTACTTTGGGTAGTTTAATTAGATTAGGGTACAATGTTGAACTACAATGGGTTAAGACCCATGCACCGCAATGATATCGATAACAAGCGCACATGTACTAACCACTGCTAAAGTGGTCCACAGACACGCTTGTGACAAAATTTCTTTGTTGTTACCTACCAACATGTGCAATTATTATTTTTAGTGTGAAATTCTCTTCTGAATACATTAAAAACTATTCCGTTTCAATATCTCAGAACCACGCTGCAGAAACTTGACAAAACAAACACATTTTTTAAAGAAAAAGCATCATCGCTGAAGAAATGAGGTTCCTCTCATCCCTTCCCAAGGGGGATGGGGAGGGGTGCTGCGGTGGGCATAGTGGTAGGACACTTGCCTTCCACCAATGTGATTCATGTTGGTTTCCCTGTGAGGTTCCTCACAGATTTTCACATATAGGAATTGTGCTGATTGAAGCTGCTGGCTGGCATGTTTTCTCGAGGTTTTCCCGTTTTCCCCACCCTTGCATTTGAATGCTGCTCCATATCTGCCACATTTCAACCTCACTGGCTCTCAATACCTTGGTTGTTACAAACCATCAAATCTCTCTCAACTCCTCCTGCCTTAAGATGATGGAGGCCATGGTGGTGTAGCGGCTAGAGTATTCGCTGTTTCACAAAGCATTCTTTTTTTTTTGCATCCAATATACATCCAATACACTTTGGAAAGGACTTGTCAAATGTTATTATTATTATTATTTTGTTATGCAATATAGATATTTGCACACAATTGTATTAACATAAAATATATAACATATGAATAATATAATTTACACACATCTTAATTCTAGCAGTTCTACAAACATATTAAGACTACATTTGGTTGTAGTACAAGATGTTACAATTCATATACAGATAGATATTAAAGTATATGTATGTAGAGTCTACATTAGATAGAAACACAAGGTATTATATGAAGTCTCGTTATATCAGTCTTGTTCTGCGTTATAGAAATGTATCTTTATGTAAGTATTCTTCTACGGAATAGAAGGCCTTATTTAAAAAGTATAATTTAACAGCTCTTTTTAATTTCTGTAAACTATTAACTTACTTCAAATGACTGGGTAGGTTATTTACTAGTTTTGTCCCAGCATAGTATGAATTTGATGTAAATTTTGAGGTTCTGTAGGAGAATAGGTGAAGATGATTAGTTTGTCTAGTGTAGTAATGGTGTATATGACAATTTTTAACTTTTTTAATGTTTTCCATGTAAAAAATAATACTACGGTACATAAACATGCATGAAAGAGTGAGAATTTAGTTATTTATAGATAGTGGCCTACAATGACTACTTTTTCCTTATTACTTATTAATTTCCCTATTTTATTCTATAATATAAAAGACTTTTTCCATTTTGTCGATTTACCCCAAAATATATGATTCCATTAATTATTGTGGATTGAATATTTGAGAAATAGTATGCAAGTATTACATTATTAATTACAAATCTTTTTTAAGGTATGTACCGCCAAAAAAACATTCAACTCAATTTTTTACAGACACTATCAAAATGCTCATTCCATGTTAAATTACTGTCTACAATGAGCCCTAGAAATTAGTACTATTTACTGTCTGTAACCCGTCTTCTTCTGTTGTAGTGCATCTTTCATCCTACATCGTATGTTTATTTCTTTGCATGAAATTCATGAGCACATATTTGTTTACATTTAATAGGTATTAATTTATTATACTGGAACCAACTGGACATCTCAGTCACTGTATGTTTCATATTTTCTTCAAGAACAGCGTTATTTGAACTAGTTACCAAAATGTTAGTGTCATCCGCAAATATTATAGCTGAGCCGTTGGTTATTTCTTCTGGAAAATCATTAATAAATATTAGGAATAAAATTGGTCCCAGTATTGAACACTGTGGAACTCCTACTCGAGTAGTTCTGGTATTGGATATAACATCTGCAATGTGATTTTTGTCATAATATCTTATGGAGGTGATCTGTTTTCTATCTTCAAGATATGATTTAAAAATATTATTGGTTACACCTCTTAACTGCACACTGTTAAACTTTTTGCAATAAAATATTGTGGTCGACACAATCAAGAGCTTTTGAAAGATATGCGAATATGCCTGTTGAGAACTGTATTTTATCAAAAGAAGTTAGTATTTTTTCAGTAAAACTGAAAATAGCTTTTCTGTGGATCTGCCCTCTACAAAGACATACTGATGCAATGAAATAACCTGTTTTTATTTGCTATCAATTTCTTTAGAATTTTTTAAAATTTCGTAAGAAGAGCGATAGGCCTATAGTTATCCATCAATGTCTTATCACTTTTTTGTATAAGTACTACTTTTGCATATTTGAGTCTATCAGGAAAAATTCCCTGGGCAAGACATTCATTGAAAATGTAAGTCAAAGGCAGTTTTATTAAATAAGAACAATTATTTTTGTAGAGTCATTAAGTACCTCATCTATTCCACAGGAACTTTTACTTTCGAAATTTGTTATTACATTTATGATGTCTTCTTCAGAGAAGGGTGTGAAAAACAGCGTGTAAGCATTCCAATTGTTAGGTCTTTGGGGTATGTGTGCAGTACTAATATTTGTAGCTCTGTGTTCATTTTGCAATTTTAGTGGGATGTTTGTGAAATAGTCATTAAAACCATTAGATCTTTCCTTGCTATTTTCGATTTTAATACCATCAACTTTCAAGGAAAGGTTGACATGTCCTTGCCTAGTTTTCAATTATTATTAATAATGTTCCACATTGCTTTTGTTTTATTTGAGGAGGAGGTTATTTTTTCCCCATTGTATTTCTGCTTTGCTACTCCAAATAACTTGTTATATAATTGTTTCTATTGCTTACAGTATAATTTTTGTTTTTCCCCTGGGTTCTTAGCATTTTACGCATTGTTTTTAACCTATGTCCTGAGACTGTCAGACCTTTACTAATCCATTTTATTTTCGAGCTACTGCTACATTTTTACCGATTTGAGTGGAACGGCATGATTAAAATGACAAAGAAATGTATTCATAAAACTGTTCCAGACAATGTTTGATTCAGTTAATGTATAAAATATGTTTATTCTGGAGAGGTTGTTCATGATAGTTGTAGAAAATTTTGTTCGTGGTTATTTTGCAGTGTTCGTGGTTATTCTGTAAACATCATCCCAATTTTTTCATTTACAAGTAGGCTTTTAAAAAATTTTACGTTTTCATCTAAATATCTATGATTCATCATCAATATTAAAATAAGTTTATGTCCAATTAGTTGCCCTGAAAATTAGAATTTTAAAAATTATTAAGAAATGTGAAATTGAGTTTAAAGAAAATCACGCTATGTTTTTCAATTTTGTAGATGGTGTAGTTATAGGAAAAGATTGGCTTTATCTTAAGTTTTCTTTATTTTGACTACCTTTGGAAAAAGATAAAATCTATAAACATGCCATTTACTGTAATGATTACAGCTTACCGTTAAATACATAACCATCTAAACACACAAATAAACTTTATTAATTTAACTTAACATCTTGTCGACAGCAGGTTCATTAAATAGTGGTAAAACAAGAACACAATGAAGGGAATACAAGGAAGGAATTGGTCAAATTGTCTTTATTGAGTTCCCCCAGAAATTGCATGGAGTGATTTCGAGAAACCATGAAAATTGAAAATCATGGAGGCTACATTCAGTAGCTATTAAAAATATGAGAACTGATTTGGTTATAGGCCTATATTTTTGTATTGATAAACAGCTGATTCCTTGTTTGTCACTGCAACTCTGCTGACTTGGAGAAAAAAATTTTAAGAGTGGAGTTTTTATAAAGCGTATCATTGTATTGGTTTACGAGATGATTTGCCGTTACTAACAAATGAATTTCATAAACTAATACACTGCAATAGCAAATCTGCATTTAGAATAATACGTATCTGCAGTTTTACAAAAGTGCCTCTACCTGTAACGAGTCCACACCTTACAGGTAGACCTTAAATTCACAGCACGTTAGTAATCGCAACCGCGATATCTTTCATGAATGTATCCACGGTATATACGAATACATCACTATTTGTTTTCGTTGGTCGCCGAATAAATAAAAAATATATTATATTTTTAAAGCGTGTTTGCATGCCTAATTTACATTTCACAAACGCAAAAATAACAGAGATTTAGAGAACATTCAGAACAACTAGTGAGTTCATATAACACTCGCAAGGCTGTTCAGTTTCAATGTAAACACAAGTTGTCTCTCTCCCGCATGGCTGCTTCACTTGTAACGCACTCGCAGACGATTTCACTAGAGTATTATATTCTATTTTAGTACGGTTAAAGTTTTATCATAACTTTGAAAAGCTCCTATAGTTGTCAGAAATTTTTTCCCTGGGATATTTTGAAGGCAAATATATAGGGAACGGTAAGCAAATCAACCAAAACACCGTATACAACACTTCCATTTAAATGTAAATAATTGATCAATTTACATATTTAGCGGCGAAATTTATGTCTCGTTATCTGAGACAAACACACTCACGCTTTATGTATATTATCGTTTAGGTCAAAAAAACGGTTATATATTAATTTATGTCGATTTTAATACTCATCAATATACACGTGAAAGATAGGCGGATACAATGTTTTTGGCTACTGTTGATCACGTGACCTTTTTTTGCCCGAAAACAACCGTCTAACTGCACGCTATAAAATGGCTTCACTTGTTAACACTGCACGGTATAGGGCATAGCCCCCCCCCCCTCCCCCCCGGGTAAAATGTAACGAGTAACTAAGTAACGAGTACAAGGTAACGAGTCTTCAGTTGTGTAGTAAACGAGTAGTAACGAATACCCGAATGTAACGAAACAGCCCAACCCTAGACGGTACCGATTGACTGCAGCGTGGGATAGATGTACTGGCCTTTTCAGCAGAATATTAGGCCGAGTGGAAGGGGTGGAGGAGGGGAACGATACTGGTTACCGACCGTCCCCCGAATCTGTACCACAATCGGGCGCGGTAGGTGTGTAAAATGTTATAGCTTTGTGATTTTTACTTCATCTCAGACACAGCATGGCGGGTCAAGATTGCAAAGTTACCGGTGGTAACTGAGAAATAAAAAGAGCCGTTTCAGATCTTGTTGCTTGTGATGGTTAACGTAGCTTAGAAAGTAGTGCTCCGATGGACCACCTGGAGGGGAGGTTTGGTGAGGCCAGTGCCGGTTCCACCTGGAAAATTGTCAGTCACATGCTCAACGGAAGTGAACGTGTTTGTGATCCTGTTTTTTTTTTTTTTTTTTTTTTTTAACACACACCCTTTAATATGAATAAAATTATTGCACAAAATTTTAAATTTCAAATTGCTTTAAAAATTTGTGAGAGGAAACGTGCAAACATCCTAAAGCACTTTTTTACATAAACACAACGTACCCTAACCTCAAATGCTACCCGCGTATTTTTTTACTGTCGTGTTGGCAGAAAGAGTCCAAGTTGGGGCCATAGAGTGTGGTAGACCGATCTCGCTGGATGCGCACAACGAATATAGCGAAAACGACATGGTTTGTGTTTTAGGTTAGAAAACTGATTTGTAAACAAGTGCTTAGAGATATTTTTATACGTCCTCTAACCAATTTGTAATGAAATTTTACTAAATTCAAATTGGTAAAAGTATTCTATTCATATAATGGTGCTTGTAATTTAAAAATTAAGATACAAATAAACACGTTCATCACTGTTGACCATATGACTGTGACAGTTGTGTATGATATGGGTAGGTCAATGTTGGGTACATGCGCAGAAGATGAATAAGCGGTCTACCTCATCTGTGGACTATGGTTGGACTCGAGGAGTGGCTGTGCGCTTCCTATATCTTATTTTCCCTTGTATGACTGTAGCTAACTGTTGAGCGAGGGAGGTGGTGAGTGACTGCGCGGCGGCATGGTTGGCGGTAGTGCCGCGTGGCGCGCTGTCTGCCACCGGCGTCAGCGTGGTGAAGGTCGCGGGCGCCTTCAGCCTGCCAGCCGAGGCTACGCGCCGGGCGACCTCTGCTGGGACTGCACGCTGCTCAAGGACAGTTGCGGCCCTGACCGCACTGCAGGTTACGCCTGACCGTCGCCAAACTAGGGATGGGCATCGAAACAAAATAATCGATTAAATTGGAAGGCTCCGATTATAAAAATCGATTAATTGCTTTCAAATAATAGGTTACACATAATCTATTAATCTATGATTGATTATTTTAATTGTTTTATTTTCCCGGTCTAGCAAGGAAAACTATTAAGGTTGTGAAGTTCAATGCTTTCAGTTTGACAAATAAAATTTTTGCTGCCAGGTAGCACTGGTGTCGCATGTGTAATGGATTTTTCAATTTCGTATGTAACTGCAATATTCATAAAATGAATGTAATTGTGAAAAATCTTCCGAGTTGTATTGTGTTAGACCCTACGGAAAGAATAAACTTTGTTCTTCGCACCCAGTGTCAAACAGAGTTATATTTTTTACTTTTTGTATTATTTGTAAAAGCAATATCCGAGGCACTCGACAGTTTTGCAGACTGAATCTATGACTTCTGTTTGTGAAATTCGCTTCATTTTAAAATTCGTTTACAAACTGCAATAAAAGAAGTGTACTTATTTCGCGAATGCAAATTGAACACACTTAGCAAATACCTACACTCTCAATAGTTCGAATTGCTTTTTTAACATTACAAGCTCATAATTTCCCGATCAAACTCTTAACTTGAGACGACAGACGACTGACTGGTTGTAGGGATGCTTGTGTAAGTTTTTTATATTAATGCCAGTATATTTTTTATAAGCGAAGAAGTAATAAAAAAATTAAACATGTGTGTTACAGTGGTACATAATGCTTATCTAATTTGTTGGAAATTCAACTCTTTCAGGTGTGTTACAGTGGTACATAATGCTTATCTAATTTGTTGGAAATTCAACTCTTTCAGGTGGAACATCTTGTCGACATGCCATGGTACTTCAAAGAAGAAATTCAAGCATTATTGAAAATGCTGCAAACATTTCTTGTTACCGCAATGTCAGAATATTTTTCCGAAATTCCAAACTGCTATTTGCAACGTTTGTGAATTACAGTCACTAATTGAAAAATAATTGAATGGAAATAATCGATACAGTCGATTAATCTAAAGTGTAGAAATCGATTTTAAATAATCGATCAACTGCAACGAAATAATCGATTACATTACTAATCGCATCGTAATCGAGCATCCATACGCCAAATACCTCGTGGGGCGTAGGAACGATAAGACGTGTGAGACTGCCTCGCGCATCTGAACTGCAGTGTTCTCGCACAGCGTGTAGCGGACTTCAGCGTGTGGGTCTATTATTTTATTGGTGTAAAGTCTGTAGGCAGGTTCAATGCAGGGCCCTAGAGTAGTTTTGTATATGTCTCTGACGTGTATATTTTCAGATACAATGCTTTGTAAAATACGATATTATCCATTTTGAAATACTCAAAACTGGCGGTGCCTGAAGTCTTGAAAGCACTTAACACCCTCGTCTGGGCGAAGTGTTTTTTCTTCTCGTAGATCACTACATGTGACTCAAGTTTAATAGTTTCGGAGAAAAACGTGAACTACTACCACTTTGTAACGCATTTGAAGCACCGGGTAGATTTGAATCATATTCACGCCGAATACGCCAGACTGACAGCGGACAGAACCTACGATTGTTCACATGCGAACAAATATTTCGCGCTACGATTTTTTTTTGTTGCAAAGCGTTTGTGACCATGCTGTTGCGTTCGTAATTTTCAATACCAAGACTATGAGATAAATTATTGACAACAAACCAGAAGCGGGTATGTTTTACTACTTTTATTTTTATTAGGGGGATACGGTGGGTGAGTGGTTAGCGTGCTCGCCTCCCACCTAGGCGATCCGGGCTCAATCCCCGCCCGTATCACTCCGGATTCTCGTATGTGGGAATCGTGCTGGACGATGCCTTTAGTCGGCGGATTTTCTCGGGGGTATCCCGTTTCCCCGCCATTTCATTCTGATGCTGCTGCATACCTCAATCACCCTCATCGACTCTCAAGACATCGATGTTAATAACAGTCCAAATCTCTTCTCGCACTATTTTTTATGAATCTTGAATAAAGACTGTAATTATTTTTTATACTTTAAAAAATATTTCACGCTTTAATGCTGCTACCTATCGGTTCATTTCCAAACTACATTTATTTAATAGTTGTGTCAAATAAAGTAAACCTTAGTGTTCATTCATTATAAAAAAACATACATTGAACTTAATTTTGAAGTATTTCCTCGTAAATACTATGCTATTACAACAGTATACGTCAAATGCCAAACAAATAAGTGGAATAAAATATGTGAAGCAAACGACTTGTGGGAAATACCGACAAAGTCTGCTCTTCCCACGAGCAGAAACATCGGTGCGAGCTCTACTTTTCGTGGTGGCCCGCGCGGATAAAGAGGACGGGTTCTCACTGACTGTTCTAGTTTAACCGCTGTGTCCGCTCGGCGTGACGAACGTCCATGTGAACCGGGCACCAGACTGACTGCCTTGTGGTCGGCGAGCACGTCGTTCTTAGGGTAGTGTCCGTCAAACAGCCTGCTGTTTTTTTTTCTACTCTACCTGATATCTAAGTGTAAGGTGGTGTGGAAGCCCGAAGGTAGGACGGGATTTTATTCATAGACTAAAAATGAGGTAGACCGATCTCGCTGGCTGCGCACAACCAATCTCCGTGCCCCAACATTGAATGCTTTTCAGCCAACACGGCCGACGAAAATGGCGTGGTTTGGATTTTAGGTTAGAAGACTGATTTGTAAACAAATGTTTTGAGATATATGTATACTTTCTCTAACCAATTTGTAATGCAGTTTGATTAAATTAAAACTGGTAAATATATTTTGTTCACATAAATGTGCTTGTCATTTAGAAATTAAGTTGTAAACAAACACGTTCATCACTGTTATCCATGTGACTTTGACAGTTGTGTAGGATTGGGGTAGGTCAATGTTGGGTACATGCGCAGAAGACGAATAAAAGCCGTCTGCCTCATATTTAGTTTATGATTTTATTGCGTGTCAGAGGTAACCCCGTACGCCAGAGAGGGATTGGGCAGCCATGACCACCAATTGGGACTATGACTACCTTCTGAAGTGTACCTATATTACTTATAGCTAAGAAGAGAAAGGGGAAACCCCCGTTATAGGAACGTAAAAAACCGCTTTCGACAGAATAGAATTCAAACTCATCATTCAAATTCAAACTCATTACGTAGTCTAAAGAAATACTACGTGAAACAGATGTAAAATCATTTATTTATTGGGAGGGATGAAATATTACTAGAGAGGTGGTGGGTCATTGATTTGTTGAGTGTGGGCTGGACTAACCAGGGTGATGCTTGTACATCACTGGTGAGGGAAGCTGCGCAACTAGGTCTCTCCTCCCCCTCCCCCCTCCTGATTCCTCAGCAGAACCTCAAAACTAAAAGAAGAGATAGTGAGCTGCATATTTGCGGAAATCCGTCTTGAGGCAATCCTCCTCGGCCGCGTGCGTGGAGATCAAAGAAGCCGACCCAGCGACCGCGTTTCGGAGAGCGAAGGGGCGTGCGGTGGAAACAGCTGCCCGGGCGTCGTCTGTTCGTGTCGGAGCATCCGTGAGCACGAACACGCGCGAATGGAAAGGCAGCTTACACCTGCCAGTTGTCTCAAAGGCGTGGGGTAACCACGGCGGTGTCCGGGGTATGCTCAACGCTAAGACGCTAATCTACGAGCACGTGGCGAATGTGATAGCACTTACTGTATTTATCGTTTAACACGTGTTTTATATACGTTACACTAAAGAAAGATAGCCTTCAGTGATACTGAAGAAACAACACTTAGGACCAATTTGACTGACGTATGGGTACTAGGCCCGTGAAAATGTTAATTTGTACCTTTAGCTGAATAATACGCAATATTTAGAAGTAAGAAACTAAACTGTGATGTCATAGGTGCCTAGTAAACCGTGGATATCTGTATCATGCTTAATTTATGCCTTCGCTAATGCCCCAGTCGTAAGGAAATATTTTAACTTTCTTTTCCTTATTTCCCTCTTTTGATATAAACTGTCTTTATCACTTTTACCATATAAATTTCAGGTACAAAGAAAAAAATACGGTAATTAAAATATATAATTTGAGTAGGATCCCATTAAACTCAAATATTTCAAACATCAATCAACCAGACAAAATTAAGTAATATTAACGTTCCTCTTACATGCAATGGTTGAGAAAATTTTGCTAAAATAACTAACAAGAAAATATAAAAATTATTAAATTAACTTCAGTAAATTATAGACAACAATTTCTCTAATACTTTTCCCCTAAGTGTTGCAGATATTTAATGGAGTAAGTTAATGCTGAGATCTGCAATCAGTGCCGGCGCTACCTTACTCGGCGTTGACCTTGGTGTCCAGTGGGATACTGCGTGCTCGTCAAGGAGGAGATGTAAGGTCGACCTCAGGCGAACTATGTGAAAGTACCGTCATTCTTGGTCGGGTAGTCTACCGTCACAAAACAACGAAAAGAGAAAGGGCATTCATTTTCGATCGATGCAAGTTTTACAACGCCAACGAGGGGCAATCACGCGCGTCTTCTACGCACTAAGTAGGAACGCCGACAGGGTTCTGTAACACGTACACTTTCATTCCATATGAACGGCCACCATTTTGTATTTCAACTTTTCCCCTCGTACCATCCAATAAATTCCCACCCTACCACTCTGTCTCGTGCCGACCACAGCCTCATAGTAGGGGTAGGGGGGAAGGAATATAAAAATATCACTCTCATTATTGAAAGAGAAAAAGTTGAATTTACTAACCGAACCATCTTGCTTCGGAGAGAGTTGAAAGTATATAACAGTTGAAGTAAAAAATATATTCTTTTTAATGCTTCCATACTCAACAACTAGCACAATATATAGCTCCCTCCTCTTAAATGAATGTTCTACTGTAACTTATTACTCATCTAAATTGAAATATAATTATTCGAATCAATTGTTTATAGTTGTGTATTTGTCACAGCATAAATGCTAGATCTCAAGTTTTTATTTATCACCATATACATTCTATTCTCACGGAAGTACTCGTGTGATACCCAGGAAGCTTACTTGATTGTGTTACTACTCACGAAAGAAATGCCACAAGTACATAGGCTCTTGAATTCATAAAATTCATGTTCATGCAAAGCAGAAACATAGATTATAAACATGTCTTCTTATACTTCGCACAACAAAGACACAAAACACAGCATGCTTCCATGAAACAGACACAAAATACTTAAACTGTGCTACTCCAAAAATATACATAACCTAGCATTAAACATCTCCCTATACAGGCTGTGTCTCAATTTAAAGAATACTCTTTCGAGAGAGCACTCTTTCGCACAACCTAGCGAGAGCACTGCTTCGCGCTCTCTTACTGTGGAATAGAGACAACCACACTCGTTTCTCTCTGACGTCATGCAGACGGCTGATGCTGAAAGGTGGGAAATAGTGTTTCAGCTAAAATGGTAACCATAGCTATTGTAAATAACATATATGTGCTCAAAATAATTCACGAATAATTATAACACTACCAGAATAATTACTAGTGCATAAAATACTACTATTTTTGTTTTACATATTACCGTCATGTTGCACAGCAAAGTGAAAAAAACGAGACTTTGTCAGATATTCGTATATATATATATATATATATATATATATATATATATATATATATATATATATATATATATATATATATACACACACACACACACACACACACACACACACACACACACACACACACACACGTATTACGTAAGTTATTTCGTTGTTTAAATTAGTTCAAATTATTCACTTACAGGTAAAATACGACGAGGTTTCTGCTCAGAAAGCTGCTATTACCTTATTCAAACACAAAAATAATGTAAACAAATATGGCGCGTGGTCAGAGAGTGCGAGAGGGCGTCAGGGAGTACACAGCGTCGTGCTCTCTCTGTGCTCTCGGTCTTGCGCACTCTCTCCGACGAATTGAGACTACTAGAGAGCATTTCTCTCTGACGTGATAATGACGTGGTCGCGAGATCGAGAGCACGAGAGAGCGCTCTCTGGGCTAATTGAGACACGGCCTCAGGTACACAGAAGTATCCCCACCCTAATCAAGAAAACAAACATAATTAGCGGATGGCAATAACGTCTGAAGCAAATAACCATTATCAGGTATGCAATGCTTATTCGCATCAAGAAAATAAATCTATAGAAGAAATTAGATTGTCAATGGTGTTTTTGCGGGATTCAAATGCAATAGTTTACATGCTATCGCAATATGCAATTGTAAATACGTGCAATTCAATCCACTAACTGGATCTATAAACATTATATATAATCCGAACAGATTTAAAAACATGTTAAAAATCAAGTTTTTATTTTCTCCAACAGTATAAATAGCACAATATAGAACATATAGATTATTCCATCCAGTCTTGAAAATATTACAACTTAAGGATCTTATGAGTTCTGCTGCTTGCAGATAATTTGCGCCTTCAAGGCCTCGAAACGCGAGGGCTCTAAGGCCGAATTTCTCTCACTCACCACTAACCTCATCGCCCTAATGAGCAAGGAACCCAACCGGCGTGCTGTCTTTCTGTTGGCGGCTCGTCTGAACGTGACCGAAGTCAGCTACTAATATCTTGAAAGATCGACGTGCATTTATGTAAATGTATAGAGTAGTTGAATGTACGTATTTATAATGAAATACATGAATATAAACGTTGATATTATTCAACATTTGTATTAAATAAACGTCGTTTGAAAATGAGGCGAAAGCTAGTACTAAAGTGTAAAATATTTTTTTTACGTAAAAATAAAATCACAATCTCTTGAAAATAATTTAGTAAATAAATCGCACTATAATGGAAATAATAAACTAGAGTAGAAAGACGACGGCATCTAGTTTGTCATCTATAATTCGTTTTAGAATCTCGGCGTTGAAAATCACGAAATCAACCATCGGTTGTGCCTGCTCTGTCTGTTTAGCGTGATTGGCGTACATGTGAACCAAGCATAATGCACACTGATTTAAACAGTAAATACTCGTAAAGGAACTGCCTCCACTGATCACTGCGATTATTTCCGGCTTGTTGTAGGGATTCCCATACGAGCACGGAGGGAGCTAGGATGTTCACGGCTAACAAAGCACTTTCGAGACCAACCTTTAAAAAATGCCACTACTCCTACCTTCATATGTTCTAACAGGCACACTGACTGGTATAGACCGTTCACGATAAAGTGAGCACTTTTAAAATCAACTTTATAAAAAAAGTCGCTGCCTCCGCCTGCATATATTTTAACGGGCGCAATGAGTGACATGCGCCCAGTAAAGTTGGTAACGATGGATGAAAAGTAGTTCCGTATATCTAAACATCGAATAAAAAGTGTTAGGTAGCCTAACCATTTGTGATAACTTAAATTATTTCTTTCGTTCTCTTTTTTTTTTTTTTTTTTTTTTTATACATTGAAGTGTAAAATCAGTATATTAGTAAAATATTTACTTTTCTAAACAATTTACTGTTGCCCTTGACTAACGCACGAATAAAGTGATGAGGCCCATACACGGCGATAGTAATGCGAGAGTAGCTCTCGCGATAGAAACTATCGCCATTTACTATCGCCGTGTGAACTAGGCTTGAAGGTTCCGAGAGCGAACGCAGAACGAATGTGTGCTTCCCTCGCTATAACTGTCGCGGTCGAGCATCTCATGTGGCCCGCTGTATAGTACAAGCGCGGGAGGGTAGATGGCATTATGGGCGTCGGAATTTGTGACGGGCAGCAGGCAGCGTGGGCGTGGGGGACGTGTACACGCCCGCACGCACGCACATGCAGTAGGGGATCAATAACACCTCCGTCTTCGCATCCGCCGAGTGGCGCCGGCCGGTCAAAACAATCTCGCCGGCCCTTTCTTCCGGCGCAGCTACTCTATGTACTCCGTACAGCAGACCTTATTATAGGCTGTTCACGGTAAACCGAGCACTTTTGAAAGCCCTGCTTAAGATCTTACCTGTATGCATGTTGTGTATTCCTTCGCCTTACGTAAAATTAACAAATCCCATTTGCCTCATCACTTAATTCATGCGTCGGCCAGGTGGAAATGTGGAATTATAAGAAAAGAAAATGTGTTACAAATCTAGTCATTTTAACACTTCGATGCATTAAAAAAAACATAAAGCATAAACGTGGTTACCTAACACTTTTTATTCGACGTTAAGTTGTGGAACTATTTTCCATCTATCATTACCAACTTCACTGGGCGCATGTCAGTGCGCCCGTTAAAATGCATGCAGGCAGGGGTAATGAGTTTTTTTTAAGGTTGATTTCAAAAGTGCTCACTTTATCGTAAACAGCCTTTACGCATCGTGATCCCGAGGACCCCTCTAATATGGCGTACATTTTGCCGGATCACCAACCGTTTCTTCAATACAAGTTAAGGAAATATTTCCAAGTATATACAACCTATTTATTTCACACTATACGAATAAGTTTAGTTTACAACTAAATTTTCAAAAACCAGCTTCATTACTAACAAAAAAGTTAGAAAGTTACAGTATCTTATATACCGGGTTAGTCGCCTGGGCCTATTTTTCCGTATCTATGCAACCCGCACACAATATTACACATCTAAATCAACATCGACCTTATCAGAACACCACTTGCGCGTTGATTCGTTGTCTTCAGTACAGTAAGCGGTGAGAGGATGATGTTATGTCAGCAATGCGTTGAGAAGCAGTCACTTTTCATAGAATGCACATTCGGTTATTATGTTGAAATAGATTATTACGTCCTTAGTAATACCCATCCGCCTCGCTTCGAGCCATTGTGTTTCTTCATGTGACATAAAACTAGTCACCACTTACTGTATTGACGAAAAAGGAATCAACATGCACGTGCCTTTTTTTTCTCTCACGGTGTACTATTTTCACTTGCGGTCCCATGACTATAAGCTCAAGGACCTTCAAAGGCTCACGGGCCACAATTTAAGGCTCGGTATTACCCGCAATATTGTATTCTTTCAATCACTGCTGATTTTATGTTAATATAAAGTAAAACTTAAATAATTATATTATAAAAGTATAACTATTTACATTTGCCATGCTGCAGAGACGCAAATTCATAACGATCAAGATATTTCTTTTTTTTTTACAAATAGCAAAATAAAATATTTTTAATATAAATGCGTGTCTGATATTTAACTCTAAGCTGAAATTACGACACGAAGAACCTATAAATTCTGCAAAGTCACGAAGCTGAGCCTAATGAATTGCTACCTGTCGTAGAGAGATTCGCCTGCACAACAACAGGTATATATTTTGAAACTCAGGTACAGGATCTATAGACGAGAGTTAAGATTTACTGTTTCTGTGTTTTTGCAAAGAGCTTAAAAAATTAGCGAGCGACAGTGAACAGAGTTTTACAGTATATCTTGAAAACATTCCCAATGGAATGATTAAGTAAGGATCTGAATGGTATACTTTTCTTCGTGTCGAAACAAGTAGTATCAGTTATCTGTACAGACGTAGCCAGAAGTTTCTCAAGGAAGGGGGAGAGAGGGGTTTACACTAACTGAATGGGAGAGACTTTATACCAATACATGCGGTGTAAATGTTAATTATATTAGATACTAGGAGGAAAATTATTTAATAAAATAATATACCTCATAATTTACTTAAATTACATATTTTTATCACAACTAAAAGCTTGATGATAATTTTATACTATTTGTCAGCAATGTTACGGGCAAAGGAGAGATTACAATCCCCATATAATCCAATCTTGTGGGGCAGTTACGCCCTTGATCTTTAATGCTCGACGTGCAAACAAATAAACTTTAAACTAAATTCTAAAAACAATTAACGGGAACAGCAACTTGACTTGGATTAACTTAGAGGGTGGACAGAGGTTATTTTCACTTTCGCCCTCCGTTAACGAGATTCCCACATTTCGATTTTAGTAAACCCTCTTTAAAAAAAAAAAAAAGCTGATAACATTTTTATGTTATTAGCAGCTCGCAGAACATGATTTGGATAAGCGTTACAACTCTCTAACATTACACAAGCCAGTTTTACATTGCATTATAGGAAATCTTTCTTCCGCGTCATTACAGACGAACTGTACATATTTTGTATTCCTTATTACTGACTAGAAGCTCGGAAAACATCGCAAATTTTCAAGTGCTTCAGATACAACACGTAAAAGTGTTTTGTTCTTTTTAAAAAATCCTTGTTTTATAAGTTGAACTCTTATCTTTTTCTTAAGAGAAGCACTATTCTAAGCACTTGATATTGCTCTTGTGCAGTTTGGAAGCAGTAACTTCCAGAGTTGTTGTCTTAATGTAACTCCTATACGCATAGTTATGCGATACAAGATGTGAGGATCAGACAAGGTTCCAATTCGGGAACAACACTTGAGCAGATAATCGCAGCTACAGTGCCATGGCAGGACTCAGAGCTTGGCTTTGAATATTCCCTTCCATAATAGAGGCTATGGTTTATTTCACAATTTCTCAGTAGTTCAAGAAACTTGGTCTGTTCGAGATAAAAATTGTGAGAAGAGTGGAAACACTTTAGGAAGTAGAGCAGATAGAACACAGCCATCCAGACGAATTATTCCCCTTGCTGACGATTCAACCTCTAGTATGTAATAAATTTGCCTCGTAATTTTCTCAAAACATGTGTATTGTGTCAAAAATTATGAGAGACGTGACGTTAAAAGCTACAATAGATAAATACAAACCATGTATTATTTTGACACTATAGTTAATAGGAGTATATTGATATGGCCCCCATTCTGTTTGAAATTTATATGAATATCGTTTGAGTTATTTACTCATTTCAAATTTCTCTTAATAATCCTGTAAATAGCATAATGAACCCAAACTATGTTAACAGAGGAAACAAAAATTGGCGCACATTTATATTATACATCTTATTACTGTATAATACCGGTAGATGTAATGCGTACAATATATTACATAACTTATGTGTATTAAAGCATGAAATATTACATCCTTTTATTATACAACGTGATTACGAACAACACTGACAAACTCCGGCAGGTTATTCCTGACAAAAAAATAAGACGAAAATATCTGTACCACTTTTCCCCTAAAACGAACATTAAGGGATCTACGCGCCCCTACATTCCACGGTTTTGAATGTCATTAAGATAAAAATATAACGAACTACACACGATTAAGGAACAATTCAGTGAATAGTGTTTTGTAGAACGGAGATCTTGTACATTTGAAAAATGCTGTTGGTAATATCATCCCCCAATCATCATGAAAATAGGGGTTGCCACCCTGTCCTTGCACGAAAAGTGTGAATAGTAAGCTGTGGGCGATCTGTTGAGATGGATTAAGATTGAGCACATCTTAACCAAAAAAAAAATTGGTCGTCTTGTCGGAATACTCTCAGCTGAACCGTTTACGCGAAATCCTTTCGGAAAGTAGGTATGCGAAACCGAGGGATGAGTTGCCTGCGAGGTAGGCAACACGCTGGCAACGGGGCGGTGAAACTCCACGTGTCTTTTTACTTCACGATGCACTGATTCTTAAGTCGTGTCAACAAATCGCTAACAGCTTACTGTTCACATTTGTCATGCAAGAACAGGGTGACAACCCCTATTTTCATGACGACGGGCGATGATATTACAAACCGCATTTTCGAAGGTGTAAGATCTCCTTTAAACCACTATTCACTGGTTTGTTGCTTGATAATAAGTAGTTTGTGATATTTTAAACTCAATTACCTTTAAAATCGTAATTTTTAGGGGCGTGTAGCTCCCTTAATAATCTCTTAAGGGAAAAAGTGGTACAGACTTTTTCGTCTTATTATTTCGTCAGAAAAAACCTGCCGGATTTTGCCGGTGTTGTTCGGAATCACGTTGTATATTACACATGAAACACACCAGAAGAAAATAAAAATCACCCGTTTTAAACACAGCGGTATTGGCCTACCAATTTATCCTCTAAATTACAGCTTTTATTATACAACACGATTACTTAGAGATGAAATATGTCTTCACGTATGAGCAAGATTTCATTGGCCGCCGCTGAGAAAAGTGTTAGATAAAATGGGAAGCGGAACGTGATAAATGGGAAAATTACACATATGGAAGCGCTATGTTCAGATAACTTACTTCATAAACACAGTGGAACAGAAGGTTTTGACAGGCAAATTATATCTGAAAATGATATGATGATGGAAAGGCGACCAACAGGAAGGGAGCTCTACTTTATTGTAATTTAAAAGTGAGCTTATTGTTACTTCTGGAAGTTTTCCAAGTCGCAGTTCTTGGGGAGAAATTCGTTTGGTGCTGGACACCCGAAGGAAACACCGCTAACGCTGAAATTAAGTGAGTGTCGAAAATAGATTGCACTGTCGTCTTTGTCCGTTCCTAGTACTCCCAAATAAGCTTGCTGAAGTACGCGTCTACCAGGAACTAGTATGATTCGAAAATGGGCAGTCACACGTACTGTTTTAAATTCACGGCGTTTGTGACAGTAGGGTCCTTTTTGAAGCTGTATTTGGCGACAGTTAATTTTCCACTAATTCTCCTCGTTAAGTTTATTGTATCATTTTAACTCTCGAAATATTCAAGAAAACATGATTATTGAAAAAGCGTAAGCAAGAAATAGAAAAAAGGCAAACAGCCTAAACTGACAATGAAGTACTTTAACACAGTTGTAGGAGATACAGATTATAATATATTTTACAGTAATCCTTTTGTACTAGTGATGGACACAGTATGTGCCGAAAGTATGCCATGTGACCAGAAAGAGAAAATGACAGTGACAAATACAAGAGTAAAACATCATATACAGGCTATTCACGGTAATGTGATCACTTTTTAAAGTCATGCTTAATATTTTTTTTTCAGCCAATCTCCATATTTCCACAAATCTTTAATACGAACATTGCAATGTGACTAGTAAACGCATTGCACAGGTATCATCACTCTCAAAAATTACCATCTCAGATTGCAAAAAAAATATAATTTTTTGTGGTTGATGCTCGTTGGGAAGACGTTAAAACGTGTCCACTTTACAGTGAATAGCCTACACAAATGCAAGCAGTTTATGATGTTTTTAGACTCGTTTATGTAATTTTGTTTAAGGTTTTACGAAAATTTTGATGTACGAAGTAAAATGTTTCTGCAAGTTTTGGGTTAAATTCATTTAAAAATGGTTGTGAAAATTCTTATAACTCGGAAAGTGAAATAGTGTTTGTTCAGAACGAAACTGTCATTTGGCACATACAAAATTGATTAAGTCGTTCCATATTTCCATCTTTATAGTAAAAATAAAGTTTACAGTGTATGCAAGTGAGTGAACGAAGTCTTGAGAGCCGATGTTGATGAAACGAGGCGAGTACGGAGCAGCGCTGGAATGAAAGGGAGAGGGAAACGGGAGGTCCCCGAGAAAACCCGTCGACTAGTGACATCATCCGGCACGATTCCCACATATGAAAGTCTGGGGGCGACTCAGCCGGGAATCGAGCCCGGTCCACCTATGTGGGAGGCGAGTAGTCTAACCACTACACCATCGCGGATCCTGCAGTGCATGCGTGTTGAAATACATTAGTTCTATTTTTTTTTTTTCCCCGAGAAGTTAGTAACAACTTGCTCCCTTCATAATAGAATGACGAACTTCTGTCGCTGCTCGACTATTTGCAGACGAATCACAAATGCTCAATTACAATTACAGAGTTCCAGTATTGCTGTCGGCTCAGCGAAATGGAAAAATTCCTCAACGAAACTATATATATATATATATATATATATATATATATATATATATATATATATATAATATATATAATTACGTGTTGTAGCTCCCACCGGCCGCGAGCTTCCCTTATGCGTGGTTTGGCTCTGTGTGGTGCCACCCACCTCTACCCTCCCCGACCCTCCAGGCAAACCCGCTCACTGCCTCATCCCCCCCCCCCCCGGCACAGAGGCTTCCTGGGTGGCATCAGAGCACTTCCTCCACCCTCCCCCCTTCAGAAGAAGCCGATTAGTTTAGAGGACGCGCAAGAATATTCAGGGATCTAGGAGCCTCGGCGCAACGCGGCATTTAGAGAAATTTCTGGGTGATGGCCTACGATCCTATAAATACAAGCCACAGCTGGACTGTCGGCGATCTTTTCGTCGAAGCCAGTTAGCTGAGTGCAGTAATCGAGCGACGTGTAGAGGACAGACAACGACAGGAGATTGCGAGACGACGGCGGACGAGGTGTTCGTTGGTTTCAATGGACGAGAGAACGTGAAACCCGACGAGTGAAGGCTACTGTGCATGAGTGAGCTCGGAGAACTCTAGAACACTGTGGACTGGTATGACCTGGACTAAACTGAGGTGGGACTGAATGAACATGTAATGCGGATTTTATTGTAAATATTGGAACTCTTAATGACATATCATTTATAAAATAATTGAATAGGCCTTGATACACTGTCTATTGGGACTGGTTTTTAATTAAATTAATTACATTAATTTCTTTGAGGTAATTGTCAATTATATTGATTGAATTCATTAAATGTAAACAGCAAGTGAAATCAAGTATTGTGAGATTTTGGATCGAGAGAATTTTCTTTGTAGTCATAGTGAATAAAATTTGTAAATTAGGATTAACTCTTTCATTTAATCAATACCTCCATCCCTTAACAAACCTGGTTTTGCCCACTGACTTTGAGAGAAAATTATAACAATATGTATATATTTATAAATATAGAGCATTGGACGCTAGCAATTTGTTAAGTTTTTCCGCATTAAATCACTGTATGCGTTAGGTATGGTTGAACAGAACTAAATTGTCCACTTGCACAAAGAGTGTTGGTTTTTATGTCTCATGCTCGGGTTCCACAGAAAAATTGCTATTGATTCTCATGGCAAATGTTGATGTCCCAACGCCTCTTGACTAACCGTCGACACTGAACGTGTGTACGCAGAATTATTGGGTTTCTAAATTCTTTCGTTAAAGTACTTTTTTGTTTCGCTGCTGCTTCTGAAATATTCATACGAGATCAAACAAGAACAACAAAAATTGCCTAAAAGGTCACTTTTTAGCTCAGTTTTCCATTTGTTATAGAATAATTTTAGACTTAAGATATATACTTTGATTTTTGAAAATAAAAACAACAATTAGTTTGAAATCAGCGATAACATTATGAATTCAAAACAATATCAAGTGTAAGGAAGATGCTTAGATTAAAAAATAGTATGTTTTTTGCTGCTTGAACACTTCCAAAAACCTCTTCTCTCCAATAGTTGATACAGTATCTTAGAAAGGATGGCATAAAGAAAAGGTCCTTTCATGCGATCAAATTCAAATTTTCTTCAAATTTATGGAATTAAATTCCTGGACTGCTATGTGACGTCACTCGGACGACATTTTGTCTTTCAAGCCTTTGAATGACTTGAATTACTTCAAAGTTTTTCGTTTAGAACATGTTCTATATATTCTTGAATCCAATTTTTCAACAAGCACTCCAAATTATTAAAACAGTACAAATATACAATTGTGCAGTGTCTTATAGTAATTTACGCTCATTTAAGCTTAAAATATATTCGTCTATATTTATTTTCAGCAAAGTAAATGTATCATATTAGAAAAATGGTTTTTTTTCAATCGGCAAATTATGTTTGCGTAATGTATGGTTTGTAGAGGTTTCATATTAAATGTACAGAAATTATTATATATTTTTAACTTATCTGCAGTGATAGTTTAAGTTGCCACTCAATATTTATTGAATACAGCTGCATGTGTGAAAAACCTTTCAAAACTTAGAAGTAATAAATAAATTTCTATTCAATACAATCCAAATAAGGGCATATGGACACTTCCTTTATTGACCAAGCTGAATTGAATAAAGTATTTGATCGTGCGAAATGGCAATAAGAGTTGTCCGAGTTCTAGTTTCACTCGACAGTCCGTCTGGAAGATAGTTTTGGGAGTGTTCAAGCAATAAAAGCATAGTGTAACGACTGCTCGTGTTCCTAGTGCTCAACAAGATCGTTGTAGGCGCTCTCTACTGTCACTCCCTTGTACTCTACATTCCTACCTGGAGGCCCTTACTCAATTGAAAACTTTTACATTTGACTTTACGTTTGCTACCCGACATGTTGTTTCTTATGGAGTTTTACACAAAGAGGTTTACACAGAGGTTATATGGAAAGTGTGTTATTTAATGTAAGGCGATTTTAATCTCGTTATATTAAACAAAGCTTGTCTTAAATTAAATTTAATAAATGGCAAACGAATGTTATGTGAAGAGTAAATATATTAATTTACAAATTTGAATAATGTAAACAAGTGAGTTTTTGTTTTGAAATAAACTTTTAACACAAATTTTAAGCTTATTTTTTTAAAGTACGTAAAATACATTCCTTGGTAATATGATAATGATTTACATAACAAGATGCACATTTTTACGAACCTCGCAAAACCGATGTTTGTTTTCAAATCTGACTTTCGTCAAAGTAAAGGAAATGTAAAGTGAAATATTAAAGTGTGCTATTGTGTAAAAGGCATGAAGCTAATAAATACCCTCCTCCGATGCGCGCCTCGCCGTCTCATACTTAACTCGAGGTGGCATGAGTCATTTGTCGTACAGGTCTTAGAAGCGCGAGTCTGGGACTGCTTCCCCGAGATAACGACTGCGTCATGTCTTCTGGCCGGGAGGTGAGGTAAGCATTGCTGGTGGGCAGAACGTCATCACAAAACACCCCGACCACATCGCCCTACAGGGCCAGTTCGAGTGTCTAAGGACCCGTTGCACCAACATCGCCCCGATCCGAGATCGAATTATCCTAGTTCCGAAACTGGATCCAGTTTGATATTGGTTCCAATTTTAAAGTGTTGCACCAACGGAATTTCATGATTCTGGATCTCCGATTCTTCGACCTTGGTTCCAAAGTGAGAGATCGATATTAAATATGAGACAAATTTTCCTAATGGTTCGTAATATATGACGTCATGGAAGTAGGAGTATTTTTCACTATAGATAGAACTAGATGTGCGATGTTTTATTTGCTTTAAGTGAATTATTGTTGTACGACTTTTACTGGATAATATTCAAGTGCGTATAATGTTGTTTTAATCTCCCAAAAAAAAAAAAAACAATCGAACGTAGTTCTATCTGTTGGCGTATTTTCAAACTACATTAGTCGACGATGGCTGATGATCTCGGATCGAGATTTCAAACCGCCAATTTCGGCGGTTCGAAATGAACTTCATCTCGATCTCCAGTCCAGCTCTGAACTCGAATAGTACAACAGTTTTCTGTGTCGATCTTAGATACGATCTCAGATCGCGTTTCGAACCACGATGGTGCAACCGGCTCTAAGGCGTGACAGATGAATAAGACCAGAACCAGACAAACGTATCCTTCTTCCTCACCGGTGACGACAAGAGATTGAAATTCCGCGAGCTGGAAAGAACATAAAAAAACTGAATCACAAACCGTTTTCTGGAATACCTACCCTAGCATTTGCTGTGAGTCCAAAACTATAATGACCGCTACACTAATCGTTAGTGATTACGAAAATAAAAAGATCTATTTACAACCATGACAAACAGTTTCCGAGTCGCAGCGCTACAAAATGATTCCGTGCGCACAAAATAAAAATTTTCAGGGAGGAGCTTCAATTTGTGCTGACAGATGCGCTTTAGCAGCGACAGAACCCCATGCTTTAATATTTCATGCAGCCATGTCTCTCCAAATGTTAGAATTTTCCATATTTCGTTTTATCGGTGAGATAAGTATGTAAAACTACGGCACTTGCCTTCAGGTTTCAACCACTTCAACGCTGTTGATTATACCAACGCTTCTGCGAACACTGCAGTTACTATACCGGGTGTAATGGAACAAATAACCTGAGTGGCGTAAATAAGCACAAATGAAGTATATTCCATCCAGGAAAAAATTATCCATAGTTGACTCGCAATGACAATAGCAAAAAGCAGGGGCGGGTATGCAACCACGGTAAATAGAGGGGCCGCGGTGGCTGAGCGATTACCAAGCTCGCCTCCCACCAAGGCGAACCGGGTTCAATCCCCGGCCGGGTCACTGGATTTTCGCAAGTGGGAATCGTGCCGAACGATGCCGTTGGTCAGCGGGTTTTCTCGGGGATCTCCCGTTTCCCCAGCCCCTTCATTCCGATGCCGCTCCATTTTCACTTCAATCACCCTCATCGGCTCTCGGGACCTCGCTGTTAAGAACCACCCACATCTCTTCACTCACAAGTAGGCAACAGGCAGTGCAATTAAATGACAATTTATTTGCACATTCGGGCTGAAGGCTTGGGGCTCACAGTGTCTTTTCAAAGTGTCGGCCACCGTTGGCCACACATACAGTGCAGTACTGAAGCATCTTGCAACGCATTTTGTAAATATTCCCGGCGTGGCATAGATAGTGTCAAACTGCTCTCCCTATCTGCGTCATGAGCTCCTCCCTCGTGTGAAGTAACGTGGCATACACAGTCGATTTTGATGTGGTCTCACGGCCACCTACGTATCTACCGGTTCAGGGAGAGAATCTCGATGTGCCAGCGAACAACGATGACGAAATGAGGTGGGTCCCCGTCCTACTGTAACCACATCACCTCACGAGCACCTAAATGAACATCCTCCACGTATTCCAGTATCATGTTCTCCAGAACTGGAGATACGTAGGTAGCACAACTGGGACTGATACCATAAGGTACTAAGTGGTGTTATCAGGAACTGCGCACAGGCTGGTTACAACGCCAAGTACACAAAGTTGCCTACCGCTCCTGCACATTGCCACTGCTATTAGCGGGTTAACTATGGACCTTAAACAATTTGTTCGTTGATGAAATATGCTCCATTTGTATTCATCTACCCCACTCTAGTGTTTATCACTATTTGTTCGAGTACATCCGGTATACATGGGCTGTGTCCGAAACTCACCAGACAAGGGACCTTACTTGGCTTCGTGCCCTAGAAATGTGTATTGTCGCCGTCCGAATTCACAGTAAAGGCACGCATGCATCCTGAATGCCACCTTCCGCTAAGGGCACAAGCGATGGCCCCTTCACATGCCATACACTGTAAGTTTTGGTTTTCAGTTGTCCACAACAGTTTTGTAGCTTCGTCTCCCCATTGGTTAGACGCTGTTGTTCGTACACATACCAAGGTAACGCAAGGGAATATTTTTTTATTCGTATATGCGCTGTAAATTGAGGAAAGAAGACGGGCGTTTGAAATTATGATCACGTCGTCTTGAAGGGATCAAGGGACTGCAGGGAGTTGTGGAAACTTCTGGGAACAAGGGCAAGTGAACGAGGGTGTGTCGTAGAATTCGAACGCAGATTATATCTGCGGAGTGGCTGTTCGAAAACCACATACACTAGACGCAGAATAACTTCGAGCCTGGCCGACCGTTACAAATGGGATGTAACAGTATCAGTCATGGTACGAAGGGGGGGGGGGGGGCGGGCGAAGCCTTAGAGCGTTAACGCGTACTTGATACCAGCAAGGCTGCGGCTACTATACCGAGTGAAAATGTAGTCTCTTTGTTGAGTCTGAAGCAGACGCAAGTATTGCGAGCACGTCCATATTACTTAGACACGTTTTCCTTTACAGTTTGAATCCGAGGTTCGTGTGTGTGAAGTTCGTTACTTCTGCAGTCAGTGTTCTGTAATCCGTACGAGACAACACAGTGAAGTACGTACAGTACTACATTATTCATTAAAATGCCTCCAGTTTTGTCAAAAGTGAAAGGTAACCAACTGCACTCACAGACGCAAGAGATGGTTACAATGTTGTGTAGTCTATGGAAAACGAAGCGAGATCGAGGGAACCATCCATTCCACTTGAGAAAGCGCAGATGAGAACATCTAAGACGACGGGTGTGTCTCATACCATAGTGTAAAAAATTAAGAGGGAAGCTAATCAGAAAGACGCAGGTAAAGGAACGTCTTTCTCAACATCCAACAAGAAACGGAATAAAACCTCTAAATACGACCTTGATACCTTCGATGAAGCTGTGGTACGACGTACTGTTTACATTTTCTACCTAAATTAAAACCGTGTGCCGACTTTCGAAACTCTAAGACTTAAACTAAAGGATGACATAAATTACGAAGAAAGTAACACAACTTTAAGAACGACTTTGAAGAAGCTGGGATTTATGTGGCAAAAAAAAAAATATCAGCGCCTGGTTTTAATAGAAAAATCAGATATTTGGCAAAAACATATAGAATATCTCAAGCGTATGCGGCGATATAGAAATAAGAAACTTATAATTATTTGCATGTATGAGTCGTACATTTTGTCATCGCATGTGAAAAATAAAATGTGGAGTGACAGACATGTCTTCCAACAGTCTGCTAGCACCTGTGGCAAAAGGTAAGCGGTTAATAATGATTCATGCAGGAGGCGAAAACGGTTTTTCCCCCAATGCTCTTGCAATATGGAAGTGGCATTAGGCAACAGGAGATTATCACAAAAATATGAATAAAGTAAATTATGAAAAATGGATTAACGAGCAATTAATACCAAATCTTCCACCTGACAGTATTGTTGTGATAAATAAGGCTCCCTATCACAATGTAAAGGTAAACAAAACACCTACTTCCAATTCAGCTAAGATGGAAAAGCAGCAGTGGCTAGGTAAGAAGAATATTTCGTTTACTAGCGACAAGCTAAAACCATCTTTGTATGACCTAATAAAGCAACACAAACCTCGGCAAGTGAAGTACTCGGTAGACAAACTACTGGGAAATCATGGCCACACAGTACTTCGTCTGCCACCCTATCATCCGGATTCGAATCCGATAGGAAGCATCTGGGCTAATGTTGAAGGAGAGATTGGATACCATTTTGCAATCACGCCCAGACACTCGAGAAAGACTATTATGACAACGATGTGCGATTGGACATTGGAATTGATATAAAGTAATTATATATTTAGGTGGTGCGGACAATGACAGTAATGGCAGAAGTGACGTTTACACGTCAGACTCATTGGCTGGAGCAATGAGTGGCATTGTGAAGAACTGCCGCAGTACTTCATACCTCAGTGGTAAGTAGTCAATGTTTTATACTTTTTTCTACCTGCTGTGAAGGCTTTGTTTTATTCCTATTTCTCTCCTCCTCCCGCCCCTCCGCGCGTGTGCCACCCTCCCCTACCATATGTGTGGCGTAGCTCAAGCTCGGAGTTATTCTGCGTCTAGTGTACATTCAACGTTCACGACAGCCCCCTCTCACGAATCATATTTTCGATATAATCTTATCTACTTTAACAATAAAGCGAACAAAATGTAATATCACATAGAACACTAGTTTGCATTTGCAGCACAATAATACCTAATTTACACAGTCCTGCACTATTTCTTTGTGGCGTAATGTAATAGCTAAGAACAGTTGTAAGTAATTACTAATTACTCTTAAAGCATTGAGTATTTCTGAATATTATGCATATTCTTGGATTTTGTATAAAGGCAAGACCACGAAAGCTTGCGAACTACACCGGTGAATATAGTATTGCGTCGTGTTTCACGTCACTTGCTTGTGCAGAACGAAGATACGGGTCCTCCTCGCAATATAGATACGCGCTGACTGCTACATGGAGAGCGGGCGCTATGCACGAACCCAGCTCTGCGGGGGTGACTACCTCGATCCTCCCATACACGTCCAGGCAGACCAGGTCGCGACCCCGTCGCCGGGAGGCCGGGAATGATTGACAGCCGATCTGGCTGGCGTCACAGCCCCTCCCCCCACTACGGTCGGAGAAGCCGACAACATGAGTGGGTGAGCAAGAACAATCTGCGAGCTAGGACCCTAAGCGCAATGACGCATTTAGACAAATTTCTGGACGATCGCCGACGACACTAAATACCAATGCCGCTGGAGGGTCAGCAGTCTTCTGTGGAAGCCTGCATTTGGCTGAAGTGCGAGAATCGGGCGAAGTCTGGTACAACCAGGGATATCGGTGAAGAGGATGGATGACGACGGGAGATTACGAGACGACGGCGGACGAGGTGTTTGTGTTGTGAACGGTCAAGAGGGCGTGATACCAGACCAGTCAAGGCTACTGTGCATTAGGACGCTCGAAAGATTCTAGAACATCGCGGACTGGTGATATCTGGACTGAACTGAGGTGGGACTGTATGAACATGTAATACGGATTTTATTGTAAATATTGGAACTGTCAAATATAGACATGGAATTTATAAAGTAATTCAGTAGGTTTTGATACACGGCTTTATTGGGATTGATTTTAATTATTTTATTTCATTATCCTCTTTGAGGTATTTGTAAATTGTATTGACGGATTTAATTATTTGTAAATAACAAGTTATAGCAATTTGTTGTGAGATATTGGTCTAGAGAATTTTGTTTGTAGTTATTGTAAACAAAATTAGGAGATTATAATTTACTCTTTTATTTAATTAAGAACTCCATCCCTGAACCTAATTAGGCCCACTGACTTTTAGAGAAGTTGTAATAATAAGACCGGGTTCTCCATATTGCTTCGTACCGACTTGGTGCTCAAATTCTGAATCGTATCGTGGATGGCTCTCGGACCATGAATTTTCTGTTAAGAGAAGCAGCAATTCAACTGTACACAGCAAAGGAAAAAACCTTATACTCATTGAAATTATAATATTTATTATTCTTTACACAACCAGAATAATACCTAATGCAATAATTTCATTGCCTAACAAACATGTTTTTAATCATATTCAGACTCGCAGCAAACATAGCAATTAAAAAAAAAAACCAATATCAACAATGTTATAATCAGTCGTGGCTCGTGGGTTTCAGACCAGGTAGAGCTGCATAGTGATACTGAATATTTGACAAGGGGAGGGAGAGTGAACTAATGAACTACAAAATAGTTTTTAATTTTTAAGCATGAAAATAAGCTTTAGGTCCTGCAATATTCTAGGGCTGTACGAAAAAGACTTTTGGTTTCAAAAAAAAAAAAAAAAAAAGTTATTGAATTTCATGAAACTGAAACGATAATGAAATATAAATTTTACGAGAACACAGATTTAACGAATGTGTAACTAAAATCTGAAAATTTCATTAAGTTTTTCATTAATATTTTTGTCAACTAAGTATTAAACATAATCAACTGAACTCAATTATAAATTGTGAAATCAAACTTGCCTAGTGTCATTAATGGCCATGCAGTATTGCAATATGCTTCTAAATATTTCCTTAAAGTGCATGAAAGAAAATAATAGAGATGAATAGATTGTATGAGGAAGGAATAAATGTGTAAAAATTTTTTGATCATAGCAAAATAGCTTTCGCCAACATTTCAAGTCAAGTTTCAAGAAATTATTTCAGTATCATTTTAGGAATGAACGTAGACAAATTGACAAAGAACCAAAATTTTCATTGTTATTCATCTATACGAACATTTGACAAGCACTGAATATTCATTGAGCTTCAAATTTCCATTTCGCTAAGATTTTTATTATGTACATAGATATCTTACCAAAATCGAAAATAAAAGATTTAATTTTTCTTTAGTACGTCAGTAAACAGGGGGGGGGGGGGGGAGAAAAAGAAAAGAAAGAATAAAGGGTGGATATATCAGCTTTACTTGCACGCCATATTTTTTGAATAACTTTATCTTATAATAAATGTATTTGTCTCAAAAAATGTTGTTGACAAAAATTATTTTAACGTGGTACTTTCCTTTCATTCTCTATTTAGTGCTGTAAAATTAAAATATTCCCGCTATTTTATTTTGTGATTTCCAAAACAAAAATATTTGCAACATTACAAATAAGTAAATTAATTAAATAAGTAAAACATAAATAATTTAACATATTTTTCATGAAAATAAAATACTGCATTTTTAATTCACATCCAGACAGCCATTTATGTTTATCCTACACGTCACAATTAAATTTGCTTTTATTTGTATGCTGTCTACTTTATTAAACCTGATTAATAGTTATATAAGACAGGAAAAGGTCGTACTTTGTTTTAAATTTAATTTTTCTTCTCTAGTGGTCATCGAGAAAAATAGATAGTTTGCAAACCTGCCACATTTATGCTGTTCATGTTAAATTAAATTTCAATATAGTGAAAGTAGTATAGCTAAACATCTCTAAATGGTTCACTTTACACCTGAAGTAATCACCAGCTTGATGACAACAACGCAATATAAACGCGCGCGCCCCAGTTGCCTACCCCACGACAGCCTGTAGTGTTGGGCTGGCAACCTTGCAGCCCACGTGCACGTAAAGGGCTTTTTTTTTTTCTAAACTACCTTATTCTAAGTGTTATGTGAAGTTAAGGCCCGAAGGTAGGGCGGGATTTTATTGCGTCTTACGGCTAACCCCTTATGCCTATTAGGAAGGAAATCATGCAAGGAGACATGCATCGCGGCAAAGAGGGATTCGGCAACCATGGCATGCACTTTGGGACAATGGCTACCTCCCTCAGTGTACTTAGAGCAAGTCTTAACTATGAAGAGCAAGGGAAAAACCGTCAACAGAGACGTAAAAACCCTTGCGGCAGAGAAGCAAAAAATTTAAAAATTATTGCATGCATACAAATTAAATTAAATTAAATAGAATGCTACAGGAGACAGTTTGTTTGAAAACATACTCTCAGTTAATAGAGTTGGAAAGACTAGTAGAGAGATGGCGGGAGCTTTGTTTATTCTTAACCTGATGCCGGCAGTAGCCAGAGAGGTTTTTGGGCGCCTCTCTGGTGGGAGAAGTGACGCTATTGGGCCTCCCCCTCCCCCCCCCCCGATCACTTATATAAACCTGGAAATTAAAGGAGAGTTAAGTGAGCTGCCAGTTAGTGTCAGCAGGGCTGGCTCTTACTGGTTTTTACTAGAACATTAAAAGATGGTAAGGACCCGTGGAAGAAAAGACATGGTAAGCTATTCTAATTGACGTATAATAATATCCTAAATATAGCCTATAGTTGCATATGTACTCGGGGACATGTGTATCTGGAATAATGCTATGCTACCTCGCAGCGGCCAATCTCCGTGGCCATAGGATGTAACAGAGCATATTTCGGCCGTATGCTGTAAGTGCACGAAGTTTCGAGGTGTAAGGGGGAGGGGGGGAGAAGTTACTTATAATTACGGGGAGGTCTCTCACCAATTGAAGCATCGAACCACACGACGCTGCAAACCTCTACCTCTCAGCAGAGGCGGCCTTGGAATCATCGGCAGCGCAGGGCCAAGCATACTAGCAACTGGCTGGGATGAGAGGTTGTCTATTTTAACCTATAATATCCTAAATAAAAATAATTAAAGTGAAGTCGTGTGGTTTAATTAATCTAGACTGAGCTGTCCCGTCAGGGTTGCTCAGTTTAAACTACTGTTTATGTATAAAAGGCTGCGCAGGGTCTATAATGATAGGCAAGGCACGCGAAGTGCGGGACACCCCTCCGCGGCACTCCCCAAGCGGCTGCGCGGTTGCGCATGCGCTAACGAGACAGGGACGGGCTGCCATTGCCGCAGCCCAGCCACTCCAAGCGCCGTACAAGCGATGCTCTGTCGAGGGCAAACAGTATGGAAGGGAAAAAGAGATTTCACTGCCAGGCTGAATCTCTTTACTTATTACCTCTCAAATATCGGGCCGTCGAGGGCAAACAGTATGGAAGGGAAAAAGAGATTTCACTGCCAGGCTGAATCTCTTTACTTATTACCTCTCTAAGATCGGGCCACTAACGCTTCTCTTATGACCAACATAAAAACATATTATTTTTTCGTGGCTATTTTATAAAATTCAGATTAATAAAATATAATTCTAGAAGATATGGTAAGGACTTTTTTGGCGTTAATAATCACCCAACTGATATAATTACTAATTAGAATGGTTTGTATTTTTCTGTAATTTTTTTTTTTGTTCTGCATGGCGGTATCTATATCCGAGATTCCCAGAAATCCAAAAAGTTAAGTTTCAAAAACAATTTTGTTTGTTTTGACAGTTAACAGTAGTATTTGAATTAAAGAGACAAATATTTAGGCAAAGTATGAATTATTATAGGTAATAATCGAAAGTTCGTAACCAGATAAACAGCCCAAACCTAGATACTAGTCAAAACAAACAAAATTGGTTTAGAAACTTAAATTTCTGGATTGCTGGGAAAGGTGAAGTGTTTCAGTACTGTGTTTGGTTTCGAATTTTCACAGTGAGGAACTCAACATCTTGTTACACATTTCTTTTTAATTTTCCCCATTTCAAAATTGGAATTCAATTCAATTCACGTTATGAAAGTTACGAAGCTAGTAAACAACTTGATCAAGAACGCCAACTTTATGGAATAATTACAACATAGACAATTGAAAACATTTATTAAATTGTTTGCTTAATACTTAACGTGTATACGAGTAAAGTTGATTTGATCTTAAAAGTAAAAAAGGATAACTCTGCCTGAACACCAATCCTATGAATTAATTATTTTACAATTCAATAACATTTCGATGTTGATACAAACGGAATTGTTAGTGCTCGATAAGAGTAGCAAAAATCCTATATAGTGACTAGCCCCTAGTCGAGGGGATCGGCCTGCGACCATTGGCAGAGTAGAAAGATCGAATTAATCATAATAAGGTTTATTTTAAATTGAGAGCAGCAGCGACTTTAAAAATTGTTTGCTGTAATTCACAAATAATTCAGGGGGTCTGCAGTCCTACAGTAGGAACTGCCACTCGACATAATTATCATAAATAAATTAATGTACGTAAATATATACAGATTACCAATAAATATAAATATAATTTTCTTAACAGCAGATTTACTATTCGCAGGAAATCAAGTATTTAACATTAGTGAATTTAAAAAAAAAAAACATTTGAATAAGTTTCAACTATAGGCTGTTCACGGTACAATGAGCACTTATTAGGGCCCTGGTAAATCTATCTTCTTAGTCAATTTGTATCTTTCCGCCACTTTTTAATATAAACATTGCCATGTGACTAATAAACATAGTGTATACATTTCACCTCTCTCAAATATTAATGCCCGAGGCTGCAATGGAATACACTTATTAAGGGTTAATGCCTGTTGAGAGGGCCTTAAGAAAATGCTCACTTTATCGTGAACAGCCTATATATGGCTATTAAAAGAAATTACTGAACAAATTTAAGCAGTTTATAAATATTTTAATACAAAATAGATTTACAGTTTTATTGTTGTTCAATAATACCCCCGCATAATTTAGCAGCAACAGTAAATATGCCTACAGTACAAAGGCAGATTGCAAAAAAATTGGTACATGATAGAGAAAAACTTGGGCCAGTTTAGGATTCAGCATCCCCAAAATATGTCAGGATAGCATAAATGGTGAAAAAGGATTTTAATGGTCTGAATTTTGCAGGCTTGTGTAATGAGCGTGAGACTGTCCAGGGCTGGCAGGAAACGGCCGGCCACGTCCAAGGACGAATGAGAAGGCTCTCGTGTGTGCGACGCCCGCGTGACATGACACGGCGCCATTTATTGTATGACGAACACGCACATCACATAGGGGCGGGGCCTACACGCCACCTCCGGTAACACGCGATACTTCATCCGCGCATCTTCGGGCGTGCCGACAATAACTTACCCAGCCTTAGGACCACAACCTTCCACTATCTGCGTAACTGGTTCGCAGCCAATTAAACTATTCCGAGAAAATAAAATTAATAAAACAAAACTGCGCGTATTTTGACGGTTACGCATGCGTTCTCAGTCAAGTTGATGACGAGACGGGAAATGTAGTTAGTTATCATGTCGTATTAAAAACTATGACATCTAAATGTGTAGAAGGGGCCGCAGTAGTGAGAGCGGCTATGTTCTAGCACGTAATCGCACCTGTCTAATCGCACCTGTGTAATTGCACCTGGATTAATTACAGGTAAAGGGTTAATTACAGGTGTTACGTGGATTAATTACAGGCAGAAAAGGTTAGTTGCATGTAAGTGTTCAAAGGGTTAAATTTATTGAAAGGGTTAAAAAATTTGAAAGCGTTAAAATTTATTGAAAGGGTTACGTGAAGTTATGTTCGGTGTCCAAAGGGCAGATGTTGCCTCTTCGAAGTCTGGCGGATCACTGAGCTCTGAGGGATGGGAGCAGCAGCATATATGGGCTTACCCCTACGAGGTCTCCAGTGATTGGTCGATTGGTTCTTGAAGCAATAATGGTCCAAGGGACATTTTAGGTGTTGACTATTTGGAGTCTGGCAAGGAAATAACGTCTGATGGAGGGTGAGGGGAGGAAGGAGCAGCAGAGGTTCTGCTTGGTCGGAGTCTGATGAGGGAATGAGCTGTGAAGGTGGGTGAGGGAGAGTGTTGGGAGAAACATATGTGTTGCCTGTTCGGAGGTCGCAGAGTGATTGAGCTCGGAATTGTTCAATTGGAGAAATGACTGTTACAAAACAAATGTTTGAAATATAAATATTTTGGACAGACATAAATATAGCATTCGAATAATAATTAATAAAATAATTAGCAAATGAGTAATTACCAACTGAACAACTATAATTAAAAGCACCGAGACATTAATTAAACCATTACTAAGTACATGCAATGAGAAACTAATTACCAATTAAAAAAGCCCCAATATACTAAATAAACAATTGCAATTAATAAGTACCGAGAGATTAATAACCAACTAAACAAGTACCGATACAATAACCAACTAAACAATTCAATAACAAGCACTGAGACATTAATTAAACAATTACTAAGTACAGCGACCCTATTGCACATCCACACTGCACCACTCCCAACTACAAATTGAACTCATATTGCATTTGTCATTAATAATATCCCCAAGCCCAAAGGCCCCAGTGCTTGTTATTTCAAATATTAAATTTAATGTATCGCATGCTTCTGCATACAATCCCAATTATTCAATGAAGTTTTCTTCTGTAATCGTATATTTTAGTAAAATGACTTTTCAGTAAAGTGAACACCACCTCTTGCGAGAGTCTTGAATAAAGAATGTTACTTTGTGTATTCCACTTGTTAAAGTATGTGTAACAGCTAGGAATGTTTAGCGAACACACACTTGGCTAGCCTAGCCATAATGGTTACATCTCGTGTGAAATTACAATGTAAAAAAAATATTTTATCAAATGAAGGGTGTTAAAAAAAATATTTTCCAACAATACTTTGAAAGTCAGAAATATAAGCAACGACTATTCCTTCCTGTTTCTCCACAATTTCAGTTAAGCAGTACTTTGTGCAAGTTAATGTTATGTTGTATTATTTGAAAATATAGTTTAATGAAGTGTGTTAGACATGCACTCAGGAAGGCCTGCGAGGAGCGAATTACATCACCTGCTGTAACTATTCACACTGCTAGAACTTTAAATTTTATATCAAGAATAGATGTGTGGTAGAGTTTGAAATTCAGAACTACTACTTGTCTGACGTGCTAACCACGCAAAGTCTCTGTTCCCTGACTGCTGGCTAAATACTGCAACCAACCTCTTCGTGCCGCATGCCTGCTGTTGTTCTTGCTATACTTAGTTACATTTCTACTCAATATTACAGTTAAGTATTATTTACCATAACTTAATGTTTATGTTACATCACCTCTTATAATAGTTCTCACCCTGTGTGTCAGAGACTTTTAATTTTACGTCGTCTTATTTGAAAATATAGTTTATTAAAAGAATAATTTGTTCAAACACTTTGTATTAAAAAAGAGTATCTTACACACATTTAAATATCACATGTAAAATATATATAATACTACTCATGTAATGCACAAGCATACTCCAGATACAATGCAAGCCAATAGCTCACATATGTACCCCGCTGCTCTGCTATGTCACGCGTGAAGATGGCGGGCCACCGTGCCCTTTACCCTTATCTGCTCTTACGCCGGCCCACGCCACTCCACAACCCAGTCGCTCCAAAACCACATTTTAATAATAATGTATATGTATTATTTACTGTATAAGTAACATACAAATTCATGTAATATTTATTACAATATTGGGAAGATGGGAAATATAAACTAGCTAGAAGATGAATGTTTATGTTACACAATAAAACAGGTGAAGGTGAGCTTGGTAAATTAAAAAAAGTTAAATTTACATTAAGTTTACATAAGTCAATGCTCTTTACAGCATCCCCTCAATTAAGGGGTTTGTCCAAAAGGGCAATAACGTCGTGACCACCTGCTACTACGAAATGAAGGAATTAGACTGGGGTAAAAGGGTTGCAGGTATAGGGCGTCGGGTTACCTCTGTAGTCGAACCGTCCTTGCGGTCAGCTGGAGTGGACGAACCTTCGCAAGCTGCTGGGCTGGTGCTGCCCTCTCAAGCTGCAGGAGGTTGGAGCCGTTCGCAGACTGAGGAGAGGAGAGAGAGGTCTTGACAAACCAGGGAGTGCTCATCGACCTACGTGGCCAGTGAGCCCGGCATTTCTGCCTGGGGGTGCTCTCGGACTTCTCTATATAGTGGAAAATCTCGTGGTCAGCAATCTTCCAGGGTGCAGGGTAGAGTAGATTTCCAGCGCAGGGGTAGGTTTAATAGGGTTGCAGCAGCACCTCCCATGTCTTATCTCCCTGTGTGGAAGTGACTGCAAATTTAAACACCTCATCCTGAGGCTGGTGGGATGTGACGTCACAGGGCAGCAGAGGTGCTGCGATCTCGTGTGGTCGCTGGAACTTCTTCCACAGCTAAATTCAAGGTAGTGGTCCATCAAAAATATTTTATTTATTCGAAAGGGTGGCGATTACATGCCGGGTTCTGGGCAGGCCGTACATTTCATAATTAATCACATAAATCATCTTTATGTCCGAGGCTGTCCAATGCGTGGAGTTCCTTTGATCGGTATGTGAAAGTACTTCTGCCACTGTTTAAGACTTTCCCCGAGCTCTCCTCGGCTTGTGATGGGGTGAAGTCGCTGGTAGAGTGTGCAAGCGCAGTGCACTGCATGTTGGCATGCGTCAATATAAAACGAAAGTTATTTAAAATCTATTTCTAATATAAGTCTGATACCACCCAAATTTGTTTCGCAATCGGCGTTTAATTAATGTTAATACCTGACATGCGACATAAAATACGATAGTCAAATGTAATACTATTTCATATAATGCATTATTCATTTGGTATTACTTATCACGGTTGATGGGATGCAGAACGAATATGTAGGTTTTTTTAGAATGCTCACATATTTTTTTTATATAAGGTTTAAAATCTGACACCGTCAGGTGGACATCAATTTGGAAGTAAACATTCTTCGTCTGCCAAAGATTATTCGCACATATGACCGACAATGATGAACATGGAGGCAGGATCAATGTCTTCATCATCGAATCGTTGACAATGTCGATTCTGCAATAGAGTTTTCACTTATGGTCAAAATGGTCATCGACAAGAAAAGAGTTAATGTCTGAAGAACCCAAGTTGTGTGATATTTAACTGCAAAAATTTGTCCTAGACAATTTCATCTCTTATAATATCTCTCATCCCGTGTAAATGTTAGAGAGACTTCATTTTACGTCGTATATTTGAAAATATTGTTTAATAAAATAATAATTTGTTCAAACACTTTAGAGTGTTCCAACAAGTCGAGCAAAGTATTATTTGAATAAAGAGTGTTCCATCAAGGTTCGCAAAGTATCACTACATAGCATAAAAAGAAGTCCCTGTACCAAGTCTGTTTGTATGACTGCGCTAATTTCGAGAACCACTGAACAGATTTGGATACACTTTTTACTGTTATGATCTGCATTTATTGAGGAAGTTTTGTGTGAACTAAAAGTTGCTGTAGCATTTATAGGAGCTGAGCATTAACGGTATTAGTAAATCAAGTAGGGGAAAATTATATATTTGGCTGCTTTCTAAGCATGCTCTACCAAAACTGCAGGACCAATTGTTATAATTCTTTCATTGTTAGCAAGCTACGTTCTTCCATATAGCTGTAGACATATATCAAGTGGGGCCACAGAGGCCCAGCGGGTAAAGTAATCTCAAGTGAAGCCGCAGTGGATCAGTAGGTAGAGCGATATCAAGTGGGGGCACAGTAGCTCAGTGAATAGAGTATTCTCATGTGGGGCTGCACTGACTCAGAGGATAGAAATGTATCAAGTGGTACCGTACTCACTCGAAATTGTCTTATAACAACATGCTGTCTCATTTTTGTATTTAAGAAAGGTTCGGTGAGTGAATCAAGAATAATTACATATAATCCCTGTTGTATCACACCCAAATATTCTATGAAACAGCTATGTTATTCCCAAAGTCTTCTTTTTGAAATATTATATGTGAGTACTAAGTAAATATTATTCACCAGTTGATAACCCTTCACTCATTTTTCAGTCTTAGTAATATGTATAGTTGCCATATTAAAAAAATTACAGTAATTCTTACTAATGTGTTATCTCTCCTGATTTGTAAATACAACTTCATCATCAGTGGTATTACCTCGCACTTTTTGAAAACTGTTAGAAACTTTTATAGCAGCCAAATTCAAAATGTTCCCCCTGTTGTATCGCATATAATATTTAATACCACACACTTTGCATTAACACAAGCGTGTTTGATTTGTAACACACTGACAAGTTAGAAAAAAATGAAACCCAGGGTCACTATAACTTATTTTATTACTTACTTACTTTATTCCGTTTAATCCAACACAAACACTATCTGCAATAAACACAATATCCCTCATATTGTAAAAAAGATTTAACAATTATGAAAAAAAAATTTACGCATTCAAAATATACAAATTCACTTTTCATTCATTTGAAGCACTATGATTGGTCTCTCTCTCTCTCTCTCTCTCTCTCTCTCTCTCTCTCTCTCTCTCTCTCTCTCTCTCTCTCTCTCTCTCGCTCTCTCTTTCTCTCTCTCTCGTTCACTCTCCACTCGCACAGATAATGGCATCTATTTTTAACACTATGTATATACACACAAATATTTACACTTTTCTATGTCATATCCGGGAAAAGTGCACTTCACACATTCTGTGTGTTCACATTTATTTTGCACACCATTTTTAAAAGGCTCCCTTCTGAGATGATGATGTGTGAAACTTCCCTCGTTGTTGATGCAGATGTACCAAGTCAGATTGACTGACTTTGTTGATGCAGTAGTTGAAGTAGAAGGCAGGCAGTTGTTGCAGTACAAAGCAGACAGGGAGGGCGAAATATACCTTGCAGACAGGTAGGCGCCCATGCAAGTAGATGAGCTGCTCAAGCATATAGAGAAGCAGGTTCTCTGTTCGATTCGGCGACTGGCGATTCTGGTAGTGTGGTGTTAACAAGTAAATTCTGGTAGAGTTATGGTTAGCAGTTGGTAAGCAGATTCTGGTAGAGTGTTGTTGCAGCAGTTTATGACAGATGCTGGTATGGCTGTTGATGCAGGCAGCTAGCAATGTTGATGGTGATGTTGTTGCAGTAGATATTGTTGACAGGCAGTTGGCATGCTGATGTTGACAGGCATTCTGGGGTTGTTGCAGCAGGTTGGCAAGTAGGGGAAATACAATTTAGTTCGTGATTCGGTAGCGTCCCCAAGGCAAGGTTGACACACCATCCAGTTCAATGAATTGTTTGTCATCCGAGCTTGACAACGACACTTTTCTCACACATTGGGTGAACACACATAGGCATGCGAACGGAATTGAAACTGGGTCCTCAGTACCCTTGAAGTTCGCTCGAGGCATTCCTGATAATCCTGCTAATGGAGCTACAGCAACACGTTAGGCTTTATGCCCTTTGCTTTGCATATACACTGTTCATTTAAAACAATGTATGCATAAAGTTTGGGGGTCAGGCCTCGCATACTGCTCAAAGCGCAGAATGTGATGAACAGCATCGAGTTTGGCTCAATACTTCAAATAGTGCCTCAGTGTTTCCCCATGAATAACATAATTTTCCCATGGCACAAGTGTCAAAAGTAATTTCTCATATATGCCGTTCAGAGGTATGCCAGACATTGGAGCAAGAGGCAGATCAGCTAGGGCATCGTGAATTACCTTTCGGAAAAGACAAATCTACTTCTGCGAAAAAGCAAGTGTCCCCATCTTTCTCTGTGTTACAGAAATCCCCATGACGAAAACACGTCATGCTCAACCCACTCAAAATTGCCAATGGGAAGCTTGCACTTCATAGTGTGACTGTACAGTCTGTTTACGTCAAAGTAACATATGTATTTGTCTGCCACGCTGAGGTCGTACTTATCGCCCATGTAAATGTTGTTGGCTTCCGGTGCCTTCTGGGAACCTGAGTAATAACGCCCCTAACTCTGTGTTCTACAAAAAGGTACATGTCGGGATCATTCAACAGCTCTAGCCATGCATCTCTCTTCGCAAATAAAGTGTCCCACGAGAGAGACTGAACTGTGACTTACATGGTGGGGTCATGACTTTAACTTGCCAAACATACAGTCCTGAAATTCTCAAAAATGTCTACCAACAAACACATCTCCACACATAAATAATGTATTGCATACTGCAATAAATTTAGACAGTTGAATGCATTCCATGCAGATCGGGCATGAGCATAGTCTTCATCGCAAGTGCCTTCACACTTTATTGCATTATTACATGCATCCTTGGGCGGGAGTGACATACACATCAGACACTCTAATGACTTAACAAATTCATAAGGAAATACTAACTTTCTTTGTGCCAATTCAAACAGTCTGTCATCTGGAAACAGTGAGCGGATGATTCTCAACTATGCAGGAGTCAAATTACCTGCCAACATCTCCAGAGATGCATTCATAAACTGAAATGAGTCAATGAAATGCAGTTGCACGACTTGCGTACGTCATTGCAAGTTCCTCCCATTGAGAATGTGCTTGGTAATGGATTTATATTTTTCCAAGATCAATCCAAGAACTGAAATATTACCTAGATTTTTTATTAACATGGTTCCATCGGGTTGTGTAATGTGTCGTGGAACCAAGGGCATTATAAGAAAGTGGGCATCATAATTCTACAGATTATGAAATACAGCCACTAGTTGATTTTTTGGTAGTCTGAAGATCAAATTCCACTTACTGTGTGCATAGCCTCTGATTCCGCCCATTAAGTGGTCGTGGTCAACCACAAAATCTTTGCAGAGGGCCTTCTTACAAATATGGCAACTTGTTTGAGTCACTAACCTAGCTTTGTCAACTATGGCCATAAGCTTCATTGGAACAGTCACACTGTATATTCCTGCAGCTCACTTTTTTAATTCATGGCTGTATATTCCTGCAGCTCACTTTTTTAATTCATGGCGGCCGAGCCTCCGAGCCTCAACCACCAACCCTTGCAACCGAATCGCCATATGCCTACTTCTCACAACATTACACCCTCAGCCAGATGGGATGGTCAAGAGGCTAAATCGTACTCTGGAACAGTATCTGACCCACCTCATCTCTCCCCCTTCCCCCCGGGCTGATACACTCGCTGCTGTGTTTCTCGCCTTCTTCTGGGAAGCCTGTGGATGATTGGCAATAAACAGTGGCGGTCAAGCTGTCGCCCCGCTCGGCTCCTGGCTGGCATCATGGTCCCTCCTTTCCCCTGCTGGAGATGCCGACAGATATAGCGAAGACGCAAGAATATTATTGTGAGACTGGCTGGTGCCACAGCCCCCTCCTCCCCTTGCTGAACAAGCCGACACCTGTGGGAGGCGCACGAATGTTCTGGGAATTAGGACGCTCGGCGCAGCGCGCGAGTTACAGAAAATTCTAGGTGATGGCCTACAACGCTATATATACTACCGCGGTACAGCGGCCAGCAGTGTTTGGCGGAGGCCATCTGGCAGTGCACGATCAAAGATTCGTACGAGACGACGGCGGCGGAACAATGTTGTTGGTGTGAATGGACCAGAGGGCGTGAAACCTGGTGAGTGAAGCCTACTGTACGTGAGGGCGCTCGGAGGACTCTAAAATATTGCGGACTGGCGGAATATGGACTAAATTGGGTGGGACTAAGGGGACATGTAATAAGGGTTTTATTGTAAATATTGGAACTGTCAAATATAGACGCATAATTTATAAAATCATATAATAGATTGATTAACTGGATGTTGGGATTGATCCTTAATTCTTTAATTTCATTGATTTATTTGAGGTGATTATCAATTGTATTCATTGAATTCATTGATTGTAAACAGTGAGTTGTATCAATTTATTGTGAGGTATTGAGTGGAGAGAATTATTGTTTGTAGTTAATGTAAATAAATTTAAAAAAATTATGATTAATTATTTTATTTAATTAAGACCTCCAACCCTTAACGAACTTGGTTTTAGCCCACTTAATTTCTAGAGAGAAATTGTAACAGTATTTCAATTCATAATGGTAATTTCCATGATGCCCTTTAAAATATCTCCCCGGCTATTGAGTTCTATCTAAGAATATCTTCCTATTTAAAAAAATTAAGAAATGTTATGAATATTTTATTAAAATTTCTGATTCAAGAAAATGTTATTCATGTTGAATACATAACACCTGAAGTGTATTCTTGCCATCATTCTAAAATCTGCGTGTTTAGTGAACGTAAAAAAAACTCACTACAAAACTGTGGTGGTGATGAAACTCCTTTAATTTGTATACTTTTACATTTTTGTGTTAGAGATTTGCAATATTTTTTGTAATTAAATATAATAATAATTATTAATATTATTAGCTGTGAAAACGTTTTTTAGTCGTTTCCAATGTTTGTATTTTTGGTATCATTATTGTGTATCAGGGATGTGAACCCCGTAAGTTAAAAAAGTAGTTCAACTATTTGAAAATTATAGTATTTAGTACAAAATTATAGTACTGCTCTAATTCCTCATGGGGGGAAGAGGTCACGCACTCAGTAGGGGGATACTCGTAGACAGAGACAAAGGCACTCGTTTATACAAAACTCTACTTTATTCATGGTTAAAGTAATAACACAAAACCCGCGCAAGGCGTGTCTCAGTTAAGACATTAAGCAAACTTGGTATTAAGTAAGAAATCATAAGAGCTAGAACAACTGACTCAATGAGAATATAAGAGTGCTCTAGCCCTTAAGGAGCCTGACAGGTGTCTTCGCCTCATGTAACCTAGTTCGCCCTAATAGGAGCATAATTACCCTGGGGTAACGAAGGCGGCTACATGATGACTCTCTCGACGGCGGCTGGTGATGGCGTGGAACCCGGACCACTGGATTGGTGGTCCTCCTTCCTGGTGGCGATCTGGCAGGGCCTCCGGCGGGCTGGAGCAAGACGGCCTCAAGCCGTCATTGTTCCATCCTTATATACTCGCGGGCCCGACCTCGTTACCCTTCCCCTAGGGGATGTTACCATAACAGCTGGGCTGGCTTAACGAGATCGCGCTGCCCCAAGCATTTTCGCGTCTCCTGACAAGCCTTAGCCTTGCTGTTGGACACCACAGCAAACAAGTTAACAAAAAAATTTTAGCAGCCATTTCAGATTTACTATGTGCTGCATAATTGATAAATAACTTCATCTTTCTATTTTCAAATGGTTCTACAACTTATAAATATATTATATCAATGTAAAGATGATAGAAATACTACTCTAGTGCTCAACAAATTAGGTGTTTTTATTTTTACTTATATTGCAATTTATTGATAAAAATTTACGAAAATTCCTGTTGATTTATTTTTCATATTGTAGTTTTAATTCGTTAGCTGATAAGTTAATAAAGTATTATTGTAAGCTCGAAAGAGCAATTTTGTGGTAAAGCAAGCTGTAATTTATTTTGCAGTTACGTACAATTGTGCGATTTTTGGGATGGTCAGATTTGAATAAATTAAACAAAAAAAAATTAAGTATTCTGCTTCGTAACAATTCCTTCGCTTCCTGGTGCCGAAAACATCGTACATGGATGGCACAGTCGCTCGCCTGTTGTGTGTCAGGCTTATCAGTTCGTATCTTTCAGATATTGACCGCAGCAGAATGTAGCTGACGCACTGGTTTGCTACTAAATACCTCGCCCAGCTGCTTGTTTATGCCCATCGTGAATGTTTACACAGACACGGGAACAAACTGAGTCTCTAGTTCTCTTGGCGCAGATATTCTTCGTTTTCCTCTCATAGTTTCAGTTTTACAGTAATTATTGAGAACTTCAGACTACAGAAAACATACATCTTACGGGTTGTTAAATATTTTTGCACATTGCACATAATTTTACTGCATGTTATTTATTCGTTGTAAAAAGGTAGGGACGTATTAATATTTTTAAGTTTATGGGCTTTTATGCCATTTGTGAGAAAATGATACGTAGATAAAAACTGTTCACGATAAAGTGAGCACTCTTGAAATAAACCTTAGAAAAAAGTAACTAAACTTACGTGCATTTATTTTAACGGGCTCAATACGCCCAATAAAGTTGCTAATGATGGATGGAAATAGTTCAATATATTAACGTCAAATAAAAAGGTTTAGGTAACCATTTGTGATAAATTATTTCTTTCGCTTTCCGTACTTTTAATGCATCGAAGTGTAAAATTGACCAGATTAGTAACATTTTTACTTTTCCAATCATTCCACGTTTCACCTGACCGACGGATGAATAAAGTGATGAGGCCCACGGTAACGTTAATTTTACATAAGGTGGAAAAACACACAAAGTGCACACAAGTAGATCTCAAGTAAGTACGACTTTCATAAGTGCCCATTTCACCGTGAACAGCATATACTTCGGATTTTGTGTCTGCATTGCAGAGTAAGGCGAATAATTAAACTTCTATAGCAGCATTTTTTCTACTTTATAAAAATTAAATTAGCATGAAATTAAAGAATTCGATGGGTGACTGCGTGCCTTAACATCTCCAGTAGCCACGCATCTATGAAATGACCTTATAAGGGTATGTTTAGAAACGTAAACACACTCCAAATTTTACTCTAATCAGTAAACGAAACAGGTAAACGGGGATATAGAACTAACTACTTTTCATCATTCGCGGTAAAATTTACAGTAGACGTACAGTTGTCGTTTACCCCCGGATTCATTTCCAAGGCCAAGTTTTGTAATCATGTAATATGTATTTTGGTTAGCGCTGTACCTGCGCAACCAGTACACAGCGTGTTTGGTCTTATACGCTGTTCATATTAACTGAGCACTTTTGGAATTCCTGACTAAGATCTACTTATATGCACATTACGTATTCTTCCACCATACGTAAAATTAGCTTTGCCGTGGTAATGCTCACTTTATTCACGCCTCGACAAGTGAAACTGTGGAATTATTAGAAAGGAAAATCTTAATTTGATCATTCTTACACTTACATTCACTAAAAATAAACAGCACACCCTGGTACTTAAGTTCGTACAAGTCTCCATACTCTCTCAACCTACCATTTGTAGGCCCACCGTGGCTTATATAGACCCGCTGGCCCGACCCAGAAGGCTCCCCGCACCCTCATCACGATGGAGGAGGACGAGGGCAATGACCAGAACATTCTTGGAACGATACCCCCAGTTATTTAATCTCCCTCAAGTACATAAGTGGCACGAGTCTCGATGGGCTTATTGCGGTGCGTTTGGAGAGATGCGGCCTCCTGTCACTGCGCTCTGTTCCCGGGTACCAGAGATGAGCTTGACACTTTGCTTCACACGCTAGAAAAGGGGGGGGGGCGGTGGCAAGGGATGCCACGGAGAGAGGCGGCTTGTAACAGTATCAGTGTGTCAAAATATTTCAATACGGTAAACGAATATGTTCATCACTTTTGACCCATGACTAGGGACAGTGCTATTTCGCGATAAGATTACGATACAAGACAAAGTTCAAAACATTGTTATGTCGTCGAACTTTCTTGTTTGGTTGAAGCATGTTCAGGTGCGTGGTAACTGTTTGCGCACGAATCACGAAAGTGCAGTGTCGAAGTTACGGAATCCTGAGTGGCTCGGTCAAATGTGCAAACGACACCAGCGGCCAATGGAGTTATAACAACAGCCGGCGTGTAGAATACAGGTATTGAAGTCTACTGTATGCTCCGATTTATTCGCGAAAGTCACTGACCTTACATACGACTTTGAGAGTTGTATATGTGAAGGACGAGACAATATTGGGGACATGCGCAGAAGGCGATAATCTGTCTATACGCTGTTCACGGTAAAGTGAGTACTTTTGAGGTCCTAGTTACGTATATAATATCAGCCCTTTTTTTAATCCTTCCGCCACTTTTTAAAATAAATATTTCCAGGCAAGTAATAAACACGTTGTGTATATTTCACCGGACTCGAAAGTTAACGCCTAATGCTAAAATAAAATATATTGTTACGTGCTGCAGCTGGCGCCGACTGAGCTGCTTGGCACCGTAATCGGAGACCCACCTCGCCCTCCCCTCTTCCTGGAACGATGCGCTCGCGGCCTCCTGACCACCCCCCTTCTTAGAATCCCGCGAATGCCGACAGCGGCGAGACTTGCTGGCGTCACAGACCTCCTTATGCCTGCTAGAGTTTCCGATGCGTTTAGCGACGATGCAAGTATGTTCTGGCTGGCATCTCGGCCCTCCGCGACGCATCACGCGAGTTGGGGAAGATTCTAGGTGGCGACCTAAGACCTATATATACTGCCGCAACCCAGTTGCCGGGTGTCTTTGATGGAGGTCGCCTGGCCGAGTGGGCGCGAGAGAAGGAAAGGGTGGACGAAGACTGGAGATTGCGGGACGACGGCGAGTGAGGTGTTCGTGGCTTGAATGGACGAAAGGGTGTGAAACCGACGAGTGAAGCTTACTGTGCGTGAGGGCACCTGGAGGACTTTAGAACATTGGGACTGGCGGGACATGAACTGAACTGAGTTGGGACTGAATGGAAGTGTAATACTGATTTTATTGTAAATATTCGAACTGTCAAATATGGACGCATAAATCATTAAATAATTTAATAGGTTGATGCACTGTCTATTAGGACTGATATTTAATTATTTAATTTCATTGATTTCTTTGTCGTAATTATAAATTTTATTAATTGGTGTCAATTGTGAACAGTAAATGATTTCAATTTATTGTGAGAATTTGAGTCCAGAGAATTTTGCTGTAGTTATTGTAAATAAAATAAGGGAGTTATTATTCATTATTTTATTTTATTAAGACATTCATCCCTTAACGAACTTGGCATAGTCTACTTAATTTCTAGAGAGATATATTGTAACAAAAATTATACACCATTATTAAATATGAGAGGGCTTCAAAAAGTGCTCACTTTACCGTGAATAGCCTATACCTCACGTGTTTCATTATACCTTTTTCTCGAAAAACAACTCATTTCATATAAATAAAAACCTTTTACTAATTTGAATTTAATAAAATTGAATTAAAAATTTGTTAGAGGAAGTATACAAACATCTCAGAGCATTCGTTTTCTAAACAGTGGTCAACTTCAAATATTACCACTTCATAGACAGTCGTGTTGGCAGAGAAACAGTTCAATGTTGGTACACAAAAACTGATTTTGCGCAGGTAGTGTGATCACTCTACCGTATATTCACTCTACGCTCAAAAATCATGATTAGCCAGAAACGTGTGCGTGCTAAGGCCCCCTTCCACAAACGACTTGACTTAAGTAACATAACTTACACATCTTTACAAGAGATATCGTCATTTCACAATCGGTGTTAACGTAAAAAAAAAAAAAAAAAAAAAAAAACTAGTCTGACGAATTAGAGAATAGAGCAGATGAGCAGGACGCAGTTTTTAGTCGCATAGGAATTTTTGCAGCCATAAGTTGGCTATCTTGATTACAGCAGTTTTTATGACGCTTCAAATTCCTTATTGACCAGCGTTAAAAACTTGACTTAAGATATTCAAGAGATGAGCATCTAACAATTTACGCCAAATACAAGTTGTGAACGTAGCAATTGAATGACAGGTATAGTCTATTCGCGGTAAAGTGAGCACTTTTTGAAACCCTCGCATTTGGAATAATAGTCTATAAGTAGTTTTTATTTATCCTTAGATGTTAACATTCGAGTCTGGTGAAGTATATACACAGTTTATAATAATGATAATATAATTATAATAATACATTGTTTTAATTTGGCGCAGTTAAGGCATATCTGCCTTCTCTTACACTGAAACATTTTTACAATCTACACTTGAATAGTACAGTTTAGAAGGGGGAAAAAATAGTAATTCTTACAAATTAATAAATACTGCAGAAAATCAAAAGTCGTTACTAGACAGTGATGGAATAAGTAGTTAATACTAAATAAATAATATAAGTACTGAAAAATGTATAAATTTAAGTGGTGAATATTAAGTTTAAACTAGTCCATAAAATACTGATGATGAATTGGCATGTAGAAGGTCAAATAGTGCACCATGTACACGCAAGAATATAATACATTTGCACAACACATAATGCACAAGAGGCAATAATTATTTTAAAAAGTGGCGGAATGGCAATATTTATATTAAAAAGTGACTGAAGGATAAAAAATTACTAATAGGGGAAAAAGAACTAGGGCCTCAAAAGTGCTCACTTTACCGTGAACAGCCCTTGTGCTATGCATTGTATGTTACGTGCGCCATTTCGATTGTGGACGGGGCCTGACTACGGGCAGGCGCTCGCCTCGCCTGGGGGAACAGAACACAGGTAGGTACAGTAGCTGCACGCACGCTCTGGTCGCCGCGCCGCGCGAGGAGCCAGTAATGCGCTGCGTTGTTGTTCCTGGAGCGGGCACGTGTGTCACCCCTGGCGCGACCCTCGCAGCGCTCGACCGAGACATCTGCTCGTCTGGCGCGGCGCGCCGCGCTGTTGCCATATCACTGCGCGCGCACCGGCCATCCCCTCGCGACATTCGTCACGCCCCTACTCTACACTCACAGCACTTCTTCTCTCACGCCCTCTCTTACCTTCGCACGCTCACTGACGCCAACCCGCCCCATGGTTTACTCTTCGAATTGTTTGTTTTCTACTGGATTGAGAGATTTCGACGGCTTTTCGCGTTCTACAAGCACGCGGACTCTGATAACGTACGGATACACGTAAGAAAGCTCGGCAACTCCGAACTCTTCCGTGTCCGTGAATCCGTCTAGCCAATTGTAATTGGGTTTTTGCATGGAGGTATTAGTCTATGGAGTGGAAGCCGAGACACGAAAGTGAAGCCGAAAATGAAAGACAAGGACAGGGCTAGTAGTGGTAAAAAGGGGCATGTAGTTAAATGGGCGTGTTTTTCATTTAATTAATTCCGAATAGTAGCCAATTATTGTATAGCATTTTGATGCACAGGCTTATTTAGGCCACGTACATTTGCAAACATCCCGCAAGAACAAAACGCAATAATTACGTCACTGGTAATACCGATGTACGATGTAACTTTTGTCACTCACAATATGGCAGCTGACATAAACCATCGGTCTGCGCATGCGCAGTTGAAAGAAGTCGGACAAGAATTCGGCTTCACTTGATAATCGTGGAGAAGATAGGCTGTTGCTACTCCATCATCTATTACCTGCATGGGTTTTTGGTTTGTTGATATTCGTTTTCGTGGCCATTGTGTAAGAGTGTTTCGATTTGCCGTGGCGATTGTCATTTTTGTTTTAATAAATAAGTGCAAATGGTTCTGCAGTAGGATTTACACATTTTAAACACTGTAAAAATATACGAAATGAGATGTGTATATTATGAAGCCTGTGCCAGTAATTTGCAACAGCTAAGTATTTTTGATTTCGTAAGTTGCAAGACCGTACGTGTATTTGTATTATATAACGGTTAAAATTCATCCCCGAGTCGTCGGCCTGTTCCGCTTGCGTTTCCGAGTCCGTTTTCGTATGTATCCGTGCATTGTAGAACGGACCTTAAGAGTCCGAGGACTTGGCCGAAAATACGCGATTTTCTCGCCGGAAGATGTGAGATACGTGGTTGTTGCTGTGCCCATTTTGCACGCTCCGTCGAGGATGAGTGTCTGTCAAACCAGCGGGTGGGAGGGTAGCTGCCGTCTTATCGCTTTAAACATCAACTCGTCTCTCTTGGTCAATATCCTGGCTGTTCCCATGTACCTGAGCATGCATGAATAACTTGCCTGTGTCCCGCTTTGAGTGACGTAGTATTGTTACGTGTATCTCAGTTACAAATTACTTAGCGAGAATAGTGAACTTGCGCCAAACTGAGAGTTTCCTTATAAATGGTTTTCAAACAGTCAATATTTGTTATGAAAAGTCTTCAAAAGATTATGCAATATACGTCGAAAATAAATTTGTAGTTATTATTTTTAATACTTATTGTGTTTCTATTTTTGAGCTGAATTTGTACTTGTATAAATAAATCTAGAAACATTGTAATGATCATTTAAACACTTATGATAGCGCGCATTAGTTATACATTTTGATAAAATGCTTGGGAGAGGGATAGAGGAACCTCGGAGAAAATCAAATGGCAATCATTTTAGTAGTTATATTATACTTAGCAAGGAAAAGCAAGCTTGAACACTTTTTTTGCTTTTTAATAGACCAAAATTTTTAAATCCCAACTTTTCTAACACAAAAATGATTCAAAATCTCATATTATAAATATTTTCACATTCTAAAACAACTATGCATATAATGGATATAATGAATGAAAAAATGCCATCCTTTTTAACAAAATTGTTTTATTTTGTATCAATCACTTTTGCATAGTTCATATATACCTTATATTTTGTATCGTTTTACTTTCTTTCTAGTATATATACACAATTTAAATATAAAATGAGGTAGTGGCCACTGAACAGACAAATTACAATTTAAATTTGAAATAATATAATGATAATTATAAAATGCATTTTGAATGTTAACATAATATACAATTTTTTAAGTAATTAATATATAGTATAAATGATTAATATGCATAGATCACAATGCATAATATGAACAATTATCACACTAGATAACTGTAAAATTATGTTGACATTATTCCTTTACTTGAAGAAAACAAATCATTACTCTATTTTACAATCTCGAAATTAATTAAATTTTTCCTATGCATAAGCTTCTTGAAACTTACTGAATTGCTTTTCTCTTTTTTTGATTCTCAGTAATGTATGCAGGGTTTCTTATAGGCATTTATCGTGTGAACTTTGGATCAATTAACTCCGGAAGTAGGCAGTTTTTATCAAAATTTTCCAGTTTTGGTATTATTTCTTTGTTCCTGAATTCATAATTTCTTTCTATTCTTTCAAGTCTTATTCCTAGTGGCGTCCAGAGGCCGAACAGACCATATTTACTGCGAGTAACATGTGATTGCCCTTGCACTTGTAGGTGAAAACCGTGTTTTTTTCATGCTTAGGACGTTTCCTGACTTGTCAGTATTTCATGCCTTGACTTTCTTTTCTGTATTGTCTCTTTGGGTGTCATATGTGAGGCGGACGATGGGCACTTAATTTCTAAAATTCCGTCGTCTCCTACAAGCCCGCCTGGGGTGGCACTGAAGTAAGGAATCTCCGGATCAATAAAAAGTCCACACTCTAAAATGGTTAATTTTAGTTCTTGCTCCATCGCTTCCTTTGCAAGTTTTTCGTTATCCCTTCCGTATTTAATTGCTTTGGTATCGATTCTGCTGTATAATATACTCTTTAATGTAGATTCACAACTCGTGTATGTCTTCATGTTACATATTCGTCCGAAATGTGATGCTGTAAGTATTTTCTGTCTTCTCTCTTTCCACTCCCCACTTTCTCTTTGCATTACGGTTGCCCTATCGACTCTCTGTTTCTCACTTTCTGTCATTTGCAAGGAGTCGAAAAATTCTCTTAATTCTCTGTTGAAAGTCTCTGGATCGATATCCGGTTTTTCTGCATTGGTGCTACAGAAGTTATCTGAAAACGCCCGGCAGAGTAAAGGCTTACGACACTCCTTCACTGTTGCCTTTCTTTTAGCCTTGCTTGCTACAACTTTAGTTCTGCGTCTGTATCCCATACTTTTACATAATTCTCCCGACCTTTTTTTGTACATTGTCTTATGTAACGTATACAATGGCACCCCCGTAAGGTGTTTTACAACTGCTCCTGCACATCTGCCAGTGTAAGATCGTCTAATGGAAAAATTAATTCTCTTTACAGCAACAAATTTAGCTACTACCGAATTGTAGTGTTCTGCGGGGTTGTTGCACACCTTGTGGATTAAACTTCTGCTGTGGTTGCTCATCTGTCTTACTACACCAGATATCTTATCATGCAGACCACTTTTAATGAGCTCTGGTACATAATTACGATCACTACCATCTGACTTACAAAAGTTGCCTCTATCCGAGGACTTGTACTGTTCAAGATGTCTTTCCATAATTCTTCAACTTTTTCACGTAGTGGCCGTTCTTCTAGCCGCCTGTGTTCTACAGCTTTGACAACAGCTGTTCTGAATCGAAGAATATTGTCACCAAGCTTCTTTCTCATGACAATGTCTTCAATCTGTTTATTTCTTGTAGTTGCAATGTCCTTAAATTTATTACAGAAATTTCGCAGAAGATGATTTGTGCACTCAATGTTTTCAACGGTAACATTTTTGTAAGGATGCGCATTCAAAACTCTGTTGTACACATAACTGTCACCATCAGCAATTAGTTTAGCTTATTTTACACCATACATTTCGTCACTCTGACGGAAACCTTCAACAACTAACGCGGCTTCCATACTTGATGAACTTTGGTTTTCCTCCCAGTCCCAGTTCTTGAAGCATGTGTGTGGCTTCGGAGTTTTTCCTAATGCTGCAGCACAGCAACAGGTTGAACTGTACTTGGTTTTTTACGCCGAAAAAAATTACTTTTTCAGTTAGAGTTCATTGTATCCGTTTAAATTAATAATTAAGTGTTCATTAATTAGTTTTTGACCGTGTATACAACAGTGATTTTGTAATCAGTTTGGTACGAAAATCCACTTAAAAATTAAATTACTGAATTTCGTTAATACTGGCAGTTATTCTGACACACAAATACATTTTTAAAAAATTACGTATGCAAGATGTCTCCTAAATGATTGAATCATGAGTCTATTTTAACTTTCATTTTGTCGACTAGCCAATGGTAAACCTTTGGGTACAAAATTGTACGCCAGAAAGTTACGCGTATTTTTCTAAGGTGTAAATTCTTTTCGACAATGTTGCATGAACTACAGGCGGATATAACCACAGTTACGCCATTCTAGAGATGGTAATTTAGCGCGAAAATGTCTCACATTATGATAGGTCTCACCATCCTATAGGCATGCCTGCAACATTTCTTTCCTACTGGCTACAGTACTTGCGAAAAATAGTTTCCTTTTTTTCTGTTTTGCCCAAAGAAGCCTTTGCTTCTCTGACACTGAACCTACTTGATTCGCCTAAAATGAAAACATATTTTTTGGTGACCATCTTTACCTGAAAAATGTTCGCGATAAATCTCTATTTCTAGTCATACTGAAGAATTGTGTAAAATTGATTTTGCAAATTTTTGCATGCATAATCACTATCATTTTCTGGACATATGAGCTATAAAAATATATGTATGTTCCAAAACTATCACATACAGACTGCACAAAAACGATGGCACTTAAAATTAGTTTTTTTTTTTTTAAACAACCCGCAAAATTGTCTTAAAATAAACATTGTCCGATCAACATTCACGTCTGTGATCGTTCACGGATCAAACACTTACATATTCACAAGAAATTATAAATGACTAGAAATTACTTGGGTTTTATGTCTGAAATTAAAGATAAAAGTGTAACTTCGAACATTCACCTGCATCAAGTGCAACACACGCTAAAATATTACGTTTCGATGCGTTTTAAGGTGTTATTGCCATGAAATGTAAAATGTTGCTAGTAATTATTTTACAAAAAATTACAATTTTAATTCTAAAAAATTATAATTATTATTTAAGTAGATTGAATTTGGCATTCACTTTGCCATGCTCTTAAAAAAACACAGATGCAAGAATAAAGAATTCCAAGTAATTAGCGACACTGTAAACGAAATTCTGGAGAACAGCATGACTAGGAAGGTTATTACTTGCAATGCTCAGTTAACTGAACATTATTTTCACATAAAAGCCGCAACGGAAAATTAAGATGGTAAGTAAATTTAAATTTAATTTGTCATTTCTGAATCACAGTAGGCTACACACTTTAAACTAAAACGTGTTGATTCGAGAAAAAAAAGCACTAAGTGTGACCTGTTTGTTTACATCAGCTCTACAGCATCTTTTAGGTTAGCTTAGTAGTCCATCCACAAGTTCATCCTCACAATATAAATTTTTCTAAATGTTTCGCCGTTCATGTTAGCCTGTGCGTTTATCAAATCCTATAGAATTTATATAGGCCTACTACCATTTTCGTTTCATTTTCCAAATAGCCTGTTTGTGTGTTTATATAACGTGCCTTATCCACTTAGATAAGGTATTACAATATTCTATACTTTTTTCTAGCACTGTGACGCCCAGAAATTATATCACATAATTCTCAAACACTTCGCAGTTAGCATGGGCATCACAGTGCGGCTAAATACGTGATCAAGCACATATATATGTATGCTTCAATATGACACACACGTATTTCAATTTACACTACCATTTTTTTCATGTATTCATGCAATGAGCCCCGTTAATTCATCCGTACTTACTGCTTACGTCTGTAACCACGCATTATACACTCAAGTAGGTCTGTATAAGCCTTCTACAGTAGAACCCTGTTATAAAATTTCTCAAGGGGATATAATGTTAAATACAGGAAAACGTTGACATTGTGTATCTACAGCAGGTACTCAACCACAAAGTACTTTAATTTAATCCTTTATCATTATAAACAAGAAGTTACTTGGCTTTTGTAGCTTAAATTCGATCACAATATTTACTAAACAAAAACTAGAAAAATATGACAAACTATAAGAGTGTTAAATATTAATTAGTTATCTGTATATAAGTGTTCCACACAAATGTGATTGTTATTAACTTTGTCTATTTTCTTGTTAACACGTGTAAATAGTTACTCATGTGACATAAAATAATTTTTCAAGTTCACACTTCACATTCTAAACAGAGTGAAATGTTAGAAAGTTCGTCACACTTTGATAAACTGCAATGTTATGCCTATATGCAGGAAATTATAATAATAAAATGTTATATGCAGGAAGAAAACATCAACCTTTATGGGAAAATTGTGGCACCATGAAATAATAGTGTTATCTTCAGGAATGTTAAAATAGGGTTTTACTGTATATCTAAAATTTCGCATTTACCACACACGGCACAGGCTCGCATATGCAAATGTACATGTGTGTATGTATATATAAAGGTTTTTTTTACTGCCCGAAGGCAGGTAAGAACATTGAAGACAACGTTAGTACGTGCCCAAGGGCAACTAACAGTATCCATCCCAAGGTGGCAGCTGAGAAAAAGATTGCTACTGTTGACCAGTTAAAAGCCACTGGCCGGGGCTAACCAACTCACATTACGATGGCGGTAGAAACTAGTTCTGATGTTATTTTGTAATTTTAGTATTGCTTTCTTCAATGCCCTATAATATAGTAATGCAGTATTAATTCTGGTAGTCACATAATACTTTAATTCATTGTTTCTGTGTCGCGGCTAAAACGTTCCAAGTTACCTGTGTTGAGCAAGATTGCGGACGCAGCGGTGACTGGATACACAACCAATTCTATCTCCAAAGCGCGCGAAAGGCAGATTAATAACAAACTGCCACCTTGGAATGGACATATTATCGGCAAAGGAGAGTCTGCTGTCGTTTGCCAGTCCCTCCGCTATATGACGGTAAATGGACAATACAACACCCAGTTATTAAACAGGGAAGGAAATTTTCCAATTACAAAAAAATCCTTTTGCCTCCGAGGTAGGTTTCCTTTTTTTTAGAGCTGTGTTCTTGTAAATGCTTCATCTTCCTTCTTTTTTTTTTTTTTTTTGCACTAAGTCGCAAACGTTTTCCATTGCCTCTTTCGTACAGTAACTTATGCTTTTTTTTTTATCGCTTAAGAGTAATATGCATGATCGAGATAATACTTCCCGAAAGTAACTGCAAATACAACTCGAGCTTCCCTAGGTAGAATGTTCGGACTGATCCACTGCTTCTAACACACAAGCTGTGGAGAGTGCAGATGATCCGAAGAGATAGTGGATAGTCGGAGGAGGTCGTTAACCATCCTTCAATCTTTCCACCTGCCAAATGTCCCAGTGCAAAACAGGTCTTTCTACGAATTCATTTCTGGAATATAATCATTTATAAAAGTTTTTTCGATTTATTTCAAAAGTAATCACATTATTTAACCAGCAGAGGCAGTATTTGATATGCTGTATAATTATCTGAGGAAGTATGCAATTTTTTTTACTTTTTAGCCAAGCATACCTGTTTATATAGGAAAACAATATGTATGTGAAAAATTTGGGTTTGTGAAAAATTGTAGCAGTAAAATGTCGTTTTTCATAAAGTAAATGTGCTGTTTTTAAGTAACAGTAACAATTATTTCATTTTTCTTTTTTATGCAGAACAAATGCCACCTCGAAAAAATGTATAGTTTTCTTGTAATTTGTGGCGCAAGTTAACATTGGTGACATATAAGGCCAACTGAGTCCCTCCGACTCTTAACGAGTCCTTGAGAGCCGATGAGGGTGAAATGAGGTGAGAATGGAGCAGTGCTGGAGTGAGAGGGCGGGGGAAACGGGATATCCCCGAGAAAACCCGCCGATCAGTGGGATCGTCCGGCACTATCTCCCACTTGCGGACATCCGGCAGTGGCCCGGCCGGGTATTGAATCCGGTTCGCCTTGTTGGGAGGCGAGCAGTCTAACCGCTCAGCCACCGTGGCACTGGTTTTTCTACTGGGGCGTTACATTCCACCAAGGAGTAGATAAGAACACAGAGATAAAATGATGGCGGTTCTTTTCATGTTGGTGTACCCGTTCTAATTGGCTACGCGAGGTTGTAGAAACAGGCATTTTGTCTGATTGGCCACTGTAAGCACCTGTACCATCCTTATAGACTTTTCACTTCGCAGTGGTTTTTAGAATGTTTCCTAATTAAATAATGTAACTTAGTAGTACTTAGATAGTAGATAGAGTAGTAAATAAATAAATATTTCAGAATGAGTTTGAAAACAGAATTTATGCAACCCTAACATATAATAACAGATTAATAATAGCACAATATTAACAGTGAATCTACAATCTCAGAAAAACATCATTGTATAACAGTACACATTAAAACAGATAAACAAGCATAACAACATAACACAAACAACGCATCACTGACATCGACACATCATTACACAAACATCAACCTAAGACGAGCACCTCACACGATGAACAAGCTGTCGGCCCTCTTTCTCCGACAGGGATGGAGCGGTGAGGTGTAAGAGGTGGAGGCAGAGTAATTTTAAACTTTTGCCTTTAAATTTATAATTTTAACCTTAACGTAAATTCCATTTTAATATAGAACATTAATAATTTTAATCCTCTGTATAAATATGTATTTTTTTATTTTTAACTTTAATTTTATAACGTCACAAGTTTTGCCTTCGACTAAATATAAATTCTCTTTTTAATAAATATAACCGAGACCAGTGATGGCCTTCAGCTGGGGACTGGTGTCATTTTTGTGTTATTGTAGATTACTATTATTGTGCTATTGTAATTGTTTTTTCCTTTAAACATTCCCTTGTCTCTTGTCCTGCTCAAGATATGTACATAATATGAACCCACTGATCATTTTTGGATTTAATACTATTTGAGTCATCACATTTCTGTTTCACTTTTTGTTAATGTAAGTATTTTTTTCTTGTTCTTTATATTTACGTATGTGTACACTATGTTATGCCTGGTTAAGCGTAAGAGACGGCACTGAAGCCTTAACTTCGCCAGTATAAATAAAGTCGAAATAAATAAATAAAATAAAGTAGACGTACTATCGTCTTCTGTGCATGCACCCAATATTGTCCTAGCCAAAACCACTATATCTGTCAAAGTTACATGGTTGTACAGTAATGAACGTGTTTGTGTATATCTTAATTTTTAAAGTATTTTTCTATTAATAAAATACGTTTACTAACATGGTTTTAATCCGCTCGCATCAAAAATTGGTTAGAGGAAATATAAAAACAACTCAACGCTTTCGCTAAAATAACGTGTTCTAACCACAAATCCTATCCGTGTCGTAGGAAGAATGATGTTCGTTATTGTAATGCGTACGCTGAACGATATCCCAATAGTCGTCAACCATCTCGACAATTTTTTTGCGAACCTCTTTAAGCAATTACGGGAAACTGGAAGTGTAACACCTCGAAAACGTAACAGAAACAAACGAGTGACCATAGAAATTTATGTTATATAGTCCGTCTCACGCTTAGAGTGCAGTAAAGGGCTTATGACGCTCACTGTTACGGATTGCTTCAGCTTTGTGACGTAACTGGCAAGCTGAGAAATAAATGGGCGGTGAAGGAAACGGCCTGATTAAGATAATTTTTGTTTACCTCCCTGCCAACTCATAGAGGAATCCAATCCCGCGACGCAAAGCTAAGCGGCTCTTTTGAAACTGAAGTCTGTGAGAAACCCCTGGATCATTGTGATTGGAAGGCGCGCACGCAACGCACAGTAGTTAGTTTTCTTTTCCGAAGTTGCAAAAAAATTTACTTATCGCGCAACAGCGCCTGCAGGAACAAGGACAGAGCTAACGACAGAAATCGTGCATTGGAAAGAAAGAGTGAATGTCACACTGCTATCTGAGAGTGAGATGCTCTATAGCTGCTGTTGCTGTAAATCCGCAAGTTAAAAGCTGTTTACGATAAAGTGAGCACTTTTGAATTCAACCTCAGACAAAATCACTGCACCCTGCCTGCATATATTTTAACGGGCGCCCTGAGTGACATGCGCCCAGTTAAGTTGGTAACGATGGATGGGAAGTAGTCCCGTATCTTAACGTCGAATAAAAAGTGTTAGGTAACCATTTCAGATAACTTAAATTATTTATTTCGCTTTGTGTTCTTTTTTAATGAATCTAAGAGTGAAAATTATCAGATTTGTAAAATACTTACTTTTCTAATAATTTCACGGTTTCACTTGACCGACGCATGAATAAAGTTATAAGGCCCATGACAATGTTAATCTTACATAAGGCGGAATAATACTCAACGTACGTGCAAGTTGATCGTAAGCAGGGCTTCCAAAAGTGCTCATTTTACTATGAAGAGCCTATGGCTCCCAAGCAATAGCTAGAGGGAGTGGCATGGGTCAGGCAAGTGTACTAAGAATTCTCCACCGTTAGATTATGATAGAAGGTGAACTACTTGCACAAGAATCCTGCAGAAAACACCATTGACATTCAAATTTCCTCTAGTTTTATTTCCTTGATGTGAATGGGTATCCTACCATTTGAAAAAAATTATATAACTTGTTCTAGAAATACACGTTCTAATAAGTGTCAAAATCTGTGTCTGGGCTGCAATTATGAGACGTTGTGTGAACTTAAATTCTGTGAAACCTTCCATTTCAGAAACATTTGCGGTGCAAGTTTTAAGTGATTCATCTTATATGCGGGAAATTTAGTACTTTTTACACGATTTCTAGTTTAAAATTCGTGCCCTACACGGTTGCAGGACAGAACTTAAATAATAGCTTCCGCAAATTACTTAAATTATTACAAGTTTACTGCGTTGGTTATTTTCCGACGTATAATTGACAATAACAATAGAATGATTTCTTCGTGCGGGCAAAAAACTGCACACATCAATTAAACAGTTCCGACTTCAGAAAATTTATTAATCAATGCTCTCTGTCTGTCAGCCAGTACAACTAAGAACCAAATATGCACTGTCAGACTGTAGCTAAAAATATACAACTCCAAAATTACGGCGATGAGTACCCCTAGGGTAAAGAGAGCTCTGAAAGTCTCTACATAAACTGTTTTCAATACAATCTTTGTTCCGTGATATTGCCATCTTCTCTTTCAGAACACTGTAAGGTGTGTATGCCTATAAAATACACGTCTAAAAGGTTGTTAATTATAAAGTGAGCACTTTTAAAATCAACCTTAGAAAAAAAGTCACTGCTCCTACCAGCATATATTTTAACAGTGACATGCGCCCAGTAAAGTTGGTAATGATGGAGGGTAAGTAATCCAATACCTTATTGTCGAATAAAAAGTGTTAGGTAATAATTTGTGATAATTTCAATTATTTCTTTTGGTTTGTGTTTATTTTAATGCGCCAAAGTGCAAAAATGAGCATATTTGTAAAATATCTGCTTTTCTAATAATTTCACAGTTGAAGTGATGAGGCCAATGGCAATGTTAATTTTACATATGGTTAAAAAATACACATTGTGCATGAAAGTAGATCTTAATCAGGGCTTTCAAAAGTGCTCAGTTTACCGTGAACAGCCTGTATATGTATGCATACACGGCTATTGCGTTTGAGACTTGCCTGTTTCAGGCCAAGTCGGCTGTGGCAGACGTTTCTCAAAGTGGGTGTACTGCCACGATTGGATAGACCACTGTTCCCCCACGAACCGTATAGGCACAGGATGTGCCCAAGAAAAATCCGTATTATTCATTCAGGTTTTTAGATGAACTTGCCGTTTATCTAAAAACCTGATAGTCGCCCGATTTCATTTTTTATTTAACGGTGAAATTGTAAACAGAACACGTAGGCACCCTACAAGAAAACTTTTTTTAATCGCAGTGTGTACAAAAATTCAAAGTTGCCAGAAATTCAAAAACGTTAATTTTCTTTAGCTATGTGACTGTCTGCAGGGAATACGTGCTGTTCTAAACCATAAAACATACGCTTTGTATATACATGCACGCACTGATGTGTATATAGTTACGAATATAGTTTTAACAGCAAGACGGTAGAGCAGAAAATCTATCGATAGAGCCACGAGTATTTCCCGAATTCATGCGGTGGTGAGGTAGACTCCAAACACTTGTTCTTTTCTTCTACTGTTCTGATTAGACGACAGTGGTTTAGACACGCCCCGTTCAACTGTGAGCCAGTAATAAGTAGGAAGCAGTAGTGTGAGTGAGTTTCTAACAGTCTTGTACAGAGACCTCGCTCAATCACGGCAACCAATAAGCAAACAATAATGTCTCGAGTGTATAGAGGGCTGTACAGCCTCAATCCGCAAAATACTCGGGGCTCTAGCTATCGACAATTGGTCTGCTGTAGGTACTGCCCGTTCATCGTGTCCGTAGCGCATTAAGAATCAGGAGTGAGTCAGTGTTAGGGAATGCAGATCGGACCGAGAAGGCTTTGTGGTTGTGTTGGGGACCTGCGAGTATTACGAGAGGAACTGTAGAAAGCTGCCGACCTCGCATCGTCCTACAACAACGATCGTGACTGCGGAACGAAGAGTGGACACGTTTGGTTTTGGTTCCGGCGACACGAACCCGACACCACAACAAACTGCCTCGCGCGGCCGTCGGTGGTCGCGGCTGTTTCCTGCTGGTTGACGAGCAGACAGAGATTTCCGAGGGCAAGTCGAGCGTGGTTATAGCAGAGACACATCTGTGCTTATTAGCTAGTAACCGGAGAACAAAATTGCGTTTGACTATGTTGGAGACACGGCTGCTTGTCTTGCGTGAATATGTCTACGTTGACGCGCTCGGGCGCCTTGATGTTTATTTTACGTTCCCGCCACCGCTTCACTCGATCGTATGGGGTTTTATGGGTATCACTGGATTGATTTTGAGATGCTCTTTCCAACCGTATACGATTTCTGTATTTCGTCTTGGCTTTTTGACGAGTATAGGCCGAAATTGTAGCAAGTTTTCTTAATTTTTTACATTAAACGCATACAATTTAAACACAACCACGCCACACAAAAGTTTATGTACAAGTAATCGATTAATCTTGACAAGCGCTGCTCGGCCTCACACACCATGTTGAATTATTGGTTCCAGCGTATTTCAGTTGTATACCGACACTTATTACGAAACTACTACTATACTATTATGACAATATATGTACGTTACTTTGAAGTACGAACATAAATTCTGAAAATTCGTTAAGTAGTCATGCCGTAATTTTTCGAGAATTATGAACAGATTAATGCCATTTTACAATCACCATATCACACGTGGATGAAGTTTGATGACTAAATTTGAGGGGGATTGTCAATCGTGATAAGCTATAGTAACAAATATTTGGTTATTTCACTGAAAAGGAAGTTATTACATATAAATGGAAAATTCAACATGGTGGGTGAGGCCGAAACTTAAACGAGTGTCGTAGCTTCTCCTAGTCAAAAGTTATACTACGCGGAAGTTATGAGACGCGGCGAAACGAACTCAAAATTGCGGCGTCCCCCTTCTCCTTCACCGTCCAGGCACGCTATGCTTCGCAGTCCTCACTCAACGTAACATATTATTTGATCCTTTGGCAATCGAGTGGTGTAATTGAGTTTTGAATGTAGACTATAGATTCGGAGCTGCAATGCCAAACTGTATCCCTCGATTTGGTTATCATCGGGTTTCCTGGATTGCCTCCCGCTATGGTTGCAAATTTAAAGTCCTATTCGTGTCAAAAAATTGCGAGTTCAAAGAACTGTATGCACAGACCTGTAGGAATGACCTGGACACAGAGTACTTGAGATACAGAGGCGAAACAGTCGTGTATTCCCGCGGGAACTCCAGCCACGCACGCCAGCAATATGCTCACTCGCTAATCAGCGCCTCGTATCCTACTTTACAGCCAGCAGCACAGCCAATAGGGAAACTTTCGCAGCGTGCAGTAGCCACTCAGACTCAAAGCCCGTTCCCAGAACCTCGTGCAGCCAATCAGAGGATGCGTAAATCAACATTTAAGGAATCGCCATGCCATTTCGTCTCTGTGTACTATCTACTCTTTGATCCCGGTAGTAGAATGATTATGATGATTCGGGAACAAGGGCACGGGGCACAGGAGCAGGAGCTGGCTGGTCGCCTTGTAATGGCGTCACCATTGGTGGTTTCCTGTATACATCTTTAGATATAGCCATTTACCTTAGGGTCCTGTGTACTGAAACGTTTTCTGTGAAATCGTTGTTTGCACGTAAACGCGCATCTCGGTAAATTAAAGTTATGAAAATATGACTTTTTGTCAGAAAAGATTTTAAAAAACTATTACTATATCCCTATTTTTTTACTTTTGTCATATTAAGTGTATTCTTGGAGGAAAAAATTTGTGAAAATGGTCAAATATCGCATTTCAAAAACTTGTCTATGCAATTACCGTAAGCGGCAAGAGAAAAGTACAAATATACAGGCGTAGTTTAATCTGCCTCTTTCATAGCGTGTAATAAAACGTCACTGTTACAGATTTGTGGATATAATTCGGATATTCGATTGATATCCTGTGCTACGGGGATTGGAGAGAGTCAGTAGTCTGTTGGGCATGGTGCTGAGGGAACTTCTGGAAATGTAAGTTCTTAGTAAATGTCTTAAAATATTTTTTTATGATTTTCTAATATTTTTAAAATGTTTAATTTCTAGGGTTTTAGGTCATTTAAGATCATGGACAGGGTCAAGATCGAAAGTCAAGGTTAATGTCACTTCTATTTAATATTGTGGGTGGGTGACATAACATGGTGGCTCCAGTCCCCCATCCCCTCTAAGCCAAAACATTCGAAATATTATTTTTTTAGAATAAAATTGTAATAAATTTTAAATAAAATAATTGTCTTTTAAAAATAATTTTTAGCAGTTTTATAAAATTTTTGGTAATTTTTAGAATAATTTTGCGATATTTTGGTTTCCAGGTCATCCATGGGAACGAGGTCAAGGTCAAAGGTTATCAACATATAACATGGCTGATGAGGTGGACACTGCCCGACCTGGCGAGGGTCAATCATGTCGGGAGCTCAGTCGATCCACCTGTCATCGAACCCCGGTACTCCTACATGCAAATCTTTAAATAATTTTTTTAATTCTTTTAAAATATTTATAAATTTTTTTTGGGGATTTTTGCATTTTTTTTGTGTTTTTCGAATTTTTCTGTATTCAAAGTATTTCTAGGTCACGGGCACAGGATCAAGGTCAAGGTCATTGGTCGAGGTCAAGGCCAGGCAGACCCTACGTGGCGGTTGGGTGACGTCACTACATGGCAGCCGGCCGGCTCCTGTGCCCAGTGCTCTTGTCCCCATATTATCATAATCCTTCTACTCCGGATGTTCTTTTTCATCTAAGTGGATGCTGGAACATGAGCACTGGGCTGCACATGATTCTTTCCTTACTTGATGACAGGCGTGTTATTGGCATAGGCAGCTTCAGTTAGCATCAACACGGAGAACTTTTCCAGTCTAAGATTACTGGCACTTTGGCGACACACTTTGGACACGTACGTTTTTGTTTTCCCTCGTAGGTCATTCAACTTAAAACATTTATCAGGTACCGAACTATAAAGAAATCTATACAAATACATCCGACGAATGATTAAAAGGAATATCTTTCCGCAGTGTACGAATGGTCGTTAGAAAGTAGTCATCTAAGTATAAAACAGTATTATCAAAGCGAATTCAAATCTTTCTCCATTTGGCTTATGACTGGTTTATTGTACTATTTTAACGTTTACTTCCAATTTCGAAAATAGCCATGTGTCGTATACATGTTAATTAATCGTACGGAAGTGAAATGGTTACTACGATTTGCGCGTTCTTCGCCACAGATTATGTAAACATTCTGTAGAACATTTATTTAAAACGTCGGATTATATATCATTATAGATGCTTCACTCTCAATACTTCAGACCACTATACATATTTATTTATCCGCTCTGCTGAAAAACGTTAATAACTTTCACAGTGAATCTGCAATATACCTATAGGCTGTTCACGATAAAATGAGCACTTTTCAAGGCCCTTCCAACAGGCATTAACTGTTAATAAATATATCTTATTGCCGTCTCAGGCATTACATTTTGATGGTGGTGAAATGTCTACACTGTGTGTTATTGGTACCATATAATGTTTATATTAAAAAGCAGCAGGAAGATGGAAATAGAATGAAAGAAAAAATTTAAAAGGGCCTTAAAAAGTGCTCACTTTACCGTGAACAGCCTATACTAAAATTGCCATAGGAATACAAGATATCTGCACAAATCCCTGTAGTAGGCGTCGGAGAGACTAAAACCGCAACGCTTCATAGTCTCTTTGTTTTCGGCGCTTCCTTAATTAATTAAATGTAACTGTCGTGGGTAGGCAAGTTGTGAACACAGAAACAGCGATAGCCAACTCGCTGGCCATTCGCCGTGTAAATGGACTCTATATGGCCCACAACAACGAGTGGCGACATGCCATTATCTGATTAGCTGGGCACACACAACCCACCAGCCACGACCGGTACAGTGCTGCCACCTGTTGGCTTATTGAGAGGAGGATGGACTGAAACATTTTCTGTGAAATAGTTTTTTTTTTGCGCGAATACGCGTATCTCGGTAAATAAATGTTCTGCTAATACGACTTTTTGTCAGAAAAGATGAAAAACAATTATCTATGACCCTATATTTTTACTTTTGTCATATTAAGTGTATTCTTGGAGAAAAAAAATCGTGAATCTGGTCAAATATCGCATTTTGAAAGCTTGCCTATGCAGTTTCTTTAAACGGCAAGGGGGCCACGGTGGCTGAACGATTAGTCTGCTCGCCTCCCACCAAGGCGAACCAGGTTCGATATCCGGCCGATTCACCGGATTTTCGCGAGTGAGAATCGTGCCGGACGATGCCGCTGGTCGGCGGGCTTGCTCGGGGTTCTCCCGTTTCCCCCGCCCATCATTCCGGCGCTGCTGCATATTCATTTCAATAACTCTCATCCGCTCTCAAGACCTAGCTGTTAAGAGCCGCCCAAATCTTTTCACTCACTCACCTTAAGCGGCAAGAGAAATGTACAAAGATACGGGCGTATAGTTCATTCCCGACTGGAAACGACTTATGAAAATCAACCATTGAAAAAACACTCTAGGCATAACATGTCAACTTGTTTTTTCAATAACATGTATTCCACAAATATATAACACTGTGGTTAACTTTAGAGTATGTGTTATTGAATAAATGAACCTTTACCTTAATATCTGATATAACTTGTAATATTTATTTCTTTATTAAATATGTATTAACAACAGCGAGAGCAGCGACGTGTTAGCAACGACCGTAAGAAATAGTTCACAGTTGAAATATTATTTTAACCTAGTTTTTAATATACTATTTGCTAGTTAAACGGTGGCTATTGAAATATTTAAATATTTAGGTAGCTCCGATGGCAACATATCTCATTTTTACAGTTGAAAATAACAGCGGAAAATATCGTGATTAGGCCGAAATGATAAGGTGTTTTATCGAGCGAGATAGCACTAAAAAACTGTCTGCTTGGCGAGGCTTGCCGCTCTCTCTCTCTCTCTCTCTCTCTCTCTCTCTCTCTCTCTCTCTCTCTCTCTCTCCTCTCTCTCTCTCTCTCTCTCTCTCTCTCTTTCACACTCAGGAAATTTCACTTCGCTAGTAAGCAACGAAATTATACATGTTTTCAATTGTTATTTCATACTTATTACAGCAAAATAATGATTTTTGAATTTGTAATTTACAACTGAAAAGAGATTTTAATGTTTGAATACTTATTTTAATATATTTAGATATGATGGCGGAGCAGCTACCAAGTGAAGTTGGCAGACGTGGCGAGCCATGACATGGCGTGTTGCTTTTTGCCAAACGAAACGTAAATTATTATTCTTACTCCGAAAAATACTTCGAATTACCACATCACGTTTGTAGACGTTGTGTTTTTTAAACCTACCTAGACACGTTACGATGTTGTGTTAAATCTATTTCCACGGCATTAATAAATATACTGTGGACGTGTGTTTCATTAGTCATTGCGTCTGTGAAATGGCGTGCCTTTGTGCATCGTGGGCGATAGCTGGCCCTGTGTGTGCGTGATTTCAAATATTTGATTAGCACTATTTATACGTTTTAACTGTGAACTGTTTTTATGACGAGGTTATTTATTTACATGCACGTCTGTTTATTTATCACAACGTTGTACCTTTGCCCTAAGGTATTTGAAACACAGTCGTGTAACGTAATTTGCCACAATCCTAGAAGAAAAATACTGAGTTCAGCCCGATAAATTTCAATAAACCTAATAAACAGTAAGTAGCAATACATAGAAATATGAGCGGAATAAAAGTTACCGTAGGCTTATTTGTGTGCATGTTCACTGCTATCTTTTAAAGTTTGTATGACAAAAATGAGCAACACGAGTTGCGTGCTTGAATTCAATGTGCCTTTTTCGTTTGACTGGTTGTTCCTTCGTTTTGATATTTATTCCAACTGCGGCCGTCCTTTTAAAGGAATGACCCAACATATCAATAACAGAAGGGTAATTAGTACAACCCTTTACCTCGCAGTTGTAACCATGTTAAACACAGTCGCGGCAAAATACTAATTGTGCATTACATGTATTGAGCTATATTGTGGAAAACAAATATGTTAATGTAAAATAACCGTAAGAACTGTCGTCAATTCAGGCATTTTTAAAACGTCATAAAGCTGACCTAAATAATGTTAGAGGCCTAAACTGTGAATATTCGTACGGAATGGTTTTTGGAATATGACAAGAGTTTCTTGAAGAACTGTAAACAGTAAACAACACATTTGACAGGTATAAAAGTAGGTCACATTTCAATGTTTATGTTTAGGTGTAGCGAAAGAATACGAACACATGTACACACAATGGCATGTAAACATTGATTTTGACAGATGCTACATGGCTGTCACATGGAAATGCTTGTTTACATTTGGCGGAAGGATACGAAACGAGTCTGCAAGTAGATATTTAGCAGGGCTCCGAGAAAGTTGCTTCCAGTGGGGAATGGACTATAGTTTGATCTGTGGGATTTCATTACGTGTAATAAAGACGCACTGTTACAGATATAATTTGCACAGTACAGCTTCACGACGGAAACACTGCATGCCTGCGCGTAGGAGCGATGAGTCACTAGGCGTGCGTGTTAGTGTCGCCCGTATCGCTCCGTCGCTTCTTGACCTTGGACGCGCAGCTCCATCCTACTTGTTGAGTTAGTTCACTCTCGTCATACGGTACCTAAGAATACAGAGGTGAAGCATCCACTTCATCCGCAAACTCCAACTCTTCAGCAGTATTATGTCACCGACCAACACGATGTTGTAACTCCGTTCATCAATCTGAGAACCTCTCACAGACAATGGGAGAATGGTTACACCCACATTGAAGGAACCGCCTCGCTATTTCGTTTCTGTGCACTCATCTACCCTGTGCTCTCGTTGTAGGACGTAAAAACTTTCCTGCCCATTGTTTAATCTTTCTGCCACGTGGAATATCAGCATTGCCGTGGCCCAATGACCCCATTCGTGCGTCTGACGAATGAGTAGCATGCAGCAGCTAAGAATACAGACACGAAATGACGTGGCGGCTCCTTTGATGTTTCATAACAATTGTGTAGCTGCGCGAGGCTCCGAGAACGAGAGTAGATATGAATAGCCGATTCGGGCACAATGACATCTGGCACCGGATCCGAATTCATCCACCATCTTGGATTTTATCATCACAAACTGTACAACATTACATTCTTTTCCATCAGAATGGTTCGTTTGGCCTTCGAAAATGCCTGTTTCAACCCCAAAGTTTATTGTTTATTCCCTAAACCCCTGAAGTTGCCCAAAAATGTGTAAAAAATTCCAGTTCATCAATGTGGCTAAGTGACTGCTCAGTGCAGCTGAAGATCCACAAAAGTTGCCGAAATTTCAGCTGCAATGAGCAAACAGAGTATAAACATAAATTAAAACCCTATTCACGCAAATCACACCCAAACCACCCCTATCCCACCCACATTTACCCCACCCCTATGCCCCTTACACACCCCTCATTCATCAAACCCTCACACAACACATCCCCTCTCCATATTCCAACAGTTTTTTCTGCACTGTGTGTAACACAGCAGAGGATATCCAACCATATAGCCGATTAAACATAGGAAAATCCTGGATTGTTATCTGTAACGCTGCTACCTTGAGTGCAATACTTACTCCTGTACAATGCTAATCTACTTGCATACAATACACTATATCACTCAAGGTACCGCTACATGGGGGTTGCTATAGCTCAGAATTTAAGTAATGTAGGCGACACAGTTTATTATAAAATACTACAGAATTTATTGATCTCAAAGTATACAACAATATTGTTACTGGATTTACCATCAGATTAACACAAATACGAAATTCTTTAATTACTTACTATATTTATTTCTGACAAATACCGATTCTTCTCAATTGCGTCCCTAGCATTAAGTGCAATGATCGCGCTAGTGACGTTAAGTATTGTTTTGGATTCTCCCGGCTTAGACCTGCACCATAGTGTAAAAGACGTCTTATCACTGTTTAAATATGGAGGACGGGCAAAGCTCCTTTAGCCCAAGTCTGGAAGGCGGTAGTCATGCAGTCTTCCTTGGTCTCGCCCCTGGATCGCAGCCCTCTGCTGTTCTGCGCATCGACACCTCCGTCGGGCGGCAGCAACCTCGAGTGCAGCGAGATGGCTCGTCGTCTAAGAGAGAGAGAGAGAGAGAGAGAGAGAGAGAGAGAGAGGAGAGAGAGAGAGAGAGAGAGAGAGAGAGAGAGAGAGAGAGAGAGAGAGTGTGTGTGTGTGTGTGGTGGAGGGGAAGGGGGGGAAGGCGCCCTGAAGGGCCCTTATATATGCACAGGGTTTTGTAAACTACCTTGCCGCATGTTTACTGAGCTTCGTAGTATGGTGGGGCGGCTGGTTCACTACATATCGCAACTTTCTGGATCGTCAATAAAATTTGTGTACACCAGACTGCAAGCAAGATGTGTGGGAACTGAGAAGATGTAAGAAAAATGTATTGAACACTCAACACATCTAATACAGAACCTTTAGTCGTCCAGTAGGAATGTTACGAAACCTGCCATCGAACATTGTATGTTAAGTAGGAATTTATATGGCTGTACTGCACACTATCTGCTATGATCACTGTGAAAGATATCATCAATGCAGCCCTTTCCTTCACTGATTCCATGTGAACCATACTCCCACAGTGTTTCAAGAGACATACCAAAACCAGCATGGGACAATTTTGCGCTATCATGAAGTGAGTGAAGTGAGTTTTTATGAGTTGGCCAATGCACAAATTCGGTATTCTTTTAGTAGTAGAAAAATGGCAATTCCAGCACAAGGGCTGGGGGCTGCGGCCCCGGTTGCCATCTTGTTTCCGGCCTCCATCTTGTTTCAGGTCAACATCTCGTTTGCGTCCGCCATATTGTTTTCCACTTTACGCGTTTACATACCATCTTGTTTTTCCATGCCCTATCATTCCATCTTGCTTCTCTGTCATTCCATTGTGTTTCTTTATGCTCTGTCATTCCTTCTTTCCTTTCTCCCATATGTTCTCTCTCCTGCCTCTTCTCTCTCTTGTCGCCTTCTTCATCCACCATCTGCATAGTTCCCTCATCGCCTGCTAGGGGCACCACCTGATTACTCGCCACTGCCATCTTGTTTACTGTAGTTCCTTTCATCATTTACTAGGAGGTGCGGGTGTGTACCCCTATCGTCTGCCATCTTGTTCACTGTAGTTTAAGTCATCGAGCGAAAACCAGGAGCACTGTAATTTTTCCCAGAGCTCAAAAAATTCTGTGGAGGTGTGCGGGATCGAATTTTCGGACCATGTGATCGCCAGCATAGTTGATGCCCTAGAGACAACCGAGCTCTCAGAACATACGTACGAGCAGAGCAAGGGGTTTAAAATAAGTAATAACGTGTGTGTGCAGGGAATGAATAAATATGAAATTTTGTCGTGATTGTTCTAGATTAAGAATGTGTAATAATAATTTTGAAAAAAGTTTTTTTGGAGCCCTAATGAATATTCGAGACATGCCTTTCTATATAAAATCCATTGTACGTGACTAAACTGCATCATCACTAACAAACCACTGGACCAATTGAGACCATATTCATACCAAATGTTATTGAGGTGGCGAATAAGGTTTTTAGTTATGTTTCATTCCGATAGGTGGCGCTGGAGTCTAACTTCAATATTTATAGGCCGGTTTTGCTCATACTTGGGGGAAATGTTTGTTGATATAAAATAAATGGTTTTATTGTGCTTTACATTCCGTAGGTTAGGTTCTGATAGGTGGCACTGGAGTCTAACTTCTGTAGGCTTATTTATGGGCCAATTTTGCTTATACTTGCAGTAAATGTTATTTGATCTACTGACTCCATATTCACACCATATGTTACTGAGATGACGAGTAATGTTTTTAGTTATGTTTCATTCCGATAGGTGGCGCTGGAGTCTAACTTCTATATTTATGTGCTGATTTTGCTCATACATGAAAGAAATGTTTGTTGATCTAAAATAAATTGTTTTATTGTGCTTTGCATTCGGTAGGTTAGGTTCCGATAGGTGGTGTTGGAGTCTAACTTTTATATTTATGGACCGATTTTGCTGGTACTTGCAGGAAATGTTTATTGTTCTATTGAGACCATATTCACACTATATGTTATTGAGATGGCGAGTAAGGTTATTAGTTATGTTTCATTCCGATAGGTGGCACTGGAGTCTAACTTTTATATTTATGGGCCGATTTTGCTCATACTTGCAGGAAATGTTTGTTGATCTAAAAGAGAAAAAAACCAGCGATACTGCGGTCAAACATAGGTCAACGTATCAGATGCAATAGAGAGGATACATTGAGAAAGCAAAATAGAATGTGAAAGAGGCGGAACAACGATCGTCGGATCAGCTAGTACTATATAGACCACCAGTAATAAGAATGTCTTAAATATAGTCATAATTCTTTATTAAGTATTTCTTATATTTTATTTTTTGTTATAGTCATAAGTCAATATTTTTAAAAGTATTTTTTAAAAGAATTTTTCTTAAATACATATATGTTTTAGTGTAAGTATGCATGCATATGTATTCTTCTTACAGCAACTCTATTTCTCCCCAGCAACAGTATTCATAGTTGGTTTGTGTCTTCATTATAAAAACTATATATACTTTTTATCAGTTTATTGAAAATAATATTCTTATTTATATGTATTTGTGTCTTATCATGATCAATATATGTTGGGGTAAGCGTTTAGGGAATAAAAAAATGCTTCAAGTGGTTTATAAGACCAATTAAAAGTGTCAGTATTCGCAATTTCGAGGAAATTGAAACCAACTGAAAGCATCCAAGATAAAAAATTATTTTGCATGTGTCTATAAAAAAACAGACAAATGCAAAACAAGTTACCGAACGCGATTTTGTAATCGACCATAGAATATCATACATGACTAAAACAAAAATTAAGCAGTGGCATGAAGCTCTGTTAGTTGCTGCTATCAGGTGACACATTTACTTAATGCTGAAATTATTTTCGTGCACACATGTACTTTCCCCAAATTACCTAGAGTTTCATGGCTCTAACTGTGTTTGGACATATTTCACTTAAAACTATTCGCAGCAGGGCCGAATTTCTCATTAGGCCGACTAAGTCCGGGCGTAGAGCGTCACTTTTTAGGGGCGGTAAGACATGACAGGTAAAACAGTAAAAAAATTAATCTTCAGCGGTTTTTGTATTATATCTTTGCGCTAGAATAAAGTTTATGACACTTCTATAATAAATCCAACTAAGGTGTCTGCTAAGTGTTTGGGAGTCAATTGTTCTATGATATTAATAAAAGTCCTTGTTGCCTTCGTACCCGCCAGTGCCAGCTTCCATTTTATTTTTATTAGGGGACAGAGACGGGTATAGATGGAGCATGAGACTTTCTAGTAGATCGTCGAGTTCCGGGTTTTAAAGTTTCGCTCCACTAGTAACTGACAAGTGATGGTACTGTGTTTCCAGTTATAACAAACGTTATATTTATTGCAACACAAATAGAGGTGCAGAGTTTGTGATTTATGATGAAAATGTTTTACTGATGCTGAAAACTGATCGTGGCATGCGAAGAAACTGCGTTCGGCTAGATTAAAAATGTAAACAAAGACACTTGACAGTTAATTAGCACAAAAAATTAGTACGTAATAATTGTATTACGGATGAGCTATAAAAATTACCATTATGAAAAGAACCTACATGAAATTTATTTGAGCTTAAACAAATATCTGTTTACTGTCGTAGAAACATATCATTGCCTAATTAACTTAAAACACAGCATTTGACCATTATGAACATCTTACAAGTGCTTCAGCAGCTTATAAATAAACAAATTATACGAAAGGAGGGAAAATAAGCGTACTCTCTGACGAGACTAAGGATGGAGAACTAATTTCTAAGAACAGGTCAGATAATTTTCGTGTAGGTATATATAGTAAAATTATCGATACACTCAGAGAAGCGCTGCAAATGCTGCATTCATGTTATAGCTTCTTATATCGAAAATGACCTTGATCTTTACATAGTATTAACGTCTCTGCACCTTACAGAGCATCTGAAAATGAAGGAAATGCACAAAGTAAGGAGACAAGAGCGGGCACTTTCATCTTGTAACGAGCTTCTTATTTTGAAGTCTTTTTCAGGGGTGGTGGGTGGGTGGTAGGTGCCTGAATTAATACCAACAGCAGACACGCATTACGAAGAATTATCATCTAGTTTAATAAAACAAAATAATAGTTTTTAATGATTATTTTGTGATAAACACGCTTCATTGAAGTAGTTAAAAATCCCGTCGTGTTCAATGTTTAATAAAAATAGCTATTTATTATTTGGCTTGCCGGGTAGCATTTACAGTATGTTTACAGCTTGCATTATTCTTGAGAGGTTCTAGAACATTTTAAAATTGCTTAATTAGAATCTACTTGACTAACACCATTTATTTGCTGTTTTTAGCAATAATTAAATATATACCTGTGCTGTTTGTGTTAGCTTTGTCTTTAAAATATTTACCTTACTTCCAATTGTGACCAAGAGAACAGAATAAATCTTGCACAAGCAGTGCAAAAAACGGATTAAATATTTCTAATCGTTTTAGTAAGTAACTAAATCAGCACCTGAATTATATGTATGTTAAATAAGTATGTCTGAGATACAAAACACTCATAGTTTTGACTCAAAACCGATCTGTTCCATAAAAACATTCATTCTAGTGGTAAAATGTCTATGTTGGTGTTTCCACAGGCACTTACTTCAAATAATGCGATTGTAAGCCCTATATAGTGTCTTCCCCTGAGAAAATGGGAACATGAAAATATCGTAAAATTTCTATACCAAGGTTTTTTTTTCAAAGTGTATCCAAATGTAAACCTATCACTCACAATAATACTCAGTGCTTCATTGACCAACTGTTCAGCCGAACGCTCCTTTTCTTCTCTACGGAAAAAAAAAAAATTGAACGAATGGCGGGAGTACATGGAGTGTTGCCACACAGTATAGTATATTCACGGTAACCCGAGCACTTTTGAAAGCCCCCTCATTTGGAATAACAGTCAATAAATATATTATATTTTAGGTCTTAGACATTAAGTATTGAGTTCGGTGAAATATATACGCTGTGTGTATTACTCACATGGCAATATTTATTTTAAAAAGCGGTGGAAGGATAATAAAAATGGTTGACAGGAAAAAAGTAACTATGGCCTCAAATTGCTCACTTTACCGTGAACAGCCTATATCGTCCTAGCCCGCCATTTGTCTCATTTGTGTTTACTGCGGCTTGCTTTCGCGGATGTCACTAGACGCATACATGTTCCTCCATCATTCATAGCTACAAAACGCCGAATAGGACCTAAGTAAATTTAACACTAATTGACGACAACCTCAGTGGCAAAGGGGAGGAGTTACAACCACCAATAACCCTCCACCCCTGAATGTGCCATGAATAGAGCCCCGAGTATTTCGCGGTTTGAGTTGGCAGCAAGCTAGACTGGCCAGCCCCCTAAACACTCAAGACATTGTTTGATTATTGGTTGTTGTGATCAAGCGAGGTCTCTGTGCACAAGTGTTGTCCAATCAAAACAGTAGAAGGAAAGAATAAGTGTTTGGAGTCTAGCTCGCCATAGAATGAATTCGCGAAATACTCGTGGCTCTAACAATGGATTGACGCAGCGGAGTGGGATCACGACAGCCGCTCGGTTGAAGAGCAGAGAACTCGGAGGTGGAACAAAACGGAGTAACGGACTGTCGGAGGAACCGGTCCGAAGGTCGACTGCTGAGACGGGAACTGCGGCGGTGACAATGATGGCGCGACTGTACACCCCTAGACAAGACAGGCCAGAACCGGTTTGCCGCGCGCGCGGCGCAGGTGTCGAAAGCGAAGCTGGCGGCCTCGGCCGGCGGTTACGGGAAACAAACTACAGCTCGTGCCACCGGAAGCGATCTGCCCCTCCCGCTACATTCCCTCAACGCGCGCCATTTCCTCCGAGGGACGCCCGCTCCTCATATCCTTCGCACTGCAAGGGTGTACGCTACAGTCTGTTCCTATGATCTTCACACACAATACTTGAAACAAACCTTTGAAAAATCACCCCATATCTGAAACGTTTGGTTATTTCCAAAATAAGTCGTGCATCATAAGCGTTTTGTACTTCTCTTAATATTTCATTCGTAATTATTAATACGAGTAAAAGCAGAGAGAAAATTGGCGTGTTCTTATGTATAGTATAGTCTGTTCACAACAAAGTGAGCACTTTAGAGGCTCTAGTTACTTTTTACTTTCAGCTATATTTAATCCTCTATCCACTTTTTAGAATAAATTTTGCTGTGTAAGTAATAAACACAGTGTATATTCCACCGCAATCGAAAGTTGACGTCTAAAGATAAAATAAAATATGTTTAAAGAATATTAATCCAACTGAAGGCTTTCAAAAGTGCTCACATTACCGTGAACAGCCTATAAGAAATAGTTCTCGTGCAAAACATCGGTAGACTTATTGCGCAGTTTCCGTATCGCGTTACGAGGAAAGTACAAAGTTCCTTTTGGTGACTGCTAAGTTTATTTCACACCTAAGTTTAGTCGTTGAAATAAGCTTGCTTATAAATGCTCAATGCTGAACACATTTGCATGTTTACTGTTTTGGTCTTGTAAACACTACTCGATGGCGTGAAAAACAGTTACGGAATAAAGCTAATACATTAAAATCTTGGTTGGGGTAAGTACGCATTTATTACGATTCAAACCCAACACGAAATTCCACACACAAATAAATAGAATTTCTCCATATCCCCCCCCCCCCCGCTTTAAAAATGGCCTGTTTGAAATACCAGCGCACTTGCTCTGTGCAGGGAGCGCTCCTTGTGGTGGAAATAGACCCTATGCCAAACTCTCCCACAAGGAATGTCGTTTTGTTCCTATAGGCTGTTCACGGTAAAACGAGCACTTTTGAATGCCCTACTTAAGATCTACTTGCATGCACGTTGTGCATTCTTCTACCTTACGTAAAATTAACATTGCCAAGGGCCTCATCACTTTATTTATGCGTCGGTCAAGTGAAACTGTGAAATTATTATAAAAGTATATATTTTATAAATCTGCTTATTGTCACAGTTCGAAGCATTAAAATAAAAATAGAGAGCGCAAGAAAAAATTTAATTTATCACAAATGGTTATCTAACACTTCTTATTCGACTTTCAGACACGGAACTACTTTCCATCCATCATTGCCAACTTTAATGGGCGCATGGCAATTGGTGTACCCGTTGAAAATATGAAGGTACGGACAGCGACTTTTTTTCTAAGGTTCATTTCATAAGAGCTCACTTTATCGTGAACAGCCTTTATTCTGAGTAGAATCGATCTTAACGTAAACTTTGTTTACACGAGGCGGAGTAATAGCCTGGAGGCAGAACTTTAGTAAGGCTTCAGGAAAGTTGGAAGTAACGTGAATGGACTATACTACGTTTGGATGGAGAAAGAGGGGGTGAAAAGAGGAACACGAGAGACCGGGGGGGGGGGGGGAACTGGAGCGTAGCAGACGCTTTTTGTTTTGTGTGCACTCCTTCACCGGCCATCTATTCTCGTCTGGCACGACTGTGTGCAGGGGCGGGGGCTCGCAGCTAACAGCTACAAGACGACACCGGTGCCTTGCTGTTGCCTCCGCCGCGCCGGGAGAATTCCACCGTAGTAGTATAGGCCGTTCACGGCAAAGTGAGCACTTTTTGAAACTGTTTCATCAGACGTAATAACCAATAAATACATTTCAATGTGGGCTCGGACTTTTTGGATTTTGGGTATGGTGAATGTATACACTGTGTTTATTACTCATATGACAGGATTTACATTTACAAGTGGGGGAAGGATATAAATGTGTTGAAAGAAAAACGTAACTATAGGCTATTCATGGTAAAGTGAGCACTTTTTGAAACTGTTTCATCAGACGTAATAACCAATAAATACATTTCAATGTGGGCTCGGACTTTTTGGATTTTGGGTATGGTGAATGTATACACTGTGTTTATTACTCATATGACAGGATTTACATTTACAAGTGGGGGAAGGATATAAATGTGTTGAAAGAAAAACGTAACTATAGGCTGTTCATGGTAAAGTGAGCACTTTTTAAGGCCATTCAAATTTTTTCCTTTCATCCAATTTCCATCTTCCTGTTGCTTTTTAATATAAACATTGCAATGTGACCAGTAAACAATGTATATATTTCACCACCCTCAAAACTTAGTGCCTGAGGCTGCAATAAGATATATTTATTACTAGCTAATGACTGTTGGGAGGGCCTTAAAAAGTGCTCACTTTACCTTGAATAGCCTATAGGTCTTCAAAAGTACTCACTTTATCGTGAACGGCCTATATCAAGCGTATCCGAGCACGTCAGTAATCCTTACTGTTACACAAACTCAAGTTGAACCTCGGGATATACAGTACGTACTGTATGTAAAACACATGCTCTCTCCCTCCCTCTCTCTCTCTCTCTCTCTCTCACACACACACACACACACACATTCCTTTTTTTAAGAGCCGCCCAACACCCTTCACTGTTCACTCACTCATTCCGTCTTACCGACACAGCAGCTTCAAGGTCATGTACGATGTTCGGACGAAACACGTATAGCGGTAGTGAAATAGCGCCAAAAGATTTCAAGACAAGTTATATGTCAAAACACTGTGTGGTTGTATACCTATCCTGGTTGGTCGATTTACTTTTTGACACGTGTTAACTTTCAGCTCACGGAATCACGTAGGAGCCTTACCGATGTTGCTGAATTGTGAGTGACCCGATCAAATATGAAAACGCTTTCTCAAGCGGACAGCGACAAATAGCAATAGATAAGCTGCTGTTGGGAGCTTATAGTATTGAAGTATACCGTGTACTCGAATCACTAGCCCTAAACATGTATAGTTAGAGTCTCGAGTATTTCGCTGATTGAGTTGACAGCCAGTTGGGCTGGGCAGCCCTCTATACACTCGAGACATTATTGTTTGTTTATTGGTTGCTGTGATCAAGCGAGGTCTCTGTACAGGACTGTTAAACACTCACTCACACTACTGCTTCCTGCTTACTACTGGCTCACAGTTGAACGGGGCGTGTCTAACTGTCGACCAATCAGAACAGTAGGAGGAAAGAACGAGTGTTTGGAGTCGATCTCGCCACCGAATGAATTCGTGAAATACTCGTCGCTCTATTCATAACCTGTTCATTCACATTGTTTACAATCGTGGACACGTTGCACAAAATGATATTTATGACCAGTACTGTACAGAGCAAGGCATCAACACCAAATCTTCCTTGTGGATAATATGATTTGTGGAGTTTTCCACACCTCCTTGACACAAATGGTTAATAACGACATCATATAGAACGCGACACAAGGGTTGTTCACTGGTTGCAAGACATGTGTTGAACAAAAGTACAGCGTACACCATAAAAATTACGTGATTGTAACGCTTGAACACTTTTCAAGAGCTCAGAGATATTAACATTCGCATGTGAGTACATGTTTTCAGTACTTACATTCGTGTCCAAAAATAGTAATTTATTTCAGAAAAATTAGTCCTTTCATAAGCATGACACTAGAATAAAAAAACACGCATGGCTTCTGTTAACTTAAAACTTGTCCAGAAAGGGCCGTCCTACTTTGGTAGCCAACTTTTCAATAAGTTATCACAAAACATTCAAGAAATTTACTTCGCTAACAAAAACGCTTTACAAAGCAACTGAAAGAATTTTTTTATTGAATGTGTATTTTATAGCGTATATGAATATCTAAACTACAAAAATTATGAAATTACTATATAACAATTCATTGTACGTATTCCTTGTTCCGGTTTTTCTCGTTCCTTATTTATTCTGTTTCAGTGTAACAGCATGTTGGAAGAAGATAAGTTACATTATGAAGAAAGATATTATGTGTGTGTTTACTATATCCAGTGTATAAACTTTGTATATTGTAATTTGACTTGCCCAATGTCTTTGTACAGCTATGTATTGAAAAAAGATCTTACGGATGCAATAAAGCAAACAAACAAATAATGTGTGACTGTGATTGGTTAAATAATCCGTGTCATTTCTGTCGTATTTAAGTAGGTGACGTAACATTCCATGTGACTCGTCAGCTAGATGTACACGGGTGCATTCCACACTGGCGGATTCATCGATGGACTTGGTAATCCGTGGCTGCTACAGGAGCTGCGACGCGGCGGCGAATAATAGAACATTCCTGAGTGAGAGGGCGGTTAAATATAGACCTAAGCGGAGGGGCGCGGGAGGAGTTAATTATGGCCGCGGAGGAGGAAGAGGTCGCTCACTGCCACGCGCTTCGCCGCTGCAGCCGCCAAGTGCAGTGACCGCCTCCTTGCAGCTGAGTGACAAGAAGCGAGGGAGCGATAGGGGCGACACTAACACGCACGCCTAACGCCTCATCGCTCCTACGCGCAAGGCGTGCAGTGTTTCCCTCTTGGCGCTGTACTGCGCAAATTATATCTGTAACACAGGGGTTTTATTACACGCGACGAAAGCCCGCAGATTAAACTTCGCCGGTATATTTGCACTTTTCTCTTGCCGCTTGAAGAAACTCCATAGGCAAGCTTTAAGAATGCCATATTTGAAAATTTTCACGATTTTTTTCCTCTAAGAATACACCTAATAAGACAAAAGTAAAAACATAGGGGCATAGATAATAGTTTTTTAAAATCATTTCTGACAAAAAATCGTATTTGCAGGACATTTATTTATCGCGATACGCGTATTTGCGCAAACAACTATTTCACAAAAAAAAAAAAAAAAAAAAAAAAACGCGATGGTCCATCCCACTCTTAACAGCGAGGATGTTGAACATTAAACACTTTTTACACCATTCGTCTTTTGTTGGTGTTATCATTTCGATGACTGAACTACAATAGAAATCTAAGTACAAATATGAAAAAAAAAAAAAATAAAAAAAAAAAAAATAAAAATCAGCAGGCTGCTGTGAGTGCGGCCTGTAATTCACTGTAGTGCTTTCTCTTATGCATGGCAATATGATAAAATAAATCTCGATTACACTCGCTTGCCACTTTCCTTTTGTGAAGGTGATGTAAGCATATCAGCAACCAGTGGGTGGTTAGAGATAAGGGCATCCATCTCGCATATGACTCGAGCTGTACGAGCTGTCTCGCTATGCGCACTGCACTCGCTTAGACCATCAGATCTAGTTCACTAAATAATAATATTCACTCGCTCATACAATCTCTTATTTACCTTGTTTACATTGCCAACAATTAATAACACAAACCAGGCTACGTGTTATACAACACAAATATTTTAACAGTGTACTTACTGAATTTGCTGTTGCCTTCTATTTTCCCAAAAAGCACATGCAATTTTCTTTTTTGACGCTCTTCTGGCAGAAGGTTTTAAAGGCAGACTTGTATTTGTTTTCGAAAATCGCCAACTTCTTTTTTGCGACATTGTACATAAAAAACTAAATGTTTAGTTGATCACTGAAACATCTTGGAATTCTACGCAGTCTCCGCTACAACTTAATTGTAGTGTAAGGAAAGAATCCATATCGACAGGGCCATTTTCTCTCGCTCCGTGCCCTTGGACTCATAGTGGAAGATGGGCCTAACAACTATGCAAGGAAATACACAAATGTTAAGCTATTTTGGCAGTTCGATCCGTCGTGCCCAGCAGCCTTTATCACATGGTTTCGACGTAATTAAATAAAGTTCATAATTGCAACCCCATCTTCACAAGGGTTTCCTGCCATTAGGAGTGGTGTCCTGGCGTTCGTTGTCAGACATTTTCTAACTGAAATTCTGCAAGGAACGTCCTCTCGCCGTTTGTCGCAGAGCTGACGACTCACTCTGTATACCGCTTCCCCAACAAAAGCCCACCTCAGTACGACAGAGCTCCGAGAGTCAACATCTACCAGAGCCGCTCCCCAACAAGAAAGAAAATAAAGTGCCTTATCACACTCTTACACCAAACTATACACTTATCAACTCACACTAAATTAAAAAATTAATTTTTTATTAATTTATTTAATTATATTAATTTGATCAATCTATCAAATTAATTTTATCGAATTAAAATAGGATTATAGAATTTTTATATGATTAAGATTTAATCCGATCAATCAATTTGATAATTCAATAATCCGATTAATCAAAAGTGTAATGAAATCGACACGCCCCTACTACTAACGAGGGATGGAAAGTAGTTCATATCTGAATGTCCAATAAAAAGTGGCAGGTAACTATTTGTGATAACTTAAATTATTTGTGCATTAATTTGGTGTTTCTCTTATGGTTTAGTCAGCGTAAACCATGTAAGCGCCCGAAAAGCGGCTTTTTCCGGCTTTATTAGAATACGTCGATATTTCTCTACTGACCTCACATTAAATATTATTGTATTATATACCTAAACCTTCCTAAAGAAAACCTCTAAATAATGGTGAGAACCGCATTAAAATCCACCGAGTAGTTTAAAAGCCTTATCCGAATACACACACACGCACGCGGCTGGGCGACTTTGTTTTATACTATGTATAGGTAGTTAATTGTGTTTAAAGTTGCTACGTACAGCGCCTGGAGAATAAAGTAGTGTGATAACGCGTGTACGATAAGTTGCAGAGGTCGTAGGCGCGCGACACTAAATTATTCTATATGCAGTGTCGTGCGCCTACTTCCTATGCAACTGATCCTAGACGCACGATCGGCACCGACTTGTTCTCCAGACGTTGTACGTTGCAGCTTCGAACGCAATTATTTGATATAAAATACGTTTCCTGCTACAAGTGTATAGGTCGTTTGTGTTACTATTGGTCCAAAGAATCTGTGATTGGAGTTTGGGCATTGACTTTCCGAACATACTGCGTAAATTCGTAACAGTTTCATAAAGACTATTCACGATAAAGTGAGCACTCTTGAAGATCAATCTTAGAAAAAAGCCACTGCCCCTACCTCAATATATTTTAAAAGACGCAATGAGTGACTTGTGTCAAATAAAGTTGGTAACGACGGAGGGGAAAGTAGTTTCATATATTAACATTGAACAAAAAGTCTTAGATAACCATTTGTAATAACTTAAATTATTTCTCTCGCTTTCTGTATTTTCTAATGCACCGGTGTAAAAATGAAAAAAATTTGTTCAATATTTACTTTCTTAATAATTTCACTTGACCGACGCATGAATTAAGTGATGAGGTCCTTGGCGATGTTAACTTTACATAAGGCGGAAGAACAACGTGCATACAAGTAGATCTTAAGCAGTGCTTTCAAAAGTTCTCATTTTACCATGAACAGTCTATAGTTACACTTGATCTATGAATAAATAAAATCATCATAACAATAACAACTTTAATCTTACATATAGCAGAAGGATCTAAAAAAAAAAAAGGAGAATAACTTATCCTAAGCACGGCTTCTAAAAATGTCCGATTATCTCGAACCAGCTACACACAGTAGGTTTCCAAAACGTACCCTACATCGCGATAAGCAATAAAGAACTCGCAGCGGGCGATGCTTCGCCTGACCACCAGGGGTAGAAGCTTGCACTCCTCTCTCGGAGATGTGTAACAGTGTGGATTAAGGGGACTATGTAGCTGCGCGTTCAAGGTCAAGAAACGAGGGAGCGATACGGGCGACAGTAAAACGCACGCCTAGTGCCTCATGGCTCCTACGCGCAAGGCGTACAGTGTTTCAGTCGTAAGGCTTTACTGAGTAAATAGGTTCTGTAACAGTGTAACTTTATTACACGCGATGAAAGGCCACAGATCAAACTACTTGCGTATTATCATACTTTTCTCTTATCACTTAAGGAGACTGCATAGGCAAGCTTTATAAATGCTATATTTGACCACTTTCACGATTTTTTCTCCATTAATATACTTAATACGATAAAAGTAAAATGATAGGGACACAGATAATAGTTTTTTTTATCCTTTTTGTAAAAAATTCGTATTTCCAGAACTTTTATTTACCGAGATACGCGTTTAGGCGCAAACAACGATTTCACAGAAAACGTTTCAGTGTGCAGTTTCGATATTTATTAATTCATTTAACAATGAAAGAAACTTACTGCAGTGACATATTTTATTCTGAACAAAATATAAATACTTATCTTTCATGTGAATCTCAAGCCATATTTTTCTGACGATTTTGGAAGTATCTATAGTACTTTTTAAATAGAGTTCTGCATTTACTGTGATGCTGGTTGCATCACTACAAGGAGATCCACATTACTTCTACCTTAAAGATGGGTTGTTCATGCCCGCCACTTTCACGTCACGATCTATCCAGGCGGTGTCCGAACACGCTTGAAGTATTCACAAGTGACGTCATCAACACGGGCTACGCGAATCGCAAGACAGAAACTTACTATTGTAACTTTAAGGGCATGCTATTGTTTGATTTTCTCGCCTCTGTAATTTATAAACGCCATAACTTTGCGCAGTGAGTCATTGATTACAGTTGATAACAAACTTGGTTTATTTTTAGAACTATTTATTGCAGCAATATAAACGTTAACCCGTAATTACAGAATTAGGTAATTCAGGAAAGCCATCGAAAATAATTTCATATGTATCGTTCATAGTCTAAAAGGAAAAATTATTTCAACATCAGAGTGAAAAAAATCAATAAAAAGCGAAAGAATTATCACACAAACACGCACGACATGAGTATGACGATAATAAATCTGAGTAATTAAAAATACTAATGAAATTTTAAGTAACGAAATTATATTTGTCACGTGAAATCGTGTGTTCAGTGTAGGTTTTATATCACATAGAATTATCTCAAAACCTCTCTGTTAAGAATCGCCCAAATCTATCTCTCATACACCGGTATATATTTTTGTAGTTTCCGGTATTTTTTATGTAAGATGGCTAACTGTACTATGCTTCGTCACCTCCGTCTAGTTACAGCCCGACAGAATTGTCCAAGATTGTCCAGTGAGCCCCCCTCTTTAAACTAACTCTCAACACTGTGTTTACGCTGTACAGTACTCTGCTTAAATATTTTAGAGCGACGAGTATTTCGCGACTTCATTCGTTGGCGAGGTAGACTCCAAACACTTGTACTTTTCTTCCAATGTTCTGATTGGACGACAGTTCTATAGACATGCCCCGTTCAACTGTGAGCCAGTAACGAGCAAGAAGCAGTAGTGTGAGTGAGTGTTTAACAGTACTGTACAGAGGCCTCACTTGATCACAGCAACCAATAAGCAAACAATAACGTCTCGAGTATATAGAGGGCTGTCCAGCCTAGCTTGCTGGCAACTCAATCCGTGAAATACCCGGGATTCTATTGATTGTATGTACATGGATAAACCTCAAAATAGTTTTGGCTCTCAAGACCTCGCTGTTAAGAGCCACCCAAATCTTTTCACTCACTCAAATTTGTTAGTCGCGTGCAATTCCCACGTTTAATTTACGAACAAAGTGGACACGAGCCGTATTCCACTTGTTTCCGTGTGACAAGCCGGGTCCGCATGTGGTCCGCAAGGTTGATGTGCCTAGAGCCAATTTCAAGAAACTTCGATTTGCGACCAGTGTTGCAAGTATTTCCTATTTTAAAAATACCAACATACATAGCAGCTTTTATTTTGTTTGTCATTAACAGAGGCCAGCCATCCCCTGAACAAATTCTTCTTAAACCATTACTGAATGTTCGAAAAATTTGTAGGACTTAAATTTTTCTGACGTGGTTTCTTGAAGACATTTTAATGGATTTACGACGGAACGAATTTTTTTCTTCTGGTGTTCAGAATGTAGCATTTCGATCGTGAATAACTTGTTATTAAAATGTCCCGTATTTTATTATATTTTATTATTTTCCCCAACATAAAAGTCGTATGAAACGGGACAAATTCCATGACCTGGTAACATTGTTTGCGACAAGTAGTTATAGGCTGTTCACGATAAAATAAGCACTTTTGAAAGCCCTGCTTAAGATCTATTTGTATGCACGACGTGTATTCTTCCGCCTTGTAAAATTAACATTGCCATAGGCCTAATCACTTTATTCGTGCGTAGGTCAAGAGGAACTTTGAAATAATTAGAAAAGCAAATATTTTACAGGCCTGCTCCTTTTTGCACTTCTAAAAAAAAAAAAAAAAAAAAAAAAAAAAAAAAAAAAAAAAAAAAAAAAAAGCCAATGAAATAATTCTATTTATCACAAATTGTTACCCAACACTTTTCATTCCACGTTTAGATACGGGACTACTTTCCATTCATCGTTACCAACTTTACTGGGCGCATGTCACTCAGTGCGTCCGCTAAAACTTACGCAGTTAGGCGCAGTGACATTTTTCTTAGGTTGATTTCAAGAATGCTCACTTTATCGTGCACAGCCTTTAGTCACTTTCGTGGCTATTAACTGCCGTCTTGACCTTGGAAAACGCGACGTCACGTTTGCGCAGTGCTCGTACGTAAGCGGTGCCGCGTGACGTAAAACTCGAGAAGAAGTTATTCTCCGTGACCGGCCCCGCTGGGAGCAGTGAGGGTTGTAGGTGGGTGGTTGTAAAAGAGGTGAGCCTCTCAACCTGCCGTAACTAGGCGAGGAGGCGGCTGACGACGTGCCTTGAGCCGCAGCGCAGTGGGGGGGATCGTCGCGTGTGACGTCACGTCAGCCAGTCTGTTACGTCACGGGGGGCGCTGACGTAACTGCAGGGGTTGCTAAGGCAGCCAGCCGGCCCAACACCGCGCTGCGACGTAACCTTATCACTGTTGGCCCGCCCACGGCCCCGGCCGGCCGTCGATACCGCAGCGCTTCCTTGGAGGCCAGTGGCTGATGTCTAGCGATGTTGCGATACCATGAAAGTATCGATATTGGGATCGAATGAATGGTATCGATACTCATTTCGATACCGGTATCGACTTTTTTAATTAAATTCTCTGTCTTTTATTTTTCATAAAAATATTTTTATATTTATTCATACTTAATTATATTATTTTCTAATCAAATACTTAGATCGTTATCTCATTTCGAGTCTCTACGTAATTTGTATTCTTTTTATATCTGTTGTTTGCTTTGAAAAAAATACAGAACACATCACTTATTGGTATTAGTTATACTTGGGCATCGTTCTAAATGTGTACTGCTCTTAAAATTATTATTTTATGGAGGAAAACACATATGTATATTTTTGGGGCACTTTGATTAAAAGGGTTCAAAATTAAAAGCTAGAAGTAATTCAGAAAAAAAAAAGGTGTCGGTATCGAATCATTTTCTGATACTGGTAAAGTATCGAAATATGTGTATCGTTTCTAAAATACCCGATATCGAAAGGAAAATATCGATACTAGTATATCAGTAGTATTGTAATATCCCTGTCGTAGTGAAACCAGTCTCACCAAGGCCACGGCGACACTCTGTCTATAATTAGAGGCTGGATAATTTGGTAAACTCATTTCATACAAAATAGACTTCAAACACATGTGCATTTATCTCACGTTTGCAGTTGGATCACAGTTTATTGAGCACTCCTAGGTGAACTCTGAGCCAGTAAGAGACCTGCAAGAAAACCAGCACCTAGCCCCGTGCCACCTGGTCTGAGGTCAAACTGGCTGCACAATGAAGCAGCAGCCACTTAAAAAATATATGAGACTCAAAAATGCATAGTAGAGTGGATTATAGCATACAGGTAGTTTAAAACACTACATTTTTCTGGGCCTTCTTGTAGTAAATAAGTTTGTCTAAAACGTTCAGCACTTGACACCACTACTATTCGAGTATTTAAAGCCTCGGCTTGTAAACATATATTATTGCCTTTAGTTTAAATTTTTCACGGAAGGCACTATTCACAGATTACATTAATCTCAGGACTATTATAATTTTCCTTACTAAGTGCTAACAAAAATATTCAATGCAATGTAATATTCAGCAGCAACAATGCATCAAGACAGAGCCCATCTTCTTTATGAGAATAGTTTTTGTTGCCACAAGACGTGAAACACGTATCTGCGTTCCATGTTTGTACATTTTGTGTTTATTAAATACTGCGATACATGAGCTCTCGCTCTCTCTCTCTCTCTCCTTTTTTTTTTTTTTTTTTTTTTAATGTTGTTGCAAAAACGAACACAGGCATTTTGAACTTTTTGCATTCGGTACTGGTTCTTTTTATTGAGGCATACAAATAATACAGCACAATAATTGAAATAAGACAGTAAAAGAGAATCACATAATTGCAGCTTCAGGTTTACGGACCAATTATTTCTTAATTTTTTTAGGTATTTAACTCGATGATAACATCGTTGAAATAATTTTGATATATGTTTGCCCAGTCCAAGGTATTGGAGGAAACAATGCTCAAAGTTCCTGTATTCATGACAATCTGAAACTGCTACATTATCTATTAAAATGGGCGGTGCAGTACCAACTTTCTCTATACATTTTTTGATCCAATAAGCATACGTGAACACTTTAGGAGATTAAGATTTAGACTTTAGACACGCCTATTGTTATAGGCTGTTCACGGTAAAGTGAGCACTTTTTAAGGCCCCTATAAATTTTTCCTTTCATTCAATTTCCATCTCCCAGCTGCTTTTTAATGTAGACATTGCAATGTTACCAATAAACACAGTGTATACATTTAACCACCATCAAAATTTAATGCCCGAGGCGGCAATAAGATATATTCTTTAGCAGCCAATGCCTGTTGGGAGGACCTTAAAAAGTGCTCGCTTTATCGTGAACAGCCTTTAGTAGAGAGAGACAGGGAGGGGGAAGAGTGTCGGGCAATGGTGTGGGGGGGGGGGGGGGCGGCGTCCTTGACGAGGGCTAGTGCGGCTGGCGTGAGCTCAGCTGGGCGCGGTGCATCCTTCACGAACATGACAGGGAAAAGGGGGGGGGGGGGGATGACGTGCTTGCAGCTGCAGCGGCGCAGTGCAGCGATGCACCGCCCCGCCAACCAGGCGGGAGGTCGCTCGCTACCTAGAGGTGCGGAGCTGCCTACCGCGACGCTCTCCCACGGCCTTGTATATAGGCTGTTCACGATAAAATGAGCTCTTTTGGAAGCCCTGCTTAAGATCTACTTATATGTACGTTGTGTGTTATACCCCCTTATGTAAAATTAATATTGCCACGTGCCTCAGCACTATATTCATGCGTCGGTCAAGTGGAACTGTAATATTATTAGGAATAGTAAATATTTTAAAGATTTGCCCATTTTTACGCTTCTATGCATTAAAAAGGCAGAAAAGGAAAGGAATAATTAAGTTATTACAATTGGCTACCTCACACTTTTTATTCGACGTTAAGATATGGAACTACTTTCCATCCATCGTTGCCAACTTTACTGAGAGCATGTCACTCAGCGCGTCCGTTAAAATATACGCATGACTTTTTTCTAAGGTTGATTTCAAAAGTGCCTACTTTATCGTGAAGGGCCTTTAGTCTAACGCCGGCCGCCGGCGACACAGACCGTGCTACCATCTGTTGTCCTGCAAGGAAGCTCGCAATGAAATGCTGAAAACTAACGAAATGCAGTGAAGTTTCTTGCCATTTAGTTGGTAAAATTGTTGTTTTTTTGTGATATACACTTTTTTTTTTTAAATTAAAGTATTATATTAAAATTAAAAATGATGTAGCAGAACATTAACGACTCTTCAGGCATCGGAAAACATACTTTTGTTTTCCGAAAGGTAGGTAAAATTGATATATATTTGAACTCAAATTATTATCTCTGCAAACCGTTTATGTATATTTTCATTTGTACTTTATCCCAGCTTCAGTTTATTTATTATGAAGTACAGAAATATTATTCTTCTTATTGGGGCCGCGGTGGCTGAGCGGTTAGCCTGCTCTCCTCCCACCAAGGTGATCCGGGTTCAATCCCTGGCCGGGTCACTCCGGAGCTTCGTATGTGGGAATCGTGCCGGACGATGCCGTTGGTCGGCGGGTTTTCTCGGCGCTGCTCCATACTCACATCAATCACCCTCATCGGCTCTCAAGACCTCCATCACGCTGGCGACGAGCGTCAAAATCAATGTTCGTCGGTCGTTCAATGTTCTAGACGCTAGCTTCAAGGCTCTGATTGGCTGATACGCGACGCATTACATCACGTCACAACGCTCTAGTGTGAAAACCGTTTTAGGCTACAATATAATAGATTTATTGACTATTATTCCAAGTGAGAGGGCTTCAAGAAGTGCTCACTTTACCGTGAGTAGCCTATGCATAACTTTCACCTCCGCACACTCAGCAATACCGGCGACGACCGAAGGCTAAGGGACGCGAAACTTTTGCCTGCTTACGTGTGCTTTATCCTAAACGGAAATTGTGAATTGTTTTAAATTTATCAACTTGCCGCAGATAGATTTAATAACATTTTTGGCACATTAAAATCTAAATAATGCTCATCCAAGCCGAAGATAACGAAAAATATATTCCGTCAGTAGCCAGAGGATAATAAGCTAGGTGAATTATCTGACAATGTAAAAAGGTGCGGGAGACTATTATTTAAATCTTCACATGCCAAAAACTTCTACACGTACGCTGAAAAGCTAATTGCGATGACAAATTGATATTTATAGGACGTTGGTTTATCATTCTCTTTAAAATGTGCGCAGAGTACATAAAATGGCGCACAACGCAACGAGCAGTTTACGTAGCGCATTACTGGATTTGTGTTCTCATTTCTAACCGCCTGGTACCTTCACATTTACTGACGCCAGAATTAGCCAAACAGGATGTTATATTTATACATTTTAGACTAGGGAAGGTTTAAAGGTGACAACTAAAGTTATATAAAATTCTGAACAGATATTTAACAACCTAACAGTCACGATAAAAGCTGTTGGCGAGACTAAGTCATATTGAGTGAGTCAAAAAAAACATAAGACTAACCTGTATATGTATCGTTGCCGTTTGCTGAATGTTGTAGCGGGAAGCGACGAGCGGTATACCAATGTAGAAGCTGCGTCTTACGGGTGGGTTTAAGATTGACTCAACAGAATATACCGTGTGCTTAAGATAGGAATCAATGTGAATAGTAGGGGCAATGGCGTTCTAGATAACAAAGGAATGCCGCCGTTTTTGATTGACCCAATTAATTTGATATCAAAGGGTTAATTGAATTATTGAAAGGGTTAAACAAAAAGGGGCTAATCATATTGAAAGGGTTAAATTTATTGAAAGGGTTAATTGGATGAAAGGATTAAATTTATTGAAATGGTTAAATGTATTAAAAGAGTTAATTTTTTTAGTGTGTTTGGTCCAAGAGTGGAATAAGTGTCATTTATTAGTTTTTCTTTTCTTTGGGGAGGAGCTCTGGTACGTCCTCAACTTGGGGCTCTGGCACTCGACTCAGGTTGGCGTGTAGGGGACGGGATATATATGTGTAGAGTTTTGTGCAAGAGTGGTATAATTGAATTTTTTTTTTTTGTTTTGTAGACGGTGGTGGGAGATAGGCGATTTTTGGCAATAGCAATTAAACAGAAGGAGAAAACGACGTATAGTTAACACACAAGAGAAATTCCGGAGTGTTCTACCTATGATTAAGTAATACGAGAGAGAGAGAGAGAGAGAGAGAGAGAGAGAGAGAGAGAGAGAGAGAGAGAGAGAGAGAAGTATAACTACCTGCTGTCGACAAGTGCTAACTTATAAAAGGATCATAACTACGTGAGTGTACAGTATGGAATAAAAAAGTCCCTATAAATTAAACGACAGTCTTCCTACACGCAAGACATATGACACTACATGACGCCTCTCACATATACCTTACACATCCATCTGCTTGTGAGACTAGCGAGGGGCTTTAGAAATCTAATCCAAACATTAAAATAAATGAATTGATTAACACATGTAAAAAAGAAAATGTATAATATATGTCCATTCGCTCGGGGGCTAAGTGAAGCACTGTTTGATAATATACTGAGGTGAAAAACGAATGTTTCCAAAAAATTAAACGAAAATGTAATTAAAATCGCACCTCTCCCACAACATGTCTGTCTGGCTCGGAGGCTGGTGAAGGAATGGTGTCAGTGTATGATGTGCGCCAACTTATATATGTGGAGCTTGTGGACGAGTTGAAATTACGGCAAAAAAACTGAATATGATTTACACACTACCTATTCATATGCATCCTGAATTATATCTAGAAAAAAATGTATCCCTACCAATCACTGCATGCAATTTAATTAGCGAAACACACAGACAATCATTTAGCACTTGCAGTTAACACGAACAAATAAAGATTTCCAAACTAGCATTTTGAATTTCAAACAGACACAATAGGAATACATATAATGACATTGAACAAGGAGATCTCCCAACATCCGTCCACCTCGCAGGTCAGTCAATGAATGACTGGATCGTATGATGACCGCCTTATTATAAGCTGTTATATATACATGGAGTGCAGCTGAGTTGAAATTTACAACTAACAGAACCTATTTCCATACCAAGCTACTATTAAGGACTTGAATACACTATTCGTCTTACAACTAGGCGAATTTATAAAAGTGAATTATTTAAAAATAACGGATGTACTACACATTTTTACATCAAGTATGTGAAATTCACGGCACTTGGTAACAAAAATGCGAGTTGAAAATGCTACGAAGTTTCGTTTACCGAATACAGAAATGAGGTTTACACAATAAACGCACTATCACACGAAAACTCATATATTTTTTCTCGATAAATTTAAGACTTATAAAAAAAATACTTCAGACTATAGTTTATGAAGACTGTGAACAAGATCTGAACCGTGGTGCATATAATATCGCTTAACAAGAATCGCAGCTATCACACTCTGAAGACCGGTGAAGTCGAGAGTTCCAGTGCAGTGTCTATGCAGCGTGAGGATTGGCGAAGAACTAAAATGGCAGAAACCAGCGAGAAGCCTCTGCATCACTCCTTCCCAAGGACAACCACCTCCTCCCCTTACACTGGCCAAGAACACATTTTTCAGAGGGATGCTCTGTCCACGCAGCCCGGGTTTCCCTCCAACACAGAGTTTGTTTTCGTCCTTTCCAAAGCTCTGGGCAATGCACTCTGGGCAATTCAACACTGCAAAAACCTGTTTAGCGGCAAACACCCACTCCGCCTACACCGCCCAAGAACTGCCCCTTCTAAGGCTGCGCTTCGCAAAACCTGCCCTCTACAAGATCAGAAATCGTTTTTCGGATGACTGCCCCTGTCCACGGAGGGCGCTGCAAAGCCTTTGCAGTCGATTCAAGGTTGCGCATCTCCTCCCTTCACCATCAGCCCAGAAATTGTTTCCGTAGAAATGCTCGGTCCACGCAAGCCCGGCCCTTCACCCCCAGAGCCCTGCCTCTGCTATGGACGGAGGCTTGTTTCAAAGCTAAAGCGACACTTTCCCTAGGGAGGCAGCAATGGATTTTGAACTGCTGTTTCCCCTCTCCCCTCCTCACAAAAACTGCTATTTTCGCTGCAACATCGAAGCTTCCTACTTTTTTTTTTTTTTTTTTTCGAGAAGCAAGAGTCTGGCGTATTCCCAGCTAATAAAAATTTTCACAACTCTTGCCGGCAAAACTTTATTTTTCCTCATCATTAAGAAATACATTTCAAATGTCTTTAACACACAATGAATCCAATTAAAAAAGATGTAATCTGTTTTTCACCAAACTTTTTTCTCGTTTCCATCAAAATTTTTCCAGTTTCCAACAAACTATTTTCCCGTTTACAGCAAACTTTTAACTGATAAATAATTAATTTTCATACCAACAAGCTATAAGCTTTTTTTTTATATAGTAATGATAAACACACATCTTTCCACTTACACGTGTTAAACTTAGAACACTATTATTAGATTTAAGCAAATATTCAAGTTAAACTTTCTTTTTAAACATTAAAAATATATGTTAAACAAACTTGTTTGAAATGTTTTTTTTTTACTTCCAATGTGTTTTTTCTAAAAATATTTATATATATTTTTATGTGTAGTTTTCCCGCTTCTGAATTTCTAACATAAATCACGTATATATTTTAACTTATTTACAAATACTTTTCACCTAGAAAATAAATATTTGACTTGGTATTACTGAAATAACATGTATCCAGCTTGAAATGACTGATATCGAAACTGAAATCTGTTAAATTTCACAATATTTCAACTAATTTTCCTAAAAAAGGCAAATTTAATGTAAATTTAAAAGAAAATGGCAGCCATTTTGTATCCGTTTACTACATATAAGCAGGGATAAATTAATATTTTCTCAGTGTTAAGTTGGCATCTGTTAAGGTCACTTTGTGTGTGTATGCGTACATGTGACTAGTACTAGTGAGACCTAGGCATTTACTACGATGCCAGATGTCCACTACACCTCCAGGCATCCCCTATGATGCCAGACGTCCACTACAACTCCAGGCATCCACTACAACTCCAGGCATCCACTACAACTCCAGGCATCCACTACAAAGACAGGCGTCTACTACAACAACAGGTGTCTACTACAACTTCAACACACATCATATAGCTCTACAAGGGATTTCATCTCTGCATCAGCTCGCAACAGGTACAATGCATCAAGGTCACTGCTGTGAAAATTATGACTCTGAATGTGTTGAAACGTTCAATGCGATTTTAGCTTATGGGAAGGCGAACTCATTATTGTATTTAAACTGCTCCCAACTGCGAGTGCTGCCGAAAGAATTTATAATTTCTTTTGCGGGCCATGAAATAAAACAAGTATATTCATTCCTTGATGAACATTTACAGGCTGATGAGGATATTGTATCCTATTTGCCATGTGAAGACTGTCCTTATGGCATGCCTGCCTTTGCTAATAATGGGAACTTGCAACATATGTGAAGGGAATATATGTCGCGCATGCTGGAACAGCTACTATAAGGTAGAATCATTCCAGATGTTGTAATGGACGATTCAGGAGTCGATGGAGTAGATTCCGAGGCGAGCACTGTCATCTTATAAATGAATTCAGATACTGTTTTATGAGAGACTTTTATAAATAGTGTATAAAGAACTTCCATAAAAATGATATGCTATGCTCAGGGAGTTAAGAACCCTCTTAACCTCCCAGTATGGCAGGGAGGTTAAGAGGGTTCTTAAACAAAGGGATGCCACCTTTTTTGATATCAAAGAGTTAATTAAATTGACTAAAGGGTTAATCAAAAATCGAAAGGGCGAGTCAAAAATTGGAAGGGTTAATCAAAAAAGGTTAATGAATTCAAAGGGTTAAATTTAGTGAAATGGTTAAATTTATTGAAAGGGTTAAATTTATTGAAAGAGTTTTTTTCCTTGATTTTGTACTTCTATCTTTCTTTCTTTTGGGAGGGGATAACAGGAGCTCTGCACGATGATGATGCTGTGGTTTTCTGAAGACGACTGACCAGAGTGGTGGGTTACAATGTGTTGTATAGGTGTTGAGTTGGGTGCAAGAGAGTGCTAAGGGTAATTTTTCTAATTTTTTTCTTCTAATTTTGATGTGTTTGTAGGGATATTGGCAGTATATAGGCGATTTTTACAAATATATTTTCAAACGAGAGAATTTCAGAGTGTTTAAACAGTTTCTAAGAGTGGCCTAGGTGTAATTTTTTTTTGGGGGTGATATTGCTCATAGATGGTGGTTAATTATCATATATACTTTGCGGGTTCGATTCCCTGCTAATACATGATTGATATAAGCAGGGTTCAAATTCCACTTAGATCATGTACGATTGTAATCTAGTTTCTCACTTTAATTGTCGGGTAGATATGATTGTAATATATATATCCTGGGTTCGATTCCCCATTAGGTCTTGTATGATATTAAATAGTTTTTAAGTCAGTTATCATTAACCATATTAACTAAAAGGATTAATCAATTTAATATAAAATTACAAATAAATGATAGTAAATTAGGAATCCGTTTGTATATGTAAAGGAGTGTTGAATCGTAGCATTAAATTGATTTCACCTCGAAATTTAAGCCTAATGGCTTAAAACCGAACAATTATGTGTTAAATTAAGATATAAATGCTAAAATTCAACGTATCCACACTAAAATTCCTAAAATGCATTAATTACTTTTGATTTCATTGAAATAGTTCTAAATTTAATTAAAATGTCTTAAAATGTGTTATTCGTCTATTTGATATCCATTTCAGGTAAATAGGGGAGCTCATTTGCTGCTGTGACTTCATGGGGTCAAGACCTCCTCTTTCCTCCAGTGTGTGAAAGTATACAGACCTTCAGCCTTGTGAATTGTGAACCAGCCCACAGTGCTAGGGTGTCTAGTTAAAGGCCATCGCCGCCCTCTCGCTGTTTACCTCTACCTGTCTGTTCCACAATAGGGCTTTGCGATCAAGGGACTCGCTCGCCCATTGCTTCTGCCGCGACGATGGTGAAAGCAATCTTCCTCGTCTGCCAGAGAAGTCACCCATGGAGCTCGCTTGGGACTGCAATCGCCCGACCGCTTGCTAGCCTGCCGGGGTAGGCTCCCACGGAGCTCTCCAGGGATTGCGAGCGCCCGCCTGCTAACCTGACGGGATAGGAACCCTGATGCTCACTTGGTGGAGCAACCTACCTTTCAGCTCGACTGTCTTGGGTTCGGGTCTTATTTCACACCCACCATCTTCGCTACAAGAGTTCTAGTAAGTTAATAATTTAAAATTTAAATATTTAGGGTGTTTGTATTATTGTGTAAAATTTTTCGCATTTTCTTTACAGTGTGAGTAAATTGGATGAATTTCATTCGATTTTTTAAACAAATTGAATGATTGTTCTTTGAAATTGTAAATCATGTCTTTGAAACTATAAAACAGGTCATTATGTGTTTGTTTAGTTTATTTAGAAACATTCGTTTTTCACCTCAGTCTATAATGAAATAGTTCTTCACGAAGCTCCCGAGTGAATGGACGTATATTAAATATTTTCTTTTTTACGCACATTAATAAATTAATTTCTTTTAACGTGTGGAATATGTTTCTAAAGTTCCTCACCAGTCTCACAGGTAGACAGCGTGTTTGGTATGTGCGAGAGGCGTCATGTAGTGTCATATATCTTATGTTTAGGAAGACTGTCGCCTAATTTATAGGGATATTTTTGATTCGTTAATTCCATACTGCACACTCACCTAATTGTGATCGTTTTTTAAGTTAGCACTTGCCAACAGCAGTTAGTTATACTTCTCTCTCTCTCTCGTGTTATTTAATCATAGGTAGAACACTCCGTAATTTGTCTCATGTTTTAACTATACGTCGTTTTCTCTTTCTGTTTAATTACTATTACCAAAAATCGCCTATTTCCCACCACCGTCTCTGAAACACACAAAAATCTACATTTATACCACTATTGCACAAAACTCTACATATATATGCCCCATCCCCACTACGCCACAGCTCCAAGTGTGAGGACATTTCAGAGCTCCTCCCCAAAGAAAAGAAAGAAACTAATAAAATTGACATTTAGTACACTCTTGCACCAAACACACAAAAAAATCTAACCCTTCCAATACATTTAAACCCTTTATCTATTTAACCGTTTCAATTTGATTAACCATTCAAGCCAATTGAACTAATCCTTTTATATCAATTTAATTAGGTCATTCAAAAAAGGAGTCATCCCTTTGTATCCAGAACCCGCCGCCCCTACTACTAATATGTTCAAGCGTATTAGTTTATGACTGTCGTGTGCAGGTCTTGACTAGTCGTATGCGTTCTTGGTGTGACTTAAGATATCGTTATTTTTTATATCATAAGTACAAGTCAAGACGAAGTAGCCAATCAGAGACCACTGACATTTGTTGTTGACGGGAGACTAATTACGACTTGGATTTATGTTATGTTGTATTGTGAAATCGTATGGAAATGATTATTTTAATCGAGAGACAGTATCCTCTTACTTTAAAGAACAGTTCATGATCATGTTTTCTTACTTGGAAGACGTTCTTGAATTACTTTAATTAACCTTTTCAGATGTATTGATGTAAATGCTGAGTCTTGGTATCGGCTTCCCCTTCCATAAGAGATCACGAGTTTTTCGAAACGTTTACACAAACAGCAACCACAGATAATTAAATATATGTAAATTATATTCACTCTTGTCCATATTTCCAGGTTATGTCGGGTGCTTTCGTCTTCTACGATTCTGATTGGCTAGACTTAACAGTTGCTAATTCATTCATAAACTGCAAATCTTCTGACAGTTCATTTTCCGTGTGCCTATCGAATCATTAAGTACAAGTCTTAATTATTCAGTGTTTAATAGTAAACCCACCTTTAAGGGTTGTTATTCTCGGCGTTGAGTCCACGGGCAGGTGTTCAAAATGTTGCCAAGTGTTATACAGTTTCTCGATGGTGTAATTGTCCCGAACATTATACGGCAGGGCGTAGAGATCCGCTGTCGCATTGTTTTACGAACTACGCCTCTTCCAATGGACGTGTCGCTGCAGTTTGCTTGACTTCCTCACGTTGGCCTCATTCATAACACCTGCCTCGACGTCAGCGATAGATGTGTCCTCATCTCTGCGGCAAAATTGAAGAAAGATACTGTATTTGTGAGGAGAACATAATTGCTGGGTCAGGCGAGCATCGAATGACAATTGAGTGCGGATTTTGCAGTCGTGTCTTCGAAGAGATAATGAAGTGGAGGTTGTGAGTCGCCTTAAGTATGGACTAAAATAAAATAGTACACTTTGGTTGGAAACGTTTACACGATTAAGCGTTATAAAATATTTTGAGTAGTTACTATTTGCGATTTTTTAAAGAGAAATAGTGACGATCTTTTCAATTTTTTCTAATAGTAGTATCTATACAATTATGTTAATTTCAATTATGTATTTCTTTCCACTTCCCTTATTCAGTCTATTCATTTTAGATGTATTTAGTTATGGAAGCACATTTTTCGTAGATAAAGGCATACAAATAAAGGTATACAAATCAAGTAAGGCATTAATTATGAAAAAGAAAAACACTTTAACGTTTAGTGGAAGGGGCGGAAAACACGTCCTGCTCGGGGGACCCACGGTGGCTGAGCGGTTAGCCTGCTCACCTCCCACCTTGGCGATCCGGGTTCAATACCCGGCCGGGCCATTCTGGATTTTCGCATGTGGGAATCGTGCCGGACGATGCAGTAGGTCGGCGGGTTTTCTCGGGGATCTCCCGTTTTCCCCGCCCCTTCATTCCGGCGCTGCTCCATATTCACCTCAATCACCCTCATCGGCTTTCAAGACCTCGATGTTAAGAGCAGCCCAAATCTCTTCACTCAATACAGAGATGAAAAATGGCGTCGTGGTTCCTTCTCTGATGTAGGCGTATCCATTTGCTGATTGGCCACGCGAAGTTCTAGCTAGAACAGGCCTTGTGTCTGATTGGCTACCGGGTGCTGCCAAAGATTACATATTTGCTGCGCTGCTGGCTTGAGAGTGGGTTGCCAGCGACACGGTGATTGGCGAACGACGTCCCGACATGTTGTTGGCAAATGACGCCATATTGCAGGTACGTACAACCAGATTTCACGAAACAAGCGACCGTAATCGGAAGTACTGTGTTGTGCAGTCCGTGGGCACCTGCTCCAGCATCTCACAAACATATTTTCTTATTCGATATCTCTGGCTCAACCTTTGAAAAATGTAGCTTCCCTAACCCCTTAAGTAGTTCAATGTCTTAACGTTTAATCAAAAGTGTTGTGTGAACATGGGTGGATTAAAAAAAAAAAATCTGTTTTTAATGCACATGAGCGTAAAAATTAGGGGAAAAAAAAATTGTGAAATATTTTATTTTTATCATAATTTCACAGTTTCACTTTGTCGACTCGTTAATAAAGTGTCAAAGCCAATGACGGAAGAATACACATTACGCATACAAGTAGATCTTAAGCAAGGCTTCCGAAAGTGCTTAGCTTACCGTGAACAGCATTTAGTAGTTTCCCGCACGCGCCCAATCAGAATCGGAAAACAAGTCTCTCCATTGGTTGGAGTTGTGTAGGCGTGAAAGTGGGATGGGTTTCTTGCGTAAATTGTGTACTTACGCATTCATTCGTGGCCGTTCATGATCGATACTATCGCACGGCGCATTAAAGCACTAGAGGGAAAAGAGAGAGGGGCTTCCCTCACTGAGGTGCCAGGTGGGAAAGGATACTGCCTGGTCACAATTTTCACCTCAGCTAGGAAAACAAGAGAATCCTGCCAACGTCCGGGCATTATAGGCTTTTCACGGTAAAGTTAGCACTTTTTAAGGCCCTGCTATATTTTTCCTTTAAATTAATTTCGGACTTTTTCCGCCACTTTTTAATGTAAACATTGCAATATTACTTTTGAACACTGTGTATACTTTCCATCACTCTGAGATTGTAATAAAATATATTTATTAGCGGTTAATGCCTTTTGGTGGGGTCTTAAAAAGTGCTCACTTTACTGTGAACAGGCTATACAAGGAAAACTGAACTCTTTAAAACTGTTATGCAATACCAAGCTATATCCGCAGTTTTCTTTGCTGCGTTAGAAAAAACCAATATGATGGCGATTTGGTAAAAAAAAAAAAAAAAAGAAAGGAAACAACTAAATACTAAACTGCGAAACACGGCATTATTTTGGTATAAAATTGGTCACGTGACGAATTAGTAAAATAAAAGTGCCAACCGGAGCACGACCTCAGTTATGCTGGAATCACAATAGCACGACAGACGCGACGCGATGGGTGCGACGCGAATAAAATAATTTTCTAGTCAATCAGGATCGAGACTTCTGTGCCGTCAACGCGACGAAAATCGCTCGCGCGTGACAAGATTTCCGAATAGAAAGTATTTCTAATTTATTCGCGTCGCGGGCGTGACAGGTCTGCAAATGTGTGTAAGCAGCCATATTTTTGGCGCAAAAGTTTTACACGCGCTATTATTTACCGTATTAATAAGCAAAGTAACGCATTTTATTGGCGAGATGTAATTACAGCCATATTTTCTTTCATGCTCAAAGTACTAGCGGACATGGAAAGAAATCTTTGAAAGGATTACAAAATGAGAATATAATGGAAAAATTAATGGTCATCGTAAAAGAGGTTAGTATTTAATAGCAAGAACCATTTATAAAAAAATAATATTTTAAAATGTTGATCGCGAGGCGGTAAAATCTAGTGTTCACATTAACGCGAATTTTTACTGTCGCGTTATTGTGATTCCAACATTAAGCTTCTTACACAATAGAACACTTTAGCATTTGATTGTACATTTCCTTTCCTCTGACGAAACCATAGACTAAAGTTGAGGTAGACCGGTTATTCGTCTTCTGCGCATGTACCCGACATTGACCTACCCCAAAGGAACACAACTGTCAAAGTCACATGGTCAGCACTGATGAAAGTGTTTGTTTATATCTTAATTTTTAAAAGACAAGCAGTATTATATAAATTAAAAACTTTAACCAATTATAATTTTATAAAAATGCATTATAAATTGGTTAGCATGTGTATACAAATACCTCAAAGCATTTGTTTACAAATAATTATGCTAACCTAAGATCAAAACCATGCCGTTTTCGCTAGACGTGTTGGCAGAAAAGCAGTTCAATGTTGGGACACGAAGACTGGTTGTGTGCAGCCAGCGAGATCGGTCTACATCATCTTTAGTCTATGGACGAAACCACCAATACACAATACAATTTTATTGTAAAGTCAGAGTTCAGAGCATTGAACATCAGTTCTACGAGCTTCGTAAAAATGCGTATCTAGTTGTGAAAATAATTATGATATTATGAAGGAATGCATTTTACGTACCTTTTTTTAAATAAAAAAAAAGGCTTAAAATGTATATTAAAAGTTTTTTTCAAAACAAAAAACTCATTCCTTTACTTGATTAAAATATGTCAATTCGTATATTCGCTCTTCGCATTATATTAGTTTGCAATTTATTTAATTTAAGACGAGCTTTATTTAATATACCGAGATTAAAATCACTCTATAATAAAATATTGTACTTTCTACATAATCTCTGTTAGATTCTCGGCAAAATGGCGGCTTGACTTTGACTTTAAATTTCAACTTTTCGAAATTGTAAAGTCAAGAGTGCTTTACTTTACCATTGACAGTTCCACTGTGTCAAGCTCCATAAGAAACAATATTTCGGAAAGCAAACGTAAAGTCAAATGTTAAAGTTTTCAATTGTGCAAGGGCCTTTAACCGTGACCAGGCTTTAGTTAAGTTGGTCGCACTGGTACAACTGAGTTCTGCGGCGGAGAAGCAAGCTGCTTCTGCACCTGCCAGACCAACAGGCAGGAGCAATGTTGATGCGGAGGGGGGGGGGGGGGGAAGACAGGGCACAGTAGAAGGAAGGGAGATAGGGCAGGCAAGGGAAGAGAGAGAGTGACACAGTTGCGGGCAGCGCCCCAGGCGACGAAAGTGTGCCCGCTCTCTGCCACTGACAGCAGCCGGTCGCAGAACGCACGCCACTCGACCAGCGTAGCTCGCCGTACCACGACCAATAACTATGTACGTAGTTTCATTCACACTGTACAGAATGTTTCGTAACTTAAGTTACAGGCTTTGCGAGGTGCCTCCTTACGAAAAAACGTTACGGAAATGCAAATTGACTTATGTCCGGAAACAACATCTACGAGTGGAAAACACCCCAAAAGCTGGGATTTAAAATTAATTTGTATTTAATAAAGTGGAAATAAATTAATATCAACTTAAGATATTTAAATATTGTAACGTAATATTACTTTTTTTGACATTTAATTGAGTAAAAAACTACTTTTAAGGCCCAATTTTCGGGGATGTTTTCAACCCTTAGACGCCGTTTCCGGACATACGTCAATCGGCATTTTCGTAATGTTTTTCCATAAGGAATCGCCTCCAAAAGTCTGTAACGTAAGTTACGAAACATTCTGTATAGTCCATTCTCGGGTTACATCCAACTTTTCTGAAGCCCTGATAAAGTTATAATCTCAGATTATTCCTCCGGCTCATGCTAACAGAAAATTACACCAAAGGGATGATGCATTGCAATCATGCACACACTGTGTAATAATATTGTTTCAAATTTCTCAGAAAGTCAGGGCTGTGGGTTAAACTAAGTTCGTTAATGTATGGAGGTATTAATTAAATCAAGAGTTAATAACAATTTCCTAATTTTACTAACAACTGCAAACAAAATTCTCTCGACTCAACATCTCTCTATTAATTGATATTACTTACTGTTTACAATTAATGATTTCAATCAATACAATTTACTAACTCAAAGAAATTAACATGATAAAACAATCAAAAATCAGTCCCAATAGACAGTATATCAAAACCTATTAAATTATTTTACAAATTATTTATCCATATTTGACAGTTCCAATATTTACAATAAAGTCTGTATCACATGATAGTAAGTCCCACCTAAGTTTTGTCCAGATCCCACCAATCCGCAGCGTTCTAGAGTTCTCCGAGCTCCCTCATGCACAGAAGCCTTCACTCGTCGGATTTCACGTTCTCTCGTCCATTCACACTACAAACACCTCGTCCGCCGTCGCCTCGCAATCTCCTGTCGTCGTCCGTCCTCTACACGTCGCTCGATTACCACCCTTAGCTAACAGGCTCCTACAAGTACTGCTGACAGTCCACCCATGGTTTGTATTTACAGGGTCGTAGGCCATCACTCAGAAATTCCTCTAAATCCCGTGTTGTGCCGAGGGTCCTAATTCCCAGAATATTCTTGTGCATCCTCTACCTTTGTCGGCTTCTCTAGGAGGGTGGAGGAGGAGGGTATGGGACGACAGCTATGTACCCGCGGTTAGTCATACTCCTGGCTGCCTGGAGGGGAGGGGGGATGGCGATGAGGCAGCGTGCGGGTCCGACTGTCGGGAGGGGAGGTCGAGGTGGGTCATCCCCACCCCCAGACGGACCGCGCATAACGGGAGCTCGCTACTAGTGAACGACAGCAAATAACACTGCCTCCTCCTTAAGTCTGTTCGTCCCGAACAGACTCTCAAATATCAGGACCTTCGTACAGTACAGCGCCGGTCGCTCGATGTGGACAACTTCAAACTTTCCTTTCAGGGAATCCCGGTGATATATCTGAAAAAAAAACTGTAACTTACTGGCTTCAAAATTTGGCAAGGGTCTTCCCAATATCCTTGGCACTGAGTTGTGTTACACCGAAGGTGTTTCCTTTCGTACAGCCACAGTAGCCGGCCTTCCTTGAATGCATCATATGCAACTCTCGGGAATACATCGAGTGTTCCACTTGATGCCCCTAGGCACTGAGATATGTTAGTACTCTGCCCTCTGGCCATCTTCCTTTTTCTGAAGATGCATATTTGCAGCTCCGTCTCAAAACTGGACTTCTCTCGCTTCCTCGCCTGCATTAACTGCTGGGTGACTTCTTACATGGTCCGAATCCAGTATCCTTGTTCTTCTTGCTATCATATGGCCTTCTTTCTTCGTTCCCTTAGATAGGATGTTACCAGGTTTTTCGATGGGCCCGTGGTTTGGCTAGTATTACTGTGGCTGTCAGTTCCATTTGTTCGTGCAGCTGTCCCTTGACCGGTTCCTCGATGACTAGTATCGGTTGCCACTCCTGGACAGGAGGCTCGTAAGTGTCCCTCCTTCCACAGTTAGAGCATTCTCGGCGCCTGCGTCGACGAGGGACAGGTGTCGCATCCTCTACGGAGTTCAAAAGTTCCTCTACCGCTATATCTAGTCTTCTTAACAAGCTCTCGGTCGTAGTCACGTCTGCTGCCGGGTCCTGCAGTTTCTCTGCGGCCACTGGGTACTCAAGTGTCCTGTCTGGCCATACTCCCAACATTCCCGACTCTTAGGTGGACAAAAACTATGTTTCCTAGTACAGACTCTGGCAGCAATGTCTTTGATTGTGGTCTCCAACTTCCTCAATACGTCCAGAATGCTATATCCATCGTCGTCATTGCACGGGGTAGCTGCCTGTGCTGCATTCCGGAGCGTCAGCTCCTGCTTCGATAATTCCACCTCCATGCTCGGGCCAGGGCATCGCTGTGTGGCGATGCCAGGCGTACAGCTCGGCGCACATCCGCATCGATAACAGCATTCGCGAAAACGTCGATTGCGATGACGTCGCGCGCCTGCTAGGGGTACCCCTCCCGAGACAGGCGGGAGTGTCGCACTATGTCCTGCCACAGCTCCTGCAGTGGTTCCCCGGGTTGCTAGCTGCGGCTTCGCAGTTGCGCATGGTTGGCCACATTTTCCTGCATGATTTGAATAGTCTGTGCAATAATGTTTCTGTAATCTACAGCGACAATTTCAGGATACAGACTGGAAGTGCCGATGATTTTAAGTTTCCGCTAGACAGCTTTTATCGGCCTAGTTGCTCGTGTGACGTCACGCGAGCTTGATAACACGCTTTACAACAGTTCGGTGTACGTTTTAAGTGTTGTCTGAGACGTGCACAAAAGGAACACACGCACAACCCGACTTCCGGCCTGGGCAGTGTGTAATAATTAAATGCCTGAAAAAAAAAAAATTCACGAATTCGTGTCGCGAGAAGCTAGACTTAAATCGCTCTCATATTTGTGTTGAATGCACAGTGGACAACAGCGTATATGAATAGTCCTGGGAGACTCTATGCCAATAACGAAGGTGCAAAAATTATAGATCCATTCACATCGTCCCTCTTCGGTAGTAAACAACTAATGAGTGATTGAATTCTGCGTGAATATTTAAAAGATTATGAAGTCGAAGTCTAGGCTAAAGTGTAGAAATGTTCTGGTGGTTCGGGTACTAGTTGCACATGATTCGCCCGTCATTCTTTTATTTCAGGTGTGTTAATGGTATAGAAAGTCTAAGAAGTTGGCCATATTGCAAACGTTGTGCTTAGCAAATTATTCACAGTTTCTCATTACACAGAAGTTACAGCTTATGAGTTATTTGCATAACTTTTCACTCTGTCATTGGGCAGTTGTGAAATAGGTGAAAAACATTTTGACATAAAACATTTTTATGTTGATTGTAATTCGATTATACGTTAATAGTCCAGGTATTACTATTAGAGAAACTAGGAAAATTTGCGAGGATAGATTTCACATGTATTGTCTTGTTCTATAAATTATAAACCGGCTGCCAATTCTTTGACGTCTAGTCTGATACTGCGTGAATCCCAAATTTTTCCGATTTCTATAGGCAATAATAACAAACGTCCAAGTGCTTCCATATGCTAACCTTCAACATGGCACACAGCTATAGTAGGAGGTGACTCAAGTGAGTTTTTCGTTAACACTCAGTGGACTCAACCAACCACGCCACAAATCGGTTGTGACGCAAATTTAGACGAACTTCTGTGTATGGTGGAGAAGCAGATGCAAGAGTCATACAGCAAGCTTATTATATTTCTTGTTTCCTGCCTAATGACACATTGTGGTGGGTTAGGTTTTCAAGTTACACCCGAACACCAGCAGGACTCTCCCAGCTAAAGTGAAAATTGTTGCCAGACAAGATTCTTTCCCACCTGGGGCCGATTTCATAAAATTTACAGTTCGACAAGTGACAGGTGACAGGAAAGTGTCAGACAGGTTTACAATCCGACAAATGTGTGTTTCATAAAAGTTGACAAGTTTACAAATTTGTCATGGTAAATTTGTGAACTTGTATGCCAATTTGACAAATAGTTGTTTCACAAAAGTTTTGAGCTGAGAGGTAAAAATCCGACAAATGTGTAAAATATTACACTACAGACTGTTTTATGGAACATATAATTATAATCACTCAGTGAATCTACAAATGTGTAGAATGTTCACTGCAGAAGTGACAGGCAAGCTTTCTTATATAACCAGTAATTTGAAATGTTTATATAACATGGCAGTGAAATTGTGTTTCAATAGTGTGTGAACTAATATTGCTTGCGAAATAGCACATCCCATTCCTCTCAGATCAGGTTTAATATAGTGATCTTATCTACATTACTCGACATTCTGCTGCTAGAGTGAACAATGTTATGTGGGTGGAAATATTATTTACCGCTTAATTATTTGTGGTGGGAAAGCCTGTTCATGAATCGCATATAAGGCTGCGATCGATCATCGTAAGAGCAATCGAGAGCTATCTAGGGTGTAATAAATGAAACTTACGGTTTGACATATAATTGTCGCGTTTATGAAACTGTTATTTTAAGGCTGACACTTTACACTTTTTTGCTTGTGAAATAAGGGGAACTTGTATTATTTATGTAACATAACATTGTCATGACATATTGAAAAAATTTGTCGGATTTAACACAATTGTCGTATATGTCACCCCTGTCACGTTTTATGAAATAAGGCACTGGTACCACAAATGAGGGCGGTGCCTTCGTTTCCCTTCAGTGCGTTGTTGGTGAGGAGTGCGATAGTATCGATTTTGGACGGCCAATGAATGAATGCGTAAGTAAATAATTTACACATGAAATCCATCCAGCATTTACGGTTACTCAACTCCAGACCACTGGAAAGACTCGTTTTCCGAATATAAGAGAGAGCGACATGTATCATCGCGAAATGCATTCGTCTCTCTTCCAACCTTGATATCTAGCTGCAACAGGTAGCCAGCCACCTTGGAGAGTAGGTTTTCAACCGATCTCTTGGCCTTCTCAAAGGAGGATTATGTAAAATGTATAAAGGGATAGAAAGTAAGTGTCTCCGAGTCAGCGGCCATAAATACAACATTTATTCAAACCACCTCAGACTGCCCCAAACAGTCTGACTTCGTTTACACATTTAACCGATATCGTAATTGTTTTGATATACTAACACTAGGTAAATTTTACTATCTAAATAATTGATAACTAGTAGTTGCTAACGTTCCAATGCTTTTCTACCAATTAAAATCAAACAAGCTTCGTGAACAATCTTCAATTGAGAACACTGAGATGACAGACTGGTAAAAGGAAGAACGAGGTGAAAGGCTGCTTAACTTGAGAGATGCACGATGATAAATACTGCAACTTTAAGAAATTGATTTATAGCGATGGTGCTTTTTAAACGCTCGGCTATGCATATAATTCGGTTCAAGATAGTCATGATATATGCTTGGTTTTGTTTTGTAATTCCAATTCCTATCATATGAGTTGGGAATTTAAACGTTAGAGAGACAACGACCTGTAGCTTAGACTCCCTCCTCTCTCCTGTGTTTACTGGAGCCTCAGCTTATAGACCATGAGGCACGCACCTCAGGGACATGGTATGTGATTCGGTCATACTTTTCCCTGCAGATTTGTTACTGGCACAGAGATCTCCAGGGCATGTGTAACAAGTAGAGTAGCGGGAATTTCGCAAATTCTTTTTTGCATCAGCCTAGACTCGTCAGTTCTTTACACGCTCAGACCACAACTGTTTATTCATTGCTTTCCAGCGAAATAGGGGGGTTCTTTTTTATCCGACCCAGCTGCGCGTGATAAAAATACAATTCTTTTAGCGTTTTATTGGCTGAAGAGCCGTCAAGGGTGTGTCCAAGCAGCTGTGGCCCAATGATGAAAGTAGCACACGAGTTATATACGGTCCTGGTCTAATCTCTTACCGAAAGAATTTGTGAAATCCACGGTCCTCTACTGAAAAGTTACGCTCTAATTGCTTACCAACAGAAACGTATATCTGTTTGAATTATAGCTTGTTCTAAAATTAGTTCGCGAAATTTCCTTGTCGCCATGTATGTGAGTTGATTGATATCGGGAGAAGGAAGTTCGGGTAAAGCAGGAATCACATAGCTCTGACAAAACCAACACGACACGACGAAAACAGCAGTAACGACACGACAGTTAAAGTTTCACTGTGACTGCTTGAATTACAGCACGACAAGGCAGAACCGACGCGACGCTCTCGGTATTTTACCTGACTATTTAGAAGGCGCTGATAGGCTATGCTAGTTTCAAAGGCGGTGGACAAGAGGGAAATTTGTAATATATGATGGTGACAAAGTGTTATCGCTAATGCGTACAACGGTAAAATTATTTTCAAAAGTTAAATACTACCGTAATTGTACCCCCCCCCCACGTTTAAGCTTCGTATTTGCCATTGTAGGGAAAGCTTGCAATAATTTTGCAAGGTTTTACACTCTGTGAGTTGTGCCGCACGACACCACGAGAATATAAATAATTTCTAATCCAAAATAGCTGGTCGGACGACAGAAATTGTCGGGCTTACGTCAGATCAGCGCGTCCTTGTCATAAGACACAGGTTGGGATAGCGTAGGCCCTTAGTCCTCCGCGCCAACAGTCAAGTGAAGGAAACGTCCTAGCACAGAGCGAGCAAGGCCGGCCCGCAGGCGGCGCAGTGCGGTGTCGATACTACAGTAGTGTGTGGACGCGCTCACACACAAATCACGGGGGCGGAGACGCTCGTGGCAACCCCACTCGCCCCCCCCCCCCCCAAGCTCAACAGGGGTTCGTTGCCATGGCGGCCGATTCCCTCGCGCGCCTATAGATTATTCGCGCCGCCTCCTCGCCAGCCCCTTCTTCTCGTTTCGACGAGTCGCCGCCGACTGCAAGGCGCGCGCCACTGTCCTTCTGCTTCTGCGGCCCGCCGCTCTCCAACCGAGCGCTCTCATACACAACAAACTTCTCCGCAGTCTTCAGTAATGCCTAGAGACTCGAGAAGAATAAGAATAATAAAATATTTGGGCGGCTCTTAACAGCGAGGTTTCGAGAGCCGATTGGGGTGATTGAGGAGAGTATGGGGCGGTGCCGGGATGGGGAGGCGGTGGTATATTCCCAAGAAGACCCGCCGACCAACGGCATCGTCCGGCACGATTCCCACTTGCGAAAGTCCGATGACCCGGCCGAGGATTGAGCCCGGTTCGCCTTGGTGAGAGGCGAGCGCGCTACTCGCTCAGCTACCGCGGCGCCGATACACGAGAATTTCGCGAGTTAATAATTAAGAACATGTTAAACTGTATCCGTATGTACCACGAAGTTTCGCTTCTATTGGACCACAGTTGGTTAGACATGTCCCGGTCGACTTTCGACCAATGACGAACCTGTAGGGAAGACAAGGACCGAATCCCGTGCTACCTAGTCCGTGATTAAACTGGAGCAACAGCCAATGAACAACTAACTGGGGTTTAAGTTCACAACGGACTGTGGAATCTAGCTTGTCGCCGAATGTATCAGCGAAATGCCACAAAATTGACGCCACGCGCGGCTGGCAAAACGCATGCTTGCGACGGTCCCACCCACGACAGCAATATCCGTCGGAGGCAAGTTGAATTTCTCGCAAAGTAGATATGTAACAGCAGAGTATTACTATATGCGTTGTTAGCCAACGGTTCATTTATAGATGCCACTTTCTACTTTAGTCCAGCCATAAAAATATATACTTTTTTTTCTGTCTGTGAGAAATAATTCATAAAGTTATGAAACCTGGCACATTTGTATGTGAGGTTGACTCGTGGTGGGAAGAATGGGGAGGTGAACTCACGTTCATCGTAACACCTGCCTCTGACTGCAGTTAACTACGTTACCAGGGTCGCAGCTGCGTACCTCGCAGCATTCCTTCTCACTGGGTAACCGACGCGCTCACATCAAATTGCAGATCTTTCAAGGTATGTAGTGCTTAATGCAACACATTCATCCTTTCCTTAACCCTGTGAGAGTAAAGAGAGGTTTTTAAATTCGCAGACACTCCTCGCTTACTTAAACTTATCAGAAATCACTTTCTAGATCAGGGTTTTAAATCTTCTAGCAGCGAAAAAATACAAAATTCTTGTGTTCAAAAGTTTCTGTATATATCCCTGCAAGATCTTAAGTTTACTTTCTTACATCCCAGCAGCATTTAAACGTTTCAAGAACACAAAGATAGAAAGTAAAGAGAGCTACGTAGTTTCTGTCAAATAAAGCTGTCATGCAAATAAAGAGTTAGAATGTCTTGGTAGAAAGCAATTACCAAATGAAACTTGGAAAGCTACAGCACATTTTTAACGACTGGTTCTATGTTCTGAACAGCTGATATCTTCCTTTTAACACAGACAAAATCAAGCTTGCATACGGATTATACAAACTGGAACAAGACAGAATTGTGTCAGAAATGGACGAATTTATATGCTTTGTACGAGTGATGGGCCACAGGAATGAAATGCCACTTTAGTTAGGAATTCGTGTTACAAACAATCTTTAAAGAATTTGTTTCATTATTTGAAGGGAAAAAATATGAAATCACTCATATACTCACTAATAAATCAAACAAAGGCGTACTTGAAAATTTATTTTTTATTTAAGAAGCATGAGATGTGCAAACGGCCACCCAACACCACTTGATTTCAAGTACAGAAAGCGTTGGTATGTACAGGAAAAACATTCCACATCTGTGTTTCTAAGAAACCGCAACACCACAGACAATAACGAAGAAGAGTGTGTCAAAAATAACTTCACAGGATCTTTCAAAGGCGGATGAGTCACGAACAAATGAGAACAACGAATGTGCGACTACCAACATGCTGAAAAGCATCAATGTGACAGACCTTATTAATGACGGCACTCATTCAAATATCGACAATAATACAAAGGATGCTGTCTTTCAAGAATGCGATAATGTTGTATCAGTAGAGAGGTTGAGGTATATTGTAGGATAAGTAGCCCATAAATATCGGAAATTATATCCAGACCTTAGTGTCCCATCAGAAGAAATTACTGAGAATGACGGGATAAAAACACTTACCAGCGGAGGACTTACAGAACCGAGCGTACAGTTATTCAAAACGTTACAGCTAGCAGAACAGGTATTTCGTAAAGTTCAGACTTGTGTAGTAAAGTAAATGAAATAATAAATTTGGTAACAGAAGCATCGATCGAAAAATCAACTTGTATTCCCTGGGCCTGAGTAGTCATTTACCTCTACGGAAAAACACGTACGTACATTCGTATAAAAGTAATTAATAGACAACTTGCTAGTAGTGTCAATGCAATCAGAAGGAGAGTTATGAAAAAATATATATAAATAATTGTACAAGTAAACCTACTAAACTAGACATAACTAATAAAAAAAATACTCTTTCAGTAACTGTGCCTGACGACCAGTAATTTAAGCTATTTTCATGAAAAAGATTGTGTAACATTTGGTATTGATTTCGATAAATTTTATTATCTTAACAACACTTTTATGAATGCATGAATGTAGATTGAAACAATTCTATAAGGTGTTATTGTATCAAGGAAAATAGTGTTTTGTTCTACTTTGGCTTGCATTACAAACATACAGTGTAACAAAAGTTTACTTTTAGTACTACTTACATTTTCGCTAAAGAATTTGTTGCTTGTTATGTAGATACGTGCTGAATGTTATGATTTTCTGTATATTTCAGACAGTAACTTTGGTGGAAATGTAGCATACAAAATAAACATGAAAATCTTTGCATTTTTTTATTTTTTTTTGTTTGGAACTATTACTTTAAATATTAAATATATTCGCAAATCAAACAACGCCCTTAAGTACCCTTACGCTCAAATATTCCGGTAGTTAAAAACACTTTGTACTTGGTACTAATAAGTATGAATTTATGTGCGCATAGAATAATGCTGTCAGGTAACAAAGTTTTGTTACAGCGATATTAAAATTATGTAAATCATTTTAACTTCATAAGCGCACTCTTTCGTCTGGTTTATACATATGCCATAACTTTAATATGATCTCGCGTATCATTGTTACCCAGTCAATAAACGCAGGTCTTAATTCTATACCGTTTGTTTTTAATGGCACACTGTATTTATTTACAAGTAAAAATGCATATTCAATTACGATACTAACAATTTTAATATCGTACGAAAAATAATGTGTATGCTTAACTTGAAAACCAAAAGAAGATATGCTTAAGGACCCTACAGAAGATCTGACTGTGTCGGCCCGACAGCTGAACTGACTAGATCAGGTGTTGAATCTAGATGATTTGATGAGCTCGTGATGTGGTCAGTTGACTTTGGTTCTTGAGTGGGAACGCACGTACCATGCCTTCTGTTTTATCAAAAGAACAAAAGGTTGGGCTTGCGCTTTCAGCGACATTACCTATTCCGAGGAAGAAAAGAAAAATGTGGGCGAAGAAATGGTTAGTGGAACGGAAAAAATATAGTCATATGATGTTACTACACGAACTTGATTCGTAAGGCTTCCGTAATTATTTGAGAATGGACCACGAAAGTTTCAGTACATTGTGGGACTTAGTGCGTCCACTGATATAATGAAACAAGATACCGTCATGCGAGAAGCTATGCCTCCTAAGGAGCGACTGGCTTCAACTTTACGTCATTTGGCAGCAGGGAGAGATTATGCAGATCTCAAAAACAGCACTGCAATTTCACCCCAATTATTATTGGAAATCATTCCAAAAACATGTGAGGCTATCTACAAGGTACTGCGGAACTACATACAGGTAAGAAATAACATGACAGTAAAATACTGTTATGCCCTGCTGCCCAGCACTGTGGCGGTGGACCCATCTCAATCCTCCCCTCCCCCCCCCCCCCAGGGTTGTCACCTGGACCTCCTTTCTGGGAAACCCGTGAATTATGGACAGCTGGCTGTCGCGCTGCTCGGCGCCTTGCATGCTTTACGGCCCCTCTCCCCTCATGGATATTTCGACTGGTCTGGCGACGACGCAAGAATGTTCTGGTGAGACTGGATGGTGTCTAGGCCCTCCGCGTCACATCAACAGTGTTGGGGAAGATTCCAGATGGCAGTCTAAGACACTATATATATATAGTCACAACCCAGCGGCTGACAGTCTTTGACGGAGGCCGTCTGGCGGAGTGTGCACGAGTGAAGTGAAGTGTGGACGACGACAGGAGATTGCGGGACGACGGCGGGCGAGGTGTTTGTGGCGTGAATGGACGAGAGGGTGTGAAACCGAGTGAAGCCTACTGTGCGCGAGGGCGCTTGGAGGACTCTAGAACATTGCGACTGGCGGGACATGGATTGAACTGAGGTGGGACTGAATGGAAGTGTAATACAAATTTTATTGTAAATATTCGAACTGTCATTTTGGACGCATTTTTATAGAATATTTGAATAGGTTGATACACTGTCTATTGGGACTAATCCTTAATTATTTAATTTAATTGATTTCTTTGTGGTGATTATAAATTGTATGTAATTGGAAAAATTAGTTGTGAACAGTAAGCGGTATCAATTTATTGTGAGATTTTGAGTTCAGAGAATTTTGCTGTAGTTATTATAATTAAAATAAGGAAATTATAATTAATTATTTAATTAAATTAAGAACTCCATCCCTCAACGAACTTGGAATAACCTACATAATTTCTAGAGAGAGAGAGAGAGAGAAATTGTAAGAATACAATTTCTTTACGACTTTTAATATAACATGTCAATAATCAGATATCAATCAATTTGTTTCAAATTTTCACATTTTACAAATTCTTGAATACCATCATATCAGCCAGGTTGCATAAACTTGACTGACAGTTGGTTGCTGGTACATGCTTAGGCCTTCAGCAGTTGGTACGGTTTCGTTTGTTGGTGAAATAGCGGTACTGGGTATTGCTCTGTGTGGAAACTGAGAATTACTCTGTGAATGGGCAGAATAGGTATGGAATTTGGCAGATGAACAAGGTGATGGCGAAGTTACAGGATGGTGGTTTACTGCGATTGTTGACTGCGTATTCAGCTGACCTGATTTTCCATAAGATATGAATTCAGAAATTTTTTTTTTCTGCATGACAATGCTGCATGTCGGTCATTTCCTTCAGCTTCAGTCCTACTGGCCGTCCATATGACTCAGCTGGTGTTTCTACTCTGCTAAGTAAACTTAGCATTTTCTATTAAGTCCTTCTGTTTCCTCAGTATATTTGTAGCACGCCGTTTGCGGGCTGGTGGTCGACGTGCTTGTGTTTGTGTTTCAGATTCCTGCAACAGAAAAAAAGTGGTTGGAAACAGCAGATCAGTTCGAGTCAATGTGGCAGTTTACAAATTGTGTTGGCTGTATGAACGGAAAGCATGTGTTAGTGAACAAACCACCAGGAAGTGGATCGCTATTTTTATAACTATAAAGGGACCTTCAGCGTTGTTTTGTTTGCAGTCGTCAATGCTAATTATGAATTTATGTATGTCCATTCGGGTGTAAATGGAAGCGTATCTGATAGTGGAGTTCTGAAACACACTAACTTTTACGAAAATTTAATGTCTGGGAAATCGAATTTACCACTTCCATCATTGTTGCCTATGGAACAGATATATTAGCTCCTTAAGTTTTCTTGGGTGATGGGGCATTCGCAATCAGTGAACATGTTTTGAAACCATTTCTCCAGAAAAATTTGACATACGAAAAGAGGATTTTTAACAATTGGTTATCACGGGCAAGAAGAGTTGTGAGAACATATTTGGTGTACTGTCATCACGCTTCCATTTATTCCAGAAACCTATTTTGTTGAAGATCGACAATGTAGATAAGGTTGTGTTAGCTTGCTGTGTTCTGCATAATTATTTGAGAAGAAATTCCAGAGGCTATATTACAAATAGTTGTGTTGACAACGAAGACATCGAGAATGGATCATTCCGAGAAGGCGATTGACGGCGGGGAAATGCATGGATAAATTTTGACCGGAACAATGTAACACAACAATCACAGATTGGGAACAATGTTTGCAATATGTTTACCGAATATTTCAATGGTACGGTGAGTGTACCTTTTCAGGAAAGGATGATCTGTGTGTTGGGTAGCATGCATTAAGCTCTTTGAGAACATTGAAACATGTACTTTCTTGGTCTTCATCTTCATCGTCCCCACGGGTGCTTACAGTGTCCACTCCTTTTCTGTGTACCGAGTCTTTTTCATCCAGAAAGGTCAAATATTCATAGTAACATAACGTAGGAACGTGTACATCCTCTCTGCCTGATCCTGTGCTTTTACTTTCTTGCACCTGAAATAAAGATAATATTTTATATAGTTATAATGTGGTTATTTTATAAATAGTATAATAATACTTCAATTTTTACATAAATACTTATATAAATGTGTTTTACCTACTTCATTCCTTTCCCTTTTGTATGCAGCTCTCATATTTTCTATTTTCTTTTTAACAGTCGCAATTGTTGCATCACCTTCAAAAACTTTTGATTTTTCGAAAAGGATCTCAAGAGCCTGATTTCTATCATCCTTGTTGCTATACTGCTTGCTGGACATATCCCATAAACAACCGAATTCCTTATACAACTCCAAAAACTCCACAGTGACTTCCCGCTCAGTAGTCACAGCTGCCATGTCTGCTCGCTACGATGCTCACTGCTTGACTGACCAGCCCACCCGCCTGATAACGCTACAGACAATCTGATAAGGCCAAGCAGTCAGATGGGTATGACCACCTGACTTCATCCGACCACCCGACAAGATTTCCGTCAGACGACACAGCTGCACACCACCTGATATTACGCCTGATCTGACCAAATACGTCCGTCTGTAGGCCCCTTAACTTTTCAACATCCGCCGCGGCGAGGCGTCGGTGTGAAAGGCGCGAACGCGCATGCGCAACTCCGCACCTGTCTCAACTTCCATAATATATAACACATCACCTGACGAAAACTATTCCACGTGGCATATTACGATTTTTTTGCAAGATGATGCACGCAGTTTTGAGCAAGTTTTGAAGTACACCGCAAGTTTTATATGTGAAAGTATTAGACATAAAATATTATTTTAATAACATCATGCATAGCACATTAAATTTACGATTTGTCTTATGTAAAATAATTTTTTTTTTTTTTTAATGGCAAAGCACACCAGCCAATTACATCAAACATGAATATTTAGCATCGTCATACTCTGCAGTATAGAAATCGAAATTTGGAGTGATTTTGTGACGAGATGTGACGATATGCGCAGAAACGTTCGAAGTTGTCAACCAGTTGAGTTCACCTCCTAATTCTTCCCACCACGAGGACGAGGTTAACCTAATAAACATATCAAAACGTGGCATGCCTATTGTGTACGCGTCCATCATTTTACTATAGGTTATTCAAGTTAAAGTGAACACTTTTGAAAGCCCTATAACTTGGAACAATGGTTAATAGATATATTTTATTTTACCCTTAGGCAATTAACTTTCGAGTGCGGTGGAATACACACATTGTGTTTATTACTTACACGGCAATATTTATTTAAGAAGGTAGCTAAAGGATAAAAAAAGTTGTTGTAGGGAAAAAGTAACTAGGGCCTTGAAAGTGCTCACTTTACTGTGAACAGCCCATACCAAAATAGCTGCCAAATCACGGCATTGCTCAGGTTTTCAGTAATTACTCCTGAACAATTAACTGTACTCCAAAAATGCACACGAACTTATTTTTAGATAATTAAATTTCCTATGAAAATTGTTCTGAATATTTTTTCGTATGCCTGAATACTCAGACTATAATCGTTACTTTAATGAGCGATATTTTTAAAAATAAAGTATAGAAATTTGGTAAGTCTGTTCGTTAGGGTAGTATTATTAACACATAAAAAGGTTGACGTAACTACAGTGACCATATCAACGAGCTACCATTTTAGTAAGTAAGTTACCATAACGGCGCTGGCTCACGATATTTTTTTAAAAATTTTTTGCCGACTACTTCTGAAGGATTGCTTCTGTGAAATATTTTCTATTTTCAGCAACCTATTGCCCCCCCCCCCCCCCGACGATACTGTCTAAACAGCATGCGGAAGGACACATTTGGTTGTATTGACAGGGGTATCACCAGTTGTCCTGACATGTCCCTGAACAGTGCACAGTAATGTCTGTCGCACGATGAGACGATCCTCCCTGCTGGTGATACGCCGGGGTCCACCCGAGCCTTCTTGTGTGTGTGTGTGTACCCTTCTGTTCCCACTGCGTTCAACACCGACTCACGGCGCAGTGCAGGCAGAGCGGTTCAAGGGGCGAGTGATGCCCCGAAGTGTCCGACCTGCCTCTCGAAGGCCGACGATGCGGCCTCTCTCAAACTCATACAGCAGGGCAAAGGGATGTCGAAAGCTCCATTGGGACATGCTGCATGTTCACTGAACTTGGCTCTATGGCCCACACTGCTACTAAGGCCATATTCGTTGTCTTGCAGCTATGAATGATGGAGGGCCATGTACGCTCCCTAGTGCCACATCTGCGTAAGCAAACCTCATCACACGGAAATGGGATACATGTCGGACTACGGCGAAACTGTGTCGCAACTTCCGTTGTACTCACGCGATTCGTTCAGGGTAATCTTTTTTTTTTTGGAAAAAAGTTTAGATATTTTATATAACAAAATTTTTTTTTTTAGAAAAATTATTTTAGGTGCAACAAGTTAACGAGTTGTTTCAACAGTAAAATACACTCAACGCCATAAAAATTTGCGACCCTGCAAATCCCCCAGACTTTTTTGAAAACATTTTAAATGACAGGAATGTTTTTGTTTGTTCTAGGAATATTAAAATGTATGAATTGATCAGGAAATAATCATTCTGTCTGTAACGTAAGTAAAAGCAAGAATGAAAATAAGTATTACTTAATTTAGTATCAACAGTATGACTAAATTCAAAATACAAAAATTCGTTCCGTAAAATTGCTCAGTACCACTCACTTTCAGACTTTCCACCACTCTTTTTTTTCTATACTGGATGTTTGCCATCATATCATCGTCCCCACCACTAAGCTTGTATGTACGTACATACATGATCAAAGAAGATATTTCGAGGATTTTCCCAAATTCCGTTTGCTTTTAGTCTGTGTTCATGCGAGGAATCACTAGACTGAATTTGTCGGTTATTTTGTGACCGTTCTGTATAAAGACACAGATGAGAAAATAATAAGTCGAGTCAAATGTATGTCTAGCTTCGTGACCGCCGAAGCGCAGTCGTGAAAGATAATTTGACATGTGTAGTAAGTAATACGAGTGGATTCTGATTGGCTACGCATAGGTTTTTGCATAATAAAGTTAAAAGTTCGCCAACGTGCTATACAGCTGTACAATGACTGGTTATGGTTATATATTAAGCATAATTAGAAAGTAAGCGACTCTTAATGTTATTGGCATGGTTAAGGCTATGTCGAATAAGGCACGGCGCTCAGTGTTGATGGAAACGTGAAATTGCACCCAGCGGCTGTGGACGAACCACGGCCACCGACGCGGAACAAGGTAACGCAAGAGTGGGAATACTGGCCGGGGATCCCCCGCGAAATGTGACGTACTCCTCACGCAGGAGGGAGCGGTTGGTTGAAGGAGAAATGGGAAGGGGGGGGGGGGGGAATTCCTCGCTGATCCACTCACCGGCCGCGCTTATTTGAGAGGCGCCCAACCTTTGGCGCCCGTGTACAGTTTGCATCTACCTGCTCTCTTGTCTCGTGAGTTATAGCGTAAAGCTTGGTTCTCAACTGAAATCTTAACAGTAACAATATACCACAGGTCCTGTGCACAAGAGCTTACCGCCATGTTTTCGAACCTATTGATTCACATCTGCGCATTAACAGGTTGTGTGCATGACACCTCCTGACATAGTGCAGGAAGGAAATTGCTAACGAAACAATCTAGGCTGTTCACGGTAAAGTGAGCACTTTTTGAGGCCCTTGTTACTTTTCCTCTCAGCCATCTTTTGTTCTCTGGCCACCTTTTAAAACAAATAATGCCGTATTCTATTATATAATAGGACGATCTCTGTCTGTCTGTCAGTCTTTAATACTTCTAAGTCCCTTGAAACTCAACAGAAGTTCTTCAAATCTTGCAGATCGAATCCTCAGGGTCAAATACATGTCACGTTCGAATGTCAGCAAGATCAGATCACGCAACTCTTACCTTTTACCTTAAAAACTCATTTTCTAATTACTTTATTCCTATGAAAGTGTTGTATTAATGCATAGAGATTATTACATAGAGATATGAAGGTAATGGAATATCATTTTTGTTTACTTTTAAATGCCTCGCTTCAATGTTGAGTTAATGTCACGGGGGGCCATAGTGGCTCAGTGGATAGAGTGATTCCAAGTGAAGCCGCAGTGAGTTAGTGGATAGAGCTATATTAAGTGGAGCCGCAGTGGCCAAGTGGATAGATATATATCAAATATGGCCGCAGTGGCCAAGTGGATAAAGGGATTCCAAGTGGGGCCTTAGTGATTCAGTGGATGTAGAGAGATTCCAAGTGGAGCCATAGTGGCTCAGTGGATAGAGCGATTCCAAGTGGGGCCGCAGTGGCTCATTTGATATTTCTCTATCCACTTGACCACTTAGGCCCCAGTTAATATATATATATATGTGTGTGCGTGTGTGTGTGTGTGTATGTGTGCGTGTGTGCGTGCGTGTGGTGTGTTTTTCTAAGTCTTTATATGATAACCAAAATTTGTAACATAGTAACAATTCTAGGCACGTGACAATACTTAAAAAAAAAGATCACGGACTGGGCCCCTAGTAAGTAATAAACACGGTATATATATTCCCCCGCACTCGGAAGTTTACGTCTAAGCCTAAAATAAAATATATTTATTGACTCTTATTCCAAATGAGAGAGCTTTCAGAAGTGCTCCGTTTACCTACAGCTCTAAGCATTTTGTTTTCAGTGTACCCATAACTATGCTGCAGTGAACAGTGACTATAGTTGTAATTTTGTTTTGAGAAACAATGATAAGACCATTAAACAAGAACAAATAGTAAATAAAAAACGCGAAATGTTAAGTGAAGTTATAACAGCAATACATGAAAATTATCGTAACAGTTCATGTTTATTTAACACAATTTTAAATGCCACTGCAAAATTATTAGGTTCTTTGCACATGTACGTAAGTTTTGAGTGAAAACCACAATCGCAGAAGTAAAAAAAAAAAAAAAAAAATATGCACTCGCGTTTTCTTGAGCGACATCAAATATCGTGTGACAGATTATTTAATAGAAATCTCCATGACTACTTGCATGCAGGCCCGGGTATAGGCTGTTCACGGTGAAGTGAGCACTTTTGAGGTCTTACTTTTTTCCCTCAGCCATTGTTTCCCATTAAGCACCTTTTTAAATAAATATTCCTATGGATATAATAAACACAGTATTTATATTCCACCGCACTCGGCATTAATGTCTAAGGATAAAATAAAATGTATTTGTTGACTATTATTCCAAATGAGAGAGCTTTCAATAGTGCTCACTTTACCGTGAATAGCCTTATAGCTAGGGGCACCTGTTTTTCCGCGAAAAAATTTCAGGGCAAGTTGCGCTCTAACGCACTTTAGTTCAGACCCACTTTCGTGATTGGATCATTTAAATTGTTAACGCGTATTACCAGTCTGCCTGTGAATAATGGAAGATCAGTGCCGGAGAAACTTAATTCAGATTGTCTCACTCATGTATAGGCTGTTCACGGTAAAATGAGCACTTTTGAAAGCCCTGCTACAGATCTACTTGCATACAAGTTGTGGATTCCCCTGCCTTGTATAACATTAACATTTCTATAGGTCACTTTATTCATGCGTCAGTCAAATGGAACTGTGAAATTATTAAGAAAGTAAATATTTTATAAATCTGCTAATTTTTACACTTCGATACATAAAAAAAAAAGCAGAAAGTGAAAGAATTAATTTCAAGCTATCGCAAATGGTTACCTAACGATTATTATTCGACATTAAGATATCGAACTATTTTCATCCATTGTTACCAACTTTAATGGGCGAATGTCACTCGATGCGACAATCCAGGGGAAGTGACTTTTGTGTAAGGTTTATTTATAAAGTGCTCACTTTATCGTGAACAGTCTTTAATTAACAGGCTGTCTTCACGCAAAGACAAGTTGGCAATAGTCAAATGAAGACCGCAGGTTTGCACATACGATATTGAAGTCTCGCTTCGGCATAAATATTTTCGCGAATAACAGGTGGCCCTACCTATAGCAGGTGTCATAGGATTGTGGAGTTTGTACGCGACGTTGTATCGTGGCAGACGGCTTGGCTCAGGTCACAGAGCAAGTAAGGATACAAGAGCGGACACTTTCATGGTCTAACGAGCTTCTTATTTTGAAGTCTTTTTCAGGGGTGGTGGGTGGGTGGTAGGTGCCTGGATTAATACCAACAGCAGACACGCATTACGAAAAATAAATACCTAGAATAACAAAACAAAATAATAGTTTTTAATGAATATTTTGTGATAAACACGCTTCATTGAAGTAGTTACTAATCTCGCCGTGTTCAATGTTTAATAAAATAGCTTATTAAAAAAAAAGAAAATTTTATTGCTTTTTTTTTAGGCTTGCTGGGTAGCATTTACAGTATGTTTACAGCTTGCATTACTCATGCATTATTATTCTATTTTAAAGTTGCTTAATTAGAACCTACTTGACTAACACCATTTATTTGCCGAATGCTGTTTTCGTCAATAATTAAAAATATACCTATGTTGTTTGTGTTTAGCTCTGTCTTTGAAATATTTACGTTACCTCCAATTGTGAACAGAATAGAATAAATCTTTCACAAACAGTGCAAAAAACGGATTAAATATTTCCAATCGTTCTAATAAGTAACTAAATCAGCACCTGAAATATAAGTAGGTTAAATCAGTATGTTTGAGATACAAACCACTCATAATTTTGACTCAAAACCGATCTTTTCCATAAAATCATTCATTCTAGTGGAAAAAGGTCTATGTTGGTGTTTCCACAAGCACTTAACTCAAATAACGCGATTGAAAGCCCTATCTAGTGTCTCCCCCCTGACTCAGGTAAAAGTAGCTGTAAAGCTGTTGTCCTGTCAGTTGCAATCGGCAAGGGCTAGCTCCGTGTCCCAACACTGAAATTCTGTTCTCCCATACGACTTCACGGTAAAGTGAGCACTTTTTAAGCCCTAGTTACGTTTTCTTTCATCCAATTTTTATCCTTTAGCCGCCTTTTAAAGTAAATATTGCTATGTAAGTAATACCTAAACATAGTTTGTATATTCCACGGCACTCGAAAGTTAACGTCTAAGGGTATAATAAAATATATTTATTGACTATTATTACAAATGAGAGTGCTTTCAAAAGTGCTCACTCTACCGTGAATAGCCTGTATCGATTAGTGCGTTTACAGTAACATTTCAATCCGGATTGAACCTGGAGTGGACTGAAAAATCCAGATTGAAATGTTAGTATAAACACATCCGTACTGGACTGAAGTAGGAGTGGAGTGAGATAATCCAGTCCAGTTGTCGACGTGGACTGGAATGTAGAATCCGGATTGAAATTTTACTTTAAACATTGATCGGACTGAAATTAGAACAAAGAAGTTGCCGCCATATTGACTCGTTAGTATGGCTATGTACGAGGTTAAAAGAAGTGTTTTTTTTTTTCAGTGAAGGGAAAAATAAATGGCTACGAAAGAACTGAAAAATATTTGGACGGAGAAATTTATGGAATTATTATTTTATATTTTGTAGGAAAAATATATTTTAGGTTTACTGGACTTTCGTAGTACGTTTGTTTTATAGTTCTACCAGTCGCCTATAGAGTGCCGTTTCAATCTACGAGTTCACTTCGAGTTCACTACGAGTTGATTCCATTCCGAGTTCGATGCAATCCGAAATTTTACTCTAAAAGCACTAATTGTGGCTCGTCTACAATCGGCGTGGCTTTAACACAAACCGTCACAAAAGGAAGGGAATAACCGAACAGAGTTGTAAATTTCAGCATCTACAACAAACCCGTGGTGCAACTGGCGTAACTTGATGTAGCTTGTCGTGAAGGAGGTCATCTATCATTTTATTTTTAACGCCAGATAGTCAGAACGAAATATGTTATCGGCCCTACTATCCACAAATGAGAAACGAATAAAATGTAAAAAAGTCTGTGAAGTGGAGAGAAGAGATTTGGACGGCTCTTAAGGGGAATTGTGCACGAAAGCCGTGTATTTACCTTAATTTTGGTCAAAAGTAGTTTTTCAGAGAATTATTCAAAATTTTTTGGTACAAGACATAAAGGATAATTTCTAAAACCTTCTTACTTTGATAGATATTCACTACCATTATTACTATCGCAGCATTGATGGACGATAGGAAAGAATATCTTATTTATAATCTTCCATCAGTGCTCATAGAATAATAAAGTTATAGGCCATTCACGATTAAGCGAGTACTTTTTGAAGCTGTTTCATCAGAATTAATAACATTTCATTGTGGCCTCGGACTTTTGGTTTTGGGTATGGTGAATGTGTACACTGTGTTTATTACTCACATTGCAAGGTTTACATTAACAAGTGGTGGAAGGATGTAAATCGGTTGAAAGAAAAAAAGTAACTAAGGCTTCAAAAGTGCTCACTTTACCGTGAACGGCCTATAGTGAATAATTAACAATGCAAGAATTTCTTAAAAATGAATATTTACGTCTTGTCGCGCCAAAATTTTCGATAAACCCTCTGAAAAACAAGTTATAACGAAAATCGGGTAAATTTGCTGCTTTCGTGCACCATTGGCCTTAACATCGAGGTTCTTGAGAACCGATGAGGGCGAAATTAGGTGAGTATAGAGCAGCGCCGGAATGAAAGTGCGGGGGAAACGGGAGATCCCCTAGAAAAACCGCTGGCCAGCGGCATCGTCCGGCATTATTCCCACACGCGAAAATTCGGAAGTGACCCCGCGCGGGAATCGGACCCGGTTCGCCCTGGTGAGAGGCGAGTAGTCTAACCCCTTCGGTCGGGGCAGAATAGCTTACCACCTTCTTAGGAAGTGTGAATGATGCTTTTGAATAGAAATAGAATTTGTAGCTTAAATTACTAGCGCCCAGACGAACAGCGGTCCTCCAGAAAAAAAAAAAATTGTGAATTTCTATAACTTATATACTGTTTGTTAAAGTGTAGATGTCATTATAGAATTGAAGACCCTGGATGGCCGTACTGCTAATTAGGGTTAATAAAAAAATAATAACAAAAGTCTAACTGCTTCACCACCGCGGCCCCTAAAAAGTCGAATGACGTTTCCTGCCATAAATTAAATACTTTTGTTTACCTATGAGCGCGTTAATGTTTGCTATTTCTGGAGACTGCTCTACGGTTTTTTCAACACTCATCTTTAAATAAAACTTTCTACACTGAAACACGTTATAGCCAACCTAAGAACTTCAGAATGTTCTCACACGAGAAAAATATTTTCCTATTTGTATACTTTTGTCTGATTGGTCAGTCCGTTTACAGTAACGTCGATTATTGACAGCTGACTCGAATTCTTCGCCGAGTATGTTATGTCGCGCCAAGGCTTAAACGAGGTGGATATAATTTGAAACTAGAAAGCTGTTTATGTGAACAAGTGCTTTGTTTACTTCCCTTAACCAATTTTGGGGGCCACGGTGGCTGAGCGGTTAGTTTACACGCCTCCCACCACGGCGATCCGGGTTCAATACCCGGCCGGGTCACTCCAGATTTTCGCAGGTGGGAACAGTGCCGGACGATGCCATTGGTCGGCGGGTTTTCTCGGGGATCTCCCGTTTCCCCAGCCCTTTCATTCCAGCGATGCTCCTTACTCACCTCAATCACCCTCATCGGCTCTCAAGAACTCGATATTAAGAGCAGTCCAAATCTCTTCAATCACTCGCTTAACCAATTTTCAAAGCAATTAGATTAAAATCATGTTGTTAAAAGTATTTTAATCATATGAAAGTGCTTGTCTTTTCAAAATTAAGATAAAGACTAGAATCACGGTCGACCACGTGACTGACAGTTGTACTGATGTGGGGCAGGTCAATGTTGGTTATATGCGCGAAAGGCGAATAATCGGTCTTCCTCATGTTTAGTCAAAAGGCCCGTTCACACGATCAAATTTTCATTCAAATTACTTTCAATTTTTACTGTATTCAATTCATTGAATGCCATGTGACGTCACAGAAACATCATAAACGCGGCAATTTTCTCTCTCAATATCTCGAACGTCTCGTTTTCCTTCAAGAATTTCGTTTGGAACAAGCTCTATATTTTCTTTAATCCAAAATTTATCGCAAATTTTCCGACAATATTACTGGTAGTAATCTCATAATAATAGAGTTGTATGCACACATTTAAAGTTTTTACAAAATAACGCTTATATAATAGAACAGAAAAAGTAAATTAAATGTAAGAAAATTTGTTCAGGTTTAGCCGATTATTTTCGTGTCGTGCATGAGTCGTAGATATTTCTAAAAATTTACTTATCATATTTTTTAAATTGGTTTAATTAAAAAGTTTGTGATAGATTTCCACGTGGAGACTTGAAAGCTTATTGAATGCAGTTTATTGAAGAATCAGATGAAGGATTTTTTTTTTAGTTCAATAAATCGAATTCAAGTAATTGAAATGCAGTAAATATTAGATCGTGTGCAATGGCCTCGAGTGTGTAACGCGGCGCCTACTGGGGAAGTGGCGTGACGCTGCGGGGTTTTCGCCGGCGCCCCACTCACGGCGTATTGATTGCCGTGGTTTGTAGCTCATCCGCTTGTTGAGCGGCTCTCGCACATGTAGTGCGCGCGCATTGCCTGGCGTCGAGCTCCTTACGGGCCTGTCTACTACTGCGCCATCCCAACCTGTCTCTTAGGACGAGGGTGAGCTGATTGTTGCACGCGACCATCTGACGTCACGGCGCTGTCCCAAGCTGCCGAGGCAATCTGTGTCCCAAGTTGAAGCATTCGGAAAACTGAACTTTTGTCCCAAGTTGTGTCCTAAGCTGATGGAAAAAGAAGAAGACTTCAAATACTTTCGCGCGTATTCGTGAAAAGTTTACGTTATTAAGGTAATTAATGTATGTGGAAGGTGGGCTATCTCAAAACAAATATAACGTAATGTAAAAAAATAAAATTTGGATGTCACTAGGCGAACTCATTAAAAATAAAACCGTTAATGCTTTCACAAAAAATAAATATTTGAATAACGAATTTCGTAAACATTAAATAATCAATAATCCAGCAAATTTTAACATCACTACATACTAACAAATAATGTGCCGAATTTGCTGCGACCTAGTGTCAGATTCTGGACGCTCACTTCGGACAACACATTTGTAGACCATGTTCGGACTGCGTCAATGTGACGTCACTTGACGCCGAGTTTCGGACACGTCCACTTCCACAGGAACGGCCGATTGTAGACAGGTCTTATATCGCTATGTAGCTGTTCTCGGCTAACTAAGCGTATTTCAAATATACTCGCACTTAAAAATAAAACTGCCCGTTTATATTAACAAACACTGACCGAACCGAAGTGGCATATTTTAACTGTGGAGTAATATATAGAGTTATATGATATTCACTGTAAAGTGAGCACTTTTCAAGGCCATGCTAAATTTTTTCTTTGAGCCAATTTTTATCTTTCCGCTACTTTTTAATATAAACATTGCCCTGTGACTAATAAACACAGTGTATGCACTCAATCACTATCAAAAGTTAATATCTGAGGCTGCAATAAAACACATTTATTAATGGTTAATGCCTATTGGGAGGGCCTTAAAAAGTGCTCACTTTACCGTGAATAGCCTATAGTAACTACTTTTTTTTCGCTCACTAAAATTGATAAATTGGCTGAAAGAAAGACCTTATTAAGATAATCACATTATGAAATCATAACAGATAAAGGTTTCGGAGACTTGTGTTCTTTGCAACAAAATTCAAATACAAATGGGTTTTCTCTTTAAGACGACAGCACGTATAGACAGTAACAACTCACATTAAAGGCATATATACTATTTACAGCAAACGAAAGCAAGGTTACAACAAAGCTATTCAATAATAGTACCAACGTACCTCAGATTGCTCTAGCGTCTGTTTACTCTCCCAGATGTCAATTAGACCGCTCTATCTAGATTAACTTTTGTTATAGACCGTTCACGGTAAAGTGAGCACTTTTTAAGGCCCTTTCAAAATGAATTAACCCCTAATAAATAAATTTTATTGCAACCTCAGACGTAAACTTTTGAGAGTGGTGAAATGTATACACTATGTTTATTAGTCATACTGCAATGTTGATATTAAAAAGTGGCGGAAAGTTAGACATTAGTTGAAAGGAATATTTTAGCAGGGCCTTAAAAAGTGCTCACTTTACCGTGAACAGCCTATACAAACTCTACGGTGTATCCGTGCATTACTACGCTGCCGCCCAAACCTAGTCTACGGGTAATTCGTTCCGTTCAGATCAATTTTGAAAGTCTTAGGTGTGACGGAAGGATACACATGAGGATAGACACTAACCGCTCAGTGTTCCGAAGTGCTCAGCCAACTGCGAAAAACCAACAAATAGATCATAATTAGCCATTAGTGTTCTTTAAAACTCCTCAATTTTATGTCTTTAAAACCACCAGCGAGAGGTATTCCTCATTCAGTGACGTGACGTGACGCATTTGTATAGACTGTTCATGGTACAGTGAGCACTTTTTGAAGGAGTTGCGTCACATATAATAACTATCAAATACATTTCATTGTGGCCTCTGACCATTGCTTTTGTTTAGGATGAAAAACATGTACTGTCATTATTACATACATTGCATTGTTTGCATTAACAATTGCTGGAAGGATAGATATAAATTGGGCGATTGAAAAAAAGTAACCAGGCTTTCAAAAGTGCTCACTTTAACATGAACAGCCTTTAGATGCGTTCTCCGCCATTTAAAATTTCCCGTCAGTAAACTACAAATCACTTGTGATAACCCTACGTGTTATATATGTCTACTGTATGTCAGACACCTTAATTGATAACGTTTATTTGAAGTGCTTGTTAATATAGGCTGTTCACGGTAAACTGAGCACTTTTGAAAGTCCTGCTTAAGATCTAGTTGTATACACGTTGTGTATTCATATGCCTTATGAAAAATTAATGCAATTTAACAAGCACATTGATTGTGACATGCGCCCAGTAAAGTTGGCAACGACACAAGGAAAGTAATTCCATGTGTTAACGTTGAATTAAACGTGTTAAAGGCTGTTCACGATAAATTGAACACATCTTAAATCAACTTTAGAAACAAGTCACTGCCCCTGCCTGCATAAATTTTAACGGACGCACTGAGTGACATACGCCCAGTAAAGTTGGTAATGATGGGTGGAAAATAGTTCCATATCTTAACGTCGAGTAAAAAGTATTAGGTAACCATTTGTAATAATTAAAATCATTTCTTTCGCTTTATGTTTTTTTTTTTAATATCGAAGTGTAAAAAAAGCAGATTTGTAAAATATCTACTTTTATAATAATTTCAGTTTCCCTTGACCAACACATGAATAAAGTGCTACGACACACGGGAATGTTATATAAGCAGAGCCACGAGTATTTCCGGAATTCATTCGGTGGTGAGCTAGTCTCCAATGCATGTTCCGTTCTCATACTGTTGTGATTGGACGACAGTTGTTTAGACACGCTCCATTTAACTGTGATCCAGTAATAAGCAGGAAGTATTAGTGTGGGTGAGTGTTTAACAGTCCTGTACAGAGACCTCGCTTGATTACAGCATCCAATAAGCAAACAATAAAGTCTCGAGTGTATAGAGGACTGTCCAGCCTAGCTTGCTGCCAACTCAATCCGCGAAATAGTCTTGGCTGTATTGTCCATTTCATATAAGTGGTCTCAAATTTGACAGACAATGTGAACAACCTACACACTATGTAAACAGTAAATGCTCTCACTCCTACAGTATTGTATCAGCTGATGAACTGCTAAGGGATCCGCGTTGTTAGGTTGGCTATGTTGATGATGTATTTGGAAGAAAATAGTACTCGGATATAAAAGTTGTAATTTAAAATCTTAATTATACTTACAACATTTATGTTCAAATTATGTTTCTAAAGCAATATTAAATTTTCATGGCTATCAGTAACGGGACTTTAAAAACAGGTTCAGCATTTATGACAGAGTATGTCGACACATACGAACAGTAAACGTTTCCAGCCAATGGCTAGCCATGTTTATGTTTCCAGCCCAGTGAAGGCAGTTGTGGGTGCGCTTTTTTTCTCATCGTGTTTATTATACGAATATCTTATTGGTGTTGTCGGAATATTTAATCAGTAGTTAATTATTTTTTATTTGCTTTTTCCAAACATAGTTGGTTGTAGGTAGCGTTCTAGTGCGTTTTGTTGAATGAAATGTAATATTAATCAGCACGTCGTTAAAATTGCTCATTCCGCCATTTTCCTAACCGCCTTCCACAATGAAGTGACACAAATATAATTTACTTATATAAGTTAAAGTTTGTTTGTATCAGGAAACGTGCGCAGTGTTGATTTTACTGAATGATTTTGCAAAAAAAATTATTTATTGCTAGTGATGAACAAAAGTGATTTTAGTGAAGTAAACTCGCAAGGATTGCCATAGAAAGACACGTGTTCAAGAGGTTACAACAGTAAGTTTGCGTGTTTTGGAAATGTATTTGTAAACGGTTAATACAATTATTGAAATGCGCCTGGCCTGAAAAATGCCGCACTTTACACGCTTTTGTAGTGAGTGAATAATATTTGTTTGTCTACATCGTAAATTCGAGCGCAAGGTTAACTTCGGCCAAAGTGTGTGCGTGTATATATTGCTGCATCTGTACGAATACGAACAGCGATGTACGTATCGCGTTTTGTATTTTCATTAATGTTATAATTTTCGAAGTTAAATAATTTAAATGTTATTTCCATACGAGCAAAATTTTGCACTGCTCCATAAAAACAATATGCAACTCAAAATGCCGCACACTTATGCCGGAATCACATAACCCCGACCAACACAGCACGACACAACCAAAAACGCAACCTCGAAACATTTCAATGTGACTACTTGTATTTACAGCACGACCGACACCACGCTCTCGGCATTTACCCTAACTATTTAGAAGGCGCTGATCTGCTACGTTAGTTTCAAAGGCGGTGAACAAGAGGGAAATTTGTAATACATAATCGTGACAAATTGGTGTCGCTATTGCATACAAAAGTAAAATTATAATTTTTGCGTGTTAGATACAGTAGTTTTCAATTTATTTTTCTTTTAAGTTTCGTATTTACCATTGTAGGGAAAGCTTGCAATACAATTTCATTTTGCAATGTTGTACATTCTGTGCGTCGTGTCGCATGACACGACGAAGAATATAAATCATTTCTAATCCAAAATTGTTGTTCGGACGACAGAATCGGTCGGGCTTACGATGATCTATCTTGTATTTCATTGGCTGTTGGCCGTCGTGTCGTGCGCGTAGGGGCTATGTGATTCCGGCATCGTAAGAACATCAAAATAATCCTGTCTCACGAAAGATGATAAACTAACCCCCCCCCCCCCCCCCTCAATCTCTGCTCGCTTTTTCCTTTTTCCCTAGAAATAAAATAAAGATGATACCCTAATTGCGCCCAAATTTCATTGCTGAACATTTCTCTGTTATTATTGATTGAAACTCTAAAACACTGGTTCTGGACGGTTTCAAAATGTAAAGCTCACTGGCCATGCAAACTTGTAGTTTGTATCACTTGTATTTATTTAGAATGTTTATAAAATTGGTCAAGCTTGTCACGCAGGAATACTTATTAACAAATTAATTTAAAGGTTTTTCCTGTTTTTAAATGCTGTAATTGAATGTAACGTTATAGCATGTAGGTTTCAACGTTGGAGTCTTTCATAAACGTTTTGAGCATTTTTGTTTTGCAAATTAAAAGCGCTCATATGTTTTTAACATACGTTGTTAAGAATATTGTAAGAGTAACGGAAGAATAATTCACATAAACAGGATTTACATTCGAAAGACAACTATTTGATATCAAGTAAATTACAACATGCTTATCAAACAAAATTCTTTCAATTTAAGCACCCAACGAAGGTGCTCCAACATAATAAAGAAGTGTCTCATGCATCAACAGGAACTGCGACATTCCGAAATTTATCGCTAAGGAAAATGAGCTTTATGATGTCCAATCTTGGGTAGATGGAGCATATTTTTAGTGTGTAAATAATATGTTCGTTTGATATATTGTTACTGTAGGTCACATCTGCTTCTCTAAAGAGCTTTGTAACATCTCTGAACTGAAATACAGTTTTTCATAAGGTACCCGAGAAGAAGCCTAGAGATGTATTCACAATTTTGAGGAGGGAGGTTGTGCGACTGAACTTCAGTGTAAATATCAATACTGAGTTAGTCAGAAATAAGTTTTCATTCACAACATGACAATCTGAACACGTAGGCATTTGAGAAAAGTTATTAAAGTATTTTGTATGTAGACTTGCAATACTTAACATTTGATTTATTAAGTGAGAGTTACTAAAATTACTGAAATTAAGTTACATTTGCTTAAATATTATTTTGGCTACGTAAATACTTTAACATTCTGGGAATTATAACAATCATAAAAGTATGGCTGTACAGAGTTTGTTGTCATATCATACCACAAAGCTGAATTATGTACTTTAAATGCAATAGTAGGCATAGTCTGTATGTAAGAATGTATATTGTCTTTTAAAAGAAGGCGTGGGAGGATGGAGGGCAGTATTTCGGTATTTGTGAATTCCTTGAGGGAGGGGGGGGGGGGGATCTTCGTATTTGGTGTTCGTGGAAACCATGCTAAATTTTTATGTTTACAAGAACTTACGTAATGTAAGTGAAACAAGATTAGTTGTCATTAATATATTTAGAGTACCGTGTATTAAAAAAAAACAGTAAAATATCTTATTCATTTGACAGTCAAAATACAATTTCATTTTCGTGCATCCTGGTAACAAATATCTTGCAAGGTAAAAAAAATTATCAATACTTATTACATGCGCTGTTAGTCATTTACATAAATATTTATAAACTAAAAAAAATTGAGTGTTGCCAACCTGCAACTTTTGAACCGCCCTTCACAGCTTCTAAAAGTCATGTGGGAGGAGGCACATGCAGTTTGTTTACAAAAACAGGCAGTCATATGTTGTTAATTTACGAATACTGGCAGTCACGTTGTGTTTGTTTGCAAACAGTCACCTTCAATGATAGTTCAGCTGTGGCGGAAGGATACATAGCCACCCAGATGCCATTGGCACTACTTTCCTAGAACTGTCAAATTTGAGACCTCTTATATGAAATGGACCATACCTATAGCCTGGCTGACGGGAAAGAACGTGACGTTGGTTATAGACACCACAGTCGGACTGCCACCGTAAACGGCGCAGACACCCGCGAACATTATCTGGTCACAAGCAGGTCGACGCGTTTGTTTACTTCGTATTTCCCTGCACGGAAGAAAACGCTCGTTATCCGCGAGAAACGCTAGGTATTTACAAATTCATTTCGTTTAGTGACCGGACGGTTATATAACGGCGATGTGCTTTTCCGCTACCTGATTTGTTTCCGCCGTTCAAATTACAGATAACCAATACTCGTGCATTATTAGTAGGGCCACTGATTTATCGCGAATAAATCGGAGCACACGGTAGACTTCGATGCAATATATACACCTCCGCTGATGTTATAACTCTATTGGCTGCTGGTATCGTTTCCGCGTTTGACCGAGCCACTCAGGATCTCCCCTAACTCTGACACTGTACCTTCATGATTACACACCTGAAAAATTCGCGACTTCAATGACCTGCAGGCTAGATTCTACAGTCTTATGTACAAATTTGTTGATGTCAACTGTGCATTGGTCGTCTGCTGTCACAGTGGAAGGCAACAATTGGGCAAGTGTTCTCCAAGAAGTGTCAAAACACCGTGTGGACCAATGGCCAATGTTATATAAACACACGTGTTTTGAATTATAACTAGTCCCAAAATGAATCCGCGGATTCTCCATGTCTCTATTCATAATTCGTGCGCAAACAGTTAACACGGAGAAGAACATACTTCAGCCAATCAAAAAAGCTGGACGAGCTCACTGCACTTTTAAACTGTATCTTGTCTCGAAATCTTTTCGTGAAATATCACTGCCCCTAATTATAAGTAGATCTTTAGCAGGGTATTCGAAAGTGCTCAGTTTACCGTGAACAGCTCATAACAACAAAAAACCAATACGAGAACAATGCGGTGGGTACAAAAGCGACTCTAGCTGTAATTAGTAGCCGTTGGGAAAGAAACGACCCCTGTTTCTTCAGAGGCCCCGCCACAGGGCTGATACAACCGTCTAATAGGAAGTATAATCCATTCACCGCTACTTCGCACTTTTCTGAAGCCCTGCTGAAGTTCTACTTCCGGGATGTTCCTCCGCCTCATGCAAACTAAGCATAACTACTCTAAGTCTGAAAAATTACATCAAACGACAACGCACTGAATTCGTGCGCACTTGTTGTAATACCATTTTGCACGAAAACTATTTCTTCCTTAAGACTTTTATTTAACGAAAATTAAGATACATTTATATTAACAGACGTATAAAACGCTTCTTTTACACAGCATATTTATAAAATAACTAAACACGTCATAAATTGGGTGATTTTTCAAAAGTTTTATTCAAAAAGTGTGAAGAAACCATACACCAAAAATGAGGTAGACCGATCTCGCTGGCTGCACGCAACCAATCTCCATATCCCAACACGAAACTGCATTTCTGCCAACACGTGTAGCGAAGATGGCATGGTCTGGATTTATGGTGTTTTCAAACATTTTGTAACCAATTTATAATGCAGTTTGATTCAAATTCAAATTGGTAGAAGTATTTTATTCTTATAATAGTGCTTGTCATCTATAAATTAATGTGTAAACAAACACGTTCATTTATTTATTTATTTCGCCTTATTTATCTGTGGGCGCAGTTAAGGCATAATTTGCCTTCTTCACCAGTTAACCCATTGTACGCATATATACAACCTATATATAAAAGCAATAAGTAAATTGTAAAAAAAAGAAAATTACATTAATCAATATATCTAGCTGTCTTGAGTAACTGGTAATGCAACCTAGACTACGCTAATATAACATTCCATAATACTAATCTAACTATAAATATTTTAACAATTGCATGTAAATTAATTAACTGGTATCACTGTACAATATTAAGAATGGTTTGGTAATATTCATAAATCGAGATATCAAAAACATTTCACCCTAAAGGCAGACTAGTAGTAGTAATAATAATATCTATTAATAATAATTCTGTGAATCGACTCTTTAAAAAGGAAATAGAATTCTAAAGCTCTACGTATGAAACTTTAATAAACTCCGCATATAACATAACAACCTGAGGTGATATATGAAATAAATATTGGCATTAAATTAACTACGTAACATACAAAGTAAGACAAGTTGATAGATCACAATCTCGTATTAAGTTGACCATGTGACTTTGACAGTTGTGTTCCTTTGGTGTAGGTGAATATTGGGTATAGTTCATTCACAGTTTCTTCGGCCTTTTTGAATCAAACGTTTGGAAAATCTCCCCATGTATGACGTGTTTAGTTATTTCCTAAATACGCCCTGTACCACAAGCGTTTTCTACTTGTGTTCATAAAAGTTACTTTTTTTTCTGTTAAATTGAAATGTTCATCATATTTTATTTATAAATTATAATGCTTCATTTATAAATCATCTGAATAAAAGTCAGGGAGAAAAATTGTATGTTGGTAGCCCCTAGTGAGAAACAGTTCTTATACAAAATACTGTTACACTGAGTGCGCACGAATGTGGTCATCGTCCCCCTGGTGTAATTATCCAGAATTATTTAAGCTTAGTTTGCACGAGGCCGAGGAATATCCTGGAAATAGAACTTTAGCAGGGTTTCAGAAAAGGCTGAAGTAACTGTGAATGGACTGTACATGCGTAGAAGACGAATAATCGGCCTAACTTATCCTTAGTCTATTGAAGGAACCGCGAATAGGCTGCGGAGTTTCTCTAGGTGAGTGAGCTGTGACGTGTTGCAAGCAGTGACGTGACGTTGGTGCGAGCAGCGACACGGGCCAGCGCGGCGCCGCGTGTCTTCTTTGTGCGATCGCTAACGTATCGGCTTATCTGCGGAGGAAACCGCCTGCATCGCGAGCAGCCGCACGTCTGACTCACTTCGCTAATTCGCTAACGAGGGCGGCAATCACGTCGCTACCACGCACCGCTGCCGGGCGATCTCTCCGCCTGACCCTTCTCTCGCTCTCTCGTTATTATAACTCCATTCACACTCACTTGCAACTTTTCCGAATAGCCCGGTCAAGTTAGATCACATACGACCTAAACACATAAAAAAAGAAATGGGTTTGGCTGTGTTGGGGACACGGCTGTTTCTTTTGCGCGAATACGCCTGTTGGCGCGCTCGTACGCCTCGATGTTTATTTTGTTCCCGGCACCGCTTCACTCGATCACATGGGGTTTTATGAGTATCACTGGATTGCTTTTGAGATACTCTTTTCAATCGTATACGATTTATGTTTTTCGACTTGGCTTTTTGACAAGTATAGGCCGACATTGTGTTTTCTTCTTATTATTATTTTCATTTAACGCATACAATTTCACCACAACCACGCCACACTAATGTTTTTATACACGCAATCGATTGATCTTGACAAACTATCGATTGAAACTTAAACGAGCGTCATCAAAATTGCGCCCCCCCCCCCCTTTTTTTCCCTGTCATCTCCCAACGTAACATATTCTTTGATCCTTTAGCAACGGAGTGGTGTAATTGAATTTTGAATGTAGACACGATAGATACTGAGCTGCGATGCCATACTGTATCCCCCGATTTTGTTATCATCGGATTTTCTGGAGTGCCGCCCATTATGGCTGCAAATTTAAAGACGTTATCATATCAATAATGTAAAGCTGAGTTTTGGCACAGTGATACTACTAGCCTTCGAGAACAACATATAAAAATACTCGGACTTTCTCGTGTTCGCGTATTACATTTTTAGGCCCTTGAAAATCCCGAGACCTAATATTAGCAGTATTTTATTCTATTGCGTATTGTTATGTAACCAGTAGCGTGATTGAGCTTGGGTTTGCCGCAAATTAAAGAGTAAATACTATCAAACATATCGCTGTGCAATTTCATATGAAAAGTAATGTTGCAATATATCTATAGAAAACAAATAATTACACAAAATGGAAATTTCTTTGAAATAATGTCAACTATTGGCTCTAGCTGCTTTAAAATGAATTTTAGGCAAACATAACTTCGCATAAAAATCGTTGTCCGTTTTATTCCCTTTCCAACGGTATCCCTACTTGGTCTGTGCAACTGATGGTTCTGAAACTGTAGCTAAATTACGTGATGCATGCTTCACTTTCAACGATGGTGTGTTGTAGTTCCAGCCCATCCGCAATGACCTTGCAAGGGCAAGTGCTACCTGCAAAATCACGCTGGGAGGAACAGTGACGTCTTGTTACAGATCTGTATGCAAGTGGGTTTCATACAAGTGTTAGAGTAGTAACAATTGTTTAATCACCTGAGGACGGGAGCTTATCGCAGCTTCCGAAATTTCTAGACTTTTTGCTATTTTCGTCTTGTTACTGTACCTTATATTTGGCTGTCTGCATATATTGTGCTGTCCTTTGTGTTTTGTGCTGTAGGTTTTCTGTGACTGGATCATTATATTTTTTTTATCCTTTTATCTAACTGGAGATTTTCTTGCTTTTGTTTGGTATGTAAATTCTGTTGATTTTGTCTAGTCACGTTTATGCTGTCTGTTTTTTTTTTCTTTCATTGTCAGACTGGATCATTATAACTTTTTGATTCTTTTATATGTCTAATTATTTTGACCTGTTGCAGTGTATCTTTCGCTTGTTGTTTTACTGTTTTCGTATTGTCGTAGTTGTGCTGTCGTCGTTGTTTCTTTGTTGCTCGTTGTCTAACTGGATAGTGATCTCTTGTTATATGTATGTACTTATATATTTGATCAAATTTTTATTGCATCTGTGTTTCTCAACCATATATTGGTTTTTTTTTTTTTTTTCTTCGTCGTCAGTGTAGGCAATGGAGACACTATCAAAATTTGAATTCAGTTACACCACACCATTGCCATTAAACTTCAGAAACATCTACCATTTCAGTACATTTATAATGTAGCAAAGCATTTTAAAGATTGTTTTAAAAGGGTTATTTAGTGTACTATTTTCTGTCCCGGACAATGCGAGTTTTAAGGCATTGCCTACGATATTATATACGGCCTTTGCATTGGCTATTGGCTATTGGCTATTTCTATATGTATTCTAAGGTGTAGTTGCATCTATTGCCGCTAGAGTGCAGGCATTTACTTTGTTGATTATCATTGTCTCATATGAAGCGTGACATTAAAATGGTTAATTGTGTCGGTTTTAAAATGTTTTGTGCAATGTTTTCCAATAAAATGAACACACAAATGTTGTTAGCGTGCCTGAGTAAACAATATGACTTCCTAGAAAAGTCTTCCCTAATGAATACATAATATTTTATGAAACCTTTAAAATTCCACCCGAAACTTGCTCCAGGGTCGAATACACATCCAAGCAGCGTTTACACAAAATTGGTTATAACTTACGTTAAAAAATTAATATATTTTGATTTTATTCTACAGAAACGTTTATAATATTGACTCCTAACATTCAGTATCAGTATACTAAATAGTACGCAAATACTGAACTACTAGTCTACCAGGCGGCACGCTTACCTTTGCTAGTTTGTTTATTGTCATTAACCACACCTTGTCTTTCATTTTGTAAAAGTAAAATATGCCATTGAAACGCACGGAAGAGTTTCAACCCCAGAACACCCCTTCCCTCCTCTTTTTGTGTACGTCCTTTCATCTGAGTAACATTTTATGCCTACTAATACGTATAGAATAGACAGTATATTTCCTAACAGTTGGTATTACTAGATTACCAAATTACGAAACCACAAGTCGCACCGATATCAAGGGTAACAATAAATACATACACTACCCATTTTTAATTGAAATTGTAGCTCTATTTTTTTTTGTTACAGACTCCAGTTCTCAAGGCCAAACACCATTACAAAGGCTCAGTATGAAAATGTCAACTCAGTCCCCACTGAAGTTGCATTACCTGCACTGCGTTCTTCTCTTGAGGCATTCAATATTAAGGCAGACTGCCTCTTTTATGTAAAAAAAAAAAAAAGCTTCAGCTCGAACAGAGACAAAGAAACATATTAAGTTTGGACGCACAGTACAAGAAGTGACAACATCAATTTTTAAGTATGTTTGGATCAGGCAAGAGCACAGAATGATGACTGGGGTGCAGTAGTCTCAGTCCCTGTGGATGCTGCCCTGGACCTTTTTGCAGCAAAGTCAAAACCCCACAAGGAGTGTCACCTGAAATTTTACTCGTGTATCAAGTTGTCTCCCTAATGAGAGCAGTGCCCGTGGTAGGCCAGAGGATAGTACCAAAATGACAGCTTTTCAAAAACTGTACTTTTTTTTTTTAGGAGAGCGAGTTTAGAAGAATACTTGGAATCTTATTGTAAGGAACTTGGATGCGAATCTTATATCCTAGGGTAAAATACAGTTATCAACTTCAAGAGAACAGCAGGCAGCATTTTGTATGAAACGTGGTATAGGGAACTCAAGAGGTCTGATGTCGATGAGCGACAATTCATCGTGGTGAAAGCAGCAGAAATCATCAGGGAAGATATACTTACAACAGTGTAAGACTGTAATAAGTACCCCAGTGCAGAAGAATCTTCGTTATGCATGGGTATGGTCCCAGGCACAGTCAAGTGATTCATGTAGAAAGTGATCAACATTATCTAAAGCAAAGGACGCACAAGATGTGACTTTCTCCACGGTTACCCACTCTTTATGATGGTCCATATACGAGGATGACAGGTAAATCTGCCTGTGCTACACTTTTCACACATGTTTCGCCAGAAGAAAATATGGCAGCGGCTTGCCTACTTTCGTCATCAATGGAGGTTATATACTTCATGCTACAACAACAACAACATGACCATGGCTGGCTAATTACGGTCAGATCTGGGGCATGTATGTGAAACGTATAACCAATAATTATCCATCCGCACTGGTGGTATTCGATGGATAAAGTGGGAAAACCAGGAACAAAAACCCAGGAGCAGCCTCGGAGGGCAATGAGGAGGTCGTGTCCTGACATTGTCTTCGGTGAACAGACTATGGTGACTACTTCACACGAAGATTTCTTGAATAATAAGAATAAAAAAGCCCATCTTATAGCTATGCTAAAATTACGTTTATTGGAGGCTGGTGTTCAAGTTGTTCAAGCCAAAGTGCAGTTTCTACTGTACTCGAAATAGAGCTATCAGGGAATCCTGACATACACTTTGGTACCGAGATGGATCTCCTAGTTATGCTATATAAGAACAGATCCAATGGAAATGTGAAAATACTGCATCCAAGTACGAGCAAAACCTCTACGAATCTGTATGACATTGCTGCAATCCAAAAAAATATTGGTGACATGCAGAGTGCAGTCCTGTTAGTGCATAATTTCACCAGAGGTGATAAAACATCTGCCATTTATGAAAAAGGCCAAATAAAGGCCAGAAAAATTAAGTCTATGTTCAAAAGTAGTTAACATCTTCCACAGCCCTGCATCTCATCCTAAAGAGATAGCCACCACTGGAGGGAGATTTTTTTTGTGCTCTGTAGTCTTCTGGAGAACAATTTGATAATATTGAAGATACGCGACTGCAGCTGTACAATCATACAGTTGATAGACACGTTCTCTCAGACTCTTTTGGGGTATTGATGGTTATTTCCTCTAACTAAATCAGCACTATACCAACACTAACTGAGGACATATCTTCAGTTAGACCATACTGTATATGTGTTTATGAAAATAATTGTTTAAATTTTACATACAAGTGTCTAACTTCTGTGTTTTCAAGTTCAGGAATGGCAGGGGAATTAATTGCAGTCAACGGAACGGGGATGGCATTTTCCAAATTCAGATGATACTCTCATGCCAGTTATGACTACATAGCCTCCAGCCCCGAGTTATTTATGCGGATTATACCTTGTACAAGCAAAATGCAAACGTAATTGCAATGCACGGTGTAGTTGCAGAAAAGCAGGTAAAAGATTTTCTGATATGTGTGGACACTGCCGAGGCACAAACTGCTTAAACCCAGCGAGTTATGAACTGGACACAGACGAGCTGTAAACTGTAATTTGACCATGATATTGAAATTGACTATACAATGGAGAGTATATTGTATTGAAAATAATATGCTTAATATACTTAAATCTACGACAATCAAAAATATTAGTTTATATTTGTATGTTTAGAATAATATTTTGGTAAGTTTCTATACCGTATAGAAACATCTCCAGAATGTCATCTTTATCTTAATACACCTTGAACTGTGTATGTACTCTTCAATTTGAGACCAACTTTAACTAATTAATTCAGTTTAATGCATCACAGGATAAGTACATGGCGAATGCAATATGGGCATAAGGTGATGCATGCATCACATAATTTGGCTACAGTTTTAGAACCACCAGCCATACAGAGTAAGTAGTTATACCGCTGGAAAGGGCGCAGAATGTACAACCATTTTTATATGGAGTTATGTTTGCCTAAAATTCGTGTTAAAATATTGGATGCAAGGTGGGAGTCCCTTAGCTGATCATTCCTTATGTCCTTTTTGTCCCATGTAGATGACCTATCACCAGATACAGGGTCTTGAATTCTTGTCCTTCTTGCTTTCCATGATACACCAACTTTTTCCTCCTGGCATTCACAATAAAGACAGAATGGTTCGCATGGTCTCCTGGAAAGTACATCTGCATTGCTGTGAAGACATACATACCTGTGTTGTATTTCAAAGTGATATTCTTGCAGGTGCTGTATCCACCGGGCTATTTGACCTTCGGGGTTCTGGAAGTTTAGCAGCCAGCATAATGAAACATGATCAGTTCTTAGGATTAAGTGTTTGCCATAAAGATATAGGTGAAAATGTGCAATCGCCTTCACCACTGCCAGAAGCTCCCTGCATGTCATACAGTTGTTCTTCTCGGGCTTGTGTAGCACCTTACTGAAGTATTCAAATGACCTCTCTATTCCATCCTGAATTTGAGATAACACAGACCCGATTCCAACATCACTAGTATCAGTAGCCACGATAAATCCACCCCCTCTACTCGGGGAGCCCAGTACTATGGGAGATATCAGAATTTCCTTTAGTCTATTGAAAACAATTTCGCACTCTGAGGTCCAATAACATATTCTTTTCGCTTTAGTCAATTCATGCAGAGGCTTGGCGATCGTGGCGAACCCCGTGTACAAATCAACGGTAGTAAGCACATAAGCCCAGGAAACTTCGCATTTCAGTTTTAGCCTTTTGTAGATGCTAATCTCTTATTGCTCTGGTCTTCACAGGGTCTGTTTCAATCCCATGGGCCGATAAAACATGGCCCAAGAAATACATTTCCTTTTGGAAAAGGTGGCATTTCTTGGGAACTAATTTCAGCTTGGCCGCAGTCACTTTCTGAAACACAGAATCTAAGCATGCCAGGTGCTCTTCAAATGTTCTTGCTGTGACCACAATGTCGTTCAGGTATACCTGACGAATGTCTAAGGGTGCGCACACAAAGGAAGCAGGTTCTCTGCTAGCAGGCTGCCGGCGCATGGTCGGCGCCGACAAGCTTCTGGAAGTCTGTGTTTTATCAAGTGCAGCTGCACACAGTGGAAGCAGTTACGTATCTGTATGCGCCGGTCGTCCGCGCCGACTTGCCTACCGGAATGATTTGGTAGTTGTTGGTCGCTGGTTACTGGCGCCGCTTGTGTAGTGCAGTTATACAGAATTGATATTGATGCATTAATAAGTGCGGTTTTCAAAAGAAGTCCTTAATGGGACAAGCGGGTTAAGTTAAATTCAGACAGAACTGTGCTTCAGAAGTGCTGAAACAGATCAGTACAGAAATCAATTTGAATGGTAATTAAAATAAATGTATTGTCACATTCAATAAGCAAATCTGTGCAAAATATATTGTTTAAAAGCACTGTTTTAACAATTACAAAATCTATTTTCCAAGAGCACTGTTTACAAAAAATTACAAAAAATGTTGTTTAATAAACACTGTTATAAAAACATTGTTTTACGAACAGTTACCAAACATATTGTTTAAAAGCTGTGTATTACCAACAGTATAAGTACCAACAGTAAGTACAGCTTGTGTAGTGATATAGTGTGTTCAAGTACCATCTTCTTACCCAGGTATTAATTGTATGACAAAGGGTATTGTGCAAAATATGCTGTAAATATATCCCTGATTGTTTTACCAATAGTGGTAGGCCTTCCTGTGGCATGTCTTTGATAATATCTTTCAGGAACATCTCATATGTACATCACAGAGATGTCTTTCACGCCCTTTTTTTTAAATCTAAAATTGTATTTTGGAAAATACACATGCACTTAATATTATCTGCAAGTGCAACATAAGTTTCAATGCATTTTGAAAGTAACAGCCATTTGGAATAAATAATACCGAAAGTGTATTCGATAGTTTTCTTAGCTCTACTTAAACGTTTATTAAAACATACATCTTCAAATGTTAAGTTGGTACCACCATATGGTTTTAGAAGGAAAGGAAAAAGAGGGTATGCTTCATCTCCAATTAATACAAATGGAGCGGTAACATTTGTTTCAGGTAAATTCCCAGGCTCCAGAATCTGCATTTGTTCATCGATCAGCAGTAATTTGTATATATCAGAGGCTTGAAATGTACCTCCATTACTCAGTTTGCCATATTTCTCTGCACCTACTGTTATAAATGTGTAATTTGTGTCCGCTACACCTTGCTAAACCACAGAATATATTTTTATTAAAAAATATTTAGTCTGAATTTGCTGGGAACACTACACCAACATGTTTTCCACCAATGCCGCCAATAACATTAGAGAATTTCCAAAGTTTATTAATGACCTCAGCAACACTAGCCAATTCGTCCTTTGTTGGCATAGGCATGTGTTCTAATTGCAGAACATCCCAAAGTGCAATAACTGTCTCAGCAATAATTTTGCCCACTGTAGATGCTCTCATTCGGAAAGAAAACAAAAGAGCCTTGCACGAAGATCCAGTTGATAGATACCTAAAACAAAATGTTTTAACATTAATATTTAAGCAATGCACGACACTTGTTTCTCATTAAATTAAGTAATACTTTTCACATTCCCTTTTCAGAAAACACATAAAGAAATAAGTGGAAGTATTTGCAAGATCAATTCGTTGTAGAACATGGCAGAACACCACCTTCTCGCTCATGGGATACTGGAGATTCTGTACCTGCATGGAAGTGGCCATATTTTCATTTTCTGCTTTTTCTTAAAGACATTGTCAAACGAAGAGCTTACTCTGGGAATTTATGTAAGTTGGCACAGGCAGATTCCAAATCTGTTAGTACTACATCTCCGTCACCAGGAACACAAGAAAATTAACCTCCTGTTCCTGTCTCTGCGGTTGATGGTGACCACGATATAGGAATGAATGAAGACATTGTTGAAAATGTAAGTGATGCTTCACAGACCACACGAACACCTGGACTTCATGTACTTTAACAAAATCAAAGAAGCGTACATCGACAATAGATTATAAGGAGATGTTATTAAATCTCGGGAGACAAAAGTTACAATATCTGCAGTCAAAATGATCAGAGCTGCATGATGATGAAGATCTGATATTTTTCAAAAGTTTGGTCCCTCACGTTCATAAGATACCAGACTCACCCAAACTGACGTTCTGAAAGAAGGTTCAGGAACTAGTTGAAATGCTTGCATATCACCAGGAACTATCCTCATCTGAAACCTCCTAACATTCGTTGCAGTATTCACCCCCTGATGGTTTCCCAACCACTATTTAATTACCGCATTCCTCAAATGCTGAAGGGGTTGCCGAATCAACTCACAATGTGGCTTATACCTCTTTATCAACAGTAAAGAATACAGATTTTTATATCTTTCCAACTGATGTTTTACAGTGAAATTTCTATACATATTGTAATGTTACTTGACTGCTAGACTAAGCATACCATTCGTGCATGCTATAATTGCAAGGGCACAATGTGGTTAACAATACATACAATTTTAACTGTACCAAACTGGTTCAATATTCTAGAAATTGTATGTTACGACATTTTCTCCGCAAAAGAAATACACGTCACAATTTTTGCATACTTTGATGTCAAATCAAAAAGTTCCCTATTTAGTTACTTACCGAAACAAGTACTAAGTCAATTGCAGAAATGGAACATAAAATGATAGCGTAAAGTAATGTTATGCGCTACCTTGTGACATATACACAGTATTTCTACATGTACGGAAATTTCTGGATGTGTACGGAAATTAGTTGCTTTGTACAGTGTATGGATACAGCTTCATATATGTACGTACGTTACACTATGTACATTTCCTCTCCCGAGACGAAGGATACAATAAAATTATTATCTGCCATAATGAAAAGACTTTAGTTACAGTTGTGCAAAAGGGCTTAGGTTGTTTTGAAAGGAAATTCTATTTGAGATATTAAATTTGTGTCCTTTAATTCTGCACGAAGTTATTATTTTTAACATTGTTTTCAGTAGCTTATTTAATTTTAACACTATTGTCGCAAAAAGTTATGCCTTACATTTCTTTCATTACAAAATATATTATAACTATGTGTACTGAAATCGATCCGAAAATACGGAAATTGCATACAGCTTGTAAGGAAACTCGACAATCTGGCCGCCCTGCATGTACATAATAACATATAGTGCATTATGCAATGACATTCAATACAGTATATCAGACATTAAAATTATGAACACACACGTATTACAATAGTTACGATAGAAACTTCTGCCTATTTGTGTTATCGCCATAATGTATAAGGAGTACACATGTACAGGATTTACCGCAGCGTTATAACCAATCTTTCTTTTGGTAAGATGTGCTGTGTGTGCCAATTACACCATTTTTTTCAGGCGAAGTTCAACTTTCTTGAGAATATAGTCGAATGTGTCATATGCAATTTTTGTATATTGTAAGAATCTTCCCTCGTCTTAATTTAGTTCATTAAATATATGATGATATTCGCCATGCCATTTCCTGTTTCTGTTTCTCTCATGTACACCTCTTTTTCTCCTTTTAAATTTTGGAGTTATGCCTTCAAGGAGGAATAACTCTTCGTCGGATGACCAACTTGATGACATACCGCTTGCTGCAAATCCGTCGTGCAATTGGCGGGTTCACCTGCTTTAGCCTGCCTCTTCTGTGTGCTGCTCCCACGCCGACTTTCCGCGCGGGTCGGCGCCGGCCGCCTGCTAGTGGGAAACCTGCTTCCTTTGTGTACGTATCCTAAGGACAGAACTTTCTCCATTAGTCGTTCGAAGATGGCAGGGGCATTGCATAGCCCGAAGAGCATAACCTCGAATTGCCAGGTTCCTTTTTCCTGGACACAAAATCCAGTCTTTTCTTTGTCTTCTATAGCCACCTCGCACTGCCAATACCCGTTCTTCATGTCTAGAGTAGAAAATCACTGTGAACTTACTAGGCTATTCAGTGTGTAGTCCATCCTAGGAAGTGGGTAATAATCTTTCTTGGTCATATTATTAAGTTGGCGGTAATCAACACAAAATCTAACAGTCATATTCCTTTTTAACAAGCACAATTGGGAGAAGACCGCGGACTGATTGAGGCTTCTATCGCCTCTAAATCCCTCATCTCTTTCAGAATAGTCAACCACCTCATGTGAAGCTAGCAGTAGTCGCCTTGGTGGCTGCTTAATGGGTCTGGAATACCCTGTGTCGATGTGGTGGCATGCAACATTAGTTCTGCCAAGGTCATTTGGCTCACAGGAGAAAACACCTCTATTTCTCTGTAGCAATTTTGAAACTACCCTATCCTGTCGCCAGCTGAGGTTCTCTCTTGTTCTTGTCAGCAGTTCCCCCAGAGCATCTGGAAGAGGACATTCAGTATGTTGTGGCAGTGAAGCTTCTGGAACATTTGGAAGTACCTGTGAGACCTGTTTGCAAATCCCTATTGTGGCCCCCTTCTCAAAACGGATAGCACGGTTAGATAAATTAATCATCCTAATAGGCAAACTGTCCGATTTTTAAGAAATCAAAGTCCTTGCTACAGTGATGCCGTCTGGTAAAATGCCACCTTTCTTGGCTGGTTCGACTATGTCCAACCATCTGATAAATTTTCCGTATCATCTACCTGGAATAACAACTTCGCTAGAAGCAGGGAGCACAGTAGACTGATTACACACTACTGGGCAGTTCATTGGCGAAGATAAATATTGTCGTGTTGACACTTCCAACTCGGTATTACCTACACGTAACACTCCTAGTCGAGAATCGATAGAGCAACCCAGCTTATGTAATGCATCAAAACCCAAAATGCATTCGTACTCTATTTCTGATATGTATATATCATGCTCTATTTCAAAGTTACCGGGCTGTAAGTGTACCCTTCTCTTGCCTTTGACTGGTGTGTTCTCGCCCATTACCTACTCTAGTTGAATAGTAGTCATCTATGCTCTTATCGGATGGTCGCTGGGGGGAAGGCCCAAGAATGTCGGGTCTTACAACTGTTATAGTTAACCTTTTGTCAACGAACATCTGGCAAGAAACATCATCTAGGCTCCCCTCCACCAATATGGCATCCAAGCCGCATACTTTATATGGGCACTGCGTACTTTATATGAACACTGTGTACCTTATATGGGCACTCAGCGTGCCCATATTGAGGCCTTTTACATCGACATTAATACATGCGAATTACAACTAAACCAAGACAACTACATGAATAACAAATATTATATGTTTAAATGTACTAAATTCCACTACTCATAAACATAACAGATAAATTAAACATTTACAATGTACTTACATTACAATAATTACAGCGACACGAATATTAGAAGTGCTACGTCTTTCAACGCACCACGATACAATTGCGTCTTTCTCTAAATGCTCAGCGCTTCCTATTGGGCTCTATTGGTACTAACCAGCACCACTTGCAGTCTAGCACTGCATTGTGCTGCGATCTACCGGTCATTGCGCCATTTACACGACATTCCATGCAGTGCCCATAATTGGGGCAGTGCCCATATCGACTTACCTTATATTAATAAAGTTCCCGCCTTCAGCAAGAAATTTAGTTTGCTTATTGTGCATAAACGATTGTGTGTAAACATATATTGGAGTAACATATACACGGGGTTAGTTTGTGAATTAAATTAATTTTATGGTAAAACATTTATCTTTATTTTAATTGCAACAATACTGGCTTGGCTTATTCAAGTTACTATACTTTTGAAATAATAGTATGGTGAGCGTTATCGGTTTATGAAGCGTGATGTCATAGTTGCTATGTTTTGGTGATAATTCTGTTGTTTAAACTTGTCGTTACTCCATTTTGTGCTTTGCACACTCTTACTTCGCATTGCTTTCAAAGTTGTTATGAGAGGTTCATTAACGATTTTGAACTATGTTCGATGTACAACGAATACATGGTTTCATTTAAACTGTATACACGTTCATAAGTGCAAAAACACACGTGTAATAAGGTTTCGAGTACTTTGTTACTAAAATTTCATAACTAAACTAAGTGCATAGTTTTCACCACTCCCAGCAAGTACTCTTACATTCTCCTGTTGTTTTCTTTCATTTCTTTCACTATTTTTTTCCTGTCCACAATATATCAATGATTTACATGAAGTTTTACAACCGTAAGTATGTAGCTAACGATGTCGTGCTGCAGTCACAAAAAAAAATTCCTCTTAAATTTTTTGAAAAGAAAATTATTCTTAAAAAAATAAATGATAATGCAGTTCACTTGAATGATCTCACACCGCTTTCGTACAAACTGTTTTGTTTAAATGTGCATGTTATAAATAAAAGTTCGGTAAACTATGGAGGAACAGATTTCTTGCTGCATGTTTGGCAACAAATATTGTTTATAGCCCTAAATCCGGCCAGCAAACGAGACTTGTAGAAGTTCAACCTTGAAGTGAATTGGCAACACTTCCTCCTTCCTTGCTCCTTGGTAGGTGCAGGTCAGCGCGCTGTCGCGACATGACGTGACGTGTATAGTCCATTCACAGTTACTTCAGATTTTCTGAAGCCCTGCTAAAGTTCTACTTCTAGGATATTCCTCCGCCTCGTGCAAACTAAGCTTATCTAAGCCTGGAAAATTACACCAGGGGGACACATTCGTGCGCGCTCAGCGTAACAGTATTTTGTATAAGGACAATTTCTCACTAGGTGCTACCAACATACCTATTTTCTCCCTGATTTTTATTCAGATTGTAATAAATGAAGCAATATAATTTATAGATAAAGTATGAATAACATTTCAATGTAACAGGAAAAAAAAAGAAACTTTTTTGAACACAAGTATAAAACGCTTGTGGTACAGGGCGTATTTAGGAAATAACTAAACACGTCATACATGGGGAGACTTTTCAAAGGTTTGTTTCAAAAAGGCCGAAGAAACCGTGAATGGACTATAATGTAATGGCTGCGGCTAAAACGTAGCCGTGTGGCGCGGTGCCCGCTGAACTCATTAAGCCCCTGTCACACTATCAAATTTTTTGCCTCCAGCTTTATTTGACAATAAAATTTGAATATACAATACGGCCATTAAATTTTTCCTTTGAACAAATTTTATCAAATAATGTTGAATGTGTTTGAAAATGCGCCACACTGTCAAATATATTTACTGGGAGAATGTAATTTGATTTATTATTTAAAAATTATTTTCATAGTGAGATATTGCTTCTGTTTTTCCATGCAGGAAGAAATGTAAGGAATGTTGTAATTTATTTTCGCTTCTTTACTAAAGTAAAATTTTATTTATAACAGATGTTTCCCGCAGAATGAAATGTAATGCATTAGAGTTTGTAAAAATATGTGCAATAGATATTCATTAAAAATAGCATTCATGCCCAGACAGCTTCTACATAAATTAATTATCTTTATAACCTACTTCACTTCCAGCAATTGTTGTTTTTTTTTCTTTTAAGTTTCTTGACGTACATTTTGTCGTGTAGGATTCCCACTGGCTAAGACCGTCAAACATTAAATAAATTTTAGAACTCGTCCAATTTTCAAGTGTTTGATTGAAACTGAAGGCATTCAACATATTCAGACAAATATGGCGGCGTTTATGACATTTCGATGACGTCATAACCGTCCAACTTTATTTGATCAAACTTATTGGAAGCAGTTTGATGGAAAAATTTGACAGTGTGAGAGGGGCTTTACCTCGAAAGTTGGCCAGCTTGAAAGTCTCGCGTTTGAAGTACTACGCTCGTTAGCCAACCAGGGCGCGAAAAGCATTTTGTGCTGTGGGTGAAGAAAAGAGGGTGTAGGGGTGTTGGTGAACTCAATATTTTTTTAAATTACCTTTTCCAGCAAAGTGACCGATATATGGTGACGGAAATAAGAGCTAGCATAAAGGTTATAAACAGAATGCAGTGTTATATGTCTACAATATGTTCGGAAATATGTATACCAAAGAAGACATTAAAATTTTTGCGCTACACCGGAAACCTGGTTTTTGACAGACAGTATACCTTAGGCCGTGTTCTAACTGGCACTTTTACTATACTAAAAAGTCACGTGAGCAGAAATTCATTGCACAACTAGAACACACATCATTGGCATGACGAGTGGTGCAAAAGAAATACATTACTTCTCGCCAGTTCCCAATAACATGTCTACAGTCCTTCCGCATCATTCTACAACGGGAAAACCACTTCTTCAACAAATACTGCGTAAAATCACTCCCGGGCTGAAAGATCCGTAAGTTATGTATTTATAACTAAATAGTGGGGCGAGTAAGACGGCTGAGGTGGGAAAAAAAAAAGATTCTATTCGACAATACGCCCAAGCTAAACTGTGAAAGTTTGTAACAGTTTGTCACTCCTGCACTAAAGTTTGACTCACGTCGACGCCAATCACGCCAGATAGAGTGGACAGGGCCTATGGTTGTTCACTTGTAAGCGGAACTTTCTGCCTTATCATTTTGCTATTTGGTTGCAGTTTGTTTATGACTACGCTGTTTAGTTCCGTTATTTTTAATAGCTACCAAAATTCCAAAATACCTAAATTATGGGCAACCTATACGCAGTGACGTTTATGCTTTATTTTATTAATTTCATTGTTCTACGAATTTTTACTAAATTATTTTCGAGAGAGACTTTTTATTTAGTGCTACCTATCGGTTCATTTTCAAAATTCAATTATTTAACTCAAGTGTTGAATACGATTAACGTTTATGTTCACGTATTTCGTTATAAACACTTACTTCGAGCTATTATATACTAAAACATCAATACACGTTAATTATCTAAGAAATTAGTGGCATAAAATATATGAAGCAACTGTCTTCCGGAAAATATTGGCAAAGTCTGCTCTGTTATTTCCGCGACGAGAAATGTTGGCACGAGCTTAGCTTTCCGGCGTAGCTCGCGCGGTAAACGAGGACGGTTTCTGATTGGTTGTTCTAGTTCCCCGCTCTGTCTGCTCGGCGTGATTGGCGTACACGTGAACCAGGCATAATGCCGACGAAGCAGTTCGGTCAGCGTAAACGTCACAATGAGGGAACAGTTTTTCCCTTTGATTTATCCGTGTATGACGTCTCGAACAGTACTTTCCCGTGTGGCCCGCTGACCGTTCTTGGCTAATAGCCCGTTCGCGGTTACTTCCAACTTTTCTGAAATCCTGCTAAAGTACTACTTCCAGAATATTCCTTCGCCTCAAGCAAACGAAGCTTAACCAAGTATAGAAAATCACACCAAAGGGACAGCGCACCGTATTCGTGCGCATTCAGTTCAATAATATTTTCCATTAGAACAGTTTTTATTAGGCATTACCAACCCGACGGGTTCACTCCCGGACTTTCGCATGCGTGAATCGTGCTGGACGATGCCGCTTGCCGGCGGGCTTTCTCGGGGTACTCCAGTTTCCCCCGCCCCTGAATTCCAGCGCCGCTCCATCCTAGGGTATCATTTCATGTCGTGCTCAGGGACGACGGGCACATACGGGTCCTAGCTGGAAAGCCCGTCACTCGGAGGGTGTTGACGCGCTCTGGGTCCATCCCTCCACACGCGTTTATATATTTATAACATATTAATTTTCCCTCTCTGTTATATTAATTAAAATAAATACAGAAATTTATTGATAAATTATATATAAAAGTCTAGTTTTACAAAAAATAAAATACTTTTATATTAAAATAAGTAAAAAACGGTTGTGACATGTGACATATTTAGGAAAGAAGCGAACACGTCATATGATATAGATAGAGCCCCGAGTATTTCGCGGATTGAGTTGGCAGCAAGATAGGCTAGACAGCCCTCTATACACTCGAGACATTATTGTTTGCTTATTGGTTGCTGTGATCAAGTGAGACCTCTGTACAGGACTGTTAAATACTCACTCACACTACTGCTTCCTGCTTGTTACTGGCGTACAGTTGAACGGGGCGTGGCTAAACAACTGTCGTCCAATCACTACAGTAGGATGAAAGAACAAGTGTCTGGAGTCTACCTCGCCCCCAAATGAATTCGCGAAATACTCGTGGCTCTAAATATGGAGTGTTTTTTCTATGGTTTATTTCAAAAAGTGTGAAGAAACCTCTAGTAGACTATACTCGCCGCGATACAGGAACACTGCCCCTCACAGAGCCAACATCATCCAGGACGAAGGCACTTGCAGTTCCTCCTGCCAATGATGCAAGGTCGTCTTGTCCTAGAGCGAGAACTGGCAGTTTGTCCTACAAAACGGCGAGTCTGAAAGAACATCTACACAGGTTTGCGTCATGTGACGCTGAGACGTCTGATTGGCCCTGGACCCGCGACAACGAAATCATCTTCAGCCTTCCCTAGTCTGTGAAAATTAATGGGGCGTCTTGAATTCATGACTTATAATAAATTGACTTACGTTATGGAAACGTTAGTGAAACACTGTCTTGTTTGATACGTTTCGCGTAAGTTGTTTATGAAACACACAAGCTCGTACGAAATGTATTTATTTATTTCATCAGCAGTGTACACAAATCTCAAGCCATTAACTTACGTATTTCGCATGCAATAATCCAATTGTAGTAAGTGGACACAGAGAACAATGTCTATATATAAAAGTAGCGAGTCACGAATATCACGACATGTATTGCTCTAGAAGATATTAGAGTAAAGAATATATGCACAATAAAGTTGCCATAGTTGAAATTTCAAAAGTATACAGAAACTGTTGATTTTGAGGAAAATTTGCCCCCCCCCCCCCGGGGGGGGGGGGTGTTAAAGTAGTTACAACTGCCGTTGCCAGAATAGAAAGCTGCAAAGACCCATGTTTTTCTCAGTGGTCAGTCATTTGCCCGCCAATTATGCGATCATATATTCATGTTCAGCAAGGAAATATTGGTTTAACCCCCAAATACTCCTGAAGAAGAGTACATAAGAGTACATAAGAGAATGGAAGTGTAAGTTCCAAACGCTGTCGTGTACGTGTCGTCGAGACGTGTACGAAATGGCGATATTGGATTTCGTGCCGTACAATTGAAAAGAAGAATAAGAAATAATGTATTGTATTTACTTAAAGCTTTGACTGAAAAAAAAATTTTTTTTTGAAGACATGTAAAAAATGCGTGTGGACCATGACATTTATAGACCCTCCCAACAGGCATTAACCGCTAATAAATATATCTTATTGCAGTCTCAGACATTAAATTTTGATGGTCGTGAAATGTATACATTGAGTTTATTGGTCACATTACAATGTTTATATTAAAAAGCAGCAGGAAGATGAACATTGGATGAAAGGAAAAAAATATAAGGGCCTTAAAAAGTGCTCACTTTACCGTGAACAGTCTATACTTAATAAGTCACTAATTCGCCCATATCAAAGTTTTTTTGACTCGTGTGTATTTGGTCGATTGAAAGACGAGTACATTCACGATCGACAACACTTTTTCTTTACACGTTCTTATGTCGGGATCAACATTTTTTCTTTACACGTTCTTATGCCGACATCTAATACGCAAGTGCTTATAACAGATCGTGAACGAAGCTATTTATGACCTCCTGGTTATATTCGCACAGAATATTTCTTGCACAAGTTCCTCGTAAGACGTAAATGATGGGTCAGGACGAGAAATGGGCTCGAATCGACGCCGTTATTTAGTACTTTTAAGGACGAAACTCTAGGAGGAGTAAAGAAATTCTACGAATTCGCCTGTTCGACGAAATCGTATATTCTTGCAACGTAGAAGTGACATGTATAGCGACCACGCATACTGGAAATTCGAGGAATGGGAATCGCTGTGCTCAAGTATGGAAAGTATGCACTTAACAACACACAAGGACTGAACCTCCGGTTAACACCAGACTGGGGCTATGTTTTCCGACCTACGAGCGGGTCAACTGGAACAAAGAGTATGGCTGAACCTCTTTGCTTATTACCTTTCTACAATCGGGCCGCTAACGCTTCTCTTGTGACCAACATAAAAAAATTATTATTTTGTCGTGGCTATATTACAACATTAAGATTGATAAAATATAATTTTAGAGGACATGGCAAGAATTTTTTTAGCATTAATAATTAGCAAACTGATGTAATTAAATTGTTTTGTATTTTTTTCTATGCAGGGCGGTATCTATATCCGAGATTTTCAGCAAACCAAAAAGTTAAGTTTCAAAAACAATTTTGTTTGTTTTGACAGTTAATTGTAGTATTTGGATAAAAGAGAAAAATATTTAGGCAAAGTATGGATTATTATAGGAAATAATTGAAAGTTCGTAACCAGATAAACAGCCCAAAACTAGATACCAGTCAAAACAAGCAAATTTGGTTTAGGAACTTACCTTTCTAGATTGCTGGGAGAGGTGAAGTATTTCACAAGTGTGTTTGGCTTCGAATTTTCACAGTGAGAAACCCATCTTGTTACACATTCCTTTTTAATTTTTCCCAGCTCAAAATTGGAATTCAATTCAATTCACGCACGAAGCTTGTAAACAACTTAGTAAAAAACGCCAACTTTATGGAATAATTACAACATAGACGATTGAAAATATTTATTGAATTGTTTGCTTAATGCTTAACGTGTATACGATTAAAGTTGATTTGATCTTAAGCGTAAGAAAAGGAAAACTCTGTTTGAACGACAATCAGATGAATAAATTTTTTTTACAATTGAATGACTTTTCGATGTTGGTAAAACGGAATTGTTAGTGGTCGATATGAGCAGCGAAATTCCTGTATAGCGACTGGAACCCTGATCATGAAGTGCAGTGCGCTGGTCGAGCAGATCTGAATGTATTCCTTGTCCACAAAGCGCCTCACCGCGTCTCAGCCCTCGAGGGAATAACACATCACCATTCGCGGGAATCTCTGTCGTCCTGTGAGGGGCCGTAGTGTTGTAGTGGACAGACTACTCGCCTCCCACTAAGGCGAACGGCTTCCATTCCCGGCGGGTTCGCTCTCGGATTTTCGTACGTGGGATTCCTGCGGGACGATACGGCTAGTCGGCGGGTTTTCTCGGAGATCTCTTGTTTCCCTCGCCCTTGCATTCCGGTATGCTCCATACTCACCTCGCTTCACCCACGCCGGCTCTCAATACCTCGATGTAAAGGGCGCCGCTTATTAGCTTATTTTAGAGTGATACTGATATGCGTTCCTAGTGACGCCATTAGCTTTTCCCAAGCGCAAGGCTCTGCAGTGTTCCCGTCGTGCTGCACCAACGAGCATACAAGTACCATATACGTCATTCAAGGCAAAGCAGCAGAACGGTTATTTTTTTTTTGCCCAGTGCAAATGTGCCAGTGTCAAAAAAATATTGTGCTCACGGGTTGGCACTACTGGACATGAACAGTTTTCAGCATAACATTTCAATCGTCTAATTCCACCTATTTGAATAAAAAATGTGTCCAATATTCACATTTAAAATATGTAAAATTACTTAAAAAAATAAACGGCCTGTGTGAGCTGTCAAGTGTCGGTCCACAACGCCAAATCTTTGTTAAAACACTAACTAGCTCACATCAACGAGAATGCACGGCCATACGAGAATGTAATGCTCACATCACCACCAACATCGTAAAAAGAAACGTGGATTTGTATAAATCATTGTACTTTAGTCTCTACAATTGAAACAATATTAGCATATTTTTATTCTGAATTCAGTTGAAAAATATCCATAAAACGATAAGCAACTTATTTACATTATATCAAATAATTTTTCGTTTTTGTATTGCCGATATTGGACTGAGCAATTAAACAAAATCGAATCGGAAATAAATCAAGCGTTCTGTTTACTCGTATCCAATGTCCAGGGGTTGGTGCTACCTGCGTGTATGGGATTTTAAGTGGAGACCCTAGAATTTTATTGCAGGAAAGTCTAAAGTAAAGTTCGGTGCCGCGTGCAGGTCCCCATAATAATTTCGCAAGTTTACAAACCATTATATAAAGAGTTACAGCAGTGTGAAGAAGTCGTTTTTAGCCGTACCGGAGGGCCCGGAAATTGCGTTTACAATGTGAATGAAGTTGATGATAGTATTATTTGTACTTCATTTTAAGTGTGTTTTCTTTTCGTACGTAGGTGTGTTGGGGGGAAAACACGCGGATTTCAAACACACTGCAGCGCCAGTTAGGCGACGCCCTTGACAGCCGCTCAAATCACTCCTCCACTCGACTTTGTCTCGTGTAAAGCGGGCTACGCAAGGGCCGATCCGATGACCCGATATCGTGTCCACGACGCGCTAGGGCCCGAAATTGTGTCGTGCGTATGATGATCGGCCGACAAAATTTGCTAGGTACGATGATCGGGAGCTAAGGGGATCTGTTACTTCCAATTTTTCAAATCGTCCCGACACCCCGCCTTTTCTCTCTGTCGATTGGCTCGTGTGTAGAGCCATCGGCATTATTCTCCTACCGCGAAGGAAACCTTCTTCTTTATTTATACATATCTTTGTTTTGAGATTGTTAAGAGAAGTTATTTTTTTTCTTGTGCTGTTAGCAGACATTAGCTATCTTAAATAAATTCGTTTTACTGACTGATAATTCTCGTACATTACTGGGGCCACGGTGGCTGAGCGGTTAGCCTGCTCGTCTCCCACCAAGGCGATCCGGGCTCAATCCCAGTCGGATCACTCCGGATTTTCGCTTGTGGGAATCGTGCCGGACGATGCCGTAGGTCGGCGGGTTTTCTCGGGGATCTCCCGTTTCCCCCGCCCTTTCATTCCGGCGCTGCTCCATACTCACCTCAATCACCCTCATCAGCTCTCAAGATGTTAAGAGCCGTCCAAATCTCTTCACTCTTCACACTCCTACATTACTGATAGATAAATTCGGATGGATTCTCAATCTGAAAATGAGGGGAGCGAGGTTACGTTTCAAGTTATGGGATGCAGCAAAAGCTAAACGTGCCTTTCGAACGTCTGCAATGTGTAATACGACAGCAAGGACTGCCGGAACGAAGGTCACGAGTCTCGGTTGGAGACATACGAACAATTCATACAAAATGTGAGTGTCAGTAAACGATTTCAAAAAGAAATACGTGAACTGTAGGACGGGCAGCTGGACAGGATCGTTTGCAGAGCCGTGCAGTGCGGTTAGCTGATTGGATCGGCCCGAGCGTAGCCCGCTTTAAGCGGTATTCACAATAGAACGAGCGTCAGCCAATCAGAGCCTTGATGCCAGCGTCGAGCGTCGAGGACTTTGCACGAGCGACGAACATTGGTTTTTACGCTCGTCGCTAGCGTTGCAGAGTAACAATAACACTCTGTACTTCATAATAGATAAACTGGCGAGAAACTGAGATAAAGAACAATGAAAGTATACATAATAAACCGTTTGCAGAAATACTAATTGGGGACAATCTTAGCTGCCTTTAAAACAAAGGTATGTTATATTTTCCAATGCCTGAAGAGTAGTTCATGTTTTACATCATTTCGAATATTAGTATAATACCTTCATTAAAGAAAAGTGTATATCACTACAAAATAACAATTTTACGAACTAAATGGCAACAAATCCACTGTATTTCGTTCTCTTTTAACATTTCATTGCGAGCTTCCTTGCCGAACAACAGATGGCAGCACGGTCTGTGTCACCGGCGGTCGGCGTCAGAACATCGCTCTATTGTGAACACGCGAATAACGCTCGTCGGACGGGACGCGCAGCGTCGCGACGCTCTATTGTGAATACAGGCGAGGATCGGCGCGGCGGCGGGCAGCAGGAGGAGGTTGCTGCCACTCCACCTGGGGCGGCATGTGTCGGTGCGCGTGGCGTCACGTGAGCGGTCCAGAAATACGCCGATGACTGGGAGATGTGCGCTGCTGACGCTCCTCGGCCGTCGCTATTCTGGTCCGCCGCCACCTCAACCTGCACTTCGTCCTCCAGCTCCTGCCTAGCCTCGTTTAGCGCGTGTAAGGCTGCGGTTACACGAGTGCTGTTGAACACATTCAGCTATAGGATGTTCACGGTAAAATGAGCACTTTTGAAAGCCCTGCTTAATATCTACTTGTATGCACGTTGTGCATTCTTCCACCTTATGTAAAATTAACATTGCCGTGGGCCTCATCACTTTATTCATGCATCGGTCAAACGAAACTGTGGATTTATTAGAACTGGTAATTTTTAAACTTCCGTGCATTAAAAAAACAGAACGGGGAAAGAAATAGTTTAAGACATCACAAATGGTTACCTAACACTTTTATTTGACTTTAAGATGTGGAACTACTTTACATCCACCATTACTAACTTTCCTGTGCGAATGTCACTCAGGTCGTCCGTTAAAATATGTGCAGGCAGGGACAGTGACTTTTTTCTAAGGTTGATTTCAATAGTGCTCATTTCATCACGAACAGACTTTATTATTATTATTTTTTAATTTGCCAGTTTATATTAAGTTGCGTATTCGATAGTTTAAAAATGTATTATAAAAATAATAACATAAACACACCGAAAAGAACCACTATTCATGCCAGTGAACATCTTTCTCCACCTCTTCTTTCATGAACGAGGTTGGTCTCGTATCACCTCGTGGCCGTTGGTGACCGTTACGCTACGTCGCACTGAGGCCAGATTAAAAACTTCCGGGCTCCGCGCGGCGCGGCAGGAAATGGCCAGGCAGTTGGCCGGGCGCCGATAGGGGCGTATGAGCAGGCATCACCATCCGTCGGCATAACCGGCGTAGACAGAAGGTGGCGTAGACTACTGTCGTCTTCTGCGCATTGCCGGATCTTCAACATCGCCTCGTGAATTGCTGTCTGTCGGATTGTCTATATCACGAGATGAAACAGTGATTTGCAAGTTTGGTTACACCTGGGTTTTCGGAACAGACACGTGATGATACGCTGAAATAAAGTCTGTTCACGATAACGTGAGCACTTTAGAAATGAACTTTAGAAAAAAATCACTGCCCGTGTATGCATATATTTTAATGCGCGCACTGAGACACATTCGCCCAGTTAAGTTGGTAACGATGAATAGGAAGTAGTTCCATACCATAACGTCGAATAAAAAGTGTTATGTAATATTTGTGATAACTTAAAATTATTTATTTCGCTTTTTGTTGTTTTTAATGCATCGAAGTGTAAAAATGAGCGGATTTGTTAAATAATGACTTTTCTAATAATTTCACAGTTTCACTTGACCTATATATAAATACAGTGATGAGGTCCATGACAATGTTAATCTTACATAAGGAGGAAGAATACACAACGTGCTTGTTAATGGATCCTAAGCAGGGCTTTCAAAAGTGCTCACTTTACCGGGAATAACCTATACCACGCATGGACTTGTTTACGTGCAAATTGTTTACAAACTACCCTAGGTTAATTTAACCTGCAAAACACTTTAGTATTACGGGTTAGTTTAAATAAAGCTACATTAAACTATAAAAACCCCGTATTAGCCCGCCATCCTAGGTCAGTTTAGGAAAATCGACTAGGTTGTGTTATTGCTAAAAAAAAAAGATGGGTAATAAAACCCGCTTGCGCAGTAATGATGACTTCCAGTGGTGGGATGCCTTCTACAGTGGATAACACCATGCAAGTGTACCAATATATCGTACATAAAATTAATTAATTTGGTTTTTGCAAGCTTTGTTTATTTTAGTCGATAGTTTTTCTGCTTGGAATTATCTTGTAAGATTATGTAAAAAGCAGCGAATCGACAAAAAGCTATAGTCTTGCTTACTTCGCTTAAGAAAAAGGTTAGACAATTTTATTTAAATGATCAAAATTATATATTTTTACCTGTAGGTTAGAACACTGATTTGTAAACAAGTGCTTTGATATGTATTTATATATCCTCTAACCAATTTGTAATGCAGTTTGCTAAAATTCGAATTGATTGAAGTATTTTATTCACATAAAAGTGCCTGTCTTTTGAGATTGAGATATAAACAAACTCTCGTTTATCACTGTGACTTTGACAGTTGTGTTCCTTTGAGGTAGGTAAATGTTGGGTACATGCGCATAAGACGAATATTCGGTCTACGTCATTTTAAGTTTATGGAAGGAAACATAGACTAAAGATGAAGACCGATTCTCTGTCCCAAACAACTGTCAAAGTCACTTGGTCAACGCTGATGAACGGGTTTGTTTACATTATAATTTTCTACATACCAGTGTTTTGCGTGAATAAAATACTTTGATCTACGTGAATATTATCTAGCTTCACTAAAACTGGGTTAGGGGAAGAGTTTATTGTACAAACATTTCAAAGCACTTAACTTACATAACGTTCTAACATCAAATCCAATTCACATTGCTTGGCAGATAAGCGGCTTAGTTTTGGAACACAGGAAGTGGTTACAGGCAGCTTGCATGCTCGTTCTACCCCACTGAATCTCTAACGGTAGGAAGTGACAGCAATGCAATATTACTTCGCTCTATTCGTATATGCTGTTCAAGGGTAAAAGGAGCACTTTTGAAAGCCACTTGTATACACGTTTTGTATTCCTCCGCCTTATGTAAAATTAACATTCTCATGGGCCTCATGACTTTATCCATGCGTCGGTCAAATGAAAGTGTTAAATTATTGAGAAAGTAAATACTTTACAAATATGCTCATTTTTACACTTCGACGCATAAAAAAACAGAAAGTGAAATAAATAATTTTAAGTTATCACAAATATTTACCTAACAATTTCTATTCGACGTTAAGATATGGAAGTACTATCCCTCCATCGTTACCAACTTTATTGGACGAATGTCATTCAGCGCAACCATTAAAATATATGCATGCAGGGACAGTGACTTTTTTCTAAGGTTAATTTCTTAAGTGCTCATTTTATCATGAACAGTCTTTACATCGATGACTCAGCTGTTTCGTGTATCTAAACAGTGTCTCGGATCACAGAAATGAATCACAGAAATGAATAGAATCAGTAGACGGCATCACTCGTCTTATCGGTAAGTCGAGGTTTAGGGCGACAACCCGGCGAGTGTGTGCGCAGGAAGGTAGCTATAGGCTATTCGCGGTAAAGTGAGCACATTTTAAGGCCCTGCTGGAATTTTCCTTTCAGCTTATTTCTATCTTCCCGCCACTTTCTACCACAAACATTGCTGTGCTACTAATAAATACAGTGTACACTTTTCATCAATCTCAAAAGTTGACGTGCGAAGCTGCAATAAATTATATTTATTAGTGGTCGATGCCTGTTTGAAGGGCCTTAAAAAGTGCTCATTTTACCGTGAATAACCTATAACTGCGCCGACTGAATGCGCAACGCACCCAGCTGAAAGGTAGCCGTGCTTTCAACCAAGCGCGACGGATGAGAAGTGGAAGGAAACTGGATCGCTGCATGGCCCTCGGGCGGAAGTAGTACATCCGCTGGATCGGTCTGCCGTCAAGCGAACAACGCTCCTTCCAAGTTAGCCGTTTGCAATAACTCGTTAGACTTGTACGAGAAATCAGTGATGCGAACATTACACGTTAACTACTTACATCTCTTGAGAGCTGGGCTTTGTTCGGTTACCCTCCAGCGCAACAAGAAACCCAGCAGTACGCATCACAAAGACGTACAAACACAAAGTTAGTTCGTCGTTCATCATGTACCTCAAATAATAATAGTAATGATAAAAATAACAATAGAAATGGTAATGATAATAATAACAACAAAACCTATTTCCCCCGTCAATTTCGTTAATAATTTCTGCCAGCAAAAGTAACGAAAACAATTACGTGAAAACAAATTTTTTTCACATTTTTTTATTCATTAATTTAAACGATGAGGGAGCTAGAAGTAAAAACCCAGTTTTCAGTCTTATTAATTAGTTTCCGGGATTCTTTAAAATAATTTTGTGCACGAAATCATGTTCGAGTATATAATTTTATCAGCATATCCTTTAAGAAATTTACTACCATGTTTAAGTTGAAGGTCTTTAGTACTCATACCATTTTAATTGTCTAATACTTCTTAGAATTAAATAATCAAGATAAAAACAAAATCTAACATATAACAAAACCCTAATTTTTCCATGGACATAATTTTAAACAATGCCACCAAACCATGTTCAGACCTGTTTGGTTATTTATTCGTTTGTTCGTCTAAAAAAAACAAGTTTTTCTAGTTTTGTCGAACGGTTGGGAACAATTTTGTTAGAGTATTCTGATTGACTTTTGATTACGTGATCGATCAAAGGATGACATAAGGCTGCGATGAGTTTTTCTAATCGTCTTTCCAGTTTTGTTGAATAATAAATATTGTTACAATTTCTCTCTCTAGAAATTAAGTGGGTTATACCAAGTTCGTTAAGGGATGGAGGTCTTAATCAAATAAAATGATAAATTATAATTTCCTTATTTTATTTACAATAACTACAGCAAAATTTTCTGAACTCAAAATCTCACAATAAATTGAAATCACTTACTGTTCACAATTGACACCAATTAATAAAATTTATAATTACGACAAAGAAATAAATGAAATTAAATAATTGAATATCAGTCCCAATAGACAATGTATCAACCTATTCAACTATTTTAAAATTTATGCGTCCATATTTGACAGTTCGAATATTTACAATAAAATCAGTATTGCAATTCCATTCAGTCCCACCTCAATTCAGTCCATGTCCCGCCAGTCGCAATGTTCTAAAGTCCTCCAAGCGCCCTCACGCACAGTACGCTTCACTCGTCGGTTTCACACCCTCTCGTCGATTTACGCCACGAACACCTCACTCGCCGTCGTTCCACAATCTCCAGTCGTCTTCTATACTTTACTTCACTCGCGCACATTCGCCAGACGGCCTCCGTCAAAGGCTGCCGGCCGCTGGGTTGCGGCTGTATATATAGGTCTTAGGCCGCCACCTAGAATCTTCCCCAACCCGCGTGATGCGTCGCGGAGGGCTGAGGCGCCAGCCAGTCTCACCAGAACATTCTTGCATCGTCGCTAAACGTATCGGAAACTCTAGCAGGCGAGAGGAGGTCTGTGACGCCAGCAAGTCTCACCGCTGTCGGCATTCACGGATTCTAAGAAGAGGGGAGGTCAGGAGGCCGCGAGCGCATCGTTCCAGGAAGAGGGGAGGGCGAGGTGGGTCTCCGATTACGGTGCGAGGCAGCTGAGTCGGCGCCAGCTGCAGCACTTAACAATATGATTATGTGTAAAGTTTATTAATAATCCACGCATGCAATACTTCTATTGCATTTTTTTTTAAATTCTCGAAACAGATCTGACTGCGAACATTAAATTTACAAATGAAATATTCACACATTTACGAAACTACAGTGTTGCGTCCAGGAGAGATGCGGGTTCTTTATCGCGTCACGTCAGCGGTCAGCAAATAAAATGCTTCTAACTGATGAGTTTGATCGCTCACCCATTCTCCTACTTCCTTCACTCTTTTCAATTTTTCAGCTGTCCTCAAGACTCCAGAGGAGGTTTATAAAGAAACTGAGCTGAACCATAAACTCTCTCGGCTTGAGGAGCCCGCCATATTGACGGAGGAGCCAGCGGAGCATGACCGGTAAATGGAGGGCGAAAACAAAATAGTTTTTCCACGAATAGAGGTTGTGGATAGGATGTTAATCGCCCAGAACAGTCTGCCCGCAGATTACGAGACACTATTAACTATCTGACGGAGAGCAACCGCCGAAGAGATCTAGAATTTGACCCAGCGATGGCCTACCGTGACGCAGTGAGAATCTATGGTCGACTGACGTTTGGCCACACTAAGCCCTTCACGGGGTACAGTATGGTCCGCTCCTAGCCTGACTTAAGACATAACCTGTCATGACGTGAAAGCGATCTGGCTGATAGCTTTGGCCTGAGTGCGATGTGGGTCTACATGGTGGATAAGGAAGGAAGTTAGCAACAAGCATGAGCCGCGACGAGGCCTAGACACGCTGCACTTGACGCCACAATTGTGTATGTCCTAGGAAACCCCAAACAGACTAAACGACTACTTGATTGTAGCCTTCACGGACTAGACAAAGAGATGGCACCAGAGTAAGCTATACTAGGTAATGGCTCAGGAATGGAATAAGGATGACATTAGTGCCACAGTTATTAAGAACGACTATACTTAAATGAAATAGGTTTGATAGACAGCTGTGTGGAGTGACCGCCTCTGTGTGAGGACGATGCCAAACTAAGAAGCTGAGATGGAGATAAAAGCAATACTGCCATGATTTTTTAGAAAGTGACAGGAGGAAGGGTACTGAGTGCAATTTTATATGTAGTCAGAGAATAGACCTTAAGCTGCATGGCAGTTTTTAATTAATTTTAGAGGAGTACCTATTTCCGGCAGTACCAAAGCACAGAAGGGCCTTTTAAAATTGGATTTTATTTCTGACAACTATGGATACCTCAGCAATATCCGTACGGGTTCTGTAACTGAGTAACAAGATGTACTGGTCCGGTATTGATGGATCTCTCTCTCTCTCTCTCTCTCTCTCTCGTCTTAGATTCCGGGAGTCGACAGCCGCTCCACGAAGCGACGCCGAATCTGCAGGACCGCTATTTAGACCGTTCACCTTAAATAGCTGTAAGCAGATCACATTCATTCATCAGAACAGAAAAGTTGTACTACACTTGAACTCACATTTTGTTAAATATTTATAATCTGGACAAGATGCTGTTTTATTAGTACAAAAATTGATTTTTCTAGCGAAAATAGTAAGTAATTCAGAACATTTCAAAACCTCTTAACATTAATACAACTACGTATTATTATTTATCATTCAATAAATCTCCCATTTTTTTCTTATACCTACATCCAAGAAAATTTTTCCTACAAATTAGTAAAATAACATATACATTGTATGACTAATGTTACATACAAAGAATGGTGTAAAATTACAATTACCATTCCGCAGAAATAAATTGCAACATTCGTATATTTTTTCTCCACAAGTAAATTTACACAGACATAGCAATTGTAGTTTTACCACTGTGTATGTCTTTTTTCAATTCCAAAAGTAAAATCACAGATTTACTGTGATTGTAACTACACAACTTTTGTACATTTCCCACTGTTTTACTAAGCAATGCTACCGTCAATATAATTATGTTCTTGTATAACTGAAAAAGAAAAGTCGTGAATTTATCAAAACTCTAATGAAAACAAGCACGAAGAAATAAAAATAAAGCATATGGCTATCCGTTGAAAACTTTATTTATTATACCGTCACATACTGAAAACATGAGGACATGAAGAAGCCATTTTATGAGACAACAGAAACATATTAAGGGGCTCGCCTATCCAGTGCTTGTAACAAGTTTGAAATACGGGTTTTATGAAGAAACTTTAAGCGTGTTCCATTATGTTTATTCACGACAAGAAAAATGGAACAGACGTAGACAAAAAGGCACTTTAAAAAAGATATCACGCATACCACTAATATTATTTTGGAGCCTTTCAACATTGTTAAAAACTGCTTTCTCAGACTGCTGTATCTTAAAGCGTACCTACTACCCGAAAACGAGCGAAACTACAGCAGGAGCACTGTGTTATGCAATTCATGCACAAACTTTGCCGGACAACCAACGATAGAGGAGATCGTCACTACGAACAACTCACTCCGACGCCATCTTGAGTTCCACACTTCTTCAGGGGGTGGCGGGCACTATTTCCAGGATCAAGTATTCATGCGCCCAATCACAAAGTCCGCTGACACATATTTACACACTTGCTTAAAAAAAATACTGAACATACTGTATTGAACTTTGTTACAGACTTCCCACTAATAACATGATAGGTGTACTGCTTCAAGTCCTATAGCAATGTACACACAGCGCGATATGAACACTGCAAGCCTGCGCATAGCGGCGATGATGTGCGTGGCAGGGTCGAAGCCTTTATTGTGTTCGCGCTTCTCGGCGGGTAATAACTCCAGGCAGGCGTACGTTCCGTCGTTTTAAAAATAATTTCCCTTGAAAAAATAATTATTGATAATAATTAGTTTCTTCGGCAAGCCGTAAAAAAATTCCAAGAATTAAGAGCCTACATAACAGCAGGCCTAACTCAGCTAAAGTTTGACATCTGCGTATGTGCTCAGGTCATAAATGGGAGTAAAAAAAAGGAAGAATAATATATGTTTAGCAGTCTCCAGTTTACGCTGCCAAGCGGTAAGTCTCTTCGAGTCATCAGCTTACAGTATCTCTGTGCTGTCTGTACCTCCAATGTGCTAGGAGAGTGCACAGTGCGTGCGTTCCCGAGTGATTTCTGACGGTGGAGGACAAAGCGGCAAATTTTGTTGTTAATAATGGAAGGTTGGTCCTATTAAGACGGAATGGAGATTTCTACACAATGCTTATATTTAAAAACCATTTCAAAATGGTCGGAAGACGGCATTCTAATGCGGTTTTCATAGAATTTTCAATTAATTGTCCAACAATGTTGAACACTAGGACCCATCATTAACACTTTGCCTCCTTTACTATTCGATAAGCAGAGCCCCGAGTATTTCGCGGATTGAGTTGGCAGCAAGCTACGCTGGACAGCCGTCTACGTACTCGAGACATTATTGTTTGCTTATTGGTAGCTGTGATCAAGCGAGGACTCTGTACAGGACTGTTAAACACTCACTCACACTACTGCATCCTGCTCGTTACTGGCTCACAGTTGAACGGAGCGTGTCTAAACAACTATCGTCCAATCACTACAGTAGAAGAAAAGAACAAGTGTTTGGAGTCTACCTCGCCACCGAATGAAATCGCGAAATACTCGTGGCTCTATCGCTAAGAAACGATCCACGTGAAATAATAACCTTTATAATCCTCCGAGTCCTGACCGACTGCATCGCTGATTTGACTGGCATGTGATGCACACTCTCTGCTAACATGCACAATATTTGAAAATAGCCACTGTGTACTGGCGAGCTTGAGTCAACAATTGTAGATCATGAGGAGCGTGATGCAGCACTGCGGAGTGACCTTGAGTTTGGCGCGCAGTCCAGGAGGAAGTGCGAGGTCGGCACTGCACCAGCCGCTGTTGGCTAGGGCAACGGGCATCGTTGACTCAGCTTCAGCTGTACAAGTGGGCACACTACTGGTGCTGGTCAGTGACCCGTTGTTTAAGAAACGCCGAACCTAGCGTTTGCAACAGCGATCCCATTACTTCTGCTCGTCAGCTAAATTAGCCTTTGAGACTCACTTGAGAAGATACTTGCGAAATAAGATAGGTAGAGAGTCGGGCTTGAGGGGCCCGTCTACCTGGCGCTTGAAGTGCGTTGCAGAGTGTTCGAAATACACGTTTTTCTACGAAACTATTAAACGTGCGTCCAGTGTACTGACCTACGAAAAGAACACACATTTCAGATGAGGGCTGTTGAGTGTTTTCAAGACCTCACGTTAATTAGAAACACCATTTCAGAGCATGTCAAAATGGATAAAAACGGATTTTTCAAAGCCTGTATCTCAAAATGTACGTGCCAGATGCATACGAAACTAGTCAATGGACATGCATTGAACCTTCCTACACACTTTCCACTAATAAAATAATATGGTCGTCGCTAAAAAGTCCCATAGGTACACGCAGTACGATGAGAAGACTGCACGCCAGTTCAGAGCCTTGCGCTTAGTGGCGATGGGGGACTAGATGCGCGTGGCAGTGTCGCCTTTAACGTTCCCTCGGCTCTCGGCTTCAAACGCGGAAAAAGGCTCTAGGTAGACAGGTGTTTTAATGTCTCGTCTACAGCGAGGTCTTTAGAGACGGTGCAAGTTGCGCAGGGAAAAGGGATTGGGGCAGGAATGGGAAGGAGTCGGCCGTGGCCTTTTTTAGGGACCCATCACAGCGTTCGTCTGGGGTGATTGTGGTAAACAGTGGAAGGCCGAAATCAGGATGGCCGGACCGGGAATCGAACCCGGGTCCTCTCGAATGCGCTTCCAGTGAGTTACCACTGTGTCACCCCGCTCGGCTTGCGAAATAAGAGTTGCCCCTTACCCATTAAAGTTAAGGTGCGTCTCTCTAGAGCTGCACCGTATACTTTTATTGTTAAATATAATACACAACTTAAAATAAGCAGTAGGAGTGACTGGGGCTATTTCGTGCCAATGATGGGAACAAAAATAATTCAAACTGATAATTGCAGTTCAATCCGTTCCATGGAAGCCTACAGAAGTGAAATTGTTACATGGAGCTCTATGTACAGTCACTCGTATAAGGAAAATGTCACAAGAGGCGAGAGCGGGCTTAGCGTTTTAACTCCCTTACAAGAAATAATACCCACTTTGAAATTTAAAGTAGTAGACAAATAATGCAAAATACAAAATTCGAAAACATTGTATAGCTTAGATCAGCCATTGATATATTATTTTAAATTTGCACAGTTAAAAACATGTACTTAGTTCTGTGATCTACTCGCATATCGCAAGAAAACTCGAAACCCGAAAAAACACGACATTGGAACTTTGACCTCAACGCCCATGCGACATTTACCATCAATGCACAATCTTCTTCTCAATCAGGCAAGTAGGTAATGGAACAGTATATTGGGAATTTCCAACTGTTTGACAAACAACTATCCACAAAACTTTTATTTTAATAGTGGTTCCAGAAAATATATTTTGAGTATTTTAGTCATACATTTTTTTTAGTGTATGAGACAGAGTAGATTGTTCACTAGTTAGAGCTAAGGTCACATATCGAATTTAGTAGTAGTAGCAAAATAGTAATGTAATAGATCAATTAAACAAGGGAAGGTGTAATGACAGTGCACATAAGCTGGACAAGAAATAGTGTTAGTGAAATAGTGGATAAGGTGGACATAAAACTTAATATATAGATAAAAACTGGGACAGTAGACTGGACTACTGAAAGAGAAGGAACAACTTCGCCAGTAGTGGGATGACAATTGTGTAATAACAGGAGAAAAAACAGACATTACACTTACGAAGTGAAGAGCCAAGACGAGCAAGACGCAGGGAACCGCCATATCCGAACAGCGACTAGATTTATTTGGCCAAGGAAGGACTGACCATATGTCCCCCTTCTGGTTCCGATCCTATTGTGGTTATCCCTGGAACACTTACTTTATGAAATTGATAGATCTTCCTGGTGTTAAAAATCTCTCCATTATTCCCTCTTCTGGCCTAAGGACTCTCAGGGAAGCAGGATATCATGCGGCTTGCTCAGTTGTTCCCGTAGAAGTAACCTTAGGAGACACTAGAGGTCGTTGTAGTTGATGTCATAGATAACGCTGAAATTCTATAAAAGTCCTGGTATGTACCTTGGAAATAAAAACCAAGAAACAGGGTGCCAGGACCATGGTATGCAGCGAAAGTGTAATGAGGACACTATCGAAGATGCTTTAAAGAGGATAGAACCCAAAAACACTCCAACAGGAAACATAAAAAACAACACTAATGTGAGACACAGGTAGGTAATTGCAGGGGGAGACTGTCCACTAAACTCCCAGGTACATGGAACAGACGTGGTCCTGCTAGAAGGAAGCATACCAAGTGATCGTCGATGTTAAGATGAACAGGTTAAGAGGACGTTGAAGGTAAAACTAGATGAGATCACTTTAAAACATGGTAATTACTTTGCTGGAATGAAGATGCATTTTGACTGTGGCTTGGTGTCTCACACATTCTGGATAGTGTAAATAGTTTTCAGCAACATGGTTGCAATATCTGTCTTAGCCTCTCAGCTTCCAAGTAATATATTGTGAATTTACGATGCTATTCTAGTAGTATAGAAATGCCGATTCGAGCACAGCCCCAAGTTATCAGAAAACCAACTATAAATTGAATGCTCGAGCCATCAGAAAACATCAACTGCCGATCCGAGCGCAGCCGCAAAAAGTGACTACAAAAAGTTGCGTTTGGAAGCAACCGCAAAAAAGTGACTGCAAAAGTTGCGTTTGGGAGCAATCGCAAAAAGCTACTACAAAAGTTACGTTTGGGAGCAGTTGCAAAAAGTGACTACAAAAAGTTGCGTTTGGGAGCATCAGCAAAAATACGCATAAAAAGCTGCGTTTGGGAGAAGTTGCAAAGAGCGGCTCAAGAAATTTGAATACGTAAAAAATAAAATGTTGTATATAATAAGGATGAATCAGTTACTAAATGTATTAAATGGAACCCAACAATTTAAGAAACTTTCCGAACTTACAATTGGACAGTCCTATCCCATAGACCATGCTGAAATAAATGATACACTGTATGGATACAAAGTGGTAATTACTTCTGGAAATTTTAAAGTAACCTTACCATACAGATATCTTCAGATTTTCAGTGAAAAAGTTTTAAATGATGTTAATCGTGGAGGTAACAATTTTGCATATGATGGAATGGTGGATTGTGGTGCTAAACAAAGGCATTCTATTCGGTTTTTTAAAGAGTAAATAATCGTCGTATAATTAGACATCAGTTGATTTTTATTTGTGCTCATATCTCTATAAAGTTTGAATGGTTATCCAATCATTAAAACACAATTATCGCTCTGACTTCGGCAATGTGCTACAATATAGTATAATTAAAAATTTAGATACACATCTCCAAATTCGACATATTAAAGTAGCCGAAACATTGAATTCTTTTTCTAAATTTTTCATTGCACGTTCTATAGAAATATTATTCATCTTTATCACATGAAACTTTAATATTCTAAACTATTAACATTATTATATATAGAATATGACTACGTCCAACCCAAAAAATATCCACGGCTTCATCTCCAATACCAATGTTCTTTCAGACAAAACAAAGATAATTATTTTACCTTTTTCATCCTTAATTTCAACTAATATTTCATTAACTTGATTTGTTTGCACTGGAAAAAATAATGGATAAACTGGTTCGTTATAGACCGTGTCGCCAAATCCAAATGTTGTTCTTTGTTTAAAAGTGACTATTATGCTAGTTTCTCTATGGTTATTTTCATCATGTTTTAATATCATACCATTTACTATATTACAGTGTATATTTATTGTTTCAAATGGAGCAAATTTTGGAATTGTATCGCCATAATGATCCACATTTGCTTTCAGAGTTTTATTTTCTACGAAACCCAAAAGTTTTCCTATTGAACCCCATTTCCAAAACTGTAATTTAAGCGTACATTTTACTTTCACTCTTTTGTTATTTTATCCAGCTCAAAAGATATATAATTTTCTTTCCCACCCATTGAATCTACACTAAATGAAGAAATTGCTTTTATAGTTTATTCAAGTTCTTTTAAGCTATATTGACCAACTGGAATATCAATTGCTGATTACATACCATTCTGACCCACAAAATATAGCTTATTTCTCCCAGAGATAAGGTTATGTGTTAGATGAGTAGTATAGAACTGAACTAAAGCCAATGAGTGTCCCTATATATCTAAAGGATAATGTAGTCTCTTCTTCAACACTGATTTGTTATCTGTTAGTTTGAATACTTTACTCATTTATTACATTATTAAAAAAGTATATTAACAAATGAGCAAGAAACATGTAGACTGGGATATTAAAATAAGAATAGCAGACAAGACTGCATCGACAAAACGTCATGGAGATTTATTACTTAATAATATTAGATGTTTGATAGTTGGTCCTAGTAACTGTGGAAAAACTACACTTATGATAGATAATTATAAATATGCTCAGGGATAGTTGGACTTTGGTACTCTCTATGTATGTTCAAAAAGTCTGGACCAACCAAAATATATCAATTTAAAGAAAGGTATAGATGTAGCATCAAAATTATTTAATGAACCAATAGGATACTTCTTTCCATCAAATGAATAAAGGGTTGACGTAAATGAATGTCATAAAGACTCTGTAGTTGTTTTCGATGCTATCATACTATAAAACCAAAATATGGTAAGGGATTACTTTACTCGTAGACACAAATATATTTATTGTTTCTATTTAGCTCAGATATACTCAAAAGTACCTAAGCAGCTTATTAGAGACAATGCTAATTCTCTTTGCATATTCAAACAAAACGATACAAATCTTAAACATATTCATAGTGATTTAGTTGGTGGTATGTGATTTGAGAAATTTAGGGAGACTTGTTCAAAATGTTGGAATAATGAATATGATTTTGTTACAATAGGTATGACTCATAAGTTAAATAATGGCAAGTACCGTAATAAAATTAAAGACTTTTTAAATTCTTAGATTGTAAGTTTTGTTTTTAATGGAAGTGTTTCCATTAAAAACTAACATAATCTGATCTTTTTAATGTATTCATATATCATAACTATTTCAATAAACACAATTGTACCAACAGTTTTATACATGTCAATTTTTTTCCATTGATGATATAAATTGATAATACTTTTATATTTTTCTGGTTTTCTTTTTATTTCAACTATAGTTCCATCTCTCATAAAAAATATTCTATATGATTATCAAAGTAAAATACTTTTTCTTTTGAATTGCATTTCCCAACTAAACGAATAATGTTAATTCTGTTTTTCTGATAGTACTCTAAATTGATTGTGTCCATAGGTGCAATGGGATTTCCCACATGTCTTAGTCATTTTTGTTCAAAATCTATATTATTATCTACTTCCAAGTAAGTAAAATAGGCTTTATCCAATGATCTTTTATTTCTTGTCAGTGTGGCTATAAAGTCGTTGAACTGTGTGTTGGAAACAAAATCATTAGAACTAATCTTCTCAGTAGTTGTATCACTGTTCGTGTGTTCTTTAATTTGATCTTCAATGCAAGAGCTCATTAATGCATTTCCGCATATATCCATTGTTTATCAATAGCGAAATAATTTTTAGAAATTTAAAATTATGTGAAATGTGATTTAGCACAATTACACACAAATGACCACAAGTTACTTGATTGAAATTTTGAATTCTATCATTGTTACAAAAAATATTACTTCTGAGATATGCTATTAATTGTCGCGGTGGATTTCTGCCAAATGAATCAAAATAATATTTGTTGTTTGCTTTTTTCCAATATCATACCCAATGTGTACCAGAGTTTGTCGAAACATCTAGATTAACTATCCCGCATTCATTATCGAGTGGCATGTTAAGTAGCTCATCGATCATAAATACACCCCGAAAATTTTTAATGTTTAATTTTTTAACCATTTGATCAATATCAATGTTACTGAGTGGAGTTATTTTTTTTAACATTCTTACCCCACTTGATTTTCTTCAATTCCTTGCTGTATTCCTCCATAGCTAAATTATGACTGCGTTGTTCTTTCAATTCTTGGTTTTTCTTCTTGGCATTAATTACTGATGTAGTGATAGATGATGCACCGCCAGCTAACTCTCCTAGAGCCCCCAATGCTGCGAAAATTAAGGGTAAAAATCCACCCTTGTGAACTGTCAAACCGTTTCCAGTTTTCATTTCTTTGGACATTTTCTTAAGCTGTGGAACTGAAATTGTGATAGCCATCCTTTTGTCCTCCTTTAGTTTCATGTTTTTACGATCCAGTTGGTCTTTCGTTAGGAAAGAATCAATTTTCAAACCCTTCAACTCCTCGTTAGGAACTTGAAATGCAATATTTTTTACTTTAATTTATTATAACAAATAATTTATCATTTTATTTTAATTCCCCAGCCAAGCTTACGTTTAATAAGCATCGCAGATCCAGTAACACCAGCCTACAATCTGTCATTGAGACCAACATCTGAACTTAACAATCTTTTCTAGTTCTTTGTCAGCTACATGTCTTTCAGCTAGATCTTTATGATGATGATAAGCAATAACATGTTCCATTGCAGCCACATCTAGTGGATTAATGGGTTTATCACCACAGTCAATTCTCTCTTTTAGTCTGGTACCCGGACCTAAGTACTGATAACCGGGCGCATGCAACTCAAAAGGTAACAAATTTATTATGTTATTGAGGAATACTTTACTGATGCTCTGACTCCCAAAAAGTATGTGGTATTGTGTTTAACATTCGTATCAGATATGGTATACCGTTTGGATTATTCACAACAAAGTCACTAAACTTGCTGTTGAGCATATTCATTATTCCAACTTTTTCATTGTAATAGTTATCATTTCCAGCATTCTCTTCGCCATAAATAACGAGAAGTCGATCAATAAGCATCCTAACATCATCCACCCATATGTAGTCTTTGGTGTAGTCTGTATACATTTCCCCTTTTTAGGTGAGGGACATTTCTTTTTAATCGAATCATAAATAGGTTTAACAATAATTTTCCATTTATTTCCTTTACTCGATTTTGGCGTTCCCAAGTTTGGATCATTGTTTTGAAAAACTGCGTTCGTATCTGCTAGGATACGACTATAGTATTCATAGTCAGTTGCAGTGTAGTCGCATTCTGTTACTTTCTTACTAGTTAGTAATTTCATCAAACCATCAGTTCCAGTGTATGTCCGACCTTATACAGTAAATTTCTCTTTGATGAATGTTACTTCGCTATCACCAATATACAATCTACCTTTATCAGCCTTTAGCCCAAAAACATCGTCTTTGCAGTCAATTAAGAAATCGGCCACTTTCTTATCAATAAATGTTGTTTTGTTGTTAGTTAATTGTGAGATATCAGCTTTCAAAAGCCCCAATGCTTCGTCATCGTCAATGCATTTAACGCCATTGTTATAGCGTTCATCGCCATAGCGTTCATCATCATAACGTTCATCGTCATTGCCAATTGGTTTAATGCCATCGTCATTGCGTTCATCGGTGCCTGTTTTGCCAAACAGTTTTCTTTCAAAAGATGTTTCTGTTGATGTCTGTGGGTAGTCTAAATTCTTAACAGCAAATGGAACAAGTTCTTTTATTAAGTTCTTATTCTCATTTGTTACATGTCCAATTTCTTGCTCCAAATCTTCTATCGCATCTTTCAATGGTTGATCGTGTTTTTTATTTTTATCATATTCATCTTGGTGAAATTTTCTAAAAGTTTTAAACTTTTCAACTAACTATATTCTTCTCTATATTGTTTACAATTTTTTGTTGTCTCATTTATTATATAAATACATAAAATGAACAATGATAACTTAAATGTATACTGTCTCAAATGTATGAAAAATACACTAAGTTCATATGAACTTACAAATGATAACAAAGTAAGAATTAAATGTGTTTGTAGATGTATGTTTTCCAATAACTCGGTATTCACTGGTGGGAGTATAAAACACGATATTGTAAATGAAATTCATAAACCAATGCGAAAAACCTTCGTCAGAAGAACTGTTCTATCTTTTGGTATCGATGAACTTTGGCAAGCTGATTTAGTTGAGATGAATTCTGGATCTTAAAAAGGTATACATATAATTAACAAAGAGTTTTAATATATGTTAAGTGTGATAGATGTTGTTTCCAAATATGCATTGGCAATTCCAATCAAAGATAAAATTGGTGAAAATGTTACATTAGCATTTAAAACTATTTTGAATGATCGCAAATCCACGTATTTACAAACAGACAAAGAGAAAGAATTTTAAAATAAATCATTTAAGACATTAATGGTCAATAACAATATAACACACTATTCAACATACAGCGAAAAGAAATCTAGTGTTGTAGAAATATTAAATAGAACATTGAAGGAGAAAATGTGGAATATATTTACTATGCAGGGAAACTATAAATGGGTGGCTATATTACCTAAATTAATAAGTGAATACAATAACACTGTTCACAGTACAATCGGAATGTAACCCACCAATGTAAATGCAAAGAATGAAAGTTATATTCTAATCAACATGTATGGAGGAGAAAGAAAAATGGTTAAACCAAAGTTTGCAATAGGAGATAAAGTTTGTATAAGTAAAAGTAAAAATTTGTTTGAAAAAGGATATACACCAAATTGGTCTACAGAAGTATTTAAGGTGTGTGAAGTATTGCACACAAATCCCACGACATATAGAATAAAATATTTAAAAAATGAACTTATTAAAGGTATTTTTTATGAGCCAGAGCTGCTTAAGACCAAATATAATAAAGACTAGTAGAAAATGTTTTGCAAAGGAAAGGAAATAAGCCACTAATTAAATGGTTAGGTTTTGATAGTAGTCATAATTCTTGGGTTGATAAGAAAAGTGTAGTTGTTTAAGAAATTTTTTTTCTATGTAATAAATGGATCAACAAAAAATTGAAAGTTATGAGCATCAGTCATTTCCGCCAAACAACCAAACAAAAATTAATTTGAATGAATACAACAAGCGCATTGAGTTTGATATTACCAATTGGCGATGCATTTTCACATCCGAATGAAGCTTATGTACACCAACAGTATAAGCTAACTAAAAGAGATACAAATACAGATTATGAAAAAACTTCAAATATTTATCTTTGTGAGAATTTCTTCCCATTCCAGTTCTCAAGAATAGAGATCTCTAAACATGGTTGTATAATCGAAAGTATTGACAACCCTGGCATCACTTCAACAACGATGCATACATTGCTAGGTTCGGAATCTGAATCAGCATACTTCGAAATGTCGGGTATAGAACTAGGTAAATATGTTAGGAAAGATAAGCTTAACGAAATTACCTATCCATTAAGATATTTGTTTGGGTTTATGAGAGATTATAATGAAATATTCCGGAAAGGTGGGTACAAGATGACATTCATTGGAAATTCTAATGATGATGTTTCTCTTTACAGAAGACCTCCAAAGAAAGCAGATGGATCTGATGATGCAGATAATATACCAGATGTTGATAAAATTGTTATTGAGAAATTGGAAATTCTATGGCCAATTGTTGAATACGATCGTATTTATGGAAACGAAATTAAAGCAAAATTATACAAACACCCCAAAATTCCAATGGGTTTTAATTATTGGCAATGCCTTGAAAAACCAGTACCTACTAATGCAAACTAATTTCAGTTTGATATAAAAGATCAGTTCAATTCAATCCAATTCGATATGCCAGACTTTGTCATTGTTAGTTTTCAGCAAAACAGGAAAGAAGATCCTGGGCAATTCAAACATGGTTCAATGTTTGACTCCTGTTTTGTCAAAAATATCCCTACTAACATTGGATGGAATGAAGTGTTCCCCAAAGAGAAGTGGAATTTAAACATTGATGATAAAATTTTCGATAAGATGTATATTGCTTACAATGATTTTAGAAATTCAAACACTAAATTAGATACTCCTTATTGTAATAAAGAACTGTGCTTCAACTCTGCATCATTAATTGGGAGAAGTACATTGTATGATATTGATTGTTCTTACAGAAAAACAGCTATTGTGTAAAGATCGAACTAATCTGAAACTTACAGTTGATTTTAATAAACCAATATCAGCTTCAACTATTTTTAATGTGGTACTAGTAAGCCAAAGAAACCTAATTTAAGATGTTAAACTTGAAAGAATCATCGAAGGCCAAAAGTGTGCAAACATGTATGGTTATTAGTTTTTAATGGGTGGTTATCCATTAAAAACATTTACTGTTATATAATAGGGCTATAAGAGTATTTTAAATGGCATCTGAAAAAATTCTGAGGATGCACATTCAAGGGAGTCTGTCGCACAGACTCCCTTTGTATACACAAGTTTTGAAGGATGTCTCTATCGTCGTCGTCGACTTTTAGTATGAAAGCCTGTTTTGTATTACCATATCCAAGTATTTCCGTAACGTCTTTCGCTTTGAACCACGGATTATTCTATTAGTCGATACACCTTTCTATGGTCGTATATAAGCTTGTTGTTATGCTTTCCTTTAAGCTCGCGAACGATTTTATGCGCACAATATCGGCAATCAAGTCATCGCGACTCATTGTCGTGCTGAAGCAGTTGTCTATCGATGTGATGGACAACTGCTCTTTCATGAGGTTGTACAGCATTATGGGATTGACGTTGTCGAGAGACAGTAGCACTTGCATCTCGGGGTACTCTTGCCTAACCGCATCAAGTCGTACATTCACCAGTCACTTTTGACATCTGATGGCATAGTAGTCGTTTCCGTCGAGTGAGATTAACACAAACTGGTAATGCTTACCGATATCGTCAGTAGGCAGCAGCACGTGATTGTCGATGATGGTAATATGTGAGGTGATGATGTCTTTAGCTTTCTGTAAGTTTCTTATTCAGATATTAAAGTAGCGGTTTGTACTTTACTCAATCTTGCACTCGCTGTGCTTGCGAATGGACAGCAGCACTTCTTCAAAGACCCACTGCTTAAACTCTGTAGCAACCGGTAGTCTAGACGAGCATATCAACTCGTATAACCTGGACTCTGAATAAAACACCATTTGTGGTTGTGCATTCTTAAGGTGGGTGACTCGAGTCACCCACCTTATCTGCGACAATGGATTTTTGTACTTCTTTGTTACATTCACTCTCATCGCCTTTTTCAGATCGGCATACCCAAGTATCTTCGCAACATCCTTCGCTTTTTACCACTGATTGTCTTCTTCGTCGATGATCACATACACTGTCTTACAGTCGTAGACCAGTTTGCCATTCACAATGTCGATGAGCGATTGCATTTTGTTAGCCTCTTACAGGCTTACACATAATACGCGAACAATTTTAAAACTCAAAGTCGCGATGTTCTTTGCACTGAGCGATTACATAGCTGCGATACATTTCTAGATGTCATCTCGAAATACTTACTCCAAGTCGATCATCTGATGACATTCCTTTAAGCTTGCAAACGACTTTATGTGTACGATACTGTCGATCAAGTCATCTTGATTCATCTCTGTGATGAAGCAGTTACAGACAGCTTTAATGGGAAACTGCTCTTTCATAAGGTTATACAGCGTTATGGGATTGACATTGGTGAGAAACAGAAGTACTTGCATATTGGGGTATTCTCGTCTTACCTCATCGATACGTGCACATACTATACGCATTTGTCATCTGATGACATAGTAACAGATACCACCAATGTGGATGAGAACGAACCGATGATGTTTACCGATATCTTCCGTTGGTGGTTGCGCACATTTATCGATAACATGTGTAAGTTTCTTATTCAGATAATCCAGTAGCGGTTTGTACTTTTGCTCAATCTTGTACTCAACGAGCTTGCAAATGGATGGTAGCACTTCTTCGTACAGCCAGTCCTGGAATTTTTCAGCCGCTGCCTTTCTTTGATTTCATGATCAATTCGTACAAGCCTGCATATTTAACAAGGGGAGCGATTCGTTCCTTCCTATATCTGCGTATGATTGCCTATGCTTTTCTCTAACATGTTATCTGATTGCTTCGCGTGGATTTGCTTACTCGAGTATGTTCGCAAAGTCTTTAGCCTTGAACCACAGACTGTCTCCTTCGTCTTAACCACATACACCTTTTTACCACCATAGATAAGCTTGTTGTTTACGATGTCGATGAGCGATTGCATTTTGTTATACATATGCTTTCTTTTAAGGGATAAGGCACTTTGTGATGGGTAACTGCTCTTTCATAGTATCACTCTTTTGCAATTTTGTAGTGTCCCCATGGTAGTGTATTAATGCCATCTTTAAGAATAAATATTTTATCATTTTTGCGACTTAATGCTTTTTTTTCTCATCTCAATCGTATAGAGTTCATGTTTCTTACTTCTAATAAGATTCATACTTTTGTACAACACTTTTTTACCAAACAAACACTTTCTGCAATCACCAAAACTAATCTCATTTCTAACTACAAAGTTCTTCACACCCTTTGCTCTTTTCTTTACACCACCCTCCACATTTATTGCATACATTTTCGATTTCAAACCAATAAATTCTTCCATTATTCTTCCATTACATTCATCTTTCATTTTGCCAATAATCTTTTTGTTAACTAACAGTATACCATATGGATTATCTTTTCTATAGTCAGAAGTATCAAAAGATCGACCATTTCTTTCATGTCACTGTAGAAGTCTGGTGTTTTTATATAATAGATGTACGAACCAGTATCTTGGTAGCACAGTTCAATATTTTCCTCATACTTTGGCTTCATTATATTATAGTGAATATCATACATTAAGACTTTCAATAAAACAAGTATACTCACTCCAACATATGTGGGTTTGTTAAAGCACAGTTTTGTTTTAATCATATGAACTGCAACCAAAGAGTTAGTAAATACAGTTCTATCTTTAAAGTTTGGTTTATCCACTAGTTCTCCATTTGCTTCGAACTTGCGCACAACTGTATATCCACTCTGTTTCTAATATTCTCCATTGTTTTTCCAAAAACGGAATTATTCATTAGTGTGTAGAAATCTTTTTCAAAGTCATTTGTAGACTTTGTTCGCATATTTGTGTTTAGATCATTATAGGATTTGAGCCAATCTGGTTGATCAAACTCCAGAACTCTATGGATCTTTTTCAACTTCATTCCGAGAGATAGATATTGCTTAATATTTACATAGTGTAATACATATTTTTCTTTACCATCCAGACTAGTCAAGAGTTTGGGATTTTTTGAACCTTCCGGTATTTTATTCTCTGGTGCCAATGGGAGATCTTTGTGAAGATTGTGTAGTTCATGTGGGTATTCCAAATCAACTTCCAATATATAACCTTTGCTAGAATCATCTTCTATTTTTGGTACATATATATTTGTATTTCCCCCCTTAAACCCACCATAGGGTAAATACTGACTCATAGCCCATCCATATAAGTTATTGGCATCCAGATATGTAAGATAAAAGATTTCCTTTGTACTATCATAAGCATTCATGTATTTATTATTTGCTTTAGCATATCGCTTACAACATTGTTAAATTCCACCACGAACACCTTTTTCTATCATCAAAATCATGTCGTATTCTGTTAATAATTCTAGTTCTATTTTAGTATGTTTGAGCATAGCATTCCATGATAACCCTGGGGCTGTGAAATACCATGCTGGATCTAGCTTATATATTTTGAGACACACATCTCTAAAATTTTCCATTATATCAGACACTATCAATACATCAGATTCGTTATAAAGTTCTATGTAGTCTCTTAGATATTTTATGTTGAATTTTTCACACTCCTTTCTCGCAAATTCGTAATCTTAGTCTGTAATGCTGTATTTGTTAAGTTTGTTGTAAAATGTATCTTTGGATGGAAGTGATGTCTCACAAAATTTTTCTGCACTATCCATGTAGTCATATGGGTAAACATCTTTTCTTGTAACAAAGTCAAGAAGTTCATTGGAAAAATGCTTACACGTTTCTCGGAATTGGTTTCTGGAAAGGTTGCTAGAGAGTTTATCGATACTACTAGCCATAAATTTAAATGAGTCAATAAATCTAAGATTTACACTTTCACATACATGTTTCATAACATAAATATATTTTTCTTCGTTGTTGGGAATTAGATCAATCTTATTTTCATCGATGCCAGACAAATCATTGATTTATATATGATAAGTTACAATCTCTGTGTGCAGCTCTCCTAAATTTCCCTGTAAGATGATCATGATCTCTCACAGAATCACCATTCAAAGGCTTTTCACATATATGACAATGGGTAGCTGTATCATAAACAATTTGTTCTTTCTGAGTTAGTGGAAGCATTGGTTTTTCTTTTGTGTATATATCACCAATAGACTTTGCTTCTTCCATTAGCATTTTAACAAACATGGTAGATGCATCAGATCCTTCATAAGTTACTGGTGGTTTATAGTATCCATGTTCGAATTTTACATAGTAACAGAAGCTAATAGGCTCGTGTTTTTGGCATGGTTTCGTGTAAGATTCGTCGGGGTTTGGTTGGCAAGTTTCTATTTTAGTCAACAAACATTTAAAATCAGCATATATCACAAACGGAACTCTCAAAGAATGATTTTGGTTTTTAAATCTTAATATGTCATTTTTTTCCTTTAGATGGTAGTTCAACCCTAACACCATCGTGATCTCGACAGTCTTGTTCGTGATCTTTTAGATTATTTACAGAGTAGAAATGTTGCAAACATCTATTGCATATAAATATTTTGTGACCATTATTTGTTACTTGCGATGCGACAAGTCTCCAAATACTTTTTATCCAGCAGTAGTGGTCGTTCTTTTCATTTTTTGATATAGAGTAGGTTTATGTGCTTATCCGTATTATTTTTTGTTGTTTTTAATGGACAAATTATGTATTTCTTACCACCATCTTCTTCTTCGTATGCGTATACATTAATAGAAATTCCACTTCTCTTCTCAAAGGTTGGTATGCTATCCAATTTCATTGGAAATTCCAAACCCTTAAGTGCATCATTAAACTCATGTTCGTAAGATATGTATTTATTCACTCTTTGGGGGTCTTTTTGTAATTGATGCAATGCAGATAGAACAGAACACAAAAAACATTTTTGATCATTGTTCTTAACATTAATTACCGCCTGCTTAGTTTTGATTTTTTCTGGGAGATCAACATAAGAACTGTCCTTGAATGGTACATATTTATTTATTCGCACTTCTAGTTTAAATATTCTGTTAAGTACCCACTGAGATCGCTTTGCTTCGAATGCCCCCATCTCAGCTATGATTTTCGATATGCTGTTGGTATAATATTCTTCCAGATTAGTTGATTTCAGTATAATTTCGTTCTTTGTTTTAAAGGAGCTTTCTACATATTCAATATTCTCACCAATTCCCCTTTTGTACACAGTGAAGGATTTCATGTTCACTTTGAATGATTTTAAATGTTTACTAATAAGTCCTGTGACAATTTCTTTTACATCGTTTAGGAAATTACTTGGGTCTTTGCATGCATTCACATTCTTTACAGCATAAGACTTGATCCTACTTTGAAATGCTGTTTCGATTTCTTCTACACTGAATATGGGTGTGTACTTATGAATTTTATTTCTCAAGTGACTTCTTATGAGAGACGGTTTGTAATAATGACTACACGTTTCACATTTCACAGGTTTCTCTCATGGGAACTTCTGTTTTGGTATTAAGTGTTGTGGCACTTTAATCATTTCCTATGCATTTGTGGGTTCATGTGATTTATTATGTATTGGTGTAAGACCTTTGTGCAATCTACTTCTCAAGTGACTTCTTATGAGAGATGGTTTGTAAAAGTGTTTACAAGTTTCACACTTAACATACTTCTCTTGAGATTTCTTCTTCTTTCTTTCCATAAAAACGTCTTTCTTAAACTTATATTCTTTCCAAACATTACCAGTTGCGTTAGCCTTTTTCATTGCCATGGTCATCATATTAGACATCAGTTGATTTTTATTTGCGTTCATTTATTATATACATTATTTTATTTTTTACGCATTCAAATTTCTTGAGCCACTTTTTTTTTTTGCTGATGCACCCAAACGCAACTTTTTACGCGTATTTTTGCGGATTCACTCTAACGCAACTTTTTGTAGTCACTTTTTGCGGCTGCTCCCAAACGCAACTTTTTGTAGTCCCTTTTTTTGCGGCTTCTCCCAAACGCAACTTTTTGTAGTCACTTTTTGCGGCTGCGCTCGAATCGGCAGTTGATGTTTTCTGATGGCTCAAACATTTAATTTGCCGTCGGTTTTCTGATAACTGGGGGCTGCTCTCGAATCGGCATTTCTATACGACTTATTCTCATTCAGTCCAGAAAATTTAGGAAATTTTGTTAGGCATATGAGCGTAGTATAACTTATAAGAAAAGGTACGATGCTCGTTTAAGTTTCAATCGACAGCTTTCGTCAAGATTAATTGATTGCGTGTATAAAAACATTTGTGTGGCGTGGTTATGGTGAAATTGAGTTTGATGTAAAAAATTAAGAAAACGTAACACAATGTCGGCTTATATTCGTCAAAAAGCCTTGTCGAAATAAATAAATCGTATACGGTTGGAAAGAGCATTTCAAAGGCAATCCAGTGATAACCATAAAACCCCATATGATCGAGTGAAACGGTGCCGACGTAAAAAAAAAAAAAAAAAAAAAAAAAAAAACAACAACATCAAGGCGCCCGAGCGCGTCAACGTAGACGTATACACGCATAACAAACGGCTGTGTACCCAACACAGCCACACCCAATTTTTTTATTATTAGAACAGACAGAAGATCTAAGAAGGCGACTTGTATGACCCTGGATCTCTGCACAGTTGAGTAGTTCGCTGACTGCAGGCTGGAAAGAGCAGGCTAGGCTCTCTGCGGGCAGATGAATCACTCGTATAGATAGAGTTGACTCAGGCGCGACACTCGGCGTCGTGACGTCCAAAGCCTCCGAGACTAAGGGCGTGGGTGCGCACTGGGAACTGGAAAAGTGCATCTGCTAAGTTCTTGCCAGAAACGAATGTATATTATTTATGCAGCGACAACTGGAACACGCCGCAAAAAAAGTGCAAAAAATTTGCGACAACATATCATTTTTTTTGGAGAAACTGCTTGAACTAATATTTTGACAAAAGGATTGAAATTTAGATCAACCACTATTCGTACAGAAAATTTTCTACGATTTTTTTTCCAGCAAACGTATGCACGAGTCACTGGGTGAAATTAACTTCGTCGTCGCTGTAATAACAAACTATATCGTCGATATACCAACAAAATATTAAGTTCCATATTAACTATTACGTATTATTCAGCTGCCGAACTGTTAGATATTGTAGAATTCCCATCATTACAATAATTTTCTTGTTTTTTTACATAATCACAGGTCGCCGCCATATTGCTCTTAAACTGCCGTACCGACTCCAGAGACGGTGCAGGAAAAACCTCTCTCATTGCGCACTTTTCCAGTGCAACTCGCTATTGGGACACGAATAATCGACTACACTCGCTGCACTTTCCTGTAATTCGAACACGCGGCACTCGGTCGGTGCGCACTGAGTGCAGCCCAGTGCAGTAATTGGAATACGCTATTAGTGCGGTGGCCCCTGTGGTCCAGCAGCTGACATCAGCCACCGCGGGTCCACACATCTGGCTCCCGGCGTGGTAGAGCGCGCGCGCTGACCGCGTGTTGCCTCTCAGACTGTCAGAAAGGCGCACGCTTTCCACTGGGGTTACATTGGCGTTTGAACCATAAACTACATATGAGGTAGACCGTTTGTTCTTCTTCTGCGCATGTACGACCAACATTGACCTACCCCAAAGCAACACAACTGTCAAAGCCACATGGTCAACAGTGATCAACGTGTTTGTTTATATCTTAATTTTTAATTGACAAGCAATGTTATATGAATAAAATACTTTTACCAATTTAAATTTAACTGAACTGCATTACAAATTGGTTAGAGGAAGTATAGAAACATCTCAAAGCACTAGTTTACTAAACAGTATTCTAACTTCAAATCCGATCCACACCGTTTTTGCTAGCTGTAATGGCAGAAAAGCAGTCCAATGTTCGGACGCGGAGATTGGTTGTGCGCAGTCAGCGAGACGAATCTACCTCATATTTAGTCTACGGGTTGAACACGCAATCCTGGCAGTTCTGCAGGCCAAGAATGAGCCAGCGAGCGCGTTACCACTATGAGTGTGCGGTACACATGACAGGACAAGCTAGACTTTGAGTGCTGCTGACGTGATATTGCTTTGCGCAGCACCTTGAGAAAACTCCTGGCGAAGTAATATTTATTCTCCCGTGTCTCCAACGGATGTCGTAATGTTACGGCGAACTCCATACAACTCAGTTGAATTCAGACGACGTAATATCACCACAGCGTGAATAAGAATACAGAGGTGAAGTCCTGTCGCACACGCCACTAAAATTGCGTCACTAGCCAGCAGAATGTCGGGACGCCGTTCGCCAATCAGCGCCCGGCAACTTAGTTGCGAGTCAGTAGCCCAGCCAACATGGTAGCCAATGAGAGCCACGGCCCGTTCCTAGAGCCTCGCGCAACCGATCACAGAGTGAGTACGCCCACTCAAAGGAACCATTTCGTGTCTGTGTATTTATTTACTCTGTGTTAATATATCGACATCTCTCAAAGTTTAAGCAGGCGAAGTGCTACGGATGTGCTGAAAGCAGAAGTGCACGTTTCTTTGAATAAACTGCTGCTGGCGACAAAATGATCTTTAATTAGAATGCTAGGCTGTTCGGCAATTTCAATATATATATATATATATGTATATATATATATATATATATATATATATATATATATATATATATATATTAGAATTTATGTAGAAGGGAATCTTATCTTTGCGAAAAAAAAAAAAAATCACAATGCATTCATTTGGGGCACTTTCGTGCCACTTCAAGGTAAAATGATTGACATATTTTCATTTAAAATGAAGACTCTACCTTGATGTTTAACTTCCTAACTAACGGTTTTTGTTTATAAATAACACAGTAATGTGTACAGAATCTTCGGATTTTATTTGACATCATATTATACAGATGGTTCAAAGTTTTCCTCACTTGTGTGAAGTTACCTCAGTTAACTGGGGCCACAGTGGCCGATCGGTTAGCCTGCTCGCCTCCCACCTCGGCGAACAGGCTTCAATCCCCGGCCGGGTCACTCCTGGATTTTCGCATATGGGAATGGGGCCGGACGATGCCGTTGGTCGGCGGGTTTTCTCGGTGATCTCCCTTTTCCCCCGCCCTTTCATTCCGGCGTTGTGCTGTTCACGGTTAAAATAAGCACTTTTGAAAGCTCTGCTTTAGATCTACTCGTATACACGTTGTGTATTCCTCCGCCTTATGTAAAACTAACATTACTATGGGCCTCATCACTTTAACCATGCGTCGGTCAACTGAAACTGTGAAATTATTAAGAAGGTAAATACGTTACAGATAAGCTCCTCATTTTTACACTTACGTGCATTAAAAACAGTAAGTGAAATCATTAATTTTAAGTTACCACAAATGGTTACCTAACACTTTTTATTCGGCCTTAAGATATGGAACTACTTTCCATCCCTCGTTGCCAACTTTACTGGGCGAATGTCACTCAGCGCGCCCATTAAAATATATGCATGCAGGGGCAGTAACTTTTTTCTAAGGTTCATTTCAAATGTGCTCATTTTATCGTGAACAGCCTTTAAGGTTAGCTGTAGTTAGGTGTAGGGAACTTTCAGAATTTTCTTAAAAAAAAAAAAAGATTATAAATAAATTAGATAAACCAAGAATCCAGTATGGCGGAGGAGGTTCTCCTTAAAACAAAGACGGCCGCTCTTATTTTAGTTAATTGCTTTGTTCCAACAGCAGTGTCGGATTCTTCACACAATCTGAAAAATCTTTGCGTGCTCGACGAGAAGTATCGAAAAGATGATATGCTTTCCATACGTGCAAATTTTCAAGGATTGTTTTAGTTGCGCAGAAATTAGTAATGTAACTTCACTGTAAACCTGGACTCACAACCATCTGTTTCATCCGTCAGTCGCCCGTCCGTCCGTCGGTCACGTAATTTTCAACCAATCGCAGAGCAACCTTTATTTTTTAATCCGTCAATCTGTCAAATATATCTCAGACTTTAACTTTCGACGGGCCGAAGGATGGGCCACCGCCTTATAATATCGTTCCTTGTTTATTTGTCTGAATATTTCACTTTTTAAATACACAAGGCAGTGAAGGTGTTTACTTTTTTACGTCTCACCTTTGAATTGAACTGAAGAAGACTTGTAGATTTTCCGAGGAAATGCTGATAAATTATGCTAAGGGAAAGAGAATATATTTATTAAATTTATTAAAAACATTTGTCTTTGCGCGAGAAAGTTCGCGTTGCTGGGTGGTAGCACTGAAAATGTTCTGGTCCGACGGATCGAAGGACGACGGATTATTGTGAGTCGCTTTCAATTGACGGACGAAAAAATCGACGGATGGCTGACTGACGGACGGATGAGTGACGGAAGTGACGGATGGTTGTGAGCCAAGCTTACAAAAATTGTGTAATTTTACGCTAAATGTATGTGGTAGCAGTGGCTCCACTGACGGTGTAATTTTACATCTACATATATCAATGCTTTTTCACTGTACATACAAGTAAATTTATCCCCCAAATTAGTAAAATAACATATACATTGTACAAATAATTTCACAGAGAAAGAATGGTGTAAAATTACATGTACTACACAGCAGAAAATAAATTGCAACATTCGTGTATTTTTTCTCCACAAGTAAATTTACACAGACATCGCAATTGTAGTTTAACCACTGTGTATTTGTCTGTTTTCTCTTACAAAAGTAAAATCACACATCTGCTGTAATTGTAATTACACAACTTCTGTACATTTTTCACTGTTTTACTAAGCAATATTACCGTCAATGTATGTTCTTCTACAACTGCGTCATGTTAATTCACTTACTTTGTATGCGTATTTTTACACTATTCACGTCATTGCATTCCGTTTTGTAACTTGGTAGTTAATCAGAGTTATCAAAGAGTTGTCTCCAAAATGTGGTTAACAACTGACTTAATATATAGAATACTACATAGTTATATGCAAAAGCCAGCCTATTCTATAAGCGGGAGTTAAGTAGGCTTATTCATTTTGAACACACAAATGGAGCTCGAAGTGGTCCTACTCTGTTCTGCTAGATCGCATGTTTTAAACAAAACTTGTAGTTAATTTTGAATTTTTAGGTACATTAGTGTAAGATTTCAAATATGGTACCCGTTTTAACAAATTTCACATAAAAATGAAAATTACCGAGAATTTGCATGTGTAAATATGCGCTCACAGATACTCACACACGGTTCTTGAAAATTTACATATTGGAAGGTGTACAATACTGACATTGGGTGTTCATACAACAACCACGTAGCAGTAAAAATACACAATTTTAGGTTTTAGTACAAGGGAAGGGGGGTGGGTGGATGTCAAAATGTGTAAATTAACACCAGCAATTAAGTTACACGCTGATGCTCGCGCTAGACGCGAGCTCCATGCGCGGTCCGTTTCTATGATGCGGGGGGGGGGGGGGTGAGTGACATACCTCGACGCTTAATTTCTCCCAGGGAGACTTGCTCGCTGCCCCGGCGCTCGCCCGGCAGCGGCGTCCTGGCTGGCGGCACAGCGCCCCTCCTCCTCCTCTTGCTGGAGAAGCCGATGAAGAATATTCCGGGAACTAGGACCCTCGGCGCAACGCGGCAGTTAGAGAAATTTCTGGGCGATGGCCTACGACACTATAAATGTTGCAGCGGCTCCTGGGTCGCGAGTCTTGGTAGAAGTCTTCTGGCTGAGTGCAGTAACCGGACGTAGTCGAGTGCAGCGAGAGACGTCGGTGCAGAGGACAGACGACGACGGGAGATAGCGAGACGACGGCGGACGAGGTGTTTGTGGTGTGAATGAGCGAGAGGGTGTGAAACCCGACAAGTGAAGACTACTGTGCATGAGGACACCCACAGGACTCTAGAACATTGCTGACTGGTGGGGTCTGGACTAAACTGAGGTGGGACTGAATGAACACATGATGCGGACTTTATTGTAAATATTGGAACTGCCAAATATAGACATTTAATTTCTAAAATAATTCAAAAGGTTTTGATACACTGTCTATTGGGACTGATTTTAATTATTTAATGACATTAATTTTTTAAGGTAATTGTTAACTTTATTGATTGAATTTATTAATTGTACACAGCAAGTGATATCAATTTATTGTGAGATGTTAGGCCAAGAGAATTTGTTTGTAGTTATTGTAAATAAAATTAGGAAATTATTATGAACTCTGTTATTTAATTAAGACCTCCATCCCTTAATGAACTGGTTTAGCCCACTGACTTGGTAGCATAATGGTTATTAAGTCCATACATTCGTGTATTTTTACCAAAGACTCGTAGTACTCTCTGGAATGTTAAGAAAATTTTTATTAAATTACAAGTACTGAAATTGTTTTTACAAATTACATGTACAAAACATAAATTTACATTTATGTTGTACACGGTGTGATTTATTAGGACTGAACAACCATACTGTGATTACAAGCACAGAATTACGCGGAACATATAACATACATATTTTCACTAACGTTGGAGAAGCCTTTGATCTACGCAAGTATGTATATGAGACGTCAGTGTAGTACACATATGCGGATATCCTCGAACCTTTGATTCGTCCGTAAATTATTTCAATGCTGCATGGACTCCGCTCCATCAACTAATAATTTCTAGGTCTACGCTCAACACTTGTGATTCGCTAAAAGAGTGCTATGTTAGAGTTAGTTAAATTTGGTTAACCACAAAGGCTCTATTTGGTTTACAGGCAACGTAAGTGAACAAACGATTGCTCATTGTAATATTGCATGTGCAGTCTTGTATTTTAACGTGACTGCTTGAATTTCAGCACGATATTTTACACAGGTCGCAGTACGTGTAATATCAGTAATACAATTGCTATGCTCAGTTTTAAAGCGTATTTCAAAGATTTTTAACTATTGGTTAGTTCAAAAATTCTGTATACCACCCATTTATAAGGTGCTTTTAGAGTTAACTATTTTCAAAGGCGGTGGACACAAGGGCAATTTGGAACACACAATACTGTCAAAGAGTGCAGTTATTACGGTAAAGCACAGGGTATACATGTTAATTTAATGAGTTTAATCCTGTAAGTGACAAATAATTTTTTCATCTTAAGATGCACATATTCCACTCAAAGGGAAGTTAGTCAACCTCAGTTTACAACGTTATACACACTTTCTGCAGTGCAGCACGACACGACTAAAATATCGTTTCTAATCCAAAACTGCTGGTCGTGTGGCAGTTCCGTCGTGATGACGAAATAACGTTTCTTGGATTTGAGGTTTCGTTTTAATCGTCGCGCCGCACTTATGTTGCCGCGCTTATCGGAGCTGCGTGATTCCTGTACAAGACAAAGCTAGGACATGGAACAACTTGTCCTGAATCGCCGCTAACTTTACTGGGAGGGCATCAACATCATTTAAAATATACGCAGTCAAGGGGCAGGAACTTCGTTCAATGGATGGCTTAAAAAGTGACTGTTTAACTAATGAATTATAAAGTGCAAGAGCGGTCTGCATCTTGTAGGACATAGGAGACTTTCTGCTAAGTCACTGCAAGAGTGTGTGACTTGTCACGGCATGTGTGAGTTGTTACGTCTTCGTGCTCCATACGAGGATGAATCACATATTAGTGAGCTTTGTGAGTGGCGTACTTCACTGATAACGGCCGTGCCGCTGCGAAAATGGTTTCCAGTGTAACAAGTCGATTAGATTCTCAGACATTCCCATTCTTCTAACGAGGAGACTGGAGCGTATCTCTGTAGAAACATCCACGGGGCGAGAGAGCTCTATAGATGACAGAACATTTCGTTGCGTGATTTCACATTAAGAGGACTACGCAATAAATATTTTCTGAGCTATTGTTTGCACGTTACTGTGGACATTAAATGCCGGCGATCATAATAATGATGAATCTTCGGTCTTTTCTTAGGTGATACTCCAAAGAATGCATTTGCAGAAACATTGTATTGATAATTTACACATAGCTTTGATATAATATAAATACATAATTTATGCATTGTTTAATGGAGTAATTTTATAAATGATAACAGGAAGTATGTTATAATTTTTATTATTTTGGTAGTAGTTAATAACACATAGCTAAATAATACTGCTGCGTGTTGCATGTAACTGTATGGTGTTACCTTCGCGTGGGAAGGCGCCGAGAGCTGGTGGTCAGGTTTGTAACGTTAGATGAAGAGAGCGGCCTATCATAAAGGACGCTGCCGCACACATCGATAAAGTTATCGCAGCTCGCGTCTCGCGGACTCCGAGTTCATATCTCTCCATTTATCATGCAGGATCTTCGCCATCACCGTTAGCTTTCCCAGAACAACTTGGATCGCGGAGAACGTTCTAGACGTCATCTACCTGAACACGCGAGGGTCTCTGAGAGGAGAGTGATGAAGAGCCGAGAGTTTGGCTTCACTTGCGACCTTAAGCAACAGTTGGGCGATAATGTGTCGGCGAGCTTGTGTGAAGTGAAGAGTGGGACTGATCTGCGGGACTGTGGACTGGATGCGTGAGTGATAAAGACATTCGGGACGATGAGAATAGACAGCTTTAACTAAACGTGTCGAAATAATTGCAGCAGTTGAAGGGACGTTAGCAAGAGTAAAGACTGTGATAAAGACTTTAATTGATAGGCCTATGGAGATAGTAATGAAATATTGCGCTCAATAAGGACAGCACGAGTAAATAGGACGCTCAGACAGATAAATAAGAGATGTTTGACTGTTTGTGGCATTGAGAATGATTATAGTTATTGAATTTAAATTTTTTATTCTCATTAAGAGCTACATCCCTCGCGATCTCGAATAGGATACGCCCCTCAGGTATACAATGTAACAATACAAAGTCTTTCTCTGTGCTATACCTAATCATATAAATTTGTAATTTTCCCTTGAAAGAATGTTGATAATAATCCAACTTGTTTATGAAAGACAGTTGCGCCCAAACGATGTATTTATATTCTCACGTGTTTCTGTTGCTATGCCGCGGTTTGTTGTATGGGCCACGTGCTGATGTGCTACACTGCAGTTCCGTTGGCAACTTCAGTCGCAAACACGCTCGCTTCATCCTTTATAGCGCGTAAACACACACACACTCGCCAAACATCTCCACGCCTACTTCCCCACCCCCGGGTGCCATTTAGCTCTGTGGTCCGCGGCGCTTTGCATGTCGCATCTTCACGTCTCCTTGCGGTAATACAGTCACTTATCCTCCCCCGCTCTCCCACCCACAACCAAAACAACACAAGTTTTACGTATCAGTTACTACACTCTGATGTCGCCATGTTATTGATTGCTCCAAGAGCGAATATTACCCCTCCTTCTCTTCTCGGCATTTCTCCTATTGCCGGAATCACATAGCCCCGACCAACACAGCACGACACGACCAAAAACGCAACCACGACACATTTCAATATGACTACTTGTATTTACAGCACGACCGACACCACGCTCTCGGCATTTAACCTAACTATTTAGAAGGCGCTGATCTGCTACGTTAGTTTCAAAGGTGGTGAACAAGAGGGAAATTTGTAATACATGATCGGGACAAATTGGTATCGCTAATGCATACAAAAGTAAAATAATAATTTTTAAGAGTTAGATACAGTAGTTTTCAATTTATTTTTTATTTTAAGTTGCGTATTTACCATTGTAGGGAAAGCTTGCAATACAATTTCGTTTTGCAATGTTGTACATTCTGTGCGTTGTGCCGCACGACACGACGAAGAATAGAAATAATTTCTAATCCGAAATTGCTGTTCGGACGACAGAATCGGTCGGGCTTACGACGATCTATTTTGTATTTGATTGGCTGTTGGCCCGTCGTGTCGTGCGCGTCGGGGCTATGTGATTCCGGCATAACACCCTGCGTGGTGACTCGTGACGTGTTCGCGTACTTCACACCAGGGCCATAGACAGCCCTTAGGGCCCGGCCGGTCGCAAATAATTTTCTTACGGGGAATGGTGCACGAAAATCGCATATTTATATAATTTTTGTCACAATTTGTTTTACAGAGGATTTTTCGAAATGTTTGTTTATACAAGACGTAAATAACAATTTTGAACACCGTAATGCACGGTTAAAAATTCTCTGCGTTCGTTATTCTTGGAGCTCTGATTGAAGATAAGAAAATAAAATCTTTCTTTTCTTCTATCAGTGCTCCGAGAATAATGAAAGCAGTAAAAAACCTAACAACTTAAAAAGGTGTTGAAAATTATTTTTTAAGTCATGTCGAACCAAAAATTCCGATAAATCTTTTGGAAAAGGACTTAATGATAATGTATTTGTAATGCAGTTTGATTTAAGTCAAATTGAAGGAAGTATATAATTAATATAATAGTTCTTGTCATCTCAAAATTAAGATATAAACCAACACGTTCATCTCTGTTGACCATGCGACATTGACAGTTGTGTTCCTTTGGCGAAGATCAAAGTTGGGTACATGCGCAGAAGACGAATAAGCGGCCAACCTCATCTATAGTCTATGGATTTCTCCATCTCCCGGGGCCGCGGTGGCTGAGCGGTAAGACCGCTCGCCTTCCACCACGGCGAACCGGGCTCAATCCCCGGCCGGGCCACTCAGGATCTTCGCAAGTGCCGGACGATGCCGCTGGTAGGCGGGTCTTCTTGGAAATCACCCTCCCCCCAACACGCTTCTCCTTCATCGGCTGTCAAGAACTCGATATTGAAAGCCGCCCAAATCTCTCTCACTGAGTGAATGCAAGCATCACTGTCCGGACATAACGTCCTGACTAGACCGTCAAGGTCAAACACCGGCAATTATCACCCGGCACCCCAGCCAGTAATGATGAACCGTCCTCAGCCTGTAGTAGCCAATCAGACACGAGCCGACCCGCCAAGAAAAAAAAAGGGGGGGGGGGACGACGAAGGCGTACAATGCTCAGGAGCCTCGTAAATGTTTGCTTATAAAATGAAGCAAAACGTACAAATCAAATTTCAACATTCAAAACGTATTAACTTTTTTCTATGGATGACGACTATTTATGTCGTAAATGGTGGTTTTTGGGCGAGGAGGGAGTAGGGGGGCCACAGCACGCATTACTCAGGGGCCCTGGATTTCCCTGGGTGGGCTTGGACACGATGCTCGTTTCCCAGAACACAGCGCAGTCAGTAAGAGAATGAGCACGCCTGCATCAAAGAGCATGTACCACGTTTTTTGTCTATAGGCTATTCGCGGTAAAATGAGCACTTTTGAAAGCCCTGTTTAAGACCTACTTGTATGCACGTTGTTTGTTATGCCACCTCACGTAAAATTAACATTGGCATGGCCTCATAACTTTATGCATGCGTCTGTCAAGTGAAACAGTGAAATTATTAGAAAAGTAAATACTTTAAAAATTTGCTCATTTTTACACTCCGGAGCACAAAAAAAAAAAAAAAAAAAAGCGAAATAAATAGTATAAGTTATCAGAAATGGTTACCTAACACTTTTTATTCGACGTTAAAATATGGAACTAATTTCCATTCATCGTTACCAACTTTACTTGGTGCATGCCACTCAGTGCGCCCATTGAAATGTATGCAGGCAGGGACAGTGACTTTTTCTAAGGTTGATTTCAACAGTGCTCATTTTACCGTGAACAACCTATAGCGAAGCACACACAGCATATGCAGTCGAGGAATGGTTGCAATATGTTGAGCGTGTATCACGTAATGGCCGGCACGCGATGGTTGTTGGCGGTGGCGGGTACGACAACGCGAAGGCAGCGTCCGTGGGCGGCCTTATCACGGGCGGGAAGATAAAGCCTCTCTGCCAGACACGCGACGATGACGTAGTTGCACGTGCTGACGTCACCGGCGCGCGACTCTTCTTACGTAACAGCAGTCCTCAGCCGCGCTGGTTCCTCCTGTCCTCGTCGTGTCTGGCAGCGACGACGCTTCCTTGCGTCTGCAGAACCGGCGGAAGTGGAGCAGAACAACACTACTGCTGACTCAGACATTATTTACTTCATGCCAGACAAATCAGCTATGCAGTCTGTCAGCATGCTGAGAATTATGAAGGCATTATTGCATGTGGATCATTATTAGGGCCACCTGTTTTCCAAGAAAAGATTTATGCGAAGGCTAGACTTCATTATCCTATGCGCACATGAACAGTTTTCATTTGGCTATTGGCCACTTGTCTTTGTGTGAAGACAGTCTGTTACATGGATAAACCAATCATATTTAAGTTTCTCCGATACTGACCGTCCATGATTCGCGGGCAGGCAAATAAGACGCGTAACATTTCAAACGATCCAATCACCAAAGTGTTCTGAACTTGTGTTTTGGAACACAACTTGTCATGAAATATTTTCGCGAAAATCAGGTGCCCCTAATCATAAGGAGGCAAAGTGTTAATGATGGGCCTTAGTGTTCAACATTGTTGGACAATTAATTGATCATTCTATCAAAAACTGCATTAAAAATGCCGTTTTCTGACCATTTTGAAATGGCTTTAAAGATAAGCACTGTGCACAAATCTCCATTGCGTCCTAATAGGACCAACCTTCCATTATTAACAACAAAATTTGTCGCTTTGTCCTCCACGGTCAGTAATCACTCAGGAACGAACACACTGTGCACTCTCCTAGCATATTGGAGGTACAGGCAGCGCAGAGATGCTGTAAGCTGGTGACTCGAAGCGACTCACCGCTTGGTATCGTAAACTGGGGACTGCTAAACTGATATTATTCTTCCCTTTTTACTCCCATTCATGACGTGAGCACACATATACACACACGCGCAGATGTCACACCAGCTGAATTAGGCCTGCTGTGATGCACGTTCTTAATTCTTTCTGACAAAACACAAGTGTTATCTGTAAATCTGTTAAATAATACCAACCACGGCCACCCAGAGCATTTTGGAGGCCTTGGCCAGAGCTACTTTTGGGACCCCGTATTTGACGTAAAGCCACATACTACGAATACTACTTACATTTTTACTCTCCTTTAGCAGCAGAAAAGATTCTGCGTTACCGGTAGAAAACATTTTGCTTGTTAACAGGTTTATTGTTTGCTATCAAGGTGATAAATATTGTCGTTCTGTAACAGTAACCTGTTCAAATTAAACTATCAAGAAGAAATATTTTTTCCCCCACTACGAACAAAATCTACATAAATTTTTTTATTAAATTCCAACATTTTTGATGTGTGTCATTTACTCTAGAATGCTACACTTAATTTCACATACATAAATAGTCCACTGGGGTGGCATACGTACACCAAATAAAAATTATACTTCCAGTGACTTAAACAAAAGTTTATTCACAAATATAGCAAGACAATTGTAAAACGATTAGATGGTATTCCAAGAAATGCATAATTGAACAAAACTGCATTAATGAGCACACGATGGGCAAACGTTTTGTTGGTAGTCCAAAAAAATTAATTTTTTCCACAGGGCACATTTGACCCGTGATTTTATATTACCTAGGACAGAAAGTGTATCGTCCTGTTGAGGGTTCTGGCTTTCTTGGTGCTTCGTCTGTCACAGGCACATCCGAAATCCGACATATAGTTTCACGGAGTTCGCGTCCTAAAATTGGTACAGCCAGTCATCTCAGTTTTTTGAGATATTCTCTTTGATGTATTACAGTTTATTTGTCATTTGCTGTACTATCTCTCAGTATAATCATAGCATTAAACACCAGTGATATTGAGAAGGTTATAAAAACAAAGACAGTGGCCATTGTCGAGCTATTCTGGAACATGAATAGGTGTGGCATAACTGATTCAAGTGTGTCCACCCTTCCTTTGGTTGAGTTATAGAAGTGGATAATATCTAGCAAATTCACTAGATTGGGTTCATCACCTTTTTTCGTGCGTTGTTGAGAACATCAGTACAATTTTCTTCTTGCTTTTTGTTGGGCAATATTATAGTAATATGAGTGGGTTGCAACTACAAATGTGAATCAATGGTCCATTTTCACATTCCCCGTGAATACCAGAGGGAAGTTTTCATGATGATGTAGTGCAACTGGCACATTATTCAGTGTAGATCCTTTACCAGTGCACACTTCTGCCTATTTTATACTTAACGTACCGAGAATAAGTTTACTATATGAATTTTCTCTTTTTGAAAGTTAGTCAAATATGCTATTACATTCAGTAATCTGAGAACCTGTATTAATATTCACCAGCCCTAGCACATTCACCACTCTTTTTTTTGGCTTAGTTTTCATGAAGCCAAGAAACCAAATAAAGTTATGCCACTCACCAAGAAAGTTGTTTTTCTTAAATAAATAACAATGTTTCTTTTGTTATACGACATATGTGTCTTAAACGAGTCCTAACTAATAGTACAGTAAATAATGTTATAGTATATTCAGTTTCTTCACAATTTTCGAATCTAACCTTTAAAAAAATTACTCCATGTATAACATGCTTGGTTAGCTCCAAAATATGTCATACATCATAAGCTTTTTACAATTGTGTTGAGATAAAAAGATATTCTTTTTGATTTATTGAACTATTGCCGAGTAAGAAATAGTTCATATGCAAAATATCATTACACTGAGAGCGCACGAATGCGGTGGATTGTGCCTTGGGTGTAATTTTCTAGATTAGTTTACGCTTCTATTGCACAAGGCGGAGAAATATTCTGGAAATAGAACATTAGCAGGCGTTTAGACAAGTGAGGAGTAACTATGAATGTACTATAGTGTGTGTGATCTTTGAATGAATAGTACAAAGAGAGTGAATGAATAGATGTAGATTTTTGGACATTCACCATCGCGATGCAGAGGATTGTCATGGAAAAACAGGACTGAAAACGAAAAAAAACTCTCAAATAAGACAGTTAACCTAGGGACAAGGGAAAAAATATATGTATACAAGACTGGGAAATTCCAAGAGGTAATAGATTAAGAAACAAAAGGAACAGCATCTAATTACGAAAGATATATGCATATATACACAAACAACAGATAACGCATAGAAAACAACACAGGCTAGAAACCTGCTTGATAAAATTATGACAACACCGACAAAATAAGTAGTAACAAAATGGGAGGAGAACACAACAAAGAAACGTACTAAAAAAAACCTAGCAGATTTACCAGACACGACCGAATGCAAGTCATGCTGTTGTCAAGAAAATGTATGCACAAAGCCAGAAAATTCCCTGAAGGAATCGAGTGTGTGTGCCCTGTTCTGAAATAGGAACCCTTGATATTTGCTTGGCTCGCCCGAATATCGGCCAACCAGCTAACAAGTGGATTCATGAATCATTGGCGCCGTTAACTGTGGAACTTTCACTTGTGGTTCGCAGTCCACTTGGAGGGGGAATGTTTTGTAGCGAGCGTGCGACGCTATCGCGACTTTGCTAAGTCATCTCAGTGTGTTCCCGTCATCATCTTTTTTTGTCTCTAGTTCATAGGACAGTCTGCGTGAAAATTCTCAACGAGCGCACGCAACTCCACCCACAGTAGTTCTCGGTTGTTAATTAACTCACCACATACTTCGGCTGCCCGAATTAAATGCCAAGAGTGAAGAGATTTGGGCGGCTCTTACCAGCGAGGTCTTGAGAGCCGATGAGGGTGATTTAAGTGAATATGGACCAGCACCGGAATGAAGAGTCGGGGGAAACGGGAGATCCCGAGAAAACCCGCCAACCAACGACATCGTCCGGCATGATTCCCACTAGCGAAAATCCGGTAACCCGGCCGGGGATTGACACCGGATCGCCTTGGCGGGAGGCGAGCGTGCTAATCGCTCAGCCACCGCGGCCCCTTGCACGGTTAAGTGCATAATCCAGGGACACGTTTAAGAGTGGGATGGACCCCCGTGGGAACCCGGCCTCCGAGGTCAAGAAGTGAGTGAGCGATACTGGCGACACTAAAGGGCGGTCCACACGCAACGACTTATCGTACGTCATGACGCTCATGCAAGTCGTTCGACAAGCCGTATGACAATGGGTTGTCGACACATTCCGTTTGGTCATCCGTTTTGACGTCCGATTGCTCGGTCAGTCGCGAGAACACCATCATGGAGGAACTACTCCTGTGGTCAACTTTTGTTGTTTGCGTTGCCAAAACAAACTAAAAGTAAACGTATTACTCACAGGAGAAGATTACGATGGCCCAGGGAATGGTTGTTGAAGAGACGTGAGTTGTCTCATGTTAGACTGCTACGGGAACTATGTGATGAACCAGAAGACAGGCGAAACTACCTAAGAATGGACGTCGGGACGTGCATTCATTTATTGAATTTAGTAACACCGTACATCGAGAAAAGAAACACCTGTATGAGAAGAGCGATTTCACCCCATGAGAAATTGAGTGCCACGTTAAGATGCCTAGCTACAGGAAGAAGCTACAAGGACTTGGAGTTCACTAATATAATGCACAAACAAATACAAAGTGAAATTATTCCAGAAACTTGTACGGCTATTTCCAACGTACTGAAGAAGGCTTTCCTGAAAGTAAGTATAATTAATAGCATAGTCGTTAATATTTATTTACTAAGTGTAGGATATGCTACAACACATGTCAACGCAATGAAAAAACATGATATCGTATAAAACACAAACATAAATTAAACATTTTTTTTTTCATTAAAACGAATATCCCAATATAAAATCTTTAAGTAAATAAAAGTTTAAAATATTTTAGGCATTGTTGTCCTGAAAACCTGTAACGTAATCTTTGAGAGATGAGTATGAGCCACCTGGGATGTCACTCTCTAAATGTTGTATGTTACTTGGATGCTGTAGTTACTGGTGCTGTGACAGGTGTTGTTGACTGATAACCACGAGGTTACTGTGGTGCAGGATCTGTGTATGTGTTTGTTGTCCTATATTATGCGTATAGTGTATTGGATAGGCCTGTTATCGTTCAAAATGGTGTGAGGGTGAGCGAAAAACATGTGCTGTGTCCTCCACAGTAACAATTTTACTGCTCCTATTCAGTGATGCCATGTCCGCTTCAAATAACACATCGCTAAATTAGTTTCATGGCAAACTTGACCTGGTGAGTATTTACATCTCTTAGTCTATCGGCAACATGTTTCCCGAAACGGTCGAACGAATTCTCTTCTTTGAATGATTATAATTTCTCGCCAATCATATTCATTACTTCAGTTGTTTTATCAGCAAATGGAATTTTTCTTTTGTTAGATGCCCTGGAACATACAGCTTTGTTACTACTCGAATCCCTTGAAATAGCAGACGAGGAAGCAACAACTGTAGTAGGACAATCCGGCTCATTGTCATTCCATTATCCTGGCCCTGTAAGGAGAAGAGTCAGTAACAATATTATGTGATGGTTAATATGGTCGACATTATTTAGTAACAGCCTACATAATGTATGTTAGATGATGTCATACAGCTATGTTATATATGAAAAACTAATAACGTTCTTTCACCAGTACTTATTATTTTTATTTAGGGGCCGCGGTGGTCGAGTGGCTATCCGGGTAGGGTTCCTAGCGTGATCACCAGGAATTTTGTATGTGGGAATCTTGCCCGGACGATACTGTTGGTCGGCGGGTTTTTTTCGGGGATCTCCAGTTCCTTTTCCACTGCTATTTATGCTAGGCACTGCTCCATATCCATCTCATGTCCCTCATTGGCTCTCAAGACCACACTTGTTAACAGTGGTCCTAAATTCTCAACTCAACAACTATCTTTATTATGAGCATACTGTCCTGATGCAGGAATACTTTTAACAGTGAGATATTTTATGCTTTGGGCTTTAGTAATGAGAAATTTAAAATTTATTGTATTCTAGCATGAAAAAAATATATGGTGGTGTATTTATTTTGTAGTTATATTTGCAATCATTGAGACTGCAGAGGATAATCCCTCTAGCACATGTTAGACCAGTGATGCACTGATAGTAGGTTTTACCCGTGTTAGCTCCTTGGAGACCTGTGACATACTGATGGTAGGATTTGCACGTGTAAACTCCTTGGAGACCTGTGACGTACTGATGGTAGGTTTTGCACGACATGTTCTTTTATAGCTGCTGGTTGGCGTAAATCTTATACCCATCTTCTCAAATCCAGGTGTAGAGTGATTTATTCATTTCGAAGGTTCACCAACTCTCCGCGCTGGTCGACGATTGTCACAGCCACCTCGTGTGCTCTCTTCAGGACGACCATAACGTAAATGATGCTTTGCGGTCCCACGACCAGTTTATAACCTGGACAGACCATAGGCGAAAATTCGTGCATCATATAGCTCGGCCTGCCGTTGAGGTATGTGCCACTCGCTAAATTGCAGGTTATTCATATCACATTGACTGGGAAAATATTTACAGGCTGCTACAACACATGTGATTTACCAGCTTTGTAGCTGCACGGCTCGAACCCCAGCATCGGTCCGATGGTATCCGGTTCCGTAAAGTTGATAACCTTGTTGCATCTGATAACACTCTTCAAAGAATTGGGATTTCCACGTAGTTCGAATTCAGTGTCGTAGGGCAGCGAATCTTAACGTACCTTGCAATATCGTCTATTTCATAAGAGCCAATGGGCAGTGAAACTTTATGGGAAACATTGCAACTTTTTATGAGGTACAGCTGACAGTTTTTTTCATCAATGTTCGGTATCGCATTGTAAGTTTCAAAATCTACAAGGTCTATGCTCCATTCCCCCTCCAGGTCGAGTGGCAGAAAATGTACAGCATGCAGCTCGGAGCTACGACACATCAAGGTAAGCGTTATCGACATGACTGATGGTTTCCTTGCAGTGTACAGCCTTTTTATACAATTACTTGTACGAGCGAACCAGGAAGTGAAGGCACAGATGTCCACAGTTCCACGTGTTGGGCAACTGTTCCGTTTCGTAATTGTAAGTCAGTTAACAATTTTTCAGGTACTTGCACAATTCAAGAGGAGGGCCCAAATTCCCAAAACTGTCATAATATTCTGCATGTTCACCCTTTTTTACATAGGCTACCCAGTGAGTTCTAGACCCTGCTGTCATATCCAGATTAATTACGGCACATTCTTCTCTCTTGGGTTTAGTGGGGACACCATCTCTCATAAACACTCTGTGAAAATGAGATGTTTACAATTTGCATGCAAACAGTTCCAAATCCACATTCGTGAGTACTCGTTTAGGTAGAGACTTCATTATTGTTTCTTCCTGCTGCATCGCCTTTGCACACTTCTGCCTCCTACTGGGTATAGTCTTAGGTAGAGACCTCGCACGTTCTTTTTTAAACCCATGGCGATAGCTACCGTATTTGCATTGTGTCTTTGTGCCTTGGTCAACCGCTTCTGTTCGTTCGATACTGTGTTGACGGCTCTGGCGATACCACTCGTGGCTCCTATTACGCCTCCGAGAGCCGCGAGTGCAGGCAAAAGCAATGGGGAAAGTCTGCCAGTAGATATTTTCTTAGACTTGCCAGATTTCCTTCTTTTTATAACTGCTTTTCTTATAACTTGTGCTTTTCTTTTGCTCTTATCACCCATACCCATCTTCACATTGGCATTCATCAAACTGGAAATGCCCCATGGTGCTATTTTTTTCTCCGAGCCCGGTATCTGATGATTTTCTTATTTCGTCCGCCTTCTGTGCAAGTGTCTTGTCTGCCCAGTGTCTGGCTTGCAGATCCTTGTGCTAGGAATAAGCGATGCCGTGCTGCTTGCATGCCTCATCCAGGGTGTTATGCCTGTCTCGTTGTGTGACAGCCTTTTGGCTAGCTTGGTTCCTGGCTCACAGAACCTGTTTTCAGGAATGTGCAGCTCGAATGGTAGATTATTGATCAGCGTATCGACGACCCCGATTAGAGCTACGATCTTACCTCTTCGAGAAATCATGGTGAAGTGAGCAAGAAAAGTATAAATATGGCCCTCTTATGCATTTTCGTGTTAGTATCATTCTAGACTTGGAACAGTACGGAATTGTCACATATTACAATATGGCAGTTCAGTGCGATTTCTACCAGAGACAGTTTTCTCGGCATGATAACTTGAAGAGATATTCTAAAATGTGCTTTATGTCATCAAGAGGCTTCTATATGCTACCTCATCCTCCTTCACCTCCTCCACCACCTCCTCCACCACCTCCTCCACCACCTCCTCTGCCTCTACCTCCTCCTCCCCCAATGTATGATATAAACCAAGCAGACGAAAACAGTATATAGATCATTAAACAAGATGTTACTCTAGCCATATGCATTCATGCTAAATATGAAGCTATCTCCCACGAATCGTGGCATGGAAGCCTATTTCCGAATACAGTGAGGTGCATCATCGTCGACTGCGTAGACAAGTCAAAGCCTGATGATCCGTCAACAATCTGATTTTTCCCCAAGTAGAAGGTTGCGAAACTTCTGAAGAGCCCAGGCGATCACCAGTGCTTCACGTTCAGCTACAGTGCAATTGCGTTCGGTGATCTTCAAGGTGCGACTGGCCATAGCTACCATTCTTTCATTATCTTGGTCATCCTTCTGCGCGAGTTTTACTCCTAGTGCATAAGCGTAGGCATCGGTGTAGAGTAAAACCTGTTTGCCTTGAATAGGATGGTAAATTACATGTTCCGCTAAAAATATCACTTTCAGTTGTTCAAATACTTCCTGATATTCATTCAACCAAATCCAACTGATGACTTTCTTTAAAAGCGAAAACGAAGGTACTGCCACTTTAGAGATTTTATCAGAGTAATTTCTGTAGAATCCTAGGACTCCCAGAAATGCACACAGCTGCTTCACATAGGTAGGAATGAGAAATTGAATAATTGTTTGCAGCTTAGCAGGAGCTGTTCGAATACTTTCATTCGTGAGTATGTGACCCAAAAATGGTACCTCAGTCCTACAAAAGAGTGACTTACGAACCTTAACTGTCATTCCAGCTCTTTACAATTTCTCTAGTACCACATGAATGTGTTGGACATGTTCGTCAAATGAAGCAGAAATAATTAGGATGTCAGCCACAAAAGCACAAGCAAAACTGCGACATTCCTCTCCTAAGGTTAGATCTAAGTACCTTGTAAATTCAGCCACAGCATTGCATAATCCGAATGGCATCACATTAAAAACATACTGGCAGTTACGAAACAAAAATGGCGTGTATTGTTTGGATTCAGATGAGAGAGGTATTTGCCAATAAGTGCAGGTAATGTCTAGGGTTGTTAAATACCTAACCCCTTGATACAAAAACAGGATGTTTCGAATTTGTACAGGACACTCTCTGTCGTTAACAGTTATACAGCTGATGTTCCTCGCATCCAGACATAACCTCACTGCGCCATCTTTCTTCCTTACACACAATATTGGGCTGGCATATGAACTAGCCTCTCTACCACCATCAATCTCAAATATCCCTCTGCTTCAGATAGATATTTTACCGGAATAGGGTAGGGTTTCTTGTGAAATACACTGTTACCTGATACCTTAATCTGAACCTGATATAGTATGTTACGCCCAGGAACTTCAGACATACAGTTCTGATGCAACATAAGCATGTCAAACAGTTGTTTTTGCTGAGAACTGGTAATCAAATTTACTGCAGCCACTGCCTTAGAAATCTAGTCGGACAAACTAGAAGCTTCAGTACGAGTTGGTTCAATGGTCAATGGTAAAATCGAAATATCCTTCCGCCAAAAGTTCACCATACTGTTAGTAGTGTGCCATCTTTCTGGACTAGGTAAAATAATTTGACTTTCTGGCGATGTAATTAGCCGTCCCTCAAAGTTCAATACTACCCCAAAGGTCGACCAAAAAATCTGTTCCTAGAATTAAGGGTTTTACAAGCCCCTTTACAATCAAAACATTGGCCAACTTGGTTTTCCCTAAACCATGTATCAGTAACATAGTTTGCCTGTTCACAATGGGGCTGGATCATGAAGTAACACCAATTATTTTCAAGCGAGTTACTGGCAAAATAGGTAGTTTTACTCCTTGTCTTTCACTCTCATGAAACAAGTCTTCACTTATGCAACGTACTTCAGTGCCACTGTCAAGAAGAGTAGGTACTACTATGTTACAAATACTTAAATTTAACTCTGGACATAATGACACTTTCAATCCAGGAAAAATATTTTCATCTTCTCGCAGCAAAAAAACCTCTCTCCGTTTCATCCATTAGTAAAGTTAACATATTACGAGAATTCTCACAACTTTTACTTGGAACTTAATTGTTACTATCAGCTACGGACATTTCTTTGGTACACACACTGTCCACATTAGAAGTCTCCTTGAAGTTACCTTGGCTCAGCGCTGGGAGACGCTTATCACCAACCCGTTTCAGTTTAACATGGACTAATTACCAGTATTTCTCTCTTGTTGATTTTGTGTTGCTTTACTTGAATTGATGGGTGGTGGAAACGATGGAACCAAGGGATTTAAACCCTCGTTTCGCTGAAAATAACCTTGACGATGTGTTCCTTCAGCTGGTGCTGTGTGATAGTAAGGATTCAATGGAGGTGGAACATTAATACCTAGCGCAAATTGCCATGGAGGAACTGTGTTCGGATTTCGGTCAACGGTCACTTGTGAGTTCGACATTGGTGTGAAATTTGATCTGAAAGTGCCGATTGGTTTGGCAGACCAAGTACTTTCTGACGTGCGAACAACTCTACCGCCGGTCGGACAATTCGACTTGCTCCCCCTGTCGCTGCTCTCGTTGGCTGGATAGGCATACACGGTGCCGTCAGAATGTATGTAAGTGTTGGGTTCTGGACAAACGCCATTATTCTCCCCTTCGCTATGTCTAGCAGGATTACGTCTGCGATATCCTGGAGAATATAGTTTTCCACGCCTTTTGTTCATAAATCCAAAGTGTCGATTTTCAGGTGCGTACTCACGCTGAAATGTTCATGTATTTCCATTCTCCTGTTCGAATCCTAGTACGTTCACTCTCGGATTGTTATACCTCATTGCCTGTTGTTGGTTGTTGTGCTGAGATTTTTTAGGTAGACCTGTATATAGTGGTGGAGGTTTCGGTAAAGTAGTTTTATCGAAATCCCGTGACAGGTTAGCCTTTTGCCTTTCACTCTGATCGATCCGTAAAATTTGTGTTCGAAACTCATTCAGATTAGTGAATGTCCTATCTGGCCCACGATCTTGATATTCGGAAGGTAACTCTGAAATTGACACTTCCGCGAATTCCTCGCCTTTCATGGGTGCTCTGAGGTGCCTCGTGCGTTGGTACATTTCCCCGAAATGTTGCTTTAACGACTTGGATTTCTTTGGGTCGTATTTGTCAAGGTGTAACCTGGCCCTTAAGTTACCCTGAATGCGAGCACTCCAATACTCTTTAAGAAAATTTCACGGAACTGTTCGAAAGTCTGGGTATTCTCCTTCTCTATCTCCCACCAATAGAATTCTGTAGACTTAAAGCTTAGGCCTAGGCAAATCAAAATTTCAGATTCATTTAAGCCAAATAGTTATGCATATTCTTCCAATTTTTTAAGGAAAATTACAGGATTCTCATGACTACAACACGAAAATGTTGGTAATTCCTCAGACTACTGCTTAGCTGGGTGGTGAAGTAAAGCAGCTGTGGGATTGCACAAAGTAGAACGATTATTTAGCAAAACATGATTTCCCATACTTTTACTTCGTTCGTTACTTGTTGATGAACTCGGCTGAATTCGTGCATTACTTCTGTTAACCGCGGTGCTAGGGGCGACAGACTGAAACTTGCATAACCTGTCATCTAGTTCGCTTTGTTTTAATTGTAATTCTTTATTTTTATCCTCGAAATTCTTTTTTGCACTCAAATAATCCGAAGTAGTTTTGGTTAGTTTTTCATCAATGTACCATTCGAAAGTGACTAATTGGTGATCAACATTATCTAAAATACGTGGATCTGTTGTGTGTGAAACCACAGGTTCTTTGTTTTCCACAGCAGAAATTCGATTTTCCAACCCATACATTTGCCCTTCTAAGTTAGAACGTGTCAGTTCCATTTCTATAGGTAGCTTGTGTTCTAGTGTCTGCACCCGCTAATGTACCGCATTCACCTTGTTTTGTACTATTACAAGATTTTCTTCAGTAGATTCGCTGAACTGAGTTAATCTTTCTTCAATCTGCCCCTCTAATCTCCTCAAATCATCTTTGTTAGCATTTACCCGCGTAGCCTGACTGTTCTGTTTTTCAGTTAGTTCCGAAACGGCGTTTTGCAAGGTTAGCAAAGAATTATGTGTTTCAACTACACTTACATTCAAAACTGCTAATTCTCGTTTTACGCCTGAAATATGTGCCTCCTGCAAATCAAAACGATCATTTCGTTCAGCCCCGTGAGCGTTAAGTTTAGCGTCTTGTATATCAAAACTCGCATTTTGTTCGTCAAACCTTGCAGTTTGTTCGCCAAACTTTTTATTTAAACTTAAGTTGAAGTCAGCAAACAATCGAGTTATGTCTGTCAGCGTAATGGAGGTGTTATCTGCATTTTGAGAGGGCCTTGCACGGGCGTCTGAGACACTTACTGATACAATCGGCATTACGTCATCATTGATAAGCTCGCGTACAGCGATTTCCCTTTCAAATGTGTCGTCGTCGACAAAGCTGGAATGTCCAGTAACTAAAGAGGTTTCCTCAATGCTTAACGTGCCTGGCGTGGAAACAGAACATTTTTCCATGTTATTTTCTCTCTGCACCTGCAAAAGCTCCTCAGAAAGTATGGTTCTCGGAAATTAATATTACTCATCGCACCTCCTTGGTGCTAGGCTTGCAAAGGCTCTATGCATTAGGCAATCACGTTGTAGGGCCAAAAATATATAATGTACTAAGACGAGATTGGAAGGGAATGTTTATAATGATAATGGTTGTGTGGGTGTTGTGAATTTAGATTAAGTTGGAAACTTGTGTAGCTTCGTGGTTTGTACTTTTGCGCGGAATATAACTGACCTACAGCAAATCAAGTGGCCTACTTTTCATCATAGCATTACATTCAATTAATATGCGGACTTTTAACACGATGAGGAATATCTATTTTGAGATACTTCAGGAAGGCTGGCTCAAACGTGTCAAAGAGAAACACTTGGATTCCTTGTGGAATACTTAGGTCAGCATTCATTAATGATCCACTTGAAACATTTAAATTCAATATTAAGACACACATTATTAAATCAAGCCACCTTGAAAATAACATCTTTCCATACACATTGAAACGACAGAATACCCTTAAATATAATTTTTAATGAAAATAACATATTTAAGTTTACTAACCCTTCAAGACCAATTAAATTCAAAGAAATAGAATAACACTCTAAAATCCATGCCGTCAGATACCTATAAGGAATTTTGCCCAAGAAATCAGATTGAGAATTACTGCTTTGAAAACCTGAAAATTTAACATGGAGAGTGCATCTAAAATGTGATTTAATACTCCCGCATTCCATTTTGCAGACAATGTTCAGATAGTCACTCTCTTTTCATGTAATTTAAAATTAATGTGCTCCGGGTAGACCACGAAACATGAAATGGCCACTGGGAATGTCTACCAAGGAAAGTCCATTTAAACATTTATAACAAAAGCGATTTTCCTACAGCAGCAACAAACTAAACTTGACTTCCCGGACAAATCTGACAGTTAAGCAATATTATCAAAAGACTTCGCTAAGATTACAAAGTCGCGACTATACTTTTGGCTCGTGCCGTGGATAGGTCTTACTTGACAGCTTCGGGAAGCGGTGGGGTCGGCATTCTCAAAGCCGACTACGGCAGGCATCACTGAAGATTCCACTCGAACGGAACATGTCCGTCCTTCCTCCGCCTGGTTACACGACGCTGGCCATTCTCTACTCTCCGGAGTCTTCGCCGACGCTGTCATCAAGGCGCCGACGGGCGGAGCACTTAACTGAAACGTCTGGCCATGTTAGATGTCTAGCCCTACAAGAATTACTCCTCAATCCTTTACTTCTTCGGGATATCACGATGTGACGTCGTATCCTCCCACAATCTTAGTGTAATAATCGCCTTTGCACATTCTTCCTTCCTTACTTAAATTTGTATATTTTATTTCAGCTAAGAGTAATAAACGAGAAAAAAAAAAAATGTTTTAGATGCATTCCTAAAATTGTTGTAGGAAACTTTAAAATCAGCCTAGTGGTCACTTTATATCTGATTAATTAGAAAATTTTAAAACAAAATTTTATATATAAAATAAATGAGCTCTTTTACTCCAATTAAATAACATTAATATTAGTTAGCAGTATAATCACTGATGTAAACACTGAAAGTACTCAATCTGGGGAAGTCGTATTTACTATGGTAAATATAAATTAATATATAAATGTAAATATTATTTTAATCATTTTGTAAACACAATATTAAATATGACTTTATACTACAGAGTTTTGTTACGTGAAGTTCCGCGACTGGGAAGCAAGACTGGAAAATTTCCGACAGTTTGTGCGGCGTTGTCTTGTCAACTCTAGCCTCAGGCGGTGTTCCGGTTTATAATGTTTACTTAATGTGCGTCATCGTTCTGTACAGAATGTCGAGTGTTAGGCATGATTTACAACGGCCCGTCGCGACCGTCCGTCAAAACCTTGGCAAGCTTTAACTTTTGACGGACGAAAGGATGAAGTTACAGTCTTCTAAACTTGCATGTTTTGATGCTCTTTCATCCCGAGTTTTTTACAAGGCTGTGTAGTATGTGCAATGGTTTGGTTTTGCTTTCTTCTGTTTTCATATGTTTGTTTATGTAACTGTAAAATTAAATTAAATTACATATTCCCTGAAGACTAATTGATAATTCCTTTTGGAAACATGAGCTCATTTAGTGCAATAGTAAAAGTAATAAAATCATTCGTAATATGTTATTACAAAATTTTTTATATCGATTAATTTCCGTTAAGTACGTATATGTGCGTTTTGGGTACTTGGAAACACAATACCGCCAAAAATGTTCACTTTTAATTGAGATTTTTTTTTCTTATTTTGTAATTTTTTTTTTTATTAGTATGCAGTAGTGAACACGACGGAGGTATGAAGTTTGGTAATAAACATATACTAAAGATGAGGTAGCCGCTTATTCGTTTTCTGCGCATGTACCCAACATTGACCTAGCATAATTCTACAAACTGTCAAAGTCACGTGGTCAACAGTGATGACCGTGTTTGTTTATATTAAAATTTTGAATGACAATCACTATTATATTAATCAAATACTTTTACCAGTTTTAATTTAATTAAAAAAAAAAAAAAAAAAACATTACAAACTGGTTAGAGCAAGTATGAGAACATCTCAAAAGCACTTGTTTACTAAAGAGTGTTCTAACCTCAAACCCAATCCACGGCATTTTTGCTAGCAGTATAGGCAGAAAAGCAGTTCAATGTTGGTACACGGAGATTGGTTGTGCGCAGCCAGCGAGATCGGTCTACCTCATATTTTTTAATCTATGATTGTAAATCGCTCGGCTAGGAGACGGACTAATGTATGACGGAAGGACGCGACGGACTGTTGTAAATCCTGCCTAACTGTTCTATGATATTGTTTTCAAATAAACGTCTTGAGAAAAAATATGTTCACGTATGAACGCCATTAGTACTGACATAATATTCTAAAGTTTCGTTACGCTGTGATTACACTTATCGCATGGTAATTATTGTATGTGCGGACAACACCCCAGACTATATGCAACGGAATTTCGTTGGTTTAAGTTATACCCACCATTACGCGAGTTAGCTCACTGCGGATATAGCCTACATTACATCGGTGGGAAATATTCTGCGGCTGGAGTAGCATGTTTGCTGGTGGGACTGTGACACGTCATATTGGGATTGAATTTGGACTCGTGCGGTTCTACATGTTGCTATAGGTTATTCACGATACAACGAGCATTTTTTAAGCCCTTTAATTTGGAATAATAGCCAATAAATATATTTTATTGTAGCCTTAGACTTTAACTTTCGAATCCGGTGAAATATTTATACTGTGTTTATTACTTTCATGACTATGTTTATTTTAAAATGTGATGGAAGGATAAAAAATTGCTGGCAGGGAAAAAATAACTGGGGTCTCAAAAATGCTCACTTTACTGTGGACAGCCTATACTCGGCCGCTCGGCGGCAAGAAAATCCCTAATCCCGATGCTTGTAGCGGTGTACCGAATCTTAGCGAGAGGGCAAAGCTGTTTTATCTGGCCATCAAGCGGACGCGTTGGCAACAGCGCGTGGAGTGCGCATGACATCAACACTGTTGCGGCGATGCGACGTAGTGCACTAGCGTGTTCCTTTTGTAAACACGCAATCGATTCACGTAATCTTGTTTCGTAATAAATGAAAGAGTTAATAAATCAATTTAAAAGTCTAGTGGTCATGTGTACATGCGCCTGGCGTGTGCTTAACCCTGACATCACGTTTTCCAGCACGTCGCGATATTGCGGCTCGCGACGTGGCCTTGGTGGTTTGTAGTCAGTCACAAGGAGCAATGACGTCACGTGCTCGCCAACGCGCGGCAGAGGCAACTACAGTGCGCTCTAGCGGCGTCATCAGGAACTCCGTTCTCCCAGCCGCACCAGTCGCCTGGCGCAGCGCTGTTGCGGTAGAGTACACGTTTACTAAAGATTGTCAGCGAGACGACGCCTTCGCGGCTTCGAAAATAGCTATCGCGTGAGGGCAAGTTTCAAGGTGACCAGAGGTTGCTCAGATCGGAGCTGCTTCTAGAACAATCAACGGTGCTGTTGGAACGCTGACTGATGGGCCGTGTATGCTTTGCGGAGATGAGCCAATTGTATCGAAAATCAGGAGTGCGCTTAAATAACTATAATCCATTCATGGTTACCTCACACTTTTCTGAAACCCTACCAAAGTTCTGCATCCAGGATATTCCTTCGCCTCGTGCAAACTTGCTTAAATAAGTCTAGAAAATTACACCACAGAGCAACGCACCGAATTCGTGCGCACTCAGTTGTAATATCTTACATGAGAACTATTTCTTACTAGCCGCTACCAGCGCACACGTTTTTTCACTGTTTTCATTCATGCGTAATATAAATTAAATGTTATAACTTATAAATAAAATACATAGGCAAAACTTTAATTTAACAAAAAATAAGATACTTTCATGCAACAGAAGTAAAAAACGCTTGTGATACATGGCATATTTAGGAAATAACTAAACACGTCATATATGGGGTGATTTTTCAAAGGTTTGATTCGAAACGTGCGAAGAAACCGCGAATAAACTATAACGTGCTGTAGCCAAGGAAATTAAGAGAAGAGGCGTGGAATGGACAGCCATAGTTTTTTAAGTTCTGTGGAAAGTAGTATTGCTACCATTATGTAAATAGTTATCCGGACACAACACGCTTTCACCCGTCAATGCAGCCGCCCGACTCACGTATACGTAGCACGCAGTAAGTGCGCAAAGATATACTAGTTTTTAAAAATTTGTATTGAGTATTTATAAAATGTTGAAACACTTCAGATAAATTTTTATGTAAGTAGGGTTTATTTATTTTATTTGAAATTTTAAATTACATGTCCCTATGAGTTCAACTTAATGGACTCGTTCCTAGGAACGATATACATAGTCAAGAATTATTAATTTAAAAATCAACAAATTAATAATTATTAATTTAAAAATTAACAATAGTCAACTACCATTATATTAATAATTATGGCACCACATTCCACATATACTAATTTCAGTCACTTCCTTTACCCAGGTCATGATAGTCATAATTCAGTAATTACTTCTAAAACAAAGACAAACAAATTCAAGAATATAAAGGAATACACAAAAAAAACTGCAACTGTGTAAATATAAGAAGAGTGAATTGTGAAAACAGGTAATCTCATGATAATTTTACATGTCTACTGTCAATAGTTCTAAGTCTACAGATGCACCCTTCACTTTATTATTACAATATTTACTGAAAAATTAATGAAATACAAAACACAGCACATAAACACCAACAATAACACATGCAAGGAGACTTCTGTAAAATTAGGTGAATATTGTGAGTGATTATAACTGCTTTCTTACTTAGGTACTGTTACCATAGTATTTTCTTTAGTTTACATTTGAATAATGTTTTACTTTTAGTGTTTCTCATCTCAGTTCATGCCATTATATGATTCTGACAGCATGTACCAGGGATTTGGAGGAAATGGTTAGTGGTATGAGAGATAGCAGGGTGGCAAAGGTTGTTCTCATTCATGTAGGGGGAAATGACCTGGCTCATAGGGAGGTGGGGCAGGAGGTAGAGCGGGACCTCAGAGGATTGCTGAGGAAAGTGCGGGAGAAGTTCCCTGGAGCTAGGGCAGTAAGTAGTCAGTGGCGTGCTGGTTAGGAAAGGAGTATCCTATAGGAAGGCAGTGGCTGCGAGTGAGGTATATGAGAGGGCGTGTAGGGATTTGGGGGCTACATTTATAGATAGTAGGAAATGGGTAGGTTGGGAAAGTGTAGGGAGGGACGAGGTTCACCTGACAGAACAAGGAAAGAGGATTATAGGTGATCTGCTAGGTAGAGAAGTAGCTGGCTGCATGGAGAGGGTCATGGCAGAGCAGCAGTTGCTGAAATAGCAATCAGTTAGAAGCAAGGAAACGAAACGGGAGAGAAATGGAGAGAATAGCATTGATGAGGCCACAGGGGTGGAGATAGGAGGTAAGCAATGTAGGATGGTAAAGCAGAGTACTAGTATAAAGATAATGGTGGTGAACTGTAGGAGTGTGTACAACAAGCTGGAGGGCTTCTGGGAAAGGTTGAAGGATATGAGACGGATATAGTGGTAGCTGTGGAGACTTGGTTGACTGAGGAAGTAATGGACATTGAGTGTAGACAGGATAAGTTCACCATCTTCAGAAGAGACAGGGATGGGAGAGGAGGAGGAATAAGGGGCGGTAGAATGGGTTAGTGAGGATGTCGAGGTAATGGAAATTAAATTGAGTGGTAGTAGTAATAGGAGTATTACTTTGCTGGCAGCGTATAGACCACCAGGACAGGGATGGCAGGCAATTGGGATGATCAAGGAGAGGGTCGATAGACTAAAGGACAGGCAGTGTGTTGTTGTAGCAGGGGATTTGAATATGTCAGGGGTGAAATGGGTAGAGGGTGCAGAAGGAATGGGTAGCATGATGCAGAGAATGGCAGCATAGTTAGTCAACAGAGGATTAGTCCAGGCAGTAGAAGCGCCTACGAGATGGAATGAGGAGGGTGTTGGGTCAGTGCTGGATGTGGTGTTGGTCAGACCTAGGAATGCTGTAGTTGGTGCAATAGTATTGGATGGTATAAGCAACCATCATATCCCGGTTGTGGAAATTGGGATTGGCAGGATGAGGGAAGTGCAAATGACAGAAAGGTTGGTGTGGCAGTATGGGAGAGGAGACAAGAGGGGGGCAGAAATATTCCTGAGAGACAGGTTTAAAAAATGGTCTATGGAGGAGGGTGTAGAGGGGTTGTGGAGGGAGTTTAGAGGATTATTGGAGGTTATGTTGGAAAATTTGTGCCAATGAAAAGGTTACGGACTGGGGAAGATCCGCCGTATTATGGACAGAAGATTTTGAAAATGAAGTAGTGCAGGAAATTACATGCCAAGTGGAGAAATGAAGGGATGATAAAATCTAAAGAAATGATGAAACAAATGGGTAGGGAGCTTGAAAGGAAGATCAAACAGGCAAAGAATGTATTTCTGGGGATCATGGTGGAATAAGGAAAAGGCAAGGAATGGGGGAAATTGTTTAGGTATGTTAGGAGGTTAAGGGGAGGAGAAGAAGGGATCCCTCTGCTAACAGGAAGGGATGGTAGGCATGCGACAAATGACCAAGAAAAATCGGAGATGCTGCAAGGACAGTACTTGCCAGTGTTTGAGTCAAAGGAGGGATGAAATAGGGGGGCAAACAGGGTTTTCGGGGGGTGTTTAGTGAGTTTAAGATGAGGGAGTGGGAGATAGAAAAGGTAATTAGGGGTTTGGAGAGCAGTAAGGCAGGGGGACCAGATGGGATAGGAAACGCAGCACAAAAGTTTGGTGGCAGGGTGTTGGCGAAATATTTAGAAGTGCTGTTTAAAAAGTCTTTAGGAGAGGGTAAGTTACCACAAGATTGGAAGGATGCTATGGTGATACCTATACACAAGCAGGGAGAGGATAGGGGGAGGCCTGGCAGCTACATACCGGTGAGTCTCACATCAAGTACAGGAAAAGTAATGGAGAGGCTAGTTGTGCAGTATGTGGTGAGGGTTATGAACAATAGGAATTGGTTGGAGGAGTCCCAGCATGGTTTCAGGAGGGGATACTCATGTGAGACTCAGCTGGCTGAGTTATTAGAGGATCTGGTGCAGGTAGTTGATGAGGGGAAGCAGGTGGATGCCTGCTTCATAGATTTTAAGAAGGCATTTGATAAGGTGGCCCATGGGACATTGATGAGGAAAGTGGAGGCGCTGATACCAGACAGGAGGGTAGTGGAATGGATAGGGGACTTTCTCAGGGGGCGAAGGCAGAGGGTGAAAGTGGGGGAGGCAATATCGGAGGAAGAGGAGGTTACGTCAGGGGTACCACAGGGAAGCGTGCTGGGTACTTTGTTATTTGCCATAATGGTAAATGACATGGGTTTGGGGATTAGGGGAAAAATCAGATTGTTTGCAGACGATTGTGTTGTATATGCTGGGGTGGGAGAGGGGGGCGGAAATTTGCAGGCGGACATTGATGAGATATGGTTGTGGACCAGAAAAAAAATAAAATGAAGATAAATGTAAGAAAAACTTAGGTAGTGAGGTTCACAAGGAAGAAGATGATAAGCAGGGACATGTACAGATGGGAGGGACAAGAGATAGAAGAAGCAGCAGCAGAATATAAGTACCTAGGGATTGTACTGCAGGGAGGCCTCAGGTGGAAAAAACAGGTAGAGAGGGTGGTTGCAAAGGGAAGAAGGGCTCTGGGTATGCTGGGAAGGGTGCTGAATGGAGTCAGCTGTGAGGTGAAGGAGAAGGCGTATGGCACAATGGTACGGCCAATGTTAGAATATGCTGCAGCAGTATGGGACCCGTATGTGGAGGTGGAGGTGCGAGAACTGGAAAAGGTGCAGAGAAAGGCAGCAAGGTGGGTAAAGGGTAGGTGGAGAAGGCAGGGGCAAGATGGTGAGGAAGAAGGGAACTATACGCCATCAGTGATGATGAAAGAAATGGAGTGGAGCTCATTGAAGGACAGGAGGAAAGTTGAACGCTAGTCAGGATGTACAGGGTGGTGAATGAATAGGGAGGGTGAGGAGGGCTACACTGCAAGCTAAGTAAGGGGGTGTTTAGAGGAGGAGGAAACAACAGTGAGAAGCTTCAGAGGGTGTGGAGGAGAACGGAGCAGGGTAGGCAGTCCATGCTTGTGAGGTCTGTGAGGGAGTGGAATATGTTGAGGGAGGAATTGTTATCTGTGAGAGGGGTTGGTAAATTCAGGAAGGGAGTGGAAAAGGAGTTGGTTGGGTGAAGGAGAGATGAGAGAGCTCGCCACCGGGCGGTAGCCTAATTGCAAGTGTATGTATGTATGTATGTATGTACGGTGGGAAGAAATGCCAGTGATATAAAACTAGTGTAACTGGGTATTTAACATCCTTAGTACCAAATTTTGAGGTATTTGTTCTATCTATCTCTATATCCTGTGCACTTCTTGAGTAATGGGCATGCATATCAGTATTTAATTTAAAAGAAGGTTGCTCTGTATTTGTTTACTGAATACACTTTCTCTTAACATTTTCAAAGGTTGTATTCTCTTCTCTCTATACATATCTTTTAGACATTTTTTTTTTGGTACCCATAAATATGTTTTACTGCTCTATTTTGAATTGTTTCTATGCTTCTAAGTTTCTGTTTGTTACATGTTCCCCAAATTCATACCATATACAGAAGGTGACAGTGTAGGATAGTATAGTAAATATCTTTAAGTATGTTGGCTCTAATATATTGTCTAGCCCTCGAAATGACTGCAGCAGCTGGTTTTATCTTTTTTATAATACTATTCACATGATTGTTCCAAGAGAGGTTTTGATCTATTATCAGCCCTAAGAATTTTGCAGAATTTACTCTCGGTATTGGTTTAATGTTCGTATGTATTGTTGAAAAGGGGGGTGGGGGGTGTTTATTGTCTTACTTGGTTTTGTTATAAACATGTAGTTAATGCTGAGTTTATTAACTTTTAACCATTCTGTTTATTATGAGTATGTCTTCCTGCATGTGTTTGGCCAGCATTTCAGCATCCTCCCTAGTGCAAAATATGTTTGTATCATCAGCATAAAAAGTAATTTGTCCATTTAATTTACAATCTGCCATATCATTTATGTATATGAAAAATAATAGTGGGCCTAACACTGAGCCTTGGGGCACACCATGTTTTATCAAGCTTCATCACTAGTGTGACTATTCACATAAACATATTGTTTCCTATTTTGGAGGTAGCTTTCAAACAGTTTGAGTGCAGTTCCTTTTATACCAGTATTGTGCATTTTCTGTAATAATATCTTATGATCTACTGTGTCGAATGCCTTATTTAAATCAATAAATAGACCAGAGGCAATTTTATTTCCATCTAAACATTTTTGTAGCATACTTATAACATCTACTGTGGCTATTAGTGTGCTTGAATTTTCCATGAAACCATACTGTTTGCAGTAAAAAAACTTGATCTTTTTCAGAGAGTCCATTAATCGTTTCTTTAAAACTTTTTCAAATATTTTTGAAATGATTGGTAACAATGAGATTGGTCTGTAATTGCTTGGGTTAGAGTGTTCAGCTTGTTTAAAAATGGGTATTATTTTTGCAATCTTAAGATTGGATGGAAAATTTCCTTCAACGATAGATTGGTTTATGATTTCCACAATTGTGGAACGTATTGTATGCGCTATTTTTTTCAGCATTTTGCTTGACATATTGTCATAGGCAGTGCTGTTTTCATTTTCCATGCATTTTATAATATTTATTACCTCTTGCAGGTCTGTAGGTTTCAGAAATAAGAATTTTGTAGTGAATTTACCTTCAGTTGGTTTATTTAAGTTACGCTAAACGTTTCGTAAATACAAACAATCAGTCTGTTGAAAAAAAAAAAAAAAAATATATAAACAGACATCACTGCAGGTGTTTGAACAAATGATTGTGATTGTCCTATACAAATCGTGAACCTTGTCTTAGAAAATCCGTCTAATGGTTCACGGCAAGTGACGGATTTCACGTATTGCATTGGACTACACACCGTTGTTCACAGGGCGAGTGCCGCGTTTTCTGTGTTCGAAATGATTTTAATTGACACATTTTTTAAAAGTTCTCAGTGAAATATATGCAATGCTGAGAGATTTTCCGCAGGCAAGATAATTTCTGGGTAAATAGTGGTTGTGTGCGTTGTAAAAGGAAATAGTCATAATTTATGAATAAGCCTAACACACCGCTGTTAGCTTTTCATGATTCTTCGATACATATACACAAAAATTCTTTCAAAATCACAATGGAAACAATTATTTGGGCGAGTGTTACGTGTAACTTGCTCAAACCAGCTGTCAAACTATACTCTGTTATCATGGTGACTCAATTATGAAACCTTTTGTCGATTTAACATCGTATACAAACATTTCACTCGTAGCAAAATTGGGTGTTTTTGTTATTAAAATAAGTGAGAATATATGTTTAAAAAATGTTCCGCATTAAATAAGACAATTTTCAAGTCTTTTGCGTCTGGTATTGCAAAATTGTGAATAATATAAATGGAATTGTGAACATTCATTATGACTAGTTTCATTCATACTTAAATTACAGAATAACGGTAACTTATATAGTCAACAATCAAATCTTCATCACCCTGCTTAAGTAGTTTTTTAAAGCAAAGTTTGGCAATTAAAAGACAATTACATTTTATTGTTTATAGTTTTTTATGCATTATAACAATGAACATGTTTTGTTGGTTTGCGATTGATATTTTTAATGCATAACGTTGTTTTGTAACAATAAATATGAATTTAAAATTAATTTATTGCAGCATTCACTCTTTCACTAACCATTAGTAATTTCGTATATGATATACATGATCCACCAAACGATTTTGTATTGTCAACATTCCGGAAATGCTACTGCATGCTTGTCATCACCAAAATATAGCACGAGAATAAACATTCCGACAATTCAATCATTTGGTTTTAGCAAAGTGCACTTGCGCTACAATATATTGATTCTTTGGAAAAGTTATCATTGGTTGTGCAAAAAGTAAATCAAGCGAGGCTCTTTTCAGAGGTATTTATAGCACGAACGGCAAGCATTATATGAGGATCAACGAGCAGCCGAGACACATATTGGCTGTAACAAATAGACGGCAAGTTATACAAGCATATAACAGAAAAAATTGTAAAATCTGCCTGAAAATTGGAAAGCAAGTAAACGAAATAGACAAAACCTCCCATACTTAAGCCATATGATTCACAGGGTAGCACTATCCCACTTATTTCCATGTATAGGAATGGTAATCGAGCAAAGGATTCGCATCCACATATCGATATAGCTAACACAAAAAAAAAAAATTTAAAAAGGCAAGAAATGCATGAAAATGAAGCACCTCAACAACATAGTAGTGCGAACAATCGCGCGAGCGATCTATCGAGATGTCCCAAGCTTCTTACGCAATTGAAAACTTTAACATTTGACTTTACATTTCCTTTACTTTGACAAAACCACCAATACACAATACAACTGTGAAGTCAGAGTTGAAAATAATTAAACATCGGTTCTGCGAGCTTCGTAAAAATGTGTATCTTGCGATGTAAATTTTATCATATTATCCAGAAATGCATTACACGTACTTTTTCTAAAAAATAAGCTTAAAATTTGTGTTAAAAGTTTATTTAAAAAAAAAATCTCACTTGTTTACTTTATTAAAAATGTAAATTAATATATTTCCTCTTCACATTATATTCATTAGCCGTATACTTAATTTAAGACAAGCTCTGTTTAATATGCCGAGATTAAAATCGCCTTACAATAAAATGACGCACTTTCCGCATAACTTCTGTTAGATTCTTGCCAAAATGGCTGCTTGACTTTGACTTTAAATTTCATTTTTTCGAAATCGTAAAGTCAAGAGTGCTTGACTGTACCTTTGAGAGTTCTATCGTGACAAGCTCCATAAGAAACATGTCGGAAAGCAAACGTAAAGTCAAATGGTAAAGTTTTCAATTGTGTAAGGTCATTTAACCCTCCAGCCCCTCGAGCCCGCCGAGGACACGCCTGTCCTTGAGAGCAGACAATACCTCCCCTACTGCGGCAGGCCACTGCCAGCCATCCCCTCCTTTCACGGCCCGCACTCTGGGCGAGACGAGGATAAACACGTAGCGAGCAGGTTGGTGGGGGGGGGGGGGACGCTAGATAGGGCGTACAATCGCGTTATTTGAAGTTAGTGCCTGTGGAAACACCAACATAAACATTTTACCACTAGAAATAATGATTCTATGGAACAGATCGGTTTTGAGTCAAAATTACGAGTGTTTTGTATTTCAAACATACTGAGCAAACCTACATATATTTCAGGTGCTGATTTAATAACTTACTAAAATGATTAGAAATATTTAATTGGTTTTTTGCACTGCTTGTGCAAGATTTATTCTATTCTGTTGGTCACATATGGCAGTAATGTAAATATTGAAAAGACAGTGTTAACACAAACAGTACAGGTATAGTTAATTATCGCCGAAAACAGCATTCAGCAACTAAATGGTGTTAGTCAAGTAGGTTCTAATAAAGTAAGTTTAAAACTTCGTTCTAGAACCTCTCAAGAACAATGCAAGCTGTAAACATACTGTAAAATGCTACGCGGCAATAGCTTAAAAAAGAAATTCTCTTTTGTAAATAAGCTAGTTTATTAAACATTGAACACAACGTGATCATTAATTACTTCAATAAAGCATGTTTATCACAAAATAATCATTTAAAACTTATTGTTTGTTTTATTATACTAGATGAAAATTTTTCGTAATGCGTGCATGCTGTTGGTATTAATCCAGGCACCTATCACCCAGCACCCCTGAAAAGAACTTCAAAATAAGAAGATCGTTCCAACATGGAAGTGTACGCTCTTGTCTCCTTGCTTGCTCTGTGCAGGCAGCAGCATGAGACGGGCCTCAAAATGCGCAAAACATACCTACAGTTTTAGTTAAAATTCTAAACATTCGATGATGTGACAATACTTTTCATTCTGGCATGATTTTACCCAGAAACCTATAGCTGATTCCACTATTATTTTTGTTCCAAGTATTTCTTTTTCAAATAAGAGTAGGATGGGCCCCCTTGGGAACCCCGCGTCCAAGTTCAAAAAGCGAGGAGCGATACGGGCGACACTAACACGCACTTCTAGCGCCTCATCGCTCCTACGCGCATGGCGTGCAGTGTTTCCGTCGTGACGCTGTACTGTGTAAATTAGATCTCTAACAGTGGGATTTTATTACATGCGATGAAAGCCCACAGATTAAACTACGTCCGTATCTTTGTACTTTTCTCTTGCCGCTTAAGAAAACTACCCAGGCAAGCTTTAACAATTCGATATTTAACCATTTTAACGAATTTTTTCTCCAAGAATGCACTTAATATGACAAAAGAAAAAAAATAGGGCCATAGATAATAATTTTTAACTTCTCTGACAAAAAGTCGCATTTGCAGAACATTTATTTAGCGAGATACGCGTATTCGCGCAAACAACTATTTCACAGAAAATGCGGAGGTCCATCCCACTCTTAACTGAAAATCAGCTGCAAAGTTATGTAATTTGATCATTTTGAAAAATATATGTAATACCGATAGAATGGCAAAGTATAACAATAGCTCGAACAATTCAAGTTTACACTTACATGGGGAAAAAAAAATGTCGCCATGTCTTTAATAGTAGCAAAATAATCATTATTACAAAACCACAGTGTGTTTGTCAGTGGAGAAGGGGCTATAGCCAATGGCAGGCGGCGTGCGGCTAGCGAAGACTGTGAATATCAGGGCCAGCCAGATACATGACGGGTGTTGAAGAGCAGCGCGAGCGCGAGTTGCGCGGCGTGGCAGTGGCTCCTCCGGGTGAGACTGGAGAGGGGAGGGCGGTCCCTCGCTCCGCAGGGAGGTCATGGCAGAGCATAACGGAACACGCCCGACCGGCGTGTGGAGCCACGCGTGCCCTCGCCTGCACCACACAGCTCGGCCGGCACCTGCTGCCTCCGGAGCACCTGGACTGTCATGCCTGTCCGACAGCTGCGTGTCCAACTGCGATTATGGGCCTCCATGTCTATCGTAGTACAAGCACGACCGCAGCTCTTGACTCGTTACACCATTACAGCTGTCACTATCTCATGATCAGACGCTGACATTTTGACCAACAGCCCACTGTTTTATGAGAAAAAAATTTCTCATAACATTATTTATTTAATTAAGTTGCATTGAAACTCAATCACGCATTTACAAACTTACATAAACTTTTGAGATAGTTAAAATTATTACGTAATCATTAATTCGTAGTTCCCGTGTCTTGTCTGCACTGCATTGTGAGGTCTATAACTAGAGACCTGAGAAATTTGCGAGTTCAATGACCTGTAGACTAGACTTCGCAGACTTATATATACACACACACATATATACTCTCATACAGATATAAACTGTTTATTGGTTGATTGTTTTGGTAGTAAAAGGCGGTGGTTGGGCGCACAATTATTACATGTTTGTTATTGGCTCATTTATCTCCAGGAGGTGTCAGAACAACACGTCGACCAATTACAAACGTAACATGGAGGTACAAGTGTGCAAATTCTAATTTGTCTAGAAATGAACCCGCGAAATTATCGGGTCTCTTAATTGGGTAAAAAGGTACTTCCGTAACTTCCTTTTTCTTGTAAAAAAAAAACCATTCACTGATGTCAGTTGGTAACTTCTGGGGACTATTCTTGCTGCGTACACAATAACCTATAAGTAGGGACCTGCAAAATTCGCGTTATTTTTTGGTACCAAGACTAAACATCACAGCACTGTATAAGTATACTGGAGCCGGCGTCGTCCCTTCATTCGCTACTGCCCAGATGTGAAGTCACTTCCTTTCTGAGTGAACAGTACGAGATTGTCGCACACAATTGTGAAGTGTTCATTTATTGGCACAGAGTTACCCGGGGCGTGTCAAATGAAGTATGGTCCAATGACAAACGTGTTGCAAAGGTAAAAATGTAAGTTTAAAATGTCCTCAAATAATAATGCGAATTTTTCAGGTGTTCTAGTCACTTTACTTGGACTGTATTAGTTTATCAGAAAGTTGTTTCACGGTCGAGAGGAACCTAGAACTAGGGACTTGCAGCGCATGGTCTTGATCCACATTCGCTTATTGCAACGACCTCGAACTTAGTGCGATATCAGGAGGCTGCAGTTGCGTGTGACATTTTGTGAACCTTCTGCCGCGTTTGCTAGGTCAAGATTGGAAGACAACTTTTTTTACCACCATAACAGATGTTCATAGTACATACGTGGGAGCACACATGTAGATATATACTCATATGTGTGTATATAGTCAAAACACACACACACACACACACACACACACACACATATATATATATATATATATATATATATATATATATATATATATATATATATAATATATATATACACACACACACACACACACACACACACACAATAATCAAATTATAAAACAAAGAAAAACAAATCTATGTAGATATATTCAACTACTTGCACTCTAAAATTATACACATACATGGGTTTTCTCAGGGTGTTCCTAACCGCGAAGGGTTTATGATTTTTTTCTGTAAAATTACAAACTTGCTAAACATTAGTTTTTTTATTTTTTGTTTTATACAATAGATTTTGAATATTAGCTTAAGATCCTATGTCATCATCCCATGACGTTAACCAATGTGCCATTTCCCGGCACTTTTTAGATTGGGTTATTTTTGTATTCCCCTTTCCGAGAACAATTTTTTTCATTTGTGGCAACATTCTGTGGATTTCCTGCACCTAACTGTGTTTATGTTTTTTTTTTTTAAGTGCTAAATGTATCAGTAAATCAGTGTGAATTTCCCTTAGTCGTTGTGTCCGTGACTAAAACCTTGTGTATATGCTTGTTTATAATTTAATTAGGTTGTATTTCTGCATTTGTAGTATAATTTTGTCGGTAGCAGATTAATCCTGTCTGTACGTAAAACTTCGTTTTCCTGAGAAAAATTTCTGAATCTTTTGTTAACAGTTACAAGCAATTCTTGCTTCAAGTTAATATTTATTGTCAGTTTATTATTGTCTAATATTTTATTTTGTTAATGAACCATTTTCACTATACAGTTCGCCCTAACAGTTAGCGACGATACTGATTACCGGCATTCTGTAATATCAGGTTATTTAAAACTTGTCAGTTGTGTTCATGGTTTTGTAATTTTATCTTGAGCAAAATGTAATTTTAGTCAGTATTAATTTTGTGTAATCGAAATAATGTACGTTGTTTCGATTGGCGACTCTCCGAATCGATCATCGCTAAAGCTAACCCTTCTTAAGGTCACATACGTCCTCAAAGTACCTAATGGCGTCACAAACATCCTTTTAAATGTAGCTCTGGCTTTTAAACATTTTTGATATGATACAACTATTTTCACCGCTGCAGATGAGTTATTCTTGAAAGTTATTTTTACCGTCACGTTTTCCAGTAATTTGTTTTAAACTATTTATATATTTCGTGTGATTTTTCTGTTAATTGTGTAGCGGTCCCCGCTCGGCGCCTCGTGGAAAATGGCTATAATGAGAGCGTGATCTGTTCGCCCGATGACCCTGGCGTGGTTTTTAAAATGATTTGAAACTTCATCTCTTGATGTCCTACATGCTTTAACTGTTGTCGGTGCCGGATCATCCCATCATGGGCTACTTTCCGACACTCAGGTCATGACAATTTTTTTTTTCGTAGTTAGAAAATTTTGTGCATGATTGCTAACCAGGTCTTCGCGAACTTTTTGAATCATGAACATTTAGATATTTAACACCCTGAAAAGTTGGTTTCAACACTGTTTCGGACTGCCGCCAATAATTTGAATATACAAACATAAAAAATGATCTTAAAGAAAAAAAGGTATTTTTAAACCGACCTTGTAGGCAAGGTCAGCCATCCATCTTGTTTCTTGTACAGTTATAACGAGTCTAATAAAGGAATGAGTAATATTGTCATAAATAAGGGGATCCCCAACCAATGATTTTTGCAAAGAAACTTACTTTTGTTGATGAAAACATTCTGTTTAAACTATTTATAAAATAAATGAAGTAAAATAGCACATGATATTAGGTTATGGATATGGAGATAATATATTTATTTGTTGAATATCATTATACTTATCTTTGTTATTCCTTTTAAGATACAATAAAAGATGTTTTTGTCTTGTCTCCCAAAAACTTTTCTTTTTCTTAATCTATGTATTTGAGTTTAACCCCCCCCCCCCCTTTTTTTTATACTCCATCAAAGTAATAAAAGTTTGCTTTACATATAATCATAAATCAAATATTTTGTGTTAATCTTTTGAGATTACACTATTAACTCAAGACACACATTAAATAATTTATAATTCTTTTGACACACTTTTAACAACAAGGTGTAATAGATGCATGAAATCTCACGAGTTCTGCCTGGTTATTTCATTACTTATTGCACGTTGTGTGTAAATTATTGTGTACACACTCGTAACCATCAAGGTCCACTATTTTGACGACTTATGCCTGTGCTGGGGACATTTCGAAAGTGAGGGTTTTGGTATAGCTCTGTGTCTGTACCCTGGAATATGGCACACCAAAGAAAAGGTTAACACTTTTCATTATAATAAAATATTTTCTGCAAATATAGATTAGGTTGAGTGGTTTAAGGTTTTAGATTTAAGTCCTGCTTCCCTGTATGGGACCATGGGTTCGAGTTCCACACTTGATAAATATTTCTTAAAGACATATATTAAGATAGTGGAAATTGTGTCTCTATCTCTGACTGAGTTTGGGTGATACATAAACCAATTGTTCTGTTGTGAAAATAGCATATAATCGTGCATTTTGTATGAATGATTTCTATTCTTCGACGGTTGTGATGGGAGTCAGATCGTTACGAGTGGAATCATATAGTGATAGTGTGTGCTTTTGTAATATGAAGATGTTAACAATGGCTGAAGACTTACCATCTGTAACACCTTCAGCAAGGGTTTCTGATGAGTTTCTAGAAGCAATACAGAAACAATAATGTTACTGTGGAAAATACTTTTACTATAAGTTGTCATATATATTGACATGAATGTAGTCATTGTTTGTCCAGTTCAGCATACCAATTGTTTCACTGTGATAAGTGTGATACTATGTTTACTCGTAGTGATATTCTATATAGACATAAAATAAGTGTAAAGGTATTGTTTCACGATCATCGGGAAGTGAATGCAAGTATTGCAGCAAGACATTTGCTATTAGGTTTAGTGCTAGACAACATGAAGATGGTAACTGTCCATTTGCCATTAGTTATAAGACCTATACATGTGTTAACTGTAATGTTGTATTTGCAAGTAGGGAAACCTTTAGTGGAAACTGTAGGAAATGTTCTATAAATTTAGAATAAAGCATAAATACTTTCGTTGAAATGAGAATATGATTGTGTGTAGGTAAGTAATAAATATATTATTTGATAATTGTGTGAAATAAAGATAAAGTGTATGAAAGACTATTGATTTCATTAATTTTATCCCTTCCAACTTTGAAGTGTTGCTATGATCAAACACTTATAAAAGTTAAGAGAATGACAATAAAGACTAAAATATAAAAATGTATGGATAGTTGAATGGCTACATAAACATTCATTCTACCAATATGTATAAATTTTTGTAAACATTATGTAAACATTAGGTGAAATGTTTTTCTTAGATGTATGGAAAGAGAGAGCCTACAAACCCTTGGATTGGTAAATATTGCTTCAAATTTTGGTAACGATTGATAAGGATTGATGGAAATATTAGTAAAGATTGGTAAATTATGATGTAAAGATTGTTAAAGATTGATAAGGATTGATGAAAAGATTGGTAAGTATTTATGAAAATATTGGTAAGGATTGATGGAAAGATTGTTAAAGATTGGTAAATATTAATGGAAAGATTGTTAAAGATTAGTATAGATTGATGGAAAGAAAGTTAGAAAGATTGATATGTGTGTATGTGTGTGTGTGTGTGTGTGTGTGTTGAAATGTGCGTGTGGATTGCTGATATGGTGAGCTCTCTGTTTCCGTAAATGAACATTTTGACAAACATTATATGTAAAATAAAAGAAATTATTATAAATATATGTCTGAAAAATAAATGAGTGTATCAAACAATTACAGTGTAATGTTAAATTTAAAGTTAAATTTATAAGTGAATATTGTGGTCGAAATGAGATGAGTCAAACATAACTATTTATTAAGGAAAATGTTCCTTACTAAATGGAATATCGTGTGTGTGTTTTGGAGTAGATTTTGGTCATTTTTGAGTCCATTTAGGGTTGATTTAGGATATTTTGGGTTAATTTAAGTCAATTTGGTTCATTAGCAGCAGGTCTTGGGTGGAGAAGGTTTGCCAATTTGAATGTTTTAGGTTCATTGTGTGTGAGTTTGTGTGTTATACTGTGTGTTCGTGTGTGTGTTGGAATAGATCTATTTATGTTTTGTTGTATTGCGATAGCTTGCTAGATATGTTCTTTGAGAAATAAGGAATGATTTTTTAGGAATAAGGAATGATTTTTAAGGAATAAGGGATGATTTTTGAGTGATAAGGAATGATTTTTTAGGACTAAGAAATGCTTTTGAGGAATATTGAATGATTTTGTAGGAATAATGAATGATTTTTGAGCATGGAGGATTGAGGATTGATATGTAGAGTAGAAATTTCATACATACTTGTGTTGAATGCGTAATTTATAAAGTGTATAAATTTTTTAAAAAGATTCTTCTAACAATATTCTTTAATTACACACACACATACATACACATATATGTATATATATGTATGTATATATGTATGTATATATTATGAATGTATTATATATATATGAATGTATGTATATATATATATATATATATATATATATATATATATATATATATATATATTATGCAGTTTGTAATTGTGTAGCCTTCCTAGATAAAGCACTCACGTGAATCTTTTCCGCGAGACTGTTGATCTCCTTCCCAATATGATGTTGGACTGATGGAGACCTGTGTGGGTGTGTATAGGCATTTCTGTGTTGTCGATGAGCTGTGATAGATTGGTGTAGAGAGATGATGAATGCTGTATGGGAGTTGAATATTAAGTGAGCTAGTTAATGGAAAGGCATATTGTTTAGAGGTTTGTTGTGTATTGTGTTGCAATATGTCATGTATATAAGCTATACATAATATCAAACATTTGTTAGTCGGATGTTTGTTTTGGTCGTGGTAAGATGTATACTTAGAGGGAAATTTATCAGGATAGTTATTCAATATGTAAATACTAGTGCTAAAAAGTGAGTTTGACTTGAAATGAAGCAATGAGTATGTTCTCAAACCTATAGTTGTATTTCTTTCTTGTTTGGTGTTTTTCATCGGTCGATGGGTATTTGGTTTCATCTCGTAACATCCATACTACTTGCAGTTGGTTTATTCATTGTGCCAATACGTTGGTTAATTTACTTGATATGCGATTAAAATAAATATCTACTTATCCTGTATTGTTCTTAAACCGGTATGTAGATACTACTTATATGTGAATATTCTCGCTAAATATGTATTTTTCTTATGTGAATATACATATTTAACTCTTGATGATTGATAACATACTCAAATCTCCTGATGTAAGCCTAACCTATAATGATCGATATAATTTGTTAAAGTTCCTCAAAATGTTAAGCTGTATAGATAAGAATTGAACATGGTGTTCTTCGGAAGCTTGTGATAATTTGTCAGCCATTCACAAAACAGTCTTCCTAGAATAATTAAAAAGGTTAAAATGTCTTTGGTTATGAAAGGGAATGTTAGGTAATGCATCGATTTGCATTATGTAAAGTTGATGTTTGTTGTGTAATGTTACCTAGCATTTGTGTTATTACACTACATTAAATTAGAATGTCTTTAACTGAAAGATAGATAAAAAGAAAATTAATTTTAAAGAAGTATTTAATATTTAATGTATAAGATGAGTGGGTTTAAACATATATCGCACACAGTAATTCATATACGAATATTTACCTCACTGGAATATCAAACAAAGAATATGTTAGTATAACTGTACATGCCTGCATCTAAGTTGAAGTATAAACTAAATCGGATGTATGCTTGAATTCGATGCTTTTCGAAGTAGATAAATATAGTTACATTTAAACAACACTTAAGCTTCTTGTGAGATGAAAGAAGGTTTAATTGTGTAAATACTTGTTACACATATAAGATCTAAGTATCTAAGTATATGATCGAATCAACTGTTAAAAGAGAACAGATCTTAACAAACATTCTTTGATTATGGAGTTTTCAAGTAATAAACATTTTTTGATTGCCATATGTAGTATGGGATAGCACGATTTGAGTGCGACGAGTGTTTTATTTGGAACTTGATTTGGTTTTAATTGATGTTATATAGTAAATTAGAAAAATGGAATCTTGGTAAGGCTTTTTTCTTTTTGTATATCATTATACTTTAAATTAAATATGTGTGATAATGTGTAATGTAAGACAGATAATGGAGATTTGTTCATTTGAGTTGTATGATATGTTGATATAGTTGTCAAATATTTAGTTTTGCTTGTAAAGTTTGATGTTAGGAGTTTTTAAATTGGGTGTTATGTTGTTAGTATTATAGTTTGAAGTGGTTTCAGAATACGATCGTGTCTGTTTTGTATGCTTTATTCATTTGAGTTGTATGGTATGTTAATATAGTTGTTATGGTAAGTATTTAGTTTTGCTTGTTAAGTTTCGTGGTATGGGTTTTTTGCATTTGTCTGTTTTGGTATGTGTTAATGAGTTGTGTGAGTGTGAGCGTGTGTCTGTTTGCGTGTTATACTGCCTGTTTGTTTGTGTGGTCATTGTTTGTGTTTGTGTGTGTGCATGTGTGTGTGCATGCATGGGTGCGTTATTTGATATTACATGATGAAATGTTTTATAAGAGTAATTCATTGGAAATATTCTGTATGTGGGTGTTGGTATATGTTGAAGCCGCATATATGATTGTTTTTCCTGTTAGGGTTCGTTGAACTGACAGGAATAAAGTAGGAAGTGTTCTCGCTTGAGAATATCCTATGGATATTATGTTTACAGCAAGGTTTTTGTCTTGAGCTGTTGTTCTTCGGGAGCATATGTATGTCCCTCTAAATACAATGTGCATACTTGATAAGTGTGTGTAGTGAATGCTAGCATAGTATAAGTATAATACCCTTCACCCATTGTAATAATATTAATTACTTACTGCTTCTGAAACAAATGAAAAAGTATATAACAGTTAACATCTGGCTGTTTTGCCGAGAGGACATATTTCTTTGGCGAATGTTTAGTTGTTAATTATTCATGGTAGATGTTCATACCTTGTATATATATATTCATTACATTTTTATGCAAGCATGAATTTCACAACTATGTTAATTATACGATTAAATCATTAACCAATTACATCATATAACTGCATTCCCCTCACCATTATCGACCTCCAACAGTTGACATCGAACATATAACATGTTAGTTGAGCAGTTGACACATATTAGGTAATACAATAGACATTGAGGGTAAGCGAATGCGTAAGAATACATTTCCCAGAATTTTTTTTTATATTAAGTGAGTCGCCTGGGAATCGAACTCGGTTATCCAAGTATAACATTACATTAATTACTATAAGCAGGAATACAAAGCAAAAAATAAATTCTTGTTAAGTTCAAAATTAAAATAATAATAAGTGATCTACCCAGAATCGAACCCAAATACGAAAATAACATTACATTAGTGCTCTAAGCAGGAATATAAATCAAAACTATTTTTCATTGTAAATTCGGATATAAATAATATTAGGTGTTCCGACCGAGACTCGAACTCGATAATCCGAAATTAACATTGCGTTAAGTAAGCTTAGTACCTACCCAACTCACAAATAAAATCTGGTTAAATTCCGAAACAAAATAATATTATGGGATCTGAACAATAATCGAACCCAAATCCGAAATTACATTACTTTAAATAATCCTAGTACCTACCGACTTAGAAATAAAATTTGGTTAATATCGGAAATGAAATTATACTACAGTCGCTGAGCGTGAATCGAACCGAAATCCGAAATTAACATTACTTTAAGTAAGGCTAGCACCTACCCAACTCATAAATAAAATTTGGTTAAAATCGGAAATAAAATAATTTTACATGGACTGAGCGAGAATCGTACCCAAATCTGAAATAACCGTTACTTTAACTAAGCCTAGGTCCTACACAACTCACAATTAAAATTTGGTTATAATCAGAAATTAAATAATTTTATGTGTCCTGAGCAAGAATCTAACCTAAATACGAAATTAATATTATTTCAAGTAAGCCTAGTACCTATCGAACTCACAAATTTCATTTGGTAAAGTCGGATATGAAATAATATTATGTGCCCTGAGCGAGAACGGAAACCAAATCCGAAACCAACAGTACTTCAAGTAAGCCTAGTACCTACCAAACGCACAAATAAAATTTGTTTAAAATAGCGAAATTAAATTATTTTACACGACCTGAGCGAGAATCGAACCAAAATCCTAAATTAACAATACCTTAAATTAAACCTAGCATCTAGCCAACTCACAAATGAAATTTGGTTAAAATCGAAAATAAAATAATATTACATGGGTAAATATGATGAGTACGCAGTTGTTGAGTTTATGACTAACTATGTTTATAAAAGGACTTAAATACATAATTGATCTTGTCAGAAAGGGTTTAAACCTAACTGACCTTACCGCCATGATGGATATCGGGTATGATGCCTACATTATGAATTTGTTTGCTATATCTTCAACGGTTCGGAAATTGCGAGTAACTATGCTTATGAAAGGACATAACTCATAATTAAATTTGCCAGAAAGGTTTTAAGGTCTAAATGATGTTACCATTATGGTGTATGTCGGGTATGGTGTCTAATGATGTGAATTTTATCACTATAGCATCGATGGTTCGGAAATTTTGACTATTTTTACAAAAGGGCTTAAACGCATAATTGGCCTTGCCAGAAAGGGTTTAGGACCTAAATGAACAATCTTAAGGTAAGCAATGAGTTGTATTTGATGCTCGGATTGGTTTCATAGTTAATTTAAAAATAAAAATATATCTCTTCTATGATTACTAAAGTTCAGGAAAGCAACAGTTAGAGTTACATAAACCTTTTTTCTGACGACATATTCTTATCTGTCTAAAAAATACGAATCTTTTGATATGTAGCTCAGTTATGTTTGTTTTGTAAAAGTTTAATGAATATATTTTGAATTTAAACACATAACTTTTCTTCAAAAAATTCTGCTTTGAATATTTGGTGGTTGTGAAGCTATAAACTAAATCTCCTTTAAATATAAGTTCCTATATACATGTCGCTTCATACATTTATGTTTGAAAATTTTATAGTGATAAATAAAAGAATATTAAATATTAATACATAACTTTTTTAAATAAAGTTAAGCTTTAACTTAGCTATTGTTCAATCATGATATATACTACAACTCCGTTTTGAATGTGCGAGTACATAGGAGTTCCTTTTTGTTTTTATACCTTATTAAAACTTCCATTGGGATACAATCTCTCATGGTCAAGAGGTTAAAAGTTTTAATCTGGCGAGATAGGGGTTCTTGGTTCAAAACCACTAGAAACCAAGATTTTTATAGTGTATTGACGATAAGACTTCTGCATATATCATGTGTAATTAATAATGATTTAGCTTAAAGGGGACTCCAGCGCTCATAGTAACAGACAATAGCATTAAGCAACATTGGCTCTTGGAAGGCGAGCGACTCGTGCGTTCTCTAGCAGTCGTTGACGACATGAATGTAATCGGTAATCGGACTTGCGCACCATCTAGCGAGCAACTCCAGAACTAAGATGGTGGTCGATGGCGACAGCAGTGCTGTCTAGCTGTCAAGTTTGGAACTGAACATGTTATATCTCGCTGGGAAGGAGCATTAGGATAATATCTGTTAGTTAAAAAAGGGGGGGAGGGGTTTGAGTAATCACATGACAGCAGAGGGGAGGGTGGGGTGATAGTGTACCAGGCATCAGGTGTAGATAGCCCTATGAGAGGAGGTTGGAGAACCTGCGATCTCGCAGCAGACATCCAATTAATTCCAGAAGCAATTACAGCATAGCTCGCTGTGAAGTAGGAAGGTTTTGGCGAGGGTGTGGAGAGGGTTGTTAGTGTATCAGGTGCAGATAACAACAGTATATATTTTTTTGAAGGAGGATGTGTTGTGGAGGGAGGAGGGAGAGGTAATTGAAGATGTGGAGAGGTGTAGTAGAAGAACAGGCATCAGGTGTAAATAACCACAGCATAGCTCGTTGTGAGGTAGGTAGGTGAGGGGAGAGGTTGGGCATGTAGGTAGGTGAAGGGTTGGAGCAAATGGAGTATGCCGAGCCGATTGCAGAGCGCGTCGTGCTGAGTGTGGTGCTAAGTGTGGTGCTAAGTGTGGAGGTGGATGTGGATGGTCGAGGTGGATGTGGAGCAATTTTTTATCATTCTGTCCGAAACCCCTTCCCAGGTTAATCTCACATTACTACGTCTGTCGTTAGTACGATTTTATGTTTGGGGTTGTCGTTGGAAGATTGTCCAGGACATCGTTCCTCGCTTAGTGGGCAAGCACTTTCACATTAACCTACTTCCTGGTGCCTTTATCCCAATAAAATTATATTGGTTTGAAAAGTGTGTGGCAGGGGGAAGGCAGCAAACTCTACCTTATCTCCTTAAGCAACTAATATTAAGATTGGTGCAACACTTATACACCATTCACAGTAGTAAGCACTTTGGAACAAACCTTTGAGAAAAATCACTGCTCATAACTACATATAGGATGCTACAGTACACACTGGCATGCAGGCTCCTATAAACTATTCATGGTAAAGTGAACACTTTTGAAAGCCCCCGCATTTGGAATAATAGTCAATAAGTATATTTTATTGTAGCCTTAGATGTCAACTTCCGAGTGCAGTGGAATATTCAAACCGTGTTTATTACTTACATGACAATATTTATTTAAAAAGGTGGTTAAAAGATAAAATATAGCTGACAGGAAAAAGTAACTACGGACTCAAAAGTGCTCACTTTACCGTGAACAGCCTATAGTTAAGCTGACAGCAAATTCTTTAACAAATTACACTGAGTTGTGCGTGTATATCTGTTTGAGCTATCATAGAATATAATTTGCTCAACGCATGTGAAATAACTAGATTCATGATATTTTTTACTGTTAAACCTACAGGAAGGAAAGAAAAACTGCACAAAGAGGAAACTGAGCAGTAATCTAAAAAATAGTTTTAATTAACCGTAAATATATAGCTTATAACCACGACATAATATAAATAATGACAGGGTATGTTCGGCAATGAACTTTTGGCCTCCAAATATTGTTCTGCTACATTTATCCACACTAGGAAATGTTTTTCTCTGCGCTGGTACAGCTGCGTACTGCATCTCCTTACTTGCGGGCGTGTTTCCCCACAATGTTTGTACACAAATCCCTTATCTTTACTGTAGTCATGTTTATCACTTGTGGTAATATTTGTTCCCCTTCTCGCCATTCTGGCAGCTTTTTACTTAACCGCACGAAGGGGAGGCCCTCGCTGATCTGTCGAAGCTAGTGCTGTGGTGAGTGTGGCGTTGCTAATGAGATATTAAACAGTCGCGAGAAGCACTTATATGTGCCCTCTTCTCTAAACTATAGACAGGAAGATGAAAATCAATAACGCAGGTAATTGAATGCATACATTATACAGTAAACACTTGTTGATCACATTTTTTTTTACATACTACAATATAAAGGTATGCAAGCTTCCTGAAAACTGCATACTTGTTAGTTTCAATTATTTACACTTTTTAGTTTTAATTCACATAGTATGGCGTAAATAAATAGTAGCATTCACACCAGAATGTTTCATCTTTTACCTACCTAGTAAAACGACTTCTTTTCAGAGACCATCCTCTGAATATTTTACGTTGTCCGGCAAAAGCCATTTTTATTCTCTCGCCCGAAAACATTGTTTTTGAAATCCTGAAATTTATAAGTCGGTTGGACCTACGTTGAAAGTAAAGGAAATAGGGATCTATTTTACATGAATATTAATTTAGTACCGTTTACATGCAGACCTACACCTGCATTTCATATACAGGATGAATTCTTAGATGATATACACCATTAAATATAGATTATTTGTGACAGTTTTAATCACGATGAAGTTCTTCGTGGAGGGTTATCAGTAATAGTCGAACGCTCATTTTGTCACTGTTTAATTCCGGTCTCTTACTTTTCAAGCCAACCTTGTTTGATTCTGTTTTCATGCCTAAAAGTCAGATAGATACCTATTTCGAAGTTTTATCATTCTTTTTGCACGATAAAAAATCAAGGCCACCGGTTGAAATCAAGTAAATATACCGGGTGAACCCCCCGCGCCTATTTTTCCGTATCTATGCAACCCGCACACAATACTACCCATCTAAATCAACATCGACCGTATCAGAACACCACGTGCGCGTTGATTCGTTGTCGTCAGTACAGTAAGCGGTGAACGGATAGTGTTATGTCAGCAATGCGTTGAGAAGCAGTCACTTTTCATAGAATGCACATCCGTTCACTGTGTCGAAACAGATTATTACGTCCTTAGGAACACACATCCGCCTCGCTTCGAGCCATTGTGTTTCTTCATATGACATAAAACTAGTCACCACTTACTGTATCGACGAAAAAGGAATCAACGTGCACGTGCTGTTTTGTAGCGATTCTCTATTTTCACACCGTTGATTGGTGCAGGCAGACAACGGCGTTGAATGTTCAGGTTCATTCTGATTTCGAGTTCCCATGGTTTCCCGGATTTTGTCCAAGCAAATGCAGCCATTCGTCCCTACAGACCCGACGTCCCACACCATTGCAGCGGCAATTAACCTGCGATAAGCAGTCAGAGGTAGCCGCAGAAATGAGCGCCTGTAAATGAACCCCTAATGCTGCAAACGACTACGCGCTGTGCATGCCGACACTGATTTATGTGTCAAATGCCGGAACTACTGAGGGAGGGCGATTTATTTGGCTGTACCTTCCGATATCGCTATGCACACAAGATGTCTGTGCTGTGTAAGTGGTGACTGTATTATTATGTCACATGAAGAAGCACTGGCTCGAAGCGAGACGGATGTGTGTTACTAAGGACGTAATCGTCACGTACCAACATATTCGTTAAACATCGTAATGATCTGCTTTGACACAATAAACGGATGTGCATTCTATGAAAAGTGACTGCTTCTCAACGCATTGCTGACATAATACTATCCGTTCACCGCTTACTGTACTGGCGACAACGAATCAACGCGCGCGTGTTCTGTTATGATGTTTTGTTAGATGGATTTTAGTGTGCGGGTTGCATAGATACAGAAAATAACCGTGGATGACTCACCCGGTATATTAGCTTGATTTCAAGCGGCGACCTTGATTTTTCTCAAGTAAAAAGAACAATATCATTTCGAAATAGGCGTCTGTCTGACTTTTAGGCATGAAAACATAATTAAACAAGGATTTTATGACAGTTGTTTACTACAGGCCATGTCCGGTTCCTTCCTCTTTCCCTCTTCTCCGAGTAAATTCCTCCGTCTCTAATGACCTCGCTGGCTCCCGCCTACCTGGTGCTGGAACTGCGTGCAGTATGTTTGAAATACACGTTTTCCCAACAAACTATTAAACATCTGTCCAATACGCTGTTCTACGAAAAGAACACATCCTTCAGACGAGGGCTGTTTAGTACTTTCAAAATATCACGCACGTTATAAACATCATTTCGGAGGACTCCACCTCGCATTACCTTGCCAGTACGCGCGTTTCATTTACGAAGTAGAAAACCACTGCGAACCTGCTAGGATATTCAGTGTGTCGTCTGTCCTAACGAGTGTATAAGAATCCTTCTTTGGCACATTACTGAGTTGGCGGTAATCAACTCAAAATCTCACTCACTCTTTTTTAACAATCGCAATGGGAAAAGGCCATGGAGTGACTGATGGCACTATCGCATCGAAATCTTTAATTTTGTGGCGATGTGATGACATGAAAAATCAGTTCAGCCAAGGTCATTGGGCTCGCAGGAGAAAGCATCCTTGTTTCTATGTAGTAATTCTGAGACAGCCTTCTCTTGTCACCAATTGAGGTTTTCTCTTTTCCTGCTAATAGTTCCCCCAGAGCATCTCGTAAGGGATATTCGGTATTTTGTGGCATTGAAGCTTCAGGAACATTTGGAAGTACCTGTGTAGTGTTCTTGCAAACCCCTACCATGGACCCCTACGAAAGATTAACAGCACTGTCCGACAAACTTATCATTCTAACTAGCAAACTATAAGAATTTGAAGAAACCAAAGCCCTTGCTATAACGGCACGGCATGGCAGGGTGCCACGTTTCTCTGCTGGTTCAATTATACCGAACCATCGTTCAAATTTTCCGTGACATTTCCACTAGAAGCAGGTAGCACAGCAGGCTGACAACAGATAACTTGATAGCTCACTGGCGAGGTCGAATCCTGCCTTTTTGACATCAACTCGGTTCTGCATTCTGCATACCTGTAGCAACCGAAGTCGAGTATCGTTACAGCCTGCCAGCTGTGATACACCGACGTTTCTGTTGCTGATCGCCGGGTCGTCTGGAGCAGTCCTGTGGTGTGGGGCGACATCTGGTGTCCTTGCCAGGAGACGGTATTCGATGGACATGGACTGCCTGTGATTGTTTTTTGTTTTTTAATTATTATTCTGCGCGTAACAACAGTTAGGATATATGTGGTCACTTTTATGAGTTGGTCTGTTCAATTTTATTTATCCGGTGTGGTCTCACCTGTTTCTGTAGTCAAATAGCACTCTTCAATGCTGTTGTTTGACGATATCGCTGGGGGGGGGGGGGAAAGCTTGATGATGTCTGATCTTACAACTGCTATGATCGCCCCAGTGTCTACGACCATCTAACAATGAACAACATTTAGGCTCCCTTCCTCCAAATTGCAATCTGAGGCCTATTTCACCGAATGTACCTCTAAGGACATTGGGACCTTCCTTCCAGCAATTACCGACCTTTGTTATTCAATATCGATGTTTACAAATTTCCCGAATGGATAGTACTCTCACCTGTTTCTCGCTGACTATATTGCCGTTGCTGCTTGTGTGATACAGGTGCTGTAAGCAGTAGTAGAGTCTCAGATGTCCCGGATTCCCTAATCCACAGCACTCTGGTTTCTTAGGTGGATGGCGACAAAGCTACAGACCCTGTAAGCAACGTCCAACATAGCCATATCAAAATTCTGCAACGTCTTCTTGATGTTTCAGTCGTCGTCTTGGCTTACTGTGACTGCCCGCACCGGACTTTTTTTTGTCATATATAGAATGTACCATGAGAAGAGTTCCTAGTATTTCGCGGATTGAGTTGGCAGCAAGAGGCTGGATAGCTCTTTATGCACTCGAGACATTATTGTTTGCTTATTGGTTGCTGTGATCAAGCGAGGACTCTGTACAGATCTGTTAAACACTCACTCACACTACTGCTTCCTGCTTACTACTGGCTCACAGTTGTGCGGGGCGTGGCTAAACAACTGTCGTCCAATCAGAACTGTAGGAGAAAAGAACAAGTGTTTGGAGTCTACCTCGCCTCCGGATGAATTCGCCAACACACACAGGACGAGGACTTTATCTCAGTGCTTCCTTAATTGCGAGTGTTAAAGTTTGAAAACAGCTGAGAGGCCCACAATCTTGTCTAAAAGGGAATTTGGGTTGGTTCTAGTGAAAAGGTTGGAAGTATTTATTGCCTTTACTTTTATATCAATATCAAATCATTTACAAAGCTTTTCCCCCAATATCACAATAAATATATAGTATAAAAATATGATTCTGTATAAAAGTTTTCCCACAATTACATTTTATATAAATAAAATCTTTCCAGCTATATACAGGTTACATTAAATATTTTCCTTTACATACTACTTAAATAAAATTGCAGCACAAACCCCCCCCCCCCTTTTCTGAAAATGTTAACGGAACAGCAGTTACTACCTAAGTGAATACCCTGTGCTGTCTCCCTGAACCTGGGCGAGACTCATCTATATATATATTTTATTCAAAACCATCGAGCACATTACAAAATGATCTTCACTCCGTCGATATCCGGAAGTCCTGGAAGGGCATGCTGGTGGTACGTGACTGGCTTGCTGGCGTCACGTGGTCAAGGTGACGTACAAGGGAGGGGAAAGCAGTTCCAAGCCCACACTTGCAGACTAGCAGGTCCGCCCAGTGGACGTGAGGCGTGGAGCTCGTCAAACACACCCCCGTCGCAGCGAAGGTAAGCCGTCCCAAACGGCAAAAAAATATTCTTAACTTCATATGGTTCCGTCGGTTTAGCTTTCGATCGATGTGCAGGGATAGCCGTCACATCCCTCCTCCCCTGAAGACGACCCACGAAGTCGGTGTCGAACACGCGTCCAGAACTTAAGGCGTATGCTGGCCCGACCCTTACGCCAGGCTCCTTTCCGCATGGGACAGGGGTCACGTTGTTAGGAGCAACCATAAAACATATAGGTACCAGGGCTCACTCGACGAAGACGTAGAACAATTATAACTCTTTTTTAAATAGAACTTTGGGTAGGCTTGCATAAATTTTTGAACCATTTTCCTTTTTACACATAAAATCTCTATTACTTCACTCATTATATACAGGCATACCTTTAAATCTTTATGACTTTACATATTTGTACATTTTTATCGATGCACTCATTTAACTTTTGAGTAGAGAATACGTGTTTACAAAATGTTAATACTCTCTCTTAAATGTTTTTTTTTTTTTCAATTCATACTGGAAATCTAATATATCTTTTAAAAAAACATAATATCCTTAAAATCTTAGGATGATTAATAAAACAGTTTGACATCCTTAAATGAAAACAGTGCGGAATTCACGAAAAAAAAAAAAAAAGAAAAAAAAAGGCGGAGGACAGCCCTTTATGTTATGGGTACATTATATCATTTACATTGGGAGATATAAACCTTTTCGTATTTGTTCGTAGAATGTGGATCTTCACTCAGTACTGTCATGGGCGAAAAGAACCTCACTATCTGAAACGGCCCTCGCCATTTCGCTGCCAACTTAGCACTAAAATAATCAATTTTTGAACTGAGGTGGTGAGACTCGACTAAAATTAATTGATCCGCTTTCAAGGTTACATCTCTGTAAGCTACGCTACTTTTTTGTTACATTTTCTGGTGATACGTAATTAAATTACGTGTCACATCTGCCCATATTTATTCCAGTTTCTCATTATTCATATTTTCCAAACAAATACCGTGGAGTGACCACACATTTATTAAAGGGTGCATCAATCTCCTCCTCAAAAACACCTCAGTTGGTGCACACTGGTGTGTACAATGAATAAAATTACTAAAAAACCAAAACAGTAGGTATAATACGTCATCCCAGTGACAATGCGTATCAGACTGAAAACTACGTAAGGCAATCTTAATATATTGATTCACCCGTTCTACTAAATTTGCCTGTGGATGGTACGGATCAGTTTGAAACATATTTACCCCCCATATAATATTCAGATCTCTTAATTCTTAAGACAAAAATGCATAACGTTATCTGTTGCTACATATTCGGGTGAGCCAAAAACACTATATAACCGTTGCATTACAACTTTACAGCTTTTGTGGTGTGTAATGGGAAAAATAAACAAAATTTGCTGAAACCATTTATTATTACCCGATGTACTCCGGAGCAACGGACCCATGACGTATAAATACACTCGTTCCCAAGGATACGTGGCTACCATACCCGCATACTGGCCTTTTAGTTTCTGATTTTTCGGTTTAGCGTGTTGACACGCATCACAACCTTTTACCTAGTTTTCAAGGTCGGTGCGTACTCCCGGCCACGTAAAATTTCTAACATGCGACAGATGGTTTTATCACTCTCTACATGTCCTCCGTAATAAGTAGGGATAGGAAAATTTCGTGAGGTCAATGACCTCTATGCTAGACTCCAAAATCCTTTGCATGGTCGAACCTCAGATGTTTGTTCATTGGCTGTTGCCCCAGTGTTACCCTACATTTGACAGTTCGGAATTCGCTTCTTGTTCCCTTGTAAGTCGGCTATTGGCGCGGTGAATTCCAGGGCGTGTCTAATAAATTCTGATCCAATTACAATGGTAACTTTAGTGTACACGCGTTTGAAATCTATCTTGTCCTGAAATGAAGACAGGAATTTTTCCTATCCGTAGTAATAAGATTCGTGGTAATATTTCAACACCATTGCCCCCAAATTTTTTGGTACAAAAACTCTGAATTTTCCTCGTCTCGTCCATTCACCTAGAAATCCTTTATGGATAACATGCAGTGAAGTTCCGTTCTTAATTTCAGACAAAATCTGCTTACATTGCTGATCAGCATTTTGGAATTCTTTAATGTCAGTAAACACGCTTGGGAATTTTTTGTAACATATTCAATTCTGAAACGTCAACGTTTCCTACTGTTGGCCTTGACAGCTGACTATCTACGCCCGCTACACTCTCTACAAGTGCCCCATTTTTCACCTGCTCGTCGCCTGTGCTCAAACTCTTCGGCGCAATACATGCGAGACAAAGCGTCTGCTACCGAATTATCTATCCCACGAATGTGCTGCACATTGAATTTGAAACAGGCCAATCTTACCAACCAGTGTGCCAACCTGCCTGCAGGCTTTTGCGATTTTAATAATCAGCTGAGCGCTTTGTTGTCCGTGTACAAAGTGAATGGCGCAATCTGCGAGCTTTTCCATAGCCCAAATACAACTTAAGCATTCCTGTTCATAATTAATAAAGTTATGTTTTGACTGAGTCAATCATTTACTGACGTACGCTATCGGTACAAAATGACCAGTTATCTTCTGATTTAAACACGCTCCTATTGCTACAGAACTGGCATCGCAGTGCAAAAAGAACTCTTCAGAAAAATTCGGTAAATGCAAAACGGGAGGATTTGCTAACATATCTTTAAATTTTTGAAAAGCATTCCCTGGTCTTCGTTCCACTGAAACGGCACGTCTCTTCTTTTCAATTCATTTAAACGCTTTGCTAGATCAGAAAAATTCGGAATAAACTTACTATAAAATGCTACCCTATCTAAAAATCTTTTCACTCCTCGTACATTTTTAGGTGGCGGGAAATTTACGACTGATTTTTCCTTTTCCGGATCTGTTCGTAAACTCGCCTCTGAAATTATAAATCCCGAATAACTCACACGTTGTTGTGCCCAATTTATCTTTTCCGGATTTACCGTCAGCCTTTACCAAATGTCGAAACACAGTTTCCATAACGGGTAACGGATAGGAATCCGCATATAATTTTTTTATTTATTTTCCTTTAATCACAGATAACTCGAAACTGTCCCGGAGTTTTCTTGGGAATTAGAAAAGACGGGCTTCCATACGGACTTGTAGAATTTTCCACGATTCCCTGCTATTGCAATTCTGTGATCAAATTTTTAAATACCTTAATTTTGTGTGCTAACACACTATACGGAACGCACACTACAGGCTTATAATCATTCAGTTTTAATTATACTGGAATATCTTTACAATGCCCTAACTTTGATGTAAGCCCATCTCTATATTCCGTTTTAAGCTGGTCTGACGCTTTCACTGCCTTTCCAGAATGCTGAAGCAACTGAATTTTACGAAAATCAGAAGGTTTTACTTACAAATTTACTACAGTTTCGGGGGAAAAGCAAAACCGTAATTCCTTCTTTGCTACGCCAAAGCATGCGTGCGGACTAACAAAAAAATCGGTACCTAAAATTACGTCATTTGACAGATGTTCAAAAACAAGAAACGTTACATTCCATGAAAAATTTTCTATCTTCACTTTTATTACAGCTATTATGTTTGACTTTATCATACCTGCGTCGGCTAAGGAAAAATACCACCGACTCGCCCCGTTTTAATTACACGATTCTAAACGGCGCGCCCTGCATAAGGTCGCTTGCCTTATAAGTGTCGCTGAAGCACCCGAGTCAACCAACCCTGACATCATAAAGTTTGCAATCATAAGATGCACATAAAGTAGACCACTTTTGTTACATAGATTTGTGTTTGTCACGGAGCCTATTAGTAGTAGGGGCTTGATGGTTTCAGATCAAAGGGGATGCCGCTTTTATTTATCGGACTAACCTTTTGATATCAAGTTTGGTTAATCCTCAGTTCAATTTTAATCCGATCAAAAATTGTTAATCCGATGAATTTTTTCGTTAATCCTTAATCCGAGCTTAATCAAATCGATTTTTTAAAATTATCATCAGATAAAAAGGGACGAAACTTTGATTGATGAATCCAATTAATTTATTTGGATTGATCAATCAAAAAAAGTTGTAATAAGTGAGTAGTTTGGTGTAAAGGTGTGCTAAGGGAGACATTTTTATTTTCTTTATTTCTTTTTATGGATTGGGGAGCAGCTCTGGTACATACTCACCCTTGGAGCTCTGGAGTCATACTGAGGTGTGGTGTGTTTGGTAAAGGGTATATATGTGATGAGTTTTGTGTAAGAGTGTCTTAAGTGTTTTTTGCATTTGGAGGGGATATTGCTCATAGATGGTATTGGGAGATAGGCGACTCTGAAAGATACGATTTACATCGTGTAGCTTAGTAATGACAAACATAAGAACTTAAGTGTAAACAATTAAATAATAGATGACGACTGTTTTCGAATGCAATTAAACTGCTGATGTTAGACATGAGAGAAATTATTGTAAATACAAAATTCAAACGAAAACAACTACGCGAATAACTTGGTCTCATAAAGAAACAAGTGCTAAACGATCACAATTACATGAGTTTCCAGGCGTCATAAAGAAAATTAATTAACAGTCTACAACAAAGCAAAAATGTCCCTATGAATATATAAATTAAACTGCAGTTTTCCTAAACACATTAACAAGGGATTTGAAATGACATACAAATTACACTACTTGATGCATATGCCTCAGAGTTCCACACGTACCTTACATGATTTTAACACACGTCTGTCAACCTGTGAGACTGATGAATGAATGATGTCAGTATAGGATTTGTGGACTCCTATAAGCTGTTTCGAGTGCCGCTTGGCAGGCGACCTATTACGATAAAACCTTAGCGAATCCCGTAGTTAACACTAGTAGAGGAACTTTTGAAACGGAATCCACACGTTAAAATTAATCAATTTATTAACATGCATAAAAAAAAGAAAACATTTAACAGTCAGTGATTTTAGTATACATCTATTCGCTTGGGAGGTCGCTGCAGCACTGACTTGGATATAGCACTTACGTCGACTTATAAGTTGAATGCTGTGTTGATAGCAAACAGAACCAGTGTGTGCGTCGGCCTGCATTTGATTATAGACTGAGCTGGAGAACTCAGAAATGAACGAAAAGAGATGTGAATACGATTTATGTGACAAATGGATAAAAATTGTGTTTACCATACACGTACTAATATATAAATTACACTAGTTGAATTTAAGAAATCACGTAATGAAATTACACAAGCACCTCTCCAAAAACACGTGTGTCTGGCGGGAGGTTAGTCAAGGAATAAAATGTGGCGCTTGTGGCCAAGATGAAATTATGGTAAAAACTCTGAATAAGACTCACTAAATGAATTACAGAACCTATTTCCCTACAAATTAAATTTCAACCAGACACAATAACATACATCTCCTCTCATTTGTACATGTACCTTAAATTATATTAAAATACGTCCGTTCGATGTGGAGTCTGATGTATGAATAAGTTGAGTATAGCACTTATGTCGAGTTATAAGTTGTGTTATACCAGGGGCAACCAAGGTTGTGGGGGAAATTCATCCACATTAAAAATTACTTCACAAATATATAAAAAGATCGTGTTTATGAATTGCAGAACCTATTTCCCTACTTCTAGTGAGTTATTATCCACGAACAATTTAATCATGCCTTCCTGAATGAGATCTGAACCCCAAATAAAAGAATAATCTATTGAAATGTTCATAAGTGTGGTGAAACCCGTTGACCAAAGTTCACTGACCACCTGCCCCTCGATCATTGGAAAGGACTCTACCAGAACGCAGCGCCCGGTGAAGAGGTGCTTCAGAGGAGAGAGCGACGTATGTGTGTATCCAGGACTAGGGTTGGCATCAAACTAAAGATGATGCTGACCAGCAAGAAGTGTTCACATAGGTTCTGCCTAAGGTCCTGGCCCCCTCCACCTCTACTCAAGAACGTGTCTTTATCCGAGACAACAGGTTATTTACACCCGCTATCGATCCAAAATCATGCTATGCAAAACCTGCCTAGTGCTATGTTTCCCCATCCCCTCCAACCATCAGCCCAGAATGAGTGTTTTCCAAAATGCAAGCTGTTTCGGCTAGCCATCCCCCTGCATCCCCATCCCAGAACATATCTTTGTGCAAAACATCGGAGACTCTCAAACTTCTAGACACCCCTCGGGCAAGCTTATTTTGAACTGACCCTTCCTGGCTAGCTTCCCTCAGCCCTCTTCCCTAACACACTTTCACTTTCGCCCGAACCCTGAGCCATCGAGTAAAACTGATTCTCCAACCTAGAGCCAGCAAAATTTTATTTTGCTACCCAAGTCGCATCAATGAAATTTATATCCCTGAAATTAAAATGAAGTTTCATTAATCCCATCAATATAATCCTTAGATTGAACATTCTAAGAAATTCTATTTTTCAATCCAAATACATAAACCTTTCCTAAGAACATATGTTTTTAAGATTAAACCTCTAGACTTTAAGTTTACCCATTTTCCAGCAAACTTATGCGAGTTAGTCTAGGAAACTAAGTATATTTTCATACACGAGATGTTTTCACTCACAAAATTTTAATAATTGAAAGTACCGCAACCTTTTTTCAAACACGCATCATTCCATTTAAACAGATTTGTTCTAAAAGAAAATGTTTTTATTTTCTATATGTTTTTAAATATTTATTCGCATAGAAGAGAAAACAAACATATTCAATGTGTTAAAAAAATATTTGTGCATATTTCATGTGTTGATTTCTCCGTAAGTTTCTCAGACTATATTTTTAGATACAACATCTATCATAAAATGTATATATTTTAAATTATTTTATTTAAAAATCCTACTTTTTTGATGTAATATTAATGTAATAGCACAGATCCAGATTTAAATGACTGCTATCGAAGCTGAAATATGTCACATCCCATGATATTTCAACTTATTTTCTAAAAAGTCTAAATTTAAGCAAATGTAAAGGAAATTGGTGGCCATTTCGAAATCATTTACTATAATGAGAGGAATAAATTAATTTTTTTCTCAGTGTTAAGTCGTCAACTGCCAAGGTCACTCCATGTGCATATGTGTGGGTGTGCATTGCATTAGTAGTAGTGAGATGCTAGATGTTTACAGCGACAGACATCATCACCAAAAATGATACTTACTACAATGCCAGGTATCTACTACAAATCAAGATACCCACTACATCATCTAGATCTACAGGGGAACCTCTCTCTCTACATCAGCCCACAACAGGTACAATGCATCAAGGTAACTACTGTGACAATTGTGATGTGGAATGTGTTGAAGAATTAAATGAGATTCTAGCATATGGAAAGGCGAAATGTTATTGAGTTTAGACTGTTCTTAGTTGCGATAGCTGCTAAAAGAGTTTATAATTTATTTTGCAGAGCATGAAATAAAAACAATATATCTGTTGCTTGCTGAACATTTACAAGCTTATGAGGATATCATGTCATATTTGCCATGAGATGACTGCCCTTATGGCATGCCTGCCTTTGCTAATTATGAGAACTTACAACATATGCAGAGGGATTGTATGTCGCAAAGGCTGGAACAGATAATTGAAGTGGATTCCGAGGTGAGAAATGTGATCTTATAAATAAAATGATTGGAGACTTTTTGTTCATACTATATAATTTGAGAGTGTAAAAGGAAATCATGTTAAAATAATGTGCTATGCACAATGTTTCGAAAACTATCAAGACAACTCTTATGTAATTAAGGAGCTTGCAGTATCTTATGTAACTCATGCTAATGACACAAAAGTTTTAAGCTTTAAATCCCCCAGACCTGGGTATTGTTAAAAATCTAAAGTTAAAATAATGTTTTGGATACAGACTTACAAGTTACATGACCTAAAATGAGGCTCTGGTGTCATAGATTACGAAGAGCACTTTGAATATGTGAACAATGTGCTCATCAAAGACTATCAAGTTTATGTACTTAGAAAAATGCAGAAGGAAATTTCAAAAAGTTTAACCAATGCAGAAGTCATAAATATCAAAAGATATCACGACTATTCGAGTATTAATTCAATAGTCAAACAATATAACACTAATCAATGTGAAAAAAAGTTCTGTTTGCAATGCAAAAGTGAATCTTTAAGAGAATATTTGTACCAGCATCCTACCTACATGTATAGACATTAATTTAAAAAATTGTTTGTTCCAGATTTATACCTACTTAAGACTTTGAAATGGAGATCTTCGAACCCACTAAGGCGTATGCTAATGTTACTCCAGGATACAAGAGTGTTTGTTTGAAGTGTCTAAACAACACATACTTCCAATTCCAGATGTGCAACGGAGATGATCATAGGAACTTTGCACAAAACTTCAAAGGGAACACGTATACAGAATGAATGTTGTGTTATGAACGAGATGAGTGGCCTGTTTTAATTTGAGACCCAATAGCAAACTGCCCTGTTCTTCTTGGGACCTGAGCTATAAAACTAGAAGTGAAGAAATAACCAAAGAACCAGGACTTAGACAAATGAAATATAAACTGAGTAGAGAATTTTACGACAGCCACAACTTATGGACTGAAACATATAATTTCAAACAACATATTATGCAAGTGCAAGGCAGTAGGCTAGTTAAAATATCGCCTTGTGGTATGTGTGACTGTGAGGTTTGGCAGAGCAATGTTTGTGGTTGTAAATTCGACATACCCAAGTTGTTGTTGAAGAAGTAATATTATATCAGACTGGAAGAAAATATGAGTATATAAAGAGAGAGCATTGTACACCAGAGCTTCAGTTGCGATGGAGAGGTTCTACTCATCACTTCCTTATACCAGTGTTACTCCAGGATACAGACAAGCGTGGTTTAGAATTGAAGATGAAGTTTGTCCATTACAGATACAGATGTGAAATGGAGATGAACATTTGTGTTTCTCATTTTAATCAGTCCTGATTATACTTTAAAAGTCTACTGCGTTTGTTATGAGCGAAGTTCTTGCCCTTTGTATAATTTATGTCCTGACAGTAAACTAACTTGCGCAGCGAGGATCAACTAGCATTTGAAGCTCAAAGTGGAAACATCACGAAATGTACGTCCTACAAGGAAATCAAATAAATAATGTAGAAGAAGAAATGTAGTTGCTGTTCTCTTTCTACAGTTCGGACAGAACAAATGACAACAAGCAACATTTTACGTACATTGGTGACCAAGAATTAACTACTCCCTGTGGCATGTGGAATTGCAAAATTTGGCTCAGCAAGAACAGTTAAAAATGAAAAAAGTGTGAAACAACAGCTATATAAAGGATATAATTCAGTAATAAATCATCACTCATGGCTAGAATCTTTGACCCTACAGACATACACAAAGTCCTGCAAATAGGATACAGAAGAATTTTCTTTCAACTGTATGACAGTATTCAACAAGTTCATGTCTGCAATGATATAGAACAATTGTGCTACACTTTTGCTAACAGTCTCGGCATTTGCTTTGGTGAAGAAATAGCATGTAATGATTAGGCTGTGATATATCTTTGCCCCAACAGTTACTTACCATCAACATTACAAGATCTAAATATTACAAGTCACACAGAGCAAATTGAAGAGGAGCATAGACATGGAGTAATCGCCTACCAACTCACCAGACCACACCAGGGAAATCACAATTTGCTGGAAGGAGACCTACGACAGGCACTTTCACAACAATATTTTCCAACAAGGAGGATTAGTTTTTCCTTCAATGTACAACTTATATGCGTGTGAAGGGGCTAATGCAGAATAATTTTCTTGCCGATTTGCTAGTTTGTGTTTATTAATATAGGTTTGTATTCTGTAACTTATAGCATAGCATATTCTCATTTTGTTGTTAAGGTAATCTGTGAGTTATTCATTTCAAATGTACATATTTCTCTCAGTCTTTAACAGCACATAGTAAACTGTCTAGTTTTATTCCAGTTTAACTACCTTCATAGTTCGAAATGTCTTGTAAACCAGTACAGACTGCATAGAGTTGCTCGACAGTGCAAGCTTAAGGGCAAGCACACGAAAACAACATTTCGTGAGGAAGAAAAATGTTTGAAACATCGTATTTATAATACAGGTAATGTTTTATCCTATCAGTATTTTGGAGGCTGTGATTATAATTTGATAATTTATATCATTATTGCAAAAGACAAGTTTGACTGAGTGCATCAAGCATTAAATTAGCAAATATAAAATTTAGCCCTCAAACACATTTTAACTTGCAAAGTTAGAGAATTAATTTATCAATATACACACATTGTTCCTTGCAAATTGTTCTCAGAAGAGTTTTGGATGTCATACTTGTAACATAACATAGTTTCATTTTATAAATCATAATGTCAGTATCAAACAAGCAAAGTCTAATATAACGTATGCACTATGGTGTAGTGGGGTTCTCCATGAATTTACAGAGACTTGCAGAAGTGTCTTTTCATTTTAAAGTAATTTATTTTTTTCAAGGAGATGAAAAGAGCCACAAACTAATTCAATGCAGTGATAGTTATAAATGTCCTGTGTGTTACATGACTGCAATAACACCTTTTCCATCTAGTATTGAAGATGTATACACACATGTTGAAGCATACCTAGACTTGGTTGAAAGCATTGTTTTACATGCTCCTAATTGTAAAGAAATGCTCCCTCCTTGAAAGCAGAGTGTGAGAAGGGGATCTCGATCCAATATTAAGAAAATGCATGGAAATATTGTTTACAGAAGTTGCTAACAGTTGATAAAATTATTTGTTTTTAAAGAAAAATGCTGTTTTATATTTTGAATCAATCTGTATTGGCTTGTGTTAAAAGGATTTGATAACTTGTTGAATATTTTATAACATCTTGTACTTGTTCATATGTTTTGGAGCAAGCTGTATTTGCTAGTATTATAATGCTGTACATAAATGTTGTGGTCAACTTGTATTTTTTGAAACATTTGTGTAATTTTTGAACCTCCTGTAGTTACTTGTGTATGTTTTGGGGCAAGCTGTACTTAGTTGTATGTTTTGAAACATCCTATACTTAGTATTGTCAAAATGGTTCGATAACTTGTTCAATGTTTTGTGACATTCTGTACTTGTGTATGTTTTGGAAGAACCTATACTTGAAGGGGTTAAAATTGTGTATATATTTTGTCAATAAATTTATCTTTTAAAATGAATCCTTTTGTGTGTTTAATCATCTATCCTTTTTAATATTAAAAAGTGGACTTGGTTTGGTAAGAAATAAAAAAAAAATAGATAAAATTCTTTCAAGAGAGATTTTATAGTAAAAGGATGTATGGTTTCTACCAAACTATGTTGCATTAACTCATACTAGTGTTCTAATGAAAAAGCCAGAGGAAAACAATATCAGATCACAAACAAACAAACCTATTCATTTACCGAAAATACTATTAAACTAAATATATGTGAACCTGAATCCTGGCAAAGATGTCTGCTGGTAAAATTGGGTATTATTTTTAAAACACACAATAAATACTCAAAAAAGTTTTTATTCTTTCATCAGCCTCTGTAGAGTAATCAGTTTGCACGTTAGTAGGGGGCTCTTTGTTCGAATCCCGGATAAGGCATGGTTAATATATAAGTTAGTTTCTGGATTCAAGTCCCAGGTAGGTTAGGTGTGATTGTAATATATAGTTTCTGAGTTTGAGTCCGAGTTAGGTCATGTATGATTGAAACATTATAAACATTAAAGGAATAATGAACGAATCATGTAATTGAAATATATTCTATAGCTTAATATTTGTTTGTTTGTGTACGTGAGAGGATGGAAATGGTGATGAATTATAGTATTAAATTCTGGTTTCAAACACCTCGTATTGCAAAAAAGCTCATATCGGAATTATAATTGTTTACGAAATTGTTTAATAAGAACACAACTCAAATCTAATCACTTAAAACTGAATAAATACAGATATTCAACGTTAAATTCCAACATAGACACACTAAAATTCAGAAAAAATGTTTTAAATCCTTTTATTTTGCATTAAATTTGCTTAAAATTTAGTTAAAAACATTTCAAATACATAATTGTTTCGATTTATGTATTTTGAAAGCAAATTACGAAATATAAATTTTGTGAGAAGGGAGAGTGGTGGGAGTATAAATAGGGGCTCCCACCCACAGCTTGTCATTTGCTGCTCTGAATTCATGGGGTCAACACCTCCCCTCCAGTGCACGAGAGTAACGTATGTCCTGTGAACTGGTTCGCACTGTCGGGAGAGGATTTGTTTGGGAACACCGCCAGCCACTAGCCTAGCTCTGCTGGGATCTTCCGCGACAGTGTTGTGCAGTCAAGGAACCTCTCACTTCAACCCTGCTGCCAACTTACCGCTCGCTAGGGAACATGGCTGCTACCTGCTGGGGTAGGGACCCCAATGCTCACCTGTTGCAGCGGGGGTACTGCTCAGGTCTTGAATTGTCTGACCTAGGTAAGGGTCTCCTTCCAAGACTACCAGTGTTCGCTACTAGATTTTATGTAATTGAATAATTTAAAAAAAATTAGGGCTTCTCTTAACTTCGTTTAAATACCTTCTGAAATTTTCTTTAAAAATGTTTCATTTTTACTGTGTTTACACATTCGTTTAATCTTTTAGTAACTTTTTACAAAATTGTTTCCAGTATTATGATTTTTTTCTAAAATAGTTTAAAGTTTTTATGATTTCATTTAACTTTCTTTTTAAATTGTTACAACTCTTTACAAATTGAATGAAATTTTATAAATCAAGTTAAACTTTAATTAACAAGTCTTTAGAATTTGAATGAAATATTAAAAAATGGAATAAAATTTTCTTAAAATCATTAGAAGTCTTTACCGTTTTAAGAATTTTTATAAAATTTGTTTAAATTTTTAACCGGTCTTTAGAATTTGAATTAAATTTTTTCAAATTGAATGAAATTTTTTTTAAAATCATTACAAGTCTTAACAACTTGAATTAATTTTTATAAAATTCATTAACTTTCTTAGCAAATCGTTACAATTTTTAACAAAAAGAATGAAATTTACCATATATGTCTATTTAGATACTTTATAAGAATGTTTATGTGGTTTAATAGCTTTTTAAGGGTGGGTTGTTGTGTGTATTATGTGTGTGAATTGTGGAACTGCTAAAACAAGGAAGAACTAAGCTGGATATGCCTAGCATACCAAAGATGTGCATAACCTCAGCTCCTAAGCTTGTTCTGTGTGAGCTGTGTGGTGAAGGATGTCTGTGCAATTGATTAATGGACATTGAGTACTTCTAACTAATTAAATGTGCATTTAAAGTATGTATTATGGAGTGAGAAAAAAATTAGAAGATACTATGCCAGGCTATACCCAACATATCTGGAGAGCCCACAACTATGTACTTTGCTCTACTATGTGTGTCGTTGTTTGATGATGGATAAATGAACTAAGAGTACTTAAGATGTGTGATGGGGTGGTTTGGGTTTATAATTTTAAGTAGTTTTAAGAGATCTTTAAAAGTGGGTTTTGGTTATTACTGATGTATGAAATATGGAACAGTTAAAGCAAGGGAGAACTATGCTGGTTATACCTCGCCTATCCAGGAGGTGCATAACCTCAGCTCCCAAGCTTGTTCAGAATGATCTGTGTGGTGAAGGATGTCTGAGTCATGGAAAATGGACATTGGGTACTTCTAACAACTTAAATGTTTTATTGTGTGATGGGGGTGTTTGGGTTTATAATTTTAAGTATTTTAACATATTTCAAAGTTGTTGGGTAACTTCGAGTGTGACAGTATGTGGGAAATGTGCCACAAGTAATTCTAGGTTGGTTGTTGATGTATACTTGTAAGTAAATAGAGAGTTGACAATTTTTATGCTATTTAAAAAATATAAGTAAATTTTACTAGGTAAATCTCTTATAATGTTTAGTTTACAAGTGTTTGCTTAGTTAATATTTTTAATATAGTGTTACTCTCTTGATAATAAATTTTTTATATGAAATTCATTGTTGAATTCATATAAGTTTTGACAGTATATATATTCTTACTGTGTACCCTAGTACTTAGTTTTAACAGTAAGTAAACTATTTTTGATGATGTACACAAGTTTTATTTTTAATGGGTTAAACTATTTTTGATGGTGTAAACTATTTTTAATGGTGCACACAAGTTTTATTTTAAACTGTGTAAAGTATTTTTGACAGATTTGAGTAATTCATGTGATTTTTTTAAAAGCTCATTTAAGATCATAGTTTTTTCCCTTAAACAAATCGTTTTTGGTAGTAAAAAAAATAGTAACTTAAAATTCAATGCTATAGCATGAGTTTAAAGTACAATTTTGTAAATGCAGTACGCTTGCTGCAAACATTAAAGTTATGAAAGGTGGACCAGGCAAGCTAGGCTAGGAAGTACTTTTTTTTACTATAGGTGAGCTTGTGATGGCAATTCACACCATGCAGTGAAGTCGTTGGATGGGAGGGGGTAGAGAGGAAGTAATGACTCTCCCTCCTAGCTCTATCGTACAGGCGACTGCAGCAGCTGCATGGTACAGCTAGCTGGGAGAGGGAGCCGGAGGGTGAAGGGGAGCAGGTTTGGATAGTGGCGCTCATTGCAGGCTGCAGAAATTTTCTGAAACATGTTTCATTCTCTTGCCTGAGTCATGTACAGCTTCCGCGCCGTGCATGAGCCAAGCTCTCATCCACTGTCTATTTTCTTACACTACTCCCGCACTGTGCTGTCTCAAATCTCCCTACTTGACTTTTGCCCACTCCCCGAACCCCTTGGCTTATGGCCGTACACTGCCTGTCTTGTCCCCAAGGCTTTAAAAAGCCTCTTCCCCTGTATCTTTTGTAAAAACATGCAACTCTCACTTCTGCCTATCCCAAATACACACACATAGACAAGTTTGTTCTTACTCCCTAAATTTGTTTTATTTACAATAAAGAATGTTGGTCTTTATATTAGTAACACGTATTCTATTTACAGGTAAGTGAATAAAGTGTGGTTTTTTTTTCTGGTTTCAGAATAACGAGACACTTCATATTAATTTATTGTGGTATTGTAACTTTTACATCGGGAAAATAAATTAACTTTAGTTAGTTAAAATGAGCGAGCATAAGTGACAAAGTATTGACAGCTTGCTTGACGATCTTTACATAAGTAAATCAGATTCTGATTTACAGACAGATGCGAGTTGATCTTCTGCAGGACAATCTCTACTTAAGCGATTCGAGCACAGATTAACTTATGAAGAGACTGTCAACAACAAAACATCGAAACATGTCTGCTTACCCTAAACAAGAAAAGGTTGATCATTTGCTAAATGATTTATTTCTATCTGACTTGGAGAACTCTTGTGATTCCAAGAGTGCTCCATCCATTTCACAACCGACACTCGAGACAATTAGAGATGTTTCTCCAAGGGAGCCGGAAAATATTTAATTTTCTGATTCCCCAGTCTCAGTGGAGCCTTTGCCAGACCTGACCTACAAGCTATTGTCTACGTCATTCGTGTGTTGTCTAACTGATGCAAGAATAGTTAACGATAGGCTTGACAATAATGCAGATTTTTCTCATTTTTTTCGAGAGGTGTTAAGCCCGTTTATTAAGCTTAATATTGGTATCACTTCTGCCTATTAGCATATCCATTATCATAGTGATCTCTATGGAACCTTCTATTTTAAAAACAAAACCCTTCCTGTCCTGCACTCATCCAATATGGGTTTAATATACGATGATGACATCATCCCTTATCTTACTAGCACATGTGAGGAGTTTAGTGTGTGCGGATCTGGCTGGAGTCTGGAAATATTGACATACATGGATATACATGTGTCTCAATACAGAGCGTTCACCATCGGTACTGCGCACACTATATTTCCAAATTTTTTTGCCAATTGTCTAGCTTGTGTCGGTGTACACTGCCCAGAGGGAATGTTTTTCCACTATGTTGTCATAGCATTTTTGTATCCTGCCACAAAAAATGTTTGCAGAACTGTTTCATATCCAAAGCCTTACGAGCTTTTGAATACTGAAGGTCTGTCAACACCTGTAGTCACACAGGATATTTGTAAGTTTGAGGAGAACATTCTATTTCAATCAATGTCTACTGTGTGGTGGACAAAGATAGCAATATAATTGAAGAAACTTGTGATAAGTGTGGGAACATCATGTACCAGAACCCGACGGAACCATGGTAATCGAAAAAGCTGGTAAAATTCAAGTGATTGGAATGACCCTTGAAAACTACAACTACATTACCAAACAAATTCCCAATGGGATTGATTTCATTAGAAAGGCACAATATTTCGAAATATGTTTTATTGATTCATTTCAATTCATGAGCGCCTCTCTGGAAACTTTGGCAGGCAATTTACTACCTGTGCAATTAAGTAACACACCTGCTCGATGTTTCCAGACAACGAATTTGCCAGATGGAAGGGGGTTTTTCCTTATGATATTGTTAAGTCGCCAGAAAGTCTGATGTGCAAGTCACTCCCACCAAAGGATGCATTTCATAATGTGATGAGATGCAAAGGCATTAGAGATGAGGATTATACATATGCCCAAGCTGCATTGGATGCATACAACTGCATAAACTTGCTGCAGTATGCCATTAAATATTTACACGTGGACACATGTTTGCTGGCAAATGTTTTTGATGATTTCAGGACCGTATGTTTAGCTCATTACGGTCTTGACCCCCCATGTATGTCATTGCTCTGTCTCTTTCATGTGACACTTTGTTATCAATGACATGTGCACAGCTAGAGCTGTTGACTGACCCAGACATGTATCTTTTTGTAGAACGCGGGATTAGGGGTTGCATTATCCAGGTTTCAAGAAGGTGCGCAGAAGCCAACAATATTTACATGGGTGAGGTCTATGACCCCAGTGTGGCATCGAAATATATTTGCTATTTTGTTGTAAATGGGCTGTACAGTCATACGATGCGATCCAAGCTTCTGATTGGCAATTTTGAATGGGTTGAGGCTGATGTATTTTCGACATGTGATTTTTCAAACACACTGAATGATGGCTACATTTGTTTTTTCGTGGAAGTGGATCTGTCTTTTCTGGAGAAATGTCGTGATACACTATCTGATCTGCCTCTGTCCCCGGAAAATTGTGTACCCCCGAACAGCTCGCATGAGAAACTTCTTTTAACACTTGCACCATTTAAGAAATATGTTATACACGGGGAAACACTAAAGCACTATTTGATGTATGGGGCCAAACTTGACTCTGTTTATTGCGTTTTATGCTTTGAGCAGAAGGCATGGATGGAGCTGTACATCGAATTTAATATTGAGAAATGTACTCAGGCAGGGAACAAATTCGAAAAATCATTTCTCAATTTAATGAATAATTCAGTTTATGGAAAAAAATTGCAGAATGTCCGTCGGAAAGGGACATGAGAGTAGTTTCGAGGTACGACACAATCTACAGGGCTGCAGAACTGCTAGGGTGTCTAACATTCTAGGGAAGGCAGATTATCGATGAAAATTTGGTCCTTATCGAGATGTCAAAGAGTTCTGTTGCATTCTAACAAACCTTTGTACACTAGTGTTGCCATTCTTGATGTTTCTAAAAAAAAACTCTATGAATTTCATTACCTGTACATGTATACAAAATTTCTTCCACCAGCCTTGCACCTCCTCTATGGTGATACAGATTCCTTGGTATATTTTGTTACTTTGATGTTATTTATGAAATAATTACCCCAGATTTAAAGGTGCAGGTTGATACATCCAACAATGCCCTCGATAACCCGCAAGGATTCCCTCATGAGAACAAAGGCCATACCGGGATGATAATAGATGAATGTGTTGGGAGCATTATCACATACTTTGTGGGTTTATGTCCTAAGGTTTATGCATACATTTTTGCGAATGAGCAATGCATATGTAAGGCGAAGGGTATAAAACCTAATGTGTTACAGTCACTCGCATACAAGGACTATCAAAATTGCCTCGAAAATTGCATTGGGGTTTTGGTGACCCAATATCTGTTCTGTTCGCATGCTAACAAAGTCTACACCAAACACATAACCAAGGTAGTGTTGTCAGGTATGGATGAGAAGCAGTACATTGAGGCAGATGGAGTATATACCTTACCTTGGGGGCACTACAGAATACCTACATAATTTTTTTTAATTTTCCACCAACAATAGTTATAGCACCACAATAAATACAGCCCACACAGTACACCACATCTGCCAGCACCATACCACCAATGACATTCATCTGCCGCCACCACACACACCTCCTGTTCCGCAGTCACCATTGCAGCTATCTACTATATCTACAACTGTTTGCAACAACATCGTTGCTGCTGCTACCTGTTTTCCTATCTGTAAGGCATGACAAAACTACAGTATCAACATAGTTTATACTACTGTCTTCGATACATTCGCACTTGTAAAATAAGAAGAAGAATTTACAGTGTAATATTACATCCACTGGAAACTGTGTGTGTGTGAGTGTGTTGAAACTAGTCATTGGTGTGTGTAGGTGTCTGGAAAATAATCCGGATGTGATGAGACAAATGAATGCCTTCAGTATGCGTCTTTGTAACCTCTTCAAGGGTTTGTAAATAATGTATATAGATAACAAAGATACGATCTTCAGATTGATGTAGTATATTTGTAAATTTTTATAAATAATTTTTTGTATATATATTTTGTTCTTGTTTTTATAATGAATTATGTGTAAGAAGATATGGAATTGTTTTAGTAAACAGTAATATTGTTAAGATATACGCAACATTGAAATGGAATATTGTAAATATAGTAATAGGAATTTTGTTGTAAATATTAAGTTGTATTTCATAAAATGTCTTGTTTTTAAAATATCATAAAAATAATATTTGGTAATTTAGTTCTTTAAATGTGATTGAAAAAACAATGTTTGTTGTAAATTTAGTTTGTAAGATGTGTGTTATAAATTTAATTCTCTTCATATATTTATTTTAAAGTAATGAAAAATTCTTGTTGTGCATGTTTATTTTATTTGTTGATTGAAAAAAAATTTTGTTTTAAAATTTCTTTTAGTGTGTCAATGTTTGTTGTAAAGAAGTTGGAAATATTTAGCTTTTAAAGATGATCTTTGAAAAGAAAATTTTGAATAAAAATATTTTTATATTAAAATGGACTACTGTGACTTATTATTTAATAGTTTTAAATTCCTCATGTCGTTATATAATATCTTGTGTATGATGAGTGGATTAAGTATTTAATACTACTAAACTGAAAACATTCATAGTAAAATGAAACAAGTGGGTAAGTAGAAGTAATGGTAAGCTTTTGGTTTGTATTTAAACTCAGGTAGCAGGATGTCTCTTTGCTCACTTTAATGAGAATACAAGTTTTTCTCATCCTTTGTAAGGGAGAAAAATATTTGTTTATAAATTAAATCATAAAAATTTACATCAAGGAAAATTAATAAAAACATACTTTGAAGGGCTGAGGTGAAATATAATTACAAAAGTTATGGAGAAAAGAACCCAACACCTGAATGAATTAATTTGAAACCAAAGAAGAGGGAACACTAGAATCTCGAGAAAACCTCCATCGGGCCACTGCTCAACTTGAAGGTTCCTGGGGGATGTAAGAAACGGAGAGTGGACTGACACAAATACCTTTTCAGAAACAGGCAGAAAGACCTTTTAATGCCCTGCCTACAAGAATGTTTCCAGCTGACCTTCAACTCTACAGCTTCTAGTGGCAGAGTCCAGCGAATTGTTCATAAAAATATGTTATCACACAAAACAAATTACAACTATTGCTGCTGGGATTCCACAAGATGCCTGGTGGTTTTAGCACATTGATACTTTAAAAAACTCAGGAAACCAAATTGAAGGTTTTTAAAATAATATTCAACTCTTTCACAAACATGAATTCTTCTACTTACAATAATGAAATTTAATTTTCCCAGGGAAGTGAATCTTGCATTAATAATCTGGGTAGGTTTTTTAAAAAAAATTTCATGTAAAACATTCAGGAAGACATGATTAAATTGTTCGTGGATAATAACTCATTAAAAGTAAGGAGATAGGTTCTGCAGTTCATATACAGGATATTTTTATATATTTGTGATGTAATTTTTAATGTGGAAGAATTTCCCCCATAATTCTACATAAATGATATGCTCAACTCATTCATACAACAGAGTCCACATCGAACGGATGTGTTTTAATATCATTTAAGGTACGTGTACAAATGAGAAGGAGACATACATGATTGGGTCTGGTTGAAATTTAATTCGTAGGGAAATAGGTTCTGTAATTCGTTAGTGAGTCGTATTCAGAGTTTTTACCATAATTTCAACTCGGCCGCAAGCTCCACTTGTCATTCCTTGACTTACCTCCCAGCCAGACACATGTGTTTTCGGAGAAGTGCTTGTGCAATTTCATTATGTTTTTTAATTCAACTAGTGTAATTTATATATTATTACATGCATGGTAAACATAATTTTTATCCATTTGTCACATAAATCGTATTCCCATCACTTTTCGTTCATTTCTGAGTTTTCCAGCTCAGTCTATAATCAAATGTATGCCGACGCACACGCAGGTTCTGTTTGCTCTCAACACAGCATTCAACTTATAAGTCGATGTAAGTGCTATATCCTAGTCAGTGCTGCAGCGACCTTTCGGGCGAATGGATGTATATTAAAATCACTGACTGTTAAATGTTTTTTTTACGCATGTTAATAAATTGATTTCTTTCAATGTGTGGATTCTATTTCATAAGTTCCTCTACAAGTGTTAACAATGGAATTCGCTAATCTTTTATTGCGATAGGTAGCCTGCCAAGCAACGCTATAAAACCGCTTATAGGAGTCTGCAAATCCTGTACTGACGTCTTCAATTCATCAGTCTTACATGCGGGTGGACATGTTTTAAAATCATGTAAGGCACGTGTAGAACTCTGAGGCATATGTGTGAAGTAGTGAGTGTAATTTGTATGTCTTTTCAAAGCCCTTGTTAGTGTGTTTAGGAAGACTGCAGTTTAATTTAGGGACATTTTTGCTTCATTGTAGTTCATTAATTAATTTTCTTTATGTCACACATGGAAACTCACATAGTTCTGATAGTTTAGCACTTGTTTCTTTATGAGACCAGGTTATTCACATAGTTGTGTTCGTTTGAAATTTGTATTTACAATAATTTCTCTCTTGTGTAACATCACCAGTTTAATTGCATTCGGAAACAGTCGTCATCTATTTAATTGTTTACACTTAAGTTCTTCTGTTTGTCATTACTAAGATACACGATGTAAATCCTATCTTTCAGAGTCGCCTATCTCCCAACACCATCTACGAGCAATATCCCCCTAAACCCAAAAACCAATTATGCCACACCGAACTCACCACACCTCAGTATGACCCCAGAGCTGCAAGGGTGAGGACGCACCAGAGCTGCTCCCCAACCCACAAAAAAAAAGATAATACAAAATTTGTCCCTTAACACACTCTTACACCAAGCTACACACTTATCACAACAATTTTCGATTAATTAATTCAGTTAAATTAATTGGACCAATCAATCTAGTTTCTTACCATTTTATCTGACGAGAATTAAAAAATCGACCGGATTAAGATCGGATTAAGGATTATCCCTTTTGATATAAATTTTATATCAAAGGATTAATCCGATTAATAAAAGTGGCATCGCCTTTGATCTGAAAGCATCACGCCCCTACTACTCCTATTCCTGCAAACTTTCCCTTTAACGCACAATTAAATTTAACGTGTCCAGGATTACCGCATCTAATACAAATTATTTCTTTTTCGGTTTTTCGACCTTCAGACTTCGTAACACTTTCTGAATTCACTTTTACGTCTGACTGACCTGCGTTTTGAAGCGGTTTTTCTTTCCCGTCACTATCCTATATATTGTAGAGACATTTTTCAGTCGAATGATTATTTCTAAAACAAATTTGACATTTTTTGTTTTAACTTTTCCTGCACCGAATTTCCTTCGCCTTTTTTCGCTTTATAAAAGCATTTAGCTGTGGGATGGTTAGTACGAGAACAGATTTGGCATTGACTTTTAGATGTTACTACTTTAGGTCCTCTTTGCTTACAATCACCAATCGTTAATTCCACTTGAATTACTAAAGCTAATAATTGATATAACGTTTTCGGCTTTGAAGCAAATGTAAAATATTTACTATTTTCCGGCAACAGATTAAGAAATAGTATTTCCACCAAATCCGCTTCCGCACACGGCAAACCTAACACTTTTACCCATTTAATAGTCTCGCTGACAAACTGCTGCATTGACTCATTGGGACTTTGAAATCTTTCTAATATTTTCATAAGTTGGAACGCTATAGCTACTGATGAATCCGTCTGTCTCCATATTGCCTGACTAAATTCACCAACTGGTATACGTTCCTTTATCGCCTGCCCCACTACATTTTGCAAAGGCTCTGGCACTTTGATCATTATAGCTGCATACAAACGCACGTTTTCGCAAATATTTAATGACGCGATTCTAGCCATTTGCACCAAAAGATTTACGATTGACTTTAAGTTAAAGCTGCACACGACCTCAACACTATCCCCTAAGTGAAGAGGGAAATACTTAATTGACTTAAAGACGCTAATTGCGTCGAACTCACCCGCTTGTAGAGCAGCTACGTCACCTTTTCTCACCAAGTCGCGCATTTTGCTGGCGCAGTCTCTCAATACTGTCGTCCGGCTTGAACGACACCCCGGCATTGGTCAAACTTTTCTGGAGAGCCTCTTTCGTGAGGCGCTGGATCCACGATGTACGGATACCTGTAGAAGTCATTTTGTGAATGATTTGATGCACCACTACAAATAAAAGTGACTCTCGCGAACACTGGAACAAACTCAAAGGAGTTTGTAAGATTTTGCAACTTTACAAAATTCCTAATATTACTTTCCCTTTTAACTTCTTTGCATTGACCAAGCAGAGTGGCACAGCTTTCTCTGTTCTGTGTATGGCGGTGTTTGCCAACACACACAGGACGAGAACTTTGTCTCAGTGCTTCCTTAACGTAGGTGTTAAAATTTGAAAACAGTTGAGAGCCCCCAATTTTGTCTAAAAGGGATTTTGGGTTGGTTCCAATGAAAAGGTTGGAATTATTCGTGGCCTTTGCTTTTATATCAATATCCAGCTATATACAGGTTATATTAAATATTTTCCTTTACATAATACTTAACTTAAAATTGCAGCAAACCCCCTCCCCCCTTGAGAATTTTAACGGAACGGCAGTTCCTACCTAAGTGAATACGCTGTGCTGTCTCCCCGAACCTGGGCGAGACTCCTCTATATATATATATATATATAATAAAATTCAAAACCATAGAGAAAATTACAAAATGATCTTCACTCCGTCGATATCCGGAAGTCCTGGGAGGGCACGCTGGTGGTACGTGACTGGCTTGCTGGCGTCACGTGGTCAAGATGACGTATAAGGGAGGGGAAAGCAGTCTAAGTTTTTGCGGGCTGCAGCTGCCCCCACGGCGCCCACACTTGCAGACCGATAGGCCCGCCCAGTGGACGTGAGGTGTGGAGCTCGTCAAACACATCCCCGTCGCAGCGAAGGTAAGTCGTCCCACATGGCCGAAATTTTCTTAACTTCATATTGTTCCGTCAGTTTAGCTTTCGATCGATGTTCAGGGATAGCCGTCACAAATTGCAATTTGTAACTGAATAAATGGTTTGCGACTTTTACAGCATTTGCTGTTCACTAAACAGTTTGTATTGTGCATCCAACACGTGAATATTTGCAACTGTCTTCTGCGTGATTTCAAAACGAATTGTAGAAATTTACATTTGTTTTATCAAAACGCACTGACTACCTAAAGATATATTTATCTGCAGTAACATTGTCTAGCCAAATGAGTTTGGCATATATTGTAAACAAAGTGATTTCTCACTTGGAGCACACGACGATATTTGGCGCAACAATTATAGGTTTGGGCATTTTACTTAATTCCACCGTCAGAGTGTCTTCTAGGTTATGTGCAAACATTTTGTTAGCAATATTAATTGTGTTTCTTTCATTACAGTTTCTTTCTATGTGTAATATGAGTTTATGTATAAAAATTCCAGGGAAAAAACTGTTTGTGCGAAGTTTAGTAATAAGAATATCTGGACTGTTCTGCGCTCAGCTATAATTTGAGTAGGTACTGTACGTGTTGATCGTCAACCTTCTTTTACAGTGCCGTTGAGAAGTTTTAAGCTTACGCTGGACTGTTTATGTCCCTCTGATACGCTTACTTTATGATTGTATTAAAGCATTGGTTTTCTTATGTTGCCAATCCAAGAAATACCTTTTCTTAAACTTTTTTTTGACGTAGTAGTAATGATGAAATGTAAGAAAATGTCAGGTTTTATGATCGCGATTTCTAGAAAGAGATCGACACAGATACGACAAAAAAAAAAAAAAGTTTTTCTTGAAAGCTTGAGTTATTCTTTTTTTCCTTGAACTTCTCGAAGTTGCTTTAAAAAATCAGCACAATATTATTCGTGTCACCTTGGTTAAACACCAAGGACATTGTAAACAGTAAATGTGTATAAACTTGTTAAACTCTAATCTCACGTAAGAATTCATTCATCACTATTGACCGTGTGACTTTGACAGTTGGGTTCCTTTGGGATAGGTCAATGATTTGAGACTAAGGTTGTGTTCCAACCATAGAATAAATGGAGCTACACCGACTGTCGTTTCCTGCGCATGTACCTAGCACTGGCCTACGTCACACCAACGCAACCGTCAAATTAACATTGTTGTACGCTGTTCACGGTCAATTGAGCACTTTTGAAAGATCTGCTTAAGATCTACTTATGTGCAGGATGCGTATTCTTCCGTCTTATGTAAAATTAACATTACCGTGGGCCTGATAACTTTACTCATTCGCCAACCGAGTGAGACTGCGAAATTATTAGAAAAGTAAACACTTTACAAATCTACTCATTCTTACAATTCGGTGCATTAAAAAAAGCAGGAAGCGAAAGAAATAGTGCAAGTTATCACAAATGAGTATCTAACATATTCCACGTTAAGACATGGAACTACTTTGCCTATATCGTTACCAACTTTACTGGGCGCATGTCAACTCAGTGCACCCGTTAAAATAAATGCAAGCAAGCGCAGTGACTTTTTTCTAAGGTTAATTTTAAAAGTTCTCACTTTATCGTGAACAACTATTAACAGGAACGAACGTGTTTGTCTTTCACTTAATTTGAAAAAGATAAGACCTTTAATGCAAGTAAAATATATTTGTCAATTTCTATGTAATATTAATGCATTAAAAACAGATTAGAGGAAGTATACAAACATCTCAAGCACTTGTTTGGGTAAACAGTGTTGTAACGTCAACATGCTATCCTCGTTATTTATGAAATAGTCTCGTGTTTACTGAAAAGAAGTCCAATGTTGGGACGCGGAGAGGATGCTGCGCACCTTGGGGGCAACTCTATCCCGTTTTCCCCTCTACGGTTCCAATTGGGACTCTTTGTTAACAAAATGGTTACGTGGCCCTATTTTGTCAACAAAATCGACTACGTATTTTTGTAATCTGCGTTCTGTCAACTACGAAGCTGAAACTACATGAACTACGGAATCATGACCATATTATTTTTGCTTGTTTGAAACGTTTGAATACAAATGCAAGCGAGGTCACTGGAATAAACAAAATAAGCAAGTCGTTGAAATATTCTTGAAATAGGTATTGCCCATTAGACAATTTTTTGTTTGATAATAATTTTATGCCATATTTGTTTTATTTTATTGATTTTAAATTTCAAACGACGCTCTAACAACATTCGGGAATAACATTACTTTTTAAGACTTAATCGAATTTTAATTTTCGAATCACAATACAACAGAATAATGCTAGACAGTTGAATGTCGTCACTGTATGAGAAAAAAAAATGCTTATTTAACTACCATCATAGGTTAGTTTAGATCAAATGATTAAATAAAAACAATTTTTCCACCTTTATTTCCTAGAGTAGTTTTGACGAAATAACAGTTTTTACCTTGTGCTCTGGCCTCTGGCGCTCTTGCTCTCCGTATTTGGAACGATGTACTTTATTTTTGATAAACAAAGCATAAATAGAGTACACAGAAATGTGTAGGGTGATTGTAGATTTTTAAAGTGCACTGTTTCAAATTTAAAGCAGTTATTTATACGCGAAATTGAAAGATGGCCAAATATTTTTAGCACGCGCAATAAACACTTGTTATTGCAAAAATGTTTCACATTATCAAATAAACAAACAACCATTCGAATAAGTACTTCACACTATAATATTGGGTATTTCCAATACTTTGACGTATCATCCTGTAGTTGTAAATTAACAAAGTGGATGCCAGAGAATACTAGAGAGGAGAGAGGCGGCGAGTTTAAACAATTTCGTTCTCTCTCTCTCCCTTACTTTGTGAGCATTCAAGACTGCAAGTGTGTGTTTGGTTGTAACATATACATCGATTTGTTGAGTTGAGTTAAGAGATTTAGACTGCTCTTAACAACAAAGATTTGAGAGTCGATGAGGGTGAGATGAGGTGAGAATGGAGCAGCGCCGGAATGCAAGGGCTGGGGAAACGGGAGATTCCAGAGAAAACCCGCTGACCAGCACCATCGTCCGGTACGATCCCCGCTTGCGAAAGTCCGGAAGTGGCCCGACCGGGGATTGAACCCGGTTCGCCTCGGTGGGAGGCGAGCAGTCTAAACGGTCAGCCACCGTGGTCCCCACACAGAAATGTTGCTTCAGTGGGGAGGAGAGCATTAATTTTTATTGTTTAGAGTAGTTATGTAGATCTTGCCAGAGCTAGTAGTGAAGCTATATGGGCTTAAACCACAAGGTAGTGGATGAGGTCTTCTTATGCCCGGTTGCACCATCGTGGTTCGAAACTCGATCCGACATTGGATCTAAGATCGACACAGATAACTGTTGCATCAATCGAGTTTAGAGCTGAACTGGAGATCGAGATGAAGTACATTTCGAACCGCCGATATTGGCGGTTCGAAATCTCGACCCGAGATCAGCAGCCATCGTCGAAAAATGTAGTTTGAAAATACGCCAACAGATAGAACTAAGTTCGATTGTTTTCTTGGGAAATTAAAACATCATACGCGCTTGAATATTAAACAGTAAAATTCGTACAACAATAATTCACTGAAAACAGATAAAACATATAGTGAAAAATACGCCTACTTCCATGACGTCATATATTACGAACCAATAGAAAAATTCGTCTCATACTTAATCTCGATCTCTCACATTGGAACCAAGATCGACGAATCGGAGATCCAGAATCATGAAATTTCGTTGGTGCAACACTTTTACATTGGAACCAAGATCAAAATGGATCCTGGTTTGGAACTAAGATCATTCGATCTCGAATCGGGGTAGATGTTGGTGCAACCGGGCATTAGTCCGCAGGCAGAGAACTGTAAAGTAAGTTGACCATACACCTACTTCTTTGGAGGTCGAGTTAAGGCAAGTGAAGCAAATTTCCTCGCCCCAGACACCTTGGTCAGCCCTGTACAGATTACTGCATGTTGTGGTGCATTAAGTGTAGCCCCACAGAATTAAACTTGCCGCAATTGGTAGCAAAGCTATCCAAATGGGCTCATTTCACACTGTGGGCAGTGTTGTCAGCACTAATACGCAGTCAGCGGAGAGGAGACGGAGAGATGGCGGCAGTCCCAAACTTTCTCTTGCTTGCAGTCATAGCCACATTATTTTCACATTATCACTTATTACATATTTATCTGTCCCTCACTCATACTGCATGCGCTCATGGACGAATACGACATTCTTATTTTCGTGTAGACCAAGGTTTTAAAAATATGAGATAAACATTTCAGGAAACACGATATTAAACTTTTGCTTGCAAAGGCAAATGCAACGTATAAATGTGTTTTAAAAACTAAACAGTATAATTTAAAAATTAATATTATTTACAGGTAATTGGAAAGACATCGTGTTACACATGACCCATCTCATGTTTGTAGAAACTAAACTGCCGCAGTGGTTCACACATACTGAGATTAGTTTTTGCTTTAGGGACTGTATATGTTACTTTAAAAAGAATAAATGAAATAAAAACATATATTATTGAAATAGTGTTGTTTTTGATTAAGTAAGTGCCTAAAACTAAACATTACTTATTTAAGAAATAATAAGGCAAGCAGTAAGTTATAAATACACTCTACAAACCACCACTGTCTATCAACCCGGGAAAGGGGGGGAGGGGGGGGGGGCGAACCGCCTGCTGGTTGAAAAGTCGTGCGAAGATAAATGGGGAAAAGAAGTTGTCGGCTACCTCCCCCCCCCCCTCCCTCGGTTGTGGCGTATTTGGTTGTGACGTATTTACGACGTATGCACGAGAGAGGGTACGAGAGGGCGCCCTGAGGCCGTGTCTCAATTGGCCCAGAGAGCGCTCTCCCGTGCTCTCGCGGTCACGTCACAATGACGTCACAGAGAACACACTGATGTTCGACTCGATTAGGCGGAGAGAGCGCGATATAATCACGGGTTCTCTGTGTCCTCGTGTTAACTACGTTCATTCGCAACTGTAAGTTGAGGATATTTCAAATGATAAGTCGATAAGTGTAACCATTTTCGCCATATTACTTAAAGGAGTTGGTGGTAAACTCACGAATATATCCTTGCATGTATATGGTGCATATTTTGGCTTAATACCTGCCAGTTCAGCATCAGTGTTTTATAGACTAATTTAAACTTAATAACCACCATCTAAATATATACATTTTTCAATTCTTAAATATGCATGTATCTATTTAGTAATAATTACCTGTTCCATCAACGTCTAATAGTGTTTGTTAATTTGGAAGTACTATTATTTTTTTCTTCAGAACTGTAAAAGCATGGTTAAATTGTAAAAATGATTCATTGTAAGAGAAGGCAAATATACCTTAACTGCGCCAAATAAAGACGATTTATTATTATTATTATTATTATTATTATTATTATTAAATTTCACCAATACAAATACATAAAATTTGAAACAAGACACAATGTATAGTCTATTCGCGGTTTCTTCACACTTTTTGAATCAAACCTTTGAAAAATCACTCCGTGTATGATACGTTGGTTGTTTCCTATACATGTTGTGTATCAAGCGTTTTATTCTTGTGTGAACATATAAGTATGTTAACAGAAAACGATAGCAAAAATAAAAGTGTCACACAAGTGGCACAGTCCTTTTGGTGTAATTTTGTAAACCTACTCAAGCTTTGTTTGAATGGGGCGGAGGTATATTGTGTGTACTATGAACGAGTGCACTTTTTCTCGACAGTTCAAAAGGCAGACCTTTTTAAAGCAGTTTCTATGGATGCAGCTGCGTTTTCTCTTGCAAAAATACGTTGTTTACATAAACACACTGATCCGACTGTCAATCAACTTACCCAGTGTGTAGATAGAAAATATTTTACCATGAAAATAATCTTGTACACAAGACTGAAACTAGAACTCAAGCAGGGTTTCAGAAAAGTTATAACTAACTGTGAAAGGACAATTAATATACAGGATGTTTTTGTAATGAGTGAAGATATTTTGAGGAATGCAAGGGGATGTCAAGACGAGTGTTTTGATGTAAAGAACATGGTATCGGAAATGCATCCTTATGCTACAAATGAAATAGAACACAAGACGCACTGTTGCTGTTGAAGATGCCTTCTCGTGTAAACGGTGCCTCGTTTGTCGATATAGGCTGTTCATGATAAATTGAGCACTATTTAAGGCCCTCCCAACAGGCACTAACCACTAATAAATATATCTTATTGAAACCTCAGGCGTTAAATTTTGATGGTGGCGAAATGCATACACTGTGTTCATTGGTAACGTTGCAATGTTTACATTAAAAAGCAGCAGCAAGATGGAAATTGGATGAAAGGAAAATTTTATAAGGGCCTTAAAAAGTGCTCACTTTATCGTGAAGAGCTTATAACAAGAACCACCTGGCAAAGACAAGTGGACGACGACAATCGCATGTACTGCTTCAAGTAAAGCGTTCTGGCGCGACGTGCGACGTATGACGCCGTGCCACCAGGTCAGTGGCCATCACTTCGAACAATTATTGTAATAGGTGCTGTATTTGCGTTTTCGACGTCAACTCGTTTTGAGTGTTTGTGCTACATGTTCTTTACATTATTATTGCTTACAACATAATCCGTCTTGCATTTTATTTATTTGTAGCATAAGGATGCATTTCCGATACCGTGTTCATTGCATCAAAAACACTCGTCTTGACACCCTCAGGCAACAGACAATCACAGCATATCTCTCACAGGCGAGGTGTTTGTGTGCTTTTTTATTACTGGCGAGCCCCCAAATCCCGTTATGCCAGCGTGAGCACCTTCACAGTTCTGTGTGCCCTCCGGCAAGCTTGTTAAAAGCTGTTCACGATAAAGTGAGCACTTTTGAAATCAACCTTAGAAAAACGTCTCTGTCCCATCCTACACATATTATAACTAGGCAATGAGTGACATGGGCCCCTGTAAAGTTAGTAACGATGGATGGAGAGTATTTACATATGTTAACGTCGAATAAATAGTGTTAGGTAACCATTTGTGATAATTGAAATTATTTCTTACGCTTTCTATTTCTTTCAACGCCTGAGAGAATAAAAATTAACAGATTTATAAAATGTTTACTTTTATAATAATTTCACAGTTTCACTTGACCGACGCACGAATAAAGTGATGAGGGCCATGGCAATGTTAATTTTACATGTGGTGGAAGAATACACAACGCGCATACAAGTAAATCTTAAGCAGGACTTTCAAAAGTGCTAATTTTATCGTGAACAGCCTATAGTAGCTAAGACGGCTGGAGAATGGGATGCGTCTCAGGGCAAGCCCTTTACGCCTTAGGTCGGGTTTAATTAACAAATTGGGCGCATGAATCGCGGCTATAGCAGGGTTGTCTGGTGTTATGGCCGCAATTGTAGCCATGGACATACCCCGGAAGAAGAAGGGCCTAGCAAGAGGCATAGAACACCAGGCAAAGCGGAGCGGGCCTGAGAAAAACTATGCGACAGGCGCGGAGGATAAATGTAGTTACTTTATTGGATTAGGGCTGGAGAACGTAGGGTGTTTGTTAGTTAGCGAAGATAAACGTTGTGAATTTGATGCAGGGTGAAATGAAATGAGGTCGTAGCTGATTGATAACCAGGGTCGCGCTATGCGGTCTCGGTGGTGGGAGACAGAACTGAGCCACCCACCCGACAGATGCCAGTCAGCTCTCTGTAGCACAGGAAAAAGTGTTAGTGTGTTACAGATTAATAAAGAAATTTAAAATTAGAGGTAATATTTTTATCACTTTGTCTGAGGGAGTAATGACGGGATGATGGAGGAGGCGGAGGGGGAACCCGTACGGGTGAGGGTAGGGGAGGGGGAATACACGCTAATGAATTTTATAAAATGTTTACTCCACTTTTAATTTTTTTATCGCAAAACATACATGCCCACACTACTATAAGCTATTCACGGTAAAATGAGCACTTTTAAAAGCCCTGCTTAAGATCTACTTGTATGCACGCGGTGTGTTCCTCCGTTTTATTTAAAATTAACATTACCATGGGCCTCATCACTTTATTCATGCGTCGGTTAAGTAAAACTGTGAAATTATTAATAAAATAATTTCATTACATATTTTGCTTATTTTTACACTTCAATGCATTAAAAAACAGAAAGCGAAATAAACAATTTTAAGTTATCACAAATGGTTACCTAGCACTTTTTATTCGGAGTTAAAATATGGAACTACTTTCCAGCCATCGTTACCAACTTTACTGGGAGAATGTCACTCAGTGTGCCCCGTTAAAATAATTGCCGGCAGGGGCAGTGGCTTTTTTCTAAGGTTGATTTCTAAAGTGCTCACGTTATCGTGAATAGCCTTTACCCCTTCGCATCCCCCAAAAGATCTGCATTGTTGTCAAAAACGTCCTGTATAGTCGCCATGTTGGGCGTAGTGCGAACAGAGTGTAACGGGTGCGGTACAAGCCGGCCGAGGCAGGCAGGATGCTGTGTTGCAGGTTGCGACCCCGGCGTGGATCGAGGCCGCTCTTACAACGTCTTAGCCTCGGGCGGCACTTTCACCTCTTCCTCCTCCCCCACTCCAGGCTGGCGCCGAGGCGTGGGGCGGACACTTGCAACAAGTCGGGCAGGCAGCAAAAGCTTTTGCTCGTTTCTCCTTCTGCCACTACCGGCATGGGGGGGCAGGTGGCCCTGTCGCAGCTGCGGCCGCAAACCCGCCTCTTCTCGCGTGCCCGCCAAGGTCGCCCTGCCCTCCAACACTCGTGTTAGGCGTACCATTCCATGGTAACCTGTGCCGTACATTAGACCATGTTTAATCAGCCTGTTGAAAAGGTCGTTATGGTAAAGGCTGTTCACTATAAGTTGAGCACTTTGGAAATCAACCTTAGAGATATGTAACTGTCCCTGTCTCCATATATTTTGACGGGCGCCGGGGTAACGATGGATGTGAAGTAGTTCCGTATCTTAACGCAGAATAAAAAGTGTTAGGTAACCATTTGTGATAACTTAACTTATTTCTTACGCTTTCTGTTGTTGTTGTTGTTGTTTTTTTTAAATTTTTTTTATAGAAGTGTAAAAATGAGCAGATTTGTTAAATATTTACTTTTCTAAAAATTTCATAGTTTTAGTTGACCGACGCACGAATAAAGTGATGAAGCCCATGCCAATGTTAATCTTACATAAGGCGGAAGATAACGTGCATACAAGTAGATCTTCAACAGGGCTTTCAAAGTGCTCATTTATTGTGAACAGCCTATATACAAATGTGCCGTAATCTGACTATAGCCTTTTCGCGGTTTCATCACTCTTTTTAAATCAAATCTGTGAAAAATCACCCCATGTATGATGTGCTTGGTTGTTTCCTAAATATTTCATTCATCTCGAGCGTTTAATAATTGCATGTGAAAGTATCTTATTTTAGGTAAAGCCAAACTTTCATTTATATTTTATTTATAAGTTACAATATCTCATTCATAATTAACACGAATAAAAAAAAACACATACACACACACACAGAGAGAGAGAGAGAGAGAGAGAGAGAGAGGAGAGAGAGAGAGAGAAACAATAAGTGTGTTGGTAATGCCTAGTAAGAAATAGTTCCTATGCAAGATATTATTACACTGAATGCGGACGAGTGCAGTGCGTTGTCTCTTTGGTTAAGTTTTGTTTGCATGAGGCTTAGGGATATCGTGAAACTAGAACTTTAGCAAAGCTTCAGAAAAGTTGGAAGTAATCATGAATGTACTGTACAATTAACATATGGAGCTAATTAATAAATTGTATGATAAAAGATAATCAGTTGGTAGCCTGCTTGGTTTAAGGCGAAAGCCGAAACCCTATGAAATATCTGTGAATTAGAGGTTGAACTTTAGGAGATTTTAAGAACAACATATCGAGATCGAAGGGAATCGATATTCTTGGGTATCATTGCCGTACAGGCAGGGGTGTTTGATTATCATATTTTATAAATGTGGAATTATTATTTTGTGATTTACAAACTGTGAAGGTAAAACAAACATAAAATTGTGATTTTTCGCATTTGTTATAAATGTACCATAATTTTGTGGTGGAGTACCATTATTTTGAATGCCCCGTACCATGACAGAGGCAACACTATCTAACATCGGTGCCCGCCGCGTCGCGCAACGGGATACCTCACCACCACCTGCTACCGGGGACACACACCTCGAACACACTCCTCTCATCCTATATTATAGGCTATTCACGGTAAAGTGAGTACTTCTGAAAGCACTCTCATTATGAACAGGAGACAATAAATATATTTCATATTAAACTTAGACGTTAACTTCTAAGTGCGGTGGAATATAAACACTGTGTTTATTACTTAAAGGCTGTTCACGATAAAGTGAGCACACTTTTGAAATCATCCTTAGAAAAAAGTCACTGCCCCTGCCTGGATACCTTTTTAACGGGCGCACTGAATGACATGTGCCCAGTTAAGTTGGCAGTAATGGATGACAAGTGGTTCCATAATTAAATGTCGAATAAATAGTGGCAGGTAATCATATGTGATAACTTTAAATATTTCTTTCTATATATATATATATATATATATATATATATTATATATATCAGTGTGTATAAATGAGAACATTTATACAATGTTTACTTTTCTTAAAATTTTACATTTTCGCTTTCTTGACGCATGAACAAAGTGATGTGGCCCTTCGAAATGTTAATTCTACATAAGACGGAATAATACACAACGTGCGTACAAGTAGATCTTAAGCAGAGCTTTCAAAAGTGCTCGTTTTATCGTGAATAGCCTATACATGGCAATATTTATTTATAAAGGTGGTTAGCATAAAAATGGCTTAACGATAAAAGTAACTAGAGCCTCAAAAGTGCTCACTTTGTCGTGAACAGCCTATTGATGCATACTCTGTGTCACCTACGTTTGCTGATGCGGGAATCACATAGTCCCGACAAACACAGCACGACACGACAAAAACAGCAACCACGACACAGCATTTATACGACACAGCATTTATATTGTCAATGTGACTTTTGGTTTTTATTAATTAATTTCATTAACCCTACTTAGCAGTACAGCCCTCCATGGTACTGAATTCTATAATGACTACTACAATTTAACAAACGGTATATTAGTTACATAGATTCTGTCAATGTGACTGCTCGAATTTGCAGCCCGATAGTTTATTGACGCGACACGAAGAGTAGCATTTTTCGGAACCATTTAGAAGGCGCTGATTAACTATGCTAGTTTCAAAGGCGGTGGGCAGTTGGGGAAATTTGTATACACGATGGTGACAAAGTGTTATTGCTAATGCATACAAAGGAAATAATTATTTTTAAGAGTTCAATAAATCATAATGTTTTCTTTTTTAGCTATGTATTTGCCTTTACACATCTAATATGCGAGAAACTCAGTTCTCCGGGGATGGATATCGCACGCAGCCTTGGGAGGGATTCTTCCTTATGCTAAACGTATCCATGACACGTTTAAAGTGTTTTATTATGGATTCCCTTAAGCACCGTATCATTTTTTTTAATCGTAGCTGTGTTAACACTGTAGTTTAGAAAGGCCTGTTTATAAGTTGTGCTTCAGTACTATTAAATATGTTGTATCTGATATCTTAAAAAGAAAATCTATCGTATACGTGCGTGTTGCTGAAACGTGCTCATGAGCAGTCGTTATAATATTAAAAATATCTGCCTCTATGTGTCAATAACAGCCTTACTCTCACAACAACCGACTGCAAATAACACCCATAGCTTTTTTTTTTTTTTTCTAATTCCACAGTTTTTCAGTTCGTAAATTTGTTTATTAAACAATTACGCATAAACAAAATTTTAACCTCAACGTCTGTTGCAGTAGTGGTATAATACACAATAGACCATTCAGACGGATGTTGGTAGGAATAAAAACGAATACAGGAGATCAAAGAAAAAATAGTCTTTTGAATCTGATTAGCTAGCACTGTGTCAAGTTTACTTTATGCTGAAGTTGTATCAACTTTTAGCGTGGGGAATTTACGTTTGCATCGTTGCATCACCCTAATTCAAAGACAATTCACTGCTATGCTAAATGAATTCAAAATTAACTTATCGAGCTCCACGGTAACATTTGGAGCGAGTTTCCTTGTCATTGTGTGGCTAGCAGAGTATCTTACACTTTTGAAAGCCCTGCTTAAGATCTACATGTATGCTTATTGTGTATTCTTCCGTCTTCTGTAAGATTAACATTGGGATGGGCCTCATCCCTTTATTAATGCGTCGGTCAAATGAAACTGTAATATTTTTTTTTTTTTTTTATTATTAGAAAAGTAAGTATTTAACTATTCTTCTCATTTTTCACTTCAATGCATTAAAAAAAAAACCCGAAAGAGTAAGAAATAACTTAAGTTACCACAAATGGTTACCTAACACTTTTTATTCGACGTTAAGATATGGCACTACTTCCTATCCGTCATTACCAACTTAACTGGGCGCATGTCACTCAGGGCGCCGTTAGCATATATGCAGATATGGGCAGTAACTTTTTTCTAAGGTTGATTTCAAAAGTGCTCACTTTATCGAACAGCCTTTAGTATTAATTATTAGTGAGTTACGACTACTAAAATAATTTTTTTTTAATGGTACTGTGTATCTAACGGTCAAATCTTCAATAAAACTCGTCAAGACCTATTAAAATGCGTATCCCTATGTACACTTTCATAACATGAACATTAAATACGACATAGAAAGTGGGAGCTCTACTGTCCGTTTGTAGTACTAGAGTCCATTTCATATCAGTGGTCTCAAATTTGACAGTTCTAAGAAAGTAGTGCCACTGGCATCTGGGTGGCTATGTATCCTTCCGCCACAGCTGAACTGTCATTGGAAGTGACTGTTTGCAAACAAACACAACGTGACTGCCAGTATTTGTAAACAAAACGAACATATGACTGCGTGTTTTTGCAAACAAATTGCATGTGCCTCCTCCCAAATGACTTTTAGAAGCTGTGATGGGTTGTTTAAACAGTTGCAGGTTGGCAACAATCCCATTTTTTTTAGTTTATAACTATTTTATGTAAATGACTAACAGCCCATGTAATAAGTCTATAAATTGATAATGTTTTACCTTGCAAGAAATTTGTTACCAGGATGCACGAAAATGAAATTGTATATTATTGACTGTCAAATGAATAAGATATTTTACTATTTTTTAATATATGATACTCGAAATATATTAATGACAACTAATCTTGTCACATTTACCTGAGGAAAATTCTTGTAAACATAAAAATTTAGAATGGATTCCACGAACACAAAATACCAAGGGGACACCCCCCCCCCCCTCCAGGAATGTACAAATACCGAAATACCACCCTCCCTCCCACACCACCTTTTCAAAGACATTATACATTCTTACATACAGACTGTGCTTACTATTGTATTAAAAGTACATAATTCAGCTTTGTGGTATGATATGACAACAAACTCTGTACAGCCTGATACTTTTATGGTGGTTACAATTCTCAGGATATTAAAGTATGTAGGTAGCCAAAATAATATTTAAGCAAATGTAACTTAATTTCAGTATTTTAATAACTCTTATTTAGTAACTCAAATATTAAGTATTGCAGGTCTACATACAAAATACTTTAATAACGTTTCTCAAATACCTACGTGTTCAGATTGTCATGTTGTGAATGAAAACTTATTTCTGACTAACTCTGTGTTGATATTTACACTGAAGTTTAGTCGCACAACCTCCCTCCTCAAAATTGTGAATACCGTTCTAGGCTTGTTCTCGAGTACATAATGAAAAACGGTATTTCAGTTCAGAGATGTTACAAAGCGCTCTAGATAAGCAGATGTGACCTACAGTAACAATATATCAAACGGACATGTTACTTACGAACTAAAAAGATGCTCCACCTACCCAAGCTTGAAGACATCATAAAGTTCATTTTTCTTAGCAATAAATTTTGGTATGTCGCAGTTCATACTGATGCATGAGACACTGCTTTATGATGTTGGAGCATATTCGTTGGGTGCTTAAATTGAAAGAATTATATTTGATAAGCATGTTGTAATTTACTTGATATCAAAAAGTTGACTTTCCAATGGAAATCCTGTTTATGTGAATTATTCTTCAGACACTTACAATATTCTTAAACTATGTTAATAACATATGAGCGCTTTTAATTTGCAAAACAAAAATGCTCAAAATGTTTATGAAAGACTCCAACGTTGAAACCTACATTCCAATATGTTACCTTCAAATACAGCCTTTAAAAAAAGGAAAAACATTTAAATTAATTTTCTAACACGTATCCCTGCGTAACAAGCTTGACAAATTTTATATACGTTCTAACAAAATAAAGTGATACAACTTACAAGTTTGTACGGCCACTAAGCTTTACGTTTTGAAACCCTCCAGAACCAGTGTGTTACGAGTTTCAATCAATAATAACACAGAGAAATGTTCATAGCAATGAAATGTGGGTCCAATTAGGGTATCATCTTAATTTTATTTCGAGGGAAAAAGGAAAAAGTGAGCAGCGGGCGAGGGGGGGGGGGGGAGAGGCCCTTGAGTTTATCGTCTTTTGTGAGACGGGATTATTTTGATGTACTTACGATGCCAGAATCACATAGCCCCAACGCGCACGACACGACGGCCAATGAAATACAAGATTATGTCGTTGTGGATTGGAAATTATTTATATTTTTCGCCGTGTCGTGCGGCACGACGCACAGAATGTCCAACATTGAAAAATTAAATTGTTTTGCAAACTTTCCCTACAATGGTAAATAAGCAGCTTAAAAGAAAAATTAATTGAAAGCTAAGGTATGTAAACCTTAAAAATTATAATTTTACTTTTGTATGCATTAGCGATACCAATTTGTCATCATCATGTATTACAATTTCCCTCTTGTTCACCGCCTTTGAAACTAACGTAGTCGATCAGCGCCTTCTAAATAGTTAGGTTAAATGCCGAGAGCGTGGTGTCGTCGGTCGTACTGTAAATTCAAGCAGTCACATTGAAATGTGTCGTAGTTGCGTTTTTTGGTAGTGATGCTGTGTTGGTCGGGTAAATGTGATTCCGGCATGAGTGTGTGGCATTTTGAGTTGCATATTGATTTGATGGCAACTGATGCTTGCCAGATCGACCCTTAACAAAACTAATCCCACACACACCACACATACCACAAATTAGCACCACAATCAACACCACATGCAACACAATCAGCATCACAATTAGCAACACCTCTACAGTCAGCACCACACACACCACAATTAGCACCACACACACCACAATTAGCACCACACACACCACAATCAGCATCACATGCACCAAAATCAACTCACCACACAATCAGAACCACATGCATCACGATCAGACCACATGCACTACAATCAGCACCACATCAGCACCATAATCAGCACCGCGCTTAGCACCACACACACCACAAATGACTCATAACACTATATATATATACACACACACATACACACACTTTGACCCATTCTTCTGCATGAGTGAGCAGAAGAGGATAGAGGAGTTATATGATAATGGGTGGCAAGTCAATGGAATGTTTGGAAGGACAGGCTAATGATAAACCAAGAAATGTGTATCTGTTACACAAAGCATCCCACCGCACATATATCTGCATGGTGCCATGATAACCCTTTGGCGGCACGTGCTGCTGACCTTGGTTGTATTGAATTTCTGAATTTATCTGAAGAATTTACTAGAGGTTTACTGCCCGAGTTTCTCTTAGTGTGACTCGGGGTGCGGCGAACCTTTCAGGTCAATACCAAGGGCTATAAAAAGTAAAAAGCACGTCGAACTTCCGAGCTGGTTGTTGCTGAGTGAATGAGTGGCTGGAGTTTCAGCGATATACAACTGCGACGAGCGGCGAGAGAAGTGACTAGTGGGAGGAAAATCTGCGATTGCGAGCATCGGCGCAGAAAATAGTGCGACTGGCAGGCTGGACTATTCGACTGGATGCGTGAGTGAAAGACATTACAAATTATGTCAATGGACAGACTGAATGTGTGCTAATGATGAGTATGTGTTAATTTACTATAGCGAAACAGAGACTTTAAGAAGGACGTTAATTAGAATTGAAATATAAATTCACTGAGAAATAAAAAGAGTGACAGTAAAGACATATAATTTAATGCTATAAATTATAGCTGTGTGAATAAATAAAAAATCATATTTGGTTTTTTTTTGAGCCCTCCATCCCTCACAAACTCAGATATGCCCCTCTGGTGTCTTGTTACTATATGTATGTATATGTGTATATATATACACATATATATATATATATATATATATATATATATATATATATATATATATATATATATATATATTTTACATATACTGATAAGGCTATATATATCGCCTTATCAGTGCAACAGTCCAATAGTGTAAGTTTTTGCATTGACCTTATGATGGTCTCTGTCCACAAAAACTATTTAAAACCATGGTTTAAACAATGTACACATATGTTGGTGTGTTGTATTGAACTCTTGTTGTATTTTAGTTTATTTATAATTTCATCATTAATTGAAAAATCTTGATGAAGTTTTGAGTTCTTACAGTATTGCTCCAATTTAACAAACAAATTTCAGACTTCTTATTATATAATCTTGTCCAATTATTTTCATTACCACACTTGTTTAATGACAATTAACATGAATATCATTCCAAAAGAAATTCATACAATTACACTTATATTGTTTATGGTTCAGTTATAATATTCATTATAACCATTGTTCAGTCTGTTGGCCTTTATCAACTTTGCTCATTCTTGTTCAGCATCTCTGCTTACTTTAAGTTGCTTGTAGAACCAATAATAAGCACTCGGAATAGCTTTGTTTTTGCACAAGTCAAGTAGGTCTGAGTTCTTGTCCTACGACACACACTAGGTGGACACTTATAGATGGTGAGCGAACCATTCCGCTTGGAGGTTTGGTTCGTGTCATGCGTTTGTCAGCTCTGAACTCTATAAAATCATTTTGTTAGTAGGAATACTTGTAGAAAACAGAGCTAGGAGAGTCTTTCCCGCCATCAAATACTTTAACATCGTTCCATGTAACTTTTTGTTTAGTTGTGGAATCTGAAAGTTATTTCCTGTGTGGAGAGCAACAGCTTGCCAGTCAATGATGTCTGATGTGTCCATCTCCTTAACAATATATTGTTTCTTGTTACTGTTCCGTACAGCTACTTGAGCAATTGTGGCAGACTGGGATACATATATGACTGTTTTTAATTACCTTTTTTATCTGTCCTTCAATTATTGAATGCATTGGGTCCCCTTCGTTTTGTGTGTGGCCGTCACTTAGATATTTGTTTGTAATTGATGGAATCGCCTAAGTTTGCACAGCATAGACATACATAGAAACTATGTTTCATTTTTATTCTGACCACAACAATTATCAGAGTAAAATATCGCTTTCGTCCCTTGGTATCTTTCTTTTAAAAAATCAAACACACAGCTTGCTATTTCACAAGCACCTCTTTTTGCAACACCCTCATGTCAGACACAGAAATTTCCTTGTTTTGTGGTGGCATCATAAACCATAAAATTAAAGATATTTAGTTTCCTCTTGTAGAAATAAACCGCTATTGTTTCTCGAAGCAATTGTATGACAGCCTGTAAGTCAAACATGGCTACCATAGTTCACGTGTCTTGCTGAGTACTTATCTCTATCTAAGTTCTTTTGGTTTCTAGCTAATTATTTTTCCTCCAAATGAATAGTTAATTCTGGTTGCATTTTCTCTTGTTCTTCCGAGGAACTGTTTTCATGTCTGTAGCAAAGAAGACACTGATCTTTTATAAACCCAATGTCGAACTCTGTGTTGAATACTTGTTGATATTTCCACTTCTTAGCATGAGGTTTAGATGTTTGATTACAAGGTTCATTATGAAGTTTGTACATTTCTGTTATATCTAAATCACCATTTATAAATTCTTTTTGAGTGTCAGACCTACGATAATGTGACTCATGTCGCTTGAACATATTTATATGAATCTTTAATTGGTGGTTATGTTTTCCACGACCATCTTCTTCAATGATTTCAGAGGAACATGTCTTTACTTTGACAGTAGTCAAGAATGAAGAGCTTATGGCAAAGGTGTCGCTGAACATTTTTTTTACTAACCCTTATTTTCACACTATTTATGACAACACTGTACAAATAATTAGATGATCTGTTTGAATCGTGTTTCTTGTAGACATATTTAGGTTTTATTTCTACCATTAACTTTGACACAAAGTCCCTCTTTTTATTGATGTCCACAATTGACCAGAAATCTTTATTGAGTTTGTGTCTGTCATCTTCTGTGAATTTTTCACAACACTTCAATCTACACTTATCGTTACATCCTTTTCCTATAGATTTTTCCGGCACCTTTCTCCCAGATTTAGTCATATAAGACTCTCCTTTATTAACTTTTATTTTTTTCTTATTCCTGATCCATTTTTCTGGTTACCTGTGTCTCTTCCTTGATTTTCTATCTCCTCTATCATCTTCGATCTCTTCTAAATCTCCATTGACTTCTTCTATTTCTGCCACTGTTTCTTCCGCACTTTCCAAATCCTTCCATTTACCATCTCCTCTATTATCTATTTTACTTCCATCTTGCAATGATTCTATGCCCAATGGAAGTCCTGGCTGACTGTCTGTACTTTCACTGCACGCAATGTCATTAATAGTAGGCCTACCTGGTTCCCTAAATGTTGTGGTAATCACTTCAACTGTATATTCTAGTGTACCAAATAGCACTGGAGCACATAATATGTTGCTAACAGCAATTGTAGATGACCTGCAGGATGCGACAACCAAAGGCTCAAAATTACCTGTAATTGGTACTGGGCTGTCTGAAGCTACAAAAACTGATTTACTCGGTTCAAAGTTCTTGTCAGCACTTGAAACGTTTGAACTTGGTGCTGTTTAACAATGTCTTAATCCATCACTCTTGTTCAGTTCCACATCTTGAGACGAATTGTGAGAATCCTGTAACCAAACAATACATTACTTTTTAGTTTATGTTGACGTACTGAACCGTTATAATCTTGGCCTAACCTAAACTTTTACTTATTTATTTGCCTCAGGTCCCAAAAACCAACGATGACGCTTTCCAGAATTCTCTTTGTCCAACTGTGATGCAATTATTTTGAAATGAACGTTTCTGCTATCCATTGTTAAACTTAACACCACATATCATTAACTACACACATTCACCTGAAAATATAAACATTACAATAACCAATTCTGCCAAAAGAACAATACTAATATATTTTGTGTTGTTACTTCATTTCTCTATGACATCCAAAGAGATTCATATCAAAACATAATATTTCAAAATGTTACAGTATTGCACTTGCATGTGTAGACCTTCAGTAATGTCTAGAAGTGTTACAGTATTGGACTAGCAGGGGTCGACATTCCATAAAAGAGGTATACTAAACCTTACACTAACAATAACTATTAAAAGAGATATTTTGACATGTTACACTATACATAGTGTTGTGGCCCCGCTTCTACAGCTGTCAGGTCACATATTCACAAAAGCGGTATATGCGTAGCTCAATGATGGTAATGCACTTAATGCAAAACATTACTTTTATTATATTCAAAACTGATACAATGCTCTGACGCATAGAGGGCGTCTTAATGCTTCAACAATACAATTGCAAACACATTTAATGTTATTATGCAAGTTCTGGGGATAACTTTATTAGAGATTAATCTAGCTCCTTCGGGGCGGGCTTATTCATTCGCTGATTGGTTGCACAAGGTTCTTTAACAAGTCTTGTGTCTGATTGGCTACTGCACGTTGCGAAATGTTCCCTATTGGCTGCACTGCCAGCTCACATGTAAGTAACCAGGTGCTAATTGGCCCACAGCATTCTTACATGTTGCTGTACAGTGGAGCCTTTCCACTGGCGTGCGTGGCTCGAGTTCACGAAATGAGTGGCTATTTCACTTCTGTATTGTTAATTATACGGTAACCATATACTTAAACTGTTCCTTGTTCAGTGGCGCAGGTGGGTGAAACTTTGCCTTAATGCAATGGTAGTGTAGTCACTTAGAGCTACACACTAGTAAAATTTCGTTCGTATCCGACAGTGATGGAATTTTTATGTTAGTGAGTGTATTTGTGTTTCCAATAATTTGACGGTGCTGCTTGATCACGCTTGGACACTACGTCAGTAACAATTTTTAGATGTGGAGGAAGGATACCAACAAGCAAAAAAGGAGAAACAAATCAGGTTTTTTAATAATAATTGCTAAGTTAACAGTGAACCACCGTTATTGAAATAATTCAAATCAGGATCTGCGTTCCGCGATCGTCGTCCAACTCTAAACGAGGGAACATCGGTTCCCGGTCTCGTGACAGCACGGCCTTCCTGGGACATGTGAGATATCGGCGGTGGACTGCACAGTAACCAATGAACGTACAGCTCCTCTCGTGATGTTTGACCCCGTCAGTCAGAATGAAGGATGGAGGAGCGGAAGGAAAGCGGTTCGCAGTGACTGGGCGCAGCAGCGCGTGCCCACCTCCAGAGGTGCCGTTAACTGCGTAACTGTTCCCCGCGCCGGCCCGCGAGCACTGCGCGACGGCGATTTGCTCCCGTGTCGAACACTTCCGAGCCGCCTGGTTCCGTACACCAAAGATGAGGTTGACCGCAACTAACCTGCGTTCTATAGTAGAGTACACAGATCTACATCTTCTGCACAGGTCCTCAGCAGTGGCTCACCATCATGACGTGTTTGAACACTGACGTGGCATTTGTTTACATTCGCTTTCACTCTCAAACTCGGGCTATTATGAAAAGTCATGCAATTTCGCATAGCTTGGTTTCATAGTATTTGCGGTACAGTTAAAAGTAGCGTACTAGTGCACCAAAGAACTTTTTTAATAAACAGTTTCTAACTTCTTGTTGAAACCACGTGGTTTTGGAGAGTTGTGTAGAAAGAAAAGTCGAGCGTTGGGACAGGGAGACAAAACAACCTTCTGCGCAGCTGGCATGAGCGCTCTACATCATATTTCCTCTAACAATTCCCCAATAAGCCTATTTAACATGTACACCGTATATAGTGTTACAGAAGTCAGTTGGAAACCAAGTTCGTTAAAGCATGGAGGTCTTAATAAAATAAAATAATTAATTATAATCTCCTAATTTTATTTACAATATCAACGAAGAAAATTCATTCGACTTAACATCTCAGAATAAATTGATATCACTTACTATTTACAGTTAACGAATTGAATCAATACAATTTACAATTACCTCAAAGAAATGAATGTAATAAAATATCAGTCCCAGTAGAGAGTGTATCAAAACTCATTTAATTATTTTGTAAATTATATATCCGTATTTTGACAGTTACAATATTTACAATAAGATCCGTATCGCATGTTATTCTGTCCCACCTCAGTTTATTCCATGTCCCGCCAGTCCACAATGTTCTAGAGATCTCCTCATACACAGTAGCCTTCACTCGTCGGTTTTCACGCCCTCTCTTGACTTCGTCCGCCGCACTCAGGTGTGACGCGAGCCAGGTCACTGCTGTCAATCATTCCCCGGGTGAGCGACGGGGCAGCGAGTGGGTCTGCCTGGGGAGAGGGAGGATCGATTGTGAGTCACCTCCCACAGAGCCGGACCACACATGGAGCTCGCGTCAGCGCTTAACACTGCCCCTCCTTGAGTCTGTTCGTCCTGAACAGACTCTCCAAAATCAGGACCTTCGGGCATTGCCATGTCGGTCGATGTGGACAACCTTAGGTTTCGCCGGAGAACCCTGTCGACATATCCGATAGACCACATAATTTATCTGCTTCAGGATACTCTACGGGCCTTCCCAAGACTTCTGTAGCTTCGGGCAATATCCCTTCTTCCTTTGAGGGTTGTACAACCACACCAGCTGTCCTTCTTGAAAAGTATTTTTAGGCATTCTCCGGTCATATTGTGTTTTCATTCTGTCACTATTAATTTTAAGTGCCTCCAAGCAAACTCATGAATATCGACCAACTTTTGACATAGTTTAATGACATATTATGGGGTGGCTGCTTCTTCTTCCACTGGATGTGCGAACAGCAGGTCACCAGGAAGGCGGAGCTTTCTCCCAAATAGCATCCGTATTAAAAGTGTTACCCTTGTAGACTCGTGGACTGCCGAACGATATGCCAGGAGAAATAAGGGTACCTTGGAATCCCAATCATATTGGTTGTATTCCACGCAGATCGCCAGAAACTGTTCCAAGGTACGATTTAGGTGCTCGACTATTCCGTCCGACTTAGGGTGTGATACTGTGGGACGAGTTTTTTTCATTTCTAAAATCATCATTACCTCTTGAAAAAGAGTAGTTTCAAAGTTTCATCCTTGATCAGAATGAAGCTTGAGTGGCGTTCTAAACCTGGAGAAAACATGCTCTATGAGTGCGTCAGCTACAATGCCAGCCTCTTGGTTTGGAACTGGTATAACCTCAGGGCAATTTATGAAGTAGTCTTGCGTCACCAGAAGGTACCGATTCCCCCTCTCAGTGACTGGCAGTGGTCCGAGAATGTCCACTGCCATCTTCTCAAATGTGGCCCCAACAATGTGTTTCTGAAGGCGAACTCGTCCCTTAATCCTTGGACCCTTTCTCGCGTCACAGAAATTACACAGACGAAACTCTTTCTCAACATCCTCCCGACAATGCAGCCAATAGAATCTCAGTCGTACTATGTCAAGAATCTTATCTACACCGTAGTAACCACCTGCTGCTGTGTTGTACAGTTCTCTAAGCACTCCTGGGATTCGGCTCTCTGGTAGGACCAATTGTAAGTGACTTTGTTTCCTATCATTACTTTCATAGATCGTGTAAAGCATGTCATACTTCAGCACAAGGGAGTTCTACTGTGCCCAGCATGCCTTGACTGTCGGGTCTAAGCTCGAAATTTCCTCCCATCTTAGTCGACACCCGGCTTCTTTTTCCATTTCAATATTTGATGCAGGATGGCATCACTTACTTGAACATTTCTAATGTCCTTATCGTCCTATGTAGGTGACCTATCGCCATATACACAACCTTGAATTCTTGTCCTTTTTCGTTCCACGATATACCACCCTTTTTCTCCAGATGTTCACAATGATGACGGAATGGTTCACATGGTCTTTAGGAAAGTGCATCCGTATTGTTGTGAAGGTATCCAGACATGCAGCATATTTTGAAGCGTTATTCTTGCAGGTGCCGTATCCACGGGGCTATTTGACCTTCGGGGTTCTTGAAATGCAGTAGCCAGCATAATAAGTTCTTAGGATGCATTGTCTACCATAAAGATACAGGCGAAAATGTGCAATTGCCTTCACTACAGCCAGAAGTCCCCCTGAATGTCACACAGTAATTCCTCTCAGGCTTGTGCTGCGCCTTATTGAAGTATTACAGTAGCCTCTCCTTTCCATCCTGAATCTGAGATAATACAGCCCCGGTATCTAAATCACTAGTATCAGTATCCAGAATGAATTTATCCTCTCTACTCGGGAAGCCCAGTACTTTGGGAGATATCAAAATATCCTTTAGTCTATTCAAAGCAACTTCAAACTCTGGGGTCCCATAATATTTTTTTTGCCTTAGTCAATTTATGCAAGAGCTAGGCAATTATGGCGAACCCAGACACAAATCGTTGGCAGTCAGCACATAAACCCAGGAAACTTCGCACTTCGTTTTATCAGTTGGTAGATGTCAATCGCTTATTGCTCTGGTCTTCTCAGGGTCTATTTAATCACATGGGCCGACAAAACATAGTAAAAGAATTAGATTTTTTTTTGGAAAAGGTGGCATTTCTTCGGAACTAATTTCAGGTTACTGCCGCTACTTTCCGAAACACATAGCCTAGACGTGTCAAGTGTTTCTTAAATGTTTTCCCGTGACCATAATGTCGTCTAGGTACACCTGGCAAATTTATAAGGACAGAATTTTCTCCATCAGTTGTTCAAAGGTGGCAGGAGCATTGCATAGCCGAAAGGGCATAACCTTGAATTGTCAGGTTCCTTTCCCTTGGTCACAAAAGGCAATCTATTCTTTCTTTTCTGGGATCACCTCACATTGCCAATACCCACTCTTAGTGTCTAACGTAGAAAACCACTGTGAACCTGCTAGGCTCTTCAGTGTATCGTCTATCCTACGGAGTGGGTAAGAACTCTTCTTGGTCACATTATGAAGTTGGCGGTATTGAACACAAAATCTAATAGAGCCATGTTTATTTTTAGCAAGTAAAATGGACTGACTGATGGCTCAGTCACATCTAACTCCCTCATCTCTTTTAAAATACCATCAGCCACCTCATGTGAAGCTTCGGTACTCGTCTTCTGTTAATGTAACGAAATCCAAACAACTTCGTATAACTATTTAATTGAACTTTTCAGTGAAAATGAAATTCTTTATCCCAAGTTTTTGCCATCACTAGCTCAGTCCTCATATTAAATATATCCCAGGACCTCTGAATGCAAAGGACTAACGGACACTAAAATATAATGAGAGGTGTAGAACCCAGAAATTAAAATCTTTAGACACAGTTAAGTCGAATTAATGTGTAACCTCGTGTTTCCAGGTATCAGAAGCTCAACTAGTATGAATTAAAGATATATAAATTCAATTATTCCAGAATGCCAAGAACAACGATGGAAGTAACATAGTTGACTGAAAAAAACTACAGCTAAGAGAATGCTAGTCTCAAGAAAATTATTAACTGCAAAAAAAAATACAAGACAGCTATATATAATGTTCAGGCTTAGAGGTGACGAGGGACTGGAACCCAACCGCCATGTTGGATCCAGGTGACCTTGACCCTTGACCTTAATTCCAAAAAAAATTAAAAAATTAAAAAACCCCAAATATTAAAATTAATGAAATGCTTGACTTTTTAAATCAATATTCCGATCAATCTCGCAATCTTTCCAACAATCAGCACTGCAATCAGCACCACAATCGCAATCAGCACCGCAATCGCTATAAGTACCACAATTATCACCGCAATCATAATAAGCACCGCAATAAGCAACACAATTAGTACTGCAATCGTAATCAGCACCGCAATTAACACCGCACCTAGCACTGTACACACCATGCTTCGCCATTAACCGATGCACAACTTGGAATTTGTACTGAACAATGCAGAACCATGACTTGCCCCACTATGCTTCACAATTGGTCATTCATTTTCATCTATGCTGTCTTTATGGTCATCTTCACCTCTTGTTTTGTATATTAAATTTGTTTTATCTTTGCAGCAGGTGTTGTATAGTCATCAGTATTTAGAGCCCGGCATTTGGAGAGCCAAAGTGAGTGGAATGATGAAGGTCGATTGAGGGGGGGGGGGAGGGGGAGGAGGAGGAGGATTGAAGGAACAAAAATTTGCTGCCGTACACTGACGTTACAAACATTAATTCTGCAATCAGCATGTTATAGTATGGTAAGCGCACCTCACGGTTGCTGGCTGTGTGCAGGCCCGATGGTGTCAGTAAGTATGTACGTAAAATTAAATCACCAACACAACACTTATTTTTTATCTCATTTCGCTGGGCATTTCAGCGAATGGGGCTCGGGGCAGGTAGCACCCACCTCCCCACGTTCTGGGGCGGCCCGATGCTGTGACGTAACCACTAAGCAAGAGCGGATTCCCTTATACACGTTTGTGCGGACACGTTGGCGCGCAACTTGCACCTGATCCACCTCAACAGGCGAGCCAACTCGACAAGATGCCTGGGAACAGCGGCTGTGGCTGAGCCATCTTCGTTCACTTTCCCTCTCATCGGGAGCCCAGATACGTGAGCTTCGCGAGCTGGGCGTATACGAGCGGAGTTGACGACGTTCTAATAGACAGACGACCTCTACACTTCGTGCCACACCAGCTTCCACTACGCTTGTTGTTCCCGCAGCGTAAATTGCCTCCCGACAAGCGGAAAAGTGCTCTGAGTGAATAGTGAAGAGATTTGGAGCTCTTAACATCGAGGTCTTAAGAGCCGATGAGGGTGAGTGAGGTGAGTATGGAGCAGCGCCAGAATGAAACGACGGGGGAAACAGAAGATCCCCGAGAAAACCCGCCGGCCAACGGCATTGTCCGGCACGACTGCCACATGTGAAAATCCGGAGTGACCCGGCCCAGGATTGAACCCGGATAGACTTCGTGGGAGGCGAGCAGCTACCGTGGCCCCAGGGAAAAGTGCTGTGACGCTATCACTGAGTACTCACGGATACAGAGGTGAAATAGCGTATTATACGGCGATCCCTAACCGCACACGTCAGCAAAAAAACTTTTTACAGATCACAAAGATAACCACTGCAATCTCAATACTCTGCAATCCCAAAGTAGTTTTCGCACATTCAGCATTTTCCTCAAACCTCTAGCATTAATATTCCTATCGTCTCCAGATTCTACAGAGTGCGTATTTGTCTATAACGTGCTGCTAACACTCTACAAATAATTCATTCTCCCACCACTTTGCCCATTACTTGGCGAATAGCTTAAGGTATTTGTTTATATTTTACATCGCTGACCCGATGAAGTGATTTCTTTCAGCGAAACCAGAGGTTTAAATATTTTTATCTCAATAAACCGGGAAAACAGATAAGTTTAGTGGTGAAACGAAAATGACAGATAATCGAGATAACTTAAACCAGATAAACTTTTTAATCTCTGGCGGTGAAACTTTCTGAAATCCCAGCAAGAAATCAAACTATCCGTCCATCTTAAAGGCTTTTCCAGAAGCATCGTCTACCGCTATCTCCCTTCCCAACTAGCCAATGGCGACCTAATTCCGGTAATCTTTCATAAAATAAAAATAAATCAATTCTAAATAGGTAACTTGCAAATAACAAAAGAAAATAATTAATCGAACTTTAAAAATCACAAAATAATTCCTGAGAACAAAAATTAACATGTAAAAATAATATTAAGATATTAAAATAGTAATGCATAAAATCTCAGAAATAAGATATGAAAATACCACAGAATACTGAAATTATGTGATTCGCGTAACAACTTAGTGATTTTAACGTGCTACAAATGCAAATAGGAAAAGTGTGGAAAATGGGTATTCAGTTCAAAATAACATGTGAAAAAAATAAATATTACAGTTCCAAACACTTCGGTAGCTGATTAACATGTCATAAACATAACCTCTGTATTCGTATTCTGTCGAACCATGACAACGTGGATAGTGTAATATACGCATAAGCGAGCGCCGTGTACAAGGTCGATGAAGAGGGTGGTTGGCGGGGGGGGGGGGGGGGTGGGTCATCCATACATTTTTCAACCAGCAGGGACGTGAACACCCTGGCTTGAAAAACAATGACCACCACTTCAGTTTATAGTAAATATTTATAACTTATTGTGGACTGCTATCCTATTCTTTTCTAAATATATCGTATCAGGTCTTCATATAACCAGAAAGGGCAAAATTTCAATATAAATTATTTTATTTAAACATTTAAAACTTTTCTCCAGGTGAAATATGCGTTAGCTACATATTGTCCATTTCATATAAGTGGGGTAAAATCTGACAGTCAATGTGACCAACCTACAAACTATGTAAACAGTAAATGCTCTCATTCGTACAGTATTGTATGAGCTGATCATCTTCTGCGGGATCCGTGATGTTAAATTGGCTATTTTTAAGGTGGCTTTGGAAGATAACAGTACTCAGAACTAAAAGTTGTTATTTAAAATCTTAATTATACTTACAAAATTTTTGGTATAAATAATGTTTTTAAAGCATTATTACATTTTTCTTGGCTATTAGTGACTGGACTTTAAAAACATGTTTAACATTTATGACAAGAGTATGTCGACACATACGAACAGTAAACGTTTCCAGATTGACTAGCCATGTTTATGCTTCCAGCCCGGTGAAGGCAGTTGAGCGTGTGCTTATTTCTCATCGTGTTTATTATACGAATATCTTGTTGGTGTTGTCGGAATATTCAATCGGTTGTTAATTATTTTTTATTTGCTTTTTTTAAGCAAAGTTGGCTGTAGGTACCGTTGTGCGTTTTGTTGAGTGAAACGTAACATTATCGGCACGTGTTTACCGCATCCCTCCCGCCATTTTACTTACCTCTTTCCACAATGAAGTGAAAACGAATATAATTTTGTATCTAAGTTTAAGTTTGTTTGTATTAGGAAATGTGCACACTGTTGATTTTTCTGAATTATTCTGCAAATAAATTATTTAATGCTAGTGACGAACAAACGTGATTTTAGTGAAGTAAACTTGGCAAGGATTGCCATAAAAAAATACGCGTTCAAAGGGTTGAAAATTTTACAAACAGTAAATCAGCGTGTTTTCAAAATGTATTTGCAAATCGTTAACACAATTATTGAAACGCACATGGTCTGAAAAAGCCGCACTTTCCACACTTTTCTAGTGAGTGAATAATATTTGTTTATTTGTCTATATCCTAAATTCTACGAGTGTAAGGTTAACTTCGGTCATAGTATGTGTCTGTGTATATTGCTGCACCTGTACGAATATGAACAGCGACATATGTATCGCGTTTTGTCTTTTCATTAACGTAAAAATTTTCGAAGTTAAATAATTTAAATGTTATTTCCGTACTAGCAAAATTTTCCATTGCTCCATCCAAACAATATGCAACTCAAAATGCCACACACTCGTAAGAACATCAAAATAATGACTTCTCACGAAAGACGTAAAACTAAAGCTTCCTTCCTCCCCCCACCAACACTAATTGTTTCCTTTTTCCCTCGAAATAAATAAACAGAACCCCAACTAATTTAACTCGATAATTACAAAAATAAAACAAAGTGGAATGCCAACCTAACCATAATATCCTACATTAATTACTGGACGAAAGTTTGGCCTAGTCATCGTCAGATTTTCAGTACCTGCCATTACATGGAACACGAGGAAGGAGGCACATGCAAGAGTGCATTGGACTCAAAACATTTGTTTTCAAACATCATTTTCTTCAGTGACAAAACAGCTTCGATGGAAGGATCCATTGTGGCGAAGGATACATTGTGGCCGTGTTACTTTTCTAGAACTGTCAAAATTTATCCCACTTACATTACATGTACAATACTTGCATATAACTGCATGCACAATCATACAACGCACAGTGTATGTATGTGTGTGTGTGTGTGTGTGTGTGTGTGTGTGAGAGAGAGAGAGAGAGAGAGAGAGAGAGAGAGAGAGAGAGAGAAGAGAGAAAAGAGAATGATTTAAAAGATATGGGTAATTTCCAATTAAAAAAGTTGTGATATCGCAGTTTAACATTTTTTGCGGAAATTTAATTTTTGTATATATTGTGAACCGCGCAAAAGCCGATTACTGACTTAGTTTTTCAGGGTGTTCAGGTATATTTAGACGTAAGTTAGTTATATTTAAAAAATGTATGTATCCCAATACTTTTCCTAAAGTTGCCACATTGAGGAGTGTAGTAATGCAGATGTTTCAACGACGAGGTTACATTTCCCACTTTTTTGTGTTTCAGAGCTGTAATACGTTACAATTATCGTATCTTTAGAGGTTATCACATGTCAATTATGCAATTCTTTCTGTATCTTAACGTATTCTGTCTCGCTATTTCTCTTTTAATGGCCATTTTTTCCCGATAATGTTTTTCATGGCTCACGAAACTCTTGATAATTTTTTTCTTACATTTATATTTGAACGGTTAGTGTTTAATTAGTGAGTGTCAGTAGTGGTGAGTCAGCCGCCAGCTCACATCCACGACAATTGCTCGGCAGGCCGGCCACGCGCACGTGTCGTGATGATGAGGAACGGTACCTCTGGCGGAGATGACGTATCTCCGAGCGACGTGACACCTCGTCCGCCGTCACTCTGACGCCGTGGACTGTCCACTCTGACAAGCGCCGCGCCTAGACCATGGACTAAAGATGAGGTAGACCGATCTCGCTGGCTGCGCACAGCCTATCTCCGTGTCCCAAAATGCACTGCTTCTCTGCCAATACGGCTAGCAAAAATGGCATCGTTTGGGTTTAAGGTTAGACCACTATTTAGTAAACAAGTGCTTTTCAGATGTTTTTATAATTCCTTTAACCAATTTGTAATGCTTTTTAATTAAATTAAAATTTGTAAAAGTATTTTATTCATATAATAGTGCTTGTCATTTAAAAATTAAGATATAAACAATCACATTAATCACTGTTGACCATGTGACTTTGACAGCCGTGTTCCTTTGGGGCACTAGATCAATGTTGGGTACATGCGCAGAAGACGAAAAAGCGGTCCACCCATGGAGGTATTAGTCTATTACCTCCATGGGTCTATCTCATATTTAGTATATGGGCTGGACACTGGATAGAAGCAAATAGAACGCTTAAATTATCCCCGATTCGATTTTGTTTAATTTCCCAATCCAATATCGGCAATACGTAAACGGAAATTTATTTGATATAATGTAAGTAAACTGCTTATCTTTTTATGAATATTTTTCAACGGAATTGAAACTAAAAATATAGCAATATTGATTACAATGTTTGTGATGGTGTGAGCATTACATTATCGTCGATGTGAGCTAGTTAGTGTTTTAACAACGATTTGGCGTTGTGTACTGACACTCGACAGCTCACAGTGGCCGTATATTTTTGGACGTAATTCTACATATTTTAGATGTGAATATTGAACACAATTGACACTGGCACATTTGCAATGGGTAAAAAATAAGCGTTCCGCAGTTTTGCCTTGAGTGACGTCTCGGTACTTAAGGCTGTACACGATAAAGTGAGCACTTTTGAAATGAAAATTTTAATAAAGAAACTGGTCCTACTTGCATATAATTTAACGGGCGCACTGCGTGAAATTCGCACAGTAAAGTTGGTAACAATGAAGGGAAAATAGTTCCATATCTTAGGTTGGATAAAAAAGTGTTAGGTAATCATTGGTGATAACTTAAATTATTTCTTTCCCTTTCTGTTTTTTTTAATGCATCGAAGTGTAAAAATTAGCAGATTCGTAAAATATTCACTTTTCTAATAATTTCATACAAGTAGATCGTAAGCACGGATTTCAAAAGTGCTAATTTTACCGTGAACAACCTTTATGTTTGTTGACCGCGCCGCCCTCTTCACTACGCTCCTGCGCTTCTATTCTAAGTCTTTCAAGACCCAGTATAAGCTCGTGAAATAACGATTTTCGTAATATTTCCGGTGTTTGGTATTCTAAGTTAAAGACGACTTCTCGATTTTCGTGAGTAAACGATCGCGAGAACACCCGACAGCTAACGTGTTGTCGAAAGTTGCAGTCCGATTGGTGGGCTCAGTTTCAAAACGGCGGATGAGAATCATGGTGGCCGTACTTATTTCAAATGGACATAAACGTAGTATATAGCATAATAAAAGGTTATAATACACGTGGAACATTATTAAATGCATTTAACTGTATCAATACACGTTCGGAAGTATGGAAGTTATATTAAATAATCTCGAATCTATTTCGTAAGTGTGGAAATGGTCGTGTGGATACGTCGCATGGCTACTACATACATAGAAAAGAATGTTCTGGGTTCGTGGCTCGTCTATAGATTAGAGCCCCCAATGGCTCACTTCATCTTAGAATCGGTAGAAAAGGCTTCTCACGATTAAAAAAACTTAAAAAAAGAGTTCATGGACACCTATTATGAAGAAAACGAATCCGCACGGGCTTAGATAATTGGTTATTATCTACTCTGGCTTAAAAGTCGTATTCCCAGAATATTTATTTGCTGAGTGTAGTAGCGGTCCTAACTCAAAGGGGATGCCGCCTTTATTGACTGACCTAATTAATTTGATATTAAATTGATATCAAAGGACTAATTAAATTGATTGAAAGGGTTAACCAAAATCGAAGAGTGCTAATCAAATTGAAAGGTTTAAATTTAATGAAAGGGTTAAATTCAATGAAAGTGTCGAATGGATTGAAAGGGTTAATTTTTGTGTTTGGTGCAAGATTGTACTAAGGGTATTCTTTCTTTCTTTTTGTGGGGAGCTCTGGTACGTCCTCACCCTGTAAGCTCTGGCACTGGCACTCGACTGAGGTGTGACGTGTATGGCACAGTGTGTGTGTGTGTGTGTGTGTGTGTGTGTGTGTGTATATATATATATATAATATATAATATATATATTATATATATATATATATATATATATATTAGTGTGTGTGTGTGTGTGTGTGTGTAGAGTTTTGTTCAAGAGTGGCCGAAGTGCAAATTTTTTGGGTTGGTTGTGATATTGCTCATAGACGGTGTTCGTAGATAATCTACTTTGAAAGATAGCATTATTCGAAATGAATAACAGCATTCCATGAGAGAATTCCAGAGTGTACATAAATTAGTTCTTCGTATAAATAAATTACACACATCGAATCGCAAATTTCAAATGATCACAACTACGTGAATAACAAGTGGAATTACGTGACTCTCCAGTATGAAATTAAACGTAAAGAGATGAATTAATCTAACCCGAACTGTATGCTAGCAATATAATTTACATGAGAGAAGTATATCAAACGAACACAATTACGTGAGTGTGCAGTATGGAATTAACAAAGCAGAAAAATGTCCCTACTAATTAAATGGGTAAGGAACACAATAACATGATATATGTAACACTACTTGATGACTCTCGCACATACCTTACATGTCCGGCTGCCTGTGAGACTGGTGAGAAACTTTAGAAATGTAATCCACACAAAAGGAAATTAATTGATTAACATGTGTAAAAAAAATAAAACTTTAAATATACGTCCATTCGCTCGAGAGCTTAGTTTGACTATAGACTGAAGTGAAAAAGAATGTTTCCAAATAAATTAAATGGATTCAAGTACATGAAAATAACTAAATACGTAATGAAATCACACCTCTCCCAAAACACGTCTGTACGGCTCGGAGGCTGGTGAAGGAATGGTGTCGGTATGTGATGTGAACCAACTTAAATACGTGGAGCTTGCGGGCGAGTTGAAATTGCGGCAAAAAACTCTAAATACGATTTACACACTACTCATATGCATCCTGAATTATATTTAGAAAAATCAATCCTACCAAGAATTGCGTGCAATTTAATTAGCGAAATGCCCAGGAAATGATTTAACACTTCCAGTTAACACGGACAAATATAGATTTTCAAACTCACATTTTGAATTTTAAACAGACACAATAGAAATACACATAATGAAATCGTACAAGGAGCTCTCCCGAAACACATCCATACACCTCGGAGGTCAGTCAATAAATGACTGGATTGTATGACATGTGCCTGCTTATAAGCGGTTATGAATACGTGGAGCACTGCTGAGTTGAAATTTATGACTGACAGAACCTATTTCCTTACCAAGCTACTATTAACGACTTGATTACACTATTCGTCCTACAAGTACGTGAATGTATAAAAGTTAATTATTTAAAAATAACGACGTACTACAAATTTTTTTCCGTCAAATCTGTGAAATTCACGACACTTGATAACAAAAACATGATTTGAAAATGCTACGAAGTTTCGTCTACCGAACACAAAAATGGGGTTTACACTATAAATGCACTATCACACGTTAAATTATATACTTATAAAAAATATTTCACGCTATAGTTTACAAAGAATGTGAACGATATCTGAACCCCGGAGCATATAATATCGCTTAACGAGAATCGCAGCTATCACATTCCAAAGGCCGGTGAAGACAAGAGTTCCAGTATCACATCTGTGCAGCGTGAGGGTTGGCGATGAACTAAGATGGCAGAACCCCTCGAGAATTGTCCGCATCGCTCCTGCCCAAGGTCAGCTACCCCCTCCCATTAAGAACAAAGATGGTGGGACCTCTCGAAAATTATTCGCATCGCTCCTGCCCAAGGTTAACCACCCTCCTCCCCTTACAATGGCCAAGAACACATTTTTCAGAGGGATGCTCTATCCCCCTCCAACACAGAGTTAATATTTGTCATTTCCAATCATGATTTCTGATTTTGTTTAAAGCACGACTGTGTTTTTCACCGCCAGACACTGTCATGTTGATTCTTCAGCTGCAACAGTTGAAATTATGTTGCTGTGAGAAAAATGTTTTTATTTTAAAGGTTTTGGTTGAACTCTCCCAGTTGTAGGACAGCGGAGAGGCATTGTGGTGTGATGCCAAGGGCTCTTTCTACCTGGCCCTGAAATGGTTTTTGTGTATAACTTTCAGTTTTGTTAAATTCCCTAGGGTTCTTGACCAGTGGCCCAGCAGAGTTTTCTCCAAATATCCAAGTCTTTTCCTTCTGTTTCAAAATACATTCAATCAGACTTGTTCGTTTCTCTCCAGCTGGAGTGTATATATAAGTTTCTTGAAGTAATCCTTAAAAGTGAGCAAACAAACACATAAGCTGTTAACTGGCTTTGAATTCCAAGTAACACTGATACTCACCAATTCTTCCAATGATTTCCAAGAATTTTTTTTTGGTTTAGTAATAAATACAATGTATTAGATAATGACACAGGAAATTTTTATAAGTTATAAATAACATCACAGTATTAATTTTTAACATATAACATTTTTATTAAAATATTTTTCTATTCAAAAATCATTCTTAAATGATAAAATATTTACAACTTGTTTACAACAAACAATTACACACACTAAAATACATTTCCAATCACATTTTTTAAAAATAAATTAAACAAATATATACAAAACCATTTAATTCACATCTTTTAAAACAAACACTACAAGAGAATGCAATATTCAAAACATTACTAACTTAAGTACCAAAACATTATTAACAACAATAAGACATTTTCACAAAAACAAGACATTTTATCAATGACATTTTACAATTTAATCTTCCAAACATTTCATCATACTTATTTAGATCTGGAACCTACTACTACTACTAGTACTACTACTACTACTGTTACAAACATTCTCCGACACAGATTACAAGATCAAAAAAAATATTTACAAAAAAATTAATAACAACATATTTACAAATATATAACAACAATCTCAAGACCGTCATTTTCACCTAAAACTATGTGTATATACATAATATTTACACACTCTTGAAGAGGTAATAATGACGAACATCTAAGGTGTTCATTTATTGTGTCACGTCCGGGTTATTTCTACACACACACACTCCAGCAACAGGATGTAACACACTCACACACAGTTTCCTGTAGATGATTTGTTACATTGTGACCTTCTTCTTATTATGTATTAAATATAGTTGTATTCTTGATATAGATAGGCAAACAGGGAGCAGCAGCATTGAATGGTGATGCAATACATGTTGTAGACGTTGTGGGCAGCAATAGTTAGCTGTGAAGTTGGTCGTGGATCAGGAGGTGCATGTGGTGGGGTTGGCAATGGACATAATCGATGGCATTGTGGTGATAATTATAGTATCGTGTGTGGGTTGCTTTTATTGTGGTGCTGAAACTATTGTAAGGAGTAAAATAAAAAAAATTGTTAGGTATTCGGTAGTGCCCCCAAGGTAAGGTTGATATTCCATCTGTCTCAATGTATTGCTTATCATCCATACCTGACAACACTTCTTTGGTTACACGTTCGGTGTAGGCTTGATGAGCATGCGAACGGAACTGATATTGGGTCCCCAGAACCCTTGTGCAATTTTCGAGGCAATCTCGATAATCCTCGTACCTGAGTCACTGTAACACTTTAGGTTTTCCCTTCGCCTTATGTATACATTCTTTATTCCCAACGATGTATGTGTAAAGCTTGGATGTAAACCCACAAAGTGTGTGATGATGGGCCCAGCACATTCATCTTTCATCACCCCGGTACGGCCTTTTTCCTCATGAGGAAATCCCTGTGGGTTATCCAGCACATAGTTTGATGTATCAAACTGCTCCTTTAAATTTGGGGTAATTACTTTATAGCTGTCATCACAAGCAATAGAATATACCAAGGAATTGGTGTCACAATTTTGATAGATCAAGAATGGCAACACCAGTGTACAAAGGTTTATTGAACGTAACAGAAGACTTTGACATATCGATAAGGACCAAATTTTCATCGACAATCTGTCTTGCCTGGAATGTAGGACATCCTATCAGCTCTGCAGCCCCACAGACTGTGTCATACCTCGAAACGACCCTGATAACATTTTCTCAGCAGACATTCTGCAAGGTTTTTCCATAAATGGAATTATTTGTTAACTTGAAAAACGATTCAGATAGTTTATCATGACACTCCTCTGGAAAAGATAGATCAGCTACCGCGAAAAAACAAGTGTCACCATCATTCACCGTGTTTGAAAAATCCCATGTTGAAAACACGCCAGCCTCTACCCACTCAAAATTACCGATCGGAAGCTTGGATAGCGTAATATGACTGTACAGCCCATTGACGTCGACATAACATTTATATATTTCAATGCCACACTAGGGTCATAGTCCTCACCCATGTAAACATTGTTGGTATCCACACTTCTTTTTGAAACCTGAACAATGCTGCCCTTAATCCTGCATTCTACAAAAAGATACATATCTGTGATGTATATGGCGGGGTCAAGACCGTAATGAGCCAAATATACATCCTGAAATTTTCAAACACATCAGCTAACAAACAAGTGTCCACATGTAAGTAATGAATGGCATACTGCAGCAAGTTTATGCAGTTGAATGCATCTCATGCGGCTTGGGCGTGAGTGTAGTCCTCACCGCTAATGCCTTCGCCTCTCATCACATTATGAAATGTATCCTTTGGTGGGAGTAACTTGCACTTGGTGGGAGTAACTTGCACATCAGACTGTCTGGCGACTTAACAAAGTCATAAGGAAAAACTCCCTTACATTTTGCCAATTCGAATTGGGTGTTGTCTTGAAACATCGAGCGGGTGATAATAAATTATGCAGCTAGTAAATTACCTGCTAAAGTTTCCAGAGAGGCGCTCATGAATTGGAATGAATCAATAAAACATAACTTGAAATATTGAGCCTTTCCATTGTAATCAATCCCATTGGGAATCTGTATTTGGTAATACATTTGTATTTTTTAAAGGTCATTCCAATCACTTTAATTTTACCTGGGTTTTCGATTCCCACAGTTTTGTTGGGTTGTGGTATGTGGCTGTATAATAAAGTGACATCATAGTTTTGCATGTTGTGAAAAACAGCGACAAGTTGTCTTTTGGGCAGTGTGAAATTTAAGATGTACTTATTATGTGCGCGACCTCTGATATCGCCCATCAGATGGTCATGATTGACCACAATATCATCTGAGCCGAGTGTTTCTTTACAAATGTGACAAATTTTCTGAGCTGCCAAACGAGCTTCTTCAGCAGGGGTTTTTGGCTTCATTGGAGTAATCACACTGTTGATTCATACAACCCACTTTGTAAGTTCAGCTAATTTATCAACTAATTGATACATAAAATAAGCTCCCACAAACTCAAAATAGTTAGATAAACTCAAATAGTATGAGCAGACCAACAAAATGCTACAAGTACATGGAACATGTTGGTTGATGGTAGTTGTATTACTCATTTCATCATTGGGCAAGCATGTGGACATGGGTTTCAGGCAAATTTCAACATCGCAATAGGGGACGAAACCCAATCTCTGCTATTTGTTTGCTGTAATATTTAAATTCCAAGTATTGTCATTCCTAACGGGGAAAGTACTGCGAACAGCCTTTTGTTGCTGGCAAAGAATAGTGTGATTCACGAGTGATAGTGCTCGCAAACATGTTTCTTACACTTTACCTTACTCAGCTGAGTACCCACCAGCTTTGTCAAATTTCTAATACAGACAAAATGCAAATGAGCTGCATTTACAATTGCGCGAATCTCCAAAATATTCACATGTTTGTCATGACATACAGGAGAAATATGGATAGGTACTACAGCCCTACCCTTATCACAAGTTTCGTCAATTATATTGCTATCATTGTCCACCACACAATAGGCATTGATAGAAATAGACTTGTTCTCCTCAAACTTACGAATATCCTGTATGACTACAGATGCCTACCGACTTTAGATATTCAAAACTTCGTGAGGATTTGGATATAAAGCAATTCCCTCACCATTTCGTGTGACGGGATACAAAGTTGCTATTAAGGCATAGTAGAAGCACATTCCCTCCGGGCAGTGTACATCGACACAAGCTTTCCTATTTGCAATAAACTTTGGTATTTTAGTGCGTGGAGCACCGATGGTGAATGGCCGATATTGGCTCACAACCATGTATGTAAATATTTGCAGCCTCCAGCCAGATCCACGCCAACTAAATTCCTAGAGTCTGTTTGTGTAATAAGGAATGATATTATCATCATAGATTAATCCCACATCGGATCAATGGAGGACAGGAAGTGCTTTTCTTTGAAAATAAGAATTTTCGGTAGCACCTTACACCGCCGTGAAGGATTTCAAATACTTACCCGCTATGGTAACTGTAACTCGTATCGGCCGTGTGACGCCATTATTAAGCTTAATAAAGGGACCTTACACCTCTGGAAGGAACAAATAAAGTCTGCATCACTGTCAAGCCTATTGTTAAGTATTCACATGTCATTTAGGCTTCCCGCAAACGCTGTAGCCATTAGTTCACATGCCTGGTCTGGTGAAGACTTCACTGAGGCTGTGGAGTCGGAAATCGAATTATTTTCCGGTTCCTTTGGTGAAATATTTATAATAAACTCGAAAGTCGGTTTTGAAACAGACTGAGCACTCTCCGAATCACAAGAATCTTCCGAGTCTGATAGAAATAACTCATCATTGAAAAGATTAACCTTTTTATGTTTGTGGGAAGCAGACATGTTTTGACCTTTTGGTGTTGACTATCTCTCCATAAGTTAATCCATGTTCAAATCACTTAAGTAGAGATTGTATTCCAATAGATTAACACATATCTGTTTAGTTGAAGGGACACTGTCTCGACAGCTTGCTGTAGACTGTGTTTGCGATTCAGAATCTGAATTGCTTACATATAGATCTTCAAGCAACATGTCAATACTGGATCGCTTATGCTCGCCCATTTTAACTAACTAAAAGTATCTTTACTTTCGCCTATACAATAGCTATAACACCACAATAAATTACACTGAAATATCTCATCGTTCTAAAAAACATGGAAAAATAACATTTTATTCCCTCATCACATTATAGTTGTAATCAATAATAACATTATTTATTATAAAAAAATATTTTTGAGGGAACTTTAATTTATTTAGGAAAATTAGTCGACTATAGTGATGTGTTTTTACAAAATATACAGGGAAGAGTCATTCTAAAACTTTGTGTACAAAGCCAGGTAGCATATAGCCGAGAATTAAATATGTGGGGAGCAAGAAAAACTTAGGTCTCAAGAGCTGATGAGGATGACATGCATGGAGCAGAATAAGATAACAGATCTATATGTGCAGATGGGTGAAGTTTGTTAACACTAGTCTCGTAGCATATTATCAAAAATGGTGCTTCAACTCTTTTGGTCCAAATACATCAATTCATGTTATTACTTTTGGTCAAAATACACCGATTACACAATCGCCCTCGTCACAGTAATTATCACCTTTTCCTTTGTTAACATAAGTCACATTTTATATGTAGGAAGCAGGCATCATGAGTTGATTTCGAGGGATTAACAGCAAATTTTCTTTTGTTTATATAGCTAACAGCGATTTTCTTATGTTTATTTAGTTAACAATTACTAATATTTGTTTTGATAAAATACTTATTATATTTACTTCATCTACAACAGTTTAAATATGTGATTATACGTTCTAAAATTCTCTCAACTCCATATATCACACATTCTCTAAAATATGGTAGTTGTATGATCACTTTTCATCAAATACTGGCACTTAGCAATATTTCCAAGTCCATATGCATCGACTGGGCTTAAACACGGCAGCCCACAGTAGAAGTAGGTGGTCTCTGCCACTTCGAATCACAATTGGGGTCAATGTACCAATACAAGATCATCATGTCGCCCATATAGTAGCATTTTCAAATCGCGTTTTTGTTACCAAGTGCCATAAATTTCGCAGACTTGAGGAGAAAAATTTGTAGTACTTCCATTATTTTTAAACAATTAACTTTTATACATACACATACTTGTAGGACGAATAGTGTAATCAAGTCGTTAATAGTAGCTTGGTAGGGAAATAGGTTCTGTCAGTCGTAAATTTCAACTCAGCTGTGCTCCATGTATATATAACAGCTTATAAGCAGGTGCACATCATATGATCCAGTCATTTATTGACTGACCTCCGAGGTGTATGGATGTGTTTTGGTAGAGCTCGTTGTACGGTTTCATTATGTGTATTTCTATTGTGTCTGTTTAAAATTCAAAATGTGAGTTTGGAAATCCATATTTGTCCATGTTAACTAGAAGTGTTAAATCATTTTTTTTCCTTTTTGCTAATTAAATTGCATGCAGTATTTGGTAGGGATAGATTTTTCTAAATATAATTCAGGATGTATATAAGAAGTGTGTAAATCGTTTTTAGAGTTTTTGCCATAATTTCAACTCGCCCGCAAGCTCCACGTATATAAGTTGGTGCACATCACACACTGACACCATTCCTTCACCAGTCTTCGAGCCATACAGTTGTATTTTGGGAGCGGTGTGATTTCATTGTGTATTTAGTTATTTTCATGTACTTGAATCCATTTAATTTATTTGGAAACATTCGTTTTTTCACTTCAGTCTATAGTCAAACTAAGCTCTCGAGCGAATGGATGTATATTGAAAGTTTTCTTTTTTATACATGTATTAATCAATTAATTTCTTTTTACTTGTGGATTACATTTCTAAAGTTCCTCGCCAGCCTCACAGGCAGACGGACGTGTCAGGAATGTGCGAGAGTCATCAAGAAGTGTTACATATATCATGTTATTGTGTTCATTAGCCATTTAATTTGTAGGGACATTTTTCTGTTGTGTTAATTCCATACTACACACTCATGTAATTATGTTCGTTCGTTATACTTCTCTCATTTAAATTATGTTGCTAGCATGTAGTTCGAGGTAGATTAATTCATCTCTTTACGTTTAATTTCATACCGGAGAGTCCTATAATTGCACTTTTTGCTCTTGGATTTTTAATCATTTGAAATTTGCGTTTCGATGCATGTAATTTATTCATATGTAGAACTCTTTTAAACACTCTGGAATTCTATTGTGGAATGCTGTTATACATTTGGAAAAATACTATCTTTAAAAGTCACCTATCTCACAACACCATCTACAAGCAATATCACAACCAACCCAAAAATTTACACTTAGGCCACTCTTGCACAAAATTATACACACAAAAAACACACACACGCACACACACACACATATATATATACACACACAACCCATGCCCAACACATCACACCTAATCGAGTGCCAGAGCTCACAGGGTGAGGACGTACCAGAGCTCCCCACAAAAAGAAAGAAAGAAGACCCTTAGGGCAATCTTGCACCAAACACAAAAAAATTAACCCTTTGAATCCATTTAACCCTTTCATTAAATCTACACCTTTCAATTTGGTTAACAATTTCCATCTGACTTAACCCTTTCAATCAGTTTAATTAACCCTTTGATATCAAATTAATTAGGTCAATCAAAATAGGTGGTGTCCTCATTGAGTTAGGACGCCTACGCTCCTACTACTGCTGAGATGTGCGAAATTTCGTAAAGAACTAATATGCTGTTGGCCACAGATACATTAACGTAATGCTGATCTTCCCAGACCTAAAAGCTCTGTTGTTGTCCTTTTACATTGCCAGCATATCTCCAAGACAGATGACTGTGTCATATTACTGAACCAGGAAATTTGCTGTTAGCACTGGAGAAGCGAACAGAAGCACTATTCACCATAACGGAGCAGACGACTAATGTGGTGAATAGTTAAAAGGTAAAAAAAGGGGGCTGTCATTACAGCGACAGAGAGATCAACATGCCCTCTTGCTCCAGCTGTCAGAACGGAATGTTTACACCAGCGACGGAAATGATAAGAGATGTCGTTGGTCCAGTTAGCGCATTAGAGACGGTGCAAAGTCAGCGCGTTAAACACACTAGAAGACAAAATCAAGCTATTCTCATTATTTTATAAAATCTGAATCCATTTAATGAAACCTGTGTCTAAGGACAGTCAACCTGCGCACGTATCTTGACACACGCGGATTTTAGCAGTTAATTAACTATTAAAATCTGTGTTCTTAATAATCAGTATGCGTTAATTCTTATTGCACGAGCGTAGTACTTAACTGCAAAATGGCCATAACATAACATCTACAACAGTGTTCTCTCATTTTACTTCTTTCTCGTATGATGACTTGTAAACAAATACCAAACCTGTAAAGTTCGCCGTTTTGTTATTTGCCCAGCTTGTGTGACAAATGCTGCTGTTAATTAAACGAATTAATTTACTCACCTTATAGTAATACATTTTCTCTAGACATTAATTTTTGCACTTTCATCCCCTTCCCTGTGCCTTCTGACTTTAGTAGAAATTCTTTTCACGCCTTGCCAGTATTTCGAAACAACGGTACACGGAAATGTTCTCACGTTGTGTAAGGCAATGTCGCCAATGACAAAAGAGAAATAATTTTCCCGTAGCACTGTTGTCTCAGGTGTTATCGGTTAATTTCAAAGGTGTGCACAGAAGCAATCCCGCGCGTAACAAGGTTTGTTTGATTTCAAAGGTGTGCACAGAAGCAATCCCGCTCGTAACAAGGTTTGTTTGATGTCCAAGTTTGTAGTTTTTCCAGACACTTATTTTGAATACTTAAAAAATCTCGCATAATTTTTCGAAATTTTATTTTTAATTAAAGTATATTTTAATACCAGCAGTGAAGAGAGTGCATTTGGTTACACGCACTCATTATAGTGATCACGGTAATTCCTTTATTTTAGTCTTGTTTGAATGACGGCTTAAACGAACATGATTCAGTTACATGTGTTCCAATTCAATATAAGAAATTACATTCCAAAGACCCGCATCATGACAACAAATGTTATTTCTGCATGTGAGCAATGTGAGAATATAGTTTATTCGCGTTTCTTCTCACTTTTGGAAACAAACATTTGAAAAATCACCCCATGTGTGCCTTGTTTAGTTTCTTTCTAAATAAGCCGTGCATCACAAACGTTTTATACGTCTGTTAACATAAAAAGTATCTTATTTTTCGTTAAATTAAAGTTTCTATAATATTTTATTTATAAATTATAAGATTTCATTTATAATAAATATGAATAAAACAGTGAGAAAACATGTGTGTTGGTAGCGGCTATTAAGAAGTAGTCCTAATGTAAAATATCATTACAACTGATTGAGCACGAAATCGGTGCGTTGTACTTTGGTACAATTTTCAAGAAATAGGTAAGCGTAGTTCGCATGAGGCGGAGGAATATACTGAAAGTAGAACTTTAGTAGGGCATCAGAAAAGTTTGAAGAAACCGTGAATGGATTATATTCACATTTCAGGAGGTTTCAGTGTGCTTTGTGCTCCACAATGGTCGTTCAGTGATTTCGTTAGGGGGTTTGCTTCTAGACGAGGTCATGTGCCTGTGTTACAGGCGATTGGTCACTCTGAAGCTGAACTGTTACTATTGGTTAAAAGAGTCTTTCACATCGTGCCAAAAATACTCGCAGGCATTGAGGGACGTCAGTAGCACGCATAAAACATTGGAGTTCAGTCTACTGCAGAAAAATAATGCGAACTTTGCTGGTCTCTACAAATGAGTGTATATAAAATAGTGGGGGTGTGATGAAATTTACAATGTAAACAAACTCGTTCTTTGTTAGAGCCACGAGTATTTCACGAATTCATTCGGTGGCGCGGTAGTCGCCAAACACTTGTTCTTTCCTCCTACTGTTCTGATTGGACGGCAGTTGTTTAGACAAGCCCCGTTCAACTGTGAGCCAGTAATAAGCAGGAAGCAGTAGTGTGAGTGAGTGTTTAACAGTCCTGTACAGAGACCTCGCTTGATCACAGCAACCAATAAGCAAACAATAATGTCTCGAGTGTATAGACGGCTGTCCAGCATAGCTTGCTGCCAACTCAATCCGCGAAATACTCGGGGCTCTATTCATTATTGATAGGGGTAGAGATATTTCGCGAAAAGATTTCGAGATAAAATACAGTTAAAAGCACCGTGAGCTCGCCCAGATTTTCTGTTTGGCTGAATCATGTTCTGCTCAGTGTTAACTGTTTGCGCACGATTCATGAGGGTACGGTGTCGAAGGTACGGAATCCTTAGTGGCTCGGTCAAATGCGGAAGCGACACCAGCAGCCAACAGAGTTATAACACCAGCGGAGGTGCATGTACTGTATCGAAGTCTACCTTGTGCTCCGATTTATTCCCGAAAAATCAGTGGCCCTAATTGTTGACGATGCGACTTTGAGAACAACAGCGAGGAGTGTCGAGGGGGCGGCACTGCTTCCAGCAGCAATGGCGGCATTTCCTCCGGCGCCGTGGGTCACGACGAGGAACAGGGAAGAAGAGCGAGCGCTGAATAGTTGCGCCGCGGCCTGCCCCCAAGGTTACGACGGCCGCTTGCTCGCTTGTCGTGAGTCATCGCTCTGCGGTTTGTTGCCGGGATTGGCCAGCCTGCACGTCGCAGGACACGCAACATTGCCGACACCCAGCCACGGCGATGGAACAACACACCTTTCTGTCGTACTAGAGCCCCGAGTATCTCGCGGATTGAGTTGGCAGCAAGATAGGCTGGATAGGCCCCTACACACGCGAGACATTATTGTTTGCTTATTGGTAGGGATAGGAAAATTTCGCGAATTCATTTCGGGACAAGATAGAAGTCAAACACATATGTAGTTAAGTCACCTTCGCAATTGGATCCAAGTTTATTAGACCCGCGCTGCACGCCTCTGAGCCAATAGCGGACCTGCAAGAAAACACCCTGCGAATCCCATAACTGCCAGGTGTGGGGCAATAGCCAATGAACTCACAGCTGAGGTTCCAGTATGCAGAGGACTGTGGAGTCTAGCCTACAGGTCATTGAACTCGCGAAATTTCCCTGTCCCTAGTTATTGGTTGCTGTGATAGAGCGAGTCATCTGTAGAGAACTGGTAAACACTCACTCACACTACTGCTTCCTGCTTATTACTGGGGCATAGTTGAACATAGTGTGTCTAAACAACTGTCGTCAAATCAGAACAGTATAAGAAAACAACACGTGTTTGGTGTCTACTTCGCTTCTGAATGAATTTGCGAAATACTCGTGGCTCTAGCTATAAGCTATTCATGGTAAAGTGAGCTTTTTTGAAAACCCATACATTTCAAATAATATTCAAAATATATTTTATTTTAGCCTGAGACGTTACCTTCCGAGTGCGGTGGAATACACATTCTGTGTTTATTACTTACATGACACTATTTATTTAAAAATGGTGGTTAAAGGATAAAAAATGGATGAAAGAGAAAAAGTAACTAGGGCTTCAAAAGTGCTCACTTTACCGTGAACAATCTATACATGTGAAATTACGTTTTCGCCCCCCTATTCCTCCTCACTATTAGTAATTATCACAAATAAATCTCGCTTTAATTGTATCTCTCACTGTAAAATGATTTTATGGTCAAATTTTTGGGATTAGATAACGCATAATTTAATTCTAATTTTTAATTCAAGTAAACTGCTAATAATAGATTAAGCTGGAATTTGTTTTCATTAGTTTTAGGGAATGCGAATGAGAAAAATTAAAGAACTGATGCAAAGATTAATCAATTGTTAAGATAACATATAATAATTACGAAACTTTCATCTCACCTTCCTCGGGCAGATAAACGCTATACGTCAATCAACATCGAGAGTGCTTTTCTATGGTAAGATTTATTTCTTTCAATCAAAAAATAATATTACACCAATTGTTCTTAATTATTGCGTGATAAAACCGTTAAGGCATTGCTGAAGCGGCGTGGGGCTCCCACAGTTGGGCGCCGTTTATTTCGCGCGGGCCTTAAAAGAGTCATTAGGACCTGCACGTTTTTTGTGAAATAGTGTTTGCGCTGTAATAAGTCGCAATACGATTGTGTCAGAAAAAATATATAAAATATCATGTTTTGTTTCAAAATTATAATATTTATATTTATTATTTCAATTTAGTAAATAGTAATCTTGGAGAAAACAAATCGTGAAGATTGTCAAATATGGCATTTTTAAAGCTTGCCTGTGCAGTTTCCTTAAACGGCAAGAGAATAGTACAAAGATAAGGGTGTAGTTTAATCTGTGGGCTTTCATCGCGTTTAATAAAACCCCACTGTTACAGATCTAGTAGTAAAGCGTTAAGACGGAAACATTGCACGCCTTGCGCGTAGGAGCGATGAGGCGCTAGGCGTGCGTGTTAGTGTCGCCCGTATCGCTCCCTCGCTTCTTGACCTTGGACCCGCCACTGCTCAACGAGGGAGATCCAGGCGCTGGTCGCGTGGCATAGAGAAGTGAGGCGGGGCAGCGACGGAATGCAATGCCGCGGGAAGTCGGATAACCGCCGAGAATACCCACCCACACGTCCGCCATCGGCAACGTCCGCCGCGTTTCCTGCATGAGGTGCAGCAAGGAAGGTGTGGCACCTTCGATGATCGATCCCGGTTCACCGAGGTCGGAGGCGCACGCCAATGAGGTCCTTTCCTCACGGAAAAAGATAAATGTACAGTATAGTCATACGTCGTGCAGTTAACTCGAGACTAGTGATAGGATAATCGCATAATTTTTTTATTTCGAATAAATTGATTACGATTATATTTTTAATCGAATAAATAACCGGTAAAAATAATCCATAGTCTTGTTTTAACTCATACAAAAAATTGACCGCAAATACTGCATATTTCTATAAATTTGTTAAATAATTTCTGCAATTTTGAAAATATTGTGTTTTCTAAATTATATTTTACGTTTTTAATAATTGTAGAACTTGTAGGTATGTGCAATGTTTTGTTTTGTTTAAGTATAAACCGCTGAAAATCGTGAATAATCGAATTGTTTTAAAATAATCGATTAAACGTATAAGTGATTATTTTAAAAGCGACTATCCCATCACTACTTGAAAGGATGTGATGTAGACTACGCACACTTTGGTACTTGGAAAATGAGTCATGTCAGCGACGCCGAAAATGCAGTGTTTTTCAAAACCGGCGTCACACCTTAGAGAGAACAGAAGGACGTCAACAGGCGTTTCCCCGTGTTTGTTGTTTTAACGCAAACCGTTATGATTAAATTTTCCGTTATATAAGTAAATAAAAAAAACTTTTCGGCAATAACCAATAAATAGGGATAGGAAAAATTCGCGACTTCATTTCAGGACAAGATAGATTTCAAACGCGTGTACACTAAAGTTACCATTGCAATTGGATCAGAATTTGTTAGACACGCTCTGGAATTCTCCGCGCCAATAGCCGACTTACAAGGGAACAAGAAGCGAATCCCGTACTGTCAAATGTAGAGTAACACTGGGGCAACAGCCAATGAACAAATATGTGAGGTTCGACTACGCAAAGGATTTTGGAGTCTAGCATAGAGGTCATCGAACTCGCGAAATTTTCCTATCCCTACCAATAAACTACATTTTCAAAGCCCCCGCACGAGACTGTTGTTTGTTAGTAACTGAAAGTTTCTTGCGAAAACCATTTTTTTTGAACGTGCATGCCACAAGGTCGAGTAACATTTCCGCAAAGTGTGAGAAGAGATAGGTATTCTCAGTTTTGTCCATTACTAGAGCCACGAGTATTTCGCGAATTCATTCAGTGACGAGGTACACTCCAAACACTTGTTCTTTTCTTCTACTGTTCTGATTGGACGACAGTTGTTTAGACACGCCCCGTTCAACTGTGAGCCAGTAATAAACATGAAGCAGTAGCGTGAGTGAGTATTTAACAGTCTTGTACAGAGACCTCGCTTGATAACAGCAACCAATAAGCAAACAATAATGTCTCGAGTGTATAGAGGGTGGTCTAGCCTAGCCTGCTGCCAACTCAATCCGCGAAATACTCGTGGCTCTAACCATTACCAAACAAAAATAGGGGCGTGGCCACAGAGTATGTAAGTTTGCAGTGACGAGATTGCGTGCAGCTTCCTTCGATGTCGGAGTACTCGTTCTCTGGTTGGCTGCACACAGATCTGGAGCAGGCCTCGCGCCTGACTGGCTACCGCGTGTTGCAGGACGTTCCCTACTGGCTGAGCTGCAGGGTGGCGAGCAAGTTACCGGGAGCTGATTGGCAAACGCCATTCCTACATGTTGCCAGCTAGTGGCGCCATATTGCTAACGCGTGCGGCTGGAGTTCGTTCAAGGAACTGCGATTTCGTCTCTGTATTATTATCTACTCTGTGGCGTGGCTGTGTCGGGGACACTACTGAGGGTTCTACGTCAATACGCCTGTCTTAACGGCTAATATCTTCTTTGGGATATGGGAATGAAATCGAAGTATATGCTATTCACGGTTAAGTGAGCACCATTGAAAGCCTTCTCATTTGGAATAATTGTCAATAAATTTACTTTATTTTAGCCGTAGACGTAAACTTCTAAGTGCGGTTGAACACTGTGTGTATACACAGTGTTTATTACTTACATGGAAATATTTATTTTAAAAAGGTGGTTAAGGGATAAGCAATGGCCGAAAGGAAAAAATAAATAGGGCCTCAAAAGTGCTCACTTTACCGTGAACAGCTTTTAGAGAAGTGGATACTTTGCTATGACATTTTAGTTCGTACGACAATGTGGCAACGCAGCAAGGAGTTAGCCCCCTCTTGCGCTCCACTGATATCGTACTTCTACTGGCCTGGCCATCATGTTATGGGTGTGGGTTGGAGTCCCCCCTCCCACCCCCTTTCCGACCATTACTTCAACTTGTAGTTTACGTAACGTGTTGACCGCTGTAAAAATGAGGGGACTAACTCCGTGCTGTGTTGACACATTGTGCAAGGAAATAATGTCATAAAAAAATTGTGCCACTAACATTTTCGTCTCCAATTTCTCCAAATTTCGCTCAGGATTCACGTGGAGTAGTTCTTATGCGCCCGTTCTGTGACATCATACACACATATTCACACACACACGCGCGCGAGAGATATTTTGTTTGACAGCGAAATGGACGCGTTGGCACACAGGAGTCGCGACATATACCGGTCGGGTATTATTACTCGCCCACGCCCGCCCAAGATGGCCACCAGTCCGGCACCCGCGCATGTGCGGTGCAAACTGAAGGTCATACACGTATCGCAGTCGTATATCCGATCGAAAGAGACAACCAATCGTATTATTATACGCCATTCACGGTAACGTGAGCATTTTTGAAAAGCCCTCTCAACTGGAATAAAAACAATAAGTATAATTTATTTTAGTCCTAGACGTGAACTTCTGAGTGCTGTGGAATATACACACTGTGTTTACTACTTATATAGTAATATTAATTTAAAAATGTGGTGAAAGGATGAAGAAAAAAGTGTTGAAGGGAAAAAAGTGCCCACTTTACCGTGGACAGCCTATAGTGACGCGGTTACAGGGTCGGAATGGAGCACCTTAAAAATGCCACATAGCCGTTTCCGTCCCAGTACTCAATGTGTTGGTCACTAAAATTTTGTTACGTTATACTCGTACGCTATACTGTGTAGACACTTTTCTCGAGTGCTATTTCTCCGTGTAAAATTTTTCAGACAGCATAATTCTTTCAATAATTGCATGCGAAATTCACATTTTTTTTTGGGAACGTACAAATGAGGCGCCTAGTTTCAAACATGAACAAGTCCATTTTTGTCACATCCAAAGATAAGACTAACTCACGTACCGAAATGAGATTATTTACATTGAAATAAAATATCACGAGTGACTTAAAAAAATATTTGAAACCACGCTATGAAACATTTAGGCAATTTAAAAAAATGGCTCAAAATTGGGGAAATTTCGCCTTCAATGATTTTTTTTTGTAAAATAAATATTGCTAAGCAAACCTTGGACACGGCCTTTCACTCGCCTTTGTTAAAGTTTCTGAAAATTCCGCATATCAGCACCCTTAAGACGAAATCACGTCGAAACTATCCCACGTCGTACCGGGTATGGAGAACGGGACGCCAAGACAGGAGACGCTAAAGCGGTATTCACAATAGAGCGACGCGACACGATGCGATACGTCGCGTCAAGCGTCAGCCAATCAGAGCCTTGACGCCAGCGTAGAGCATCGAGAACGTTGCACGAGCGATGAACATTGGTTTTGACGCTCGTCGCCAGCGTCGGGGAATAAGAAGAACGACATTTCTGTACTTCACAACAAATAAACTTGGCGAGAAGCTGAGACAAATATGCATAACAAACGGTTTTCAGAAATACTAATTGGAGCGCAAATTTATAACAACTTTAGCTACCTTTGGGAAAACAAAAGTATGTTTTCTTTTCCGATGCCTGAAGTGTCGTTCCTGTTCCACACCATTTCGAATATTAATATAATACTTTCATTAAAGAAAAGTGTATATCACTACAAAATAACAATTTTACTATCTAAATGGCAAACAAATCCAATGTATTTCGTTCGCTTTTAACATTTCATTGCAAGCTTCCTTGTAGGATAACAGATGGCAGCACGGTGGGTGTCGCCGGCGGCCGGCGGCCGGCGTCAGAACGTCGCTCTATTGTGAAGACGCGAATAACGCTTGTCGCTGGCGGCGAGCGTTGGACGCGACGCTCTATTGTGAGCCCTTACGATGCCTTTTGCAGGACACGCGGGCGGATATCGACGCGAGCACTTGTACGAGACGGAAGGCAGGCAGGCAGGCAGGGCAATGGTCGCGCGGAGAGACGAGAAGAAAGCGACGTGGAAAGTGGGGCAGTAGCGAGGGGAGGTTGCCGCCACGGGATGTCGGACTGGAGGTAACGTTCTGCTCGTCGTCGTCTGCAGTGACGTACAGTTGAGGTGCACACCTCGGAAAAAAGTTTCTGCGCTACTGGGATCTCTTAGTTACTGGGTTGGACACAGAAAAAGTATGGGATGATAATGCACACAATAGCACGCCAGAATTACAGACGGATGTCTTTGCAATGCACCTTCTGCCTCAGCGAACATTCTTCTTGTACTACAACCAATTACTAGAGCCACGAGTATTTCGCAAATTCATTCGGTGGCGAGGTAGACTCCAAACACTTGTTCTCTTCTTCTACTGTTCTTGTTGGACGTCAGTTCTTAAGACACGCCCCGTTCAACTGTGAGCCAGTAACGAATAGGAAGCAGTATTGTGAATAGCGTTTTATACAGTCGTAAATATTAAATTACCGTGTTTTTGATTAAATTAAATGTACACATATTGTGTATAACACTATGCTAATAAAACTAAAGACTTTTCACGGTAAAGTGAGCACTTTTTAAAACCAACCAATGAAAAAAATCACTGCCTATAACTGTATATGCTACTGTAGTACACACTGACACACAATCTCGCAGTTAAGTTGGCAGCGATTTAACAAAAATAGTTTTCAGACGTGACGTTGTACTGAAAATCCATGTAAATTTATGGCTACTCAAATCAAGATTTTTTTTTTGTATTGTACAAATAAAAGCATTAATTTGCATATTACGAACACATTTAGGGCTACGTTCCTAAAAATTCCACGATTTTCACTTGGATGGAGCATAAATAAACTGAGGCAGTCTATGGCTATGCTAATGCTGCATGTATCGGAATGATACAAATAAGAAGAGTAGGCTTTCAAAAGAGCTCAATCTACCCTGAACAGCCCATCATTTCGTAGACATTATGAATTAAAATCACTGGGTGAATTTATTGTGTTGTTAAGGCTTATAAAAAATAGTTTTCTTCTCAAATCTTATCAAATTGATTTCTGGTAGACAATTTGCAAAATAAATAACACCAAATTGTTAGTTTAAACTGCATACAGCAAATATAACAGAGTGTGGAAATGTTGTCCATTTTTTGACACATGTTAACACTAAAATAATACCTGTTCTTCCATAGTATGCGGAATAATATCTACTACATTAAATTAAAGCCAGACGTAAAAATAAACTGGTTTGCCAAATTAGGAAATCATTGCAAGACCTCAATATTTTGCATATTTCCAAAAAATATTATTGGTTTTAACTGTAAATACATCTGGAACCTTTTATTATAGAAGAAGCTAAAATATTGCGACCCCAGTTTTTACAAGATGCAATAAAACATGTTGGGTGTGTGATTAACTAAAAAGTTACTGTGATTTCCAAAACTTCGGCCGTGTTCGAGCTATTTAATTCGTAATTTAGTAATTTGTGATTTTGTAGTTTCTGTTCGGATTCTGTCAGTAGCCATTAAATGTCAATATCCAAAAATTAAAAATATATATTTAAAGAAATGTAATGTCTGTAAATAAATCTAACTCATTTAAATGATTCCTGAAATACATTGATGTTAGTTACTATGTTTCGAAATTGAACTTATTACACTAGTATACTAAATCTGCTAGTTCGAACACCACATTATTGTGCCCATATTATACAAACACACACGCGCACATTACGGGAATTTTCTTACATTCTGGTGTTTCCTCGTGTTAGATGAAGACGCCCTCAATCTAAATAAATATTTGATAACGCATAATAAACATTTACTTTAACATTCCCGTCGTACTTATTTTATACACGACGATTTTTTTTTCACTGTCCGAGTCTATTTCAGCGTTTCAAGCGCATTATTCACTACGTATGTTTCGCAGGCAAAAAAAAAAAGTGAAAGGAGCCAGGGAAGATGGCAGCATAGGTAACGGTACTAATTCTAGGAATGTATACCTACTTCAAGAGAGTATTCTTACCTCTTTAACTCATGACTTATGATTACTTAAGCTATTCTAGCTGCACATGAGATGAAACTATTGTGAAGCGAAAAGTAACCCAAAAGTAGCTATTATTTTTGTGGCCGTTACAATTTGTGAGTGACTTAGTTAACTAACAAGTTACTTTGCAAAAAAGTGTAACCAGTTTTCCCAAAAAGATACTTTAAAGTAACTAGCTACGATCGTTCAGTTACTATCCAAAACTACCAAAGTCACTGAACGATGACAGTTATAGACTATTCACGGTAAAATGAGCACTTTTTAAAGCCCTGCTTAGGAACTACCTGTATGCACGTTGTGTATTTTCCGCCTTATGTATGATTAAAGTTGCCATAGGCCTGATCACTTTATTCAAGCGTCGGTCAAGCGAAACTGTGAATTATTAGAGAAGTAAATATTTAACAAATCTGCTCATTTAAACACTTCGATGCGTTAAAAAAAAAACAGAAAGCGAAAGAAATAACTTAAGTTATTAGAAATGGTTACCAAACACTTTTATTCGACGTTAAGATATGAAACTACATCCCATCCATCGTTACGAACTTTACCGGACGAATGTCTCTCACTGCACACGTTAAAATATATGCAGGTAGGAGCAGTGACTTTTTTTCTGAGGTTGATTTCGGAAGTGCTCACATTATCGTGAACAGCCTTTACTAAAGATCACCCAACAGGGCATATCGGCCTCCACATTCTCGAAAGATAGCGGCCAGGGTAAAATAATCAAGCATTTAAACCACGTCGGTTTCAAAAGAGAGTGCGTGCAGTGAGCAAATAAAGGAAGAGCCATAAGGATGGATACACAAACGTTTCTCTTGAGTGTAGCAAACCCCAACCACACTTAACGCAGAATTGAATAAAACTAGAGCTGTGGTAAGGTCTCGTGTGAAGGCGCGGCCGTTTCATCGCACGCACGACGAAATTTGAGTTTGGTTGTATTGTGTCGTTTTCTCGTAACAACTGACTAGTTCCCTGATGGAATTGTGTGTTTGTTACACATTCACTGTGTTGTATTGCTTTTCTTGTGATATTTGAATAGACTGCTTCTTTGAATTACATGCATGTTGCATACCGTAACTGTTGGCAACAGCTTACCATGACTTGGTTCTATTAACATTTCATTATATTGGATCTAAGTTGTTCATTTCTTTACACTGAACGATTTTCTACGACTTTTTAAAACAGTGTTCTAATAAAGCACGTTCATAATAATAGCCCGGATAGTAACGAACTTGGGCTTGAATACTGTCAATGAAATACAACACAGTTATTCAACTAAATAAAAAACTCACTGTTTCTAACTCCAATATATTTGGTTGGCATAAATGAGTCTTTTTGTTCGTGTTATTACGTTAATTCCTTAATATATTTGGTAACATCTACGATACATTTGACTGGCGCTGTTTAGACAAGAATATGTTCCATATAAAATCAAAACCAATGCTTCAAGTTTACTTACAAATTCATTTTTAAACAAAAAAAAAAGTGAAATGGTATTTAAGTACTACTTAAATTATTATTATCGGTGTGGTATTAGATGCCGGTTTAATTAAAACTACCATGCAGCCGTAAAACATAACAACATTTAGCATTTTATGTTACCCACTTAAACTTCAGTAGCGATCTCGGATCATTAGTCATACATACAAGCTCTCGTAAAACATTTTCAACAAAAATTCCTACAAGACTTGCTTTTATTGCCTCTACATAACTAAAATTACTTGTTTGAGTACTATATCAACTCACTTCTATTTGTAATTCGCCTGCAACTAGAGATGCGCGCAACACAGTGAGCACGAATACTACATTTGAAAACCTATATGGTAGTGTAAAGACAGTTTTTAACAGCAAACTAAAAATTTTAAAGATAACTATTTCAAATTAAAAACATTTTGACACGATTTTCTCTCAGAACATTGCTAAATAAATTCAACTAAAAAAAATCATTTATTTATATATATATTTTGTTATGTGTAAACTTTAGTACTACATTTTAGAAAAAAAATATCACACAAAATAATTGGCAAAATATCTTGCCGTATAGGCTGTTTACGGTAAAATGAGCACATTTGAAAGCCCTGCTTAAGATCTACTTTTACGTACGTTGTGAATTCCTCCGCCTTATGTAAGATTAACATTGCCACGGACCTCATCACTTTATTCATGCGTCGGTAAAGTGAAACTGTGAAATTATAAGGAAAGGAAATGTTTTACAAATCTGCCCGTTCTTACATTTCGATGCATAAAAAAAAAAAAAACAGAAATTTAAAGAAATAATTTAAGTCATCACAAATGGTTACCTAACTCTTTTTAGTCTACGTTAATATATGGAACTACTTTTCATCCTTCGTTACCAATTTTAATGGGCGCATGACACTCAGTGCGCCCGATAAAATATGTACAAGCAGGGACAGTGACTTATCCCTAAGGTTGTTTTCAGAAGTGCTCACTTTATCGTGGACAGCCTTCAATAACTATTCACACAGGTATTATTTACAACATGAAACTACCTTTCCCCCCCCCCCCCACTACTACTCATTTTATTCTCTATGACAGCAATATTTGATGTTCTACTACTGTCTCTATATTAGTACAGTCAAATTAGGCCAAATTTAAGGCTAACCTACAGATTCAAAACAACAAACTGAAATCTTCACTAGTGTGTTAAACCAAATGCCCCAGTTCATGATACAAATAGCCCCAAAAAATCCCAAAAAGGGTTTTCCGCCATATTGAAATTAAAGTCGGTCACGTAGAATTTTTTAAAACATTTGTTCGGAATTATATTGTGGATTCTCATTAGTCCAAGGTATGCACTATTTTTTTTTAATGATTCTCTTTTAAATGGGCTTTCCAAATATTACTAAAATATCATCTTCAAAGCTATAATTTAAAATATAAAAGATTTCAACGTACAATAATTATATGATTTTATGAGAAAACTGTTATGTTATTACGAAATTCGCCTCACCCATATATTATTTCAAAAAAACTTACTAAACAAAAGTTGTAGAACATAAAAAATACTGACAATATAAACACTAAAGTGCTCAAGCAGAGAAAGACCAGCAACTGACACAGTTGTTTTTAGGAGCTGGCGTGCACGACTGGTTGGAATGCAACGTAATAATTCAGAGACCACGTTTATGTTTTCAGAGTCAAAAGACCATTGCTATTTTTTTAAATAATTTAACAGTCTCTCACATATCGATAGGAAGAAGAAATCTGGAACATATAAAGATTTTCCTCTAAATAACGTACTATAAAACATTGTACCTCTTACCTTCAACTATATAGTGAAGAATAAAATTTTGGTGCTCCCTGGATGGTTTGTAGCATCAATTTTTCCACACAGCGGTAGTCGGCGGTTTTTAAGTAGTGCTTATTTTCCCTCTTTGCACACAGCAATTACGAAAAAAAAAATACAGTGAATAAATTAAAAGTTGCCCCCCCCCCCCCCTGACATACTATTTGTTTAGTGATGAAAATGAAATCTGCGTTACGGTGATGGCCCTTCACATTCCACATTCTTCATCACATTCATCTTGATTGTCAATTTTATAATTTTCTGTGTCACTATCAAGATCGGCATACATATTATATATGTATATATATATATATATATATATATATATATATATATATATATACGAATATATGTATATATATATATATCTTCGTCATTCTGTGTTGGTTTACTGTTGCTACAAACACAGCCACTGCAACAACCACGTGTTTTGTAGCACAGTAAACCACTTTTGAGGCACTCACAAATCCGTTCAATTTGTGACTTGCAGTTGCATGTAATTAGATGCAAAATGTGTGGGGTAGCTGCTTCCTTAAGTGTTGGAACAGGCGTAAGGCACCCATTTTCAACCTTCCAACCCCTTTCGGTATGTGGAATATCAGCACATATCCACTTCTACGCTTGATGAAACACACGACGTGAGTGCTGCTTGGCTGATGCAGATGTTTGGGGGGAGTGTGAGTGAGTGTAGAGATATGAATGGCTCTTAACAACGAGGTCTTGAGAGCCGGCATGGGTACTTGAGGTGAGTATCGAGCAGCACCGGAATGCATGGGTGGGGGAAATAGGAGATTCCCTAGAAAATCCGTCGACCCGCGGCATTGTCCGGCACGATTCCCACATGCGAAAATCTGGGAGTGGTCCGGCCGGGGATTGAACTCGCTTCGCCTTTGTGGAAGGCGAGTGGGCTAATCGCTCAGCCACCACCGTTCCGGTAGGCCCTGAGGAAGTATAGTATTTTTTTGTAGTGTCTAAGACCATCTATCAATAAATATCATCCATACTCCCCTCCACCAATATGGTATACAAAGCCTGTTTCACCTAACGCAACTGTAAGAACATTGGGGCCTTTTCTCTAGCACTCACCATCATTCGCCCCCTAAGAGCGGGGTTTACAAGTTTTCCGAATGTGTTTTATATGCTATTCACGGTAAAGTGAGTTCTTTTGAAAGCCGTATCATTTGGAACAATAGTCAATAAATATAAATCAAATTACCCTTAGACGCTAAATTCCGAGTGCTGTGGAACAAAAACACTGTTTATTACTTACACGGTAATATTTATTTGAAAAAGTGGTTAAAGGATGAAAAATGACTGAAATGAAAAAGTAACTAAGGCCTCAAAAGTGCTCACATTACCGTGAAAAGCCTATACTATTACTTGCTTCTCGCTGCCATTTTTCGCAACAGATACTGCTGCTGTTGTGGACAGTAAGGTCTCTGTTGCCGTGGCTGTCCACGTGATCTACACTCAGATCGTTTGGGTGGGGGATGTGAAGCTCTGTAGCATGTGCCCTGAAAGCGAAGTCCGTCACGGCCATCTGCAACTTCTTCAGTGTCTTCTTGATGCTGCCATCATTGTCCTTGCTCAGCGCAACTGCCTGCACTAGCTGTTGGTGTGCTGAGACCTGTCTTGCCGATCCCTCCTCCAGAGCCAAGGCAAGAGTATCCTGTATGATGTGGGGTGCAGCTAGATGTACCACTCTATGTACCTCTGTGCCGGAGCTGGCATCGAAGATGTAACCGATTGCGATGATGTCGCGCGCCTCCTCGTGGAACTCTTCCAGAGATAGTTGGGACAGCCGCATAATCTATTGCCATAGCTAATGCAGTGGATTCCCTGGTTGCTGGTTGCAGCTTCGCAGTTGGGCATGGTGGGCATGTCGCAAGTGCCAATCATCAAAACGTAGCTCCAAGGCTGACACGAGTGTGGGGTAGTCCAATCGATGTCTCTCTGGCAGAGATTGTAGTCACTACACCACCGCAGCCCCCATAAAAGACCTAAATTCAATTTCTAATCTATTTGAAACAGCTATTACTTATATCGATAAATTACGTTGCGATACTTGGCTGAGAAGTTTGTTGGCGAAAGTTACGTTGTTGGTTTAATTTTGAAGCTAGTATGCTTTAAACGATATCAAATTTTTTGTAAAGTGTGTTAGAGGCTGTTCACGGTAAAGTGAGCACTTTTTAGGCTCTAGTTATTTTTTCTTACAGCTGTTTTTTATCTGTTAACCACCACCTTTTTTTAAATTAATGTTGGCATGAAAGTAATAAACACAGCGTGTATATTCCACCGCACTAGCAAGTTAACATCTAACGCTAAAATAAAATATATTTATTGACTATTGTTCCAAATGAGAGGGCTCTCAAATGTGCTCACTTCACAGTGAACAGCCTATAATTTATTGACAATTCCTGTAGTTGAATCAAAACTCTATCGCTGTAGATAAGCGCGGGGGAAAATCGGGGGTTGCCCTGCCGTGGGTTTTACGTGGATACGTTTGCGTTAGCGAGTAATATTTTCTTTGGAATATGGTAATGAAATGAATCTAACGAAATTGATATCTGGATTCTATTGCCTAAACCAACAGATCTAGACGAGGTATTTTGTTCGGCATCGGAATAAGCGCGCTAGCACATCGCAGTCGTGAGATACGCCAACTGGAAATTTTCGTCGATGCACAAAATGACCGACAGTCGTCATGGGCGCCCACCTGCGCCTCGCCTACTCAAGGTCATGTCTGCACTGTAGTCGTATTTTCGATCTACTGGGACCATATTTGTTTTATCGCTATTGTTAGTCACGAAGTTAGAGAGTCGTAATGAATCACCCCTGAAAACGTCGCAACGCCTTTGTTAATAATCCCCCGTGTGTTTCCCTGATTTCAAAGACTTTCGCACGTCAAAGAAAAACCCTTTGCTAAAATGTAAACTAGTAATGGGATAATCGCATAATTTTGTAATTCGAATGCATCAATTGCGATCATTTTTTAATCGAATAAATAATCCATACATAAAAATTGACCGCAAATACTGCATATTCCTATAAATTTGTTTAAAACTATCCTCTCACCAAAAATGTTTCTGTTTATTTTTAATAACTTCTGCTATTTTGAATATTTGTTGATCCAAAATTGTATTGTATATATCTAGTAAATGTGAAACATGTAGCTATCTGCAGTGCTTTGTTTTGTATACGTACAAATAGTTGAAAATCGTGAATAATTGAATTATTTTAGGATAATCGATGAACCATTTATAATTATAGAATCGATTAATCGATTATTTTACAAGCTATTATCGCACCACTAATGTAAACCCTTGGATAATTTTCTAAGCGGCACGACACGTCACGTCAATACAAATACGGCAACCCCGGGAGTTCGTGAAGCATGAGGCAGCAGCAAGCTTTCTCTTTCCTTCTCTCTCTCTCTCTCCGCGACCTCTTTACCGTCTGTTTCCTCACTAGATCGATGTGACGTCACCCAATCAAGCGTTGTCTGCAAGTGCACGCTCGCTCACTGCCAGGTTAACGTCTGTTCTCTTCAGGTTGGGAAGCTCAATAATAATAGTTTGCCGTCGGGTAAGAGTTGTTTGTGTCGCATATTCAACGGATTTTATTCTTTTTGCACGTAAACTAATAGGATATCTGCTATTTTTTTTTTTTTTATAATTGTGTTTTCTAAACTTTTCAAATATGTATTGTTTAAGAATATACGTAAGTAAAAAATTTTGTTCTTCTTACCAGAGCGGAAAATTAACGAAATACGTCCACATGATGTTTAATATTCGGGGTCGTAAAACTGGTTTTCCAAAACGTTGTATCACACAATTACTTAACTAAATTTGTGACGAAAGAGTCTAACAATTCAAGTTAATGGCAGCTATATTTATTTACTCTCAAATTTCCCTCCTTACCCCCTTACTCAAACAGAAACACAATTGTATTTTTACTATTAGCTCTTGTGGACAGCACAGGAACACGTACGCAATAATTACAAAATAAAGTTAATAATAACGCAATGCGAGACAAACGCGAACTTTTACGCAAAATAGATATAATTTCTCAATGTATGACCAGCTTCAAAGCGACGTCTTTAAAACACCGGCGCATCTTACGGCGGAAATTTCCCCACTGCCAAACTCTCCCGTCATAATTTGCGAAGCCAGCGCCCGTGGCGTCGTTATGAACTACGTTATCGCTCCACCCAAGTGGCGTTCTCCGTGTCGGCTCTTCTCCCCGCCTGTTTCCTCCTCTATACTCTTTATCCGATTACCCCTCCTTAGTTGCGTCACGGTTTTTTCATATGGTTCCGAAGGTTATAATGTTGTTCACGGTTAAATGAGCACTTTTGAAAGACCTGGTTAAGATCTACTTGTATGCACGTGTACTTCTCCGCCTTATCCAAAATTAACATTACCATGGGCCTCATCACTTTATTTGTGCGTCGGTCAAGTTAAACTATAAAATTATTAGAAAAGGAAATAATTTACAAATCTACTAATTTTTACACTTCTGTGCAAAGCGGAAGAAATAATTTTAAGCTATCACAAATGTTTACCTAGCACTTTTTATTCAACGTTAAAGTATAGAACTACTTTCCATCCATCGTTACCAACATTACTTGGCAAATACCACTCAGTGCGTCCATTAAAATATATGCAGGCCGGCAACGAACGCCAATCTGTGATGATGGGGGATCGCGGCATTTTGCAAAACGATTTAAAGTATTAAGTTTGAGCAGCGCCTTAGCTGTGTCCAAGCTTCACCAATGATCGAACGTCAGCTACATAATTGCTGTAAGTCGTGGTGCGAATTCATTAGACGAGGGTTCGTAAATGTTAGTGGTTCAGGAGGCATTAATTTAGTGTGGTTGTCGGTGGTTTGTAGTTATTCAGAATTCTTGTCATGTTTGTGCCGTTCGAAATTTTGGTCTGGATTGAACTTAACTGCACTACTGCCTCAACCTTGTCGTTTCTTTGTCTCGGGTTCTAGAGTATATACTACCTTGGTTGAATTGATAATGTGCAGTCTGTATCACGACTTGCTTTCATCGGGCCCAATCAGTTTTCTTTTAAAATGCTGTAGTGTCTTTCTGCGTTTTAGATTGGTTCGGTTGTGCGTGGTCGGTTAAATAAATGCATTCTCAGTCAACGACGTGTTAGTTGTATCATTTAAATAGGCTACTAGGAGAGGTCTTACTGGGCTCGCCAAGTCGACATCTTTCAGTTTGCTCTGTTAAGATTATGCGTCGAGTGGAGTTTTCCGCACTCGGAATCAATCACATGGGAGGCTTTACTGGGCCAGTCCGGGGCCCCTCCAAGGCTTTAATTTGAATAATGTACGCGAATTGTACTGTTATTAAATTCTTGTGTCCCCCAGCTGAAGCCTTCGCAATAAGTATTGATTGTGTAATAGCTCATAAATTAAAAATTGGCAAATGAAACTTTGGTTACCAATACTCCCTATTGTTCAGTGTCACATAAATATTAAAGTGTGTTATACGAAATCCTTTTTGCAATTATAATTGCGGCCTTGGCATTAAATATGGGTTTGTTTAATTAGTTTTTGACTATCATAGTAAATAGTGCAGTACCACATAATGGCAACAATTGGTTGCTGAATTTGGGAAATTAAAGGAAATCTCTCCCGTGGTCTTATATTCATTACTACACAACGTATGGCATGTTTTGATATTTAATAATATTATATATTGAATCAGATTCGCTCGTAACCTAAATATTAAATTTATCCCATTCAACTAAAGTGTATTTTGCGCGCATTTGGCATACGAGCATGTATGTTTAATGTTTTATAAGACATTGTATATCTTGCTAAGATTTGTCGTGTCTCATTTCATAAAAGCTTAAAACTTCACTTATTGAATTAAATGAAAGCTAGGTGGGCTGCCCTGCCCATACGTAAAAGTGGTCGTAGTAGTGGGTGATGACTCACTGCTGTTTAGCAATTATTATTATTATCAAATTAGTTCATGAGATTGGGCCCTGTAAACAAAACATGCACAAGACTGCTGTTAGTTTATGCTATAACTGGTTATAGTGACCTTGTGGTTGGTATTAAAGCACATGTACGTGCATTGGCTATTCACTCCAGAGATTGGCTTTGTAACCATTTTGGTCACTGTTAAAGCAAGTATTCGTGCCCAGTTTATTTAATTATGATATTGGTTTAGTAAACTAAAGGGTTTGCAATTAAAGCACGTTCACGTGTGCTGTTTATTTATGTTAGAATTTTATATTGTAATCATCGTATTTGCTATTAAAGCACGTGTACGTGCGCAGTACCTGTGGTAACAAGTTGTTATAAGGCACGTCAATATAAGTTATTCATGTAATTTGAATATGGTTAATGTTGCTAAGAGTCTAATGAAGCACTTGCCTGTGCATTGATCACATGTACCTGATATTGTAACGATAACCAATTTGAACGGGTGATTGTTCACAAAATGAGTTTAAGGCAGAATTATATTTCTGAGGGCCCACACGCCTTTGGGTGTTAAAAGTTATGTAATGCAAGCACTGTAAGAGCATGTTTTCCAGTTATTGAATTTTCGTAGTGAGAGTCATAATGGACCTAAGTCAGTGACTTAGGTACCTTTTAACACTCAACAAATGGCAGTGACTCAGGGAATTTTCAACTCTCAACTAGTGGCAGCACTGCTACGAGATGTTTTTGTCACTTACAATATCAATTAGTAGAGGTTATGTAGCTGTTGTGATGCTGGATAGTGTATGTGAGTAACACGTACATTGAAGTAATTAGTACGAGTGAATGTTCTGAAAGTAGTGGTATAAATAATAGTTCAGTAAAACTAAGAAAGAGGACGCAAAATCTGGCAATGTAGAACCGCAATTTAACTAAGAAATTGAAATTAGAAGGCAAAGAATACATAGGTTACGGAGGCAAACAGCAACGAGCTAGATCAACTCGTTCACCATGCAGATAAATATGTACTGCATTATTATTGTAAAGATAATAAAGATTTTATATTATTAAGTACAGCAATATTTTATTATGTTTTGTATAGTGGGTAAACCTGTGCATTAAGCACTAGTGATATAAGTTACTTTGAACCTACCTAACCTACTAATTTTAACCAATCTTTCAGGCCTAATTGAAAATATTACTGTTATTAATGACATATGCCTAAAACCTATTATTATTATTATTTGTTACAGGTGCAAGAACAAGTGCTTTGACAAATTTGACGACCTAGACAAAGCTGATATACACTCTATACGGAGAGTTGCACTCCAAAGACGGACAATATCTACATTTTCAACGGATGGTAGAGGTGGGGAATGTTGCAAACCTAGAAAAGATGATGCTGCTTTGAGGGTAAAATCGTTTAAATACCATGTATGTACTTCTTCGTGAAACCAAGGTAGAAGTTTGTCGGGAGGCCTTTTCCAGACTGTATGATGTGAGTGACAAGCGAATCAAACGTGTTCGGGAGTTACTTTTAGAAGGAAAATCGCCTCGTGATAAGCGTGGCAGACATACTTGAGCAAAAAAAATAGGGCAAAATGAACTTTTGAACATACATGTGTATATAAGCTCATTTTCTGTTAAGAAAATACACTACGCGTCTACTGAAAAACATATTACGAATTTGTCGTCAGAGCTGTCTGTTAGGAAAATGTATGAATTATATAAGGCAAAATATCCAAGCACGAATACCAAGTATGAGTTTTATAATAAATACTTAAGTTAAAATTTTCATCTTACGTTCGGAAGAACACAAATCGACACTTGTAGTTTTTGTGAAGAAAAAAAAAGTGCGTATATGTTGTCTCCATTTGAACGATACTGCGAAACGAATCACTTCGGTTGAGCTATTTGTACATCATTGTACATCTAAGGCGAGCAAAAAAATTCACAAATGCTCTTAATGAAACAACACAAAGTAAGGAAAATGAAAACTTCTTAGGACTAGTGTTTGATTACATGCAGAATGTCAGTCTTCCTAAGATACCTGTCCAGGACGTATTCTATTTGCGGCAACTGACAGTAAATGTCTTTTGTATTTTCAACACCAGAACAGATGTCGGCCACTACTATGTTTACCACGAAGGTGAATCACACAAAGGCCCTGATGAAGTAGCCTCATTCCTGATGCACTATATCAAAAACTTTGTCCCCCAGAAACTGTAGATGAGTTGCATCTTTTTTCGGATAATTGTCCAGGACAGAATAAGAACCATACTTTCCCCAGAGTTTGTCTTGCTTTAACAGACACACACAAGTTCGAAACTATAAAACAGTATTTTCCTCTGCCTAGTCACTCGTATAACCCACGTGACCGGAAATTCAGCATTATAAAACATCCCATAAGGAAATGCGTTCGAATCTATACACCACAGGAGTGAACTTATAGCTAATGATGAAAAAAAATCCAGGGACTGTTATTTTTATCGAGACGGACATGATCACTATTTATTCTACTTGGTAGCCTGCACACTATAAAAATAAACTTCAGTTTCTATTGGAACCAGCCGCCTTCAAAGAAATGAGAGAGTACATTATTAAATATCCAAATTTCATTATTTCGTGTACTCTGAGGCCTGAAAGCGTACTATACAATCACCTGAATACATCAGTTCAGGTTGTTTTGAAATGTTGCACACCTTCGTTCTTAAAAAAAAAAAAACTTATGATGTGTTACCAAGTCAAAAATATTTTCCTCAAGGGAAAATACCCATAAAAAATAATAAAATCACAGATCTGAAGAAGGTAATGCCATATGTTTCAGAAGAACACAGAGCTTTCTGGAATGAAATCATCCAGTGGCCCATAACCGATCATGTTTCTCACGACGACGTCGAATAACATTTTACTCATTTCATTCACCAAAAAGGGCTTTCTTTGCTGTCCACGTCATCACCATTGTAAATTTGTTCTTATACAGAAAATGTATTTTGTAATAAATTGTTAACAAATATTGTCCAGTATTTGCTGAAACTTTACATTATTTCAAACGAAAACATTTTTAAAAATTTTGTTGCATGTTAAAAGGAACCAAAGTCAACAACATAAATATTTTTTTAAATTGACTTTATCATGCATTGAGGTTAAAATTCACATGAATGTTAGTCTATGCAGTCTAAATATCATTGAGTATTCCCATTGATTCATCATATAAATTATACAAACTAAAATATTTTTAGGTTTTCCTCGAAACTATGTAAAAGTGACTTAGATCCGTTTTAACAATCATCCGTTCATTTATACTTGTACCTGAAAAGTATTAATGTTTTAATGAGCTATATTTCAAATATGGGTTGTTTTTATCTGAATGGTCGATGTTAAGTAAAGTATAGTAAAGTCTAGTCCTTGTATTTTTAGTGTATTTCAAGAAATTTTATGTCAAGGTATTCTGAATTCGTTGTGAGCACCACAATCAGCTCTACACCTGCTCCGCAGACTCTGCAATTGGCTCTGCAATTTGCTCCGCAGGCTCCGTAATCTTAGATTAAGATGGTGTAATCAATGATTTTGGAAGACGTTCCTTGATGCATGTTTCGAGAGCCGATGAGGGACAGTAGAATATGTATTTATATTCATGTATGTGTGGGGTGGGATCTTTGTCAAGGGAGGGGATGTGGAATGATGGCGATTTTGTAATTTTATATTAGCTGGGTATTTCGTTTGTGTAATGATCAGCTAGCGTTTGTTTCGTTCATTCCGTAATCACACAATTAAAGTCAGTTTAATGAATTGGTTTCAAGTCTTTTGGTTATTAATTAAAGTTCGGTAACCTATTTTAACGTCTCTTTCATTAAAAAATATTTACTTCACTTTCCTTGACAGAAGGAGAAATTTCGCCCATATCTAAAGTAGTTAAATCCTCACTATGTATCCAAACATTCGACCTGGCCGTGCAGCCTGCTCCGCATATCAGTAACAAACAAGGAAAAAAAAAGTCCCTTATAACACTCTTACCTCAATATTAACACCAATATAAACAATTATGACCCACTCCTCTGGTCAGTCGACTCCAAGACATCGCATAGGATACATCGATGCTGCTCCACCAGTATCACCCTTACGACACTTAACCCTTTCAACACTAATAAAATAACAACAATTTCGATATAAAAATTAACCAAAGGAATTTGATATCTAAGAATTTTTTTACTAATCGAATAATCGAATAAATCAATTCAAATAATCAACTAATTAATTTAATGAATTACTACATCACAAAACAATTATTTAAGCTCATTTACATATGCTAATTAGGCACTTATTCCACTCTTGCACTAAATGTGTCTTAGACCACTCTTGTGCTAGGTGTACCAGAAGTGGGTCGCTCCCTCTACTATATAATGTCGCAAAACTGTATCCAAGAATAAGTTCCATTATAACTTTTAGGTAATACGAAATAATTTTATTTGCTACCAGATAAAGTGATAACCATGTCCACACTGAACATGAAAGTCAATTACATTTAGTTTGTAGGCACTGCGGAATATTTTACCAGGAAATTCAAAACACAGTTGTAGTTAAGCTCTGGACATAAATTTTTTAATCGACAGTTGATCACTCTCACATGTCTCAGGTTCAGATACATTTCGATCGTGTTTCTTTGACGATTTCATTTGCTCTTACAAGTTTTTGTTTCCTAGCAAATAATCGTGAAATTTTGAATAGATTAGGCATTTCTCAACTTAGACACGCCAAAAAAAAAAAACCTATAAGAGAAAAATATAGGAGTGTTGATAAAGGCATAATATATACATAATATTCTTCAAAATGTTTGCACATTTCCAAGAAGTTCGTTGGCATCGTTACTAAAATGTCTAACGATATATAATATAATATATATATATATATATATATATATATATATATATATATATAACTACAAAAAGTAAATCTTCGCTGTTTTTCACTTTTATTGGAGAAGATGACATTTCGACTATTTCGTTAAATCCGGCTGGGCAGTGTACAAGGCATTGAATAGGGGACATTTCCGGGTAAAAGAGGACGTGTGGTAACCCCAGATCTGCTACAACTGAACTGCTACGTTCTGTGCATGCTGCAGGGGCTTATGCATGGATGAGCGATCGGGGCGACAGTGATATTAGGGCGTACCATTTTCATGGTACTTGTACCATAATCATACCTTATGTACCACGACGTGTATGTCATGGTAGGCAGATGTACCACAATCTGATTACAATAAAAATATTCAGCTAATGACTCTAAAGTAATAAAAAGATAATCAGTTTGTAGCCTGCTTGGTTTAAGCCGAAAGCCGAACCTCAGTAATTTATCTACGAATTAGAGGTTGAACTTTTGGAGGTTTTACGAACAAGATATCGAGATCGAAATGTATCTATATTGTTCGGATTTCTGACGATGTTACGTTGTTCCCACTTAGTGTGCGAGTACGTCGTTTATTGTTGTCAGTAGTTTGGATTTTTCTGTGTTCTGTGCGGGCAATGTGGCCTTTTTAAGCTAATCACATTCCATTGTTGTGCAGGCAGAGGTGTTTGATTATTATGTTTTATAAATGTGTAACGGTTATTTTGTGATTTAAAAACAGTCAATATTGCTATTATATATTTTTATTTCAAATATTATCATCTGTATTTGATATCAGTAGCGTGTAATAAAAGTAAAACCAACATAAAATTGTGATTTTACGTATATATTATAAACGTACCATAATTTTATGCCAGTGTACCATTATTTTGAATGCCCCGTACCATGACAGAGCGCTGACGATCTAACATACCTGCGGTGCGATCGCCTACCCCGAGAATCCAAAATATTGTATAGCGACAGCGCACCGCATCCACACGCACTTATTTTAATAATGTTGTGCATAAGAAATATTTCTTACTAGGTATTACCAACAAACCTATTTTCTCTGTGTTTTTATTCGTATTAATTATAAATGAAATGCTATAATTTACTGACAGAATATAATATAAAAGTACAATTTAACCGAAAATTATACCTCTGTTATGTCAACAGAGGTAGAAAACGCTTCTGATACGTGATATATTTAGGAAACCATGAAATGCGTCATACATGGGGTGTTTTTTCAAAGGTTTAATTCAAAAAGTTCTCAGAAACCTCGAATAGACTATAGTTGTCAAAGTATTATATTGCTGGATTGCCTCGCTGGCATTGCGTAAGGTAAATACGTAAGGATGTAAATTCATTGTGACTTACTAACAATTCTGCTAGCCTTACTTGTGAGGATGTAGGTAATTAGGGCCTTATAGAGAGATGCCGTGTAACACATGTAAAGAACTTATGCGTGTGACAGAAGAACATTCACAAATAGCATAACAAAATTAAAATGCAAAACAACCCAAAAAACCAGTAGGAAAATATCTACTGCCACTTAAAATAATTACTCGGCAGAGACGTTGCAAGAAATGTGGAGTCTAATTAGCTTTCTTGTAATCATATGAATTGTGACAGGAATGATGCAATCAGTTTGCAGACTACATTATATGTGTAGCCTCAGCAACACTAGCCTCTCTCGTGACTGATATGTTCCATTTACTTTAGACTTGGCAATGCAAATTTCGAACTTCCAGAAAAATTAATTAATTGATTTGTTTCTTTGCTCCAGACTAGCTCAGCGTTTTAAGCGCAACTTTCTAAATTCCAAGGTCTCCGTGGTTAAATTAATTTGGAGTCAGTTCAACTTGGTATAAAAAATAATTTAGTCCCTGCTTCTTAATAAAATATATTTGGAACTGAGCTGATTATAATTTAAAAACGAAAAATTCTCGAAGTTCAAGGTGTCCCTGTTGATATTGTCGGCAGTCGAATGCTCCTGGATGCTGCAGGACCTCTCATCGCAGACTTCCCTATTCAGGCTCTCGGGTCTGTAGTACTACTACAGTCCAAGCACACGCTCTAGTTCAAACTAATTAACCTGAAAATATACGAGGGCGGCGACCGATACAGGCCTGCTTCTTACTAAATCTGGCCTCGCGTCTTTGTCTCCTTAGAGACGGCCTCTATTTCAGGTTCGAACTCGGGTCCTTATATTATAAACTAAATTAAAACTCTGCGTGCTAAGCCCACGCGGGCTAGCGTCCTGCCTTCGAACACCAAGATGGTTAAATATTCCTTTTAAAATCTTAATTAAATAACGCCGTCTACAACTGACCAATAACGAGAGTGCTAGCGGCAAGAATTTCTCATCACGCCACTTAATTACTATGGCAACAGATCAATTACTGCTCATACACTAGGTCCTTCTAAACACCTTACAAAAACAACAGGCAAAGACATATAAATGTCTTTGCGATAAAATAAAAATTTAAAAGAGCAGTGATATTACATACCAATTAACACACAATGTGCCAATGAAAAAAAAAGATAGTATCGGTGAAAATAGATTACGTCTAGCAAATTTATTATAGCAATAAATAAAATTGAAGTGTCTGTCTGTTATTTAAAAATTAATACCAATATTTAAACGTAATATGTTATTTAAACAATGTCGAAGCATAAATAACGGTTTTGAAAATTTTTGTCTGTCTATCAGTTTGTCCGGAATAGGTTCTGAAACGGCGAAATCGATCTTTATTAAACTTTCAGATATTATAGAGTTTATTTCAATTTAAAATCTGCTCTTTATTTCTTCTCGATATCTCAAATGGTTATGAAGTAAATTAATTTTTTCGTACAATTCTCTTTTTTGTTTCAGATCTTATCTTTGCAAAAGTATTACTGTCAAAAATCATTGTTGTAACAACAATAGTTCATTGATATAATACGCATCATAGAAAAAGATACATTAGTTTTTCGGGAAAACATATTAAAATACATATTATCAAACTACCAACACTAACGCGACGATAAAACTATTTTCTATAATAAAGTAACAATATTTCAAACCAATTATATAGGCATGTTTTTCAAGAACTCCATAAAACCTGAGCGAAGCGATGGCGGGCTGTATTTTAATAACTCCATTAATCGAAGCGATATTTATATTTTAAACACAAACCTAAGCGAAGCGATGGTGGGTTGTATTTTAATAACTCCATAAAATGTAAGTGAAGCGAAATTTATATTTTAAACAAACGTAAAAAAATCCTAAAGTCCACGCGAGCGAAGTCGCCGGTACAGCTAGTACATAAATAAGTTAATAATTAAAATCTTCATATGGTCCAATTTTACGTTATATAATTTTAATTGTTTAAATGTTGTGCCAGAAGTTTGTCGAATGTGTTTTTAAAAATTTTTCATTAGGCTAATCACGATAAAGTGAGCACCTTTTGAAGCCCTCTCATTTGCAATAGCAGCAAATAAAATATATTTTATTGTAGCCTTAAACGTTAACTTTCGAGTCCGGTGAAATATATACTTTAATAACTTTAATAAAGAAACGCTGATATGCTACAGCAGGCCACCACGTTGGCAAAGCCACTTTTTCTCTGTAAAGAATATAAATATAAATAAATAAATAAATAAAAATATAAATAAATATATATTCTTTCAAATGGCCAATGAACACCTCATCAAGTGTAGGAAACTGCATTATATTATATTACCTGCAAATTTCATTAATATATTTGCATACATGTCTATCCTCTTTGGAATGTCTTGCCCAGTATAATTCTCGTCCTATATTCCCGCAGCATACAGTAAAATTCCGACAACTATATTTTAACGAAGGGAAAACAAATCATTTTAAAATCACAACAGCACATAATATGCAAGTAATATTGGGTTGCTGTCAGACATTCTGTTCAAGATTTGTGTGTGATATGTGAGAAATCATTACTGAATTAATTGTACTCTCATGATTACAGATAGGCACAATCTTCAAACAGACAACTGACTATTTAAGGACTGATGTCAATTTACTTCAATTAAAATGTATCTCAGGCTAGTAATAAACGGCTCGAGGCTGTCATTTCTCAATTGCAGTGGTGTTCGGTGCCAGCCAAACTCGGTGTCTATACATAGCTTCTTTCACTTACATCCATTTACTGCTATGCCATCATGATGAAAAAACTTTAAGCTTAAGAACCTTTTTGTCTTACATTGTAGCAATCCTAGTGTTGTCACGTTCTGATTGTTATTTCAGAAAGGCACCTCAGAAAAACATTAAAGAGAAAACTTTATACTTAAAACTGTTACTCTTACCACAGAGAAAATATAGTAAAAGATATTGAATTTAAATTACAACTGCTATGAAGGATCAAAAGTCTTTAGTAGGGTTTGCTCATACTGTCCTCTATATCTGAGTTAGTCTATGGCTTGTGAATTGAAGGAAATCTGATGTTAACAAAAAAATTGTAAACAACTATTTGTTAGTATTTTTGTATCTGGAGAGTGTAAAAGATATGAAATTTAAATAAGTAAACTTTATGTTTCTACAATCCAAGTATCATAACATAAACAGAAAATACTCTAGCCTCAAAATAAACAAATAACAAGGATCGACACTACTACAATACTCTGTGTTTATTACTTACATGGCAATATTTATTTCAAAAAGTTGGTGGAAGGATAAAAAATGACTGATAGGAAAAAAAGTAACTAGGGCCTCAGAAGTGCTTACTTTACCATGAACAGTTTATACACATTTTGGCTCAAAAATAGCGTCTGAGTAACATACATGATTTTGTTATGAAATAAAGCGTAATTTCTGCTAAATTTTAACTTGTCTCTAATTTTGATAGCAATCATAGCAATCCCTTCCTCATCCGAAAAATGTCTTGCACTTTCGATCGCCCCTTCCTAAAAATGGACCTACATGTGCCACTGCCATGCTGACTGGCCATTTGCCTTTGTTGTCTGCGCAGTAGGGTTGGGATAATCGCATAACTTTGTAATTCGAATGAATCGATTACGATTATTTTTTAATCGATTAAATAATCGGTAAAAATAATCGGCTTCCTTGTTTTAATCCATACTTAAACATTGACCGCAAATGCTGTATATTTCTATAAATTTATTTTAAACTATTCTCACCAAAAAATGTTTTATTTATTTTTAATAATTCCTGCTATTTTGAAAATTTGTTTCAAAATTATATTTTGTATTTTTAATAAGTGTGAAACATGTAGGTATCTGCAATGTTTTGTTTTGTTTAAGTATCAACAGCTAAAATCAATTTTTTAAATAATCGATGAATCGATTATAATTAAAGAATCGATAATTTTACAAACTATACATCCCATCACTACTGTGCAGTTTCACTCGCGTGCTATCAGCGTCAGGTGTAATTACTTTTATCGTAAACTTGTTTTGACAACACGTAGATACATCTCTGAAAAGTTGATAAAACTCAGCAATTATGTTAAAACGAATTCTTTTTATATTTGAATGTATGTCATTATTTTAAGGAATGTCATAAATATTTTAGCTGCCTTTTAAAACAAATCGAATTTTCGCCTTTTCGAAAGCATTAAGCCGGAAACATTAATCCGTTCCGAAGATGGCATGTTGTCGTGATCATCTGTTTGTTGCGCCAGTGATTGGAAAACGCTCTACAAGTCACTGTTAGATCTTCAAACACATTCACATGTGTAATGGTTTCAGAATACAATTATTTTAACGGAATTGGTTGCTATTCAGGTTACCTTCTGATTAATAAATACCATGCACATACCCTACATGCACATTTCTTTGGCGGCAAACATTTATTTCAGTGTTCTTTATATAGCGATGTCACAAATACAGTTTTATTAATGCTTTGAGTAATAAATGCATTAGAAAAAGCTATGCACACAGTATACAGTACAAAAAAAAACAAGCACGTTACGGCAGTCGAGACTACTTATGGTAAAGTGCTTATAGTGAAATCTGGCAACAGCGGCGAACGTCCCGTGTCACCGCTTGGTTTTTTTTTAACAATGGCGTTGGTGTTTGTGAGTATTGATACACATTGTGTGAGCGCCTGAACCCTCTCTCTTGACCAAAGGATTTCGTTGATCCCGGAGCAGTACCAGGTGATCACGGTCTCACGACAATACTAGTGCTGCCATCTAGTTTGGAGGAGTGAACTATCACACTGCACTCTTCAAGGCCGTCACGCAATACGAGTACAGCCTGCCGTGATGACAATCGATTAGCGGAATCGTATCGTCACTGGTGGCTGACTGTAACGAGCTTCAAGGCCATCGCGCACAACAGGACCACGGCTGCCGTCATAACGATCGATTAGTGGTATCTTATCGTCACAGGTGGCTGTCTGTAATAAGATCGTACATACTGTACAGTACCGCTGCCGCTTGTTCAAACGTTTCCACCATTTCGTGGCACAGTTTGTTGAAGACATCTTTTCAGGGTATACTTGTTTCAAGGCTGTTATACCCAAAGATGTTAGAAGAGTCCAGATAGAGCCTGTGCCTAAGAAAGTGCAACAAAACAAACCTGATACGGATCACACCAATATGGTGGTCGTGTTTACATTCTGAACAAACATCAGTGTAGATAGGGACGTTTGTTATTTAATTTTTTAAGGAGACAGATATGCTATCCAGTGAACTGTATTTAGAATATAAGCAAATGACAGTTTACGTATTTTCTAGCAAGAAACGATAGCTGTTTCCGCGACATAAACGTAGTTTCGGCAAAAAAAATCGCGGCCTATTCCACAGAAACACAGTAGGCATAGGTATCAAATTTTTTTAAAATTAGTTTCGTCTTCAGCGTGTTAGAGATATCGTACTTATTTGGACCTTATTCTGGCAGATCATGCAATAACAGGAGAATATTAGTATATTTTAAAAGTTTGTCTGCCTAAGGCAGTAAGGGCCTAGGCACAATTGTACCCATCTCACCAGTTATGACACAAAGCTGAGTGTAAGCCCTAGCCGTAAAACACTGGCGTTTTCGAATAAAGTTTCAGCCCATTTTGTCAAGAGTTTTCAGTTTTTTGTTACATAAATATGCGTTTGCGTACAAAAAAAAAAATTCAAGTTCAGAGACAAGTCCAATGTCTTGACAACATTATCAGTTTTATCTCCCAAGTCTCCTAACCATGCAAGTAGAAATTCGGGCCATCAAGATCAATGCGAGTCCAATTAGGCCCCTATAAAAGGATCGGTTTTCATAAACTGGGATCAGTGATGTATGCTTTGCTGTATATTAGAGCATCTGTCAACGTTAGAGCATACTTCCTGTTGGGGGCGGGGGGGGGGGGGGAAATGGGAGTAATTCACTTGGTACACAAACTGCGAGACATTCACTTGTCTCGTGAAAGTTTAATAACAATAAATGTTGCAGTCACAAACCATGTTTATCATGCATGCTATTGAACAGAACTTGTTTTGTTACCGAACACATCCATACCAGTACTGTCCTAGAAATTTTCCAGCTCCTTACACTTCAATTTAATATTTGCATTATGTGATTATAATTTTGAACAATATTCATCAATCATATTTATATTTTACTTAAATCAGTTATATGAAATTGATTGCTGTGGTTTGAGTAAAAAGTCAACTAAAGTTGTCCACACCCACACACACGTATGACTAAGGTTATAACAACTGTACTTCAGCAAAAATAGTTATTAATTATGTATAGGGTCCAAAAGAAAAATGTTTAACCTGTTTAAGAGGTTTGGGCAGCTCTTTGCAATGGACGTTTTTAGAGCTGAGGAAAAAATTAAACTAATATGAAGCAGCACCAGAATACAAAGGTGGGTGAAAAGGGAAGTCCCTGAAAAACTCACCAGCTGTATCGACCGGCATGATTCCCTCATGAAAAAATTCAGGAGGTATTCAGCCAGGGAGTGAACCTAAATCGCTTTGGTGGGAGGCAAGCGCTCAAGCAACTCGACTACAGTGGAACCTTACCTGCATACCACCTCATCGTACAGTGGTGCACGTCTTTATTAAACATTAAAGCAACATGCCAGTTCAACACATTAAACACAGACCAAGCAAGTTGATGCAATGGTGAAATACCAGACTCACATTTGGAAGGGTACTCGTTCGAATCCTAGGCCAGACATCCAGTGCCGCAAAAGAAATTTTGGAAGCTGTAACTCTCCCCTTCCCTTTATATTATCCAAAATAAAATACTTTTTCCTTCCGCAAATGCCGCTCCCTTTAGTTAGGGGCCCAATACAACTGCACACTTTAATATCCCTTATCAACTGCTCTGCAGCCATCCTAATTAGTTCCCAGCTTTCCCAAAATTACTCCAGGAAATTGCTGTGAAGGTTCCTTATGAAGGCCATGGCAGATTCCTCTTCTATTTCCTGCTAGTTCTGTTGTTGTGTATACCTGTTTCAATTGACCTCGCTGTTGACGAGACAAACTGGCAAAACGGGTTACGTAACTTCAATGTGCTCATTTGCAAGTATTCCATTGAGAGCACGTGAATCCACTGTGCACAGTTCATTTTTTTAAATTTATTAATGGCTGAGAAGTGCAGTTAAGCTATGGTCACCTTCTCTTACACTGGACCCATTACGAATTTACTTTCACTTTCTAGAAATTCATACATAGATATTAAAAATAATATATATTTAAAAATTAAATAAACCAAGGGTACAATTCCATTACTCTCTCACTTATTCACGTATCGTGTCTTAAGGTTGGCTAACAGGATAACAGAGCAGGGCATATGCAACAGGGTTAGAACAATTATTTACTACAGGATTTTGAGCAAGACTCATAATAGTTATTTGCGCAGTTACATCTTCATGAACAGAAAATGTCTTCCAAATTATAAGATTATGCAAGTCAATTTGGTCTATTTAAACTACAGTAGGATGAGGGGGTTTATAATGTTGAATAAAGTCATACAATTTTCTAAAGCTAACTATCTCCTTTTGCTGTAACACCTTGCATATCAAAATAATACAGCGGCATCACCCGGCACGATGCCCACATACGAACAACCTGGGGTGACCCAGCCGGGAATTGACCCCGGTTCGTCTCGGGGTTCTCCCGTTTGCCCCGCCCTTTCATTCCGGCGCATCTCCATACTCACCTCAATCACCCTCATCGACTCTCAAGACTTCGCTGTTACGTGCCGCCACTCACTCTTCACTCATTCGGCGGCGAATCCTCGCTGAATTTCACAAGGAGTGTGATTAGTTGCCTACTCACTAGGCCATTCTATTGCTACCACTGTACTCTTCGTTTGCGATTTAACCGGAAACGGTGGGTCCTGGAGAGTTGCAACAAAAGGGGGGGGGGGGGGGGGTTATTTGCTACTTACGTCGTCTTGCGTCATCCCGTGATATCGACAATCAATTTAACCTCATGGAGTACGTTTTGCATGCAATCAAAGGGTGCCAACCCCCATTATTTACATGATGGGGTGTACGACGGACCGTTACTACCGCTTATCCAAGATCTTGGTTTACTTGCTCCGTATACTAACATGTGTTCTTCTAACTCAAGTACTTTGCCTAATATCCCATGTAATGTCCTTGTTGCCCGCCGCCTTTAGGGGCTGCTACAGCCCTTATTATTTGAGATGGACCATTGGTATCCTGCATCAATCTTCTTCTTTTCCAGTCACAAATCACGTGCCCAAGTTTGTACACATGTTTCCTATACACGCTGTATACTCACATACAGATATTAACTGTTTATTTGTTGATTGTTGTGGTAATAAAAGGCGGGGGTTGGGCGCACAATATATTGCATGTTTGTTATTGGCTCATTTATCTCCAGGAGGTGTCAAACAACACGTCTACCAATTAAAAACGTAACATGAACGTACATGTAATTCCAACTTGTCTAGAAATGAACCCTTGAAATTCTCGGGTCTGTATTTATGACTTAATAATAATAATAAAGGTTGGATGCGCTTTACTATTCCTTTATTTAATGTTTTGTACCGGAATGTTCATACCTAAAATTTACAGTGAAGACTTCCGTTTAAGCAATTTTCACTTACACAAAAACATGCTTTAGAAAGAAATGGCGGAACTGAAAAAGTATACATGTCCGTAACGTATCTTAATATTGCGAACGTAAGCAAACCTCACTCAGACACGTTGTACGGTTTTTTGATAAAACCTTTTTAGATATAAGACGTTTTCCAAAGGATTTATCTAAATTTTTGGCTCGACAAGTCGTAAATAATAATTTTCAGCATATTTTAACGTTGTTAGATATTCACTGCCTACATTATTCTCAGAGCAATGATGGAAGAAAATAATTCTTTCCCCCCTTATTTTCAATCAATGCTCCAAATAATATCGAACACAGTGAATTTGTAACAATGTAAGAAGGCGTTCAAAATTGATATTTACTTCTTGTCGAGACAAAAATTTCGAAAAATCCTTTTTAAAACAAGTTGTGACAAAAATGATATAAATGTACGGTTTTCGTGCACCATTCCCCTTAAATGCGGGAATTGTGGTCACATCATACGGCAGTCATAAGTTCGCGGACGAGTCGAGAGTTTTACGAAGATTCAAAACGTTCGTGAGTTTGCAGGCACCAGCAACTCTGCATTAGTCACCGAAGAGAAATTAAAAAGTTTGCACAGACGAAAAACATACTATGCGCGCAGGACAAACATGTAATTCCACTTGTGGATAAATCGTCTCTGGAAACTGCTAGACTGATGTTACGGCGAGATTCTTTGTGAACAAGAATTTACTGTAACGTCAACGGAATTGTGTAATCCACTTTCACCCGTAGCGACACCTTCATATCTCAGGAGAACCAGTCCTGAGATGTTTCTTACCAGTGGACGAAAACATTCACTCGAGTTTGTTGCCGTTAAAGGCTGTAAGAGCCACATTTTTTCTAGGTTTTGAATATATTTTATTGTTTCGTGTCATATCCGTGATAACTTGTTTTAAATATCAAATCAATAGAAAAATAACGTTAATCATGCATTTGTCATAAATGTAAGAATTTTAACATAAAATCTTGATTCGTACAAATTTCAAAACGTTTTTTGAACACAAAGTTTGATGCAACCTTAAGTTAGTATGGAAGTTAGTGGAATGGCATGTTGCTACTGCGATTATATATGAGATCCGACGGTCGATTCACCTGTGGTACTAAAGTAACTATAGGCTGTTCACAGTAGAATGAGCGAGCACTTTTGAAAGTCCCGCTTAATATCTAGTTGTATACACGTGTGTTCTTCCGCCTTATGCAAAACTGACATTACCATAAACCTCATCACTTTATTCATGCGTCGGTCAAGTTAAACTGTGAAATTATTGGAAAAGGAAATATTGTACAAATCTGCTCATTTTTACTCTTCGATGCATAAAAAAAACAGAAAGCGAAATAAATAATGTTAGTTATCACAACTGGTTACCTAACACTTTTTATTCGAAGTTATTATATGGAACTATTTCCCCCTCCATCGTTACCAACTTTACTGGGCACATGTCACTCAGTGTGCCCGTTAAAATATGTGTATGTAGTAGCAGTGACTTTTTTCTAAGGTTGATTTCAAAAGTGCTCACTTTATTGCGAACAGCCTTTATTAATAATTACTCTGCTTGAAAGGTTTTGTGGTTATGTGATATTACTTTCCTTACCCTTCCTCTTCCTGGATACTGGCAGGTAGGTGGATGTTGGGAGGGAAGTTGTGGAGTTAGAAGGAGCCATCACACAATTTTCTGCGCAACTCTGCTCTTTGATTGTTTACTGGCTGTTACCAGACTGGGGTGAGTGTAAAGTGTTTATGTATACAGTTAAGGTATTTTGTATTTCTAATATTTATTATCATGGCGGCAGGTGTGAGGACAGCGTGCGTGTACAAGTTGAGTAAGGAGGGTTTGCAATGTATGCTGAAAGATGCGGGAGTGGATTACAGAGAGTGTCACCAATGATGTTTTGCAGAAGGTCGCGAGGAATTTGGTATGGGCTGAGGATTACTCGGAGGTCTCTTGGAGAGTAACTACACCTCATATGGGTGAGCCAGCTCCAATGTCTAAATTATTCCATCATTTCCCAAGTGATCTTCAGAATAGACTGCCATTGATTTTCTTGTTGGATTGGGAAGATGATTAAACTTAATGTCAGTGAGAGGCGAGTAGTTTATGCCGCCTTGTTGTTTCGTGTTCCCGATGTATCTCCAGGGGAAGGTCATTGAGAAGACTTGGGAACAAACTTATTTAATAAGGCATTATTAGCGCGAGTCAGGTTTGAAGTAGCCATTATGCACATGTGTATAAAAATTCTTGATAGATATCAGAAAATGGAGGAATCTATGCAAGTTTTCGTGGTAGATTTGATGGGGCTCGTGGAGATATTGGGTAGTCCTTGTGGTGAAAGTTACTTGGCAGAAGTTATGTTTCATAAGTGATCTTCCCAATATAGTAGATTTCTTGTTTTTTTCAAAGAAGCCAAGTACTTTGAGTGAGCTTTTAGAATTAGTATCGAAAGTTGTGGTTACACTGTGGGATGTCCACGAGGCGGAAAAAAAGGATTATGTGTGAAAATGAATCATAGTACCGAGCAGTATTTTTGGGGTAAGAAATATAAGGATGTGGGTTCTGTCATTGAGAGGGTGGATAAGGAAGATAAGGAAGATAAAGATATGAGAGTAATGTAGGAAAAAGAGAAGTTAATAGGCCGCCGACCCTCATATGCCACTGGAATGACACGTGTGTCGTGATACCGGGAGCCGCAGCTCCCATAAATCACTGGGTGTTTGTAAAAACAATTGCCACCCGAAACTTGGACTAATCATAGGGTCCGCGGTGTAAGTCTAGAGCACCAGGCCCACATTTAGGCTGTTATTGTTTTAGTGCCTATTATTATGTGACTTTACATGTTAATGTTGTCGGCGGGGGATTGAAGCTCCCCTCCAGCCTCCCGGCTGGAGTAAATGTAAGTATCGTGATGTCTGTCTAACGTGTTGTTATGTTGTATACAAGTGTGCTATTTAACCTCGCGTGTAGTGTGTCGGTGAGTCCCTAATCACCTGGGAGCAACCCTCGGGGTAGGTTTTATCGTTTCAGAGTGTTGTGACATAGGAAAGAGATCCAGTGTTAGTAACAGAAACAGTAGGAGGGGCCCTTGGGACCTGGGTCTGCCAGGCTTTGCCAGAGTCTGTCATGCTCTAGTAAAAGCAGAGCACCCCCCTCGTCCTCTCTTCAATGAGGACCATCTTCTTCCCGACCTGAAACAGACTATCAGGTCGGTGCGTTATTTCAAGTAAATAATAGTATTTGTAATATATAGGACACTATATGTTTTAATTATTTAATTTTTTAAGTGTTTTTGTATTTTGTTTTTTATGTGTGTATATATATAATTTATTTTTTAATTTGTTAATTTTTTTAAGTATTTAATTTTAATTTATTTAAAATTCTATTTATTCTAATATATTGTGATATTAGTAGAAGCTTAAGCTAGATTAAATTAGTTAAACTAAGTTAAATTAGCTATGCCATATCTTGTTCTCCCCCCGACCCCTACCACGACTGGCATGTTTGGCATTTGACCTGGAAGACGAGTGGTGGTAGGGCTATTCCCCACCTTTCCCGAGTTCCCATGTAACCAGCCTGGGCATAGCGCCCTAAATATTAATACCTGTGTGTTTATGACGGAAGTGTCAATTTGGGATAATTTATAATTAAATAATCCCCAACTATTGTTTGTTTACTGTGGTAAAGTGACGAGTGCTGTGAGAAGCAACATCTGCTTCCCGTGTAGTGTTGTTAAGGCTTTTGCCTGTGTAATGATTGGCCTAAAGTGGTCCAAAAGTGTTGTAAATTGTGTTTCGCGCAGAAAGGCGGCTAGTTCTTGACATCCTAAGAGCACGGTCGCATTTTATGTTGTGTTGGTGTCCCTTCTCTCGCGTTTTTGTGACTTGTCCCTTTTCTGTTGTGTTGGTGCTTGTTCCCTGTGTGTGTTTCCTTGTTCGGTATGTGTTTTCCCTACTTGGAGGGGAGGAAATTCAGCCTTTGACTGAATATTTGGTCGTATTTCCTGCCTGATATTTTGTGTTTGTTTGGTGGTTTTAAGGCCCATCTTTTGTTTTCGTATTTCTATATGTTTCTTGATCACTTCGCACTGCTTCCACACAGCCGAGTGTCCCATTTTTTTTGCAAAGTGTATAAACCAACTCTGATTTGTCTTGTTCTTTAAGCGGACAGTCTGCTTTTCAGTGGTCCTTTGTACAGAAAACGCAGGCTATCAAAAGTGTGCAGTATTTCTGAGTGTGGCCCAGTGCACAACATTTCATACACTGCACCACATCCTCAATGCGGGGGTTTATACAGTTCTAATCTAACTGATATGCTGTAGAGTGTTCTATTTTTTAGTACATTATACCCTTTGTTTAGACGTATAACAGCCCCATAGACTGCAGGTTTGTCTTCTGGTGTTTTAAATTGTCATACGTGGATAACCCTAAAGCCATAATCATCGAAGTCCTCCTTAAGGGATTGTGTGTCTATGCTATGTGGTAGCCCTTTTATGACTACTTTAATTGGCTTTTCATATTTATCCGAATATGTGTAATATCTGAAATTTTTCCGAAGGAATATACAGAAACGAGTGTGATCCTTCTTCCTGACGATTACCCCCAGAAATTGGTTTTTAGTTACTGAGAATTTTATAGAAAATCCTTCACTAAACTGGCTAATCAACCATTTAACTATACTGCTATTAAATATGTAAACCGGTGGAGCAAGTGGTGTTTCACATGTGTGCTATTGTGATACTACAGTGCCTGTACTACTATGACTATCGTCTAATGGGTCTGCTTCTTCCAAAGGAGAAAAAGAATTCTCAGTTGGAACTGATTCACTATGCTGTATCTGTTTAACTTTTTTTACTGTGTGTTTTTGTTCGGTTTGTGAAAGTCTGTGTGTTGTGTTGTGAACTATTCGACGTGTCATCAGAGGACTGAGCAGGTAATGCCACCATTACCTTTCCTCCAACGTCCTGTCGTCCGTCGTCCGACATCGCCCAGTCGGTGTTGTCGAGTCGCAAGCAACTCGCCTACAACCAGAAACATCGGTGGCTGACCAGCTCCCTTGAGGAGGGAGACAGGCTAGGCCTTTGGGAGACTATCCTCCCAGCACCGAGGTTCGGTGCGAAGTGAATGAATGGGTAGTTAATAGGCAAAATGGAAAATGACAAAAATAAGGGAGTGAGCAAGAAGGTAATTTGTTATGAATGTAAAAAGGGGGGTCTTACGGTGGTTTAGCTCTATTTTATTAGAGTTTAAGAATTAAGAGACAGGAAATGAAAAGGTTTTTCTTGTGTAATGAGAAACGGCATATTCAATATTATTATCCCTCGTTACAAAAACCAGCAAGCATAAATTGTGTAAATTGGGTAAAGGCTATGAAACTAGAAGGATTTCTGTTTGTTTAAGTTTTAGTGGGAATGAGTACTGTTAGGGCTTTGCTTGATTCAGGAGCTTTAACATCCATCATGAGTACAGGTTGTTGTAATAAGGTAATGAGAGATAAATCTTTAGGGACTATTGTGGTAAATAAAGGGGGGGAAATGGAGATTTCTGTGGCTGATAGAGGGTCAATTTTCTCGAAGGGGGTAACCGTTATGAAGATAAAAATTGAGGGATTTTCTTGGAAGATTAGGTTCCGTCTTGTACAGGATCTGAATCATGATATAATTTTGGATCTTGATTTCCTGGGGAAAACGCAAGCACAGGTAGATTTTTCCCAGAATTGTTTATGGTTTGGTTTTGCTCCAGGTATTAAACTTGCCATTAGAGGGAAACCTAGAAATAAAAAAGTGCATCATTCCAGGTTGGTACTCGCAGGAGGTGGTATGAGGTTTGGGCCACCATAGTTTACATTTTAATAGTGTAATAAGTGGTGCTGCTACTATGTAAATGCCTGTCAAAAGACCGTTCAAAAAATTTATGAAATTTTTTTAGAGTGTTGTGTGAAAAATGTGTGTAATCTGGGGTAAATTGTTTTATGATGTGTTCTTTAAGGGAGGTAGGATGTGATGGAGTATGCTCTATCACCAATATTTAATGTATTTTACTGTGTGATGGTAAGACTGTTTGCTTTTTCAGCTGAGCAATTATGTATATCTCTGGTGCTTGACCCCTGGCATCGCGTCCGCACCGCAGCAAATGCCTGTTTGGCAGATTGCAGCATAGAGTGTCAAGGAGCCAGCTTTCTGAAAATTTGTGTTTTTTGTTAAATTATTAATGCTAATTAAAAATGAGGTTGATAAAGAGCATATTGATGTCGGGGCCTGGTGTGTCTGGAGAAATGGGCGTGCATGAATGGGGCCACCAGGGAGTATAAATAGTGGTGTAACCTAGAGATAGAGGAGAATCTTCGCCAAGTGCCTGGAGCATCGGCGGGATGGAGTGCCGGAGCCTGGGAGGCCCGGTTGGCAAAAGGAGACTTTCGCCATCTCCAGGACTTGGACCATCAGATGAGGAGATGCTGCAGGAACATCCATTCTACAATGCAGAAGCTAAGTATAAGTTGGAATTCTGTTAATTTCTCACTGGTGAGCGGGACTTAGATTATTCTGCGAAATGTGTGAGGACTTAGTCTCCGGCAGTGGAGATTCAGGACTTAGAATATTCTGCAGAACAGTATGTGAGGAATTATTCTCTGACAGTGGAGTCGGGACTTAGAATATTTTGCAAAATAGTGCGTGAGGACTTAGTTTGTAACAGTGTTCATCAGGACTTAGAAATATCTCAGAGGTGTAGGATGAAATACTTAGCACCTTGCTGTGGAATTTAGGACTTAGGATAATTTGCGGAATAATGTGTGAGGGCTTAATCTCCGGCAGTGGTGAGTCAGGACTTTAGAATATTTTCTGCAGAATAGAAGGACTTGGTTTCTGGCAAATGCAAGTGGGGAGTTGTCTATCGATTCGCCGGAACAGTGAACTTATGATTGGGAACCCATCGTCGAACCGTACTTCAAAGTGGTGAATACGATGTTCGGGTATTGAGAAACAAGGATTGGGGACTTAAAATTTGTGGACACTGTTGGTTATCAGGGAAAATATTCAACAGTATAAATGTTATACCCTTGCATGACTGTGTTGGCTGTGTGGATATGCATGAGCAATACCTACACCCTGGGTGTACCGGTGGGAGCAATACCCCTGGCTCATGCATATCGTTGTGTGAGCATGTGAGAGTTATTGGCGTGGTGAGTGAGCACTACTTACACCCTATGGGTGCACTGGTGGGGTCAATACCCTAAGGCTCAGATGTGTGTTGACTGGTGTGATGGTGAATGTGTTGAGAAAAGGAATCAAAGGGGGTCACATTTGGGATACATTTCCCCTGAAGCCAAAGGCCTTGGTGACTGACTGAAAATATTGTTGTTGTTTTATTACTATAGGTGTTAATAATGAATGGTTTTCTGAGAAATTATTGGATGTCTTTCAAAGAGCTTATATTGAAACCTTAAATGTATTATGTGAGCAAATTGTTTTGAAAAACAAAATGCTGCAGATGTAAAAACGAAGGAGTTTGTATATTTCGTACATTGAAAGAAAGGGTTTGAAAGAAAAGATATTGGCCCAAAGTAAAGCAATTTAAAACACAAACTGTGTTTGAAATTGTGTTGTACACTCACACATTTTGGTCAGCACTAAACTAACGATCAATAAATACTCTACTTGATGGTTTTGTGGTTTTGTGATATTACTTTCCTTTCCCTTCTTATTCCTGGATATTGATAAATAGGTGGAGTTTGGGAGGGAAGATTTGGCGGTGGAAGGTGAAAAAGTAATAACTTTGGTTTTTTCATCGTCGTTTCTTCCTTCCGAGTAAATTTCTTGGTTTGGGAAGATTTCCGCAGTTCTGCATGGTCTGATGGACTGGCCTGTTTGTGCAGTTCACATAGATAATAATGATAAGCATCGAAAGCCTGCCTACCTGCCTGTATGTGGTATCTCAATACCTTCACGCGGTTTGTCAGCTGCAATCACGTGGAAAATCGGTGATTAGCTGGTTGGTGTCTGAACAATGTATTAATGGTGTAAAATGATAGGTTCAAAGTAAATATGACGTCATTGAGCTTGCATACTTGCAGTAAGGAGGTCACCTAAAAAGGCTTAGTTTGAAAATGGCTAACATGAAAGGTGGTTCATCTCGGCTAGCTTCTATACCAGGTATTACATGGCTAGTTATGTTAAAGTAGAGTGGATATTGCCTGCCAATGGATTTTCTTCATCGATTTCTTCTTCCAGTGATATGTCTCATGTTTTGCCAGCACCATCGACTTCTTAAGCTGTGATTGCTACATCCCTAGCAACATTAATTAAGCATGTAGTAATTTATGCATCGTGCATGTAGCTATACAATTTATTTGAAAAAATATATTTTTATAACATAGAAAGGAAAATTGCAATAGTCATCACCTACTAAGAAGGCGGTCACCTACCAAGATGGCGACCTCCAGTAATGCATAAACAAATGACAAATGAAAAATCAAATATGGTGGCCTCCAGTAGCATGTAAACAAATGCGGTTGCCTCCAGTAGCATGTAAACAAATATGGCTATCTCCAGTAGCATGTAAACAATTGGCGAACGAAAAATCAAGATGGCGGAATGAGTAAATGTGAGGGGAGTGGGTTCGAGGGAGTCAGTCGTCTTCTGGATTCGAACAGAGGTGAGAAATTGGTGGTGTGGGGGGAGAACTCAGGAAATGTCAGATTTTAAATTTAATGTTTTATAAATTTTTAAGGGAAATTTTTTAGTGAGAAAGGGATATTTCGAGGGAAAAAGGGAAAAATAGCCGCCGGGGTAAAAGCCTTTATAATAAAAAATTTATTAAATAAAATTTTAAAGACCTAAATTTTTAAAGGATTTTTTGAAATTTTTAAACGATTTTTAATGATTTTTTTAGTAATAAACTGTTCATAGATTTTTTAATCGATTTTTAATTTTTGTGAATTTTATTTTTATTTTTAATGTTTTTTTTTGGGATTTTTGCATCTTCAAGGTCAAATGACAAAGGTCAAGGTCAAAGATCATAGGTCCTGATCCCGGTCACCTGGCTCGGAGTCATTGATCCCAGTCACCGGAGTCGCTGATCCCTGTCCCCACTTCTGGAAATAATGGGTCATTTCTGTGGATCCTTTAAATAATTTTTAAAATAATTTAAAAATAATTTTTAAGTAATTTTTAATAGTAGATTTTTCGGATTTTTTTAATTTTTTCGAAATTTTTTGAGGATTTTTTTTGGAATTTTTAAATGTTTTTATAGTTATTTTAGGTCAAAGGTCCACTGGGTAAAGGTCAAGGTCAGAGGTCACACGGGTTGGGGTGAAATGTCAGTGACATCCAAGATGGCGGTTGGGAGACGTAACAAGATGGCGGGTCCCCCGGCTCCGGCTCCGGTGCTAGACGCCGATGTCCCCAAACCGGCATATCAATACTACTAACCCTATGTCGTAACCAGTCTGTTATAAACTGTTTTCGTTAAAAACATCACTATGAAGCAAATATTGGCTAATCACTATGTTTAGAAAGGGCTTAAACATACATTCCTGGAGTTATAAATGTTACTTGCAAACTGAATTTCACGAGCAAGCCTCCTAACAGTTCGCAAATTATATTAGCCTACTTTAATGCCTGTAAATATTCGGTTGCTTACGAGCCGACTTGCAAAAAGATTTGACCTGCTAGATAATTATTTAAAAAGAATATTAAAAGTTATCAATGTGAGCATAGGCACGTTTTATTCAGACCCAGACTGAAAAAAAACGAAAGGATTTTAATAAAATATTTGCCTTTAAAAAGTTTTCAAAATGGCAAATACAATGAATTTAAACTGAAAATGATCTCAAATAAATGTGACCAAGAACCAAATATGCATTGATTAATATAAATATATAAAATATGTTTAATACAACATTGTAATTGTTCGAGGGATTGTCAGCCTCTTCGTTTGGTGGCTATTCTCACAGCTTTTAAGAAAGCCTTCGGAACGTTGGTTAGTATCTCAATGGTTAGAGTACTCGAGAGCTTGTGGGATCAAATCACCATCCCTCCATCAGTATTTTTTCTTTTTTTAAATGTTACCAAGTGTCATGGGAAAGTGTTAATATTTACATAATTTAACTTTTATAGACTGTGTTTGCAATAAAAATACATTTTCGTTATATTTTACAGAATTTTTTTAAGATTAGGGTATTTTTCAAATGATAAATAAAATAAATTTAACTAAAGTAATTCTTATTAGTTATGAATGCATCGATTCCTAGATGCCGCAACAGTGGTTTGGGGAAAAGTGCTGTGCAGCGGGTAGAGACATACCTCTTAAATCCAATATGGTGTTCCTGACATTGGGTTACATAATCGATATGACATCATAATCGTATGTGCCTTGAACGGACGAGTCCGGTCTCATATACCACTCAATACTTACACCTTTAAATTTTTAATTATAAAAATATATTTAAATTAAAACTCCGAAAAGTGTCACATAATCGATACGACATCATGATAGTATGCGCCTTTAAAAGACGAGTCCGGTGATATGTAACACTCCATACTTATGCCTTTAAATTATTTAATAATACTATATTTAAACTTAATTTTAAAAACTGTTTTAAATAGTTTTATTTTATTGGTTTCTCGGATTCCTCATTGTGCTTGACAATTTAACTACTTTTGTAGGTATTCAGCCACAACGAGGAATCAGTCAGCCACATTGAAGTGCACGCACTATTTTCAGAAAATTTTAAGGAAAAATGGGAAATTTTAAGGGAAAAAAGAAAATGTGCAAGGAAAAAAAGGGAATTTTTAGGGAAAAATGGCCGTTGGCCGACCGGAATGACACAGTATGAACATCTCCGACGCTCAGCGCCCCTAACGTTTTGCGCCCTATCATATATAATCATTATAACTCCCATAACTCTTTTAATTTTTTCCCCTGGAATTTTACTCTGCTGTCATACATTTTTCACTCTGTCTCTATATATTATATATGTATCAAACGATACTGACTCATTCACTTATCAAAGCACAGCATAAACCACTGGACGCAAAAGCACGCAAATTTGGGGATGACTTAGGGTGCAGGCAGCGACTAAGATTGTATTATTCGAAACTCAACCTTTAAGATGGTGAAAAATTGTAAAATGTGTTTTCGAGGACTTCTTAAGATATCATGATCCGTGTGAATTATCGTTAAATTATTTTCTTTAAAAGGCTACCTTTATAAATGACTAAAGAGCAGTTTTAGGATTTTTTTGAAAGTCAACCCCAAAGTTGTGAATAAGGAGTAAATAGGTTATTATAAAGTACCTAAAAACTGATTATAGAATTGTTTTATTTTCCACTGCTAAGGAGATGGAAAGGGGTAAAAATATGTTTTCGAAGACTCCTCAATATATCGTTAACCCCATAAGATATCGTTATAATACGTACTTTAAAATGCTGTCAATATAAAAAAAAATATTAAAAAAATTAGAATTTTTTTGAATTCAACTCCAAAGAAGGCTAAAACGGGTAACAAGTGTTTTCGAGAACTCCTCAATAGCTTAATAGCCCGATAAGATATACTATACTTTTAGCTTTGAAAGACTGCTTATATAAATGCCTTAATACAAATTTTAGGAAAAGGTGTAAAATGTGTTCTGGGGACATCCTCAATGGCTTATTATCCCGAAAAAATAAAATTATAATTTTTCCCTTCAAAGGTTAGTTGCATAAATAAGTTTAAATTAATCCCAGGATTTTTCACAATTCAGGCCCCACAAGAAAGAAAAATGTACAAAATATTTTCGAGTGTTCCTATATAGCTCATTAACCCAATAAGATATCGTTATGCCAATGGTTGTCTACACTAATACCTAAATTATCTTCAGGATTTTTCATTATTCTACACCTAAAAAGGTAAAAAGGGTTAAATAGTTTGTTCCAGGAATCCTTTATAGCTGATTAGCCCTACAGAATATCGTCGTGCTTTTTCCGGATTTTTAGATATTGAAACCCCTAGTAAAAAGGAGTAAAATGTGTTTTTGATGGCATGTTACCTACATTACATTGTTTTCATGCACGTAACTCCCAAATGACCACCTTTTATAAAAAACCTAGGAAACGATTAAATTATGAATAAAAATGAAACCTGTCTTCTACTATGAAACAAAAATTTTCATTTTCTTATAGTTTTAGACGAAGTTGTAAGAAGTGAGCAGGCTCAATAATTAAATAACTCATTTTCTTGAATTGTTCAGTCAGTGGAATGAATCGCGCCATGATATCTACCTCTATGAGACTCTGGATATGAGTATAAATAACATATTATACCGCGGCTCATGATTTCGTATTACATTTTGTATGGACAACGAATTGGGTTATATACCAGCTGCACATTAACCAATCTTCGTATTACAACATTTAAATTGTTTCTTGCAAACAGAACTGCCAGAACGAAAAACTAGCGAATTATCTAGAAAACTGTAAAAATAACAATGACAAGGACATATGATTATATTTTGGTTTTCCAACAAATCAGAGGTCTTATCCTAGAAAATAACTTGTAACGTAACTTGAATATATTCCAGTAGCTCTAATACTAGAAATGCTCAGAATACAAAATTCAGTTTGTTCCATCTTTAGTCTCTGGTTTTGAAGTGGATCAACGAATAGTTAAAAATATACTGCCTTAGGAGATGAGTGGGTTAAGAGATTTGGGCGGCTATAAACATCGAAGTCTTGAGAGCCGATGAGGGTGAAGCGAGGTGAATGTGGAGCAGCGCCGGAATAAATGGGCTGGGGAAACAGGAGATCCCCGAGAAAACCCGCTGACCAGCGGTGCCATCCGACACGATCCCCACATGAGAAAATCCGGTAGCGACCCCGTCGGGAATAAAGCCCGGTTCGCGTAGGTTGTAGGCGAGTAGTCTAGCCACTACACCACCGCGGCCCCGTCGTAGAAGATGTTACGAGAATTGAGCAACGTTAACAATACGACAAATAATTAGCATAGTTTGCTTAACTTGTTCGAAGGGGTATACATGGAGGACAGATCGGTTGTAAACATGGATGATACAGTCCATTGTCCTACGGGATTCATCAACAGCATGTACCCCTCTGGCTATCACCACACAAGCTACTCAAAGTTGGGCCTCCCTTAACGTTACTGCGAATAATTAGAAATCAAATTATAGGCTATTCAGGGTAAAATGAGCACATCTGAAAGCCCTGCTTAAAATATACTTGTATGCACGTTGTGTATTCTTCCGCCTTACGAAATATTATCATTGTCGTGATCCTCTTCACTTTATTCATTCGTCGATCAAGTGAATCTGTGAAATTATTATAAAAGTACATATTTAACAAATGTGCTCATTTTTACACTTCGATGCATTAAAAAACACAGAAAGTTTAAGAAATAATTTAAGTTATCAGAAATGGTTGCCTAACACTTTTTATTCGACGTTAAGATACGGAACTACTACCCAACCATCGTTACCAACTTTACTGGGTGCGTGTCACTCAATGCGCCCGTTAGAAAATATGCAGGTAGCGGCAGTGATTTGTTGCAAGGTTGATTTAAAAAGTGCTCACTTTATCGTGAATAGCCTTATAAGACCTCTATCCCTCACGAACTTGATTACGACCCTTGCTGGCGTCTCGTAGCAATAATCAGGACGAACCACCGAGCTGAGCCTGCGCCTCATTCAAGAAATAACACGCTCATCGCTTGAGATTTGAAAACTAATGCGTAATAATATAAATATTAAGCTCTTCTCTTCAGACCGTACGTCCTTCAGCGTTACTATGTTGGGTAGGCTTTTCATGTAGCAGTCGTGCTGACTGCGTTGCATACATATCGAGCTGCAGGCGCATTGCAAATAGAAGCGAGTTGTTAATAGTATTCAAAGAATTCTCAGTTATTTAGACAGAATAGAAGCAAATCCAGTAAGAATTTATGCTGAAAATGTTTTATCAGAGTTTGTATATATGACTAAAGATCTGAGATAGCTGCTGAAGTTTAAGTGGGTAATCTAAAATGTGAAATGTTATTATGTTTTACGGCTGCATGGAAGTTTTAAGTAAGAAAACTCGAATATCACACCGTTAGTAAGTATTTAAACACTTAAATACCATTTAGCCTTTTTGCTTCCAAAAATTAATTTATAAGTGATCTAGAAGCGTTGGTTTCGATTTTAGATCGAGCAAATGCGTGTCTTAACACCGCCAGGCAAATAAATGTATCGTAGATGTTACCAAATATAATAATGAATGAAAAAAATAACATTTACGACAAAACTGACTATGCCAGCCAAGTATATGGTAGTTAGATCGAGTAAACCATTTATTTAGTGGAAATAACTGTTTTGAATATCTTTGACAATATTTAAGCACAACTTTGTTACTATCTGAGCTATTGCTATGGACGTACATCATTATAACACTTTATTGTAATCACATAAAATATTCAATATAAAGAAATAAAGAACTTAGACCCAATATAATAAAATATTTATAGAAACGAGCCAGATTAAGCTGTTGTCGACGGATATATAATGCGACGGCTATCCCTGCACATCGAACGAAAGTTAAACCGACGGAGCCATATTGAAGTTGAGAAAATGTTGGCCGTTTGGGACGCCTTACCTTCGCTGCGACGGGGATGTGTTTGACGAGCCACCACGCCTCACGTCCACTGGGCGGGCCTATCGGTCTGCAAGTGTGGGCGCCGTGGGGCCGCTGCAGCCCGTGAAAAATTGGGCTGTCTTCCCCTCCCTTGTACGTCACCTTCCACGTGACGCCAGCCAGCCAGTCACAGACCACCAGGGTGCTCTCCCATACTTCCGGTTATCGACGGAGTGAAGATAATTTTGTATTGTTCTCGATGAATTTAAATAAAATATAAATACAGGTGTCTCCTCCAGGTTCGGGGAGACATCACAGAGTATTCACTTGGGCAGGAACTGCTGTTCCGTTAACATTTAAAAAAAAAGGGGGGGGGGGCTTGCTGCCATTTTAAGTAAAGTAAATAATTGTAAAGCCATAATCTATATATCATGTAAATTTTGGCAAAGGCAATATTTTATATATTATGTAAATATTTGGGGAAATCATTATTTTTATACTAAATGTAATCAGTGGATAATATATATTTTTATATAATGTTATTTATTGTGATATGGGGGGGGGGGAACTATGTAAATTATTTAAATTTACGAAATAAAAGCAAGGCAGTGTATATTTCAGAACTTTTTCACTGGGACCAACCCAAATCCCTTTTTTGACATCTTTGGGAGAGGGGGGGGGGGGGCTCTCAGCTGTTTTCCAACTTAAAACCACTACATTCAGGAAGCAGTTGAGACAAAGACCTCGTCCTGTGTGTGTTGGTAAACACCGTCACAATAAGATGCATATAACTCCAAGAAGGAATATAAACAAATATCACAAGTAAAACGATACAACACAGCGAATATGTAACATGCACACAATTCCAATCAGGAAACTAGTCAGATGTTACGAGAAAAAAAACGGGTCTGTCTGTGTTGGGGACACGGCCGTTTGGTTTGCGTGAATACGTCTACGTTGGCACGCTCGGACGCTTGATATTTTTCTTACATTCCCGGCACCGCTTCACTCGATCATATGGGGTTTTATAGGTATAACTTTATTGCTTTTGAGATGCTCTTTCCAACCATATACAATTTCTGTATTTTGAATTGGTATTTTGACGAGTATAGGCCGACACTGTGTTACGTTTTCTTAATCTTTTACATTAAACTCATACAATTTTACTGTAACCATGCCACACAATTGTTTTTATACACGCAATGGATTGATCTTGACGAGAGCTGTCGATTGAAACTTAAACGAGCGTCGTAGCTTCTCCTAGTCAAAAGTACTACGCGGAAGTTATGAGACGCGGTGAAATTAACTTAAAATTGCGGGGCCCTTCTTCCTTTCCCCTTCGCCACCCTAAATGCTTCGCAGTCCTCGCTCAGCGTAACATATTCTTTGATCCTTTGGCAATGTAATTAAATTTTAAATGTAGATGATAGATTCGGAGCTGCAATGCCAAACTGTATTCCCCGATTTTGTTATCATAGGATTTTCTGAATTGCCTCCCTCTATGGTTGCACATTTAAAGACGCATTCGCGTCAAAACGACGCAATACAAGCAGGCTGAAATTTCATTAAACTGTGCCATGAAACCGCCGTATCTTCATTTATGTCGGCGTTAGTGACGATGATAGTAACTGCCGATCGTCCTGCCCTAAGTGTGGTCGGGGTTTGCTACGTTCAAGGGCAACTTTTGTATATTTGTATATTTCTGTCCCTTGGGCCCTTTGGGGCCTTCCTTTATTTCTTCGCTGGAAGCACTGTCTTTGTAAAACCGAAGTGGTTTAAATGATTGATTATTCTTTCCTGGTCGCTGTCTTTCGAGAATGTGGAGGCCAATATGCCCTGTTGGCCGATCTTTAGTAAAGGCTGTTCACGACAAAGCGAGCACTTTTGAAATAAACCTCACTAAAAAGTCACTGCCCATACCTGCATATATTTTAACAGGCGCACTTAGTGACATTTGTCCAGTCAAGTTGGTAACGATGGAGGGAAAGCAGTTCCATATATTAACGTCTCTTGCTCTCTGTATTTTTTAGTGCATCGAAGTGTAACATTGAGCAGATTTATAAAATATTTACTTTTCTAATAATTTAACACTAACTTGATCGACACACGAATAAAGTGATGAGACCCATGACAATGTTCATTTTACATAAGGGGGAAGGACACAACTTGTATACAAGTAGATCGTAAGCAGGGCTTTCAAAAGTGCTCATTTTACCGTGGACAGCCTATAGCCGTAATAGTTCAGTGACTTTGAGGACTACGTCCGAAGACAGATCTTTAAGCCGACGTTGGCCAACTCCTACGTTAGGCAAGAACTGTACAGAGGCCCTTTTGATACACGATCAGGGTTTTCTGAGCCATAATGTAGGCTGGGATTTGCTGCAGTATATAAACAGATTTTGCAGCTCCACGCCATATTTTATAGTTCGTTATTAGTTGTGCGCTTATGAAGTTCTGCAAATGGGTGAACCTGCGTGTTGTAAATTACTTCCGTATTAAATGTGACCACTTTGGCCACTTGCAGTAGTTTATGAGTTGCTTTTCTTTCCCATTAATCAATAAACCAGTATTTCTTGACTTTAAATCATTGTACTCCCGCTAGCCGTGAACGTTATTTCATTTCCGATCCGATAATTACCGGGATATACAAAAGGGCTGCGACACCGATCCCATATTAGCAATCACTTGTGCCTCAGTAAACTATATTCATTCATTGTTTCTAAAAGAAAGAAAAGAACTGAGTCATTTTAAGATATTTATTTTACTCGTAATTACACCTACAATTTGGAATTGCAATGTCGCATTATTACAGAGTAGTGGAATTTAACTGCTATTGGAAACACTATTTTTATTGTATCAAAGCTGTTTCTCTGCCAGCCTCCGAAGATAGAAGGGACTTTTTAAAAATTGATTATTTAAAATATTGGTTCCTATGGCAAGACAATGTGGATCTATCAAAGGCAAGAAAAGGTCTACGGTAGCACGGACTTTTCAGGTCACTGTAATAAAGCGTCTGTAAAACAGATTTTAATGGAAAAAAAAAAAAAAAAAAAAGAAAGTTTTTCGGCATCCAAATAATACGCTGAATAATTACACTTGATAACGAGTAGCCAAATTATCTAGAAACACATAGTATACGCAATTTAATAAAATACCAATCTTTAATATTAAGGCGTGGACCCTACACTTACTAGAACCGTTTTAGAACGTTTAGTACTAAACTGCGAACGCAGCTTGATATCGTGGGCAAACCCAGTTCTTCACCCTTCAACTGTGCTTATAAGGAATAAGAAATGTTTATAAGGTTTTGGAATGTACTTTTGCGTCAGTAGTAGATATTGAAAACGGAATAGTATATATATATATATACACACACACACACACACACACACTCACACCCACCCTTTTAATTTGAAATAAATATAGTATTTTAAGAATTGAAATTGAAAAATTTCGCGGCTATAACTGCACCGATATCAGTGCAACCTCTTGACATCTGTCATGACCGATAAAACAGCGTTTATGTTTGACTTTATTGGCAACAGCTGTTTATGATAATATGGGATAGTCACAAAAACGAATGATATCTCCTTTCGATGGCTGTTTTCTGCTGTACTATACACAGTTAGCATAGGTCTTCCTGTGCAGCGTGCCATATATAGGACGCTGGCTGATAGGGTAACAGTAGTTTTTACATATCGATTTTAAATATATCATCGTCGGTTTTGCTCATGTCAGTTACATCTAGATTTATAAAAACTCGCGTACTTTATATACAATAAAAAGAAAACGTAATGTTTAATTCCCTAGTAAATTATTTAGTTCTGTTTGTTAGTCGTTGTAGACAGCAGTTTGGCAGAGATGAGCATGGAAACAAGAAGAAACAAGTAAAAGTTACGTGAGCAGGAAAAACTGAGTAAATGCTGTTCACGATAAAGTGAGCACCTTTGAAAACAATCTTAGACAAAAATCACTATCCCTACCTGCATATATTTTAGCGGGCGAACTTAGTGACATGCGCCCAGTAAAGTTGGTAACGGTGGATGGAAAGTAGTTCCATATCTTAACGTCGAATACAAAGTGTCAGGTAACCATTTGTGTGAACTTAAAATAATTCTTTCATTTAAAATCCTTTTTTAATGCTTCGAATTGTAAAAATGAGCGTATTTGCGAAACATTTTCTTTTGTAATAAATTCACAGTTGCACTGACCGACGCATAAATAAAGCGAAGAGGCCGATGGCAATGTTAACTTTATATAAGGTCGAAGAATACTCAATGTGCATACGAGCAAAGGCTGTTCACGGTAAAATGAGCACTTTTGAAAGCCCTGCTTAAGATCTGATTGTATGCACGTTGTGTTCTTCCGCATTATGAAATATTAACATTGCCACAGACATCATCATTTTATCCATAGGTCGATCAAGTGAAACCGTGGAATTATTATAAAAGTAAATATTTTACAAATCTGGTTATTTTTACACTTCCGATGCATTAAAAAAACATAATGCGAAAGAAATAACTTAAGTTATCACAAACGATTACCTAACACTTTTTATTCGACGTTAAATATGGAACTACTTTCCACCCATCGTTACAAACTAGAATGGGCGCATGTCACCCAGAAAGCTCGTTGAAATACACGCAGGGGCAGGGGCAGTGACATTTTTCTAAGGTTGATTTGAAAAGTGCTCACTTAATCGTGAATAGCCTTAAGCAGCAGGGCTTTCAGAAGTGCTCAGTTTACCGTGAATAGCCTGTAGCGGCAATGACTTCCTAGAGGGAAAACGTGGCTCAGCAGCAGTGCCATGTGTCGGGATGACTTGCGTGCGAATGTCGCCATGCTGTCAGCACAGCAGTAGCTTACGTACTCTGTCAGAGCCACGACTTTCTGGAGCGGGAGTAACCCTGACCTTTCATTAACTTCGCTCGTAAAAATAACAGAGCCGATTTCTATCGTCACTCGAAGAAATGAGTTACTTTTGCCTCACTTGTCATACGCAGTTTCAAATCACCTTGATTAAAAGGGGATTGAGTTTTAATTTCCCTCTTTTTATTTTTAACATTTTCGATGATATTTTAGTCTAAAATGAATTTTGTGAGTGAGTTAAGAGATTTGGAGGGCTCTTAACATCGAAGTATTGAGAGCCGATAAGACTGATTGACGTGAGTATGGAGCAGCGCTGCAATGAAGGGGCCGGGGGGGGGGGGAGATCCCCGAGAAAACTCGCCAAGCAACGGCATCGTACGGCACGATTAAAACATGCGAAAATCTGGAGTGAACCGGCCGGGGATTGAACCCGGATCACCTTGGTGGGAGGCTAGCTGGCTAACCACTCAGCCACCGTGGCCTCAAAATGGATTTTAATTTCCCGTACATTATTTTAGCTAGCGCCGCTGTACGTATTTGTTTTTATATAGAGCCAAAAATTTATTTTGGCGCCCTAACATAATATATTGTTGAGCAAACAAAATTTGAGAAGCAACAAAATTCATTTTGTTCGTCTGATAAAATATGTTTGAATAAAAAATATCTCTGTATTGGGCCAAAAAGAATTAAGCTCTCAACTAAATATTTTGTTGAATGAACTGTATATATTTGTTTGGCCACTTATTTGATTGCCTTCGTTCGAAAATACAACTTGAGAGTTTGTTTGTAGTTTATTTTTATGACAGTTAGGATAGTAACCGTATTTGTTAGCGCATCTAATGATTGTTAAGAGTCGGTGGGAGTCAGTTTGCCTCCATTTACCACCAATGTTAATATTTACTAGCAAATTGCAAGAGAACTATACGTTCTTTTGAAACGCAGTTGTCTGGAAACACAAAAGGAACTGAAAACCTTCAAAACAGTTTTTTTAAAGTCTAAATTATAATTTTAAATATTATTTTTTGCCACTTAAAATACGCAGTTTTTTTTCTGCACAGACATGTTATACGAGAAAAAGTTTCATTCCCATCAAAAACTTGTCAATGTTTTTATTTAGATGGGTAAATATTCTTATTTGTGATTCATTTCTGCATTCACCATTGGCTTAATGTTATACATTTATAAAAATTAAATTAACAAAATCTGTTTGAATGTATAATACTGCAAAGTACGTTTTGGACATAGGTGTGTTTTGAACTACAGACTATTTCACGTTGTCTGAAACTTTTCAGGTCGCGTGACAGCTTGACATAGGTAAATGGGCTTACCTTCTCTTCGACAGCAATTTCAGTAGAGATGGTGCAAGTAGCACAGGGTGGGCGGAGTGGGGAGCGACCACAGAAGCCTGGGAAGAGTATTTGCAGTTCAGGAGGCCTGTACTGGGAAAACCGCTCGAGCGTTCATATACGAGTTGTTTCTCCGGTCGGACTTTATTTTCACGGTGACTAGCCAATCAGACAAGTGGGTTATGTTGATTTTAAATAGGCGGTAACATTTTTGTTGTATCCAACATGGCAGTGGCAGAGTTTAGGTTTCAGATATTAAAATTGTTGAGTAAATCTTCCAACTACATTACAGATAATCAACCTGAATAGTAGGTCATACCTACGCCGAAGCCGAATACGTAACTAATATAATTGCTAGTTTATTACTTTTAAAGGGATATTTTAGTGCTATTTGAATAAATCGACAAGATTAAAAAAATGTGGCACAGAGAAATCTGAATATAAGTACTATTCCATTAATACACTTTGAAAACATTTAATTATACTTGCGTAATATGCTTAATTTTAAATAAACAAAAATTTGTTTTTAAAATATAGACATTTAGTAAACATTTTTATATTTTATAAACTGATAAGTATACTTTTAAATAATTCACACTTACATACTACTAACATTTTTTAATAATGAATATAATATATTACCTTTAGCGCTATCTAATTATTTCCAGCGTAACTATTACTGCTATATACGAATTACATGTTGTGTTTGCGATACGAAACTGTATGTATAATTACAATATAATCGTATATGTAGTGTTCCAAGTTCCATAAATACATTCTCTTAACAGGAATGATTGAATTAGCAGCCCCATACGAATTGAAAACATAATTACTGGAGTTCGCTCGCTCTCGACCACACAGGCAAAGTTCGTATACAAATCTCGTATGCGAAGACCAAATTGGTGTTCACGCATACCAAAACTGCAGTTCACTCAGGGCGGCGGGTAGTTGCTATACGAATGAGAACTCCAGCATAGGCCCCAGACGTGGATATCACAAGTATCGCCTCATTTCAATTGTTGGCACTGTAATATTAATAAATAAATAATGGAGCGTCGACACAGTACCAAGGTAAGTGGGACGTGAAGTGTTCAGCCAAATAAAGAAAGCTGAAACATTTGCAAGAATTCTACAGCAGAAAAGGTAACACTACGTTAAGTACATAATGTACATAGTTCGAAGTCTCTTACGACTTTAAATACGTGTCAAAACTTAACACGATTAACCTGATTTTTCTTATCTTACAATAGGTAACTACGTTTATCGTCGATTCCAATTTTCGATCCCGGGACGCATTCCTTACCTTGGGAATCTTATGTTTGCGATTAGTTAATTTCATTAATAGAAAGAGAATACTTTTATTCTTATTTATAGTTTATAAAGAATACAAGTTTTATTACTATACACAGAAATGTGTTTCAGCTAGGTTCGCTTAGTTCGTGATAACATCGTTTGAAGTTGTGGGAAAAGGTGTGTATGTTTTTCAACATAATATTAGTTGAAATATTGAAATTTAGTCTATTCACACTAACCTAGAAAACACCTGCTAACAACACACACGCATCAGTGGCCAGACCGAGAGTCGAACTAGAAACCTTGTGGTCTGAAGGCTTCTGGCATTTGCTAGTTATATTTTAATAATCCTCTATGGCATAATCTGAATAGACAAAATGTGTTATCCTCGATCAATTTATGAATCATTGGAGAATGACTTAATGTTATTTTCTCTATAAATAATTCCCAGTAAATTCTACGATTATAGACCATATCGTCGACCTCCCGTGTCGCAGTCGGTTGGTGGTGCGTGAGGTTCTGGGTTCGAATCCCAGGTATGGCCTAGGTGTTAGTATAAGTTAGGTCATCAGTTACTTTGCAAGCCGTCCCTGATAGTCCTTCGGGTATAACACTGGGAGACGTTAATAAGTCCAATCCAATAGACCACATCGTCTTGTTTAATTTATCGTTAATTTTAACGCATGTGTCAAAGCGTAGAATTCAAGTAGGTACATCAATAAAATTTTACTGGTTACATTTCTGTAGTTGCAGTATGTCTTGTTTGGTGTTAAAAATTTGTAATTAAAAAGGGGGATGTTATTAGGGAACTATAAGTCGAGTAGTTGTGTGTAGAGTGATTATGACGGGATAGGAGACTAGAAGCAACATTTTGCACTTTGCATAACACACTTTTACCTCATGTAAAGCTCTCGTGAAATCTGGAACTCTGAAATATTTGTAGAAACAAAACTCATGCACATGCCACTGAATAATTGCAGAAAAATGAACACACACCATTGGATAAAATATATTTAATTAGTTTGAAGCTGAACTATAAATAATTATTATCATTCAAAATTAAATTGTCTGAAAACAAACTTTAATATGATAAAAAATTGTCTGGAATTCAAGTTAAATTATGCGTAATAAGAAAATAAAACCAATTAGTGTTATTGCAAGTAGGACTACTGCAAATCGGAATTATAGCACCACCCTCACAAGATAAAACTTAATGAAGATAATGGAATTAATTTAAAAATAAAATAATCAAACTTCTGCAATAAAGATAAACTTGAAAAATGAAATGAATCTAAGTAATTTTTTTCCCCAGAAATAGTTCTTAATTTTGTGCCTTTTTCCTCATGGCACGAGTTTACTGAGCTCCATGTTACGGCAGTGCAAAATATCTGTCTCAAATCTCGTAATAAAAATTATCTCAAACTTTCTTTTTAACAACACACTATAATTTAAAATAAAGTAAATGTGATTTCAAAGTTAAAACTGATTAAAGCTATGTCTTTCAATTAAAATTTGCTCCGTTGCTTAACTAGTCGGTAGTGCTGGACTACTGGGTCATTAAACATATTAATTATCACTTGAGAGTTATGAAAATTTGCCATCTTAGGCGCAGAAATTTTAAGTTTCTGGAAATCACTTGAATTAATCAATAAATAATAAGATGGCTGCAGAATGACTAAAGCGTCACCTGGATGCAGGCTGTACCAAAAGCCTGTGACATGGCCTCACTGAAGTTCCTCGGCGCCTTCTTAGGCCGTAAATTAACTGGTAGACTCTAAAACTCTAAACTATAACATCTGGAGATGAAACCTGAACTAAACTTATGTTGATGCTGGAGATTTTCCTATCGAAAATCCCAGCAAATAATCTCGCCGCTGGACCTTTCACTTCCTGCAACTTCCTCAAAACCTGATCTAATTGGCGAGAAACTACTTCCGGTCAAACGAAACGTAAATAAAATTAAAACGTTAGTTCTCTTCCAAAATAACAAATATAAGAAATTGTGTTTTAATAAAAAATAAAATAATCATACAATCACGTAAATAAACAAACAAGTTGAAATTAACAAATTTCGATCATAACCTCATCTCATAATATGTAAATAAGGGTCGGCTAGTGTCCAAAACATATATGTAAATAATCGTGTGATATTATGTCCAAACACATATGTACACAAATAACATAACTGTCTGTAGACATACATAAATACGCGTTCAATTTGAAACTATTATAGTGTTTGTCGTTTCTGATTGCTTCCCATAGGATAAAATCAAGTTGACTCGTAGCGAGCGAGATGTCCGTTTTTTAATAATTATATTGTGTTAGCATATGCTACGGTACAGATATATGAGTAGAATGCCTAATCTGTAATGTCATAGTATCAAGTGTACTGTACTAACAAAATTAATCACATAGGCTTATTTAGTAAATTAAAAAGACAATAACCAATATTCGTTCGTTGTTTAAGTATTGTTAATACGATTGAATTTTTTCAGGAGTGAACTGAATGAGAGATTTAGTGTGTATATATAAACTAGAAACAGTCTATCGAAACTAAATATGCAATATAGTTGAATGCTGAAAAGCGGATTTCATACCAAGAAAAAATATCGCGGAGAAGATTTTGCCATTTCCTCAATCAGTAAATACATTATTTACATCACTGTTTTATTTAGTGCAAAATATCGATAACGTGATTGTTGTTTCTATTTGGGAATATTTATAGTAAGATTATGAATAACTTTTGTGTTACAAAAATAATATGGTCAATTACAAACGGCCAAAAACCAAGTGTTCCATCACTGAGAAAAAATTCCTGTAATTAATGTTGCTATATTATCTTGATTTTCTCCAAGATCCCTCTGTCCCACTCTTGAACGCCCCACCAGTACGGAAAATTTATACATGCTATTCAAATATAAATTAGACATTAAAATGTCTTTCGATTAAACTAAAAATGTTATATACTAAAGTAATATTATATTAAAAGTAATTATTATCTATACTAAAGTATTTAAAAATTGAAAAATAAAAGTTTATCTTAAGTATTTATTGCATAATATTTTTCATAGTATGTTAGTACACGTTCTAATATATTTCATAACAAATATCAAAGAATTTAAAAACAGTTTAGATGGAAACGCTCCGTTTTACACTATTCCCGCTGAAGTTAGCTGTGCTCAAATGGACGTCTTATTGTGCCGTGATTATTATCGTTAATTTTAAAAACGTTTAGTAGAATACAATATACAATTAACAAACGTTTTAGTATAGAAATTACAATTTAAGTGTTGTGTTACACACTGCAGTGGTAATTAAAATAATGGGTCAAAAGTACACTTGTGTAAATATCGGATCGGTGAAGAGTAGAAAAGAAAACGTGTTTCTGTTATACTACGGGAAAATGTCTAGTCCAGTCAGCAGTCGAGAGTAAGTTTGAGTTTACTTAGAAAATAAACAATGTAACCTACTAAATTACACTCGTAAAATTAAAGTTTTACAGGCGTACCTTTATTATAACTTTTACGCGGCTATGAAAAGATTGCGGAAATTTGATGTTCACACTAATGGTATTACTTTTGACGGATACTATACATACTAAGTGTATAATCAAGATTCAAATGCGTAAAAAGCCGTAGGAAAAATTAATTTTGCCCAGTAGGCCCTGTTAAGTAAAACTAAATTGTGCATTGCAAATTATGTATTATATAGGCTTATCAACGCTCATGCAAACATACGGGTGTAGAAATGCTGCAAGTATATGTCATTTATTAGTAAATAGCGCAGTATGGCACTAAAATACATATTTTAATACAGTAATACGTATTCATACACAATAAAAAAGTTGAACAAAGAAACTGCACAATAGTAAGGTTGGCGTAAACTTATTAATTATTGCATTAATGCAGGATTTATGAGCGTAGTATTTTCATTTAAATAAAAGTAAAACGAATTACGAATGTATATCGCAGATTACTTAAGAAAATATAATCAAGAAATAATGAAAGCGTTAAAATCTGAATATAAGTAATACAAATTAAGTGTGCTGTTGTAATAATTTTGCTGCACTGCCATCTGCTAAGTTTTTAAGATTATTTATTGCATTTGTATCCCAAGACTAACTTAATTGATACTTAAAAAGTGTTCGTGTACCCTTGGTGACATTCCCATGCATGAATGAGGTTAAAATTCAGCTACAGCGGTGTATGCACGTGAATTCTCTCGGCAACAGAGACAGTGCGGCCAAATTTTAAGCTTAATTCATCATAGGAAGCAGTTATAGCAAATAGATAATGCTTAATACACGTTCGTTCACTATATCATCGTGCGTCGTTGGGTAGTTGGCTCGTAATTAGCTATGCTGTTACTATGTCTGTTTTTTTATTATCTAAGTATTTAGAAAACGGCCCCTCCTCGGGCACTTATTACACACATCACCACCACCACTAGCACAGCTGTGATTAACTACAGAACATTTTTGTCCGTATGGATCAGACACATTGGTTTCGGAGTTGGTATAAGGGCTATTTTCCTGTTTTGTGGTCCTGTAAATGCAGCGAATGCTAATATTATTCAATGTTAGACACCACTGGGAATCAAACCCAACACCCTTTTTCACCTTTGAAGGATTCATCGTACGCTGTAAATGTATTCTTAATCTTATACAGAAAATAGTGTTGCTCAGCTGCCAAAATAATTTTTTGTATCTAATCTACGACTATAACGCCTCTCTTTGTAATAAATACGTTACAGATATGTATGTTGTACATTACGTAGAAAATGTAATATTTCCATTTTTTTAATCCTGGCGCAAAAATGAGTTCAAGCTAATCGATTGATTCTGGCAGAATATGCATGCTGAAAAATATGAAAAATATACTGAAGATAAATTACTATGATATTTGAAGTTGCTTGTATACTCCATTAGCTAATAGTTGATCCAAAGTCAATGTACAAATTTTCCAGCCAGGGCAAGTGATAAACGTGCATAGATTCGCCGAAGAGAAAAATAACATTCCAAGCATTGCGCTGATATAAAGAATAACATCCAGTTAATGTAGAACGAGAATCAGAAGTAGACTACATTAGCACGGAATCTCTGGAAAAGTTTTGCAGGGCGATAACGCGACAAATATTTGTTGGCTAATTCTAAAGTTTTGGGTATATTTGGTTTGGTGTTGAAGCGTAACAAACGTGAACTAAAAGAAGTTAATCTTGGGTTAATGATGGTAATATATCTCGGCTGTGATTGAGTCCGCTACACCATGAGGTTACCGTTTCCGTGATAAATATAATGTAATTCATGCAAATTTAGTTTTAGTTTTGAATTAAATACTTATCACAAACTGGAGGTTTTTAGCGTTCTCTGGAATTAAGAGCTGGGGGTTTAACAAATAGGCATGTTTCATTATACAATGCTTTTCTTTCACGTAGTCTATAGCTCATGTGTGCCAAGAATGTGTTATGCCCATATAGGGCGTAGCAGGGCTAAAGGAAGGCAAGGAGAAGGACGCACACCATTACCAAAAATTCAAGAAACATTGTCACGAAAATTCCAAAAATCAATACAAATCTATTGAAGCTCATCTATACATTATCACCAAGATCAACAACTTTGCAACTTAAATTTGAAAAATATGGATTGTATCTGTAAATTTCTGTTGCTTGCTACCAATCGGTGAACTAGGGGAAGGAGAGAACACACGTGCACTGGAACAAACAGAAAAGACAACAATATTAATACATCCTGAGAAATCATCCAACCTGAATAAACACCTCTTCAAATAATAACTCCTCTTCAAACAAAATAACAGTTTGTTAATCTGGGCTACCAAATACAGACGTTGCAAATAACCAAGCACACTTGCTAACCAAGTTCATTAATGTGATGTACTTCTGTAAATTCAACAACTCCATGATAGCAGCATTTAATCGTACTCCAGAAAATTGTAGGCATCACACATTTCACTAGTTGGCGGGACGAAAAATAAGTCGTTCAGGCAGTACAGATTTTTGGCAGGACAGGAGTACAAAAAAAAAAAAAAAAAAAAAAAAAAAACTTGAGTTTGCTAATTGACACGCGTGTCAGACTTGAGCAGGGCTTCAATCGTAAACAAATATACGATTTTCAAAGGAATACTAACAAAATCGTTTATGAAGCAAAATGCCGGGGATCGGCACCTAATAATGGAATAACAATGTTTTTTTTTTTTTTTTTTTAATGCAGTAGTTAAGACACGCCACATTTTGTTATCGTCTGCTGTGGCACACATATTACATGTAAAAAAAAATTCACAATGGACGTGAAGCCTGGAATACCAATGCTTGTCGTAAACTTATTAACGGCGGTCTGGTAGCGCGCCTGCGGCGGATGAACCTCGTGTGATGACGTAACACCAGTGCACGCGGGGTCTTCCTAGTCGGTGTTATCCAGGCACGGTCACTTATCATTCTCAGGTATACAGGAACAGCAAGAAGACAAGCTGATGTTTACAGCGATAAGACTTAAACTTTCCTTCCATACCCCTCGTTGGTGCTACACTAATCCTCACTAGTCCGGCGTGCAAAATAGGCATAACAACCACGATGTTCCACGCATCTTTCCGGTGAGAAAAATACGTACTTCAGGTCAAGTCCCTCCGACAATCGTATAGACATATTAAGCAAACAATGCAACAAGAAACTCACACGTAAAGCTGTAAAACTTGAAATTTTTGTATGCGGACGTTGCCCAATATTTGAAGTATATCTATTTAAAAGCTTTCCGATGACATTAGCTGTCACGTTAGCTGAGGATTACTAAGGCGTAGTAGCGCTCATACACAGGTGATCTAGGTTCGAAACTCGGTCGAACTTGTAGAATTCTTTTATATCGGTCCAAACTGTTTAATGTACGTGAAGCCAAAACAAATCTTCAGTTGCACCAACTAAATCTTTGTCTGGGAGCAACCAAATGAGCACACTGTAAATAATTTGGTTTCAGCAACAAAATATTTCATTGCCCCTATACAAACAAATAATTTGGTTGCACCAAACAAATCTTATTTGATTCAACAAAACTTTTTTCTTAGTGCGAAAGGTACAATACGCCAACTGCAGATGGACGCATCGATTCAATAAAGATTCATCAATCCCATCATTTGACTTCACATTTGTTTTATAAATTTATCCGGGGCTTACGGTATTCACTACGCCATAATTTTTAATACGTTTCCTGGAAGACATTAGCAATCAACAAGTGTGTGATAAACAAACCATGAAAAGTGAAATTCGTCAAAGATTTTTGTTAATTCAAGTACGCCTGGAAAAAAAACTTAAGCTTATTCGATTTAGTTTTAACTTAGTAATTGTTATGAGCGGGTCACAGTTGTCCCGACACGTCTTGTTCGACTATGAGCCGATATTAAGGCGACCAACTTTATGAAAAGTCAATGCTGGACATTCTTGTGGATGTGGGCGGGGATTGAGGGTAAGTGACTCATGGTGTCGGTTGCGCTGAAATTAAGAAAGAAACGTAAGTTATCGAAGTATTCAGATACTTCTAAAATTATATTTCTCACATGAGAGGCATTTTTTTTATTTATTAATTCTGGGTTTTGGTTTAGAATTTCATAGAAGTTTTCACAACTGCACATATTAAATTTTACAATGAGCATTGCACGTAGCGTTTCAACTTTAAGTGACAATTTTTCAGAATTCCGCATGGTAATTCATCAACGAAAATACTCGTTTGGTAGGTGAGCACAAGTCAGGCGTCAGACGTCTCAGAAAATAACTTTTACGCATGCGCAATAGTCAGGCGTCGAAGCAGTTCCAAAAATAATGGTATAAACTGTGGAACGTGTTATTTGTGTAACGTGTTAACAAATTGTAACAGTTATTTTATAACCATTACGTTAAATAACGCCTATCTCTAGTACGTGTAGACTAGGAATTTAACAATAATGGGAAACTATTTTATTAATTATTCCAATCCGGGATTACAATTACCATTGCGGGACGGTCCCGTAGAATCCGGGACGGTTTGCCGCCTTAAACTAATAGGAAGCATTATCCTGATCGTATTGCGTGCAACCCGTACAAGAAAATGTCGCATTCCATTATGGCATTAAGCCATAATGGAATGCGTTTCTTTAGTGCTACTCCTGCATTCCCCTTATAACCATTTTCATAAGATAATTTGTGGTAGACGCGATGTCCTAAATTTATGAAGTACTAATCAATATAGGCCTAAAATGAAATAATGCGAACGTTTTCCTGTAAAATATTGCATTCTTACCGCAATCATTACGAAAATTAGTCATGAAATTGAGACAAGGAGACTCATGATTGAAAATTCTCCCCACTCCAGTCTAACCGCAAACGCTCCTGCCCGCTACGATTTTTGCCTGTTTGGGGAGCTGATCACCATCTCAGCTTTATTCATCAATATTAAGCATTTTTCTTACTTTTAATACTTCCTAATATGATATGTTTATTATAATTATACTTGAAGACACTCCACCTTTTGAAGAAATGATGTGTGTTGACACCGAACGTGGGGGGGGGGGGGGATGTTGCTGCAGTGACATTTCCCGGTGCATAGACATGCGACCACTTGGCTCGTGCACTCGTGTAGGGCTGAAAATGGCCGGCGCTCTTTGCCTGTGTGTTTTTTGGACCTGCGAGCGCTGGACGGCTGGCAGTTGTGGGCAACAGCCGTAAAGAGAGTGCCACTGTACCGGAAATTATGCGATCACCAAAAGTTTCTATACTTGTAAAGACTAGTCTTGAGTGGTATTTTGATAACAGAGGCGCTAGTTTCGCCGGAAATTATTTTCGATTGGAGGACAGGTTAAGCCAATAAGAAATTTGGCGGGGAAGTTTTCCCCTGTTAATTTTTTACTATAAATAGTCCCTCCAGCGGGCTGGTCGAGCAGAGAGATCTGACTGTTGGGGGTGACCAATTATCACTGCAGATAATGAGATAAGTAACAAACTTTAGGGCCATAAGGCCAGATTTCTGTACAAATGGGTGGTGCAACCGTGAAAATTTGGTAGACATTTTGAAATTTCCTGGTGACATATAAATTATTTAAGAACAAAAAAAAATACTCAATGTAAAATCTAAGATAACATTTTGTTATCTCAAGATTAAAAGGGTCCTGTATCAAGGAAAAGAAATTAAACAAAAAACATATTGTTAATGCATTAATGCTTAAAGTTTCGAGTAAATTAAGTTAAAAATATTTTCTCATTTATGTAGTATTTTGCTGAAAATATAAAATAAGTACAACTATTTTGTAAAATATTTGATCTACTTCTTAATCATGTCTCAATTCTCAGAAGTTCTTTATGCTTTTGTGCAATTACAATGCATAAAGATCCTCTTGTCAGTATTAAATATCAAAGTGAAAGTTTTTATAAGAGAAGTTACTCCCAGTTGAAATAACATACAATGTGAATACCCAAAATAATTTTTAACTGTTATTGTGGGTTTGTTTTTAAAAGCCTACAGAATATTCAGGTATTGTGTTTGCAGACATTTTATACTGTCATTTTTAGCCTGTTATAAGATTATCAAATGTTGGAAATTTTATATACATCTTTCGTATTTATTGGATGCTAGGAATTTTCTCTTTTGGGTTTGAAATGTAGGTATTCTGTATATGAAGTATGTAGAACCATGTGATGAAATGTTTCAATATAGAATTTTTCTGAACTCATGTGTGTTTGCCTGGTAGTTATGTTGTTTCACCTTTTTAAGCTTTTAGCCCTTAAGCAATGTCTGTTGGCTATCAACTTGTTCGTTGATGTGTGTTTGCAGAAAGTGTCCTTGATTGGTATTTACCCGAAGGGCTAAGCAAGGGCCTCAAAATGGCAAAAATTCCTGGTTTGAAACTGAAACCGTTTTTGCACAAATAACACTGTAAAAACGTCATGCATACAACTTCAAACTTAAAATGTGTAATAAATGTCAATTAAAATACCTTCATGTAAGAATTACTACCCCATACCACACTATTACAACAACGTATTATAAGTTTCGTTAATACTTTTATTAATTTACACCGCTGGCAATTTCAACTGCAATACCAAGAAGAACGTGAGCTATCGCTGTCAGTTTTATTGTACAGAGTACCCATTATGCACAGGTGACATGATCATTATGTAGCTCCACCACAGGTGGCAATCACCGCTGCTATGCGACGCGGCTTTGAGAGGAGACTTGGATGCCCTTCTGGGATATCTACAGCCATGCTGCTACAACGCATGCCCAAAGTTCAAACATTGTAGCCTCGGGTATCCTGTGGCATGACAGTCATCGTCCGACTACGGACCTTACGTTTCCGATGGGTGAGAAATCGGGTGAATGCGCATGCCAAGGATGCAGTGTGACATGGTTGTCATCCAGGACGATGTGTGTCACATGCAAACCTGTTGGCACATGTCCCCATGCTGGTGCTGCCTGTACTCCTGAGAGTGAGAGGGTGTTTGAAGTGACTTATGGTCCGTATAATTGCCACGTGCACCGAATGTCTTTTCTCGCGCTCGTTGGTGTGACGGGACAGTTGGCTTCCTGCACGTCGCTTAGTCCGTACCTTCTCGATCCACTGATCCCTAAGGATTATGGAAAATCGCGATATATTTTTTTAGCCAGATTATCTTCGATAACACTATAGCTGGTGTTTCCTTTTATGACAGGATGACCAAGTTCTTGACTCTTCGTACGTAAATTATAAACGTTCTGATTTAGAGTACCAGAATCCCCATTGGCCCAAATAAATGGGATAGTAGCTTCATATATGCTTGACGGCCAATAAGAAAAGAAAACTGTCGGGAATGTTTACAGTACATTGAATCCTAGCAAACAGTCGTCTTTTCCCGCGATAAAGCATAATTTATACTGATCCCATATCCACTTCACTGTCGTGTTCTTTGAGGCGGCATGCTAACTCACGGTGGGGAAAGGCAACACCACTACCTATTGGCATTTATTCCCTAACCTACCCTAATTCTAAGTGTTAGATGTATGTCAAGAAAAGGGTGTGTGGGATCTTTATTTCCTATTGGGATGGTTGGCACTGGTTTATCCATAGTGTAGAGGAGACTCCACTCTGGTGGGGGAAAGGGTGCTATGGGGCCTGTCCCACCCCCTTCATGTCATATCCCCAGTGAAGTCCTGAAAACTTAAAAGAAAATAAAAATGAGCTGCTAGTGAGTGTCAGCAGTGTTAACACTAATAATATTTTACAGATTCTAAAAGGGAACAAATAACATGTAAAGGAAATGAAAACTAATTGCTGCTCTAAATATCTAAATATTAAATCTAAGTCCACGGGGACATGTGTGTCAAGATGACCGTGCTATCTCGCAGCAGACAAACCTCTGTAGCCATTGGCTACAACAGAGTATTTTTCCACCTATAATGTTGTGAGTGCACTGAGCTTCGCTTGTATAGCTTCCACCAGTTGCAGAGGAGAACCTGTCGCCTGTTGCCTTGGAATCGACTGTCGGTCATTTGGCCAATCGCATGCTACAGCTGTCGGATGGGGTGTGTGTAACAGGGCACTGTAACTTATAATATAACTTAGTCATATGTTTATTATATTATTAATTATATTTATGTTATTTCTAATTGTAAAAACTACTGCGCAGAGGCTATGTATTGTGAGACAGTGGTCTTCCATGCAGCCTTATGGGGGCCTATGCGCCAGAAGCAACTTTGGTCCTTATAACGCTGAGTATCCTCTGAGTCATAGTCTCAGAGGGAAGTAATAAGTGGATTATTATGATCTTGGCACGAGTCATAAAATTGCTCGGCCATTTTATGGAAGACATCTTGCAAGAGCTCCTGTTTCAACTAGGAGTGCAAGTATTTTATGGGGATATAGCGAGGTGCATTGACAACCTGCCTGAGGCATTTATTTTGAGCCACCTGCAGTTTGTTAATGTGACAATGTGCACAATAGACCCATGCAGGGTCCGCATATGTGATTATGGGTCGAATAATTGAGGTGTAGATTCGAATCTCATTGTGAGACTTAAGGCCAGATCCGCGCTTTATTATCGGATACAAAGCTGACATGTGAGTGTGGACAACATTTCTCTTGGTCTCCACATGGCGCTGCAGTGTCAGCTTTTCATAAAGAATGATGCATAAATATTTCACGTCATCTTTTGTACAGGATATTCTCCCCGGAAAATTATATTTGAGGGAGATTGGGGAGGCGCATGTCGTCGACTAAAGACCATAGTCTCGCATTTCCTGACATTAATTTTTATTTTCTATAGGCAGAAGTAGTTTCCCCAGCTGATTTAGCTGTTACTGTGCGCGCTGAATGGCACTTTCAGCACGTCGCGAGCGGGTAAAGATAACCGTGTCATCAGCATATATTCCTAAATCAATGTACCGGGAAGGGGGAGGGGGCGTACTATACATATCAGTGTGACTGCCCGACCTCCTCTTACAGAGTTGCCATTGGCACGCACATGCTGCGCTACTCGGCTGAACAGCTAATCACGCCACTGGCCTACCCTTCTCCACGCGGTCCTCCAATGCGGGCTCCTTCAGGCGCATCCTCGGTGTCGCAATTCTAATGGCCAGCAGTGTAGCATCTCGATCAAAGTAAGTGTAATGATTATGAATAAATATACACCGCGGAGTCTGTATTGTATGAACTAACTTTAGGATAAAACGTTTTGTTGAGTAACTCAAGAATTGATTATGACAATGGTGAAATATAAAATCAAATTCGTGAATAAAATTCCAGATGTACAGCTGAAAAAAAACACACAAATGTGTATGTTCAACGTTAAAAATTCATTCATAAATATTTTTCAAATAAGGTCTCGCACATTTACAAGTTAAAAACAGCTGATTGATAAACTTTTATGTTAAACATTTTTGGTATGGCTGCCAGTTGCATCAGTTGTTCTTATCTGCTCAAACTATATTGTGGATTTCATAATCGAACATCTTGCTTAAATTTGTGGTTTACACTCCATCAAATTGAGAGAAGTTTAGCTTCACTGTTTGCATGCATCTCATAAAACTTGGTTGTTCTGAAACGAATGATCGATTTTCATTCCCCACACAAGTACTGTGTTTTGGAATGGAGTAAAAATATCTAAAACATAATTTAAAAGAGGTAACCGGCACTACTTTCTCCTACAATAAATGATGAAAGGTCAGCAACAATCTAAAGATGCTCTCTAAGCAGCTATCGAATGCCACATCGCAATCCAGAGCTCTCTATCAGTCCCCGTCTCCCAGTCACAGATTCATCACTAGCGTAAAGGCGCCATTATTTACACCACCACCTGAACACGCCAGCTCACATTCAGTAGATTCCAGGAGAGCGATTGTGACAAGTGGGGCTTGCACTGCCGAATTACAGTAAGCAGGAACCCCCACTACTAACCTGGAATAAGGACAGACTTCACCACGCGACGCCGATATTAGGCCGAATTGTCTTTCTCCACGTGACCGCTGGCCGTGATGGACCTCTCCAGAGACCAGCTGTGCCATTCGTCGTAATCGCCACAAAGTTAAAAGACCGTGGGTTTCATTTTAATTCATTTTTTTATTTACAAGTGGTGCATATGATTACATACGTGACATATGAATTTCTGTTTCCATGTCGAAATCTCAAAATATTTAGAAAAGCAAGTACTAACCTTTCAAAAAAATAATCTACTCAAAATTGAATATTAATGAGAGGAAACAGTACAAATGGCTGTTTCTGAATAAATATATCGACGTTAGAATGTCTCATGTGAGAAAGTATAGCTGTTTACAATCTTATCCTCTGTCAAGGCTACAACCACGACATTTTTCTTACTAATTAGTTAAAAAAAAAAAAGGAATGTCTTTTCATGACAGAGCGTCCAAAACGGATTCTTACGTCACACGACTACGTATATGGAAATGAGGTACGCCTATGAGGCAAGATATTTGTTACCACATAGATAAACTTATCTACTAGACCACCGAAGGGCAAAACAATCGCCAAGAAAACATGAGTTTTTTTTTTTGTGGCTGAGGCTAGCGTTGCGAAAACTTTCTCCCACTAGCTTGCGTCTAGCTTTCATACACAACATACATATTTATGCTTCAGTGTATTTAACTGTTGGTGGATGTAGCAAAAGCTTCACTTGGCGTTTTCTATCTTCGTTACAGCAACCTTAGACAGTCTCTGCGTAATCGCAGTGGTTGCAAAGACGATAATTCCATGCGTGTGCTAATGTCACTCCATTTGCTTCTCCTCATTCACGTAAGAAAACTATTCTGGAAAGTACAATTAAATATAAACTGTTTATATATTTGAGGATATCTAATGTGCTTGCAACATCACAACAAAGGGCTCTCAAAAAGAGTGAAGCATTAAAAATTAAAATAAAAGTTTAAAACATTTAAAACATGCAGACGACTTGTACTTATAACCTCACGTCGAAGAAATATCGCTTATTGAATTTTATCGAATTAAATTTTTTTGCAGTTACAAGTATGGTATTAGGAATTTATTTAGAAATGTGTGACGTGGATTCATCTAGAATTTACTTTCACATTTCCAACAATACTGAAAGTTAAAACATGAGTCAAAGATGACCAAGCCTGAGTTAAAAATTTTTTATTTCTGTTTACTGTGGTAGCAAAAATAAAGCTAAATGCTGAAATCTAACTTAAACATTTCGAAGCTGGTGAGAAGCCAGATGCTTTAAAATCAATAAAATGTGCCTACAAAACATTTATTTTTAAAAAATATTTCATATTGCAATTTTAATGAATAATGATTTAAAACAATATTGAAATATCCCAAACACGCAGAAACCATTGACAATCATTCGAACAACATAATCACGAAAACAGGTAGGTACGAAATTACTTTTACATTACCACTTTCTTGCAAGTTTGTCTGCTTAAAAATTAGTTTTATTTGAAATACCGCCCCACGGATGAAACAAGAGTGCGTCGCTTTAGTTATAATTAGAAACAGGTAAATTTAGCGTTTTGAAGTACTACTGTACTATGTGTTTTCAAGCCTCGTCTATTTTTTTTTTTTCATTTGCTGCTGCCCCATTGTGTAGCCAGTCTTACCTCAGACCAGTTGGTACGGAATTCTGTGATTGTTCTCTTAGTCTCTTGTTGGCCCATAGTTCACCTGGGCGTGTCTAATAAACTGTGATCAATTTGCAACAGTAACTGAAATTTACATTAGTTTCAAGGCTAGTGTGTACTAAAACGAATTCGCGAAATTTACCAGTTCCTAGTTATAAGTTTGATTAGGTAGCTAACTATACTGACGAGCATAGAAGTCGATAGGAACCGCAAGTAGGATAGTCAAAGCATTTTAGTTCAAATTTACTAACAAAGTACAAGCAAAAATGACACGGAGTGCTTAACCAGTCAGTCACACATTCATTTCTGTGTTTAAGTGTTACAATCACGTAATATTTTTGGTGTAGGTTGTACTTGTGTCCAACATTTCCCTTGCAACCAGTGAACGTGTAGCGTGCTCGATGATATCACTATTAACAATTCGTGTAAAGGAGGTGTAGAAAACTCTACAAATCAGATTATCCACAAGGAATGCTTGACGTTGGAGCCTTGCTTTGTACAGCACTGGCCATAAATATCATTCTGTGCAACGTGTCCACAACTGTGGACAAGGTGAGTAAACGGGTTATAACTTGGTGCTAATACTAAAATAACACTACGTTTTACTTTGTATCCTATCCTATTATACTCAAGTGAGATATATTCAGGGTTAGAGGTATGAGGTCCTTAATTGGAAGGGACAAATAAAAGGTCATTAAAAAATAAATTAAATATTACAAAAAACAAAATCTTCATTTCCCATCTAATTTGTGATTCAATATTTTGCATTTCCCTCACCCCTTATTTATTTCCTCTCCATTCAGATAGCAGCGCAAGTACAAACAGCGTTAAGAAATTCAATGTTTAGAGGTCGTAAAATTTCGCAAAAAGATTTCGAGACAAGTTATATTTTAAAACACTGTAGGGCCATTTACCTATTTTGACTGACTGAATTACTTTTGAGGTGGGAGTAGTAAGGGCGGGCCGGTTTCACTTCACCTGGTATTAATTGGGACTAATTGATGCATGATAGATTTGATCAAAAGGGTTAATCGATAATCCGACAAAACATTGAAAGGGTTAAATCTTATTTAAATTGAATGAAAGGGTTAAATGTATTGAAATGGTTAATTTTTAATCGGACCAATTTCTCTTATTTATCTATTTATTTTTGTTGTTGTACTTCTTTCTTTCCTTCCTTTTGTGGGGAGCAGCAGAAGCTCTGTATGGTGTTGAGGCTGTGGTGTTTGGAAGGCGACTGACCAGAGAGATGGGTTGTAATGTGTTATATAGGTGTTGAGTTGAGTGCAAGAATGTGCTAAGGGTAATTTTTCATAATTTTTCTAATTTTGATGTGTGTGTGTGTGTAGGGATGTTGGTGGTAGATAGGCGATTTTTGCGAATATATTTAACACACGAGAGAATGTCAGAGTGTTTAAACGATTTATAAGAGTGGCCTAAGTGTAAATGTTATGTTTTTTTGGAGTACATTACATGTAGATGGTGGTGGGAGATAGGCCACTTTGAAAGATGCGATTTACGAGTTAGTAATGACAATGATCAAATAGATGACGACTGTTTCTGAATGCAATTAAATGTTACACACAAGAGAATTTCAGCGTGTTCTATGTAAGAATAAATTACACACATCGAATCTCAAATTTCAAATGACTATGCAAATAATTAATACAATTATGTGACTCTCCAGTATGGAATTAAACGTAACTTGATTTACATGAGAGAGAAGTATAACACAACTATGTGAATATGGAATTAACAATCTACAACAAAATGTCCCTATAAATTAAACAAACAAGATATACATGATGCCTCTCGCACATACTTTACACATCCGTCTGTGTGTAAGACTGGTGAGGAGGAATTTTGAAACATAATGCACACGAAAAAAGACATTAATTGATTAACATGCATAGTAAAATTGCACCTCTTCCAAAACACATCTGTCCGGTTGCGAGGTTGCTGAAGGAATGATGTTAGTATATGATTTCCAGAGACTTATAAGCACTATTAGATACGTTGAGCTCAGCCAAAATTCATCCACCTCGGAGGTCACTCGATGAATGAGTGGATCGTATGTATACATGTAGTGTGGCCGGCGTATTAAAGGCAACTGAGTAGAAATTTATGACTGATAGAATCTATTGCTCTACCAAGCCACTAATAACGACTTGATTCGTCCTACAAGTATGTGAATGTATAAAAGTGAATTATTAAAAAATAACGCACATACCACAAATGTTTTCCATAGAGTCTGAGAAATTCACTCTACTTGTTAACACAAATGCGAGTTGAAAATGGTACCAAGTTTCATTGACACAGCTCAGAAACATACTTGAGACGATTATAAAAATAACGAACACACTATCGCATGAAAATATATATTTTGGACAACTTAAAAAATTATATTTCACACTACAGTTTACAAATACTGTGAATGAGATCTGAATCCCTGAGAAAATTATATCTCTTAATGAAGCCCGGTGTATATGAATGAGTTATTGAGGTATACATCTGCCTAGTCCAAGCTTCTATAAGCAACTTAAGATGGTGAACTCCTCGAGATACATCCACATCGCTCTGCCCAAGGCCAACCACCCCTCTCCTTGCCAGAGCGACATGTCCTCGATTGTCAATATTTCACCATTGAGGCAAGATGGCGATGAGTGGCTAGATATCGCCGCATCGCTCCTGAGCTCCCTGACCCCCATCCCCACACCCCACCTCCACCCCTCACCTGAGCGATGCATGCTGGGGTCACTCGCCTGTCTTCCCCAATTGTCAATTTTTCACCACTGAGGAAAGATGGTGAAGACTGGCAAGAGAGTTTCACATCACTCGCACTCACCTGTAGGTATACTTACCCTCCCCCCTCGTGAGAGGAATGTGCCCCAAGGTCAAGAACCCAGATCATCCCTCCCACCCCTACTCCAGAAGCTGTCTACTCCCAAAAAGTCAGTTTATTCTCCAAGGCCACGCATCCCCCGCCTAGAATGCATTTTTCTATCAAATATCTCGAGAGCTGGCCTGTCCACACAGCCCGCCCTAACTGCTGATCCATGGTCACTTAAGAGCTCGGCATATTCCTAGTGACTTAAAAATATATTTCACAACTCCCGCCAATTAAATTTTATATCCCTGAAAGAAATTTTTTTTAAATTCCCGAGATAAACCCCAGATTTAACATTCCAACAACAAGCATATATTTGAATCATGGAACCTATGATTTGAAAGAAATCACACAGAAATACAAGACTTATTTGATCCACTCATGAAAAAATGCTCTTTTACATCTATTAAAACAACACATATCTTTATTCTTCTAGCAGACAAAAATACGTATTTCACGTGCAATTTTTTCTAAGCCCAGAATTTTTAGATACAGCTATCATATAGCAGTCAACTACAGCAACGTGTTTTTTTTTTAGAAAAGATACAGGGACAAGTCAATCTAAAATCTTGTGTACAAAGCCAGGTAGCGGATAGCCGAGAATTGAATGTGATTAGTGAGCGAGCAAAATTTAGGACTAGAGAGCCGATGAGGGTGACCCACGGGCGAAGTTGGAGCAGAATATACCATGAACAAAAGTGTAGAGTATGCGGGCTATCAGTTTGGGTCGCGTGCAGGTAGGAGATGTGCACGACGCGGATCTGGTGAGGAAATGAGAGAATGGTTCAGAAAGGCATTGCTGTCTGTTCCACGTGCCACTATCGACACCTCCCCTTCTCCACCCGCTGATGCACAAAGCCTATGGGCACACCAGCAGGAGAACTTCCCCTCTGGCCACACCACTATGGCAACTTCTCTGCAGTGTGAATTACCTATCTGCAGCTCACATCCACTATAAAATTCACTGTATCCCGTGACCTCTCCGTACTCGCCTATCTTTCACAAGTTTTAAAGTAAGCAGACACTGTTTACAACACAACATTGAATTTTAAGCTTAAATGCACTTTTTTTTAAATTTTTGAATCTTACACCATAAAATTCGTTTACACCATCAAAAACATTTATGAATATTACACAGTCAAAAAAGTACATTGTAGGGTACACTGTAGAACCTTTTTTAAATAAAATTTTAAACTAGAAAAATTAAAGAACGATTCTTGTATAAAAAGTTTTTAGTATGGGGAATACTATTTTGCTCACTTAAAACTAACCAATTTCAAGGAGCTGTATAGTTACAAGTAAAGAAATATAATTTAGCACAAACAATTATGAAACCTAGAAATGTATTTCGATAAACTAACGATCAATTATGACGCAATTAAATAAAAACACGAAATACCATAGAAATATGATCCAAGAAACGCATTCTGGGAATCATTATCCAATTTCTAAGAACTATAACATGTTAAAATACAACCTAAATAACATTAAAATGGAATTGTACCCCAATTGCCTTTAAAATGTAAAATTACATGAAATTTTATCCTGATTCCAAGAAATGTAACATAAAAAACAATCAATTATGTCACATTTAAAAGGAATCAAATACATCGGAATTCCACCTAAACACGAATTACGAACTCCAACAAATTAACACCTAATTGAAAATTTCCAATTAAACAATTCTATCACAGATACCAATTGAATTACATATCAAATGTAATGGATTATGACCTAAATTTGTATGACATCACAATTAAAAGGATTTAATCACTCTGGATTATCACACAAACTGTAATCCAATCAAAAAGGGGATTGAATACACAATAAATTGTACATCGCATCCCATCCAGAGCTTTATTAAATGGAAAAACACATCAAATATTATTTTTAAAATCTTTGATTTAGTACCATAACCCACAAATCGTATGCTTTTGAGAAATCCCTCCATAGAACCAACGACATACCTTTTTTCCTTTTAATGATTTTATCAACTAAATATTCATTTGGAGAAGTAACTTTTTGTCATTCATGTTCTTAAAATCTTCCTTTTATTGGTTCTCCATAATATGTCTGGGATGTGTTTGTCTAATTGAAATAATTTTAAATATTTCAAAAGAACAATTCATCATACATTTTTATCAAAGATTATTTCTGCTTCGAAGTATGTATAAATTCCCCAACTTTGAACTTTGATTTACTCTCATTGATGATTTTAACATTATTATAAATAGTTTTCATTAAACTATTATTCGTAACTTCCTTAGGAGCAATGCTGATAGTTCTGTGATATCTGGAATTATAAAATATAACTATTTCAGGCACAACCTTAACCTATTTGTAAGTCCCCCTCGATGTGAAATGTTTATATATTAACTGTTTAATCGATTAGTTGTAATGTTCCACAACACTGGCTTTAAGCTCCGAATACATTGCATAGTGATTAATACCATATTCGGTAATAAGTTTCCAGAATGGTGTAGAAAAAATTAAGATCCTCTGTCGGTTTGGAGTGAATTAAGAATTCTCTCTTTCAAAACTATCTTCATTGCATTGTTAACCTGTTTCCCAATTTTGTTTTTCAAAGCTATATAGCAACCATATTTCGAATAAACATCTATTATGGTTAAAATATATTTGTATCCCTTATTGTATGTGGAGAGAAATGTCATTTCACATAAATTGGCTTGAAAAAGATAATTTTAACCATGAGTTATCTCTTCTTCAAGGATATCTTATCCTTGCAGGAGCGTGAAGCTCTTGAGTGATCTTACTTAACTTCATTGGTAGTATAACTGTCTCCTTTCAACTCTTCAATAATATAAACTATTTTCTTTGTATATGAATTATTCCCAGATTCTCTCGAAGCGATGATAAGTTTTAATCTATCGACCAATTCATTAGGATTATTCCAATATACAGGTGAAATGCAGTTGCCAATTTCATCTTTATATATTCCACTTCCGCCTATATCTCCTATTAAATGTATTTTCAGGTTTGGAACATTTAAAAATAATAATTCAAACAATCCTTGACTCACATCAGTTATGTAATCACCTATTTTAATTTTATTGTCAGGTAAAAAATTAACTACCTAATCTCCCAGGAACCAGATGTTATCATGTCGATAAATTTCAAAGATCGTATCATGCGTAGAAAAATATTGTTTTAAAGCTAAATAACGTTGTGTTGAATGAGAAAGTGGTTTCTTTTTACTCTTCTTTGTTAAAGACACTTCTTCCTTTTTAATTACCAAAGCTGTTTCATTAGGCTTATTAAACACATAATGCAATGTATCCATTCTATTCGTAACAGGTTTAAATGATTTATCATTTAAAACATCCTGTGCCATACGAGCTTGTTTGGCTTGTAAATATTTTTCGTTCACAGGGGATATAACTTTGTGTAATTTCGAAGCAGAGACCGACATGTTTTGATTATATTACATTTAATTCGATCTATTTATATATGAATTAAACTGTTGCTTTTCTGACTGATGTAGTAGGTCGATAACTTTGGGCTTTTTCAATCCTATAGACTTTACTTAAAACAACATCTAATTTTGTTAAAGTTTTAGATTTCAAACCATTTATAAAATAATTTATACATGTATCCAAATCATTATTTTGTTTTCTCAAATCTGTTTGCGTAACTAAAACAAATTTTTCATTGATGAATTCATCTCTTATATATTGCATTATTTGTTCCATTCATGTTTCAAGTTGTTTTGTAATAGTAGCCCTTACCACTTCATTAAATACAACTCTTAAATTTTCTTGCATTTCTGCAAGTTGTGTTGCAAAAACTATGTTTGTCATATCGTTAAAATCCTTACTAAATCCATTTAAATGTTCTTCTATTCTAAATTCATTACTCTGCAAAACAGTGCTAATATTGCTTAAAATGTTTGCAATTACACTTGTGTGTTTATAAAACGTTATCATTCTAATCAACTAACTTTATTAATTTCCCTTGAATATAGTTTCATTGTTATTGAAACACTTTTAGTGTAATAGTGTTTAAGTCTTACACATAACACTTATTTACCACATCATTATCTTTCACAGCTATACCCATATTATGGAATATATGTCTGTTCAAAACACAATTCCCATAGCGATTTTTTGTAAAACAGCTATTCTAATGATTGTGTTTTATACCGCTATGTCAAACTTTGAAATACTCATTATTCTTCACCTGGAAGTAAAACAACTGTCAAAAACCAGACCTATATATGCCTTTATATAGGAGAAGTGTTGGTGTAATCACCAAAAAACCATATTTTCCTTTCCAACAGTAAAAACACATATCTTTAAACTTTGTAAATATTATATGGTGTTTATTATGGTTCGATTTAAGTGCATAACGTTGCGATACATAAAAACAATCAACGTTTGAATATCAACCAAAACTGAAATATTGCTGAATTTCACCCTATGGTTCACACCAAACATCGTCAAAAATAAATACAGAATTGGGTAATGCTTCATTCGGAGGGACTATTTCTTCTTCATTTGTAAAATGGAAATATTGCATTCCTTGTGGTATTGTTTTAGAAAAGATGTACACGTGTTCAATTTTAAGTCCATTTGGATGCTCCAACAGCAACATAATACCACAAGTTTCTTCACGTGAAGAATGACAGCTTATTATACAACGTATATGCGATGGTAAAATAACACCATGTCTCTGTTCAATTATATTTTCTTTTGTATTTACAATTATCAGTAGATGTACATTTTGTTTTATAACCTTCATTTCTACACAATTACAGAGTAGTGCATAACATACTAATGTAAACCTATACATGAAGGTCTATATATAGGTTCGTGTTCAGTTGAAAACAATGACTCGTACTAAACATATCAAAAAGTACGTGGTGTATTGAATACATTGATTAGTAAATTACCATTTGTATTACATTTACCGAAATACAATTATTGCGGACCAGGTACTAAACTTGCTTAAAATTGGGCATGGAACAATCAATGAATACACTCTTTGGGAAATGTGTATAAATAAAATGATATAGTTTACTATAAAACAAACAATTTGAAAGAAAGACAATCGCGGATACAATTCTAGCCGATAACGCAGAAAATATAAGGAAGTAACCATCTACATCTACAGGTGAAAAGCTTGGAACTTTGGTTGTTGATAAAGTTATGTGCGTGAAGGTGAAGAGAGGCATGAGCCTCAAACACAAAACCAAAAAATAAACCAAAAAATGAGGAATCATTCCGTTTCTATTTCCTGCATTCACTGCTCTTGGATCAATCCTCTGAGGGGATTCGGCAATTAGTAGAGCTGTTGTATGAAAAGTTAAGGGAATGTATTTGAAACCCTATAAATTTGGACAAGGACGAAAAAACTCCAAACGTGGAAAAAGAGCAGAAAGTCCTAAATAATTTTCTAAAATGGGCATTAATTAATATGTAAATAAATCATTGTAATACGACAGTATCCGCAAATGACGCACTCCAATTGAAGTGCGTAATTATTAAAATAACATGCAATTAATGTATAATTACAATACGGAGAAATTACCAAATACAATCAATTTTGGACATTTATGTTTAATTTTTTGGCTATAAAGAAGTTATATAAGTAATTGTAATAGTAAAAGATATTACTAATATGTCGATTATGTTGATATTAAGTGGAAATTAGTCGCAATTGTGTGCTGTATATTTCCCTGCATTGAAGTTAGATGGAGAATGGCAAACAATTTTAATAGAATTCGTTACTTACAACAGCATACAAAACATTGATAAGCATAACTAATTATTTACAGCTAATATTAGTGGAAAAAAATACAAGATTGTGACACCAGTAGGATCTTATAAGTTGGACGATCTTGAATCATTCATTAAATTGGCATTACCTAAAGATGTACATTTCCGATTATGTGGAAATCCAAATATGTTAACTTGTGCAATGTATAGTAACATCGATATCTATTTCTTGGAAGACAATTCATTTGCAAATATGCTGTGTTATGAACAGAGAGTATATCCAGCTAATCATTTACACGAATCTTCAAAACAGGTTAATATATTATCGGTAAATGTATGTCGCATAAATGTTAATATTGTAGGCGGTTCATATTTGAATGGAAAAGCGACAAATACAATAATTGAATTCACATGTGCTGTGGTTCCAGAATATAAAATAATTTAAAAACCTCATACATTGATATATCTTCCAGTAATAGTGAATCATGTTGATGAAATAGTTGTTACAATTGTCGATCAGGACAGTAAACTTATTAATTTCAGAAATGAAGAAATTACAGCTCATTTAGATTTAAAAAAAAAGCTATATAAATAGCTGCATTCCATTGCACATTACAATCATAATGGGTATTGTGTACATTAGTAAATTTGGTTGTAAAGTAGGTAGTGCTTTTAAGAAATGTGGCATTAATAAATATTTCGAAGAAAGGAAGTATAAAAAGATGTTAACGGCAACATAAAATGCTGACTTCAAATAAGTCACCCATGAAATTAACATGAGGCAATGGAGTGTTGTCCAAAGAATTATTATATACTGTTAATAGAAATGGAAGACATACTTAATGTTGAAGAACCGATCAGCTATGAAAATGCAATTACCAATACGGAAATACATGTGTATGAACCATTCCGAGCAGGTCCGTACATATTTACGTCACAAATAAGGATTTCAATACAAAATCATGATATTTACACATTACTGTCGAAATCAAGTTTAAGGTTTAGAGGAACAATTAAAAAGGCTGCAGATGCAAGTAATCCAGCAACTACAAAAATAGTAAGAAATGGAATACATCATTTAATCGACAGAATTGCATATCTACTGAATGGAGTGGAAATCAACCAAACACGAGATGTTGGAATTACTTACGCAATTAAGACCTATCTTTCGCAAAGTGAAAATAATATTTATACAGGACTTATGGCTGAGTGGAGCAACGCTAGTGGCCATATCGACCCAGGTGGTAAATACCAATTTTTTATTCCATTAAGTATGGTTTTTGGTTTTGCTGAAGACTACAAACATGTCATATTAAATGCTAAACAAGAATTAGTTATTCTATTCGGCAATATGCATTTGAATGCTATATGTGGTACAGCTAAAATGAGGCAGGTATATAATTTGAATTAAGCAGTGTGGAATGGTTTATGCCCCATATTGAAATTAACACTTGCGAACATGTAAAATAAAAAAAAACGATCGAAAAAGGGAAGACTCTAGACATTGTGTTCATATTATGGGGGTTGGAGACATTTCCAATACTACCATTATGTCAAAAAAAAGTGTGGAGTGTGAAATAAAGTTTTTCGTCTGAAAAACTGAGATATGTTGTCATTTGTTTTCTAACAAATTGACAAAGCAATATAAAAGCTGAAAGATCAATATTCGAAAATTGTGATATGGCAAATATTAAACAGTATCTAAACAGTCAAGCTTATCCCTATGTGGATTTAAATATGAACTTTGCCAATGGGGAATTCCTTATTTTGTATGACATTTATACAAAGTTACAGGAAATGTATTATAACAAAAACAGTTCACTGATTCTAGAACCCGAAACATTTAAAAATAGAGGAATGTTATTTGTGTTTGATTTAACCAAACAGGACAACATGATTACAAATAGAGTGATTGATTCATGATTTTAAATTATAGCATTTAAACCAATTCCAGCAAATATGCAAGCTTACGCTCTTATAATTCACGACAGATTAACGAGTTACAATGTAAGAGATAAGCTGGTGAAAATAATGAATTGAGCCAGTAGACAATGAACATATTTGCAAAGTTTATCTAAATAATTGTGAAATATATGCAGGTGGAGTTGAGCAAAAATGCATATTCGAAAGTGTGTATAACCGAAAAGTAATAGATATGAAAAAAGAATACAATTGCCCCTCGTTCAAACAATTGCATTAAACATGTGGTTCTAATTCGACATTATTCTCTCCAGAGGAAAGCTCAAAATAAATGCTACCTTGGGCAATGATGTCAGACTGGTGTTAAACAGACTATGATGATTACCCTCCCGAATTACTTGTGGATATTATTCGAGTCATATGGCATTATTTAGGATGAGTGAAATTTGATATAAAAAGTATTTGATTGTATATATAAAATCCAATATTTCTTAAAGATGGATCAACAAGACAACAAAATCACTCATGTTTACAGAAATCCAAAAGTAAATATAATATCAGCATGTTATTAGAACGTTGCAGTAAACCATTTAGAGTTGGTTTCAGAAATAAATAATTGTGTGTCATCCTATAGTTGATTATGGGTTTATAATTTATCTCTTGAATATGTTGTAAATATATTGTGAATTCACTTGTCTTTGTTTAGCATGGAAATGTTTGGAGCAAGTTCTACTTGCTAGTGTTAAAATTATTATTTCTTGAAACAGGTTGTGTTTGTATCTATTTTGTAAATAAATAAATTTTTAAAAATGAATTTTTACGTTTATTTAACCTATTCTTTATTAAAAGTGAACTTTTTGGTAAGAAAAATATTTTCTCCCCAGAGAGAGAAAGCGAGAATAAGAAAAAAAGGGGGGGGGGGAGGAAGTTTTGGAAGCGAGCATTCGAACCACTTTTCTATAAACAAGTAAATAATATACAATATCGGGTAAAACATGGTTAATATAAGCTGGGTTAAAATTTCGGTTAGGTTATGTATGATTATAAATTGGAAAATTGAATAATGAACATAACACTGTCAATTAAAATATTATAAATTCGTTTGTGCACGTGAAAAAGGTAGATATGCTCAATTGTATAGATGTTTAAATGTAAATTAATCGTGTTGAATTTTTCCGATTAAACGTTATTAACTTAGTAATTTATAATCACTTCAAAGTTTTATACTTGTAGCATTTGCAATATATCTCAAGACGTGAAGAATCCGTTACGTTTAGAGATCTGAGGTCTTAGCAGTGTGACCGTTACCTACCAAGAGTCATTAACCTTCAAGGTTAAATTTCAATGTCTTTTCCAATAGAACCAACTGCAGTAACCGAAATTTCAGAGGTTTGCAACCTGAGCCCAACAAACCCCCGTAGAATACATTTTGGTTTCATTATAAGCTGGAGATAGACCAGATACCTAGCTTTTCACAAAGGAAGCAGACAAGGGCATCCCCATCCCTGGTGGGGAGAGCAGTTCCGGTCCACTATTTTAACCGTTAAGAATAGCAAGGTCAAAACGTCTTTGTAGCTGTTTGAAATCTCTCGAGAAAAATATTGTGTCTTCTACTTGATACAATTAATATTCACTTTGCAAGCTCCATTATGCAGGAAAAAAAATACACAATACATATATTAAAAATGAACAAATATTTATTAAACAAGTTTTTACTTCCCCATACTCAGCGAGCTTTACAATAAGTTTTAAAAAATCCTTATAAAATACAGTTTTTAAAAATCGTATTGAAATAATGTTACGGTACATTAATGGAAAATTTCCGTATATGGTTGGCGTAAATATGATTAATAATATACTGATAAAGAAAATGGGAACATATTTACTAACATTAGATCATAATATGTCTCTTGATTTAGATAAGATTTATTGTAAATAAGAAAAATATTTCCTTTAAAAATATTAAAGCAATCTTAGAGAAGCTTAAGAAGGGATTATAGCATGCATAAATGGTTTTTATGGATAATATTATTCCTCTTTTTTTCTATAAAGTATAGTTTAATTAAAATGTTGATCTCTAATAGATTGCTAATCATTTTAATGGATTATTAATTAAACTTTATTTATTTGTTATGATTCAGAATTTATTTTAGTGATAAAATACATGTTGTTCATTTCTTCGAGGACGAACATTAGCATTGAGGTTTGTCTCTGTGGTTGGGGATGCTGGCTTGAAGATATTTGAATGTCGGGGGTGTAGGAAGAGAGGGGAATTGGTGTTTGGACTTCTGACTTCTGGTTGGAGGGGAGAAATCGGCCTTCTCGAACATTTTACCTGGAAATTTGAAATTTTTATAAATAGGGCTTCAGCCTCTACATCCCGTCCACTTTTTCCAGTTGTGTGTAGTTTGGTTTGGTTTGCGATTCCGTGCTCGTATAAAGATTACTTTCTTAGCTTGTCTGTGCAAGTTTTCAACAGAGAACTCGAAGATTTTAATTGGAATTATTATGATGATCTATGGAATGGACCAGATGCTTTGGCAAAAAAATTATTTTATTTTTTGAATGTCAACTAAGATAATGGATCTAGTCTACTGCCATTGCTCTTGTCAACATCTTCAACATCGAGAGCAGTGACATCTATGCTGATGACTCAAACAGTGATACTACGACGTCGAAACTGAGTATATTGAAAACTGCACTAACAAGACCGACAGTCACGCCTTCCATGTCGAGGTCTGCAACAACATCGATGTCTGCAACAATGTTGATGTCTGCAAGAACGTCGAAGTATGCAACGATGTCGGGTCTGCAAAAACGTCGAGGTTTGCAACAATGTCGAAGTCTACAGCAGTGCCTGCGATGTCGAGCGCTACAGCAATGCCTGCGACGCTGAGGGCTATAATGGCACCTGCAAAGCCGAGGGCTGCAGTGCCGCCTTTAACATCGAACTCGGCACCTGCGATGCCGAGGTCTACAGCGATGCCGAAGGCTACAACAGCATCTGGGATCCCGAAGGCTACAGCAGCGCCTACGATGCAAAGGGTTACAGCGACGCCGCCGATGCTGACCACATCACCTTCGATATTGTGATTGGAAGCTCTAGATTTACCATCAATTATCAAAACAGGTGAGATACATAAACAAAAACCAGTAATGCGTTCCTGCTGCAATCCACTGAATTTAACCTCAAATAATTTGCGGTAAAATATTTCAAGAAACTAGTTGCACTAAGATTTGGAAGAGTTTTTAGAGTACAGTTTTGTGATTTCACCCTAGTCAAGCTTACAATCTCCTGACGTATTGTTATTGCCTGAATCACTGCAGCATAAATTAATGTCACCACCTCCTCCTCCTTTCACACCTTCACCACAGAAAATTATTTATACTCTTATAACATATCCAATATCAACACCACAAAAGCCTGTTCCATTTTTCACTGGAAATATGCTGAGGAGTTTTTTTTTTTTTAAGTTTTATTGATTGAAAGTATAATGTTGCAACTATTTTGAAGACCCATCATTCAATTTAATAAAAAGTTTTACGATTCAAAAGACTTGTTTTATAATTTAAAAGACCCATTATTCAATTTAGTAAAAAGTTTTCCGATTCTAAAGGTTTTAAAATTTCAAAGACCAATCATTCAATTTGAAGAACAATTTTATGATTCTTAAGACTTGTTTTGCAATTTTAAAGACCAATAATTCAAATCGATAAAAAGTTTTATGATTCCAAACACTCGTTTTATGTTTTCAAAGACGACTCATTCAATTTGATAAAAAGTCTTACGACTGTAAAACATTGTTTTACAATTTTAAAGACCAATATTTCGAATTGTTAAAAAGTTTAACAATTCTGAAGACTTGTTTTACAATTTTAAAGAGCATGTTTTACAATTTTAAAGATCAAACATTCAAATCCATAATAAATCTTATGATTCCGAATCTTATTTTAGGATTTCAAAGATGAATCATTCAATTTGATAAAAAGTTTTACGATTTCAAAGACCAACCATTCAATTTGATAAAAATTTCTTTCAAGTTTTAACGATTTTGTTTAAAGTTTAACGAAATTCAGTAAATGCTTAACGATTTTATTAAAAATTTAATGATTTATCATGTAAAATGTTGGAAAGTTTTAATAAACTTTATGATTTCAATCATAAAATGATTAATGATTTTTTCTCTTGTAACATACTCTGTTTTGATCATTTTCATTTTGGAGTTTTATGACATAAGATGGTGTTTTTTTTAAAGAGCTTGTATGGCTTTCACACGTAATGATAAAAATGATTAATGATTTTCTGTCGTAACATACTTATACTCTGTTGTGAACATTTTTTGCTGTTTTATGATGTAAGATAGTGTTTTTCAGTTAAAGAGCTTGTGTACCTTTACGTGTAATTGTAAAAATGATTAATGGTTTTTTGTTTTAACATACTCTGTTGTGATACTTTTTGGCAATTTTATGATGTAAGATGGTGTTTTTTGGTTAAGAGCTTGTATGGCTTTCATATGTAATGGTAAAAATGATTAATGACTTTCTGTTGTAACATACTCTGTTGTGATAACTTTTTGCAGTTTTCTGACGTAAGATGGTGTTTTTGTTAAAAAAAAGAGCCAGAATGGCTTACAGTCCTAACATGTTGATAAAATGATTGTAATTAATTAATTATATATTGTTTATGCTGTAGCATGAGTGGCAATATTTCTAAAGCTGGCAAGGCTTTCAATACTACCATGTTTGATGTAAATATGAAAAGAAATTGTTTTACGAATGTTTTTTAAAATAAAAGAATTGTGAATAAATTTTTTTTCCATTTTAAATTTGAATACTATGAGTTGTTATGTATTAGTTCGATAAATTCCCCTTGTCATTACTTTGTGATTATTACATAACCAAAATAATAAAATTCTTGATGAGTATTAGTGTTGCTTTGATTTCAAAGCCTGGTAACTGGAAAATAATAATTTTACAAGTTGTTTGATGTCAATTTTATGAGGGAGAAAAAACTCGCATTTTAATTTAAATGTAATAAAACAAACACAGCCTGAAGAGCTGAGTAAAACTTGCAAAAATACTGGAGAGAAACGAACATGTCTGAATGAATTTTTGAAATGGAAGAGAGGCACAGGCTTGAATATCTCGAGAAAACTTTACTGGACTGTTGGGCAAGAACTCTAGGGAATTTAACAAAACCGATAGTCTATTCACACAAAAAGCTTTTCAGGGCCCAGGTAGAAAGAGCCCTTGGAGTCACACCACAATGTTTCTCTGCTGCCCTAAAAGTGGGAGAAATCAACCAACCTTCAAATAAAAAAAAATATTTTTCCTTTACATCAACAAAATTACAAATGTTGCAGAATCAACACAGTGATGTCTGGTGGTGAAAAACGCTGTCATACTTTACCCAAAATCATAAAACATTGTTGAAAAAACTTCCTAAAAAATTACATTATACCTCCTTATATAGTAAATTGATACAAAATAACTCCCATTTTCCTTCAAATTTACATTAAATTTGACCTTTTAGGAAAATCAGTTGAAATAGAGTCAAACTTCACAGATTTCAGCTCTGATCGCACTCATTTCTAGCTGGATACATGTTATTTCAGTAATATCACATTGGGAATTTTATTCTGTAGGGAATACAAGTTACAAATATATACACATTTCATTGTAGAAATTCAGAAGTGGGAGAACTGCAGGTAAAATATCCGCCAATATTTGATATATATTTGATTTTCTACTGCTTTCTTTCCTTTTGTGGGGAGCTCTGTACGATGCTGACACTGTGGTGTTCTAAAGGCGACTGACCACAGTGGTGGGTTGCAATGTGTTATATAGGTGTTGAGTTGAGCGCAAGAGTGTGCCAAGGTCCATTTTTCTTATTTTGATGTGTTTGTAGGGATTTGGTGGTAGATAAGTGATGTTTACGAATGTATTTTACACATGAGAGAAATTCCGATTCTTTAAACGAGTTCAACATATGAATAAATTTCACACATCGAATAGCAAATTTCAAACGACTACAGTGAATAATAAGTGCAATTCCTCCAGTATCGAATTTGATGTAATGTGATTTTAATACCACGAGTTTAGAAATATAATTTACACAAAAGAGAATTTTAACCATGTGAATAATATCTGGTGTCGACAAGTGCAAACTCATAAATTACGACAATTACGTGAGTGTGGATTTAACGATCTACAACAAAATGTCCCTATAAATTAAACAAACAAGATATATATGATGCCTCACACACATACCTTAGACGTACACCTGCCTGTGTGTGACTAGCGAGGAGGAATGTAATCGACATGTAAAAAGAAATTAATTGATTAACACGAGTAGTAAAATTGCACCTCTCCCAAAATATATCTGTTCGGCTGCGAGCTTAGTGAAACACTGAGTCAATCTTTCATCGAGAGCCTGACAATATATACGCCTTGGGAGGTTGACAAATGACTAAGGCTTTAGCTACTAGGAAATAGATGTGAATACGATTTATGTGACAAATGGATAAAAATTATGTTTGGGATGCACATACTAATGTATAAATTACAATAGTTAAATTTTAAACAGACACGATAGAAAAACACGAAATGAAATGGCAGCAGGAGCTCCCCGACAACATATCCGTCCACCTCGGAGGTCACTCGATAAATGAGTGTATCGTATGAGGTGCATCTGCTTATATAAGTAGCGCAGACGGCATCGTAAAGGCAACTGAGTTGAAATTTACTACCGAGAGAACCTATTTCCCTACTATTAACGATTTCATTCGTCCTACAAGTATGTGAATGTATGAAAGTGAATTATTAAAAATATAACGCACATACTACAAATTTTTCCCGTAAATCCTGGTAAATAGAGCACACTTTTTTTAAACAAATGCGAGTTGAAAATCATACCAGTTTCGTCTACCGAACACAGAAATGGGGTTTACATGATAAATGCCCTATCACATGAAAATCAATATATTTTTTCCCAATAACTTAAAAAAAAAAGTTTCCCAATAAAATAGTTATATATTAAAACATGTATGTTATAAAACGTTAATCATGCCTACCACACTCCAAAGCCCAGTGAAGTCGAGAGATCAAGTGTTGCGTCTATGCAGCGTGAGGATTGGCGAAGTACTAATATGGCGGAAGACCTCGAAAAACATCCGTGTCGCTCTGCCCAAGGCCAACTGCTTCAAACCTCCTTACACCCCCAACTCCACCCCTCGCCAGAGCGCATTTGTGGAGAAATCGCTCAGTCCACGCACCCCAGCCCTTCTAAATGACTGCTTCTTCAGCACTCTGCCCCCTCACCGCCACCCTCCAATGCAGAGTTTGTTCCCAAGGCTCCTGGACACACACCCTTGTATCGGTCCAACACTGCAAGAACCTGTTTAGCGGCGAACACCCCATCTGCCCACTCTGCCCAAGAACTGTCCCTTCCAACACAGCGGTTATACTCACCCTCCTCAAGGTCAGGAAACATTTTTTCGGTTGACTTGCCCTGTCCACTGAGGGTGCTATCGATTCAAAGCCATGCACTACCCCCTCCCCTTACAGCACTCAAGTGACTTTTTTTGGATACCTCGGGAATTGGCCATTCCCCCTCCCTTCCCCACCAGAGCGCTGCCTCTGCTATGAACAGAGGCTTGCTTCAAGGTCAAAATGATGGTTTCCCTAGGGCAGCAGTAGCTATTTCCCTTCCTACCAACAAACTGTTATTTTCACTTGGACACTGAATCTTGGTCCTATATTTCGAGATGCAAAAGGTTGGCGTATTCCCAGCGAATTAAAAAATTTCACACCTCCCATCGATAAAATTTTATTTTCCTCATCACTAAGAAATACATTCCAAATGCTTTAACACACAATAAATTCGATTAAAAAATTTAAACAACTTTGCACCAAACTTTTTTTCCCCGGTTTCCAGCAATCTTACAAGACATTCTAAACTTTATTCCTGTTTTCCAGCAACTTTTAACTAATGCAATAACGCACATCTATTCTGATAAATTAAATACATAACATTCTACAAGAAAGTAACTAATGATAGAAAATCTTACCCCAAATGATTTGTTTCAAAATAATCTACTTGTGTTTTTTTTTCCACCAGATATCATAGCGTTGGACCTGGAAAAGCTGTAATCTGTGTGTTTGAAAAATGAAATATTTTTATATTTAAAACTTTTGCTGGATTCTGTTCGATGTAGACATACAAGTTTTAGCTGGAGAAACTTTCTTGTAGGCAAGGATGGTCAGAGATCTTTTTGTACCTGCCTCTGTAAAGGTATTCGGGGCTTGCTTTCATTTATCCCCCTGGGATATCACAAAAGTTGGTCAGTAGGGCGTTGTGTCTCCTACACCAACATTGAATTTAAGCAGTCTGAATGGGCGAAGATTTCAATCTCCTGCCTTGTCTCTTTGCAAAAACAAAACTTATTAATTCCAGTGCAGATTTCTTTCATGACATATACTTAGCCTGTTACCATATACATTTTTTATTACTGAAAAAAAAACTAGTGACATGCAGTATTTAAAAAAATAACAAGAGTCACACTATTCATTTTTAACATGGAAAATTTTATTATAAAATATTCTTTTCTTTTCAAAAAAATAATTCATAATACATATCTTACCTAACATTCGTAAAACAATTTCTTTACACATTCACATCAAACGTGGTAGTAATGAAAGCCATATAAGCTCTTTAACAAAAAAACACCATTTTACATTGTAAAACTGTAAAAAAATTATCACAAAAGAGTATGTTATGACAGGAAATCATTAGTCAATGATACCATTATGTGTGAAAGCCATACAAGCTCTTTAGCCAAAAAATATCCATCTTACGTCATAAAACTGTAAAAAATTATCACAACAGAGGATGTTACGACTGAAAATCATTAGACATTTTTACCATTACATGTGAAAGCCATACAAGTTATTTAACAAAAAACATTATCTTACATTATAAAACTGTAAAAAAAAGTATCACAACAAAGTGTGTTACAAGAGAAAATAACTTGTCGTTTTATGATTGAAATCATAAAGTTTATTAAAACCATCCAACATTTGTGATAAATCATAACTTTTTTTTTCATAATATCGTTATATATTTTAATAAATTTCGTTAAACTTTTAACAATATTGTTAAGACCTGAATGAACTTTTTATTCAGTTGAATGATGGGTCTTTGAAATCGAATGATTGGTCTTTGAATTCGTAAAACAAGCCTTTAGAATCATTAAATTTCTTATTATATTGAATGATTGGTGGTTGAAATCTTAAAACAAGTCTTTAGAATCATTAAACTTGTTTAATAAAAGGAATGATTTGTCTTTGAAATTGAAAAACAAATCTTTAGAATGGATAAAATATTTATCAAATGGAATGATTTGTATTTGAAATTGTAAAACAAGTCTTTAGAATCGAGAAACTTTTTATCAAATTAAATAATTGGTCTTTGAAATGGTAAAACAATTCTTTGGAATCGTAAAACTTTTTATCAAATTGAATGATTGGTCTTTGAAATCGAATGATTGGTCTTTGATTTTGTAAAAGTCTTTAGAATCGTTATACTTTTTATCATATTGAATTATTGGTCTTTGAAATCATCACAACTTTATACTTTCAATCATTAAAGTAAAAAAAAAATTAAATTATTGTGTGTCAATGAGCATCACTGTAAGTTTGAAATTTCATTTTCATTAAAATTTACATTTAGAGTTAGAGATAAGCTGAATTTTTGTTTCTTTACTGGAACAACAGGCTTTTGTGGTAGTGATATTGGATATGTTATAAGAGTATAAATAATTTTCTGTGGTGAAGGTGTGAAATGAGGAGAGGGTGGTGAAATTAATTTACGTTCTGGTGATTCAGATAATAACAATAATTCAGCAGATGGTAAACTTGACTCGGGCGAACTCACAAAATTGAACTCTAAAAACTCTTCTAAATCTTGGTATATTAGTTTTTTTTAAATATCTTCCTGCATATTATTTCAGGTTAAATTCAGTTGTTTGGAGAAGGGACACATTACTGGTTTTTGTATATGTATCTCACCTGTTTTGATAACTGCTGATAAATCCAGACGTTTCAATCTCAATGTCGAAGGTGTTGAGGTCGGTGTCGCAGATGCCACTGCGGTCCTCGGCAATGTAGATGCCGCTGTAGCCTTCGGCATCACAGGCGCCACTGTAGACCTCAGCTTCGCAGGCAGAACTATATCCCATGGCATTGCAAGCACAGCTGTAGGCCTTGGTATCACAGGCAGCACTGTACTCCTCGGCATTGCAGGTGTAGAGATTGATGCTATTGCAGACCTCAACGTTGTTGCAGACCTCGATGTGGATAGTGTGAATATCTGTCTTGTAAGTGCAGCTTTCAATATACTCAGTCTCGATGTCGAAGGTATCACTGTTTGAGTCATCAGCATAGATGCCACTGCTCTCGATGTTGAAGATGTTGACAAGAGCAATGGCAGTAGACTAGATCCATTTTCTTTGTTGACATTCAAAAAATAACATAACCAAACCAAACTACTCACAACTGGAAAAAGTGGACGGGGTATAGAGGCTGAAGCCCTATTTACAAACTCCAACCAGAAGTCAGAAGTCCAAACACCAATTCCCCTCTCTTCCTACACCCCCAACATTCAAATATTTTCAAGCCAGCACCCCAACAACAGAGAGAAACCTCAATGCTAATGTTCGTCCTCGAAGAAATGAACAACATGTATTTTATCACTAAAATAAATTCTAAATCATAACAAATAAATAAAGTTTAATTAATAATCCATTAAAATGATTAGCAATTTATTAGAGATCAACATTTTAATTAAACTATTTATAGTTTATAGAAAAAAAGAGGAATAATATTATCCATAAAAACCATTTATGCATGCTATAATCCCTTCTTAAGTTTCTCTAAGATTACTTTAATCTTTTACAGGAAATATTTTTCTTATTTACAATAAATCTAATCTAAATCAAGAGACATATTACGATCTAATGTTAGTAAATATGTTCCCATTTACCTTATTAGTATATTATTAATCATATTTAGGCCACCATATACAGAAATTTTCCATTGATGTACCATAACATTATTTAAATAAGAGTTTAAAAGACTGTATTTTATAAGGATTTTTTAAAACTTATTGTAAAGCTTGCTGAGTATGGGGAAGTAAAAACTTGTTTAATAAATATTTGTTCATTTTTAATATATGTATTGTGTATTTTTTTCCTACATAATGAAGCTTGCAAAGTGAATATTAATTGTATCAAGTAGAAGACACAATATTTTGCTCGAGAGATTTCAAACAGCTAAGAAGATATTTTGACCCTGCTATTCTTAATGGTTAAAATCATTGACCTGAAGTGCCCTCCCCACCAGGGATGGGGTTGCCCTTTGCTGCCAGAGTTTGTTAGACTTAGGCTGGCAACCTCTGAAAACTCGGTTTCTGTAGTTGGTACTATTGGTAAAACATTGAAATTTACCCTTGATAGTTAATTACTCTGGACAGGGAGCAATCACACTGCTATGACCCAGATCTCTAAACATAATAGATTTTTCACGTGTTGAGATATTGGCAAACGCTACAAGTTTAAGATTTCGAAGTGAGTATAAATTACTGAGTTAATAATGTTTAATCAGAAAAATTCCACGTGATTCATTTAAGTTTAAACATCTATACTGTTGAACATATCTACCTTTTTTTGAGAAAAGTGATTAGACAGCTCGCTTATATAATTTTTCCCTCTTTCTCTCTCTGGGGAGAACATATTTTTCTTACCAAAATATGTTCACTTTTAATAAGGAATAGGTTAAATAAACACACAAAAGGGATTCATTTTATATCATATTTTTTTTACAAAAAATATACAAACTCAAGCTGTTAAAAAAAAAATCATTTTAACACTGAGCAAATATAAATTTCTTCAAAAACATATTTAAGCTAGTATAAATTCTGCTCCAAACATTTCCATGTTAAACAAAGACAAGTGAATTCACAATATATTTACAACAGTTTCAAGAGACAAATTATAAAGCCATAATAAAATATAGGATGTCACAAAATTATTTCTTTCCAAAACAAACTCTAAATGGTTTACTCCAATGTGCTAATAACTCGCTGATATTCAATTTATATTTGGAGTTCTGTATACACGAGTATGTGATTTCGTTGTCTTGTTGATACATCTTTCAGAAATATTGGATTACATTCATACAACCAAATACTTTTTATATTATATCTCTTTCATCTTAAATAATGCTATACAACTCGAACAATATACATAGGTGATTCGGGAGGAATCGTCATAGTCTGTTTCACCCCTGTCAGACATCATTGCCCAAGAGAGCATTAATTTAGAATTTACCTTTGCAGAGAAGAATGTCGAATTAGATGCACATGTTTTAAGTAATTGTTTGAATGAGGGGCGATTGTATTCTTTTTGAATGTGTATTACTTTCCTGTTGTATACACTTTCGAAAGTGTGTTTTTGTTCAACTCCACCCACATATATTTCACAATTATTTAGTTAATCTTTGCAAATATCTTTAATATTCTCATATTTATACATCCACTTGCCCTTTTTAAACAGTGGTGATGGTTAGTATCCCAGCTATTAGTTTTCTTGTATTTGAAAGATATATATTTCCAGTAAAACGTTGATTTGAAGCTGAATACAGTCGTGTGTTCTTCTATATCAGTGGTAGCTATTTTCTTTTATGATAAAGTTGTTTTCTCCAGACTGAAATCCTTGCACATTGCAAAACATCTCGTCATAGCCATGGTTCATCATCTACTGACTCAAGTCATTATTTTTACCAGCTTATCTGTTACATTGTAACTTGCTAATCTATCATGAATTATAAGAGCCAAGCCTGCATATTTGCTGGAATTGGTTTATTTGCAATAATTATATTTTGTGAATCAATTATGTCATTGACAATTCTGTCATCCTATTTGCTTACATAAAACACAAATAACGTTCCTATTGTTTTAAATGTTTCTGGTTCTAGGATCGGTGAACTGATTTTGTTATAATAGGTTTACTGAAACTAAGAAAAGGAATTCCCCATTGGCAAAGATCATACTCAAATCCACTTAGGGTTAAGCTTGACTTTTTGGATACTGTTTAATATTTTTCATACACTAATTACAGATTATTGATCTATCAGCTTTTAAATTTTTTGTCGATTTGTTAGAAAACAAATGACAACATATCTCAATTTTCTGGTAAAAAAATTCATTTCACATTCCAAATGAGTTTTTGTAATGGTGGAAAGTTGGAAACGTCTCCAAACCCCACGATCTGGACACAATGTCTAGATTCTTCCCTTTTTCGATAAATTTTTAAAATTGTACACATTCAATAGTGCTAATTTCAATATTCAGCATCAACCATTCCACACTGCTTAATTCAAATGTTACACCTTCCTGGTTATTAGCTGTTTTGTATATAACATTCAAATGCATATTGCGGAATATAATAACTAACTATTGTTTAGCATTTAATATGACATGTTTGTAGTCTTCAGAAAAACACAAAACCATACTTAATGGTATTACAACTTTGTATTTTCCACCTAGGTTTATTTGTAGTGAGTAATCACTAGCATTGTTCTACCCAGCCATAAGCCCTGTATAAATATCGTTTACAGTTCAGGAGAGATAGTTCTTTATCATGAAAGTAATTCCAATACCTTGTGTTTTATTGATTTCCACTCCATTTTGCAGATTGCAATTCTGTCGATTAAATGAAGTATTCCATTTCTTCCTATTTTTGTAGTTGCTGGATTACTTGCATCGGCTGTCTTTTTTAATTCTTACTATAAACCTTAAACTTGATTCGACAGTAATGTGTAAATATCATGATTTTGTATTGAAATCCTTAAATGTGTATGGACCTGCTCAGAATGGTTCATACACATGTATTTCCGTATTGGTGATTGCATTTTCATAGCTGATTGGTTCTTCAACACTAAGTATGTCTTCCATTTCTATTAACAGTATATCCTAATTATTTTAAATACAATTCATGGCATTGTGTTAACTTCACCGGTATCTTAATTGAAGTGAGCATTTTATGTTGACGTTTACGTGTTTTTATACTTCCTTTCTTCGAATTACGTTCCTTGGTGATGTAGTTCTTAAAAGAACTGCATATTTTATGTCCAAAATTATTATGGTACACAATATCCATTATAATTGTAATGCAAAATGAATGCAACTTTTTATATAGCTTTTTTAAATGTAAACTAACTCTAATTTATTCGTTTATAAAATTAAAAAGTTTACCATCTTTATCCATAATTGTAACAACTATTTCATCAACATGATTCACAATTACTGGAAGATATATCAGTGTATTAGGTTTTCAAATTATTTTCTATCCTGGAGGCACAGCACATGTGAATTCATGTATTGTATTGTTTGTTTTCCATTCAAATATGAACTGCCTACAGTATTATCGTTTATACGACATACATTTACCGACGATATATTAACCTGATTTGATGATTTGTGTAATTGATTAGCTGGATATACTTTCCGTTCATAACCCAACATATTTGCAATTAAATTGTCTTCCAAGAAATCTATATCAACATTACTATACATCGCACTAGTTAAAGTATTTGGATTTCCACGTAATTGGAAATGTACATCTTTTGGTAATTCTGCTTTAATGAATGTTTCAAGGTCATACAACTAATAAGATCCTACCAGTATCACAATCTTGTATGTTTTTACACCAATATTAGATGTAATTAATTTGTTATGCATATCAATGTTTGGTATGCTCTTGCAAGTAACGAATTCTGTTAGACTTATTTGCCATTCTCGAACTAACTCCAATGCAGGTAAATGTCTGAATAGACATTGTTTTCCACATACAACGGATACAAATATATTTAAACCACAATATATGTTTATTCGAAATATGGTTGTGGTATAACTTTGAAAAACAAACCTGGAAAAAGGTTAGTTATGCAATAAAGATTTTTTTGAAAGAGAGAATGCCCAATTCACTCCAAACGACAGAGGATCTGAATTTTTGTTCCGGTAACTAATGACCATATATGGTATTAATCACTATGCAATGTATTCGGAGCTTAAAGCCAGTGTTGTGGAACATTACAACTAATCGATTAAACAGTTAATATATAAACATTTCACATCGAGGGGGACTTACAATTAGGTTGAGGTTTTGCCTGAAATAGTTAAATTTTATAATTCCAGATATCACAGAACTATCATCATTGATCCTAAGGAAGGTAGAAATAATAGTTTAATGAAAACTATTTATAATAATGTTAAAATCATCGATGAAAGAAAACCAAAGTTCGAAGTTGGGGAATTTATACGTACCTCGAAGCAGAATTAATCTTTGAGAAAAAATGTATGTTGAATTGTTCCTTTGAAAATTTAAAATTATTTCAATTAGACAAACATGTCCCAGACATATTATGGAGAACCAATAAAAGGAAGATTTTAAGAACATGAATGAAAAAAAGTTACTTCTCCAAATGAATATTTAGTTTATAAAATCAGAATGTATTACCTAGAAACATATTATGGAGACCAATAAAATGAGGATTTTAAGTACTTGAATTGCTAAAAGTTATTTCTTCAAATGAATATTTGGTTGATAAAATCATTAAAAGGGAAAAAACTATGTGTCCTTGGTTCGATGGAGGGGTTTCTCAAAAGCACACTATTTGTGGGTTAAGAATCAAGACCTTCAAAGTTTGTAATACAATGTTTGTAAAATTATGTTACTGAATCAAAGATTTTTAAAATAATACTTGATGTGTTTTTTTATTTAATATACCTCTGGATGGGGATTTGATGTACAATTTATTGTGTATTCAATCCCCTTGTTGATTGGATTACCATTTGAGTGATAATCCAGAATTATTAAATCCTTTTAATTGTGGCGTCATTTACATTTAGTTGATAATCGGTTACATTTGATATGTAATTCAATTGGTAACTGTGATAGAATTGTTTAATTGGAAATTTTCAATTAGGTGCTAATTTGTTGGGTTTGGTACGTATTGTAATTCATTGTGTTTGGATGGTATTCTGTTTCATTTGTTTCCTTTTAAATGTGACATAATAGATTGTTTTTGATGTTACATTTCTGAGAATCGGGATAAAATTTCGTCTAATATTTCAGCTTAATGGCAATTGGGCCACGATTCCATTTTAATGTTATTTAGGATGTACTTGTGACATCTTATAATTCCTAGAACTTGGATAATGTTTCTCGGAATTCATTTCTTGTATTAGAATTATATGGTATTTTGTGTTTTGATTTAATTGTGACATAATTGATTGTTAGTTTATCGGAATACATTTATGGGTATCATAACTGTTTGTGCTAAGTAATATTTCTTTGCTTGTAACGATACAGTTAATGGAGATTGGTTAGTTTTAGGAGAGTAAAATAGTATTCCCTATGCAAAATACTTTTTATACAAAAATCGTTATTACATTTTTCTAGTTTAAAATGTTGTAAAAAAGTTTTACTGTGTAATTTAATTTTACAGTTTACACTACTTTGACAGTGTAAGAATGTTTAAGATGGATTTTTCTCTCTCAAAAATAATGTTTAAACTGGACCTAAAATTCTTTGAAATATTGTAAATGCAGAATGCTTGCTCCAAACGTAAAACCTTTTTTGAAAGGCAGGTGAGAAGAGGCAGGTCAAGGAAAATCATTGTGTAAAGTATAGACCAGCTGCAGGCCGGGAACCCGTGCCACGGAGTGAAGTTTGTGGGCATGGAGGGGGTGGAGGTAGGAGGGAAGTTCTCGCGATGTAGCGCATGCGCGGAGGCAACCAGAAGGTTCTATGCGTGGAGGGAAGTTTGATGGGCAGATGGAAACTGGCGGGTATCGATTGTGGTGCGTGGTGCGAGCAGGAGAGCTTTTCTTAACCATCCTATCATTCTCTCACCTGCTTCGTGCTGTGTACATCACCCGCCCGTGCACGACTCGGCCCGGTGCTGCTCCTTACTCAACTCGCTTCAACCTCATCGGCTCTCAAGACCTAAATTTCCCTCGCTCCCCAATCATACTCGATTCTCGGCTATCAGTTACCTGGTATTGCCCACAAGGTTTTAGAAAGACTCGTTCCCATATCTTTTTTAAAAACAGGTCGCTGTAGTCGACTGTCTTTCCTAAATAAATTTGGAACTAATATTTACTTAACATGGAATATTAAACTTTAGCGATATTATATTATATTTTCCTATATGACAGTAGTGTCTAAAAATTCTGGGCTAGGAGAATCTACATGTGGAATTCGTATTTTTGTCTGTTAGACGAAATATGTCTTATTACAATATTTGTAAAAAAACATTTTTTACAGGTGAATCAAATATGTCTTGTATTTCTGTGCGATTTTTTTCAATTCATAGTATGCTTGATTAAAATATATACTTGTTGCTGGAATGTTAAATCTGGGGATTATCTGGGAGAAACTTAATTTCAGGGATATAAAATTTCATTGGCAGGAGATTGGTAGCAAAATTTTAATTCACTGGGAATATGCCAGGCTCTTGCATGACCTTGGATCGTCAATGAGGGAGGGCTGCATGGACAGCCACCTCTCGAGATATCAGAAAAAATGCACCTTGTGCTGGGGATGCATGATCTTAGAGAACTGGCTTTTTGGGCGAAGACAGCTTCTGGAGTAGAGGTGGGAGGGATGGTCGGCATTCTTGACCTCAGGTCACATCCCTCTGGACAAGGGGTGGAGGGTAGGGGATGTCTACAGGCAAGCGGGGGCGATGTGAAGCTCTCTTGCCTTAGTGCCGAAAAATTGACAATCGAGGGAAGAGGGGTGAGTAACCCCAGGACACATCATTCTGGCGAGGGGTGGAAGTGGGGTGTAGGGAGGTCTGGAGTGGTTTGCCTTGGGCAGAGCTAGGTGGAGGTTTCTCGAGGGCCTCCACTATCTTTGTACGTCACCAATACTCATTCTGCATAGACACAACACTGGATCTCTCGACTTTGCCATGCTTCAGAGTGTGGTAGGGACGTTTAAAGTTTTATAATATACACATTTTAATATATAACTATTTTATCCTGAAACATTTATAATTTATTTGGAAAAAATTAAAAATTTCGTGTGGTAGTGCATTTATTGTGTAAACCCTGTTTCTGTGTTCAGTAGATGAAACTTGGTATGATTTTCAACTCGTATCTGTCTTAACAAGTGTGCTCTATTTACCAGACTTTACAGGAAAAAATTTGTAGTGTGTATGTTATTTTTTAATAAATTCACTTTTATACAGTCACATACTTGTGGGACGAATCAAATCGTTAATAGTAGGGAAATAGGTTCTCTCAGTAGTAAATTTCATCTCAGTTGCCTTTAAGATGCGAGCCGAATTACACGTATATAAGCAGGCATACCTCATACAATACACCCATCTTCGAGTGACCTCTGAGGTGGACAGATGTGTTGTTGGGTAGCTCCTGCTGCCATTTTACTATGTGTTTTTCTGTTGTGTCTGTTTAAAATTGACCAAGTGTAATTTATATATTAGAATGTGCATTCTAAACATAATTTTTATCCATTTGTCATGTAAATCGTATTCACATCTAATTCCGAGTAGCTATAACCTTAGTAGTTTATCAGCCTCAGAACGCACTACAAGTATATTATTTCAGGCTCTCGACGTAAGATCGACTCAGTGCTTCACTGAGCTCGCTGCCGGACAGATGTGTTTTGGTAGAGGTGCAATTTTACTACTTATGTTAATCAATTAATTTCTTTTTATGTGTTGATTATGTTCCTTCTCGCCAGTCTCACAGGCAGACAGACATGTAAGGTATGTGTGAGAGGCGTCATATATATCTTATTCATTTAAATTATAGGGACATTTTGTTGTAGATTGTTAATTCTACACTCATGTAATTGTCATTGTTTAGTGAGTTTGCTCTTGTCGACACCAGATGTTACTCATGTAGTTAAAATCTCTGTCATGTAAATTATATTTCTAAGCTCGGGTAGTAAAATCACGTTATGTTAAATTCCATACTGGAGTAATTGCACTTATTATTCATGTAGTCGATTGAAATCTGCGATTCGATGCATGTAATTTATTCATAAGTTGAACTCGTTTAATGACTCTGAACTTATCTTGTGTGTTAAATATAATCGTTAAAATCGCCTATCTACCACCAAAATCCCTAAAAACATATTAAAATTAGATACAAAAAATAAGAAAAATGATCCTTAGCACATTCTTGCACTCAACTCAACACCTATACAACACATTGAAACCCACCACTCTGGTCAGTCGCCTCTAGAACACCACATCATCAACATCATACAATGCACCCCACAAAAGGAAAGAGAAAGAAGTAAAAAATCAGGAAAATAAAATAAAATTGAAATATTTTCTGATTAAAAATTAACCCTTTCAATAAATCTAACCCTTTCATTAACTATAACCCTTACAATATATTTAACCCTTACAATATATTTAACCCTTTCAATCTAGTTAACTCTTTCAATTTTCGATCAGATTAAGATCGGATTAATGATTAACCCTTTCAATCAAGTCGATAATCCACCAATTAATCCCAATTAATCCAAGGTAGCCTAGGACCAGCACGCCTCTACTACTCACGGCAGCCAATCAGATACAAGGCCCGTTCCCAGACCCTCACGCAACCAATCAGAGAATGGGCATGCCCACATCAAAGGAACTGCCACCTCAATTCAGTGATTTAAACTATAGCGAACATCCTATATCTTTTCTGACCAGATTAATGTATTAAAACCACATAGCCATTGCTTAGAACTCTTAGGGAGCAGAACATACGCGAAGTTTCTCTATGCTGTTTTCTATTGCCATTACAAAGCTTCCTTTTGACTGAATGTGACTTTGAGACCTTTATTATTGTTTGCTAGGGATCAACTTTAAGAGTGGGCTAGAAGCCCGCGTTTTTTGTGAAATAGTTGTTTTGCACGAATACGCGTATCTCGGTAAATAAAATGTTCTGCAAATACGACTTTTTGTCTATGCCCCTATATATTTACTTGTTATATTAAGTGTATTCTTGAAGAAAAAATCGTAAAAATGGTCAGATAGCGCATTTTTAAAGCTTGCCTATGCAGTCTCCTTAAGCGGCAAGAGCAAAGTACTAAGATACGAGCGTAGTTTAATCTGTGGTCTGTCATCGCGTGTTATAAAACTTTACTGTTACAGATCTAATTTGCACAGTACAGCGTCATGACGAAAACACCACACACTTTGCGCGTAGGAGCGATGAGGCGCTAGAAGTGCTTGTCAGTGTCGCCCGTATTGCTCCCTCGCCTCTTGACCTTGGACGCGCGGGTCCATCCCACTCTTCACCCCAATGCGAACATAGATACGTTTTTATATTTTAAAAATTGTTAGACTAGTTTAAAGTAAAGTTAACACAAGGACTGAGCGAGTGAAAATCGGCGTTGAGCGCGTCGGGCGGGCGAGCATCGATCGCGGCGGGAAGGCCTGGCGAGGACCGGGGTGGGCGCAGTGCGCGTGTCTCCTACGCGGGGCGCTGCAGTCGGGCCGGGGGCGCCGCGTGGGCGGCGAGACGTCAAGGCCGCGGACCACCTGCACCCGCCCACGCCTCTGCAACCTTTTCGTGCGGGGCGCGGGCCCGCCACCCGCTGTCAACTCCCGCGCTTTCTCGAACACTCCCTCCACACATCCCGCTACCGCTCCCTCTCTCTGCAACAGCGCCTGATTGCGAATGTTTCCTGCCCGTCTGCGATTTATTCACAGTATTTGATCCAAACATTTGAAAAAACACCCAATGTATGACTGGCTTAGGACCGGTTGCACCATCATCTTCCCCGATCCGAGATCAAATGAACCTAGTTCCGAACAATGATCCAGTTTGATTTTGGTTCCAATGTAAAAGTGTTGCACCAACGAAATTTCATGTTTCGGGAGCTCCGATGCCTCGATCTTGGTCCAAAATGAGAGATCGAGATTAATTATGAGACAAATTTTCCTATTGGTTCGTAATATATGACGGCATGTAAGTAGTCGTATTTTTCACTATAGATAGAACTAGATGTGCCATGTTTGATCTGTTTTAAGTGAATTATTGTTGTACGAATTTTACTGAATAATATTCAAGTGTGTATAGTGTAGTTATAATTTTCCAAGAAAACAATCGATGTGTATTTGGAACTTTTGGTGTATTTTGGAACTACATTTGTCGACGATGGCTGCTGATCTCGGATCGAGTTTTGGAACCGCCAACTTCGGGGGTTCGAAATGAACTTAATCTCAATCTCCAGTCCAGTTCTGAATTCGAATGGTGCAACAGTTTTCCGTGTCGATCTTAGATGCGATCTCGGATCGAGTTTCGAACCACGATGGTGCAACCGACCCTTAGTTGTTTCCTGAATATAGCGCGTATTACAAACCTTTGTATACTGGTGTTAATATTTAAGTACCTCAGTGTTTGGTAGTAACTTAACGAAAGTATCGAGTTACTCAGGAACGAATTACTTTAAAGTAACTTTTTGGGGTAACTAGTTACAATTTTTGCAAGATAACTTGTAGCTTAACTAAGTTACTCAAACAGGGCCACCTGTTTTTTGCGAAGAAATTTACGCGAAGACTAGACTTCAATACCTTATGTGCACATTTGCAGCCTTCCTTTGGTTATTGGCCGCTTGTCTTTGCGCGAAGAGAGTCTGTTACATGAGTGAGTCAATCAAAATAATGTTAGTCTGATCCTGACCGCCCTTGATTCGAGGGCGGGCGGATAAGATGCGTAACAATCCAAATGATCCAATCACGAAAGTTGTTCTCCACCAAAGTATTTTGGAACACAACTTGTTCTGAGATCTTTTCGCGAAAAACAGGTGTCCGTACTCATTAATTGTTACTGACAGAAAAAATAACAGTTACTTTTACGTTAATTTTCACTTCACAATACTGTAGTTTCATCTCATGTGCAGCAAGAATAGCCGAGTCACAAGTTAAAGAAGCAGGGAGTGCTGTCTTGACGTCCGTCCACATTCCTGGAGTTAGTACCGTTTCCTACACTGCCACCTGTCCTGTCCGCTTCATGTTTATTCTTTCTTGCCTGTGAACCACGCCTTACTAGAGCTTTCGAAACGCTAAAATGCACACGGACATTGAAGGAAATTCTTCGTCATTTCCTAAATGAAAAGAGTTCTTTCTTCGTTGGTATTTAACATGACGATAACACAAATGTCAACAGTAAATGTTTATTATGCTATATCTAATATTTAGCTTCATCAATAACGTCTTCTAAAATAAGGAATCGCCTTAATGTAAGAAAATTTCCTTCGCTTGCGCTGGCACACAAAAAGGCGTTGTTCGAATTGGGAGATTCATTCAACCAAATGGTTGCGTATTTTTATTAATACATTTCTTAAAGCATACATACTAATGTTATGCACAAATTTAATTTTGAAATAAAATGATATACATGGAGCATTTCATAATTTATGCAAATAAGTTAGGTTTATTTCTAATCATTAAAGTCCCTTGATTTTTTTTTATAGATATTGGTATTTAATGCATTTTCACAATTGCTCAAGAAATGCTTAGGCCCTGCTGAGAGAATCCGAACAGAAAGCTACTTAATCAAAAATTACTTAAGTACGAACTGAACAGTTCGAACACAGCCAAAGCACACAGTAGAAAAAATACAGAAGAGAAGAAACGACGTATCGCTTCCTTAGGTATGGGCGTAGTAACCATTCACTGATTGATCATGCGACTCTCTGGAAGAGAAGCGGGCCTCGTGTCTGATTGGCTACTGCTTACTGCGACATTTCCCCTAATGTCTGGGCTGCATGCAGGCTGGCAAGTTACGTTATCAAGCGCTTATTAGGGAACTGAGTTCCTACATGTTGCTAGCGAGTCACGCGCCAATTTGGCAGCGTGTGAGGCTGGAGTTCGCGGAATAAGCAGCTAGTACACCTTTGTATACTTAACCCTGTCAGACCCACTTTAATGTACGGATTCAGGTGTTGCAAACAAGGAATTTTATGACGTGTGGTGTACTTAGTCGACACAACGCTTGTTTCGTTGTCACAGCTAATGAGCTGCAAGCTATATGTTCGGCTAAAATAATATGAACCAATTATGTCCTAGACCAGTAAGATATTTTGAGAATCATTTACAAACAAGTAAGATTATTGGTCATTGAGCTTCGCAGAGTGCAGTACAGACAAAAAATTACCTACACTTGCGTAATGTACACAATTGTGTACACTGGGTCTGAATGAGTTAAGTGCAGTATTTAAGTAGGTACTGTTGTGAAACTCTGGTAACTTTTTAATTACTTAGTCACGCTCAACCTGTTTTCTTGTATTTTTTTTACAAAAAACTGTCGCAAATATTTTAGCTGTTACTATAATAAAAGGTTCTAGATATATTTCCAGTTAAAAAAAATTACCATATTATAGAAATCTGCAAAATATCCAGGCCGTGCTATAATTTCCGTACGTATTTAGCAAACCAGTTTATTTCGTTTGACTTTAATTTAATAAATATAATTACATAATGTTACTTCGTATGCTATGTGAGCACTGGTATTATTTTAAAGGCAAACATGTATAACTAATGCTTTAGTTATTACATGGAAACTACTGTCCACAAGGCACTTCGGACAGTGATTTTAATTAATATTGGAAACGAAATTAGTATAGTGTTGTACGTATACATATGTGTGTATGCAAGGTTCATTTAAATCAAAAACATGTTACTTTTAATGATTACGACAGTATGAAACGCTTGTTATGTATCGTTTTGTGTTTCGGTGTTTGGAAAGAAATACAAAAAGAAAACAGAGAATGTTTTAATTAATTATTGAAAAGTAATTTCAGTTGTGGAAACCAATTTTTCTTGTGACTATTTGAAATGTTACATAGTAATATTTTAAAAAGCCCGTGCGAATGCTGCCACTTAAATGTTGTCTGGTTTTAATATTTCTTATTTTTGTTCAGTGTAAATACTTCGAGCGATATATCCACTGAAAAGAAAATCGTCTTATTTTATGTTTCCGTTTTGTTAGGTGTATTACTAACACTGAGAATTAAATTTTCTGTATTATAATCCTTAATACATTTATTACGCTTCTCATACTACGGATACTATTAATACTCAATGGCTTTACTGTTAAACACGCAGTTTGCTCAAAAGTATTCTAACATTTAGTATATACTGAGCTGCAGAAGTTTTGTGAAGTGGGCTGTTAGATTTATGATAATAGGAGATAAGCTATTACAAATTGTTACACCTAAAATATCAAAATACTGAAAAGTAATTACTCTAGTGGAAAAGCATGTGCCTTACTACGTCACTGACTGTACAATTTGTTAGGGCGAAATATTATTTAGTAAAATGATTGTATTTATGCCAATTCAGTAGTTTTCTAGTTATAAGAATGTCATGTTTTTTTTTTTGCTGGTGTACCTGTTAGTTTTATTCTTATTACAATGTTATTTACAGCACTACTTTAACAAATATTGTACATTTCATCACTTTTATATTTTCAACAGTGCTCGGAGCTGAAGGAGACCTACCCAGTTTTCTTACTTCAAAATTAGCGACCAGTTACATTTCACCAGAAAGTACCGCAAAGTAGTTGTTACTTTACTTTTTATAGTAAGTGAAGTGAAATCATTTTGAAAATGTAACTTGACCAACACGAGTACCTTATTTAAGTTACGTTTAACATTCAATTACTTATATTGTATCTATAAATTAAAATATTTGAGTTATAGCTAATGTGAATAAAGACAGACAGAAAACAGGTGTGTTGGTAAAGCCTAGTAAGAAATCGTTATTATGCAAAATATCGTTAAACAGAGTGCACACGAATGCAGTGCGTTGGCCCTCTGGTGTAATCTTCTAAGCTTTGTTTGTATACGACGGAGGAATATCCTGAAAATAGAACTTTATCAGGGCTTCAAAAAATTTGGAAGTAACTGTGAATTGAATATACACTTATATGCATCAGGTGTAATCGAACCATGATAGTAAACACCATAGTGGGGTAGATGCGCACAAAAAAGAGAGCATTTTTATCAAGAAAAAATTGTCTATCGTCCATAGTTAACCCACAATGGCAGTGGCAATGTAAAAGGACGGGTATGCAACCATAATAAACAGGGCAACAAGCAGCGCAATTAAATGACAATTTATTTACACATTTGGGCAGAAGGCATGGGGCTCACAGTGTCTGTTCAACGTGTCGGCCACCGTTGGCCACACATACAGTGCAGCACTGAAGCATGCTGCGACGCACATTGCACGGATTACCGGCGTGGCATAAATGGGGTCAAACTGCTCTCCGTATCCCCGTCATGAGCTCGTCCCTCGTGTCAAGTGGTGTGGCATACACCGTCGATTTGATGTGGCCTCACAGCCAGAAGTTAGGTGGTGTGACGTCAAGTGAGCGTGGCGGCCATGCTGTGGGACCTCCTGCATACGTATCTACTGGTTCAGGAAGTGCACGTCGAGGTGCCAGCAAACAGCAATGACGAAATGAGGGGGGCACCATCCTGTTGCTATCTTTATATGACAATTTTAAATACGAACAGTTTCTGCTCCATTTAACTGATTATTTACTAGGTGACGATGTTCGTATGAGTGTTAAGATTTTGTTTCCTTTACACTGATTGCTTTGGACCCTTCTTGTAAGCATATTGTGATAGTTCACACTACCTATACATAGGACTTGTTAGAAGATGGCATTTATACTAATGCTGAAAAAGCCGACATCCGCATGGTGTATGGCGAATGTAGGAATAATATTGTTCGTTCATGTAATGTGTACGCTGAACGATATCCCATTAGACGTCATACATGTCAACAATTTTATGCGAACCTCTTTAGCCAATTGCGGTAAACTGGAAGTGTAACACCTCGAAAAAGTAACAGAAACCAACGAGTGACTGATGGAGAGGGTAAAACTAATGTTCTAGCTGCTGTGGCTGTAAACTCGCAAGTTAGGTCCCGAGAATCGCAAGAAGGAGCGACATGAGTCAGGAAAGTGTACCACACATTCTGTTCCGTCAATTCCATCCATGTAATGTCTCTCTCCATCGAGAGCTTCATGGAAGATATTGAGAACCATGTTAACTTTTTTACATGGGCAATACATGATGCACCAGATTTGTCATGTATATTATTTAGTTATGAAGCAACATTTACAAATCATGGCCAAGCCAACCTCAGACACTTGCATTATTAGCCAGTAAACAATTCCCACTGGCTTCGTCAGGTGGAACGTCAGCATACATGGAGTGCAAATGTGTTGTGTGGAATAGTAAACCACCATATCATGGGCTGTTTTTTAATAGAGGGAACACTGGATTAAAAAAAAATGAACATCCACAGATGTTAGAAGACCTTCCACTGCAGACTAAGATGTGATCCTGTGGTATAAGCATGATGGCTGCTCAGTGCACAGTGCAAGGCATTACTACAGCTTGTCTTCACCGATTGTTTCAAAATCGTTGGAGTGGACGAAGAGGACCTGTACGTTGGCTTGCTCATTCTCCAGACTTGACATCTTTAGAATATTTTGTGTGGATCGCTAAAAGAAACTATCTACAAGGACATGCCGACTGCACCAGATAATACGAAACAATGTATTAGAAATGCCTGTTGTGAAATTTCTGCTGAAATGCTACAACATGTACAGAAACCTTTACATGTAATTTCTATACATATGGGTGGGAGACAAACCGAAGGATGATCGAAGGATCGATTGATGGATTGGAAATGATGAGAAGGATTTGCATGGGTTTCTGTAGATTGTGGAGGAGGATTGCGGAATGTATTGCTAACGATTGGCATGAAGTGGTATGGATTGATGTGCATTTGTGTGGATTGGTGTGTATTTGTGTGGATTGGTGTGGAATGGTGCGGTGGGTATTTGTGTGGATTGGTGTGGATCAGTGCATGGATTGATGCATGGATTGGTGCGGATTGGTATGTAGATTTGTGTGTGGATTGGTGTGAATTGGTGTGTGTGTATTGGTGTGGATTGGTATGTGGATTGGTGGGATTGTGTGGGATTTTTGTGTCGATTGATGTGCTGATTGTTGTGCTGATTGTGGTGCTGATAGTGGTGCTTATTGATGGAAAAATTGTGAGATTGATCACAAGATTAATGAATAAACAAGTCTATAATTCATTTTTAAATTTTTTTTTAAATTTTTTTGAATGCTAATGAAGTTTTTGAATTTCTTTTTGGGTGTAAGGTTATCCAAGGTTATGGGCACGTGGTCAAGGTCACAGCTGTGAGGCCAATGTGAAGGTCATCCAGATCTAATATGTTTGCCAGCATCATCAGTGCCACTTAGGTGTTGAAAAATTAAAAAGATTACAAATGAAAAACCAATACGGGTGGAGTGCATTCGACAGAATGAGCAAAGGTGAGTGGATAGGGGATAGAAATATAAATACAATGTGATTTATTGACTGTAGGGGTGGTGTCAGTCGTTTTATGAACCTGGTGCTGTGGGAGATCTCCCAAAATGTGTTTTTTAAATAAATAATAATAATAATAATAATTTCTAGTAATATTTTTATAAATTTCTAAACGTATTATTAATAAATTTTTGGAATAGTGATGAATTTTTAAGATCAAGGTCAAAGGTCACATAGGTCAAGGTCACCTGGATGTAAGATGGCATCGGTAGTCAATAACATAATATGCTCGTTGACCTTTATGATTTATGCAATTTAAAAAAGAATTTCTCGAGTTTTTGTTTTCAAGCACATCTAAGGTCACAGTTATTGGGTCAAGGTCATGGGTCAAGGTCAAAGTTACCTGGGTCCAACATGGTGGTTGAGTGATGTTATAACATGGTGGCTGGTTGGTTCCAGTTCCTCATCCCCTCTAAGCCGAAACATTTAAATATTTATTTTATAATAAAAAAAAATCAAGTAAGTTTTATAAATATTGGGGGATTTTGAAAATTTTGTGTTTCTGGGGAATTTTTATGTTCAAGGTCAAAAGTCAGTGGGGTCAAATTCAAAGGTCAAATTCAATGTCACTGACATCAAACATGTTGGTTAAAATGGCTCACAAAACCAATATGGCTGATGGTTGGCTCCGGCTCTGATCCCGGATCGCGTGTATCGATTAAGAATACCCTAAGCTTATGAAACCAATAAGGCCGCCACTGCTCTGCCCTAGAGAAGGGAGCCTCTCAAATACTCCCGATGGATCGAAAAATGCCTTTCTGCAACTTATTTTTGCAAGTGGCATGCTCGGTGTTTTTCGAAGGAAAAATGGGAAATCTTGAAGGTAAAAGGGAAATTTTGAGGGAAATAGGGAAATTTTTAGGGAAATTTAATAGATTTAGATGGAAAATGTTTGATTTCGAGGGGAAAAGGAAAATTTTGAGAGAAAAATGGCCACTGGGCCCTGGAATGATAGAGCATGAACAGCTTCCGAGCTCATCTGCCCTACTCCCTTGTCCCCAACTTCCCATAATAATTCTACTAATGCAGTTTGAATAAATTAGAATTGGTGAAAGTATTTTATTCGTATAAAAGTGCTCGTCTTTTGAAAGTTATAAACAAACACAGTTATCAGTTGTGTTTCTTTGGGGTGGGTCAATTTGGATTCATGTGTAGAAGACAAATAAGCTGTCTACCTCATCTTTAGTCTATGCCCCTGCCTTGTTGTAACCAGTAACATAGGCAGAGAGTGACTTCTAATGTATCCGACTGTGCTACAGAACTTAGAACTTATAGAAACAAAGAAGTAATCACGCTTTCAGATTTCTCAGAAAAATATTTTTATCTTTGCATATGAAATAATAATGCGTGTATTCTATATCACTGTAAAATATTCCCCAAGAATGTACTAATTTAAATGTGTACAAAATTTTTTATAAATAGGAGTATATAACAAATTTTAAATCATTTCTATTTTGGATGCTTCGTAATGCACACTTTCTACCACATTCCCCCTCGCCCAGCAAGTTCATGATAATAATTCCCCTGGTTGTAACATGTGTAATGTTAACATATGATGCACCTCTACATGGTTTAATTTATTGACAAAATGGTTTGTGTATGTTTGTATATGTAATCAAATGTAATGTAATATTTAGTTTCTGATAGTTAATTTGCAACTATTTCATTGATTTATTGACTTTCCAAATGCATGAATTGAAATTAATCTCTGATTTGTGGTATATGTTTTCACTTATAAATAATTCTGACAAAGTGATTTTAAAATGTAACTCAATGTTACATAAACTTTGTAAACATGCATTTAAAAATCAAAACTAAATGTGTTTGCACATATATGTTACATAAATGTTAAAGGTTTGTGTGCAGTATATTGATGGAATAAAACATTATTAATTTGAAAGTGATGTATTTCGTGAAACCTTGTCAACATACATTGTAGGATTCAAACGTATTGTTTTTAAAAATATACATTTAACACGTTCTAGGATACAGACTTATTGTCTTTAATAACATCTATTTAATACATTCTAGGATTCAGACTTATTGGGTTCAAAATGAATAATGTAATCGAAAATGGTTCCTATTGCACTTGCTCGCAATCTCTAGAATTACCTATTGGTTCGAGCACTGAATATAAAAGAGGTGCAACTTGTGATTTTTTTGTCAATTGTCTTCGGAATTCCTAGCTGTGCAGATGTCTCCACTCTTCTATTGATCAGGCATTCACACTCCTCTTCTTTGTATTAAAGTACATATATCACTGAGTAAGGCGAGGGAAGCATTGTAATGTGTGCCCAAAACATCGACGTGTTTATTCAGGTTTGAAAAGTAATTTTCATCCTGGCTCATCTTCCTCAGCGGAGAGTTTATTGCCCGAACTGCGATATGTATTATTGGACATGGCATTCACTGCAGACTTAATGATGTGTGATAGTTAATGACAGGAATAGTAGTGATGCCGATTATCTCATTTTTTCTCATGGTTAAGGGTCCCTTTTCTTGCCTGAACTACAGCAACACCTTGGCCTATTATGCTTAGCATTAATGTAGCGTGTAAATATTTAAAGACTTTTGTGGTGGAGGAAGGTGCTATGGAGACATTTTATTTTCAAAGTAAAGCTCTTTCTGTCCTGCATTTGACCGATGTTGGCGAAATTTATGATGAGACAATTAAGACTTACCTAACTACCAGACATGAGGAGCGGCTGTGTCTTGCAGATAATATCGCATATGGATACCATATTTCGCAATATAGGGCATTTATTGTCGATGCCATGCACACTAAGTTGCCCAAGTTTATTGCCAATAAACAGGCTTGCATTAATTTACATTGCCCTGGGGGATTGTACTTCCAATACTCGATATTAGCAGTTTTATTTCATGCCACACAGAGTTCCCACAGAACTGCTTCATATACAAATTGTTATGAAGTTGTGGACACTGAAGGTCTGTTGGATCTTGCAGTATTGCAGGACATTCATAAGTTCTAGGAGAACAATTATATTTCTATCAATTTCTACTGTGTAGTATACAAAAAAAGTAATATAATTGATGAAACTTTCGATAAGGAAGGGGTAATCATGTCCATGTGTATTTCTCCAGTATGCTATGTTCGCCATGTAAATGTAGTGGCCATTCATGCTAATGGTCATGCAACACATTTGAATTTTGTTGGTATTAAAAATTTTTCATGGATGTTTAACAGCCAGTTGAATAAGAATAAACACAAGAAATCTATTTGCAATCACTGTCTACAATATTTCAGAACTGAGGAAAAGCTCACAAATCGTACTATTCTCTATCAGCAACAAAAAGATGTTTGCAGTACTTTCCCTACTGGGAATGATAAGTACATGGAATTTTAAGATTACAGCAAACAGCAAAGATTGGATTTCGTAGCCTATTGCGATGTAGAGAGTGGTTTGAAATCCTTGTCTACTTGCCTGCCCAATAATGAGGCAAGTGACACAACTACTGTAAACCAACATATTCCATATACCTGTAGCATTTTTTTGGTATGTTCCTACAATCCAGCTTTATCTAACTACTTTGAGTTTGTGGGCAAGGATTGCATTTATCAATTAGTAAATAAATTAGTTCAATTGACAAAGTGGGTTGCAGGAAAACACAGTGTGACTAATCCAATGAAGCCAAAACCCGAGCTGATGAACCTAGGTTGGCAGCTCAGAAAAAGTTGTCACATTTGAAAGAAAGAGCTTGTTACAGATATTGTGGTCGACCACAACCATCTGGCGTGTGACATTAGAGGTCGCTAAAATAAAAAATGCAACTTGGATTTCAGACTGCCTAAGAAACAACTTTTAGCTGTATTTCATAACCTACATAATTATAATGCTTACTTACATTCTCATAAAACCTTGGGCTTCACATTGCATAACACAACCTGGCAGAACCATGGTAACCGAAAACATGAGTGATTTTTCAGTTATTGGAATGAGCCTAGAAAAATATAAATCCATTACCAAACACATTCCCAATGGGACTGACCTGAAAGGAAGTACACGAGTCGTGAATTTGCATTTTATTGACTCATTCCAGTTCATGAGCACATCAGTGGAAAATTTAGCAGGTAATTTGAAACCTGCGCACTTGAGTATCACCCAGTCGATGTTTCCAGACAATGCCCAATGTGAATTGGCAAAAAGGAAAGGGGTATTTCCTTATGAATTTGTTTAGTTCGTCCAACCAAAGGATACATTTCATTATGTTATGAAATATGAAGGCATTAGCGATGAATATTATGCTCATGCCCAAGCTGCCTAGGATGCATTCAACTGCATAAACTTGTTGCAGTATGGCATAAAATATTTGCACGTGGACACTTGTTTGCTGGCAGACATTTTTGAGATTTTCAGGACTGTATGTTTTGCTAATTATGGTCGTTAACCTGCCATGTACGTCACAGCTTTGTCTCTATCATGGGATGCCTTATTTGCAATGACAGGTGCCCAGCTAGATATGTTGACTGGTCCCGACATGTATCTGTTTGTAGAATGCAGGGTTAGTGGCAGCATTACCACTACCTAGGTTTCCAGAAGGTGTGCAGAAGCTAATAATATTTACATGGGTGAAGAGTACAACCACAGTAGTGTGGCATCGAAATACATCTGTTATTTCGATGTAAACAGACTGCATAGTCACACTATAAAATGTAAGCTTCTCATTGGGAATTTCGAGTCAGTTAAGTCTGACATGTTTTCATCGTGAGATTTCACAAACACTGTCAATAACAGGGACACACTTTTTTTTGTAGAAGTCGATTTGTCTTTTCTCAATGAATGTCATGATGGGCCTGCAGATATGCCTCTTGCATTAGTAACTGGCACACTTCCGAATGGCTTGCATTAAAATCCTTTTGACATTCGTGCTGCCGAAAAATTATGTTGTATACAGCGAAACACTAAGGCAGTATTTGATGTATGGAGCCAAACTTGACTCTGTTCATCACATTCTGCACTTTTAGCAGAAGGCATTGATGGCTTCATACATCCAGTTTAAAATCGAAAATATTTCCCAGGCTATCAACAAATTTAATAAATATTTTCTAAATTAGTGAATATTTTCTTATATGGAAAAACTTTTCAGAATGTCTGCAGGGAATGGGACATAAGAGTCATCTCATGGCATGATGCAGTTTCCAGGTCTGCAGAATTGTTAGTGTGTCCAGCATTCATGGCGCGACAAACCATCAATGAAAACGTTGTCCTTATAGAGATGTCAAAGAGCTGTGTTATGTTTAACAAGCCTTTGTACATTGGTGTTGCAATTCTAGACCTTTCCAAATTGACCCTATATGAGTTCTAGTATCAGTATATGCATAAGAAATTTCTTCCACCAGCCTTGCACCTATCATAGTGTGATACTGATTCTATCTTGTTTTCAACTGCCTGTAATTATGTATATAAAGTAATTGCCCCAGATTTAAAGCACAGTTTGATACATCCAATTATGTGCTCGATAATCCGCAAGAATTCTCATACGAGAACAAATGTATAACTGGAGTGATGAATGATGAATGTGCCGGCCACATTATCACACACTCTGTAGGTTACGTGCCAAACTTTACACATTCATTGTTCGGAATGAACAATGTATATGTAAGGTGAAATGTGTAAAACCTATGTGTTGCAATCACTCCATTACAAGGATTATTGGGAATGTTTCGATCGTAGTACTAGGGTGCTGGGGATCCAATATCAGTTCTCTTCACATGGTCACAATGTCTACACCAAACACATGGCCAAGGCAGTGATATCGGGTTTTGGCGATAAACATTTCATTGAGATGGATGGAGTATCGACCTTACCCTAGGGGCACTATATAATTGCAAATTAAACCTTTTCCCCAACTCAACTCACTACTACAACAGCCTGTCTGCCACAACAAATGCCTGCCACATTACCTGACAACTTCCGGCGACATCACAAACAACAAGTGAGCCAATTAACTGTCAAAAACAATAGTCGTATCATCTGACAGACCAACAGCCATCGAACCATCATTTCAACATCTGGAATCCTCTATAAATAGCAACATATCACAGATTTGAGAACTTATAGTTTGTCTCCCTGTGACACCGACTATATGTCATCAACATTGTCCTAGAGGTGTAGGATCAATGACTCACTGCAAAACCAACTAAATGTCATCATACATGCTAATTGTATACCATGAACGTAAATTAAAGTGAATAAAGAAATGTGTGTTCCAGATACATGTTCTACATAAGGAAGATTGATTGTTTTTTGTATATGTAAATAAATACTTTAAGAAGATTGTGTTTCTGTATATATCTATGTGTAAATATTATGGTTGTTTGACAATGGGGTATAGGAGTATTTAAAATGCATTTCAATCCGAATGTTTGTTTTATTTATCATTTACCTCACCTCCAAACAGATTGTATATCTGGATTTAAAGAAATATACATCTTAAAAAGAAGAGTTTATGAACCAAGGGTTATAACTTTAAACAGGTGTGTAAAACAGTTCGGGATTACCAAGGGAACACGTAATTATTCTTGGGTTGAATATTTGTACACCCAACATATAACCTTCCCTTAAAACAAATGTATCATCAAAACAAAAAATACATGGTTAATTGATATGTTATAAGTGAGAAGAATAAATTTTTGGGTGGGACATTACACCTACTTTTCAAACACTTGCCCTATCGAATGTTTTAAATGAAGAAAACTATATACTGAACACATAAAATAAACTTTTGAAAGAAACAGACCTACAAAATGTTAATAAGACACGATTCGTTTGTAAGTTTTCTATGGCAGCAAGTCTACGCAATGCTGTCTGCTGAGAGATGTTGCTGCTGCTTGGTAGAACTACGAGCTGCTACACATGGAGTTTTGTGAAACTCTTTGTATCACGACGACATGGTGTATGTTATAACATACATTTAACACGAAATGGGATAAACAAATAATATGGTAAATATTTCCTTTACTAACAATTTCCAAACAGAAATGCCAGAACATTATGAAACAGTCTTAGGATGTAAAACTATCTTCATTGCTCTATCATGTTACTGAAATTCGTGGAACACATGAATAAAATATGAGTTTGGAAATTAAAAGTAAATGGGTGTAAACATTCGATCTTTCAAAGTAATATATCAAAGGGGGTTTAATAAGTTTGACTGGTACAATTGTAAAGGAACTTATAATTCCAGACAGACTTTATCAAATACGTAGCATTTTAATTCATGGTTTTTAAAATTAGGTTGATAGCTATTGTTATAAAATGTAAATAATTTTATAGGTATCAGCCATTATTGTAAAATAAACTCAGTTCTTTGTGGTATTTACACTGTACTTTGGGCATTGAAATAAACAAATATTGGAATTCTTAACGGTTGTTGCATGTTAAGCCACCATGCCATTTTAAACAGGCACATTGATAAATAAATTGCGTACAACCGGTTTATGTAAGTGTATCTTATGTAGCTAAAGACAAAAATTAAGTGTGGTTGTTTGAAGAAAAATGTATCATTGCTCAATTTGAAATTGTGTGGCCCCTGGTTTAGATCTTATCACTATTACTGGTATGTATAGGTTTTAAGTGTGTTTAGGATATATATCTTCCAACCAGTACCTACATGGTGTGGTAAATTACACAAGATGATGAGAGATAAGATAATATTAACAAATTATACTATAGACACTAATGATTTAACAAAATACATATAATAAAACAAATATTTTAAAAACCAAATACTAATTTACATAGCATACAGTACATACAAAATGCATGTCAAATTTAAATTAGAGAAAGAAAAATCATATACTTAATAATATATTTGTATACAAAATCCATTCCTCAACCTGAATGTGATACTAACTAACTAGCAATGAATATTCACCTTACCAATCAATGAAAATTTTATGGCATTTTTATATGCTGTGAAAATGATTAATGTCTTATAACTTTGTCTCCAAAATGTTTCAAATATTTTACCCCATTAACAGTCCACGCCAGATGATTAGGTTTCACTAGCAAAAAAAAAATTATACAACACCACACATTTCTAACTTCACACCCGCATAGCCAGTCTGCGAAATTATATGTACATACCTATGTCGAATTTTCGCATATACGAACCACTGCATTCACCACCTTGGTGTTGTTGTATAGTTATATTTAAATGTGGCATTGCTGGTCCTAAATTCTGTAGCTCTACTTTATTCTCACAATTGAATATATTTGTCATAATAATGTTTAAAATGTTACTAACCAAATTATACATTATTTACAAGTTTACATAACACAGCATTAAAACAATTCAACCTTGCTTCTGACCAATGCTCATGGCTCATCATTAACAACAAATTTATTCAGAATATTACACACAATATTTGAAGCTCACACAAGTTTGAACAATATCTATATATAAGAACTATTCGAAATAAATACAAGCATTGTTAAGAAATGTGTTTAGCAACTGCAAAAGAGCAGAGTGTGAAGGTATGCTTACAAAACATGAAGTATATAACTGTACAACACATTATGTTAAACAGTGGAACTTGAACTTCCAGTTTTGGTAGCCTTGTCAAGTTCCAGGAAACCATTTTTTTGTTTTAGCAGGGGTGTGCCCAACTCACTCCAATTTACAGCATGCAATTTGCTGAATAGACACGAGCCCCTGATGTCTTCCCTCCCTCCTGTAGCACCCCTAGTCCATTGTTATGGTCATCTCTCTCTGCTAGCTCTACCCACTTCAGGGCGAAGAATATGCCGCCCCACCACTCGACATTTCCAAAACATTTCTCACGTGACAAGAGTCTCATCCATCTCAAAAACATTGGCTGCGAAATAACCGTATTCATACACTTTATTATTTTCTGAGTAGCAGATAATTAGAGATATGCGTTCCGAGAATATATTAGGAGGGCTGCGCCTCGCAGCCCTCCCTCAGCAGCCGCCACTGAGATGCAGACAATTATGTATTTTATTTTCTTGGTTGTACAGTACCAAGGAACATTACTTGAAAGTAAATCTGAATGGTTCACTACTTTAACATGCATCATGTTAACTCCAAACACTTATGCTATAACAAATAGGAACGATACTTGAGTTTTTATTAATTTTTAAAACAGACTGTGTAGGTTGCAATACACACTAACATGCTACTTTAAACTTGGCGTTGGAACGAATTGGCTGTTGAATAGTGTTGCAGTGAGAATGGCTGAGGGTGAAGTGAGGTGAGCATCTAGTCGTGGTATATGGTGGACCTGCGGAAGGGATGTTATTGACACACTCGATGAGCTATGTGAATAATTTATTATTTAAAACTGAACAGTTTATGCTTACACGGGTTGCGATATGAGTAAATATGTTAACATTTCTTACAACATAAAATTCATTTTAATAAAGGATTATGTTTCACACCTTTTAATAAATGATGTGGGAAATTGTCTTATGGCTTAATATTGTGTAACATATTACTTTATTAATCAGTCTTTAAAACTGATGTTCGAAATAATGTTAGAATGTATTTTCATTCATTTATTACAAGTAGTTTTTTACGATATGTGTACATTACATCCAGGTTATTTAAGTGTGTGCATGTGTATGTGTGTCTGCTAGGACCTAGTTCACCAAAGGGAAATGTGAACATTCAAATACTTCATTTGATGTGTTATGGCTGATTAGACAGGCTGCTTGGCAAAGCTGTGAGGTGACTGGTACACACACTGGCAGCGAACGACTGGCATATGGCTTCATCTGGGATATGATATAGTGTGTGATTGTTGCAGTAATTGTTTAAGTTGTTATGCATTGCAATATTTAATGTTTATAGGTTTGTAAATGATCATGCTTTAGTGGTAATTTATGCTTTTAATTCGTTAATGTTACAGTGATGGATAGTTTCTCGGGATACATTTCTGGGTTTGTAATTGATTGTGTTTTAGTGGCATTTCATTGCACCTACTTGTGCATTTCTGGATTTCTAATTGAATTGTCCTGATGTTTGTGATAAATTATATTTCTCTCCTTAGAGTGCTATATTTATTTTGTAATTCCTTCCTGGATTTGTGAGTGATTTGTCTCAATTTTTGTGACACATTATACTTTGTTATTGTAATTACATTTAATTGGTAAACAGTTTTTTTCTTGAATATGGTTTGTAGTTGTTTTGATTGCTTGGTGATTAATCATACTTCAGTGGTACTTTTTCATGTTGTATTAAATTTTATTTAATGATTCGTATTTGTTTGATTGGATGTTCATTCCACGCAATTATTAGTTTTCCCAATGTTTGTTGTGTATATTATGTTTCTTGTAATTCGTTTTTCATGGCTTGTAATTAGTATTTGCATGTGGTAATTCTTTACGTGTGTTTAGTAGCTGTATCGTGAAATTAGAAGGTAAGTGCTTTCATTTAATATAATTCCTAATTGTGTCATATTTTTAATTCAATTGCTACTTGTGATTGATGTTTAAATTGGTAATTTGTTGCATAGAATTAGTACTCTTGTCATGTTTGTAATTCAATAAGTATATATGATTAATTATATTTAAATGTTAATTTGTTATGCCTAATTACCAATTGTGTTGCATTTGTAATTCAAATGGTATCTGTAATTTATCTTGTTTAAGTGGTAATTCGTGGTTTTAATTCACTAATGTTACAGTGGTGGATAGTTTCTTGGAATACATTTCTGGGTATGAAATTATATTTTATTTGTAAATAGTTTCTCACTTTATTAGTTGTAACTGATCGTGTTTCAGTGGTATTTCGTCGTGCCTGCTTGTCCATTTCTGGATTTTAAATTTATTTCTCCTGTTGTTTGTGATAAATTATATTTCTTTGCTTGGTGTGCTATATTTTTTGTGTAATTCATTTCTGGGTTTATAATTGATTTAATGAATTGTGCCAGTGTTTGTGATATATTATACTTTGTGACTGATCATATTTCAATGGTACTTTTTTCTCATAGCATTATATTACATTTAATGTTTCGTATTTTTTAAATTGGTAATTCGTGGTGCATAATTAGTACATTTCTTGGTGTTTTCTGTACATATTATGTTTAATTTGTAATTCGTTTTCCTGGTTTAAATTAGCATTTTGCATATGATAATTCATTGTGTGTATTTAGTAGTTGTGTCGTTAAATTAAAAGGTATGTCATCTCATTGCACGTTATTTCTAGTTGTGTCATATTTGTAATTCATTTAGTATTTGTGATTTATTTGTTTAATTGGTAATTCGTTGCATGTAATTAGTAATTTTGTCACGTTTGTAATTATATTGATATTTATCAATAATTACATTTAAATGGTAATTCGTTGTGCCTAATTGGTAATTGTGTCATTTTTGTAAATCATTTGGTATTTGTGATTGACCATGTTTAAGTGCCAATTCGTGCATTTAATTCATTAATGTTACAGTGATGGTTAGTTTCTCGATACATCTTTAATGTCGCATATATAATGCTGTGTGTTTCGTAATTATTTCACATTTCGGAGTATGTAATCGGTAAATGTTCATTTTAAATAATATATTTACTTATTTCGTCATTTTTCAGATACTGGGTATTTAAAGGTAATTTCTCTAGTTGCGCAATTCCGACCTCTTCTCTTGCCAGACATTAAACGGTTAACATCTATGCTGCTCCAGAGCTCAGTCTTCATTCAGACAGCGAGTTCGATGGATTTATTGTCGCTCCCGACAGCCCCTTACCCCTCCAAGCTCATTTGCCTGCGAAACATCCAAGGGTGAAGACCTATGCTGTTCTCCTAAAATATCCCTATGACACCAATTAAACAATTATACATACACATTAAAATAAACTAAAAAATAAATAAAAAATATATAGAATTAAAAACAAATTTTTTTTAAATTCTTCGAAAACCGATTTGCAATTTTGAAAAACCAAATTTATAATTCAATAAACCGATTTTTGCAAATGGACACATATGCCCTTTTTGCATAAGTGATTTACAACACCCTTGCCTCTACTACTCTGTTGATTCGTTTCCCGAGCTGCTCTCGCACGTTATACATCGCTGCACACGTTCCTGTGTAATTTTACAAGGCCTGTAGCCTCACTTAGTGTCCTCGGTGTGGCACGCTCCCACTACTCCAGACTGTGTGAAGGGAGGGAGAAGTAAAGAAGGGAGAGGGAAAGGACACGTCTGACCCGAAACATTTTCTGGGAGGAGGGATCGTTTCTCGGATATCTGACAAAGTCTCGCTTTTTTGTCACTTTGCTGCACATGGCGGTAATATGTAAAACAAGAATAATAGTATTTATGCGCTAATAATTATTCTGGTAATGTAATAATTATTTGTGAATTTTTTGAACTCGTGTATACTATTTGAAATAGCTATGATTACGATATTAGCTTAACATTATTTCCCGCCTTTCGGCATCAGCTGTCTGCATGAGGTCGGAGAGAAACGAGAGAGTGGTTGTCTCAGTTCCACAGAGCGAGAACGTGAGAGAGCGCGAAGCATTGCTCTCGCCAGGTTGTGCAAAGGAGTGCTCTCTTGAAAGTGTATTCTTTAAACTGAGACACGGCCTCAGTTAGTTGTTCATTGCCTGTTGCTCTAGTTTTACCTCAGACGAGGTAGCGTGGGGTTAGAGACTCTTTCACTTGCAAAATAGTCATTGACCCAAATTTGTCAAGGGCATGTCTTATAAACTGGGATACAATTGAAAAAGAGAGTCAAATATACACGTGTTTGAATTATAGCTTGTCCTCAGATGAATCCGCGAAATTTCCGAGTCTCTCTACATATACCCATATTGCACGTAAGACTCGCAACAAAACTTTTCTTGGGCAAGTAGCTTACATAGTCCTCAATCTTCTTCACTTGAATCTCACACCTACTCTTTGAAGAGAAGGAGAGATATTCTGCACTCGTGGAGGAAATGGCAACCTCTCAGGAACGCCGCTGATTTTCGACGGACTATTCTGTACACTGCACGTCGCGCCGTGGCGCGAACTTCTGACATTCACGAAACGCGAGCAATTGATTTTCGACTCTACTCGCCGGGTCACGTAATGATCCCAAGGTCTGAGGTGCGTCAGTGAAAGCACACAGCTCTCTGCTTTAAAGAGAGTGTCAAGGAAAGGTTTATTTTATATTTGTTACACAAACTGCTCAACTTGTAGATATTATATATGACAACTTTTCCATAGATAAATTTGTTTAAATCTCATGGTTAATGTAAAATGACGAGTCAACGCCAACATTTTACTGTTTATTTTTAAATACACAGTGCAAATAAAACAAAACCAAAATATTGGCAGAATATTTAGCAAGGGCCGCTTATAAGTCTTGTCTTTCCTTAATTAACTTTAAGGTATGCATAAAGAAAAGAACTTCAAGTGAGTGAGTGAAGAGATTCGTGCGGCTCTTTAACAGCGAGATCTTGAGAGCCAATGAGGGCGACTGAGGTGAGCATGGAGCAACGCCGGAAGGAAAGGCTGTTGAAATGGGAGATCCCCGAGAAAACCCGCCGACCAGCGACATCTTCCGGCACGAACCCCACTTGTAGACACTACTTACACGTATAATTTAGAGCATTGAAACATTTTGAACTGCATATTTGTTTGCGCAATAATTTGTAAAATTCATAATTTTAGCGTTTTTTGGAACGTACAAATAATAAAAACTAACACAGTTAATGAAATTACATAACTCACCTTGAAATGATATAACACGAGTTGCTTAAAAAATGTCTTTTAAGTTACTTTATGAAATGTCTTCGCAATTTTTAAAAATTACTCCCAATATGAACATTTCTGCAAATTTTGATTTGTAGTAGTCTATGATATTTTGTAAAATAAATGTTGCTAAGCATACCTTAAAATGGATTATAACACTACCTTTCATCCTCCGTTCTTAAATTTTCGTGTGTTATGTCTGTACGTCCCAAAATATTAGAGTTATGAGTTTTACGTCCCATTGTGTAAAATGTACATACAAACTATGTGAAATAAAGTTTTTCATGCGCGGAAAGAGTAGGACGTACAAGTAATGTCTACAAGATGAAGAGCATTTATTACACTTTTCCGGTGTCCAGCACTTTCCTCAATACCAGAAACAACATTGCTTTTACTGGTGATGCATTCTGGTTGAACACCATACGCGCTTTTCTACCTGCTTTATGTTAGGTTATATTAAGATAGGCTGAGATGTTTGGTTTGGTCACGCTCTGTGATACTGATTGAAAGAATTCAATCAGACCCTTCCTTCATTTGGAAACCAAAGAAAAATTCTGTCACACGTAGACAACCAGAAAAAAATACCTTGCAGCCTAGGCTACATTCGCAATATCACGCGAATAGCAAGAAAATTAAACTTGCATCAATCAAGGGCATCTGCTACAAAGGCGCATGGTACACGCGCAGAAAAATATCACACGTCTTGGCGCACAGGAAGTTAGTTCACTTTTAACTTTTCTGTGCGCTGTACGCCATGCTTCTATGCGCCGTCAATCAAGAAACAGTATATGTACTATACTAGTCGAATTGAAATAGATAAGAAATTGAGGGGAAGTTGACTAACGTAATTTGTTATTGTATTCAATTTTCAATAGGACTCACTAGGATAGTGAAGTATTCAGAACACGCCTTAATTTTTTAAGTTTAGAGAACTAGTCGCTGATTGACGACACATTTAAATAGTTTTATTTCTTATATGGGTGAAAATACACATATTCCTTCCAATAGAATGTATTACGGAACTAAAAACCTACAAATACGACTAATTATTTTAATTTTTCAGACAGTTACCTTTCTCGAAAGTAATTTGCAATTCGTATTCATTTCTACTATAGGCTGTTCACGGTAAAGTGAGCACTTTTGAGGCCCTAGTTACTTTTTCCTTTCAGCCATATTTTATCCTTTAAACATCTTTTAAATTAAATATTGTCGTGCAAGTCAAACACATAGTGTGTATATTCCTTCGCACTCGAAAGTTAACGTCCAAGGCTAAAATATAATTATTTATTTACTATTATTCAGAATGCGATGGCTTTCAAAAGTGCTCACTTTACCGTGAATAGCCTATAGCTACGCTTTACTAACTATATAGCGCTAAATGAAAATGTTTTACTTCCTACTAATATAGATCTTGCATTGTTCTCATAAATAAATATAACTTGTATAAACATATTTATATTAACTGATAAAATATATCACGCTTAATTAAATGTCCAAGATAAAAATATAGTGGCATTCTGTTACAACGATAAAAAAAATTTAAACAGGGATACACCGTGTATGTTTGAAAAAACTGGCAGCATTTTAAAGTTCTACATGTACTTTCTCTTAACCTAAGCAAGTAAATTACATTTTTACTCAATACAATCATAATATGCGTATCTCGAGCAGAGAAGGCCTCTCCATTTCCTTTTCATTTCATACGAGAAGAAGCAAATGTCATAGTTTCAGGTTTAGCCGTTTCCTGTTGGTTGAGAATAACTGACGTCTTTATATTCAGATAAGCTCGTGTATATTCGTATTTAAGCATCCAAACTAAACTTCAATGAAGCTGCACGAGGCTTAAACTAAAATAGACTGTGCATGTGGGCATATTTTTATTTAATTTCCCCTATTGAAAGTAAGGCAGTTTGGAAAGATAAATCAAACGATAGTTCTTAAATTTCATTCTTGTTTTCCTAATACACTCAACTTTTCACAATAAGAAAATTACGCCGCCAAAGTAAACAAAACGCATGTCTCGAAACGTACTGAAATTGTGAAAGGAAGTTAACTGTCAGCAAAAAACACTGGAAGAATTTCCAGTCATCTGTGTTCTGTATGAATGTAAATTTGCCCTGTGAGTGTGATTCTGTGTTATTTGTGTGCTAATTGCATGCCATTGCGAATGTAGCCTAGGCTTAATACAACATTTTAAGTGGCAAGTACATTACGGGTGAAAGCTGACGACTCGTAATTGGCGTCGGGCAGCCCACCTTTACTTAATCGGCTATTCGGGCGAAGTTACGTGATTGTGTCAAGCTGGCATGTTTGTTTTCACGTATTTACTCTGTCTTCGCTGTTCAAAGAAAGTCATCTGCACAATCACAGCTGTCAGATAAGCTGGGACAACAGAGTCGGACGGTGATGTCAAGATGGCACCTGCGGATTTTCCAGCGGGGATTTATCCTAATCCTGCGCGGCATCGAATCCGCCACCAGGGAACTGTGCGAGGTCAACTCAGCTCTCGTGTGGATTTGTAAGGCTTTCGAGTTCTTAAGCGACAAGGGCACCGGCAAGTCGGCCTTGCAAGCGTTTTGCTGCGGATACGCGAGAAGCTGACAGTAGCGACCACAGCACAACCGTCCAAAGTCAAGAAGCGAGGGAGCTATACGGGCGACAGTTACATGCACGCCTACCGCCTCATCGCTCCTACGTGCAAGTGTGCAGTGTTTCCGGCGTGACGTTGTACTGTGTAAGTTAGATCTGTAACGTAGTGGCTTTTACACGTGATAGCCCACGGATTATAAAAACGTCCGTATCTTTGTACTTTTCTCTTGCCGCTTAAGGAAAATTCGATATTTGACCATTTCGACGATTTTTTTTTCTCCAAGAATACACTTAATATGACAAAAGTAAAAAAGTAGGGCCAAAAAGTCATATGCCAAGAACTTTTATTTACCGAGTTATGCGTTTACGCGCAAACAACTATTTCACAGGAAACGTATCAGTACTTAGGACCTTAAAGGGAAGGAAAGAGATCTGGACGGCTCTTAACACCGGGGTTCTGACAGCCGATGAGGGTGATTGAGATGAGTGTGGAACAGCGCCGGAATGAAGGGGCGGGGGAAACGGGTGATCCCCGAGAAATACTGCCGACCAACGACATCGTCCGGCACGATTCCCACGTGCGAGAATCCGGAGTGATCCGGACGGGGATTGAGCCCGGATCGGCTTGGTAGGAGGCGAGCGGGCTAACCGCTCAGCCACCGTGGCCCCTCCAAGTCCTACTTAAGATGTACTCTCACGAGCACTTCTCCACCGTGTTTAAAACTAACATTTCCGTGGGCCCGATCACTTTGTTCATGCGTCGGTCAAGTGAATCTGTGAAATTATTACGGAAGTAAATATTTTTCAAGTTGCTAATTCATACATTTATGCGGATTTAAAAAAAAACGGAAAGAAAAAATATATTATTTCAGTATTCACAAATGTTTACCTCAACACTGTTCATTATTTAACATACCATCTGGAGTATGCTGGTACACGTCTGGCATGTTTAGGGACACCCGAATTTCGCGAAAAGATTTCACGACCAGTTGTATTTCATAACAGTGAAGCTCAGATCCACTGCCTTGATTGGATAATCTAAGTGTAACACGTCTTAGGTCTATACCCGCGAATCACAGACGTACAGTATCGCAGTTGCCTAATTCTGGTTGACCAGTCAAGTAAGAAAATGCCTTCTCACAAAGAAACTCCGCCAATAAGAAAAAGAAAACTGCTGGTAACCCGTAGTGTGTTGGAATCCAGCATATGCGTAGATCTCGCGAAATTCAGGTGCTCTTAAGCATGTTGCAGCAGAATAAGTAGAAGCATGGTCGGTGCTGTGTGCACGTATAGAAGCCACCACCAGCACGGACACATAGGCATTACCTGGGCAATGCTGTCGGATACTGATGACACAGCAACTATTTTATAATTGGCTGATTCTTGTTCAATAGGTCTACTGAAACTCTTTCCATTGGCCCCAATTATAAGAAACTTGCTGTTAGGCTCCACCCGCGTGCAAAATATAACAAACAGACCACCGACCAGCGCCTACTCAATAAGGTTGGTGTCATATTTTATACATTCCCTAAGAAACTGCATATTTTTCCTGGATGAAAAGTACCCTATGTGCTAATCCAGAATATAATCTATCCCTGTAACAAATTTCATCCAAATCCGTCTAGCCGTCAGGACGTGATTGAGCAACAAAAATACACACTTTCGCATTTTTAATATTCGTGAACACTTTTCACCTTATAAATTTGCTCTTTTTCAGCACCTGAAATAAAAAAAAGAAGTGAATTTGTACTTTAAATAGGTAGTTAATTCAACGTTAAGACATGTAACTACTTTCTCACCGCCGTAATAAATTTCACAGTTCACGAGCCAATCAGCGTGCCCGTTAAAATATTTGTGCAGGTAGGAGCAGCGACATTTTTCAAAGAATGATTTTCAAAAGTGCTCCATTAACCGTGCCGCACGACACGACGAAAATAAAAATTCTTTCTTGATCTGAAACTGCTGTTCGGACATCAGAATTTATCGAACTTACATCTTATTTATATTGTAATTTGTTGGCTGTTCAGTTTAAGTGTGGTGTCGGGGCTGTCATGTCGTGCTTGTCGAGGCTATGTGATTTCGGCATAAACGCTTTATAGTTCAGGTTCTCTTTCGTGATTGGTTGATTTTAATTATCATGTGTCTCAGGCGTCTGTCCCCGAATTATTTAATAAAACAACAATCTATAAATAAATTCCATATATATAATTATTTTCAATCATGTATTGTTAAGAAGAGGATATTTACATACTTTTAACCATACAACACTTGAATAACTTTAATTTCCAATTACATCGTTGGCTTAGAAGGACAAGATGATTCAGTTTGCTTGATAATTTTGTAGTAAGGCATAAACAATTCTATAATTTCATTCAGTATGCCTACTACGACTATGTGCGCTCGATAAGAGAAGGCTCTTTAAGCCTTATTGATACTACCTTTACTTACTGGTATGATAAGTTTCAAGTGTTGGAGAGATTAAATTCTGGTTGGTTTAGTTATGTAAAAAAAAATCTCAGAAAGACAGAGGCCAATAAACAATTGGAAGTCGAGAGCATGCACTTAGTATATTGAAACATAGTTTGCGCGTAAATATTTTCACAAAAAACAAGTAGTCCGAGCTAATGCAACGCCACGCATTTCTCGGGAAGGCTTTGTGTCTTTCGCATGCTTGTCGTTAACTTCACAAATGTCAATAAATCGAATTTAAAAATACGTTTTCATTCACTGCAACAACAAACCGATGCCACGCCTTTCTGAAGATGAATTCACACTCGCGTTAGGGACTATGAGTTTTAGACAGTTGTACCAACCAAGGCAAGTAATGAGCACTTCTTCGATCGATGGAATTTACTTTCTGATAACATTTTTGTAACTTCCTTTACAAATGTACAGGATTGTCGACATTTCTGTGGTCACAATTCACATTGCAATATTTTTCGTGGCACAGCTTTAGGTATTTCCCTCTCAGCGCTGAGTTTCCTCGAGTTACTTGCTCGTTCTCTGCGCCTGGAGATAGATGACGTCACTCAAGTTTGTCAAGAAAAAAGATAAAAGTCCCTAATTTGTAACGTAAGGGTGTGCAAAGATGTAATTTTTTTTTTAAATTTGTTTCTGCCGATGGATGTGTGCAATCTATATTTAATTCCCTGAAACTATGTTTTACGAGACGAATTATAGTTCGGAGAGAAGATTTTCATTTTAGATATTTTATATTTAAAGATTCAAAACCAATGTGAATTACTTTTATCTTTACAACACGAGTAGCCTTCTTTTGTTTATGTCATGCCAGACGTTCTGGGACATTGGCCCATTGAGACCCAGTGTGTTCTGGGACATTAACCCATTGAGACCCAGTGTGTTCTGGGACATTAACCCATTGAGACCCGTGTGTTCTGGGACATTAACCTATTGAGACCCAGTGTACACTGTTGTGTAAATTACGCAGGTGTAGGTTATTTTTGGTCTGTACTGCACACTACGAAGCCCTATGACCAATGATCTTACCTGTATGTAAATGATTCGCAAACTATTTTACTGGTCTACGCAACAATTGGTTCATATTACTGTAGCCGAACATATAGGCTAAACTCATTGGCTGTGACAACGAAACAAGTGTAGTGTCACTTTAAATACAGTGAGCGTAATCATTTTTTTTTGTTTCCAACACTTGAAACTGTAAATTAAAATGGGCCTGAAAGGACTAAGAGTTTTCAGGTGCACGAGCTGTGCCAGTCTATTTTCGAACTTCCCTGAACTTATACTCCGGTCGTTTCAGGTCGTCGTACAACAAACGAATGTTACACATACGAATATATATATTTTCCATAAGTGCCATCCACATTTATAACTTTCTATAGGAAGGAAATTGCCACAGACTTGTCAGTTACGTTGGTTAGGTTCACGGAATAAATAAATACTCAGGGATGAACTGGCGTACTCATTCTCTGATTGGTCGTGCGAGTGTCTGATGGGAACAGGCCTCGTGTCTGATTGGCTACCGCGTGCCGCGACATGTATCTTATTGGTTGGGCCACTGGCAGGCAAGTATGCCACCAGGCGGCGCTGATTGGCGAACAGCATTCTGGTGTGTTGCTGGCTAGTGATGCCATTTGGCTGGCGTGTGTGACTGGACTTCGCGCAAAAAGTTACTATTCCACCTCTGTATTTTTATTTACTCTGTAGTTATAGATTGTCCACAATAAAGTGAGCACTTCCCAGGCCCTACCTACTTTTTCCGTTCAGCCCTTTTTTTGATCCTTTAACCACCTTTTTAGAGTTGTTCCGATACCATGTTTTACGATACCGATACCAATTCCCTGATACCACTGCCGATAACCCGATACCAAAAACCTATACCAATGACATTTGCACTGAATTTTAGAAACAGTATTACTCTTAATCTAACATTAAAAACATTTCTCCTAGACTCGTTTAAATAAAGAAAATAATATTTTTAAATACTGTATATAATTTATTGTAATCTAACACAAAATGCAAGCTGACCTAAAACTTTCAAACCCTGTGAAAATGCAAATAATATAACACCAAATGCAAGTCAAATTTTAAATGTCCCACACGTACTATCAGCTAAGAGCGCATGGAGAAGTTATCAACAGGGCAGTGTTATATTTGTTGAGTTACAGGCGGGAAGGGGGGCGGCGGGAAGAAGACCTCTCCACGCAGCTAACTGTTGGCGAGATCTTGCACGCGTGGCAAATGTCTGTCTTTTAAGTAATTAATCATACTTTATTGCAGAGAAAAATTGTAATTTCGACACACAAATGAGGCAATTATAATTGATTTCTTCACTGTCTTTAATGATTAATCATTCAAAAATAAATCATCTGATCTTCCCTGTTATGAGTTACACTGCACTCTGCTGGGTTTTTACCTACCCATTATTAGACGGCAAAAGGTGTTGAATAGGCACTTTTATAATATTAGTTTATTCAAAGTTGCGTGTCTGTTGAAATAAATTAATAAGAATCCTCCGATTTCCCCGCAGCAAGAAGTTACTGAAAAAGAACACTTATAATACAAGTCGCTCGATGTTCAGACAATTTTTTTCTGGCAAGTGGTAGAGTATATGCTTTTTAGCATATAATTTTATTCGCGAAGATGCCGCCCCTTGAGTGAAATAAATATTAAGTTTTAAAGTCATGATAATTTTATGCCAGATACAATTAAAGACCACTATACAAGTAGTAGGGGCGGGCGGTTCCTACTTCACCTTCGCCCTTATTGACATCGGTATGCGTAGTGTCATAAGGTTTAACCTGGGGAGAGAGTGTCGGAGGAGAGCTTGGTATAGCGAATTTTTGCTAGGGATTTGGCTGCATCGCCCTTATCGACAATCGTCTAAAAAGTGAGGCTAGGTTCGGTAATTTTTGGGGTTGGGGTTGTCATAATTTTCAAAAAAGTAATGGGTTTAAATTAAATACAACACATCGCCTACGTTACAACACGACATTTTTTTTACTTATGCCCTTTCTGACAAGATCATTTTTGAGCAAAACCCTTTTTATAAATGTATTCATAATTTCCAAACTGTTGATGCTATGAGGATAAAATTCATAACATAGATACTATATCCAATATCCATCATGGTGGTATGGCCATTTAGGACCAACGACCTTTCAATCGTAGTACCATAAGATTAACCTGGGGGGATTTTCATTTAACTTAGCTCCACAATCTGTTCCTCAGTTAGCTCCACAATCTGTTCCTCAGGTAGTTCCTCAGACTGCTCCTCAGCTAGCTCTGCAGACAGCTCCACATTTAGCTCCACAATATGTTCCTCAGTTAGCTCCGCACTTAGCTCCGCAGACAGCTCCACAATCCACTTCTCAGTTAGCTCTGCACTTTGCTCTGCAGACAGCTCTGCATTTAGCTCCACAATCCGCTACTCAGTTAGCTGCATAATATGCTCCACAATCTGCTTCATAATCTGCTCCTCAGTTAGCTCCACAATCTGCTCCACATCCTATGACAGCACCACAGTTTGCTCCGTAGTTAACATTTCCAGCTGCACCCCTTCACCTATGGGGCGTTATACTTCACTTGCTCCACCATAGTCCCATACGATAAACCTGGGTGGGGATTTGAACTTCACCTGCCATTAACCTTGCTCCTCAATCTGCTCCTCAATGGCTCCTCACTTAGCACCGCAATTGAGAAGCTAATCCTGTGCTGCGATTGGTCCACTCCTAGTACCGTAATTAGCACTTCATTTAGCTCTGCATGCTCTGCAATCTGCTCCACAATCGCTCCTTAACTCAATCGCAGTCCCATTAGAGATTAACTTGGGAAACAGCGGGGCGTTCTAATTCACTTCTAGAATGACATGTAGATGGGGACAGACATAGCCCCATAAGATTAAACTGGGAAGGAGCAGGGCATTCTAATTCACCTTGCTCCATAATCAGCTCCACAATGGCTCCACATGCAGGGGTAGGGGTTCTACTTCACTTTTAGAATGACATAGGGATGGAGGGACGTACATGTCCCATATGATTAACTTAACACCACAAATTGCTGTGCATACCAACCCACCTGTTCCACAATTAGCACCACAAACAGCACCACATCCTAAGCCAATACTACAAATATGACCACAAATAGCACCACATCCTAAGAAAATACCACAGACAACACTTCATCCTAAACCAACACCACAAACAGCATCACATGCTCCACCCCTTCACCTAGGGGGGTTTCACTTCACTTTAGTCCCATAAGATTAACCTGGGAGGATTTTCACTTCACCTTGCTCCATATCCACACCCACATCCACACCCACATCCACATCCCCCTCCACATCCTCAATCTGATCCATCCCTTCACCTACGGGGTGTTTTACTTCACTTTGTTAATCGTAGTCCTATAATATTATCCTAGTTATGCAATCTGCTCCGCACTGCTCTGCAATCTGCTCCACACTCGGTTCTGCATGCTCCAACCCCTTCCCCTACCTGAGCTGTGTTGTGATTACTTCTGGAATTAATTGAGTTCCTGCTGCGAGATTTTAGGCTCTCTTCTCCTCCGGTTATTTATTCTGAATACCTGGTACACTATCACCTCTCTCCCCTACCTACAACCCCTCCAATCATCATCCTCCTCTCCTCACATATGGTTAACACCCTCCCCACACCTCCCCCCATACACTCCTTCCCAGGGAGGTAGACTATGTTGAGTTCCACACTTGCTTGCTAGACAGCAATGCAGTCGTCATCATAGGCCATCAGCCTAGTTGTAGAATTAACCACTAGGAGCACTGATGTCTCTAGATGTAGATGCAGCCATCAACCACTAGGTAACGCACAGATTCGATGAATCGATTACTTTGAGATCGTATCGAGAGCATCGTTTACCTTTGAAAAAGACATTTAAGCCCTAAAGACTTTCTAGCAAGATCAATTTCGAGTTAAGCCCTTTTATAAATATAGACATAATTTCCGAACCATTGATGCTGTAGGGATCAATTTCATAACATATAAACCGTATCTGATCCACCACAGTGGTAAGAGCATTTATGTCCTAAAATCTTTCTCGCAAGGTCAATTATGAATTTAAGCCCTTTTACAAACATAGTTAGTCATAAACTCACCAAGTATACTCATATGGACATACTTACCAATGTAATATTATTTCATTTCCGATTTTAACCAAATTTATTTGTGACTTGGCTAGGTGCTAGGGTTACTTAATGTAATGTTAATTTCGGATTTTGGAGTTCGATCCTCGGTCAGGACATGTAATATCATTTCATTTCCGATTTTAACCAAATTTTATTTGTGACTTGGGCAGGTGCTATACTTACTTAATGTAATTATAATTTCGGATTATAGAGTTCGAGTCTCGGTCAGAACACCTAATATTATTTTATATACGAATTTAACATATATTTAGTGTTTATTTGTATTCCTGCTTACAGTAATTAATGTAATGTAATTTTTTGTATTACCGAGATCGATTCCCAGGGGACTCACTTAATAGTTTTTAAAAAATCTGGGAAATGTAATCTTAAGCATTTACTTATGATCGCTGTCTATCATATTACCTGATCTGTGTCTACTGCTCATCTAAAGTGTTGTATGTTCGATGTCAACTGTCGAAGGTCGAGAATGGTGTAGGGGAATGCAGGTATGTGATGTAATTGTGTAATTAACATAGTTGTGAAACCCCACAATTGCAGAAACATGCAATGAATATTAACTAGGTATGCATGTACGCACATGAATAATTAACAATTAAACATTCACCAAAGTAACATATCCTCTCAGCAAAACAGCTAAACTTCAACTGTCATATAATTTTCATTTGTTTCACAATTTGCAGTTAGTTTTATTATTATTAGGTGTGGAAGGTATTACACTTACATTATGCTACCATTCACTATACACACTTATCAAATATGCACATTATATGTAGAGAGACATATGTCCGCTCCTGAGGAACGACATCTCAAAACTAAAACCTTACCATAAACATATTGTCCATAGGATATTTTCAAGCGAAAATAGTTGCTACTTTATTCCTATCAGCTCAACACAGTTTAACAGGAAAAAACAATCGTGTATGCGATTTCAACATCTACCAACAACCACATACAGAATATTTCAATGAATTACTCTGATAAACCATTTCATCATGTAATAGCAAAACACACACATATCAAACCCAACAACAAACAAGACTACAAGGTCAAACACACTTAAACCCCTTTTATAAGCATACTAACACATAATTTACCATATACCAAAGCTACAATCCATCAAATTCATAACTTAGGCATCCTATCCATTATCCAACAATGGTAAAGTCATTTAAACCTTAAGTCCTTTCTAACAAGGTCGATTATGCCTTAATCCCTTTTATAAGCATACCAACACATAATTTCCCATATACCAAAGATACAGTCATCAAATTCATAACACACACATCAACCCTAACAACAAACAAGACTACAAGGTCAAACACACCTAAAACACTTTTATAAGCATACTAACTCATAGTTCCCCATAAACCAAAGCTACAGGCATTAATTCATAACACATACAAACCTAAAATATTCCAATTAGCAAACCTGCTCCACCCAATAATTGCTCCTAATGAACCAAATTAACCCATATCAACCCAAAATTCACCCAAAACGAACAAATTCTAATCCAAAACACACACACACAAATCATTTGCACATATCATACCAGACAACCACAAAACCCCATACCATCAAATTTTACAAGCAAAACTAAATACTTGACAACTATATCAACATATCATACAACTCACTTCAAACTATATTACTATCAACATAACACCAATGTGAAAACCCCTAACATCAATCATCACAAGCAAAACTAAATACTTAACAATTAAATAAAAAAAAATCATACAACACAAAGGAACAAATCTCCATAATCTATATTCTAATACACATTACATACATATTTATTCTAAAGTATAATGATATACAAAAATAAAAAAGCCTTACCGAGATTTCGTTTATTTATTTTACTATATAACACCAATTAAAACCAAATTAAGATCCAAATAAAACACTCATCGCACTCAAATCATCCTATACCATACCACATAAAGCAATAAAAAACAGGTTTATTACATAAAAACTCCATAATTAAAGAATGTTTCTTAAGATCTGCTCTTTTTGACAGTTGATTCGATCCTTCTAGAATACTTTAATCTTATCTGCATAGTAAGTATTTACACAACTAAACATTCTTTCATCTTACAAGAAGCTTAAGTTTTGTTTACATGTAACTATATTTATCTACTGCGAAAAGCATAAAAATCAAGCATACATAGTGATTTAGTCAATACTTAAACCTAAATGCAGGCATGTATACTTATACTAACACATTCTTTGTTTCAAATCCCAATGAGGTAAATACGCGTATGTGAATTACTATGAACGATATTTCTTTAAATCCAGTCTTCTTAAACATTAAAAATTAAATAATTCTTGAAAATTAATGTTCTTTTCATCTTTCATTAAGTTAAAGACATACTAATTTAATATAGTGTAATAACACACATGCTAAGTACTTATTATGTAACAAACAACAACTTTAGATAATACAAGTCAATGTATTACCTAACATTACCAAAAACATTTTAATACTTTTAATTATTCTAGGAAGACTTTCTGAAAGACTGACAAATTCTCGCAAACTTCCGAAGAACACCATGTTTTTTATTGTTATCTAAACAGTTTAACATTTCGAGAAACTTTAAAAAATTGTATCGCTCATGATAAGTTAGACTTACATTGGGAGAGTTGAGCACACATGTTATGAATCATCACGAGTAAAATATGAATATTCCCATAGCAAAAAAACTTTTTTAGCGAGAATATTTAGATAAAAGTAGTATATTCATAGCAATTCAAGATCCATACAGACTAAGTAGATATTTATTTGAATCATGTATCTAGTAAATTAACCAAAGTATTGGCATAATGAATATCCAACTGCAAGTAGTATGGATGTTATGAGATGAAACCAAATACCCATCGACCGATGGAAAAAAAAAAAAAAAAAAAAAAAAAAAAAAAAAAAAAAAAAAAAAAGAATATAATTATAGGTTTGAGAACATACTCATTGCTTGATTGCAAATCAAACTCACTTTTTAGTACTAGTATCTACATATTGAATAACTAACATGATTATTTTCACTCAAAGTATAGCCTACATATTACTATAGCCAAAACTAACATCCGGCTAGTTCAATAGGTTTTGATACACTGTTTATTTGGACAGACTTTTAGATATCTGGTTGCATTAATTTCTCTGAGGTGACTGTAAACTGTATTGATTAAATTTATTAATTGTAAATAACAAGTCAAAGTAATTTATTCTGCGATATTAAGTGTAGAGTATTTTACTTGTAATTACTGTAAATAAATTGGGATATTTATTTAACTCTTTTATTTATTTAAGACCTCCATCCCTTTTAGACCCTTGCTGAGCCTACTGGCGTTGAGAAATTTTAACACTATAATAATTGTACACTCTTGCCCGGAGGAAGGAAGGAAAAAAAGGGGGGTGGGGGCGTGTATGTGGCTGGTGATCACAAGTGTAAGCTTGCAGTCCACGGGTGAGTCTGCTCGCGGACAAGCTCGCAAGCTCACACGCCTCACGAGCTAACCGACCACGCACATATTCGGCGACACCTTGGTCACTGATTTCCTACTTCTGTTGCCTATATATAGTTGATTAACGATAACTTCGGCCTTTTCTGAAGCCCTGCCAAATTTCTACTTTTGATTACTGATTGCGCATCCTTCTGCTACACGTAAACATAAACACTGCCATGTGGCTTCTACTTTTATAACTGTCGAATGCGTTGGTTGCTGTTTACAGATGTTCAAGGAATTACGTCATTTTGCAAAAGCCAGTTCCTACGAATGTTCACAATGTAGACCTATAACAACATTTAGGTCAGCTTTATAACTATTTGTTACACACGATATAGCACGTTACACATGATACACATGAATATTTTGCCACGACAGTGTTTGTTACAACTGTGGCGTAAACAACAGTAATATTTACCCTGTTGTTATTAATATGTGTTTGGAATAAAAATTAAAACGAAGGTACAACCAATCCAACGAAACGACGCAGTAAATTCAAGCACGTAACTCGTGTCGCTTATTTATTGTACATCGACAAACGTAAAAGACAGTGGTGAACATGCAAACACATAGGCCTACCGTAACATTTATTCGGAAAATATTTATATGCATTGGTACTTACTGGTTTGTAGGTTTATTTTATTATTTATTTAATTTTATCTGGATGGGCTTAGTATTTCGTTGGGATTGTTGCAGGCATTCAAATCAGAAACGTAAGCTCGTTACACAACTGTTTTCCAAACACCTAGCGCAAACGTACAACGTTGTGAAACAGACGCGAAGGTAAATAATTAATTTCGTCATAACATCAGTTCATTGTTAAAACGTATAAATTTTGAACATATTTGAATTCTCAACACACACACCCGGCCTGCGTAACGATTACAACGCAGCCACCTCGCCCTTTCATACGCAACGATCAAAACACATTTCACTCTGCCGTGGAAACACATATTTATCACAACATTGTAACTTCCGTAGGATATTTCAAAAACACGAGTACGAACTGACGCTTCGTTGAGAAACACGCCGTGTCATTGAATGTCGCCGCCATATTGGGAACGCTTTCCACACCACGTCTGCCAACCTGCTGGATTTGTAAGTGCCGCGCAACGAGCTGTGTCGCGCCATCGCATCTAAAATATGTCGTTGCATGTAAATCGGATATAATAGATTTTTAAACAATAAAATCTCGTTTGAGTTGTAAATTACAATCAGGCATCATTACTGTTTCTGTAATTGGTATGAGATGTGCTGAAATTAGAAATAAAATGCATACCTTTCCTACACAGGTGGTACGATCTTCCCGAGAGAGAGAGAGAGAGAGAGAGAGAGAGAGAGAGAGAGAGAGAGAGAGAGAGAGAGAGACGCTCTGCTTCGCTTATTGAACCTTTAATCCGGACGGGAAAAAAAACACCAGCCTACACACAGGAATTTGCGGAGATATTTTCAACTGCAGCAATGAAATGTGTTTCCGTCAGTGCTACCTAATAATAGAAATATATCAATTGGCAGCGTTTAACTTACAAATAGTATACATAAAACGAGGGTAAAAAATATTGTAACTGTGAACTATTTCTTACCGGCCATTGCCAACACGTCACTGCTCTCGCTGTTGTTAATTCGTATTTATTACGAAATAAATATTACAAGTTATATAAGATACTAAGGTAAAATTTCATTTATTCAATAATACTGTACTCTAAAGTTACTCAGAGTGTTAAATATTTGTGGAATACAAGTTATTGGAAAAATAGGTTGACATGTTACGCCTAAGGTGATTTTTCAAAGGTTCGATTCCAAAAGGCCGAAGAAAGCGTGAATGGACTATAGCAAGTAATCTATGCGTTAATACACATTACCCACTATCATCGAAACGTAGTACTTATTTTCCGTACTTAGCGTTCAAATGGACGATGTCAGGCCGTGTCTCAGCGCGCTCTCCTGTGATCGGAAGTTTGCGAAAGCTCTGTCGTGCACGCTGATATCCGCAATACTCATTTGTAACAGTAATTCGAGCCTAATTTAGATGGTGAAATCGAAACATTTTTTTTAAGGCGCCGTATTTCAATAAAAGTTCTTATTTAAATTGTGCTTTACTTGAGTTTGTGGTGTGTTACACTTTCGACTGTAACAGAGTATAGGCTGTTCACGGTAAAGCAAGTACTTTTGAGTCCCTAGTTACTACTTACTTTCAGCCATTTTTGATCATTTAACCACCTTTTATTAGATAAATATTGCATGGAAATAATAAACACAGTGTGTTATATTCTAACGCACTCGGAAGTTAACGCCTAAGGCTAAAATTAAAAAAATATTTCTTGACTATTATTCTAAATGAGAGGGCTTTCAAAAGTGCTCACTTTACTGTGAATAGCTTATACTTCAGAATACAGAGATGAAGCAGTTGCTTATGCCGCCTGCTCGCCTCCCACCAAGGTGATCTGGGTTCAATCCCCGGCCGGGTCACTCGGGATTTTCGCATGTGGGAATCGTACCGGACGATGCCGTTGGTCAGCGAGTTTTCTCGGGGATCTTCCGTTTCCCCCGTCCCTTCATTCCGGCGCTGCTCCATACTCACTCCAATCACCCTTATCTGGTATGTCTACAATCGACCTTAACAGGAATAAAAAAAAGAATCTAAGTGTATATACACAAATATTTTTGTTTGTGTTTGAAATTTGAAAATAACCTTTTGTAAAAAAAAAGAAATTCCGCAGACTTAACATTTTCACTCAATTATTTTTTAATGCATTGACTTCGTATAACATTAACAAATTTAATACGTACGGCGATAGTGGTCCTATCTGTTGCCAATGATCTGTAACATTTGTTTGTGACGTCATGAATTCTAATTGGCTGGCGTAAAAGGTAAAACGCAAAGACTTGAAAGTTGGCCAACTTCTACCGCGTTGCGTTTTACGTTTAGCGTCATGGCAACGTTTAACGTCGCTGGTAGCCAGAGCGTATACGATTCAGAGATTCAAGAATTATTGTAAAGCGTTATTGTAGCGTCGACGCGATTGTAGACGGGCCTTTATGCCGCCAACTCCAGCGGCGCACGCCAGCTAAATTACGTTACTGGCAAGCATAATTTTAGAGCGTCTTTCGCAAATGATAACTAAATCGCCAGCTGGCAGCCCAGACAATAGGGAACCTTTCGCAGCATGCAGTAAGCATGCAGTAACCAATCATACACAAGGCCTCTTCCCAGAGCCTCCCGCAGCCAATCAGAAAACGGTCACGCCCACATCAAAATAACTTCCATGCGATTTCGTCTGCGTGTAGTTATTTTCTCTGTTGCAATAATAAGATTTTATTGTACTCACTAAGAGCATTTAACGGCAAATGAATTTCGGCTGTTGAAATGGACTTAGAATTTGGAACAAGGCACAGGATTGTGCGTAACTTTTATTGCAATTGTCCATACATATGTTCCCACTTATAAGTGCCTTTAAAAACTTTTACGTGTTTTTGTCATATGCTCTGTTTTTTTTTTTTTTTTTTTTTTTTTTTTTTTTTTTTTTTTTTTTAAAAGAAAAAACATAGTCCCAAATGGAGAGAGCGAAAGAGCCCTCTCGCCACGTGACGCGAAAGAGCGCTCTTTGCAGAGAGCGTTCATTAAATTGAGACACGGCCTTTTTGTTACGAGCCCTCCAAACATCGCTGCTACAGTAGCGGTCGATAAAAATTCGCTGGCTGCCCTCGCCTGTGCTAACGTTGTGGAGCGGGCGATATCTCGTAGCTCGCGCGAGTGCTACAAGGAAATCCTTCACTGTGTTGTATGATGCAACCTCTTGGCGATAATGGGCAACAAGGATACGTGACTGGTGGCAACTCATGTTGCCACGGAAGTTTTATCCTACCCGAACCACGTTTTTATTTCTTTTGGTTTTTATAATTTTTATAGATTGGAGTGGCCCAGGACGCAGCACAGATGTGCAGAAGAAATTGAAGTATGAAGATTAAATATTGAAAATTCAAGACTCTTTGTATTTCATTTTGTATTTGTTTTAGAATTAGGTAATATTATAATACATTGATGTTTTGATATTGTTCTGTAAATAACGTGTTCATGTTCTGACTTGTCCGATGTCTTTGTACAAACTAGTACTCGAAAATGACCAAATGGATGCAAAATAAATAAATTCTGCTGCTAAAACTGCGTGATTGAGCGGGGTGACTTCAGTGTAACATGTATTGGCGTAAGGTTGGTTTACGATTCAGTACTGAAAAACTGACATTTGTGCTTTTTGGCTAGATAAGTACACAATAAATAAGTTTAGCAGTTTATGATTCATACAGCAACTGTTAAATTTAGTGAATCAGAATCGTAGGAAACATAAGTAGCTGATATAGCCTGTAAAAATGGACAAGGGTGAATATTATTTACGTTTTCAATTAGTCTATATGTGGTTACTACTTGTGAAATCATTTTGAAAAACTCGGGATATCGATTGCAACGGTTTGGTCAATAAATCTGAAAGAAAAAAAAAGTTCAATGAAAGCGAATTAAGTTGCCTCTTCGATGAACTAAAACCTGAGGAATAGTTCTTTAAACACGCGCGAATACTCTCACTCGATTTAATCATTTTCGCGGGTTCATGTCTAGAGAAGTTGGAATTCACACACTTGTACATCCATGTTACGTTTGTAATTGGTTGATGCGTTGTTCGACACCTCCTGGAGGTAAATGAGTTAATAACAAACATACAATAAACTGTGCGCCCAACCACCGCCTTTTACTACCACAACAATCAACCAATAAACAGTTGATATCTGTATGGGAGTATATAAGACTGTGATGTCTAGCGTACAGGTCATTGAACTCGTGAATTCCTTAGGTCTCTATTTATTGCATACGATTTCACGAGAAGACATAACCTAGAACCAGGATGTAAATACAATTTCCCGCCAACGACTGTCGCTGTACTCTGATTGGCTACTTTGTCTTGACTTGTACAGTACATAATATATAAAATATCGCGATATCTTAAGTCGAGCCAAGAACGCATACGACCTGTAATATAATATTAATTTAGTATATAAATTTTTATTTTAATCGAAAATAATTCTAATGACTTATTTTTATTTGAATAGCGTTATAAATTTTCCATATTGGTGGGGCGTTTGGGAGTGGGACAGAATAATTTTGGAGAAAATCAAGATAATATAGCCATATTAATTACAGGAATTTTTTTATCACTGATGAAAAACTTGATTTTTGGCTGTTTGTAATTTACCTTATTTTTTTTGTAACAAAAATTCATAATGTTATTATAAATATTCCCGAACAGACACGACAATTACGTTATCGATATTTTGCACTATATAAACCAGTGATGCAAATAATGTACTTATTGATTGAAAAAATGGCAAAGTCTTCTCAACAACATTTTTTCTTGGAATGAAATCACTTTTCATCATTCAACTATACTGTATATTTAGTTTCGGCAGACTGTTTGTAATTTATATACACAGGTGAAATATCTCATTCAGTTCACTCCTGAAAAAAAAATCATATTAACAATACTGAAACAACGAACGAATTTTGGCAATTGTATTTTTAATTTACATATCATAACATTTAGGACATAAGCCTATGTGATTAATTTTGTTAGTACAGCACATTTGATACTAAACCATGACAGATTAGGTATTCTACTCACATATCTGTACTATATCATACGGGAATTTTTGGTGCGCTATCAGAATATAATTATTTAAAAACGGACATCGCGCTACGAGCCAACTTGAATTTATCTAACGAGAAACAATCTGAAACGACAAACACCAAACAAGATATATTGCAACTACAAAAATGTAACCAGTAAAATTTTATTGATGTACCTATTTGAATTCTACACTTTGAGACATGCGTTAAAATTAACGATAAATTAAACCAGGCGATGTGGTCTATTGGATTGGGCTTATTAACATCTCCCAGTGTTATGCCTTAAGGCTTATCAGGGGACAGGTTACAAAGTAACTGATGACCTAACTTAGACTAACACCCATGCCTTACCTGGGATTAGAACCCAGAACCTCCCGCACCACGAACCGGCGGCGCACCAACCGACTGCGGCATGGGAGGTCGGCGATGTGGTCTATAATAGTAGGATTTATTGGGAATTATTTATAGAGAAGATAACAGTAAGTCATTCTCCAATGATTCGTAAATTGATCGAGGATAAAACATTTTGTATACTCAGATTACGTCATAGAGGATTATTAAAAAAATAACTAGCAAATGCAGTAATCTGTCTGAACAGAGTTTCCAGTTTTGACAGATCGTATCAAAGTAGCACTCTGTAAACAGACTGACTTACATAACCTTCAACCACTATGTGCTTTCCACTGGAATCTCAAAATATATGAACTAGAATAATTTACTGTAAGCCTATTCTAAATCTAAGATGGGGTGTTTGTGTTTACTACTGGTGTGTATCTTTAACCATTGGCCTAAAAAGAGCTTTCGAAATTAATAATGCCAAGCTACCCAGACATAAACATTATTAAACTTACTCTACAGCATTTACGTTATAAAACGATTTTTTTTAAATCAGTTTTAGTGCACAGTTTCGTTCCCGGGTGACTTATGTATAACAACTCAGTGCAGTGCAGTTCTGCATTACAAAGCCTAATGTTACCTATTATAATACTTACATACACAAAACAATATACCGGCGATGTTTTTCTGTAGTCCTTTGACTATTGTAGTACATACTGTATGTATTTATTTCGTTAGTCCAGCAGAAGTAAAACTTACTAATTCTGGGTAAAATCTATTTTTTAAGTAAATCTGAAAATAAAACGAGATGAAAGTTTCTTTATTCATCTAGATATTGACATTTTAGTATTCTGGTACAGTTCTGTTATGTTTAGTATAGCCATTAAAATCATGTGAGCGAAAAACTATTAAGTGATTGACAAATCTTACGCTGCTAAACTCAGTAGAATTGCACCCCAATATGATTTTACAATACGTGTTGCAAAAAAATAAATTATTGTGAGAGTATTCTGTAAAAACCTGGAATTAATCGAAACTTGATACCAGCGACGGCGATGTGCTTATAATGGGCGGAAACAACTTTGACCGAGTATTTCAATGTGTTGCAACTGAAGTTATACACGCTATAATATCAAACACGGGGTTTTCAGTAACGGCATTAAAACTAAATTTCTTAATATTTTCAAATCTAACGCTGAACACACTAAGTCAGACACTCGAACACGAAAAATAAACTCTCTCATAAGCAACAGGGATGAACATTCGTTTCCATTACATGAAGATGAAGACAAACAGTTGACTTTGTGATAAATTCCAATATGTACGTGAGAAAATTTGAAACTAATACGACACTGCAATAGCTGATACTACATATTGTACCGTAATATAATATTACGTTTAATCCAAAATAATTCGCTATTTCTTATTTACACTATGCGTACTTTTTCCCCCGCTGATGGCAGACAATTTTTTAAATTCAAAAATGCTACAATTACTTTACTTGACAATTAGCTGACGTTTCCTTATTTAAAGTGAGATGTCATTCTAAAATGCTTTAAATACATCGGTAACAGTTGTTCTCAAATACTGGAAACATTACATATGATAAGCTGTACGTTCGTAAACAACACTACTGCAAACAAGTTACTTTCTGCAGCTATTTAAAAGCAATAACAGGCAATTTTTGCCAGACGATGTATACTCCATTCGCAGTTATTTCAATCTATTTTTGGAATTTTAAATAAATGTCTAATTAATAAAAAGTGAAATATTTTTTATTATTTGTGAAATACTGCATTAGTGTCAGATTAAAATTCTTGTCGAAACTGTATCAGACAGTATGTGCGTACAAGAAGTGTTCAAATGTATTTTAGAACAGTGAAGAAATATGAACATCTTAGCGAATGGATGCTACCTTCGTTGCCAGGAGCCTTCAGACTACAAGGTTTCTAGTTCGAATCTCGGTCTGGCCACTGACGTGTGCGTGTCTATCGCAGGTGTTAATTTAGGCTAGTGTGAAAGACTGAATTTCAATGTTTCAGCTAATGTTATATTGAAAAAAATACACACCATTTCCCATTAGTTCGAAAGGTATTACCACGAACTGAGTGAACCTAACCGAAACACATTTCTGCGTATAGTAATAAAACTTATATTCTTTAGAAACTATAAATAAGAATAAAAGTATTTCATTTCTGTTAATGAAATAAACTAATCGTAAACATCAGTTTCCCAAGATAAAGAATGCGTCCAGGGAATGAAAATCAGAATATATAAAAGAAGAACTTATTGGAAGTTTTGTTACATGCATTTAAAGTCATAAAAAGACTGACTTCGAACTATGTATATTACTTACTAAACATAGTGCTTGCTACCTTTATCTGCTGTAGTATTCTTGCAAATGTTTCCGCTTCCTTTTCTTTGTCTGAGCACGACACTTGCCACTTCCCTTCGTACTGTATCGACGCTCCATTTTTCATTTATTTACTAACATTACAGTGCCAACACTTGAAATGAGGCGATACTAATGATTTCCATGCCTGAACTGCAAATAATCCTCACAGGCTTCTGTGGTCGCTCGCCACAAGTGTCAAGCTGTCACGCGAGACGAGAAGTTCCGAGACAATGTGAAATATCCTGTAGTTCAAAACACGCCTATGTCCAAAACGTACTTTGGAGTATCATACAATAAAACAGATTTTGTTAAATTATTAAAAATATTATCACTAAGCCAATGCTGAATGCAGTACTCAATCACAAATAAAACTATTTATCCAGCTATATAAAAACATTTACTAGTTTTTGATGGGAAAAATGCTTTTTCTCGCATAACATGTCTGTGCAGGAAAACTGCGTGTTTTAAGCGGCAAAAATTAATATTTAAAATGACAATTTAGACTTATAAAAATACTATTCTGAAGGTTTTAAATTCCTTTTGTGTGTCCAGAAAACTGCGTTTCAAAAGTGAGTACAGTTCTGTTGCAATTTGCTAGTAAAAATCAACATTGGTGGTAAAAGGCAGCAAAACGACTCCCACCGACTCTTAACTCATTACTGATAACAGGCAGTTAGAAAAAACTCCTCAGTTTGTATGTTATCTGATAGTACTTGTTTCGCTCACACTGTGTGCACGACCTTGAAGTTGCTGTGTCGGTAAGAAAAAGGGACGATTGCAGCCGCGAAGAGTGTAGGATTGGGGCGAGTAGCAGGGAGGGGGGTCACAAGGATCCCGGGGTTTCTATGAGTTTGTCGAACATTAATAATGTCGAAGAGTGACGAAGTCAATAACAGTTTCCTCATCGTTTCTGTATGTAGTTTCCTGGCCCGACACCAGGTAGCTCTACAAGCGCCTGTGTTTGCGCGTGTTGCCGTCGCGCGGCTTGCTTACTCTCCGTCTCATATAAGTTGGCGAGATTCTGACACTTCAACGAATGCTCACTTTCATGTTATGTATCCTTTCGCCATCAGCTGGTGCGTCAATTGGAGGCTACACGAAGACAAGGAAATGGATTTCCGAATAAAAAAAATAATAACATTGCGTGTTTAGGACATAGACGGACAATTACTGGCCCAATAGAAATTACTAGTAATCATAATCGCTGTACACAAAACACATGTTACTTTAAAAATTATGCAGAGCTCGCGGAAAATTAAAACTATTGGTATCTGTTCGTAAATTTGTTATTTTACATACGAAACTTATACACATGCGATACCAACAGATAGCAGCAGGTTCGCCGCCTCTAGATCCTGCTTTTTAAAAATTGACTTTTCTCCTATTACTGTCTCGAAACGACACGGATTTGAAATATATTTCGTAAAATTATTTGAAAAAGTAATTCAATATTACCATGCAGTATTTATGTAGGCTTTTAGAATTAACAACAAGCACTTATGGAAAGCATGGATGGACAGTGGGAATACGACATGAAAAGATCTAAGGTTTGAAGTCGCGTTTCATTCGGCTATGAATCATCTTATTGTACATTTAATTTTGAACACAACTACTTTAGCACGAAAATTAGTTTGTAACACTTACAACCGCTGTTTTGCGACCACGTAAAATAAAATATATTAATTAATCTAGGAACTCCTTGTTATCGCGTATCTTGTAATTGTCTGATGTGCGTCGCCAGTGCACTCAGAACAGTCAACTTAATATTAACTTTAGTCGTTCGTGCATCAGTTGATACACGATTTTGTAAACGGCGCTTTGTTTGTTTCGTATACAAGTTGCCACTCACTGACTGTCAAAATCTCGCCACCTTTATTCACGGTAATATCCAACTTTTCTGACGCCCTGCTTGAGTTCTACTTTCGCACTATTCCTCGGGCCTCATGCAGACGAAGTTTAATCTAGTCTAGGAAATTCCAGCAAGGGGATAACGCATTGCATTTGTGATCACTCAGTTTAATAATATTTTGCATGATAACTCTTTCTTACTACAGAGGCATTGCCAGCACACCTATTACCCTTCGAATTATATTCATATAAAATATAAATGAAATATTATATATAAAAAAAAAAAAAAAAAAAAAAAAAAAAAACAAGTAAAATTTTAATTTAACAGAAAATGAGGTACTTTTATGTTAACGGGCGTATAAAACGCGTGTGATGCATGGCCTATTAGGCGAACAACCGAATACATCATACATGAGGAAATCTTCCAAAGGTTTTATTCAATAAGTGTGAAGTTACTACAGATACAATATAGACATATGTCCTTCTGACTTTAATTATACTCAAGTTAGGAACGAAATTATGTGCCTTATGAGAGAGTTCGGTACAGGAAAAAATTCCGCCACAAGGTGTGTTTTGAACTCTAAGAAAGTATTCGCACATTTACTATAGGCTATTCACGATAAAATGAGCACTTTTGAGAGCCCTGCTTAAGAGCTACTTGTATGTATGTTGTGTATTCTTCCACCTTATGTAAGATTAACGTCATGGGCCTCATGACTTTATACATGCGTCGGTCAAGTGAAACTGTGAAATTATTAGAAAAATAAATATTTGACAAATCTGCTCACGTTTACACTTCGATGCATAAATAAAACAGAAAGTTCAAAAGCGCTCACACCCGATTCTCGTGAAAACGTTTCTTGTTTATAAGTTGTATTTCAAAACACTTTTACTCCGGTCCACTTGCGCGACTGGATAACTTAAACTGCTACGCGTCTTACCTAGCTGCCTGCGTATTACAGACGTTCAGTACCGCAGAGACTTGACTCTCATTAGCCCAGTCAAATACTACACTCTAAATCTGAATCAGCGAGAATTTCACTGTTTCAATCAGTCAAACGTATCTGACTGATACAACAGCCACTTCTGTGAATTTAACTGATGAACCAGTGAAAAAAATGCCATATTTTCTGCACTGAATGATTCTGTGACATTTCCTACTAATTCTTCAGTCATTTTTTTCCACCGTTTTCTCAGTGGTTAATTTTTTTACTTATGGACTAGTGAAACATCTGAGCAACTTGCTCCGTCTCTAATTATTTTCGACTAATGTATCAGTGAAACTGTGTGTAAAAATGGCCGTAGAACAACGTTTAAAAATGGCCGTTAAGCAACGTGTATCAAGTGAAGTAACAACGAATAAACGCATAAAACAATAACAAAATACTTTCTAAAAAATGTTTCGTCTTTTAAAACGCCGTTTTATGAGGTAATATGAACTCACAGCCTTTAATTCCTTTTTTATGTATTTATTTCGTTTCCATGTAATCGTCACAGCACTCTGTTTGAAGGTTTAAACTGCATTTCATGTGGTGAAGAGAGTGCACTCATATACACTATTCGGTTTTTTTTTTTTCCGGTACCAATTAAACCAAAAACGAAAAGTAAAAGCAAAGAATTTCAAACCACACGATTTCCCAGCGGTTTTATAAGACATATATTTTCCTCTCAAGATTTTAACTTGGCGTGGTAGCTTACATGGCAAGGCAGCGGACTAGACGTACATAAGTTCAATCCGCTCCCCTGTGGTTTTTTCTTTTACTTTTTTAAATTACGTTAAATTGCACTATATATATATAGTAAACTATCGTAAATACGTTTATTTCACGTAATTATTTGCCTACATTCAATAAAAGCAATATTTAATTCGCCACTGCAGTCGATCGTCACTAATTCAACCAGTGAAATTTTTTCACTGAAACAGTCAGTGGTATTCCACTGATTCTAAGTGAATACATTTTCACTGATAAGAGTAGTTGAATTTCACTGCGAATCAGTGGTTTCCCGCTGATTCGAATTTAAAGTGCACACTGTCTTGGACGAAGGCGCGCGGCCAATGACGGAAGGCGAAGTGCAGATGTGCAAGTGTGATATTGAAGTCTATCTTCCGTGAGATGCCTTTCCGCGGAAATCGGACGGCCCTAGTGATATGTGTTTGCCACTGCCAACATATTAAGCATTAACTTTATTTTGTAACTATTATTTACTCCTTCCAAAGCTGTTTAGAAAAGTAAACGGTAAAAAGACAATTTGTGTTTGTTATTGAGCTTTCGTAAACATTTATTTCAGCGAAAAAATTACGAACATAAGAGAATAATAAATATAGCTGCTATCAGAATGAAATTTTTTCCGTTCTGTTGTCATATTTAACTAAAGTAATTGTGTAACACCGAGTTTTGCTAAATCCAGTTTTATCACCCAGCATTAAATAACGTGTTCCTGACTATTATAGAGTAAAGAAAAAAGAACATTTAAATAGGTTCCCACATAACACAAATGTACAAATTTTTAAAAATTATATTTGTTTTAAAAAATTACAGTTAACACATTTGTTTACATGAAAAACGAAGAAAATCCGGCACATATACAGCACCAGTAATATCTGGTGGGACGGAACTTTTAAGTTGCCAACCTATTAGCAACATGAGTACAATAAACCTTAGTCTTTTTCTTCTTCCTCCTCCTCCTCCTCCCCCTCCCCGTTCTGCTGCACCTCAGAGCTCACGTCACGTGTATGGCTCTCTTAGGAAGAGAATGGCCTTAGTAAGCGAACTGATTTGGCTAGCCGCAAGATGGCGCTGCGAGCAAACAGGACAGCTTGTTAAGAGATTCTGAAATTTCACGGATTAATTTAGCAACAAGCTATACTCCACAGTACCTACTTTGTGTACTCGAGTCTCAAGTTAGTTTTTAACTGGCTGGTGCTCTTGCAGACAAGGTAGCGCCGGATTCGGACCTCTTTTATCTAAACAAAGTTAATTATCGGATAAAATTTGTGCAGTGCGTGGCTTGCAAAGTGCGATCCAATTGGACAAGATAATCGAATGCACACGTGTTTGAAGTCTATCTTGTCCCCAAATGAATTCGGGAAATTTTTCGCGTCTTTAACGATTGTAGAGCTTTAGCAGTGTGTTTCCTCATAGCAAACTTGCTCCAAAAACGCGGGGGGGGGGGGGGGATATCTTAAGGGCAAGGCTTTGTCCCTTCTACAACGTTCTTTGTTTTTGATGGTAGGTCAAAGGATATGCCAGATTTTCTTGAAGTAAGAGCTCATAAAAACTGTCTTTACAAAGTATCTTGTTATTTTATACCCTGTAAAATGTTTGAGAATACAGCAAAATTGTTTTATAAATACTACAAAATTGCGCTACCATTTTTTGACGTGAATAAGTATTTAAATTTGCAACCATAATGGGAGGCAATCCAGAAAATCCTATGATAACAAAATCGGGGGATACAGTTTGGCAATGCAGCTCCGAATCTATCGTATACATTCAAAATTCAATTATACCACTCGATTGCCAAAGGATCGAAGAACGTGTTAAGATGAGTGAGGACTGCGAATCATCGCGCTCGGTGGTGGAGAAGGGTGGATCTCAAAGGCAATCCAGTGATTCTCATAAAACCCCATATGATCTAGTGAAGTGCCGGGAATGTAAAATAAACATCAAGGCGTTCGAGCGCAAAATAAATGGCCGTATCACCAACAACCAAACCCAATTTTTTGTTTCAGATCTGTTTTCGCCTTGCACCTTGTTATGAGCTTGCAATCAGGTGATCGCACTTATAAACATAACACCAGTAGTTGGGACACGAGCCGAGCGCCCGAACCGACTTTTTGAATCAAACCTTTGAAAAATCTGCCCAATATGACGTGTTTAGTTATTTCCTAAATATGTCATTTATCACAACCTTTTTATACTTCTGTTAACATTAAAGCATCTAATTTCCCATTAAATTGAAATTTTATTTATAAATTATAATATTTCATTTATAAAAAATATGAGTAAAAACAGGAGAAAACATATGTGTTGGTAGCGCCTAGTAATAAATAGTCCTAATGCAAAATATTATTACAGTTGAGAGCGCACGAATTCGATGCGTGGTCCTTTGGTATTTTCTAGACATAGTTAAGATTAGTTCGCACGAGGCGGAGGAATATGCTAGAAGTAGAACTTTAGCAGGGCTCCAAGTGTGAAGTAACCTTGAATGGATTATAGTCAACACGCGCCCAATATTAAGGCTGGGAGAGTGGCGGACAGGGTGTTTTGTCCTTGGCCGCCGAGATGAAGACGCCAGGAGATGGACTGTGCCGGCTGCCGTAATACGTCTACAGTTATCAGCCTTCGGTGCCATGGTTCAGGTGAAGACGAACGTATTTAAATAGCATCCAAACTAAATAATGTTCCGTGGCTATTAAATCATATTAAACTTATACTATATCGCTGAGCTCCTCCGATTTAACTTATATTTCATGTAACGAGTTGTAACTACAACGATAACCTAACCAACTTACTTCGTTCTATCTCTGAGTACTACGCTTCCCCATAATGATTAAATGCACAATCTTAACTAAACATAAAACTGTAACACTGTTGCAGGCGCCGGCTTGTTCCAGCCTCTCGTAGCCAAGTGAAATAATAGTCTGTAAATAAACAGCGTATACACAATGCAAAAACAATGGCTGATGGCAACACAAAAACACACGCAACACGGAAAAGAACTTGTGGAAACGTCAACACCCAGGGCACTACTAAAAAACTAAAACATCTGCAATCACTGAGAACTATAGTGAAACACAGACCCAAAAACTATGGAGTAGTGAGAACAACGAAACAATGCATCTAATAGCGGCGTATGTGGTCGAGGATCTTGGTTCGACTCTGTGAGAAGGTCAGGGGTGTTTTTTTATACTTTTATAAGTCGTTTTATTACGTAAAATTGCTTTAGAAAGAATCCTTTACCTCATTAACTTTCCCAAGTAAAGAAGGCAGGCGTACCGAAAACAAATTTAAAAAATGCAAATTACCTTTACTTGAATTGCTAATCACTATTAATAGCATATATCGGACACCACACAGCACCTCGTGGGCGTGCCCCTTACGAACACGAACTTTCAGTAATCACGGTAAAATTAGCACTTTTGAAAGCCCTGCTTAAGATCTACTTGAATAAACGATGTGTATTCCTCCGCTTTATGTAAAATCATCATTGCTATGGGCCTCATCCCTTTATTCATACGTCGGTCAAATAAAACTGTGAAATTGTTAAGAATGTAATTATTTTACAGATCTGCCCATTTTTACACTTCGATGCATTAAGAAAAACAGAAAGCGAAAGAAAGAATTTAAGTTATCACATACGGTTACCTAACACTTTTTATTCGACGTTAAAATATGGAACTACTTTCCATTCATGGTTACCGACTTTACTGGGCAAACATCACTCAGTGCACCCGTACTAATATATGCATACAGAGGCAGTGACTTTTTTTCTAAGGTTCATTTCTACAGTGACACATCATTTAGAACAGCATAGGGTCTCAGTACATAAGTGATCAATGCACCAATACTTTCATTTTAAAGTTTAAAAGAATACATTTTTTATGACTTTGTTTTTGTGGTTTTTGTCGTATCCTGATCAGACTTTCGAGGGGCTCAGCAAAATGGTTTTTGACAGAAAAGACGCCTTAAGACAGGAAATACAAGAAATTTCTGCAGGAACAGCTCGAGAGAATTACTCATGCGTCCTACGTAGACGAGGCGCCAAGATTGGTATTGACAATCAAGTTGTCGCTATCCGAGGTACAATCTCAGAGTTTCTTACGAATACATACTGTGTAATGTTTTAATCAAAAACAAGAAAATAACTTATAGCTGCGAACTATAAGGCAATAAAATTTTTTCACTGGCTCTTGTAATTTCTATAGACTACGTAATTTACTTAAAATAATACGGTATTAAATTCATTACAATTTTGAGCCTTGAAACTGCCTATTAAAATTTTTTTTTTCGAAAATCTTCGCTTTTGTTTTCTTATCGTGTACCGTAGTGATTAGTTCACGAATTATTATGCATAGTTTGCTAGGATTCAACGTACTGTACACATGTCCGACAGTTTTATTTTCTTATTGACAGTCATGCATGTATGAAGCTACTACCACATTTCATTGGACCAATGAGTATTTTGATATTATGAGGCTGAAATTTCGTGCCCAGACTGCAAACAACTTAGCCGAGTCATAACCTCGTCCAACCATTCACAACACAATAAACTAGTTAGAGTGTTACAGACGGTATGCTGGCTCAAACATTTTTTTGCGATTTTCCATCACCTTCTGACCGTGCTACCCCCTAAGCCAAGGGCGTGTCAAGGTCGGCCTTTCATAAAGACATAGCAAAACCAACAGAGAACCAAATGGCAAAAGCCATGCAAAAGAACCATTTATCTGTATAATGTAAGGGTGAGTTGACTAGTGAAAACGACTTATAACAGACATAAGGACGTGTGGTAAATGTTTTTTTAATTGATATACTTTTTTTCTTTTCATATGTTATCAATATTACACGAGGAAAAACTAACATGAACTTCCCTACCTCTAAATTCCAAATTAATTAAAATGTACATAAAACACCAAGTTGCAATAACAAAAAATAAAATGTAAATATTTCTCAGGTACACAAATTTGCTGGTACCCCGTTAGTACTTCGATTTTTCACACTATAATATGGGTAGTATTTACGCCAATAACTGGTCATTTAGTTATACAGAAGGCCATCACAAAATACACTAGGCAAATTACCCGAAAAATACAATCGTCACAAAATGGTGGATTAAATTCTGTCGTGCCTACATTTACTCTGAACTTTAGAGAATTGTATTTGTTCTTACACAAGGAAACCAAGATGGTAACACTTTTTACTTCACTTATCATGAATCAATATTACGTGAATATTGTAGCCTCAAAGTTTTACACAGTATTTTTCCCATATACATCACCTGCTCGCGATCCCAAGCCTTAACTCCCGCGAGCAAATACTATTTTGTTTTAAAGAGTTTTCAAAACTCCGTAAAGTTTTTCATTAGTTTACAAATGTTAAATGCCACAAAGTCTCGAGTATTGGCTACAATAGTCGTACGAGACGTGACTTGGTTACAAAAGGTTAACAGCACCACCTCAATATGGCGTGACTTGGTTGCAAAAGTTTAAAACCAAAACTTTCATAATTATGGTCTGGGTTATAAATGTTTACGACCACAAATTCCTTCATTAATGACTTGGTCATAGACTTTTATAAGGGTTTACAAACTGATTACAGAAGGTAACATTACTTTCCACCTATTATAAAATCTCAGATGAGCGACCAACATTCCGCGATCATAAAAAATATCTTAAAATTTTTGGCCATCATGGCCCTCGCCTAGCGTCCAAATGACGTGAAAGTCCTACAGCTTGAAGATCCTACATTTATGCATCAAATCCAGAATACTACTTATCTTGTAGAAGTATGCCCCCTCGAGGCCGCTGACTGACCCCGAATGGAGCATGTACAGAGATTAAATACACAGTTCAGCCACATGGTGCCTCCAATGACAGGAATGATTCTTATTTTCCTCCGAAAATAACGTGATTCCCAGAATTAAGTGGTATTTGCAATACTTCATATAGGGGTCATGGGGTTCACGACCAATGGCGATTGACGTAACCAAATAAGGAGAACCGACGCAGCGGTCACATATTCCCGTTAAGAGGGTTTACATAATTGAAAAATAAACCACAAATAACCTTGAACTACGCAATTACACTTCTGGCATGTTGGCCAGTTGCAGGAACTTACGTAAAAAAAGTCATAGTTTTGTACTGCGCTCGCACAGGTGGCGAGCAGTCAGTAGTGCCTGCCGAGATGGTGCTGACATCAAGTGGCGAACCACCGAAGCGCCCTACCGCTTCACAGTTATCTGCCACGGCTGATCGTTGCTGCACATGGAAAAATAGCACCAACGTTGACACACGTTTTCCGTTATAGTCCATTCACAATTTCTTCAGCCTTTTGGAATCGAACCATTGAAAACTCACCCTAGGCGTAACATGTCTACCTGGTTTGTTCAATCACTTGTATTCCACAAATACATAACACTGTGATTAACTCTAAAGTACTGTATTTTTGAATAAATGAAACTTTTCTTAATATCTTCTATAACTTGTAATGTTTATTTCGTATTAAATACGAATTAAAAACAGCAAGAGCAGCAGTGTATTGGTAACGGCTAGTAAGAAATAATTCTCAGTTCAAATATTGTTTCAACATAGTTTTTTGGTATGTTCTTTGTAAATTAAATATTGCTATAAAAATATTTTAATATTTAGGTAGCCCGATGGAAACATATTTCATTGTTACTGTTAAAAATAACAGCGCAAAATAACGTACGTATGGTGTAGTGACGTGGTGTTAGTTTTTTCGACCGACGAAACTGTTGGCTGGGCGGAGCTTATCGCTCTCTCTCCCTTCCTCTCTGTCACTCTCTTTCGGGAAATTTCCCATCGCTGGTAAACAGAAATTATAAACGTTAAAAATTGTAGTATACTTCGTACTTATTACAGCAAAATAAAGATTTTTGAATTTGGAATTTACAACTGAAAAGAGATTTTATTGTTTAAATGCCTGTTATTTAGATGCGATGGCGCGACGCTTACAAATCCAGCAGGTTGGCAGAAGTGGTGTAGAAAGGAGAATCTAGAACTTCACCTTTCACGTGCTTGTTCCAATATGGCGGGTAATTATATATAGTTTTTATATGGCCTTATGACTGACAGTGATGTGGCGACATGTCAGTGATACGGAGTGTTTCTTATCGAAGCGTCAGGTTCGTACTCGTGTTTTTAAACATCTTAGGCAAGTTACAATGTTGTGATAAATATGTGTTTCCACGGCAGAGTGAAATATGTTATGATCGTTGCGTATGAAAGGGCGCGGTAGCTGCGTTGTAATCATTACGCAGGCCAGGTGTGTGTGTGTTGATTTCAAATATGTGCAAAATTTATACGTTTTAACCATGAACTGATGTTATTACCTTCACGTCTGTTTATCACAACGTTGTATCTTTGCGGTAGGTGTTTGAAAAACAGTTGTGTAACGAGCTTACGTTTCTGTCATTTGGATGTCTGCAACAATCCCAACGAAATACTAAGCCCACCCAGATAAAATTAAATAAATAATAAAATAAACCAACAAACCAGTAGGTAGCAATGCGTGTAAATATTTTCGGAATAAATGTTACGGTAGGCCTACGTGTTTGCATGTTCACCACTGTCTTTTACGTTTGTCGATGTACAATAAATAAGCGACACGAGTAACGTGTTTGAATTTACTGCGTCATTTCGTTGGACTGGTCGTCCCTTCGTTTTAATTTTTATTCCAAACACATATTAATAACAACAGGTTAAACACTATTGTTATTTCCGCCACAGTTGTAACAAACATCGTCGTGGCAAAATATTAATGTGTATTATGTGTAACATGCTATATCGTGTGTAACAAATAGTTGTAAAGCTGACCTAAATATTGTTATAGGCCTAAATAGTGAGCATTCGTAGTATATTTTTTCCTTCAATATGTCATAATTCGTTGAACAGCTGTAAACAGCAACCAACACATTTGACAATTATAAAAGTAGAAGTCACATGGCAGTGTTTATGTTTACGTCTAGCGGAAGGATACGTAATCAGTAACCAAAAGTAGAAATTTAGCAGGGCTTCAGAAAAGGCCGAAGTTATCGTGAATCAACTATATCCCAGGTATTCCAATGTATTTTATAGGCAACGTGAATATTTCGAGATCATTTCAGATTAACTATTTAAATGATGTAAGTCATTTTTAGAGTTTTTAACACCAAAACCAGCGTGTTAAATGTTCGAGCCTGTAGGGCATCGCGCCATAAAAATGTCAGGTAACCAAAACACAGTAATTATTCGATTTTGTGATTATGGCGACGTGGGTCAGCCCGCTAATTAAATATATTTTATTATTAATGTTAATCAATTATATTTCGAGGGCGATTGGCGACGTGGCCCAGCCCGTCACAATTTCTAATTATGCAAAACACGTTTACTGGAAATAACTCTATAAAGCAGGAGTTGTCAGCAGGATAACGTGAAGAAATGTAACACTTTTATAGATGACTGGGATTGATATTAATTGTAAAAGGGGAGGGGGATGGTTAAACAGGCAACAAACACGATAGGTTTAATATTCCATTTAATATAATAATAATAATAAAGGTCAAAAATTAAAACGAATTGTCTACTGAGGGTAAAAAAACTAAATTATTATCATTACTATTATTATTTCTAACAAGCTCTGCTTCCTGATGATTTCTGACTAGAGAGCAAGGGTAGGTTTTTAAAGGGGAGGGGGCAGCAAAAGTCTTCTGGTACCTAGTTGTCAGGTGTCGACCACGGAACTCCGTATAACGGAAAACGGAATATAGTTTTCGTTGTTTAACGGCAATGGTATCAGTAAATTGCGTTAGAAATTAACTAAAATATGTTTATCGTCTGTGGTGACTGCAAATAGAATCAAGGGGGAAGGGGGGGGAGGGGTAATCAGAAAAATGAAGAGGAAAATATTTTCAGTGAATACAACCGAACAAACCAGACAAAACTATTTAAACAAAATCTTCTACTTACTGTTGCGAAAGAGTATATAAGTAACCTAGTCGAATAAATCAAAGAAAAATTATATATACAAAAATTAAGATTCCAAGTATTCTGGTGGTTTAAAGAGAATACTAGTATAATATACTCCAAAAAATTGCACCTATGTAAACGGAAAAATACAACGGACGTAACTTATTTAAACGGGAAAAATTAACAATATACTGTATTAAAAAACTACCAGAAAGTCTGAATTCTCTTGACTTTCCGTGGTTATATCGAGTGAAAATATTTATTCGTTACGTTGCGAAGTTTTCGTTCCCTTCGTTTCGTTTTGTAGTGAGCACAGGGAGTGGACAGTGGCCAGTTAGGTTGTGAATGGAAGCCACAACGCGGGAAGGGTAGGTGCGGCGGTCGCCAGTCACCTGCCTGCGGCCGAGGGACGGAGGCGGGCGAGTACGTAGGCGCGTCCCAGTAACTGGAGCTGACGGGAGGGGCGTTGTGGGCAGCCGCCCGGGATCAATAAGCGTGTCACGTGGCCAGCGTGACGTCACCGCCCGATGCTTCCCCCAATACCGCCGCCGACACACACGCACATGCACCAAGAACTCGCGCACTGGACCCTTGCTGGCTTCATCAAATAAGAGGATCCTTAGTTGTCATATGTAAAGGCTGTTCTCGATAAAGTTAGCGCTTTAGAAATGAACCTAAGAAAAAAGTCACTGCTCCTGCATGCGTACATTTTAATGGGCGCAGTGAGTGACATTCGCCCAGTAAAGTTGGCAACGATGGATGGAAAGTAGTTACATATCTTAATGTCGAATAAAAGGTGTTAGGTTACCATTTGTGATAACTTAAAATTACTTCCTTCGCTTTCTGTTTAATTTTTTTAATTCAACGAAGTGTACAAATGAGCATATTTGTTAAGTATTTACTTTCTTAATACTTTCACAGTTTCATTTGATCGAAGGATGAATAAAGTTATGAGGCTCGTAGAAATGTTTATTTTACATAATGTGTATACAAGTAGATGAGTGCGTGGGAGAAATAATTTTATCGTGCACGGGCTGTTGGTGTGGTTTTATAGTTATTCGTAGGCAGATGTGGATCAGCGAACGGCTTTGCAATGAGCAGCTCGCATTTATACATCTGAACCAACCAACCGTAGAACTGCTCTATCAGTGGCAACTAAGGCCAGTTAGCCTGTTAATGTACTGGTTTTTATGTAAATTTATTTTATTTTTACCCTACTAGCAATTGGAGCTTTATTCATCCAGGAATTGTCGAGGTGGTGTAGCGGCTAACAGTGCTTGGACAGGTTCAAATCCAGGCGAAGACATCCGAATTTTTCGCATCTTTTTAACGAGGCGGATGTTGCTGTTAGCTAGTAGGCTTTTTCTGGGTCTTTGATATCTATCAATAGTATAAAAAGAAATACTATATGGCCTTAAAATACATATTTTGAGCATTGCGCTTTTAGACACTCACATAACTGTAAACACTTTGCATCTGTGTCCGATTAAACAGTACATTATATGCTACCGAAGAAAATGCCTGCTCCTTCTGTGCAATTTTTAAACTACCACGTATTCGTGTAACTCTTTTGCCAATTTAACGCTTAACATTTTAAGGCATTTAACACGCTTTATCAAGTAGGTAGATATATTTAATAGGTTTCCGCCAAAATTGTATTGTCATACCTGAATAGATGTGGAAAGGTTTTTCTGTTACACTGCTAATAAACAGCATTCATATCTATGTCTATAAAGATGCTCAGGACACTTTTTGGACAAACTTATTTCTACCTACTGTACAACTGGACTGAACAAGGTGGCGCAGGTGTAAAACACCGAACTCACTTTCGGGAGAACCTGGCCTTAAATCTCGGTCCGGCTATCCTAATTAGGGTTTTCTATGGTTTCCTGAAATTGTGCCAGGTGGAAAGTTAGATGTGATATAAATGGCTGATCAGGAAACAATAATTAGATACGGTTACGAGGGCAAGATAACTGATTATCATTAAATTAAAGTTATTTTTTTACGTAATCCCATCTTGGTGAAATGTTAAGTTACAGGATATTTTATATTTAAAATCGTCAATGCCATTTTTAAAGTGCCGACATATTTTTGAACCACCTATTCAGGTTAACCTTATTTATTCAGGTTAGTGAATCGCATTGTATAGTTTCTTTTAGTCCATGTTACGTAATGTTGGCTCAATACTCTCTAAGGATTACTTACCTAACGGACATACTACTCTAAGTTACTGAATCAAAAATAATAACTAGCACTATGCTCTGTTGTGTGCTAAGAAATTGGTTTTATATTTATATCACTATTATAATTGAATTATTTTCATCAAAACTGAATCATAGTGTATTTTCGCGTGCGTCTTGTTTTTTAGTAGTTTCTTTTTGGCACAATAGAGTTAGTTGGGCATAAAATAATTATGAACAAAAGTACGAAAAGATGAGTAAGATCACTGATCTCAATGTTTGAAATTATTGGGAATTTAAAATTTTCGTTTCCTTTCATATGGAGTACACTTAACGTTAACAAATATCACTCAGAAAAATGTCTAACTCCAAAAAATAAATAGATCAAAAATGTTTCTGTATCTTATTTAATATAATGTATTATTATATTATATATTGTGTTATTGACTCAGATATTCAGAAAATCAATAATTTTAACTCACATTCGAATAGAATAAACTTGAAAACGTATGGTTGAAAGACACGATAACGTGATAAAATGTACTTGAAAGTGTTAATTCTGCCACTGAAAATATTCTTAGACTTATCGTAAAAGTTAGTAAATTAAAATAATAATTAATTATACTTCAAAAGCATTAAACTGAGTTTCGAAATAATATTCTCTCAGCGCGACCAGCTTCGGATGCATGAGAAACTTTATGCCACGGTTACTGAATAGTTATCTGTTTTGCGGTCACGGACATAAAACTACGTTACTGTACCAAACTAGGACTTAGAAGCCAAAAATGTTACTAAAATATTTCTTACGTCTCTAAATTTGTTTCGATATGTTGACTTCCGGATATCTAGGTTATTCGGGGGTCTAATCAAACGAAAAGTCATTATTTCACAATTTGCGTTATCGGCCCCTACAAACGTCGCTATCGAAAACATGATTATTTAACACGCCATTTCAGTGATAATATTTTACGGCCTCTTCCTAGACTGTGCCCAGGGTAATTTGTTCACAAATATATGTCTTCAAGGTCCAAATATATAATTGAAAACACTGACGAATTCTAATATGAAAATTTCGGGTCGCAGCGATCTCGAAATCTCCCATAACAGCGGGCTGTTCCAAAACGTTATTTAATTTTTCCTTTATCAGCTACAAACTCAAAGAAAACGGTACTCATAAACATGTAAATGTTAAAGCATACAACAAGGACTTCACAATATGTTATATAATCATCGAGGTATGTTATACCCATAGAGGTATAATAGATAGAGGCGGCGTCTGCTATAAGAGACTGTAAGAAATGGCGTGTTCAAGATGGGTCACGTGACTTTAGGAAGATTGCGCAATGGCGAACTTGTTAGACGCACTTTTGTGAAATCACGCTCCATGGAGCGAATGGTGTGTTCGGAATCTGTCACGTGACTTCAACAAAACATTGTTCCATGTTGAACACACTTTTATGACGTTATTAAATAAAACTTGTTCATATTAAATTCTGACATTGCAAATCAGTCTCTGGTGCCATGAATAATTACGTTAATATTACAGAATAAGTTAATAAGAGGTTTGGACGGCTCTTATCATCTAAGCTAAGATCTTTAGAACCGATGAGAGATGAATGAGGCGGATACGGAGAAGAGCCTTGGAATGAAATGACGCGGAAGAAGGGAAACCGAAGAACTCCGAGAAAACCCGTCGACCTACTGCATCGTCCAGGCACGATTCCTACATGCGAAAATCAGGGAGTGACTCCGTATGTAAAATTGACAGTTAATGAATACTGCTCAGTATCTCTGTTCTGTATCTTTCACCATATGAAAAATTAATACTGCTGGAATGTGATTCCGACATAGCATCAACTAATTGTGGCCTCTGATATCAGTAAATATTCTCTACTGACACCTTCTCTCATCCTAAACTGTGTTCTCAATGTAAACGGTCCTGAGTTAGTTACATAATATTTTAAGAGTATTCCAGGTCTAATTAGAGACAAATATCAGCTCTATTCTGTCAGCTTCAAAACTTTGCCAGAGTTCTCTACAGGCACATGAGAGTTATTGCAGCTCTAAATCTAGACTTATAAACGTAGCTTCTCTTAGCTGTTGTCCCAAACACTGTGCAGAAAATCCGAGTAAGTACTGAGATAAAAAGGGTGATTTTACGCTGATGGAAACCAAAAAGTAGAATAACCTACAACTAAGAAACTTTGGAAAATCTTACAACCTGCCGCGAGAAACACTAATTTCTTTAACTGCAATTTTGTATGGCTTCTCTGACCTCTACGGCGATGTCATTAAGAACAGGGGGATATATATGTCACTTTAAAAGCAGATCAGGACGAAGTGAGGTGAACATGGAACAGTGATGGAAAACATCTACGTGTGGAGCGAGAGTACAGTACCCCGAGAAAAGCCACCCCACCCACCAATGGTAAAGTCTGCTGCGTTTTTGACACGTGAAAATTCTAGTGTAACCCGGCTGGAAATCGAAATGGAAAGCTTTGGTGGGCGGCGAGAACTATAGCCGCTACGCTACCATAGCCCCCAACTACAACATAGTTCAAGGGAACTGAAAAAGGAACCGGCAATAGCATTCAGTTAGGAACCATCTCGGCATTTGCCTGGAGTTATGTCAGGAAACCCTGGACAGCTGAAATATGAGGATGCCTGGACAGGGATTCAAACCCCGGCCCTGCAGAATGATAGTTCAGTGTTTACTACTATTACTACTTGCTCGGTCAGTTTGATTTTACTTGCTCAGCTTTCATTAGGACAGAAACAACTAATCAAGCTTAGTCAGATATCGAAGAATTTAGTTATAATGTGAATGCCAAATAACGGTATTTATCAGTGTTCTCATTAGATATACATAGGCCACATATATACACATACACACCGCGAGCCAGTGATATTAGTTTTAAACACTTTAGTCACATTATCAATGCTGTTTTGCACTAGTTTCAATAAAGACGTATGAAAACTGTAACCTACATGCACAACCACCAAAAATTATATTTATACATCAAATAATTGTAACTAACAATTAGTCGCACCCACGTATTCAACCCAGAAAGAAAATTAAATACTGCTTATAAGAATAGTTTCTAATAAGTATAATTTTATTACATTTCGTCTTTTAATGGTACAAAAATTTCGCAATATTTCATTTATAAGCTCTTAGCTATAATTTATTTCTTTTTACTTTGGAATATTACTGTATTTGGGTAAAATTCAAACCGCTTAAATTGATGATTAATCAGGCATAAGCAACAGTATTGACATATCTTTAATCAATTTCGAAAATCATCTCAAGGACCGCATATTTCTGTAATTGAATATTATTTTTACTTACCTTTTTTTCTTCTACCGCGATGTTTTCACGCCTATCTATGAAGACATCATAACCGTAATTAAAAATTTTAAAAGTGAAAGTTCCTGTGGAATAGATGAGGTACCTATGACTCTGCTAAAAAAAAAAAAGTGTTCTTGTTTAATAAAACTGCCTTTGACTTACATTTTCAATGAATGTCTTGCCCAGGGAATTTTTTCTAATAGACTCAAATATACAAAAGTAGTACCAATACACAAAAAAGTTGACAAGGCATTGATGGATAACTATAGGCCTATTGCCCTTCGTACGTCCTTTTAAAATTTTTTTTAGAGAAATTGATAGCAAATAAACTGACCCAATTCCCAATAAAAGAAAAGGTTATTTAATTGCATCAGTATGGCTTTGTAGAGGGCAGATCCGCAGAACAAGCTATTTACAGTTTTACTGAAAAAAAGTATTAACTTCTTTTGATAAAAGACAATTCTCAACAGGTATATTCGCAGACCTTTCAAAAGCTCTTGATTGTGTAGACCACAATATTTTATTGAAAAACTTGATCAGTGTGGAATAAGAGACGTAACCAATAATATGTTTAAATCATATCTTGAAGACAGAAAACAAATCACCTCCATAAGATATTATGACAAAAATCACATTACAAATGTTATGTCCAATACCAGAACTACTCGAGTAGGAGTTCCACAGTCATCAATATTGGGACCAATTTTATTCCTAATATTTATTAATGATTTTCCAGAAGAAATAACCAACGGCTCAGCTATAATATTTGCGGATGACACAAACATTTTGGTAACTAGTTAAAATAATGCTGTTCTTGAAGAAAATATGAAACAAACAGTGACTGAGATGTCCAGTTGATTCCAGTATAATAAATTAATACCTATTAATGTAAACAAATATATGCTCATGAATTTCATGGAAAGAAATAAATGTACAATGCAGGATGAAAGATGCACTACAATAGAAGAAGACGGGTTACAGACAGTAAATAGTAATACATTTCTAGGGCTCATTGTAGACAGTAATTTAACATGGATTGAGCATGTTGATAGTTTCTGTAAAAACTGAGTTCAGTTTTGTAATAATAATACAATACTTGCATGCCATTTCTCAAATATTCAGTCCATAATAAATTATGGAATCATATTTTGGGTAAATCGACAAAATGAAAAAAGGCCTTTAGATTACAGAAGAATATAGTGAGAATAAATAGTAATAAGGAAAAAAGAAGCCATTGTAAGCCGCTATACTATATAATAAGTAGACGATCTCTGTCTGCCTGTACGTCTTTAATACCTCTAAGTCTCTTGAAACTCAACAGAAGTTCCTCAAATTTTGCAGAATGAATCCTCAGGATAAAATACAGGCTAAGTTCGAATTTCAGCAAGATCAGATTACGCAATCATTACCTTTTACCCAGAACACTAATTCTTTAATAACTTTTTCCTTATGAAAATATTTGTATTAATGCATAAAGAATATTGTATAGAGATATGAAGGCAATGGAATATCATTTTTGTTTACTTTAAATGTCTCGCGTCAATGTTGAATTAATAAAGTGGTGCCACAGTGGTCCAGTGGGTAGAGCGATTCCAAGTGGGGCCTTAGTGGCTCAGTGGATAGAACTATTTCAAGTGGGGTCGCAGTGGCCAAGTGGATAGATATGTATCAAATGGGGCCTTAGTAGCTCAGTGGATAGAGAGATTCCATGTGGGGCCTCAGTGGCAAAATGGTTAGAGCGCTTGCAAGTGGCTCAGTGGATAGAGCGATACCAAGTGGTGCCGCAATGGCTTAGTGGATAGAACTATATCCAATGTTGAGTTAATTTCACATCATATTTTTTTTTCAGTATTTGTATGATAACACAATTTTGTAACATCGTAACTGTTCTAGGCACGTGACAATACTAAAAACACTGTCACGGACTAACCCCTAGTTTATAAATAACAAAATTATCACTCTTCCATGGTATGTATATGTACCGTAGTATTCTTTTTTACATGGAAAACATTCAAAAAGTTAAAAACCATTATTACGGAACCTCAAAATTTACATCAAATCCATACTATGCTGGGGCAAAACTAATAAATAACCTACTTAGTTTTTTGAAGTCAATTAATTACTTTGCAGTAATGAAAAAGAACTGTTAAATCCTACTTTTTAAATCAGGCCTTCTATTCCGTAGAAGACTACTTAAGTAAAGATGAATTTCTATAATGCAGAACAAGACTGATATAAGGAGACTTCATGTAATATCTTGTGTTTCAATCTAATTTAGACTTTACATATTTATACTTTAATATCTATCTGTATATGAATTGCAATAACTTGTACGGCAACCAAAATGTTGTCTTTACACGTCTGTAGAGCTGTTAGAATTAAGAAGTGTGTTAATTATATTATTTATCTGTTACATATTTTATGTTAATCTAATTGTGTGCAAATACTCATATTGTATAACAAATATAGAAAATAATAATAATTGACAAGTCCTTTCCAAAGTGTATTGGAATACGGGATGCGAGTAAATAAATAAATAAATAAATAAAGTGATTTCCCTTGGATTTTTTTCCACAATGTAGAAATAAGCATGTGTCCTCTATCCCTGTTCTTTACAAATCGTGTCTTATTACCACTCGTTGTGGTGTCTCCCGCCAAATTCAAACGAGTGGTATCACGATACTATAAAGTAAACAATGTCGGCCTCCAACACGTGCGACCCCTGTGATGCGTTTTTGTAATGAATGACTGCGCGCGGAGAGGCCGTCATCTATGGGTGGACGCGTGAACTACGACGTATCTTATCAGTGCCAAATCCCACATGAACTGCAGTTTTCAAGGCTTGAGGCGCAATAGATTCTACAGTTTGTGTTGCTTCCTGCAATTTTCAACGTCATGTACACAAATGTGTTGTGGATTAACACTTTTCAGTTTTCAATTTGCAATGCACATTTATTAATATTCGTCTATTGAAGTTCGTCATATTGACGGCTATATAATTAGTAAAATAAAACACATTTAGAAATTTCAGGTAATGGAAATCTAAAATTCAACCTTACACAGTATATTAATATTACCCTGATTTCAAAATATGTAACGGGTTTCACAGTATCTCTTGCACCATGAACGTCGATTTCGCAGCTCGCAGCCACATGTCCCATGCCCTCTTAAGCAGGAATTTAAAAGTGCTCATTTTACCGTGAATAGCCTTTAAGCAGTTGTGGCTGGTCAAAATAATGATAAAACTGTAGAATATTTCAATGTGAATATATTTTTTTTCAGGATGCAAATGAAAGTCGATATTTAGTTGCCCATCGAAAAAATTTGGTTACTGAAACACATGTGGCCGTTGAAAAATGTCAGTTAGCGAGAATCGCTGTGAGTAGCCAGCCTCTGTTCACGATATTTACTGATCTGTAAAACAGTGTTTTAAATTGTAGCGACAATGCTGTATCTTTTCTGAACAGGTTGCTGTATTACAACACTATAGTCACCGCTTACAAGGAAACAGAATACGCGTGAAGCTTGTTTATGCAATCTTCCATTGCCGTCGCAATGCTTCCTTATGGCCTGACATAACCTCCAAGCATTTAATATTATTTTACTGGGGATGCCCCTTAAGAGTGGGATGGAGCTGCGCGTCCAAGGTCACGAAGCGAGGGAGCGATACGGGCGAGACTAACACGCCCTCCTAGCGCCTCATCGCAAGGCGTGCAGTGTTTCCGTCGTAACGCTGTACTGTGCAGATTAGATCTGTAACAGTGGGGTTTTATTACACACTATGAAAGACCACAGATTAAACTACGCCCCTATCTTTGTACTATTCTCTTGCCGCTTAAGGTAACTGCATAGGCAAGCTTCAAAACGCGATATTTGACCATTCTCACGAATTTCTTCTTCCAAGAATAATAATCTTTTAATATGAAAAAAGTAACAAAAAAAGGGGGCATATATATATATATATATATATATATATATATATATAAATATATATATAATATATATATATATATATATATTCTGACAAAATATCGTGCCTATTTACAGAACATTTATTTACCGAGATACAGGTATTCCCGCAAACAACTATTTCACAGAAAATGTTTCAGTCCATCCTCCTCTTAAGGGCGCCGCCTGGCTATCAGTATCTTGCGTGTGGCAAGGCCTATGAGCGCTAAGAGCGACCTAGGTAGGGACGTGCATATCGAACGTCTTGTTTACTTCAAACGCAAGACACTGATCTGGCGTTAAGTCATTCTCTTGTCCACTCACCTCATAAAACTTTTAAGATTAATCTACAATATTTTGTTGTGATTACAGATAGAGACAAATGTGTGCTTCATGTCCTAATGGCATTGTTACGTGTCGCTGCTTGGCATCGCGCGGGCGATGGAAGTGTGTGTGGAGAATGTGGCGATGTGGTAGCGGGGCGGCGTGTCACGAAGGAATGTTTGTACGACATGTGAACGATAATCCAAGAATCGCTTATTTTGTTACGAAAGGTGTGCCATAAGACTTTTGCGATTCGCGCGCTACAAACCTTCAGCTGATTGAATTTCTGAGTTTATCCAAGGAACGTTTTGGTTTAATGGACTAGTTTCTCCCAGCGGGACTCTTGGTGCGGCAAATCTTCCAGATAGAAGTTCCATTATTTAAGAGCCAGCATCACGTGCCATATTGCAATTTTATTTATTTATAAGCAAAATTTAGGACGGTTTATTGAAAAATGCGACAGTTGAAGCTTACCAAATTGTTTTATACAACATTACATGAACTACTAAGGCATATTTATGCAACAATTAACTTAATACAAACTTAGATATATATTAATTTATGCTCACCTTGTAATAACAACCAGGGAACATCTATTAACAACCAGGTACAAAACTTTGCACAGAAATATGAAATATAATGCTTCTGTAATGGGGGCTACGGTGGTTGAGCGATCAGCACGCTCGCCTCCTACCAAGGCGAACCGAGTTCAATATCCGGCTGGATTACCGGATTTTCGCAAGTGGGAATCGTGCCGGACGTTGCCGTTGGTCGTCAGGTTTTCTCGGTGATCTCCCGTTTCCTCCACCCCTCATTCCGGCGCCGCTCCATACTCACGTCAATCACCCTCATCGGATCTCACTACCTCTCTGTTAAGAGCCACCCAAATCTCTTTACTCTTCTTCGCTTCTGTAATGAAACATCTTCAGTAAAGATACTGATACCTCTGTTATGACACTGAAACGAATTATTTCTGTATAAGGGGTGACACACCTCTTAAGTGCAATGGGCCTCCGAGCCGGGAGTGTTTTTTATGAGAGTCGGAAGTTTGGGCAATTGACGACCTTAAGCGATAGACAACGAGCCAGAAGAGCAACGAGTGGCGACGGAAATGACCAGCAGGAGAAAAACCTGTGACTGCGAGCATCGGTGCAGTGAAGTGTGCGACTGGCAGGCTGGACTATTGGACTAGAGGTGTGAGTGAAATACATTACAAACGATGGCAACAGACAGACTGAACGTACGTCAATGATGAGTGTGAGTTTATTGACTGTAACCAAACAGAGACATTGAGAAGGACTTTGAATTACAGTTAAGATGGACATGAAATATTGTGGTCATTGAGAAATAACAAAGGGAATTATGAAATTAGATAGTTTAATGTAATAAATAACAGCTGTGTGAATAAATTAAAAATTAGTTATAGTTATATTGCTTTTATTAAGACCTCCATCCCTCACGAACTCTTATACACAACTGTTTTCAGTAAGCTTAATGACACCTTGATTATCACACTTGATAAAGAATGGATTTTGGTAGAAACTTTGTTTGACCTAATTCTTTGCAACACGGAACATTGACGTATATTCCATTTCGGTAGTGGATGTGGCCACAAGGTTCTCTCTTCTTTGGTAGTCTAGTTTTCCAATTGAATGGTGTCACCACGTAACCACTCACTGACTTCCTATCGTTTCCTTTTGCAAAGTCTAAATCGCACAACAATTCAATATGGTCACCAGTAGAGACAAATGTTAGCTTCAGGTTTTGAGTTTTCTTCACGTACAGCATCTTGCCTGTCCATTCTTGTGAGGTCGCAACCTTTTTCAGGCCTGGTAGTTGTGGATAAGTACAATAACGAACACACTACCTTCCTGTACAAATACGCATCACATCTCTCATCCCCAGACGACTTTCCATCCTCCTTATTAATTTACAAAGGGGCTGATCTACCTTCTCCACCTTCTAGTTTGAACTGCCTTAGTATTTACTTAATATAATCAGTCTGATGGATGAACTTTTCCCCATTAGAGTACTCTATCTCTAGTGTCACACCTAGTTCTACCTTGAACCACTATAAATGTTCCCTTTTGCTGTAACATCCTAGATCATCAACAGAAATCCCAATAAGCAGATCCTTGCTTTCTTTACATAACTACATGGGTCTTTCACTAGTCTTTTCGGTCCCAAATCCCTTAACACTGTGTTTAAGGTTCCATGCCATCCCCTCTCGCTTTTCTTCTATCCATACAGCATTTTCAGAATTATACACACTCTCTTGTCATCAACCTCCAAGTATTTTGGCAGAACCTTGTGAATCTCTTCACTCAGATCACCGTGCAGAAAAACTGTAAGTACATCACCATGTTCCTGAAGCCACATGTTTAGCACTGTTAGGGCCATCATCAATCTGGTGGTTTTTATTTTGATCACAGGTACATACGTATCATGAAAGTCAATTCCCTGCACTTTACCAAACTCCTGTGCCACCAGTCTTGCTTTAAAACTCTGACACTACCATCTGGGTTCTTTTTGAGCTTCAGAATTCACTTACTGCCTAGCATGGTCCTGTCAGGAGGTCTGTCAACCAATACATAAGTGCCCTTACTCTGGATACTCTCTAGTTCCATTTCATTGCATCATACATTTAATCTGCATATTCCCCTTTCATGGCTTCAATTACACTTATAAGCTCTTGAACATAATCTGCTGTGTACACAGAAAGGTTGCAACATGAACAAGATTTTTCTCCATAGAATATCTTTCTAATCCGAGCACTCTGCCTTGGTTGTATATCTTCATGCATGTTCTCAACAGTCTGAATTACAACATTTTCAGTCTAATTTTCTTCCTCCTTTTAGTTGCCATATCCCTCAGGATCAACAAACTCGCTACACTCATTATCCATCTCGACAGGTTCATCTAAATCACTAGAATCACAAGCAAATACTTCATTTTTGACAGTTCTAAGGCAATCTTATTTTCCCAATGGAAACACGCTCTCTTTAAACTTGACATGCAGATCAATCACAACTTTCTTCATACTTGGGAAAACCCGTTATGTTATTTTCATAACCAAGGAACACACACTCTATGGCTCTTGGTTTGAACTTTCCCTTTTTTTCTGAGCTACCTAGGCTCTACAACTAAACACGCGCAATCTAGACAGTTTTTTGTCTACACTTTCTTCTTTCCACAATGCAAGAGGTAGCTGATTGTCAATTGGCCTGGAGGGACACAGATTCCTTATAAAACCTGTTTTGATGGCAGCTTCACACCAAACCCAGTAAATCTAGTCATATATTTAATAGCCATATTGTATCTCTCAGCCACCCCATTCTGTTGTGGGGAGTAGGCTACAGTTTTCCTATGGGAGATTCCATTTTCATACAGGAAACTTTTAACTTTCGTCTCACTGTATTCACCTCCCCCATCGGTTTGGAAACTCTTCACTTTCAGCCCATGGACCTACTCTACTTCTGCTTTAAATACTTTGAATTTGGCGAATGCCTCGCTCTTAAACTTCAAGAATTTCACATTCGCAAATCTGGAATAATCGTTAGTAAAACTTATCATATATGATGCACAACCATTTAATTTTGTTGGAGAAAATATTAAGTCACTGTGGACTAGCTCTAGTGGTTGGGCAGTCTTACACTCATTTTTCTTTAGGAAGCTACTCTGAGCCATCTTACCCTGAACACAAACAGAGCAGTCACTCTAATATTCTAATCCATCAAGGCCAGGGATCCTTTTCATACCATATGCATGGAGGTGGCCAAATCGTCGGTGCCACACCCTGGCTGCCTTTAATGCGACAACATCAATCTCCACTTCACCCACATTCTCAGTCATGTTCTTGGCTTCAGTGACTAGAACTTGATGCCTTTGTGGTACAAAATTGATAAATACATCACTCTGTAACACATACAATCTTTCCTTAACAAAAGCATTGAAAACACACTCGTCTTTCAATACACCAACAGCCTGACCTTATGTAAAATTTATGCGAATGTCATGAGTGGTTAATTTTGTAACAGAAGTGAGGTTGAAATTTAATTCAGGCACATATAATGTTTTCTTCGTCTCTAAAATATTTCCTCCAAATGCATTTGACAGTATAAGCTTGATAGTACCTACTCCCTCTACCTTAATTTCACCCTTTCCAAGTGTTACATGCCCTCGACTAGGGGTGAATTCTGTAAAAAGTTCTCTGCAAGAGGTCATTAGCATTATTGTTTCCGCGGTTCATCGCATTTACCGATCTATTCCCCCGCTACTATTATTTGTGTTTTATTAAACACAGCCTTTGGCTCAATTTCCAAACTCGTTACACTGAAAACATTGGACTTCAGAACAAAACTTACTGATATTTCCAGGCATCTTGCACTTAAAGCAGTTACGATCACTTCCTTTGTTGATCACATTCCGCTAACTCCTTGCTTCAGAATTCTTTCTTGTGAACTGCATCCCCTTGTTTCCCATATATGCTAGGGCAACTTGATTGTATTCTCTATTTGGAGTCGCCTTTTGCTGTCGTCGTTCCTCGTCTAGCAGCCGTCCCTTAACCATCCTCGTTTTGAGGTTAGGTTCCCTCAGAAGGTTCTGCACAAACACTTCATACTCATCTGCCGGGAGTCCGCTGAGCAGTAAATTTGCAATAATTTCGTCGTCGAAGTTTGTCCCGCCTTTAGTCACTTTCTTGTTTAATCTTTGTATAAATGCAGCATACTCTTGCATTGTCATATCCGCCATCTTGGTAATGAGCGCCTTTTCCTTCATGCTTTGGAGTGCATGCAACTTAGTGGATGTTACGTGAATTTTCTTCAATACTTCCCAGGCTAGTTTCACTCTTTCACAATCTTCGATATCCAATAAGAAATCGTCCCCCACCGATCGGTAAAGCTTAGACAAAGCTTTCTGACTCAATTTTGCTTGGTCGGTGCTCAGTACTCCGACGTCAACATAACCTGGTTCGGCTGCAACTCAGCAGTTCTTGTCTCTTGTCGATCATATGCGCCTTCACAAGGAGTTTCTCGGAGAAATAACAACTAGTTGTTAATTTCGGAAAATTCAACAAGTCTCTGTCGTCCATACCCTTAGCCATGATGTTTACAATCACGCCAAACACCGTTCGCAAATTCCGCTCAACGACCTCAATCACTTTCTCAGTCCACAACCACCCTGGGTCCATAACCTGTTAGAGTTATGAGGCGTAGTGGAAATATAACACCTTCAATCTCTGTAACACTACAATATATTTGCGAAACATATTTACGAACGTCGCCGTTTTGACAACATACCTCATTCATCCATAGATAAAAAGACTCCTAACATACATTCACATTCATATAGGCCGTTCAAAATAAAGTGAGCACTTTTGAAACCCTAGTTACTTTTTTTCTTTCAACCAATTTATATGCTTCCACCACTTGTAAATGTAAACCAAGCCATATGAGTAATAAACACAGTGCATACATTCACCATACCCAAAACCAAAAGTCCGAGGCCACAATGAAATGCATTTATTGGTTATTACGTCTGATGAAACAGCTTCAAAAAGTGCTCACTTTACCGTGAATGGCCTATAGACTCATACCCATTATACACTGCATATAGAAACAAAAAGTAGCCAAAGTTAACAACAGTATGCCATCTTACGAAAATAATCCCTGCCACAGTGCAGGTTGTTTAAATATAAAAATACTCTTTTGCTGATGGCATAGCATCTTAAAAATATGGCCAACTCCATTTTTTTTTTCGAAATCGGGGTTTAGACAGATTCGTATAGTATAGACAATTGAGGATACAATGCCACCTTCTTTAGTGTCATAAACGACCATAAACCTGTTAAATCGTCTTCATAAAAGTAACCTGAGTTACAAACACGGCCAGCTTTAAATTAAAATTGTTGACACAAAAACGGCCTACTCTACACAAACCAACACGAATGTTTCGTTCAGTCACATGACTGGCACAAGTGTTCATGGGATATAGAGTAAACAGTGGTTGTCAGCAGTGTGTATTGTCATGTAGTGAATGCTGTTACACAATACTGCTACCTTAATAATCCGTGGTCGTAATAAAATTAATATTTACGATCCTTAAAGGTGTGTTTTGTTTGTAAGATGGAGAGAAATATAGAAGAGAAAGCCTCAAATGAAAGCAGGAAAAAGTAGCCAAACCGGAAGAATGGAAATGAGCGAAAGAGGGGAAAGAGAGGTTAGTAGTCCTATTTGACAATGTGTCTATTATTATTGCTTTTAATGATTGTTGTTGTGTTATTGTTAACATATATATATATATAATCTCTGTTGTATGTATTCACCGAAGATGTTACCACAGTTAGAAAGTTGTGGCCATCGAGGGAAGTAAAACTGCAGCCTACCGAAAATGGTGGACATAAAGTAATTCCATAGGGCATTTTATGCTATAGCATCAAAGCAAAGTCAAGATGCGTTTCTACTAAAGTATTGTTCGGCAAAGTCTCCAGCTAGACACTGACCTAAAAGTGGGAACTGCGGTAAGAAAGACTATTGCTTTGAATATTCCATTGAGAATACGGTAGGTAATAGAGTACAAGTTTGTAGAAAAGTATTTTTAGGACTCCTTGGTGTCACAAAGCATCGGGTTGAAAGTGTTTTTTTAACGCTTCAAGAAAGAGGGATGTCTTATTCCTGTAGAAATCCGCGGAGGTTACAGGGAGACTGGGCTTTATAGCAGCAAAATTCAGTTTGTAAAGGGTTTCATTATGCAATTTAAAGGAATCGAATAGTATTACTCTAGATAAAAGAGTACCCGAATTTATTTGGACTCTCATCTAACCCTAGCCAAAATTTGGGGAATGTACAAGCATTAGTGTTTGACGAAGTGAAAGAATCACTGTTCCAGAAAATTTTTGTAACAAATTTTAATGCCATTTTTAAATCACCATCCACATATGTCTGTTTAACGTGCTTAGAACTAAGCAAGAAACTAAAGCAACAAGATAATGAACATGTATCACCCAAACTACAGACTTATTTGTCATTGCACAATAATCTGGCAAAAGGATTTTTCCAGGTCTTTTCATCTTATCATTTGATATGGAGAACAACCTACCCATGCCACAGCTGCCATATTAAACATCTTTTTACTCGAGGCAGTTATATTGTTATAATTTGACTGTTGGTTCTGGACGTTCTATTGGTAAATGTGCATTACACAGAGACAATGTTGCGATTATGCATACCATCCACCTAGTCGCAGATGACTGCCCAGGGCAGAACAAGATCAAGAACGCTCTAAAATAAGTACATATCGCCCGTCACTCTCAATATATTTTAGATAAGTCGTAACAAAGTAGACGTACTGGAAAGTGTGTCTGGAATGTACAGGACTTAGTTTATAGAAAATAATTAATTTACATTGAGTAGATTTGAATTGCGAAATTTGAGTTTTGATTATATAATTATTAGTTTACTTTTTATTATTTTTATTTGTTTTAATTAAAATTTTATTATTATTATTTATTTTAGTACTTATTCTGAAGAAATTTTAATTGTTTTAGATTATTTATACTGTGAAGGTTTATTTTGTTTTCTTTTAAAGTAAATTTTTTGTTGTACCTTTTGTATCAGGGCAGATTAAATTTATATTATTTATAAATTAATCCCGAATTGATTTGATTTACAATGTGACTTTCGTGGATGTCCCGTACTGCATCAAACATCAATAAAATTAAAGTAGTTTTCCCTGTCACTGGCTGCTCATTTATGCTGAGTGACAGAGTGTTTGGAACAATTGAAAGAGATTTAAGAAAGATGGAAACGGTTGTAGAATTAGAAGAGTACCACAAAGTTTTTGGGAAACATGGGACACTAAAACTACTGGGACAACACTGGGACAATGTGGATTGGAAAACTGAAGCTAGAAGTTGTGTGAAAGAGAGTGCTGCGTTGCACTTTAAAATTTCGCAAATAAAAAAACTTGTTCTAACGAAGAAGTCCTCAACCTCAATTATTGTTAGTGGAGAATACTCCTACAATTTTGAGAATGCGCAGTCTTTATCAGTGATGAAAAAAGGTAAACGATCTACACAAAGTGAAGCCCTCGAAAATACATGAAGTCAAGAGCTTACTTACGAAACATTTTGGAGATAAATGGTGTGCAATTGACAAACTGAGATAGTTTACAAAAGTAATTGATGAAAATGGCACCAAACCGAAGGTTCTTGCAGTTGCCGAATGTTGCAACTATCTCGATGAATATGCTGACAATGGCTTTGATGTTGTTGAAGTGCCTGGGTAGTATGAACTATGTACAAGTTTTCTAGAATTTTATCATGAATTTACTTTTCTAAATTTGTTTCTTGAATACTATGAGAACGTTTTATTCTTTACAGTTGTGAGTTTGTACTGAATATACCTAACGGACATTAATAATGTGCTTTGTAGTGTTACCTAATATTCTGAGCGATGACCAGTTTTTGTTACAAACATGACCAACTCCATATTTCAATTGCGATTTTCATCTTAACTTTGTAGCAGGGCAAGATATAACTGATGGCGATGCGTATGTAAGCATGCCAACAATACATGGAAAAATAATCAACTTTACATATAAAAGGGAAATACACACAACACATTTTCGTCTCTCCAACAGTTTTGGAAAATGGAGTTGGAAATGTTTGTAAGTAGACCACTCATATATATGTTAGAAAACTGCCTTGGTAGACAAACTGATAAATTTTATGTTTGTAGTAAAACATTCTGACACTTAAGTTTACAAGTTAATAGCGTCTATAAAATGTATATATAATAATTTTCATTTGCTTACAGTTGTATGTAGCATTGAAAAAATAAATCATCTTTGTGTTGTAGCTTGTAATGGCAGCATAAACTCCTCTTTTCTGTCCTAACAGTTGTAATGCTATTTATCCTTTTCCATTACAAACGTCCGCCCGTCATTCTATTTATTATAACAAATTACAGACACTTTGAAAAAAGATCTTGTCGTGGAACCGTAGAACCTATTTTGTCATGCATAGCAGCCGTAAATTTTTTGTCTGAACTCTCCCCCTTGTCGTAAAATTCTAACGCCACTCTCAGAAGACAGTCTTTGTTAAAATCATTAAAATCTTCATCTAGTTTCCTGAAATGTTGTTTTCCCCTAAGGGACAAATAATTGATTTTGACACGGATGCATGTCAGTTGCATTGCGCGTTCACCAGCATCACGCGCTCTTATTGTCAGATTGTTAATTTGTTTAAAATGTATACTAAATGGGGATTTTTGGACATTCGTCATTGCGATGCAGATGTCTGTCACATTAAAATTTATACTATCGCGAAATTATTTTTTATAGTAAAAAAAAAGTAGTTGTTTGTTTAACCACCTCATTTACAACTACTTATGCTAGTACAAGGTTTACGTAGCACCATAATTTCAACGAAAACTTTACACGCAAGCAAATGAAAAAACAGAGAGGATCACCCAAAACCCGTCGCGGTTATGGATACTGTGCTACAGGCTAGAGAAAGCACAAGAGGCAGCTGTTGTGCTACACATTAGCTGTCTCGACTAGCACGAATCAAGACTTTGTTATCGTCTGCGTATAAAGCAAGGCAGACACATTTAGATGAAGGCTGTTCACGATAAAGTAGCACTTTAGAAATGAACTTTTAGAAAAATGTCACTGACTGGCATGCATAAATTTTAATGGGGTACTGAGTGATATTCGCCCAGTAAAGTTGGTAATGATTGATGGAAAGTAGTTCCATATCTTAACGTCGAATAAAAAATGATAGATAACCATACAGCGCACAGCCGTGACAGGCTACTTGCATCAGCCAGTGGCAGAGCGTCGCTGATCCATGACCTCGAGCGGTCATGGCGTTCTGTGCCTTGTATAATCACACACGCACATTGAACATTGGTACTGAATCATACTTAATATCCTGCCGCTTAGCAGGAGTCTAAAAATAAGTCGAACTATTCATCGTTTGTTGTTTATCTTACTATTGGCGAACCAAGTGTAGTTTTTGTTGGGCAAGACAAAAAATAATATGTGCAAAAAAAAATTGTCAGCATTGCAAATGACAACCAAAACTTTGGGAGTTAGTTTACTGCACCGTTCAAAACTTTATAACTGCAAGTTTACAGAAAGAAAATAACAATTTGTGTATTGTGTGTTTACTGTTCACTCTCTTCTACCCCCTCAGTATACACTTATCTTCCCCTATTAAAAATAATGATTCCACTGGCTACTTATACATTTACTTCCCAATAAATTAAGTATGTCCATTTCAATGACGTCAGATATATGAGAGGAAAGCATTCTTGAAGGAAAAACAATTATGCAAGGCACAAAAATTCTTTTCAGCATATTTTACAAATTTAATTTCTAACTTTTGTTACTATTGACCTCCATCAATCTATTGGACCACCTGCATTTTCCTTGTAAGAATTCAGTTTTATCTAATTCTGAAAATTAATGTCTGTCTGTGAACTTTTGCCCAACACGCCTCTTATTTAATGAAGCGATTTTTGTGTGGTCTCGTTTTCATAATATTCGTTTTATGTCATCTTTGATTTCCCTTCATAACTGTACACTTCAAGATCCTGCCCTTCGTTTTCCATGCACAATTTCGAAGGTCTTACAAGCTGGCAACGAGGAGAATACACCATTAGATATGAGGAAGGGCGCTGTTCTTACAAATGAACGCTTTTCACTGTGCTATTTGATCCTTACATTCACAGCGTGTGAGCAATATACAATACATCCCTTTTCATGGACTTTGTCTGAACACTCCGCATAATGCTGTTCTCATACTTCTAGTAATACACAGAGTCAGATTATGGTATTCAGAAATGGTATTAAGCTGTGTGGATTAAAAATAACTTGACAGGACGATATTTTGGGAGTTTCCCATAGTAACATTTCCGATAGTCTTATACCCAACTAATGGGGAACATATAAGGTATGCAAATATCCGTTTTCCGAAGACTCGAAAACACGTAACACATTAAATGATACATTGGTTCATCGTGCGAATCTCTCTTTCGTCGTTTTCACAGGATCATTTTTCTTTTTGAACTTGAAAAATGGCACGGTTATGACTAAGTACTTCTGTTGTTTTTAATTTGCATCTCATGGAAGATAGCAACACACTATGTGTTTTCATAGTTATCATATATATCGGAAACAAATACTTTCAAAATAGTTCTGCTGGAATGAAAAGCTCTCCATTCATTGCTTCCCCTATGACGTATGACTGTTTGACGAATTGAGATTTATTTATTTATTCACATTTTGTATAATCATTTAAATTTGGTTGTTTCGAAACTGTGAATTGACTACTGAAAATATAAGATGGCCACGTTACAAATATTGTGGCTTTTTATTTTCTGTAAAATGATGCTTGACTTTGCTTGCAACTATTACAGTTTGCGATGATGTGCACACGACAAGTAATTAATACTACTGCTATTCTACATTTTTATACTGGATTTCTTTGCAATTACCACTGAATTATTGTTTAAATCACTTTCATTACTATCGTAACTTAACTATTATGTAAAGTAATTCAATTAAGGGCCAGTGTTTCTAGTAAAAATGTAATCAAAGGCATTCCTTTAATGTTTAAACAGCTCACTTTCTTATCAGCGATACTTCGGTGGGGTCGATATGGATAACCAATTACACACAAATTGTTCTACCGTTACAGCGTCTCATTTAAAGCAGCACTATCATGCAACATATGTTGGGATCCAGTGCTAGAAAATTAAGTATTAATTTCTCGACAACACCGTGTATAAGTTACATACACAAGGCGAGCTTTTTGTTTATTATATACGCCAAATAAATAATTCGCAGGGAACAACCCCAAAAATGCCAAAAGGTTATATATATATATATATATATATATATATATATATATATATAAAATATATATATAAACACACACACACACACACACACACACACACTGTAAATATTTTTTAAAGTCGCTATTGCATAATTTATTATTTTATTATTTATTAACCTATTCGCAGAATTCCAGTGATGACTGACGAAATATTACGTCTGTTTTAAGCATTAAATTTAGATAAAATTATTTTGCACTGTTAATTTAACAACGTGTTGCCGTGAGTGCTAAACAAGTGACTGTCGACAACGTCCGAATTGATACCTACGAAATCACAAATTTACAAAATAATGAAATAACGAAATTTGTCAATTCGGACACGGCCTCAGTTCGAACCCTGTATGACATATGAATTGATACTGTTACAAGACGCCGGAGAGGCGTATCCGAGTTCGTGAGGGGTGGAGGTCTTAATAAAAATAAAGAGCTAAATTTGTTTTTTAATTACCTCACACGGCTATTATTTACTATAGGCTGTTCACGGTAAAATGAGCACTTTTGGAAGACCTGCTTAATAACTACTTGTGTGCACGTTGTGTATTCTTCCGCCTTATGTAAAATTAACATTGCCATGGGCCTCATCACTTTATTCATGCATCGGTCTAGTGAAACGGTGAAATAATCACGAACGAAAATATTTTACAAATCTGATCATTTTTACACTTATATGCATAAACAACAGAAAGTGAAAGAAATAATTTATGTTATAACAAGTGGTTACCTATCAATTTTTATTCGACGTTGAGTTATGGAACTACTTTCCCTCCGTCGTTACCAACTTTACTGGGCGCATGTCACTCAGTACGCCCGTTAAATCATGTGCAGGTAGGAACAGTGACTTTTTTCGAAGGATGATTTCAAAAGTGCTTACTTTATCATGAACAACCTTTGCATAAAATTATCTATTTAAACAATTATTTTTTAAATTAGTGATCGCAATATTTAATGTCTGTCTCAACTGTAATTTTTAAGTCCTTCTCAATGTATCTGTTTGGTTATAGTCAATTAACTCACAATTTTCATTAACATATGTTCAGTCTGCATTCACGTATCCAGTTCAATAGCACCGCCAGTCATTCTCCCCCTCCACTGTACCGATGGTCGCCGTCCGCAGACTCCATTCCCGCTGGTCACTCGATGCTCTGCTGGCTCGTCGTCTCGGCTGTCTTCACACACCTATCACTGAAGGCCGCACAATTCTCCAAACTCTCAATCTGTCAGCTCGGAACCTCGATCTGGAAGTTTCTTCGCACCCCGAGTCACGCTGAGAGAGACAATGATTTTGAACCACATCATTCTTTCACTGCAAGAATTCAATCAGCCGAAGGTCAGGAGCGCACGAGTTGCGATAAGCTAAATGCGTTGGCCCACGGCAGTTCGCCTTTGCGAATCGCTGCCCACTTCTTGGATTTCTGTTCGCCTGACCCTCGCACAATCCTTCGCCATCTCGAGTATCAGGACGGGGCAAGGGAAGTGATGAGGAGCCGCAAGCATGCAACACTGCCCGTCCTCAAGTCAGTTCGTCTCTAACAGACTCTGCTACATCCGGTCTTCGGTAGAGTGCCAGTCAGTCGATGTGGCAAACCTTCGGATTCACCCGAGAGTCTTGACGACTAATACCAAAGATCACACCACTGATCTTCTTCAGAAACCTGTAAGTGTAAGTGGTAAGCAAGCAGATATCGACGTGTACTGCTCAACAGCGAGGTTAAGCCTCTCGACCATTCCATCCGACTGAGGGTGTAAGGCTGTAAAGCTAGTCTTTTTCATCCCAAGAATCCTTGTTACACAGGAACACAACAGCTTCAAAATTTCTTCCCTGATCCGAAGTGAGTTCTAGTAGCACCCTAAACCTAGAGAAGACATGTTCTACAAGTGCATCGGCCACAGTATGTGCTTCTTGGTTTGGAAACAGAATGACCTCGAGCCCCTTAGGAAAGTAATCTTGACCCTCAAAAAGATAACCATAGTTTCTCCCTGTGACAAGCAAAGGGCCCAGAATATCTACTGCCATCCTCTCAAATAGGGGTCTAACATTGTGTTTCTGGAGGTGACCTTGTCCCCTTGTCCTTGGGACCTTCCTCACAGTGCAGATGTCGTATAATCGGCACCACTTCTCAACATTCTTCCGACAATGAATCCAGTAGAATCTTAGTCTAACTCTGTCGAGGCTTTTATTAACACCAAAGTGCCCACTGGCTGCCACATTATGTAATTCCTTCAAGACTTCGGGAATCCTGCATTCTGGAAGGATCAACTATAAGCATGAGTGTTTTACATCATTACTTTTCCAGTTCCTGTAAAACACACCATTCTTCAGTACAAGGGAAATACATTGGGCCTACTATTCTTTGACTGATGTCCTCAGATTGGATATCTCTTCCCATTTTGGCAGACAGCTTAATTGTTTCCACTTTAGTAACAACTGCAAAGTGGGATCACTCAGTTGATATTTCCTAATACGCTTATCACTTCATGTAGGTGACCCAGCACCATATACAGATCCTTGTATTATAGTTCTTCGTACCTACAGTGATCCAACACACTTTTCTTTTTGGTATTCTCAATGAAGATATAATGTCACACATGGCCTCCTAGAAAATGCATCTGCATTGATGAGAATGTGTCCACATCTGTGTTGTATTTTAAAGTCATATTCTTGAAAATGGTGTATCCACCGAGCTATCTGACCTTCAGGGTTTTTGAATGTAAGTAGTCAGCATAATAAAGAATGGCTAGTTATTAAAAATAAAATGTCTACCATAAAGGTGCGTTGGATGTGTAAAATTGTCTTCACCATGGCCAGAAGTTCCCTGCGTGTAACAGTGATTTCTCTTAGGCTTGTGCAGTACCCTACTGAAGTATTCTGGTAGTCTCTCCTTCCCATTCTGAATATGACATAATGCAGCTCCAGTTTATATATCACAAGTATAAGTACTCAAAATGGCTGTGCCCGCACTTTTCGGGAATCCCAGAACTGGGGAAGATATCAAAACCTTATTTATGTTACTAAATGAAACTTCACACTGAGTGGTGCAATGGAATCTCCATTTTGCGGGAGTCAGTTCACCAAGTGGTGTGGTGATCTGGCGAACCCAGGTACAAATCGATGGTAGTATGCACATAATCCCAGAAAATTTCGCACTTCGATTTTGTCAGTTTGTTACGACCAATTTCTTATGGCTTTGATCTTCTTGGGGAATATTTCGATTCCATGTGCAGACAATACATGTCTCAAGAAATTGGTCTTCTTATTGAAATGTGGCACTTCTTTGGAACTATTTTTAAGTTGGCTGCTGTCACTTTCTGGAATACAGAATATAAGCGTAATATGCGCTCATCAAATATCTTTACTGTCACAACACTGTCTTCTAGGTAAACCTCACAGATATCAAAAGGGAGGACTTTTTCCAACAGACATTCGATGTGGCAGGGGCATTACACAGCCCGAAGGCATAACTTTGACTGTAAGGTTCCTTTCCCTTGGACACAAAATGCAGTCTTTTCTTGGTCCTCTGGGGCCACCTCGCTATGCCAGTACACACTTTTCATGTCCACAGTAGAAAATGATTGCGAACTTGAGATTGTTGAGTGTGCCATCTATCCTTGGAAGTGGATCAGAGTCTTTCTTTGTCACATATTTATGCTGGCTATAATCTACACAAAACCTCAGTGAGCCATATTCCTACTTAACAAGCAAATTGGGGAAGACCATGGACTAATTTATGGTTCTGTCTCGTCTAACTCTTTCATTTCCTACAGGATACCCTTAACTATGACAGTAATCTTGGCGGCTGCTTTGTGGGCCTGCATGCATCTCCTGTATCAAAGTGGTGGCAGGTCACATTAGTTCCTCCAAGGTCATTTGGTCTACACGAGAATGCATCTCTTTTTCTCTGCAGTAATTCAGACAGCCTTCTCCTGTCAGCAGTTGAGGTTTTCTCCTCTTCTTACTAGCAGTTACTCCAATACTTGTGGTAAAGGACATTCAATTTGTTTTACTCTAAAAGCTCCTGGAACATCTAAAAGTACCTGTATTAGCTGCTTGCATGCAGTGGTAGCACTGCCTCCCTCTCAAGACGAATGGCACTATCAGATAAATTAGTCTTTCTAAATGGTGAACTGTCAGATTTGGAAGAAACCGAAGTCCCTGCTACAATTACACTGTTTAGCAGGATGCCCACAATTATCTGCTGGCTCAATTAGACCCAAACATCTAACATATTTCCTTGACAACTGTTTGTAATGACAATTTCACTAGAAGCGGGTAGTAGTGGGTTTACAACGGACTACTGAGCAGCTCATTGGCGAGGACAAATTCTGTCGTGTCGACACTAAAATCTCAGAACTGCCTACCCGTAGCATACCAAGTCGAGTATCGATACAAAACCCACGCCTTTGTAGTACCCGAAGCCCCAAAATATATTTATCCTTTATTTCTGCTATGTTATATATCGTGCTATAGCCTAATGCCTCCTATCTTCAACATCAAACAAATAAATATACATACAAATAATACAAAAAAAATATGATCAGCCCCCCCCCCCCAAGTCGCGACAGGCATCCGAGCCGACAGTTTAGAATTTGGAAGATTGCGCGACCTTGAGCGATAGGTGTGCAAAGACAGCAAAGCGACGAGCCAGTAGGGCGTCGAGTGGCAGCGAGAGTGACCGGTGGGAGTGAAGTCTGCGGACTGCGAGCATTTGTAGAGTGAAGAGTGAGACTGACGGGCGGGACTATTGAACTGCATGCGTGAGCGTAAGACATTTGGAATGATGGCAATATACAGATTGAATGTGTGTAAATCATGAGCTTGAATTAATTGACTCTAACCAATATAGATACATTAGGGGCCTAAATGTTGCGTTCACTGAGAATAATAAGAGTAATAGTGGAGACGAAATATTTTATTCTTGTAAAAAATAACTGGTTTTATAAATTAAAAATCGTATTTAGTTATTTCATTTTTATTATGACCTCCATCACTTACGAACTCGAATACACTTATCTGGCTTGTTACAGTATTATCTATGACAAAAGTGTTTTGTACTAGCAATTTCCAAGCTTAATTACACTGTCTAATGATCGAATGTCTCACTCGATCAACAATTCTAAACCTGGCGTGAATGTTATCACAAATAGTGTATTCCTGGAATGTCAGATATTTGTATTTTGTCAGTGATTTCTCGTGCTCCATGCTTTCGATGTGACCTTTCTGAGAGGAAGAAAATAATTTACATCACATCAGCTGAGTGTGGTGGCACCAGTATCAAGCCTCCTTTGCATCTTTGACAGGTGTATACAATGAAGGATTACCAAGGTAAATTGTTCATGTCTAGCTATCATTATATAAAATTTGATCGTTCGTAATAATTCTGCGCATCCTTGAAAGCTTGTTCTTTCTATATGCGTATGTATGCATACTTGTGTGTATATATACGTATACATATAAATACACATATATGTATACCATCTGAAATATGATTACCAAAAGCCTGATGGGAAATATGATGAACGTTGCTACTAATCTGTGGGTTTTCTCGACGCAGTCTCTGAGGCCATGGTGGCTGAGTGGCTAGACCGCTCGCCTCCTATCTTTGTGATACTGGTTCAATCCCCGGCCGGGTCATCGGATTTTCGCATGTGGGAATCGTGCCGGACGATGCCGTTGGTCGGCGGGTTTTCTTGGGGATCTCCTGTTTCCCCCGCTCTTTCATTCCGGTGTCTCTTCATACTCACCTCAATCACCCTCATCGGCTCTCAAGACCTCGCTGTTAAGAGTCGCCCAGATCTCTTCACTCACTCGACGCAGTCCCGTCTTTGCATTCCACCGATACTAGTGTGTGGTGCATAGGAGATAGAGATAAGCACCAAGAGTCCTCTATGTATCTCTGCTTGAAGTAAATGATCCAACGTGAAGTGCGACACGGCGAGAAAGCCTCGCTCGCAAGCGCTGCCCCCGGCGGAAATGAGGGCAAACAACTTGCGGCACCTTTTGCTATCGCTTCTCGGAGAACGGTGCTGGGCGGGAGCGGAAACTCGCGGTTGGCTTGTGCGATAAGACGGCTGCGCCCATTGGCCGGCGGCCTGATGACGTAGCCACGCAGCGATCATGACCGTGGCCGGCTGCGGGCCAAGTGGGTCTTTGACGCGGAGCGCAGTAGCGCAACCATGGATACGACGGCGGAGGTCGCGCCAAGGACGGAGTTTCAGGCCTTGTGCAAGCCGTCAAGCCGCGAGCTTGTCGTGTTGCGTGCGCCACTCGCGCCTGCCCGCCTGCAGGCTGCCCCTGATCTGCTTCGCGGACGAATGTACGCTGAGAGATATAGTTCATTCACGGTTACTTCACACTAGAGACCTGGGAAATTCGCGAGTTCAATGACCTTTGGGTTAGACTTCAAAGTCTTATATACTCTAATACAGATATCAACTGTTTATTGGTTGAATGTTGCAGAAATAAAAGGCGGTGGTTGGGCGCACAATTTACCTATTACATGTTTGTTATTGACTCATTTATCTCCAGCAAGTGTAAAACAACATGTCGACCAATTACTATAGGAACATGAATGTACAAAATTCTCGGATCTCTACTTCTTACTTTTCTGGAGCCCTTGTGGCGGCTTCACAAATATAAGAAAGGGCATTCCAGCAAGTTTCTTTATTTCACAAAGCATCATTCACCTTTTCGTTTAACAAATTGAGAAAACACAATAAATTCTTTTCTTTGATACAGTGAAAATTTACGGAAATAAAATCTAGCCATATCAAATTACGCATTCTAAGAAATTTCATTTTTTTCTTTAAAAAAAATTGATAATTAGCACTAGAGCTGTTTGCCCTGAACTACAAAATTGAGATAGGATATTGCGCGATATTAAAAGGACACTTTGCCTTTTCAAATTTATAATCCAATACAAAAACATTCATTTAATCAGTCTTCTGGCTGGGAAATTATTCATACCATATTTCAATAAAAACACGTGATAGCTAGGCACCTTTGATTTGGATACGTTTGGCTAAATCAGTTAGGCCGGGAACAGACGGCACCGGAAAACGCCCGGCGCCCAAGAACGAGTTATGTCCCAAAACTGTTTTGATGGGTGTCGCGGGCCTGGTCCATTTCAGGCAGTTTGTGTAGTCATGGACGAAGAAAGGTGTAAATGAATAATTATTGGTTTGCTACGACACTGAAGAAAGATGAAGAACTCTATAATTAATTTGAAGTGAAAAACAATTGTTGGCCAGTTGGGCATTTATAAATGAGTTCATTTGAATGTGTTCTGCATAGCCCTTTATACATAGTTTTAAAGAATGAAAAACACAACTACCATTGTTTTAATGTTTATATGTTTTTCGAAGCATTTGATTAAGAATGGAACTAACAGTCAAAGCCTACATTTGTGATAAAATATTTTCACTGCAGATCTACTAAGCTCTATTTAAAGATAACCTTTGTGTTAAGTTTATAGTCAAAATATAACAACTATAATTGAATTGGTTATAGTACATCTACGATACTATTACAGTTACACTATTTAATATTTAAGCATATAATTTTTTCCACCAGTTTGTACCAGGAAATCGTATAAATTGGTTAAATTAATGTAGATGTGCTTGCCATTCCTTTTGCGGTTAAATTTACGTAATTGAAAATATTATACATAATAAGTTTTCAAATTGAGCACACTATATTACAGTAAACATTTATGAAACTTAAATATATATAAATAATATTAAATTTTTCATGTAAATCATTTATTTTCTAAATCGGCAAAGATGTGCCCAGTTGGATATTTTCACATGAAAGTTTAGAATTTCTTCTATAAATAATTGTTAAGCATTATATAGGCTGCTCATGGTAAAGAGAGCACTTTTGAAGCCATAGGTACTACTTACCTGATACTCAGTAAATAATACTGTGTACGAATACGGAGGTTATTTCGCAGCCAATGTTTTTGAGATGGATGAGACTCTTGTCACGAGAGAAATGTTTTTGGAAATGTCGAGTGGTGGGGCGACAGATTCTTCGCCCCGAAGTGGGTAAAACTAGTAGAGGAAGATGACCGTAACAGTTGACTAGGGGTGCTACAGGAGGGAGGGAAGACATCAGGGGCTCGTGTCTTTTCAGCAAATCGCATGCTGTAAATCGGAAAGAGCTGGGCGCGCCCCTGCTCAAACAAAAAAATGGTTTCCTGTAACTTGGCAAAGCTACCAGAACTACATGTTTTGCAAGCACACTTTAGCGCTCCACTCTTTTGCAGTTGTTAAACACATTTCTTAACAATGCTTGTATTTATTTCGAATATTTTATATTTATAGATATCGTTCAAACTCGCGTGAGCTTCAAATATAAGTTTGTTGTTAATTAATGATGAGCTATGAGCATCGGTCAGAAACAGGGTTGAATTGTTGTTAATGTCGTGTTGTGTAAACTTGTAAATAATTGTTAATTCGGTGAGTAACATTTTAAACTTTATTACGGCAAAGATTTTTCAATTCCGAGAATAAACTAGAGCTACGAATCTGGGACCAGCAAGGCCACTGTTAAATATAATTCAACAACAAAGACAAGGTAGTAAATGGTTCGTATACGAGAAAATTCGACGTTTGTACATACAATTTCGCGGACTGGCTATGCGGGTGTGAAGTTGGAAATGTGTTGTTTTGTTTTACTTTTTCTTTTTGCTAATAAAACCTAATGATCTTGCGTGGACTGTCAATGAGGTAGAAGATTTAAAACATTTGGGAGAAAAAGTTAAAAGACATAAATCATGTTCGCTATAAAATTTCCATTGCTTAGTAAGGTGAATGAATATACATTGCCAGTTAGATAGTGCGTACAGATTGACGAATGGATTTTTTTTACAAATTTATTAATTAAGATATGCCACTTTCATCCTGTAATTTAAATTTGACATGAATGTTGTACGTACTGTAGGCTATGTAAATTAGTATTTGGTTTTCAAAATATTTGTTTAGTATATATTTAAGTTATTATCATCATTAGTATGGTAGAGTTGGTATTATTATGTTATCTCTCGTCGTCTCGTGTAATGTACCACACCATGTAGGTACTGGTTGGAAGGCATATAACCTAAACAAACTTAAACAAATACATACCTGTGGTAGTGATTAGATCTGAACCAGCGGCCACAGTATGTTGACCATTACAAATCGGACGATGATACATTTTCTTCAAACAACCACAATTATTTTTTGTATTTAGCTACATAAGCTACACTTACTTAAGCCTGTCATATGCAATATATTTATCACTGTGCCTATTTAAAAAAATGATATTTGTAATGATATGAGTTAGGATCGCTACAGCCTTCCCACTTTCAAAAGTCACCAACCGCCACTGCTCGGAAGTAAACGTCTAAGGTTAAAAAAAATAAAAAAATAAAAAAATATTTTCTATTATTCTAAATTAGAGGGTTTTTAAAAAGTGTTCGCTTTACAGCAAATAGCCTACATACATTTGTATGGTATTAGTATTTTTTTTTTTTTTAGAGAAATAAAGAACTGCACAAAATAACTATTATTAGTCATTTTCCAGTCAAAAAGCGATTTTAAAACGACTAATATTAGTCGTTTACCAGATCTGTATTTAGAGTTAATTTCAAACTTAACTAGTAAAACTCGGCAACCTCGGACATTGTAAACTTCACTCGATTTGTCCCAGATTTCAGGCTTTTCTTGAACGCTGGCAATTAACAGTTCAATCAATATCTATATCGGCTGTTGTCAGGTCGACAACGCCCGGCGAGCAGGGTGCGGGGCACTGTCCGTGCCTGTGTGTGTTGCCCAGTATGCCACAATGGTTCGCTAGAGTGTGTCCGAGCCAGTCATGGGCCGGACCCGGCGAGATTAGCGAACCCGACGGGCGGTCCGCTACCCTCGAACGGGCCCGTTCAAGCCTTTCAACGTACCGGGCCCGGCCTGTGCCCGTGTGTGCTGCCCGATGCCTCTCCATGTATCATCAAACTGGACAGGCTGGACCCAGCCCGTGGAGCTTGCCGTGTTCCCGGCCTTAGGCTACACAAATGCTCACAAAGAGTGATACACAGCTTGCCTTCTCACTAATATTATTTCTCAAAACATCACTAAGTTAATTCTTACGGTTAACCTCAGATGAAACACTGTTGATTGAAATAACATTAATACTAGTTACGCTTTCCTGGATGTTAATGGGAAACATGAAATCTTTCTCAGTTGGAGCATGTAATTCCTTTTACGTGTAATGCCAAAACCACATAAGATAAAATGTTTATATATAAAGATGTAATTGTTTTGGCCAACATTAAATTCCTTTGAATATTCTTACGTAAACCACACAAGATAAAATAGTAATAAAATATAGAAAATCTAATGACTTCACCAAATATTAAATATGATGAGAAAACAGACAACACGCTACCCGTGTCCAATAAATCATAATCTCTTAAAAAGGGGACATTCGCCATTTATAAGTTGATTAAATTTTACTTTAAAAACATTAAAAAAAATCCGAGGCTACGAGTAGTCCTTCTAAAGCTCGAACTTGGATAAAAGGAAACATTATAACTTGAAACCTCTGTGACTCGTGGCCCCATCTGACCGAGTATTGCAAAAAAGGATAGCACAGAAAATTATAGTCTCAAAACTACATTCAAATATGATAAAACCAGAGAATGGCTAAGTTCTCTTAACACATAGCAAACTAATACAGAAAATACACAAAACTAGCAGAAATTACAATGGGCACACAATTACACAACTCCTACAGCCCAACACTATGCCTTTTTAAAATCTTTCTAAAACTTCAAGTAACACTTTACTAAAAGATCACCTTAGGACACAACTCACCTCAAACTGCGTGCTCTGCATGTCGATGACCAATCGCAAAATCATTTTAACACTTGAAACACTTATTCAATTATGACATTTCGTAAGTCGTTGTGCAGACGTCCCATATCGACGATGTTGGCCTAATCGTAGCTGGAGTAGATGAAGCGGGAGAATTTTTTCTTTATTAATGGCGTGTTCCTAAATCCCGCTACGCCAGCGTGAGCACCTTCACAGTTCTGTGTGCCCTCCGGCACGCTTGTTAGTGGCTAAGACGGTTGGAGAATGGGATGCGTCTCAGGGCAAGCCTTACACGCCTAAGTCGGGTTTGTTTAATAAATTGGGTGCATGCATCGCGACTGACCAGGGTTGTCTGGTGCCATGGCTGCGATTGTAGCCATGGACACGCCCCGAAAGAAAAAGGGTCTAGTTGGTAGGGCAAACCAGGCAAAGCGTCGAGGGCCTGGGAAAATCTATGCGACAGTCGGGAATGATAAATGTAATTCCTTTTACTGTATTAAGGCTGGAGAAAAAAAAAAGGGGGGGGGGAGGTTTGTTAGTTTGCGAAGACAGACTTTGTGGGGTTAATGAGGGTGATATGAAATGTGTCGATCCGCTGCTGGAACGTATCCAGGGTCGTACCGCAGTAGCACGGCCCTGGAGGCGGAGGACAGAACTGCGCCACCCGCCCGTACATGCCAGTCATCTCTCTGAAAGCAGAAAAGAAAGGTCAGTTCCAGACATAAAATAGGAGTAATTAGGAGGTGGAAAGTGGGGAGGGAGAGGGTTGTAATTAAATTATATTAACTGTGTCGTTATTTCGCTTGCAGCAATTTATGTAGAATGTATGTTGTGTGTTTTTGTATCTGTGTGTGTTAGTGTGGGTGTGCCTGTTCACAACCTCCAACAGCTGCACGCAGAGATTACGCTACGCCACAGCCTCCTCAGATTTTGCTGGTAAACTGATAAGAGACCTTGTAAACGGCAGTGGCGACGGACCATACATACAAACAGCCGTCGGATGAGAGAAGTGATGCAGCACATGTGTGCGTATGTTTTACCTTTTTCTCGGATCACATATTGCTTCGCTTCAAATTTATATGAGTGTGGGAATTATCACGCATGGCTTATGGCCTATTAGGGCAATTAAGGGGATTTATGGCGGCCTGTGAGCCAAAATGCTCTCCAGCCGCTTATATTTTTGTGTTTCCTCGGGGCCATAGTCCACGAGGCTGGATATGTTCGTATTTGTACTGTTTGTACAATCAGTGTAAAATTTTTGTGCTAATTTAACAAAGCGCTCATCGAGTTTTTTGATTGTAATTTGCGATGCAGATCTGCAATAGGGCAGAATCGGGGCGCATCTGCTGCTATTTGCAGACATTTATTTTGAATTATTTGAAGGCACCTTATTTGCATTTTAGCTGCATGTCAAAAGTAAGAAAAAAATATGGGCATAGACAATTTATTGCTTTTTATATTTTCTGACAAAAAGTCGTATTTGCAGAAGCTTTATTTACCGAGATACGCGTATTCGTGTAGATCTCGCTATAGAACAACATAAATTTTGAACTTCCGTCAAGTATTTATGACGTAATAAGAGCAACATCATCTCTAAATTATCAATGGATTCTTGCCTTTCCACAGTTACCAGGTGATGTGTGGTTAAAATTTGGTGACTGGATTTGAAAGCATTTGTATGTATACGTGTTATATTATAAATTTTTTTAGGTATTTCATTGAAAAAAAAAGTAATGGCACAAATGGAAAATTCAACCTGGCAAAAGAGACCTAGTCTTAAGGGCCCTGCCCTACCTGCTAAGCCTTCAGCCACACAGTTTAAATGTGGAATCAATGTTGACGAAATTCCTTCTCGATGCATCCGTTTTAAAGATAACTGTTTCAAAATATTCAATGCGATTTTCTCAGAAAATACTGCCGCGTTAAGAAATTTTAAATAAAATTTATTCAATCATGCATTTTTTTTTATAATATGTAAGTTCTAATGTTAACAATTAGAAAAAAAATATTGAACTAAAAATTGTCATTATTTATTAACGTACCAGTATTCCTTAAGAAATGTCACGTAGAATATAGCGGCCAGTGTGAGGCATCCTAAAAGCCTCTCCTGGAGTCTGTTTAACACGAACCTGTTCTTTATCGTAGCACATACTCCCGCGCTAGCAGGCCAGTTACACTAGTGTCTACATAAAGAAAGTATTCGAAATAATTGTAACGAATGTTTATTCAGCACACAGTGTTTTGTAACAAACATCAAATCCTTTAACACTGTTGAAGTTTCATATTAAGTGCCGTTCTAATGGGTAAATTGTGATTATCGGTTGCTCCTTGGCCTTCAGGGGGCGCGGTGGCCCAGTGGCCAGAGCCACTGGGCCATCCGCCAAGGCGAACCCTATGGTCGGCGGGTTTTCTCGGGGATCTTCCGCTTCGCCCGCCCTTGCATTCCGACGCCTCTCCAAATTTGTCTCGCTTTACTCTCCATCCTTCAGTTCAACCTCCCCTGCCTCGGGATACATTTTACATACCCGACTTCCTCTACTTTCCTCGAACGTACAAGATGAATGAATTAACGACCTGCTTATTCCCCGTGAAGAAGATAGATGTTTTCTATTCATAATGATGTTCAAAATTAAACATAACTCTAAAAGGATTGTAGAACAGTTCAGGGAGAGTACATGTAAAGGAATTTTCTTAGTACCAAGGGATCGATTTTGGCGAGGTTTTAACAATCGTCTCATACCACTGTTTTTACACCCGAACGAATTTGCGTGCTGTTTTCCTTCACGTAAAAAATAAGTAACATTTTCTGTTATTAATTAATCAACGTCAATATTTCAAAGTATGGAAGTAGCTGTAGCCACTAGGTTTGAAGTCCACGATAAGTCATAAATTAAAAAATTTACAATATTACTATGGCGGAAAATCCAGACTGAAGACCACTTGGCGATCGGGGTGAGCTTATAGCGCCTCCGTGTGTCAGTTTATCACACTGAACCGGCCGCTAACTGGAAGCAGTAGGTAGTTTATTTTGGTAGCCCTGAAGGGGTGCACCCATGTTAGAAGGCTAACTGCTTGAGTTGAGGAGGGCAACATGTTCCAGGTGCGTGGCAGGCCATATTCTACAAACAAAATTTGGTGTAGGAGGAACATGCATTGTTTGACTAAGTAAGGTTTTGGAGTGAAGAGCCAGCGTTTGTGGCCTGGCCCTTCCCTTCGGTAAAACTAAAGGTGGGTTTACGATTGACTTAACATAATAAGTCCGCCGTATGCTTAAGATATGATTCAATATATTCAAGGGTATTAGTTTATGACTGCCGTGTGCGGGTCTTGACGGGTCGTGTACTTTCTTGGCGTGACTTAAGAGATCGTTATATTTTATATATTAAGTACAAGTCAAGACGAAGTAGCCAATCAGAGCACAGCAATATTTGTTTTTGGCGGGAAACTGTATTTACATCTTGTATTTTGGTTATGTCATGTTGTGAAATCTTTGAAAGTAACTATTTTAATCGAAAGAGAGCAGTATCCTCTTAATTTAAAGAACCATTCATAGTCATATTTTCTTTCTTGGAAGAGGTTATTGAATTTGCTTTAATTGGCTTTTATTTGTGTAAATGCCCAATATTGGCAACGGCTTCCCCTTCTATAAGATATCACAAGTTTTTCAAAATGATTACACAAGTAGAAACCACAAATAATTAAATATATTTAAATAATCTCCACTCTAGTCCATATTTCCAGGTTATGTCGGTTGCTTTTGTCTCCTACGAGTCTCATTGGCTAGACTTAACAGTTGCTATTCAATCATAAAATGCAAATATTCTTATTGCTCATTTTTCGCGTGCTTATCGAGTCATTAAGTACAATTCTTAAGTCTTCAGTCTTTAATCGTAAACCCAACTTAAGGCTAAGCCCGTGGAAGAGGTCATGGTAAACCAACGCGGCCACTGGAGGAAACCCTTGACCAAGACATGTTGGGTGGGTTCTCCATGCTAGCAAGGAAAAGATGGAAATTTTGCACGCATTTGGAAAGGGAGAGAAGGGGGGGGGGGATGTACATATTCCGATATGGCGGTGAACGTTGTGGACAGAGAAACATGCTCCTTCCCCTCTTCGCCGTCTATAACGTAGATGTGGCAACCTCGGCGGTGCAGCGCGCCTGAGGCGCCGAAGGAGCAGGTTTGAAAGAGGGGAGGGGTCCAGCACAGATTTCTCTCCTCCAAGGAGGTCCCGAGCGCGCGGCCACACCGGGGATGGACCTCGACCTGGTGTATGGAGGTGGGCAAGGGACTTCCCTTGGCGGAAACCGCACTGTCAGCGTCCTGCCGAGAGTACCTGACGTGCCTAGCGCATTTCATCACGGGTCACTTAACTACAAGGCCGACCGCTGCAGTCGTTTTACGTAAGCAAGGCCTCAGGGAGTCTTCGCTGCCCTCGTCAACGGCTTTAGTTATCATTGTTTTTATTTTCTCTCCACAGAGTCTGTTTTTTCGGCTTGTCGTTGCAGCATCGCTAACAATAGCCCCAACACTTCCACCTTATATAGTAGTCCACTCACGGTTACTCCCAACTTTTCTGAAGCCCTCATACACATAGGGCCGTAATTATAAACGCTTTTCGAATGCCAATCAACCTCCCTCCGCCAAAATTGATGTTTTTATAGGCATCTTCCGAAGGACGGTTAACCGCCGGCAAACAACTGTCCTCCACCTTTCTGCTGGATGAGGTCTTGCGGCCAGCCAGCAGTCAACCAGTATCCAATTGCGTCAAAATGGCGCGGGATCTAGACGAATTTAGGCGGTATATGGATGAAGTAATTAATTTATATGACGAAGTTATAGATTTCAATTTGAATGGGGTTGCATATTTACACATTCCTGTTAAGAGAATGAATTTATGAAACAGTTTCGATTCTCAAACATAACTTGTAATTCGTATACAACAGTAATAGTTACATTTTACTAACTAGATAGAGCTAAAGTTAATAAATTCCATTCTTTACTATAGAATATTAGTTGTTCTATCATGTAAGTATAAATTGTTTAAATATATACGCAATGGTTCACAAAATATAGAAAGGTTAACAGAATGTCTAGATTAAAAGAAAGTACATTTCCTTAATATTAATCGTATTACGCGAGTATAATTATATTTTTCCAAAGTACATTTATACAATTGTCCCTTCTAACATAATATTTTTTTCATAAAATTTCGTTAACATCTTAGAAATGGTAATTCCGCAAATATTTATTTGCTAGCTGGCGCTATTTAAAATTCTACGTGCTCTCTCCGACGAATTGAGAAGATCATAGAGGTTCTTTATCAAATAAAACAGAATCGCCTTCTCTTTCGGACTGTAGGATATTACTAATTTTTTACTCGCCATCTCAAAAAAAAATTACAGCAAAACTGTTCCCATCCTGCTTTTCCAATAAAAAATTCAAAGTTCAAACACAACACACTTATAAAATTTGTATGCAAACATGCGACAAAACAGGCACGATTTTCATGGGTATTTTCCTAACAATGCCTTGAGCATAGTTCAACTGTGTGGTTCAAACATAAAAATCTTGGCTACGTTGCCAGATTTCGTAGGGTAGAGGCATCCACGTCCCATTCGTCTAGCAGTGTACTGGTTGACAACTCTAATGTATACTTTCCAATACTTTAGGACTATTTCTCCGCCTCCTGCAAACGAAGCTTCACCAAGTCTAGAAAATTACACCAAAGGGACAACACACCGAATTTGCGGGCACTCTGTTTGGTAATATTTTGTATGACAACTATTTCTTAAAAGCTATTCACGATAAAGTGAGATCTTTTGTAATCAACCCTAGAAAAAAGTCACTGCTCTTACCTGCATATATTTTAACGGCCCCGCGCTGAGTTGCATGCACCCACTAAAGTTGGTAACTGTGGACAGAAAGTATTTCCATGATTTAACATCGAATTCAAAGTGTTTGGTAAACATATGCAAAAACTTAAATTATTTCTTTCAGTTTCTGTTTTTTTTTAAATGCATCTAAGTGCAAGTATTAGCAGATTTGAAAATTATTTACTTTTTAAAATTATTTCACAGTTTTACTTGACTGATGCATAAATTAAGTAATAAGGCGCATGACAGTGTTAATTTTACATAAGACGGAAGAGTACCCAGCGTGCTTTCAAGTAGAGCTTAAGCAGGACTTTGAAAAGTCCTCAGTTTACCGTGAACAACCTATACTAGGCATTACCAACACGTCTATTTCTTCTGCATTTTTATTGATAATAATTATAAATGAATGTTACAATTAAAATATAAAACTAATAAGAGTTAGTTAGAAGTGTATAAAACGCTTGTTATAAATGGCATAGAGCCTATTTAGGAAACAACCAAAATCTCATACATAGGGCGATTTTTCAAAGGTTTGATTCGAAAAGTGAGAATATACAGCGAAGAAACTATAGACTAATAACCATTCGGACTTGAGCGAGGATATGCACGCCAATTTTTCTTGCGTTAATGAATCACTCTTAAATCTGAGAGAGTGTGGGCTTGCCTTCCGTGAAATTAGTCACACATTTCTCAGAATCATCTGAATGTATAAATGACCTAAATAATACTTGTTTGACCTCGTTGCGTGGAATTGACTCATTTTACACCAGGCCAGCGAACACAGTGATTACAGCATGTCTTCTATGTTAAAAGTGGATCATTTTGACATATCAGTGTTTTGTAGGCTAGAACTCAAAATCTTCTGTGAAGTTGACAAGTTGTTATTGTAACTGAATGACTGGTGTGCCTGGTGACGCTTAAGGCGAAACAAATCATACTCTATTGGGCTGCAAATGATTCGGGTCTTCTTTATGCGTGAAACGGTGGTAATACTGAAAAGGGGGGGGGGGGGAGGCGAAGGAAGACGGAGAAGTGTTTTTGAAGTTTGCAATGAAGCAATGAATTAAAAAATTCTTCTTCTCTACTGAACAGGCTATTGGCCATTATCATGAGCGAAATTTGAGGCGGAGGTAAGTACACGCCCTATAAGAGTGTATTAATTAATTATGCAATTCTACCCAAGTAACATATCCTTTTTAACAGAACTGACCATTTAGAGCAAATAATTTTGTTGAACTTGGTTTGAAATATCGAAACGATGCCAAACACACAAACGATACCAAACCATATTGTTTACATAACAGAAACCTGCTAAAACTCAAAAGTTTTTTATAATACTATAAATATATTTGCTTTGAATTTCCGTTTTATCATTAATACGTAAGACAAACGAACGCATCTATATCAATTTGTTTCTTAGTGTTCGTTAAAATACATATTCAATGCTTATAAACTGATTAAGAAAAGGATCATATAATAATTTAAAAAAAATTTAACGTCTCAGAGCAGAACATGAAGAAACAAATTTACAGGAAGAACTTGTGGATTCTCTTAACAACACAAGGAGCCTTTAACTGATTTGTTAAGCAGACAATTAGTTGCCATATAGTAATAATGTGTTAATATACCTTGTGTTCCTTAGATTTTTTCTAGCAACACAACTTAATCGCAGGGGAGAATTTTATTAGCTCACTGTGTGATATAATTCATACTCGCACACATAACGGAACGTCAGGGGAGTACAAGTGAAACCAATTTGCTACAAATACGACCTGAAGCCTGGCTGTTGAAGGATTGCTGGTAAGCAATGTACACAAGTATTTTTATAGACAAACATATCTACCATATTTGTTTCGAATTTTATTAAAATATTTCCACTGCAGGTATTTGTTAACATGAAATTAAATCAAACTTGCTAATTAAATTCAGTATTAGCAGGGACACCCAAATTTCGCGAAAAGATTTCACGACCAGTTGTAGTTCACAGCACTTTAACTCAGGCCCACTTTCGTGATTGGATGGTTTTGCATGTTACGCGTGTTAGGTGTGTGCGCGCGAATCACAGAAGTACAGTATTCAAGTTATCTAATTCTGATTGGCCTTTCGAGAAGGAAAATGTTTTTTCACAAAGACAAGCCTCCAATAGGGAAAATAAAACACTTGGTACGGCAGTAGGGTATCGAAGTGTAGCATGTGCGTAAATCTTTTCGCGAAATGTATTAGTCGACAACATAATTTACAATTTAGTTTTCTGTTTAAATGTTTCTTCACCACAAAATCAAATGAGCAAAATAAAACAATAAATGCAACTCAGGGGTTGATACCCTGTCCTAAAAACAGGCAAACAAATACAAATCTAATCCATGACCTTACGTACTATCGTGTATCGGAACAGTGCTAGGGCGATCGCGCAACTACGTCGTGCGAAGATTGTAGCACGAGTTAAAGTATTCCAGTCACTTGGTGGTGGAGACATCTTTGTCAAGCAGCCCTGCACGGTGTGATATACTGCAGTGGCCGCGTGGATCGCCAAAGAAAGTGCGCTGCAAGCCATCACGCTGCATGGCTTGAGTGAGAGAAGCTAAGCCTTGCAATCAAGAGATCGACTGCAGTGAGTGTACACATGTGAAGCCAGGTCGCCATGTATATGCACACAAAACTTGACATCTCGTTCAGCAAGATATCGAGGTAGCGCAGTGGTAAACCACCGTACTCACATTCAGAGGGACAGGGTTCGGTTCCAAGTCCGGCTATTATAATTTCAGTTTTTCATGGTTTTCCGATATCTCTCCAGATGAACTCCGGGATGGTTCTTTATTACAGGCCATGAATGATTACTCCCCGTCCCTGCATCCCTGAGAACCTTGCTCCATCATATATAAAGTCATCGCTGTCGACAAGAGTAAGATGTACCTAATTAGTAATTACCATTCAACAAGGAAAAAACCACTTTCAATTAAATGCACGTATGTGTAAATATGCGAGACACCAGTAGTAGGCAAATGTGGGATCCAGGACAAGGGCTGAGGTGCTGAGGTGCATCTAATATCTGCTGTCTTGTTTCTACCACAATTTTGTTTTCGACCGCCATAATGTTTTTGTCAGCTATCTTGTTTCCGTCCACCATTTTGTTTTCCCAATTATTGCTCTCTCATTCCGCCTTGTTTTTCATGCTCTATCATTCTGTCTTGTTTTATCATGCTCTGTCATTCAGTATTGTTTTCATGCTTTCTCATTCCATCTTGCCTCTCTGTCATTCCCTCTTGTCTCTCTCTCGCACACATTTCTTTCTCCCTCCTGTTCCCTTTCTTGGCGCTTCTTTGCCCAACATCTATGCAGTTCCCTTGCCGCCTGCTAGGGGTGCTGGTGTGTCCGCCGTTTCGGAGTCGTCTGCAGTAGTTACTTCAAGCCTGTTAGGAGTATACACCACTGTCATTCGCCATCTTGTTTACAGTAGTTTAAGTCGTCAAGTGAGAACCAGGAGTACTGTTATTTATTTTCTCGCAGAGTTCAAAAAATCTTGTGGGGAGGTGCGGGATCAATATGCTTGACACTGTGGTCGCCAGCATGGTTGACGCTCTAGCCAAATGAGCTATCAGGGTTTAAATGAAGTATATGTGATTATGTGTTTATGGGGGAGGGGAAGAGGTTTAAAAAATGTAAAAAAGATTATATATTTAAAAATCTTGTGTATTTAATTTATATATATTTTTTAAAGAAACCCAACATCCCCCATTGCATTAAGCAAAACTATTAGATGCATGTACTTATAAAAATCAGAAATAATATATTTAATAATCGTAGATATTTATTAATAATTTACAAAAGACATTAAAGTTATGGATTTTCTATTTTAATTATTTTTTAATCATTTTATTTAAATTGTAAAATTTACAGGTATAAATGAATCAAGCGATTTGTTTGCAAAATAGTATTTTCAAAAAGAATTCGAGTATGGTATTACAACAGCCAAATATGCGAAGCATAATTTTATAAAATGAAAGTTACGTATTTAATTTTATATATTTTTATTTAACTTTTACAAAAAAAGTGTATCGAGTGACATGTCTACAGATTCGTATTTTCAGACACATAAAAATATGTTGTCAGAAAATATGAATACGTGATTATGACCAGCGCCATATTGGATTTTATAAGCATATAAATGTATTCGTAAATATATCAAGTGTTATATATTTTCGGACTTGTGTTTTCAAGTCGATTGCTAAAATAAAATCATGAAACTTGATTATTCGCTTTTTGACGCCATTTTGATTTTAGTAGCCAGGAGAGATTAAAAAAAAATTAATTATGCAATCAGTTTGAACCTCAAGTACAACACAGTGGTTGAATTACCACATGTAATGTTTTAAGTGCAGTATGCCTATATCTGACCCCCAAAAATTATAAGCATAGTTGGCCATCATTTCCGAGCCGTTTAAGTTATAGTCATATTATAGGTACTGCTCCTAGCACTGATCAATGTGATATGGCTCCTTATGCATTAAGCCCTCTTATAAGCATAGTTGGCTGCCAATTTCAAACTGTTGGAGCTATATTCAACAAATTCACATCATATACATAGCTCCCGATGCCAATCAGGATGGTAGGGTCAATTATGACTTAAGTCCTCTTATAAGCATAGTTAGCTATTATTTACAATCCATTGAAGAAATAGTAATCAAATTCATACAGTATACATCGCCCCATATGGCAATCAGAGTGATAAGGTCAATAATACCTTAAGTCCTCTTATAAGCATAGATCATGTCATTTCCAAACTTTTTAAAATAGGCACCGCCCCCGATGTCAATCAGGTTGGTAGGGTCAAGTATGCCTTAAGCCATTTTATAAGCATAGTTGGATGTATTTCCCATCTGCTGAAAACGTATCAACAAATTTAAAACATATGAATCGCTTCTGACATTGAACAGGACTGCAGGGTCAATTATGTCGTAAGCACTCTTGTAAGCATAGTTTGATGTCATTTCCGAACTGTTTAAGATACAGACATCAAATTCATATAATAGATATCACCGCCAACAACGAAAATGACTACAGGGAAGGTATTCCTTAGGCCCTCCTATATGCCTAGTTAGTCATAATTTCCGAACTGTTGAAGATATGGCTGTCAAATTCATATCATAGGAATTACCCCTAATGACCAAAAGGACTGCAGGGTAAATTAAGTAGTAATCCATCTTATAAGCATAGTTAGCTATAATTTACAAACTGTTTAAGATATAGTCACCAAATTCATATCACAGGCTTCACTCCAGACATAGAACATGGCGAAGAGGTCAAGTATGTCTGTGGTCTCCTATAAACATATTTGGCTAATAGTTGCCATCCACCAAAGTTATCCTCGCCAAATTCATATCACAGGTATTACTCCTAACATTGAACAGGACAGTGAGGCCAATTATATATTAAGACATCTTATAAGCATACGGGTGTGTCATCTATCTGCTAAAGCAAGTCATAAAATTCATATCACATATATCACTTCCGACATACGGACAAATAGGCCTTAAATCCCTGTTGTAAACATAGTTGGTCGTCATTTCCGAAGATTTGAAGTTCGGGAACATGTATCAACCATCCACACATGTAAAGAAAATAAAGGTCAGTATACATATAATTGCATTGCAAAGTTTCCGATGCATGTAGGAGTAAAGGGCCTGAAATAGTACATATACTAATCGGCCTGAATGCACTCGACAATCGTCCACCACCATCATCACTTTAGACACTTGCTACCACAAGTGTCTAAAAACTCGGATCCCTTCACTGACAGCTAGTTTACCTTTGCCCACCAATGTCCAGGTTGTATATATATATATATATATATATATATATATAAATGCTAAAATATATACATAAATAAACATTAGCACGGGTAAAATTCAACAACACACTATATGTGGAAAAATCAAAGTATATACAAATGCACTGCAAGCATGATGTATGTAGTCATGAGTAATGATAAAACACATATATAGTAATTTAAACAGCTGGTGGCCCGAGGTATCGTTAGTATGGTTACCTCTTAACAACCAGCCATAGATTGAAAAACAATAAAGGATTTATACAATTGCATGGATAACAAGGCATACGAAGTCATGGGTTACATTAAATCATGTATGTGTTAATAAAAATAAACACTGTCAGCCTAATGTTAGGGTCGGGGAACTGAATGTAAAAAGTTATGAATACCCCCAGTACATAATAAATCTGTCACATAACAAATAATAAAGGACTAGTATATACACAAGTGCATCACGAGCTCAATGTCATAACAAGTCAAAATATATAAAAAATTTCCGATGGTGCCACAGTCCATAATAGTGATATCAGTGTTGCTCTAGCACCGATAAGTTTATTAAAAGCTAGAATTCTCAGTAACAAGAAAAATAAGAAATGTTTACAAAGACCAACAACCTCAAATAAGTCTAGAATGCGACAAATGCAGTATACTTAATAGCCAGTGCATATTGCACAAGCGTCCAGAACTGTACATTGCGTTAGATGATGCTAGGCAATACCAGGCAGTCCACGTTAGTACAGCAGAATAGCAAACGATTTCCTTACGAAGCGATTGAAACAAATCCATCACATTCAGAGTACAGCTAACACTCACAAAAATTGCAGCGAAATTCATCCGATCTGTCCGACATTGTGCGATCATCTAACATCTTGAGAACCTGTAAAGCAGCACAGATGGTCGGCTCACAGGCTCCGAGAAAAGGGGCGGGAGATTGAAGCACCGAGGTGATCCGCTATCTTGGATTCTGCATCTTGTTTCTGGTCACAATCTTGTTTCTGTCTGTCAAGTGCTCAGTTGATGGCTTGGGCACCGTGCAGGCCTCGGCAAGTCGAAGGGATGACACATAACTCTAGCCGAGAGAGACACATCAAGCTCCAGGAAGACAAATCAGTCGAGGCACTGAGTGGTCAGTGCTAAGGGGTCGGCACTGAGGGGTCAGCACTAAGGGGTCGGCACTGAGAGGCCGGCACTGTGCAGTACTACAAGTGTTTAAATTCATATATGCTTGAAGCCAATGCAAACCACTGACAATGTGAAATCGAGTATGTTGTGTACGACTACATGGAAAAAAAAATGATACTCTGTCACAACCTTCATTAAAAGTAGCAATGCACGATGCCATGAAAAGAGTGACTGTACGAAGAAACTGACCTCCAGAATACTAACATGTGATATGTGAGGTGCAACATATTTGGTAGAAGCGATAATTTAAAGAGGCGCACTAATATTTGTAAAGGTAACACACCTTAGCTTGAGCGAGACAACATTCATTGAACTTAATTCCACACGAAAAGGCCCTGGTTAGCCTTCCTGCTGACTAGCAGAGTAAATTAAGTCTGATTCAGGCACTCATAACATTACCCAGGCCGGCATGGTGTTACAAAACAGTGTGCGATGAAGGAAATATGAGTATTTCAGACATTTACTATGAAGACTGCGAGCCATGCAGATCGCCAGAATTTGTAAACAACAAACATGCTCTGCTAACATATAAAGTGAAAAACAAAGATGTTACAACTATCCAGGATGGCGAAAACGAAAATGTGACCTCCAAGACTGCTGATGATGATGTGAAATACTCATATTATACTGATGATGAAGTGAAGACATCTGTAAAGCAAAAGCATAAACATGTTACTAAAGATAAGGGATACTTGAAGTTGGGTTAGAAGAAATATGGATTCGAACCCAGTCGTCTGGTCCAGAGCTTTCTTGCAACCTGTTCATTACAGAAGAACATACATGTAGACATGTATCGTGAACATTCTGGGAAGAGTGGTGTGAAGTATAGATACTTCTTTTCTGAAGACCTCAATGAGTTGGTTAATAGACTGCAGATGTTGGTTCCATTGCAAAGAAGAGGATATCTTTCTGCCACTGAAGACATAAATTCGATTATTGATTAACTCAGAGCGAGATGCTTTATTGAATGGCATATTATGCATGTGTGTGTGATTTGGTATAGGAATAGGAATAAATACATTAATTAGTAAAAAGTAATTATGTATTTTTTTTATCTGCTAAGAATTTTCGTACTGATATGTATTTTACAAATGTCTGGTAGGCTGCAAGTATTTGCTATGAACATACATGTAGCATGGCTATGAACAAATATCTGCTGGAGATAAATTTCATTGTAAGCTGTAAGCTTATAAGGTTTTAACTATATACACATACATGCTCAGTATACCTGATTGCCACAATAATTGCACTTACCTCCTAATGAACAACAAACATTGCCTTTACACTTCTTGCTTTGTCTCTTGAAGTTATCACTTCGGGTAAACACAACGTCGCAATTATCACAGTGGTAAGTTTTGTAGACGGTGGTGAATGGACTCACTTCTCGATGAACAACAGACATTGTCTTTGCACTTCTTGCTATGCCTATTCAGACTATCACTGTGGGCGATCACCATGTCGCAGTTATCGTAGTGATAAATCTTGTGTGCAGTGCTGAACATGCAATGACTACTTTCACGTCACCGTGCACGAATGCTTTACAGTAGTAACATAGTTTTCCTGATGAAAGAGGCGAATCTCCAGAGTCCCTTGGTGTTGACGATGCAGTCAATGTTACTGATGGCAAGTCTTCAGCCATTGATTTCGTCTTTATATTCTAACAGCATATGCATTCATGGTAGATGAATGCAGCAGTAACGATATGCTTTCCGCCATGCTTGACGACAAAGGGAAAACCATATTTACATGCTGTATGCTTGTATACCATTACCATTACATGGCAGTTCGTGCTGCCCATCTCGGGTTGCCTCAGTGTAACCTGCTTGTTAAGTATTTATAAATGTCTGGTAGGTTGCAAGTATTTGTGATGAACATACTGTACATGGAGTAGAGTTATGTATAACATATTTGTTGGTAATATACTTAATAATGGTTGTTGCATGATGCTTTCGGTACTTAAATACGTAAATATAACACAGAGGTTTTAATTGTGTATTGTGTTGTATTTTTACCTGTGAAATTATTGGAATCTAAGGGATTGAACCTACAGTATGTACCCACTGCCAGGGCACATGGCTTATTTCCTATAAAATTTCAATAGAATATGTAAAAAGTAAGTATGTTTATCATACTGAAGTGTACATAAATGTTTTGTAAAGCTTTCTTGGTCGATGATGTATGTCATGCACGGAAAGGCAGGATAGACACTGTGGTCTGTGCTTCTGTTGAGTTCACATCGAAGGTTACGAGATGCACTCGCTGTCTGCAAGTCTTCTGTTTATAAAACAGCTACACCAGATTTTTTTTTTTTTCAGTTAAGGTAAACCTCTTCTCTTTATGTTCTGGGACTTCTAAAAGCAGAGTACCTACATAGTTGAAGTGTATGTGTTGCGATGTATCCTCACTCGACATTACAAAGTTTGTACATTTAATGTTATTACTTTATTAATAACATTTTGGGGCGAGCGATACATGAGTAATTAGTTTCACAATGTGTTTACAGCTATAGCACTAAAAATGGTACGTGTTCGAAATAAGTACGTGAATTTAATATTTAAAACAAATGAAATTGTTAACTTGTACTGTACAACTAAAGTCTACTCGTAAAGGGAAGTGAATGTGTGACTCAGCAGGTCTGCCACCCTGGAGCTTGATGCCTCTCTCTCGGCTAGTGTTATGTGCCATCCCTTCGACTTGCCGAGACCTGCGCGGTGCCCTCACCATCGGTCGACCTCACGGAAACAAGATGGCGACTAGAAACAAGGTGGCATAATCCAAGATGGCGTACGGCGCCTAGACGCTTCAGCTCCCAGCCCCTTCACTCAGAGCCCGTCGGCCGACCACCTGGGCTGCCTTGCAGATTCTCAAGATGTTAGTTGATCGCACAACATCGGACAGGTTGGAAACGTTCAGCTGATGTTGTGAGAGATGGCTGGAATGTGATGGTTTCTTTTCATTCGGTTCGTAAGGAAGTTGTTTGCTAATCTGCTGTACTAACCAGCATTGTCTGGTCTTGACTAGCACCGTCTAACACAGCATACAGAACCCGATGCTTGTGTAATATGTAATTGCAATGGTTGGTAAGTACTTACAACTATTTTCCTTTGTAAATTATATTTATATATGTTTGCATCAGTGTCGACCTTATCACTCCTGTGCTTCTTGGCTTCGCAACAGTATTTTTTTTTTATACTAATTGTGACGTACAGCGCTCGATGCTCGCGCTATATGTATTGGTTGGTAAATGTTTATAACTATTTTCTTATATAATAATAATTATTATTATATCTGTTTGCATCAGCACGTAGCAGTGTCGTCTCACTTGTCCGACTAATGGTTTACATGTATGTTGTTTCGTGGCAAGCAAAGAAACACAGTCTTTGCAAGTCGCGTAATGTGTATTGCACTTGATGAGTTGTAGACATTTTTGATGTTGGTCCTTGTGAACATTCGTTCTTCTTAATGTCGCCAAGCATTCTAATCTTTACTAAACGTCTTTGCAGGATAGCAACACCGATATCGCTATTATGGACTGTGTATCCCTAGGGTATTAAAAAAAAAATAAAGTGACATATTATGCAATTGTGTATATGCCAGTTCTTTATTGTTTGCTACGTTTCTGATTTTTTCATGTACAGAGTGGTTTTATATATTTTTCCTTCGGTTCCCCAGACCCTCATTTTAGGCTGATGGTGTTTATTTGTATTAATGCGTACACGTATTAATTTAACCTACTACTCTATGTATTGTTATTAGTGCAATTGTATGAATCTTTTTTTTATGCATGGCTGGTTGTTGAAGGGTAATCATGCTAACGATACCTCGGGCCGCCGACCCTTGTGTTGGGCTGGCTATGTTAACCGCGACTATGTACATCATGCTAGTAGGTCATTTATATATACCTTGACTTTTCGCATATAGTTGGTTGTTGCATGTTACCGATGCTAACGTTTATTTATGTATTTATTTTCGCATTTATACATGGTGAATGTAAATTAAAGGAACAAACTTGAGGAGGCGAGTAAGATGTTTGGAGGACACCTGGTGTGATTGCAACAATGCATAACCCTCTACGGTACAAAATGTACTTACCTAACATCCAGAACGTTTTTATGCTTTTGGGTTGGAAGTTAGCAGGCCTGACAGTCACATATACTACAAAATCTTCATGCACAACACCGATATCCAGCAGTGTGTATATTCCAATGTGACAGATTCTGGCGAGTGTCATAGTTCGTCTCTCCCTCTCTAATCTGAAAGGACTGGGCCTCCCCCTGAACGTGACATATAATGAGGGATTTTATTTTTAGAGGCTGAGATTAAGCAGTATAATAGCTCCACATATTTGAGCGTTTTAGATAACATTTGCAAGTGATTTATAAATTTAAATATTAAACTCGCCTCTTTTATTTAGTTATAGTAAAAATATATATATGCATAAGGACAGTAGAATTTAAGAATTGGTTATCTGGTAGCAATCGAATCAGTCATTCAAGGAAGGACACATGTCCATAAAAGTAATTTTTCAGGATGGACAAAAAACTGATTTGTTTTCTAAATGAATAATAAAGTTCCAAGATTCTCTATCTGAAGTCAAAGTACTCATGAATGTACACTAAAATATGGCTCTACATGTTCCACATGATTATAACTATGTGTGCAAATAAACATGTAACAATTAGGACAAGTGCCATTTCTACAATGAAAACATGTTAAGTGAATACAAATGTCCTACTTCATTTACAAACATTTAATTATATATATATACATGAGGAGCAGGGCCTATATAGATAACATGTAAACAATACTTATTATTATTAATAAAAAAAAAAATTATATGGAAAATTTAAGCATTGTCCGAACTGTCATTGCGTGTGGTCGGCCACATCAAAATTTCAGGAACAAACCTGTGTATCCCTCAGGTATATAAATACGAAGTTTCTTTAGGTCTTCAATCTTTTTGTTATTTATACAATTTGGTCCTTCATATGCCTGTTCAGTTGGTAGCTTAACACTGTGTTTCAGCTTCAAATTAAAAGTGTGGTGCACCAGTCCATCTATAAATCCCCTTGTGGTCACAGTTCCTTGGTCCTCAGACGAATACTCAAAATGCATAAATGATGCTGCCTGAAATAGCACCTTTGCAGTTTTTGCGACATCTCTTTTTCTTGATTCTTCTGAAATACCATCCTGTTTATGCATAGTTGGCCACCACTCGACGAAGTTCAGTATGTCATTCGGCTCAACAAGATTGATTGTGAACTTATTGGTTGTTTCGGTGCATTAAGAAGCAATTCACAATACTGTTTTAAATCATAGATTCGGTCAACCTTTTTAACAGCTTTCTTGATAATAGAAAAATCTCGGTCACAAGTGTTGAAGGAGTGACCCCGTACCGAGAAATAATGTTGTATTTTTTCGAACCTTTTTGTATCAACAAGAGCCTGACACAGTCGGATCATTGTATGGTTCTTATTTTGGCCACACCTCCATCGGAGAAAAGTCTGAGTTCTTTCACACTATGCGGCACATATTCAGGTATATAGTTCAGTAAAAATGAACACACTTCGTTGGCACCCTTACGTGCAATACCTTCATGGTATGTATACAGAACTGATGTGTTTGTCTTCATATTATGGAGCCCAAATATGTTAACCCACAATTGCCTCATATCTTGGATGGGAATTTTAGGCAAGGAAAGATTCTGACAATAATAATTTAAAAAGTCCCAACATTTCAGAATTGTTCTGACATTCTTCTCTTGTTGCTTTCATTTTATTGAAGTATCTTCGCTTCTATGTTCGTCTATCTAGAGTTCAACTTCTGCTACTCTTTTGGTTACTACAATAAGAGATGGAATCTTCAGTCTCACCATCAATTCCTCACACTTAACACAAGTATCAATTTGAGGAGGGCCAAACGACAGGTCCAAATGAATGTTAAAATAGTTCACATAATACTTATAAGTTATTGGAGAGTTGGGATATTTAGTTCTAAACATAATCATACATTTCTGGCAATTCAACTCTGATGGAAGGAATCTGTATTGGCGTGACGAATAGTGTGTGAGAGAAACTGGGATTGATGATATGTGTTCATTCAGTAGCAGCACATCTTTGTTAGGAAGAACTCTATTTGTGTTACCAATACTTCTCATATCTTTCGGAGTTTTGTCTTGCAAAATATAACTTTGGAGGCGTCGCAGTCTCTTCACACTTACATCTCCAAAGAGACTCACAAAAGCTTTCTTGCAAAGCTCAGATCTCTGGCAATTTACCAAAATGAAGTATTTGAAAACAAATTTGTTAGGTTTACTTACAGATGATTCTTTGCGCGGTCGCCTTCGTTTTATCTCTTGAGGTTCAATAAGGCTGGATAAGAAAATGTCTTGTTCATTCTTCGTACCCATATCATACAAACATTGGAAGATTTGCATTTGTTATTCAGAAATCTTACTGAAGCAATCACGTCTGCATCTGCACAAAAAAGTAACATAAAAATTACATAATGTAATGTGTAAACAAAGGTAAACTGACTGGCTGACCTATTTATCTTACTGGGACAGTATTTTCAAGGGTCCCTATAAGTACTCAAAAATATTTATGAATGTATATTATGAATGCATATAAATGAATGTATATTAACACATTGACACAAAGTTACTTCATTTCTATTTGGTTTTGTTCACAAGCTAAAAAGCAAACTATTACAGATTGATGAACATTAATCTACCCACATGGATGACATATTCATCTTGCTGGAATAGTCTTTCCTTTGTAGTTCTGGTGTTCCAATCCTTTTTAATAATATTGGATTTATATGTTTCCTCATGTCGTATTCCTCTTTTTCTCATTTTTGCTGGACTGGGACACTCACTAGTTGATGCCATTACTGCACACTTCTTTGTACTGCACAATGTCTTGACTGTTTACAATGCCAGGAAGCATAGATATAGACATAATAGATGTATAAGCATAGACGTATGTTATATGTGTGTTTGTTAAAACCTCTATGTCTTACCATTTATACTTTTTTAATTCCACTCCCCAGAAGTAGTTTAGTATTAAGTGTATTTAATTTGCTATGAACTGGAAATCACAACTCTCACAAATTGCAACGTCGAATAGAAAATGCCTAACGTAATTCCTCTCACTACATAGGTCATTTAAGAATGGACACATGTCCACGAACAAGTGCCTTTTCAATACTGATAGCTGTATCTCTGTTACAATATACATGGCTTAGTGATACTTAGAGGTGGGACATGTGCCCTTTCTTTACAGAGATGATGAGTCATGATTAAAGCATTAATTCTATGGAATAATCAGGTTTGCTCTGTTTTTGGACTAATGCCCTTTCTTAAATTATTGATTCAATTATGTTTTCGCGTATTATTGTGAATTATTCAATTTTAGTATTTCTTAATGAGTAATGTCCAGCATATAAACTTCGGATACGATAACTAGGGTCAGGTGTTTTTCGCGAAAAGATTTCAAGATCAGTTGTACTCCAAAACACTCTAGTTCATATGCATTTTCGTGGTTGGATGAATTTAAATGTCACGTGCCTCAAGTGTCTGTCCGCGAATCATGGACTTTCAGTATCGGAGTACATTATTACGCTTGGCCGCGTGTCTACATGAGACGACATGTTCGTATTTGACCTGGCCAATGACCAAATGAAGTTGTGGCTGTGGACATAGGATATTGAAGTATAGCACGAGCTTTAATAATATTTTCGCTAAAAATACCTGTCCCTAACGAGAACACAAAGGAGAATAGTTGACAAAACTTCAGCAGCTCTATGCGGCGCAGCGTCGACGCTCAACTAGGTGCCTCCCCCACCCTCTATTCCCATCGTGCTTGTCTGAATAATGCGGAATCCAATAATGTATATTTTCCGCATGCATGCTTCCCGGCCGAGATAGACTGCGCACTGTGGACTGTCGGAATGTTTCTGTGTATTGATGGTTTCTCACGGAGGGAAGTACCCCTCGAACTGGCACGAGTTGCGACGTGCGCTGGTCACTGCTAATTTTTCCCGGACGAGATGCGGTGTCGCCATGATGAGGAAATGGCATGCTTCTTCCATAACGCCTTGAGCACTCGCCACATCCGCTTCTAGCTTATCACAACACTGAGCTCTCTCTCGCACCTCGTGGTCGCAACTTCACTCGTGACACTCCGAGGCGGTACGTGAGCTTCTTCCGAGGGGCACACAATTGTTTCAGGACGATGTGCCGTCACTGCTTGAGAAATAAAAGTACACGTAAGGACATCTCGAAAGGAAGAGGGGACAGTTATCGTCTCTGTTACCATGCTCATTAATTTTTGTCATGATCTCAATACACTTTGAGATAATGGGAAATTTAAGAATAGGATTTTGGGGATGCACTAGCTAAAAAGATAGAACTCCAGTTCTCTGGAGCATTCTCACAATGCTCGCATCCTGATCAGTACGAACTGGTGGGAAATCACTAGCCCAATTTTTGGTCACATTCATTTTTGGTCAGTTGATGTACATTTGCCCACTGCAAGGCGCTGGACCTCGTACGGGTATAGGCTGCTCACAGTAAAATAATGAGCACTTTTGAAAGCCCTGCTTAAATCTACTTGTATACACGTCGTGTGTTCTTCCGTCTTATGTAAAATTAACATTGTCATGAGCCGTATCTCTTTATTCATGTGTGGGTCAAGTGGAATAGTGAATTTATTAGAAAAGTTAATATTATACAAATTTACTCATTTTTACACTTCAATGCATTAATGAAACGGACAGCGAGAGAAATAAGTTAAGTTATCACTTATGGTTACCTTACACTTTTACTCGACGTTAATATACTGAACTATTTTCCCCTCCATCTTCACCAACTATACTGGGCGCATGTCACTCAGGGCGTCCGTCAAGATATAGGCCTACGCAGGTAGGTGTAGTGAATTTTTTCTAAGGTTGATTTCAAAAGTTCTCACTTTATCGTGAACAGCCTGCAGTAGATGACAACTGGAAAGTTTCAGGGTATATCTATTTCATAACTACAATCTAACACTTCATTCCAGGTTTTATACAGGACTACGTGGACAGGACAGACGAGAATGTCTGCTGCTTAAGACTTGATTTCTGATTACGACAGCGTAAAATAAAAAACATATACGAAAGTCACAAATTACTTGCTAATTTCTTCCAGAAGAGTCACTTTAAAATAATTCCCCGTCATTGCCAAGTTTAATTCCTTACTGTGAAAATCCAACATATTATGACTCAAGGCCAGTTGCAGTAACATGTCACGATTGTTAGCAGGACACTGAGTTATGAAACAATTGCGTGTTTTTGAAAGTTACAAGCAAGGACCTCGCACTTGGAGGAATGCCCTCGGCACTCAAAATACTTAATTACAAATACACATTTTTTTACAAGAATAATTTATATTAGACAGTGATAAAACATTTTCGTATGACAACCAAATTAAACATTCATTGAAAAAAAAACTATTAAGTTTTAAGAAACACAAGTTGTTTATTACTATTAATGGCCGGTTATTTCTAATGCCTGATTACATGATTAGGATTGTCATCAATATACTGAGTTTTATGACATTTGAAGAGTATGAAAATATCACGTGTCTGATTTGACAGCATTTTTTAAAATCACGTTCATGCTAAAAATGTGCATTCAATTACTTGATTGCGTGAATGTATTCTGTTAGTAGATCAGCTACTATGGGTAACAGGATAGTGTAATAATGTTTGCAGTGTTGTATTATTCTTCATAATATATAATCCAACATCAAAAAGCATGGACCTACATGTTAACTCATTCCCGCCATTACGCCGCCGCTTCACACGGCTAAAAACAAAACACATAGAACAACCTAACAAAAACTCAGTAGTACCATACACTGGAAAACAAAGCGCACTTATAAATGATGTATTAAAATACAATAAATGATAAATTGTTATTTATTCAACATATTCTTATTTAAGATCTTGTTTAGGTTATAAATAAATTACAGTTGCAGGTCGACAGTGTGTTTCTCTCTCTTCCTAGTCCTTGGCTAACCCTGACGACTTACAACGGTGGAGATGACTCACACGTCTGAAGGGAGACAAGTACGGCGAGTGATGATGGAAGTGCGACCGGGGAATGAGGGCTGAGGCGTGACTGACACGGGCCTGATTATTTGACAGCTCATTTATAGAGGCAATTTATCACCTTTGAAAATATGGGTGACTGTCTTTCCTTTTGAGAAACTTTCTGATGCCGAATAAGATCATCTCCAGTAGTGAGGAACCAGGCAGTTTTCGGAGACATTTGTGGACGGCGGTGTCCAGCGAGTGTTGCTGGTGATTCAGCAAGCTGCAGGCTGATTGCGGTCAATTAACCACGTTTAATATCAACTTTAAAAAAAAAAAAAAAAAAAAAAAAAAAAAAAAAAAAAAAAAAAAAGGCCACTGCCCATAGTTGTACACTTTTACGGATATGACTTAAGTCCCTATCTCACGCCATATCTCTTTTTATCTAAGTTGGACAGTCCCCACCTGAATCTTGATGACAGAGGCTGTTTCTAGTTGATCGGATGACGGCGGATGGATACGCCCGTGTTGTGATCTTCCCTGGTTGCTGGTTGGATGTGGAAAGACGACAAGCCCCGCCGTACAGTACGTCATTTAGGCATCCATGTCCCCAATCTGGCTAGTGGAGGGTTTTTTTTTGCAAGCGGCCTCGCTCGGTGGTTGCTGCAATGAGTTGTCGCAATTCCTGCGGATTCGTGTACGGATCTCCAGTCAGAGCTCTTCTATACGATTATAACAATACGTATATTTTAATTTAAGCACCGACTGAAATAACAGCGGAAAAGGTAGCAGTGCATCAGTAAAAGTACTTCCATGTATCAACGTCGAATGAAAAATGGGACTTTTAAATTTACGAATACTGAATTTATTTAGTTTATTTTCTGTTTATTTTATACATGTAAGGGTAGGAATTGGAACTTCAGTAACATATGTAAGTTCCTTGATATCTCACATTCATGCCTGACTGACGCATGCACGAAGTGTTAGGATCCACTGCTGTGCGTGCCAGAACGTTGGGATACTCTTCGACTTTGACTTCGACGTGGCTTAAACCTAAAGACAAAGAATGCTCAGACAATTGTAATAATAATTTGGATTTAGGTTGTCATTAACAATACAACCTAGTGTGGTTCACTACTCAAGAAAATGCAGAATAAAATGAACAGAAAGAGAAAGAGAGGAGAGAGAGAGAGAGAGAGAGAGAGGGGACTAATGTATTTGTTATTTTATGATGGCTGCATTGTTTCTGTGTACTCGCGTGCATAGCTATTTATGTATGCCTGTGTCACTTTCTACATTACTGGAAATTTTGCGAAGAGTGAGTAATAAACATTTCCAACGTCAACATTTTGATAATAATCCCTGGACCACCCGTCATATTTCAATGGATGGAGCTCATTCTGAACGGAAGTTTTTAATTTCATAATTTTTTCTTAGAATGGGCACTATTACGTATCCTAGTGGCCTCAATATTTACTTTCCGTTCACGTATCCAACAACGTCCAGGCAGTTGCAACATCACTACATAACACTGCTCTAACTCCCGCGAGCACAGAAAATAAGACGTTTCGAAGTTCTGGACGGGAAAGACTTACTGGAACGCACTGGCGTAAGGCGTAACACAACTCGGATGCCATTACTTATCTGAATGCGCCATTTTTACTTAAAGGTGCACTGATGCACCATTTTCACTTGTCATCCTCATAATGTGCACGAGCCAAATAACATAGAGACATCATCCGTTTCACATTAAACATCATATCTTTTTTTGGTTGACAGATTTTAAAACGTTTTAACAATACGGAATGCAGGAGTGTGATGAATATCAATTTTAAGCAAACTGTTACACTAACAGAATTCATAGATACTGGGAATAAATTCAAATGCACATAAATGTGGGGGAAATTAAGCGAATTATTAATTTTATTTGTAAATCGGCGAATTAAGTTTGGTGAATACGGCATGCTTTCTGAAGATAATGAGCGTTGAATAGATAATGTTTCATTTTAGGTATGGTTAATACTAGTACAGATTTATTTCATAATATGTATCCGTAATTATACTTAACTTATTTATGAAATTACATAAGTTAGCCAAAAACACGCAAGTGTCAAACTTGTAAGTAGTGTTGCGAAAGCCAGTGACACGCAACTAATCTAGTCGACGTTTGCTTTCTAAAAAAAGACCCTGAGCTGTCCCTTCCTCGCTAATCTGTTTATGCATATATCACTTCAACTGAGCGCGTGTGTTACAAAAGAAATCTCAGCTATTCTAATATCTCACATTTCCAGTCCTTATCCCAACACTTGGCTCTCCGGAGGGTCATTACACCGTCTTGTATATTCACGGAAATTGTTACGTGTATGTACGGAACCACGATCCTAATTAAGTAAAATGGAGCTGGGCTCCCTGAATAGACTACCAAATACGGCTCATCTTCGTATTTCCTACACCTTCGGGTTTCTGGAACGAATAATGCCGAGTATATGCGAAGCTTTGGAAAAAAGAAAATGATCTTTTCTGTGGCAGTTAGGATATCGACACCACTTATACTTGTTCCTTCAAAAATATGAAAGTACCATCTAGCACTTGTTACAGTTAGCGAGACTTCTCTCTACAGAGTGTTATCTCGCTTGCAATCAGACGATCGCATTCTCACAAACAACACCGGTGATTGGGACACGATCCGAGCGCCCGAACCACAACACAAGGAACCCTCTCCAACGGGGTGGAAGGTCTGGGAGACTGTTAGTCAACACGCTTCCAATATTAAAGGATACCTGCAGCCATAATTGGTTCTTGTACACGCTTCTACAAGGCCTGGCGCACGAGCCGGTATACCAGCCGCTATATGAGCCGCTATGGCAGATTCATATTACACGGCAGCAGTTCGCGTAGTTGCATTTGGAACCCTCTGTGGGCGCGCAATGTGTGGTTTGTAGTAAATATGAACCCCATTCGTAGAATTGCTATAGAGTATCTCGCTCTTAAATGGCAGTGTGCGGTGTAATGGACATTCGCTCTCTCTTTCCAATGCACGATTTCTGTCGTTAACGCTGTCCTTGTTCCTGCGGGCGGCGCTGTTGCCTGATAAGTTATTTTTTTAACTTCAAAAAAGAAAGCATCTACGTTGCGTGCGCGCCTTCCAATCACAATGATAGGGTTTCTCACAGGCTTCAGTTTCAAAGGAGCCGCTTAGCTTTGCGTCGCAGGATTGGATTCCTTTACGAGTTGGCAGGGAGGTAAACAGATAAAAATTATCTTAATCAGGCAGTTTCCTTCACCGCCAATTTGCTTCTCAGCTTGCCAGTTACGTCACAAAGCTGAAGTAATCTGGCAACAGTGAACGCCGTAACCCCTGTACTGCAATCTAAGCGTGAGACGGACTATACCAGTTGGTAACTTGCGCAGGCCTATGGAAAAAACAAGGTAGCACATCTTAATATTACTATATTACTGTTCGCCTTTCACATAAATAGATTGCTTATTAGTATAGTTTCATTAATTTTCTTGAAAATGACTTGAAGTCACTAGAGTATGAGTGTGTTATTTTTAATTTTGATGAAAATTACTGATCAGTTGGAAAATATTGTTTTTCTTTACGTACCGGGATATTATGAGCATGCAAAATTTAATGATAAACAAATTTGGATCCTACGGAGTTTTGAACTCACGCCCATAAGATACACCTTTGTATCGGATAATGCAACCACCCTACCACCATAGCTCAAGGGTAGATTGGCCGACTTGTAGATGGAGGTTCGCGCCCCGGCGCCTCCGACTCGGTAGATTTTCAGTTTGCTTGTCGCACTGGGAATTTGTCCACAAGTCGGTCTCATTTGAGCTCACCATCGACAACTACAACGGCAAAAGAAAATAAAACATTACCAGTTCGCACACAAAGCTTTACGTTTTTATATAAAGCAAATAAGGTAAACAGTTCGAATTAATATTTTCATAGAGTAGGCAATGTTTTAAGTATTTAGAACGGTTTTAAACAGTAATTAAAAGTCGTCATAGCCAATATAATTCGTCGTCGTATTTTAAATCTATTTGAAAGAGTTTCAACCTCACGGATGTATAATCAAAATGGAGACGTCCTTTCCGGTTTCTTCATCAACTAGCTTGAAGTAGTAGCCACGGGGAGCGCCCTACTCTCTGAAAATGCGACGTGATTGGCCAAATACGAAAGCCGGTGTGGTACCTGCCACGAAATATAGGACGTGTCCAATTACCAAATCTGGTACGAAATCTGGCTGTACAAGGCGGGAAATGCTATGACGGGTGCCACACTAGCCCGCATACCGCTCGCTATGGCGGATCTTGCACAAGCTTTTATGGAATCTGGTATCGTGTAATATCGCCTTAAGGCTGGAGGAGGGGTGGACAGGGTCTTTTGTCATTGGTCGCCGAGATGAAGACTCCAGGAGATGGAGTGCGCCGACCTCCATAACACGTCTACAGTCATCAGTCTTCGGAGCCATGCAACAGGTGAAGACGTTCTATTTATATAGTATCCAAACTAAATAAATCATGCTTGATTAAATCATATTGAACTCTTATTATCTCTCTGAGCTCCTCCGGTCTAACTTATATTTCTTGTAACGAGCTGTAACTGATATTTAAACAATACAATAATAACCTAACCGGAATACTACGTTCTATCTCTGAGTACTAAGCATCCCCATAGTAATTAAATGTACAATTTAAACTAAACATAAAATTGTAACAAGAGAAAATTATTTTTAATATTTAATCTTCTTTCTTATACACAGTGATTTACCCATATAACTAGAGTTAGTTTTATTTTGTAACGTAACGATAACTAGCAAACATACGGAGAGGTTCCGTGAATTTGCGGGAGAGTTCTGTTACATTTACGGGAATTCTGTTATTGGAAAGGCAACTTCTCCCTAAAGTGACGTATATATTTTTAACAGTGTACATTACCGAGTTAGTGACAGCGGTTCTACCGAACGAAGTTCTTGGAGGAGGAACATAGAGGGCCACATGTAGAGAATAATCTAGTCACCACTATCACTAGAAACACTGGGAAATCGTTACTAGATGGCCCGTTTCGTATGCTCAGTCACATTTAGTATTAGTCAGCATTGTTTGTAAATTGCCGAAAAGGGCTGTATGCAGAAAAGTATCAAGTCGCCACTTATAGTACTAGAGCCGAAGCGAAATCGACACTAGATTACTCGTTGTGTGTATGCTCGGTTACTTTTAAGTTGTGGTGGCCCTTGCTTTTTAAGTGGAGAAATCTAGTCGCCGAATGGCCTCCCTAAATTACCATCTAGTGGAGATTTTCTGCAAAATGGCGGTAACAAGATCCGTATTTGACTAAGATTTAAAGTTTTTAATGTGTGCGGGGGCTGTATATTCACACATTCTTGTTAAGGGAATGCATTTATGGAACTGGAACACTACTGATACGATTATATTGTAATTTTTCATCCATAATCGTTTTGCAAAAATAACGTGTTAATTCATGGTCAACAGTAATAAACACATCACGGTCACTAGACAGCGCTAAATCTAATACATTTTATTTATTACTACAGGTTTTTAATTGCCCTTGTATGTAAGTGTAAATTATTTAAATGATACGTATTAATTCACAAAAATATTAAAGTTTACAGAATGTCTACATTTACGAAATAAACAAAATTTCTATAACGTTAAGCATATTACGCTTGAATATTAATGTTTTTACAAAGTATATTTAAAAAGTCGTACATGTATATGTTTTTTAAACTTCGTCAATTAGTTCAAATAGCAGTAAAATAACTTATGTTTGAAGCTAGAGCTGTGTGTGAAGTATTGCTAGTAATTAATTAATCCCTTATCTCAAATATCCCTTCAAAAAGTTTCCTAATAACATTATTTTATAAACTTTCGTTTACAACCTCTTAGAAACACAATTCAGCAGATATTTATTAGTTGACTGGGAGTATTTATCATTCTACATGCGTTTTCTGTTGATCCCAGCTTATAAATGAAATTTTTAAACAGTAAAAGAAAAATATACATATTTCGAGGAACAAACCTCTCCATTATATTTCTCACGAGAAGAATCAGACGTCATAGTTTTTGCGACTTCCTATTGGCTGAGATCTACTGACGTAATTAATTTCGGGTAAAATCGTGTATCCTCGTATTTAGTGACCATCCGTACTAAACTTCATGAATCTGCACTATTACTAAAGCTAGAAATGTCTGTGCATGCGAAATCTAGTGACGTTTGGAATGTCCACTACGGGAAGTGGTAGTGGTGCTTCATTTCTAGGCGAGTCTGTGCATATGGGCCAGAATGTGCTGCCACTGCCATTCGAGAGGCCGTGAGTTAGCTCAGCTCACTGCCGACTGCAAGGGCGTGGTCTTTCGCGCCTTCGTTCCAGGAAAATGCTGCTGCTGTTCCGAAATATGCACGTGCCTTCGCAATCCCCTCTTCTGAACACCGGGTAAGCCCTTGTTCAGCTATGAACACAGGACAAGTTTAGTTTGTTGTTATTATAATCCTCGCCCTGGGGTAGTTATCACCGTGTACACATATTACGTAACTTTTTTCCCACTCAGTTCGTTTACGTTGTTATCTCGCGGAGAGCTCCGAATCGCCGGTCTTGATTGTCTCTCAAGTATCTGGAGGTCCTGCGTACAGCATCAGTCTTTTCTTTCAGATCGTGTTTCAACTGGCACTTTTTGTCGATAAAACGGTCGCGTGATCTCATTATGCCAACAAAATCGGTGACGTGTTTTTTGTAATTTTCGGTTTGCGTTTTGTCAACTTCGAAGCTGACAAATAACCAAATACAAAACATACCAAATCACCGCTGTATTACAGTTGAAATTACTGGAATAAACAAATGTGTATCGTACTCACAATAATTATTTCACAAAGCAAGTTGTTCAAATAGTCTTGAAAATTGAATTTTCTCATGACAAAATTTTTGTCTAAGTCGAATTTGATTTGTTTTTTGATTTTAAATTCGAAATTGCCCTCTGACAACTTTCGGGAATTATTACTGTTAATTTCAGGCCATCAGGGAGATTTAATTTTGGAAATATGATACAGCAAAATAATAGTATTAGAACATGCTAGACAATTGAATGTCGTGGTGTTTCGAAACACTAAATACAAATTACAAAAACGAAACTCAAAAGGATTTGAAACACTGCCTCAGGGACAACGAAATAAGTAGGTTTTCCCACCCATTTTTGTGTTTCTTATAAAGCATAATCAGTACTTATGTCTCGAAAATCCTTGAAGTATTTTTTGCTTACCATGCTAGTTTCCAGAATAATGTATTAATGTGCCGTCTGTTGCGGTAGCTGTCGGTAACATCAGTGTCGTTTGGGCGAAAATACGTTTTCTTAAACAAGAAAAAAACATATGTTTCGACGAGGAACGTCGAAACCTCGAGAGCAAGTCAGTTTCATAATTTGTCCAGGTAGCATGATGGAACAAGTTAGCTGGAAAGAAGAATATTTTGATAAAGAGGCGAAGAACTCAGAAAAATGTGCAGAATACACTAGGCGGGGGAAAAGGTTTGTGAGGGGTGGATGAGGGGGAGGGGGGGGGGGAAATAGACATCCGACCACGAAGAGAAAGCCTCCTTTTCAATTTGAAAACACGCACCATAGAGTAAATTAACATAACGCTGTCCTCGAACATTGACTGTTTCTTTTCTCTAAAAATTAGACCAAGATTGCTTGATCGAAGCCATAAAAATTCAATATAGTACACTTAATTTAAAAATAAGGCTTTAGCTGTGGAATCGATACGAAATGCGACTGTCATTAAAAGTATATTAAAGTTGCGATGATTTTAACCATAAGGTGACTTTTTCATCAATTACACGACATTGCATTGCAGACATTATTTGCATCTCCGCAATGCGGACATAAAAAATGATTTACTGGTGTTTATAATGATAAAATGAAATATTAAAGTCTTCATTGAATGCAAAAAAAAATAATTAAGTGATCTTTGTGAAGCAAATATGTGCTTCGAAACAAGTATTAGAAAGACACCAAATTTAATTACATAAATCAAGACTAATACATTGAAGGCAAGACAAAGAAATGGAATATGCTAGTCTGCAAGCCAATTTCTGCCATTCAACGCAAATTAGAAATTTGGAAACGTAGAAACATTGTCATCATTTATGTCCTGGAAAGGATATCAAGAACGTTGACTTTCTTGAAGATTTGCATTGCCAACTGATTGTATAAGAATGTGCCAAGTAGTTTATAAACACTTTTAGGTTAATAAAAAACGGGCTGTTACAGGTGCAGTAAACCAATCTTTTAATGGACTACTTGCTTAACTTCCTTTATGTATTTGAAACTGACATATGTATAATTCTTTAAAACGAAACTCACACACCTAGGCTATATAAATATAATTATTGGCGTACAACACATACTATCATTTATTTCACGGCAGATACTATACTGTGAAAATTTGCCTGTGATTACTAAGGTATTTGTTATCTTTTGAAACCAGCCCATTACACGTCGCAAACTGATCGTACAGCGATATGTAAGCGCTGTGATGCAACTCGGGCGACGTCTTTTGTTCATCAACAAGCCGCGAGAATGCGACAATTACCTGCACGTATGACACGATGATTTGTGCAGGGAAGTTCCCGAGAAAATAGTTTGTAATTTCCTTGCTTATTCTGCGAACCAGGAGGTGGTAACGAATTGCCAATATCGGCAATGACAGAGATGTTAACGTTATTTAACTTTTTTTAGGCACTTTTATGCGCGGCAACGAACACATTTTTGGAATCGTACAAGTCTCAGTGTAACGCTGTTCGCATGTCCGTACTAATGAAAATGTGTTTATGTTTTATGTTATTAGCAGTAGCTGTTGCTGACTCAGGAATATGGTGTTACCAAAGAATCACGTCTCCTACGGAGTGAGGGACTTCCCATATTGGTGGTTGATTCCTGCTGTTTCTCATGTGAAGCATTAGATCCCATTTCTACTCAGCGTTCAGTATATCGATCACCATAACTGAGAACTCTAACGAGTGTACTGTAGAGAAAGAAATATGTAAATCCCAAATAAAGTAGTATTCAATTTGCATTTATCAAATGTGATATCATTCCCAGAAAATGAACATTTTTTTCTAGGTGTTACAGTTTTATATAAGTAGTTTTCTTACTCATGAGTTTGCTATTTTTGGGCCAAACAAATAAAATAACAAAAACAAAATGAAAAGAAATATAAAAAAGCGTTCAAATGTGTTTAGTTAAATATATTTTACACAAAATTAGGTATAGTTACAAATGAGGAAAATAATAAACGTGTTCGTTTTCTTAGTTAAGTTGAAAACAAATTTACGTTCTACACAACAATTACAAAAATGAAATAATATTGTGTGATGTAAAGAAGAATGAACGAAATTACACCTAAAGGTATGATGTGAAGCAGTAATATAGCGTGACACCGAGGCAGTGTGGATACAACAGTTCCTTGCAATAGGGATAAATATACAAATCGTCCATTTAAAAGATGGCAATATTTTTATTTCTTTTCATTAATCACTAGTTTATACACAACAATGAAACAACAGAGCAACCAAGTTTAATACTAACCTAATGCACTAGATAAATGAGAACATATGGATATTTTAAGTAACATCAGAGGAAATTATAATTTTTATACTTATTGACCATTTGAATGTTTTATCTATATTCAATTTTTTTTGTAATCAAATTCCACATCTCTGGTTGAAATCTCCTGCTCTGGTAAAATTAATTACAACTCTCAGGATTCCGCTGGACATTAAAAATCAATCAATGTGAATTACTTAAAATTTGATCAATTTTTCTCTGACTTCAGGTTCTGAGATTAGTAATCAGTTTTTTCTACATTACCACTCATTTCATATGAAGATGTTCTTGATGTGAAAACCAATTCATTATACTATCATAGTCATTACAGTGGTTACATCTAATACAATTCAATATTGGCTTTATGTATCATAATATATAACTCTTCAGTTATTGCAAAATTATATATTTCTTAAAACTTCACAATAGTTAGTATTCCATTTAAACAAAACTTTCATATTCCATCAATCAATAAAACAATTACAACGAACATATTCAAACAAACAAAAGAAATAAAATACTTTGCTCTAAGCGTAACAGAGATTAAAGGCTAAATTACTAACAAGCATAAACTTAAATGTAGGTTTTCCTTTCATTAAGCATCATTATTTAATATTAATTTCAATTAATTAGAAAAAAAATTTCTCATATTATTTTACATCATAGAAGCATATATATATCTTTTAAAATGGGTAGGGATCTGTAGTATTAACTCATCACAGATTGCCTTACCTAGTATTGAGAATTTTGAAAATTGTCTCGAAAAATTTTCAATACTGCTAAATAATTGAATCACCAACACAAAATACTGGATACGCAAGTGTTTTAACAATATTGTAATTATTATAGGTTATATTTTTTTTTATATGTATAATTTCATTGTAACTATTTTTACTTTATCAATTTTTCTTCATAATTATATACATTTTTTATGTACAACATAATGAATATTTTAATCAAAATACGAGTTGTGTAGGTTTTCACAATCTTCTTTTGGATCAGTCAGCTCTCTCCCAGCCGTCCCGTCACATTGCCCTTCCGGATTAATCACGCCGCTATGTCGTCGCAGCTGTATCATCCTTCATTGGAATCTTGAACAGAGACTAACTGGCGAGACGAGAAATATGCATATCTTCAAAATTTATTACAGAATACTGTTTATATTTTCTGCTATAAAATCTTGGTAACCTCACGATAACTGCAGTGTCGTCCTCCCTTCAGGTTTTAATTTATTCGTGGTTGATGAACTTTTTGTTTCAAAGACCAACAGTAAGTATCGAATATTCAGATGTCTAGATGAACTATAATTTATTTATTAGTTATAAATTTTCTTTGCATAAGTAATCTATTTTGCTTCATTCATCGTTTTTTCCCCTTTGGTTTTGGTACCAATACACACCCATTCTTAATGTATTATTCACTTTACTTGAAATAGCTTTCTTTACTATTTGACTGATGAAACTGTTATTTCTCATTTATCCATATATCGGAGTAGAATTACTAACTAATATAATATTACTTCCATTTTAAAAAATGAAAATAATTGAAGATACTATCAATTCACTAATTGTTAGTATTGGATTCGGGAGCGAATACTCCAACCCTAAACAACGCCGAACAAACAAATATCTAGCTAAATATAAACAAGAAAAATAACATTAATTTACCCTAAAATTATCGATTTCATAATAATAATGAGTTTAATAAAAGAATAGAATAATAATAATAACCACACAATTCAAGTATCCTTACCATATCTGCATCAAAGTGGTTCAATTATTTGACATTCAAATGTAGTCAATAGCTAATACATTGAATAAACAAACGACGATGATTATCTTTAAATAATGATAGTCAACGACATGAGTTGTTAAACACGATCATTAACAATATTATATTGATAAAATTCAACATAACTGTATGAATCAATTCATATAATTAAAAATTCAATAAGCTATCACCCAATCACTCTGACAATATTTTAATGATTCATTGTCTCATATATATATATTGTGTGTGTGTGTGTGTGTGTGTGTGTGTGTGTGTGTGTGATGATCGTTATATATATATATCGATCATCACAAGATTTGTTTCCAAAGGAAACATTTACTTGAAAAATAAGGAAGCAACCTTGTGCTATGAACACATTTCAACTCGATCATAGTAGCCAGGAACAAAATAATAGCAATACCTTGTACATCCATTAAGCATTTATGAATACGATCAACTATGCAGCAACTAAGATGAGTTCTTTTACATATATAACCTGGATCCATTAAAAAAAATCAAATTTGAATGACTTCACTATGAATTAGGTAGCTAGAGTCGGGAGAGAGAAGATCATTTAAGTTCTGTAGAGTATTCTTCTCTTCTCTCTTATACCTCTTTCAGATCATAGTGGAGAATTTTGGGATCTTGAAATCTTGAGATGGAGTAAATAGTCATAAACATTCTTGCAGTGAACTTCATCTATAAGATTGAATGAAATTTGACTTGTAAGATAGTGGTGATTCCGTGATCACACAGGTATGGCAAATATTGTCAGGTGCTGATTTAAAAATGATAGCATCATTTTTGGTGGCTTTACATACCTTTTATGTTTTGGTTGGTATTTTAAGATAAACATCTTCGTTACTGTAATGATTTTTTTTTTTACCACTGGATAGAGTTAGTCATCAACTTTGAATGTTTTCTCTTGATGTATGTAAAAATTCAGTGCAAATCAACACAATAACATAAGAGCAAAGGACACATGCAACAAGCATGCACATAAAAAAACTCCAATCCACAACAGTAACCACCAGCTGCTGCTACCACTTGTTATGGGTCAACCTGGTGAAGTGAACTCCAGATCCAACACGTGCTTTCGTTACACCTCAAAGAAGACACGCAAGAAGAAAGGTGGGATCAAGATTCCTTTGCGTGGAGTTGGGTTTAAAGTCGTTAAGCAAATACTTTAGAAATACTTTAGTGACGTGCTCCGGCTTTCACACAACTGAGGATATGCTCATTTTTCTTACGAAAAACATTAAGATTCAATATATCAAAAACATGTAGTTATTTATGCATTAAATAACCTAATGAATAAAATTTTTGACCTCACTGCAAAAATCAAATTTTTCTCTTTCTTCATAAAGTTAAATTGGCATATTGAAACAACAGTTCTTTAGATTAACTTACAGATAGGTAGAATATCAAGGGTTTTGTAAATAATAAATAACTTATTTCATATTTTCAAACAAGTATAAAATATACTTAGATCACCAAGATTTCATACAAACATACAATCAGATCATAGGTATGTTTTATAAATAATAAATAAATAAATAGATGGAATATATCTTTAAATTTTATCTGGCTGAGTATTTGATAAATAATCAAACAATGATGGAAGTATTAACCTTGGCCATGTTTTATTTTTTATAGCATTATTTTGGTTACCTTCGGATACCCGGTATTAAAAGAAGATAAGCTTAAGGGTATTCCATTAAGGTTGAAGTAAAGCAAATGCCTATGGAGCACAGCACCTGACAGTACAATGTGAAGAACTCATAAAAAATTAATACAGACACCATAAAAATTTTCAGAAAAGTGTGATATATGCTGTATATGAAAGAGGAACGTATATATTTTGCAACGTTACAAAATATTTTACTAAAATATACTTTTTAAATGTAAAAAATTAATTAATCGAGCTATAGAATCCCTTTTTTTAAAACCAAGTTTAAGCGCATTTCCGTTTTGGATGCTTTGGAGAGCCAAATTTACAAGAAAATCTTCTTAAAGAAAGTTTGTCAATATTTACTGTGATCATGCGTAATGAAATCATAGTAATAATGTATCACATCAATTTTATAATTTACCTACGCCAGTTTCGGCCATAAACGTTTGTGACAAATGGACGCACATAAAATCAATTATAAAAATTATTTCCTACGTTATTATTATTACAAATTTTCTTAAACACAATCATAGGAAACATGATGAAGATATTCCATGACAAAGATTTTCTTGCAAATTCTGCTTTCTGAAGCATCCAGAACGGAAATATGCTTAAATTGAGTTAAAAATACAAAATATTTTAATCGATTATGTTGAATAACAACATCGATTTAAAAAAAAAACGAAATTTGTCAATACAACTGGCACAGTCTCTATATTGTTTTACATTCACTTAATTCACACTAATTATTTATACATATTAAATCTATCTATTGCCATCATTCCAAATGTCATACATTCACACATCAGTTCAGTAGTCTAGCCCGCCAGTCTCACACTTCACTGTACATGCTCGTGCAGTCCGCGATGCAAAACATGCATGAATATTTTGTCATAAGTATCTTTAAATTAGGTTTATATCTGAAACAAAACCATACTGCCAATGTACTAAATCCGTATTTCAATGCATGTTTAAAAATTACTACGATTTTAGTATAACTTTTGTGCTCTTAGCGTAACAGTACATTATTGATTGCATTCCAGGGAATTTCGCTTGCCGCTTTGGAATGAAATACGTACTGAATACGGGGTTGTAGACCTACTCAGAATTTTTCCGTTTGACTACATTCCTTTTAAGAGTGGGACAGACTTCCGTGGGACCCCGCGTCCAAGGTCAAAAAGCGAGGGAGCGATACGAGAGACACTAAAGGCGCGTTTACACCTGTGTGTCTTGCGCATAGTTGCTGTGCGTTTGCGCATGCCTCTACGCATGCAAGGTGCAAGATCACGCATGCGTCCAGCCGCATACCTCTGAGAAATATTGTGCGCATGCAACCTTTCATTCACACCTACTGCGGTAGACACATGCGTCTCTTTCATTCAAGATGTCAACAGTGAATGATGTAAGTAGTAGGGGCGTGCCGATCCTAGATACAACGGGATGCCACCTTTATTGATACCAAAGGGTTGAATTGATTGAAAGGGTTAATTCAAATGATTGAAAGAGCTAATTAAATTGGTTGAAATGGTTAAATGGATATAACGGGTTAAATTTATTGAATGGGTAAATTTTTAATTCGATTAAATCAAATCCAAAATTTTCAATCCGATTTTGATCTGATTTTTTTTTGTTTTTGTTGTAAGAGTGTACTAAGGGTCAAATTTATTAGTTTCTTTCTTTCTTTTTGTGGGTTGGGGAGCAACTCTGGTACATACTCACCTTTGGAGCTCTGACACTGGGCTGAGGTGAGGCGTATTCGGGACATGGTATATAGGTGGTGAGTTTTGTGCAAGCGTTGCATAAGTGGGTTTTTTGGGTTGGTAGTGATATTGCTCGTAGACGGTGTTGGGAGATAGGCAACTTTGAAAGATACTATTATTTCGAATGAATAACAGCACTGGCGTAATACACGAAATATATTTCAAACGAGTTCTACTTATGAATAAACAACACAAGAGCAAATTTTAACTACGTGAATAACCTGGTGTCGACAAGTGGTAAATGATCACAATTATGTGAGTCTCCAGTATGAAATTAATTAATTAATCAAGCAAATATCTCTATAAATTAACGACTAACAAACACAATAACAAGGTATTTGAAAAATCACACTACTTGACACCTGTCGCACATACCTGACATGATTTTAAAACACTTCCATCCGCCTGTGATACTGGCGAGGGACTTTTGAAACGGAATCCATATATTAAACTACGATTATTATAAAAAGATTAATTCATTAACATGAGTAAAAAAAGAAAATGTTTAATATGCATCCATTTGGTCAGGAGGTGGCTGTGGCACTGACTTGTATATACCACTTATGTCAACTTATAAGCTGTGTTGAGAGCAAACATAACCTGCGTCGGTCTATGTTTGATTATAGACTGAGGTGAAAAACTCGGAAATGAACGAAAATACAAAACGAATGTTTTCAAATAAATTAAACTGCTAACGAACACAAGTACATAGCAATCATTGAATGAATTAAAAAACACGTAGTGAAATCGCACCAGGAGCTCCTCCAAAACACACCTGTCCGTTTGGGAGGCTGGTGAATGAATGAGTCGAGCTTAAGTCGAGAGCCTGACTATATACGTGGAGCGCGGCTGAGTTGAAATTTACGACAAAAACTCTGAATACCCTATTAGTCCTACAACAGACAACGAAACAATAATTAAAAAAAACACTTACCTTAATTTTTAACGAAAGTTTCACTATTGTAAGAAGAAGAATAATGCATGTTTGTGAAATAGTTGAATTTTATTTTTTTAAAAACCTTCAATTTTGTTTTCTGAGTCTGTATAAAGTATGAGTGTATTTTTACCTGCAGACATCTTCGTATTGAATCTTCAGCTGCAGTAGTAGTAGTAATCTGGTTGCTGTGAAAAAATTTATTTTATTTCAAAGTTTGCTGGATTCTGCCACTGCTTGCCGTAGAGTTGTAGTGCAGCGGGAAAACGTTCTTGGAGCTGGAGTGTGTTACTAAGAGGTCTTTCTACCTGCCTCTCACAAAGGTATTTGTGTGACTTGACTCTCAGTTCCATTAAATTCCACAGGGTTCTTCAAGTTGACCAGCAGGTTGGCAAAGTTTTTCGAGATAGTAGTCTGTTCCTTTTCCTTTAACACTCACGGCAGTACTCCACAAAATTCAATGCATTTAAAAATTTGGTCTCATACCATTCTACGTTACGAGCCCTACATAATGCCTCAGAGAAATGAATATGTTCATTACAATTACAATTATTATAATTACCTAAAACATTATTAATACAGTTACACCTACTAACGAAACCAACTAAGTATACAGTTTGTTACTCACACAAGTAACAATCAATGTCGTACAATGGTAATTCCACATCTGAATAAATGTTTTCCTTGTTGTCACTCATTTTCGGTCGTTTGGTGCAAGGGGCTGCTAGGGGTTATTAAATCACTGTTTTATGGTACGTAGCAACCTGGTCTCACTATTACCTCCCTAGGTCCACGATTTATTAATCCACCAGCCCTAACTGGTATATTGTCATTCAAATATAAAACTCTGTGTAACCTGAAGTTAAAGTATGTACACAGAGCACGTCTATCGTAACCATTTACAACATCATCCCAATAAGTAAAAAGGTAATCAAACTGTGATGTTTGTTTACGTCTTCCCTATAGCTACGATTACAAATTAGCAGTACACGATGACACCACCAAAAATTGTAACCATTACCGTAGAAAAAGTATGTTTTTATTGAATGTCTTTAATGGAAATGATAGTTTTTAATTTATAAAATTTTCTCCCTCGTCAAGAAGAAAGCAACCAACTTGTAATTTTTTTTTTTTACTAACCTGATTTTAAAATAAAACCAATAACTTAACATCACCCACTCATCTCAAGTTTAACAACATTTTTCATTTAAACATTTAATATTCATTCATAGACAAGTACTTCTTATTCAGACACATACCATCTCCAATCATTCACAGGAGATATAAGGACATTATGGTTTTTCAAACTAATAAGTAACAAGTTACAATATTCCATTTTAACATAAACATTTTTATTCGTAAATTTTTTTTTAAACGCCCTTAAAAAAAATTTGCATTATTCATACAAAATAACCTTACATCAAATAATTTTTGAATCAAACTATGTTTTACAAAATTAAATAAATCTATACAAAAACCATTATTTCACAAACTTTAAAACAAACAAATCACTATAATCAAATATACAACATTGATCTTAGGAACTAAGTTACCGAGTTTTATTTTAACGATATTTTAACAACAACACGTTATTATGTGCAACAAAATACATATAACTACATTTTCTGTAATAAAGTTGTGTACATCAATCGCACTTCGTAACACTGTTTCTGTTTACTACTACTACTAGTACTTCTTCTGGTAAGATCTAAAATCCTCTTGAATACATAACAAGAACAAAGATATATATATATATATATATATATATATATATATATATATATATATATATATATATATACAGAAATGATTAACAAAATATTTACAAATATAATACAGCAATCTGAAGATAGTCATTTTTACCTTAAACTATTTGTATATAAATAATATTTACAGACTCTTGAAGAGGTAATAAAGACGCTAAATGAGGAGCGTTATTTCTTTGTGTTATATCCAGTAGTATAATTTCCAAACACTCACACACGCCGAATGAATGGGTGCAACACACACACACTCACATGCACGCAATTTCCAGATAATTGCTATGTCACACTGACTTTCTTCTTCTTATTTTGTAATACGAATTTAAGATAGTAGTATTCTTGTTACAGTTAGGCAAACAGGTAGCAGCAGCATTGATGGTGTTATAAGAGATGTTGCAAACAGATGTAGATATTTGTAGACTTTGTAGACATTTGTAGACAGATGTGAAGTTGGTTGTGGAACAGGAGGTACGTGTGGTGGTAGCAGATGGATGTCATTGATGGTGTGGTGTTGGTAATTGTGGTGTTGTGGGCGGGCTGAATTTATTGCGGTGTTAATAATTATTGTAGGAAGGGAAAAAAAAATTACTTAGGTATTCTGTAGTGCCCCCAAGGCAAGGTTGATATTCCATCTGCCTCAATATACCGTTTATCATCCATACCTGACAACACTACCTTTGTTACGCGTTCGGTGTAGACTTCATGAGCACGCCAACGGAACTGATATTGGGTCCCCAAAACCATTGTACAATTTTCGAGACAATCTCGATAATTCTCGTATCTGAGTGTTTGCAACACGTTAGGTTTTACACCCTTTGCCTTACGTATACATTGTTCATTTGCAACAACCTATGAGTAAAGCTTAGGACGTAAACCCTCAAAGTGTGTGGCGATGCGACCAGCGCAGTCATCTTTCATCACCTCCGTATGGCCTTTGTTCTCGTGAGGGAATTTTTGCGGGTTATCGAGCGCATAGTTGGATGTATCAAACCGCACCTTTAAATCTGGGGTAATTACTTTATATATGTCCTCACAAGCAACAGAATATACCAAGGAATTGGTGTCACAAACGAGGAGGTGCAAGGCTGGCGGACGAAATTTTGTACACATTTACCGATAATGGGAATAATAGAGGGTTAATTTAGAAATATCAAGAATGGCAAAACCAGTGTACAAAGGTTTGTTGAACGCAACAGAACTCTTTGACATCTCGATAAGGACGAGTTTTCATCGATAATCTGTCTTGTCTGGAATTTCGGACGTCCTATCAGCTCTGCATCGCCGTATATCGTGTCATACCTCGAAACGCCTCTGATGTCCCTTTCCCGGCGGACATTCTGCAAGGTTTTTCCATAAACTAAATTATTCATTGATTTGAAAAAACGATTTTTTGAATTCGTTTGCAGCCGGGGCACGTTTCTCAATGTTAAACTCGATGTACGGAGCCATTCAAGCATTCTGTTCAATGCGCAAAACGTGATGAACAGAGTCAAGTGTGTCTCCATACATCAATTACTGCCTCAGTGTTTCCCCGTGTATAACATATTTCTTTCGCGGCGCGAGTATCAAAAGAAGTTTCTCATTCAAGCCATTTCCTGGGGCCAGTGGCAGATCGGTTAGTGCATAATGATATTCGCCCGGAAAATACAGATCAACTTCCGCGAAAAAACAAGTGTCGCCGTCATTCACCGTGTTTGAAAATTCCCATGTTGAAAACATGTAAGCCTCAACCCACTCAAAATTGCCAATAGGAAGCTTGGATCGCATCGTATGTCTGTACAGACCGTTGACATCGAAATAGCATATATATTTCGATACCACATTGGGGTCGCAGTCCTCACCCATGTAAATATTGTTGGCTTCTGCACGTCTTATAGCAAACCTGGGTGATGCCGCCGGAAGAGCAAAAAATCTGCGCATGCGCACAGTGCTTGATTGTGTTTCCACTGTCCGTTGTAGTTAGAATGTAGCGCCACTGGGCAGAGATAAATGAGAATCTTTCAGGGCCCAATTTTGAGTGTCCCTCTCTTTCCGTAGGGATAATGTTCGTTGTCGTTCACCCAGTCCCCAATATGACCACATAGTACTTCATACAGAGGCGGAACATCTCCAGCACTAATCCAATAAAAGGAATTACATTTATCCTCCGCGATTGTCTCATAGATTTTCCAGACCCTATCCGCTTTACCTGGTTTTCCATGCCCTGTCATCTAGACTTTTCTTCTTCCGGGGTGTGTCCATGGCTACGATTGTAGCCATGACACCAGACAACCCTGCTATAGCCACGATGCATGCGCCCAATTTGTTAATTAAACCCGACTTAAGGCGTGTAGGGCTTAACCTGAGACGCATCCCATTCTCCAACCGTCTTAGCTACTATAGGCTGTTCACGGTAAAATGAGCACTTTTGAAAGCCCTGCTTTAGATTTACTTGTACGCACGTTGTATGTTCTTCCGCGTTATGTAAAATTAGCGTTGCCATGGACTTCATCACTTTATTCATGCGTGTCGGTCAAATAAAAGTGTGAAATTATTAAGAAACTAAATACTTTACAAATCCGCTCATTTTTACACTTCGATGCATAAAAAAATAGAAAGCGAAAGATATAGTTTTTAGTTATCACAAATGGTTACCTAACACTTTTTATTCGACGTAAAACTATCGAACTATTTTCCATCCATCGTTACCAACTTTACTGGGCGAATGTCACTCAGTGCGCCCATTTAAAGATATGCATTTAACACGAATGCCGGAGAGCACACAGAACTGAGAAGTTGCTCATGCTGGCGTAGCGAGATTTGGAAGCTCTTCATTTAAATAAAAAATAAAATTAATAAACGAGAGGCGGAACAGCCACTTATTTCGTGAACTACAGCTGCACGCGTCAGCCAAATGCCGTCATTGGCCAGTGGAACGTCAGAAAGTCGTTCGCCAATCAGCGCCCGGCAAACCTACTACTTGCCAGTCGCAGCATGCTTTAGCCAATCGGACGCAAGGACCGTTCCCAGGTACGGACACATCAAAATAAACACCGCTCCATTACATCTGAGTGGTTATTTACTCTGTGACGTGGCTTATTTTATGAAGGAAGGAAGAGCAGATAGTTTGGATTCCTCTGTAGTGAGGGAAGGAGGGGCTTAAGCAAAACTTGCCAAGCAAAAATACCGACCGCTTCCCACGGTCACTCGTCACAGTTGCTGGAATGGCAGTGATGTTCGGCTGTACCGAGAAACTGTCAATTAAGTACGACCCTGGCACTTTCACCAGCGGACCTCAGAGAGCGAGAACTTTCTGCCGCCGTCGTCTCGAGGGGAACCACACGCGCGCGTATGACACTGTAGTGCTGCAACGATCGGCGCCCAGTTCCTTCCGGTTCGCATGATTTCCACGGCTGCGTGCGCCGGAAGTGAGAACGAACTTGGCGCCAGTGCTGGCCACACAGTCTCCCGATACGACGGGGCGATGTTTTTTCCCGGATGGATGTCCCGCTCTGCCGACAGATGATGCGCGCAGAACTGCAGAGTGTTTCTGCGAACTATAAGTCCCGCCGACCTTTGTCACGCCAGCTGTACTGCACCGCTGGTGATATATGATTATTCTTAGCCGTTCGTAGATAGGACTTCGGTGGTGTAGTGAGTGAGTGAGTGAAGAGATTTGGACGGCTCTTAACATCGAGGTCTTGAAAGCCGATGAGGGTGATTGAGATGAGAATGGAGCAGCGCCGGAATGAAGAGGCGGGGGAACGGGAGATCCCCGAGGAAACCCCACCGACCAACGGCATCGTCCGGCACGAGTCCCACATGCGAAAATCCGGAGTGACCCGGCCGGGGAGTGAACCCGTATGGCCTTGGTGGGAGGCGAGAGTGCTGACCGGGTGGTGTAGCGGTCTGACTAATCGCCTCCCACCTGGGCGAACCGGGTTCACTCCCCGGCCGGGGTCGCTTACGGATTCTCGCCAGTCGGCGGGTTTTCTCGGGGATTTCCTGCTGCCCCCGCCCTTGCATTCCGGCACTGCTCCATACTCACCTTGCTTCACCCCCATCGGCTCTCAAGACCTCATTGTTTCTGTGCCGCCCAAATCTCTCTCACTCACTCACTTAACCGTTCGTATGGAGTATTCGGTGGCCGTGCACATAGAAGGCATCACGTATACGTCGCAACGATGGTAAAGGTTGTTCACGATAAAGTGAGCACTTTTGAAATCAACCTTAGAAAAATGTCACTGTTCCTAACTGCATATATTTTAACGGGAGCAAGTAATGTTGGTAATGGTGGAGATGAAGTAGTTCCGTGTTTTAATGTCGAATAAAAAGTGTCAGTTAACCATTTGTGAAAACTTAGATTATTCGTTCGGTTTTTTTAATGCATTTAAATGTAAAAATGCAAATATATCTAAAACACTTATTTTTTTCTAATAATTTTACAATCTTGCTTGACCGGCGCATGAATAAAGTGAGGAAGCCTAGGACAATGCAAATTTTTCATAACTTGGAAGAATACACAACGTGCGTACAAGCAGATCTTTGCAGGACTTTCAAAAGTGATAATTTTACCGCGAACATCTTATAGATATATGCTGTTCACTGCTAACTAAGCATTTTTGAAAGTCCTGCTTAAGGCTCGGCTACATCTCTTGTGGAGATATTCTTCGTTTTCGCGTCAAAATTTCGGATTCATAGTAATTACTGACGATGCACTGTTATAAAAATTTACACTTTACGTGTTGTTTAGTATTTTTGTGCTTGATTTTAATTGGGTGTCATCTGCTAGTTGTAGAAAGTCGAGAAAATATTTATTTTTTATAAATAAGTTTCTGCCTATTTGCAAGCAGGAAATAACCCAGAGTGCAAATTAGATAAAGGCTCTCCATGGTAAAATGATCACTTTTGAAAGCCCTGCTTAATATCTACTTGTAGGCACGTCGTGTATTCGTACAGTTTATGTAAAATTAGCATGGCCATAGGCCTCATCACTTCGTTCATACGTCGGTCGAGCGAAACTGCGAAATATTTAGAAAAGTAAATATTTTACAAATTAGTTTATCACTAAATGTATTTACATGCATTGAAGAGAACTCAGTGCTCCCGTCAAAATATATGCAGGTTGGGTCAGTATGTGTTTTATTTTAGCCTCAGACGTTAACTTTCGAGTGCAATGGAACATACAAATTGTGTTTATTGCTTGCATTACAATATTTATTCAAAAAGGTTGTTAAATTATAAAAAATGGCTGACATAAAAAAGTAACTAGGGCTTCTAAAGTGCTCACTTTACCATGAACAGCCTATCATATTGTGAACAAAAACTAGATGCTGTTCACTATAAAGTGATCACTTTTGAAGTCAACCTTAGAAAAAAGTCACTGTCTCTACCTGCATATCTTTTAATGGGCGTCCTGAGTGACGTGCGCCTAGTTTAAGTTGGTAACGATGAACGGGAAGCAGTTACGTACCTGAACGTCGAATGAAAAGTGTAATGTAACCATTTCTGATCATTTAAATTATTTCGTTCTCTTTACGTTTTTTTTAAATGCATCAAAGTGTAAAAATGGGCAGATCTGTAAAATATTTACTTTTCTAATAATTTGACAGTTTCACTTGACTGACGCATAGACAAAGTGATGATACCCATGACAATGTTAATCTTAAGTAAGTCGGAACACTACATAAAGTGCATACAAGTAGATCTTAAGCAGGGCTTTCAAAAGTACTCATTTTTTCGTGAATAGCCCATAGCAACATAACCTACCGTAAGGTTATTACAATTCTGATCGCTGTGGGAACAATATAAATATTGTTGAAGTTGTTCTGTTGGAGGTAGCCTACTATAGTCTATTCTCGGTTTCGTCACATTTTTTGAACCAAAACTTTGAAAAGTCACCCCATGTACGGCGTGTTTGGTTGTTTCCCATTATTTATGTTATGTATCACAAGCGTCTTATACTTGCTTTAACATAAAATAACATAAATTTACCTTATTTTTGGTTAAATTGAAATTTTATTAATATTCTATTTATAAATTATATTTCATTTATAACAAATACGAACAGGCCCGCCAAGAGGGTTGTGGGGGTAGCAAGGAGGTGCAATGCTCAAGGGTCCGGGTCGGGCCCGACTCGTAAATGTTAATTTATAAAACGAAGTATTATGTAATAATCTAATTTTGACACTCAAAACTTATTAACATTTTTGCATTGATAGCGAATATTTATGTTGTTGTAAATGGTCGATTGGGGGGGGGGGGGGGGGCACAACACGCGTTGCTCAGGGGCCTGGAATTTCTCTTGGGGAAAACGGGTGTGTTGGGAACGCCCATTAAGAAATAGTTCTTATGCAAAATATTATTGCACCGAACGCAATCTTCCTCTGAATATGACAGCAGATAGTTCTCTCTATGACGTCGAGAGTGGGTGAGAGAGCACTAGGCGAATTGGGACACGACCTTACTGAATAAATACAGTTGACTTCTGAACTACTGTCATTAAACGTATGCCACATGACGATGTTTGTACTGGCAATGACGAAAGGATTTGCGAGATGAAGGCAGAAAATAAGCAGGGCTTCGAAAGTGCTCTTAATATTGCCCATTTCATATAAGTGGGTTAAAATCAGACAGGCGATGTGACAAATATACACACTATGTAAACAGTAAATACTCTCGTTTGTAAATTATTTATTGTAACAGCTGATGAAATGCTGTGGGATACAGGTTGTTAAGTTGGCGATTTTGATGACAGCTTTAGAAGAAAATAGTTCACAGAACTAAAAGTTGTAATTAAAATTTTAATTATACTTGCAACAATTATGACTTAAAATATGTTTTTAAAGGAATATTAAATATGTTTGGATTTTAGTGAATGGATTTTAAAAACATTTTTAGTAATTATGACAGCATGTGGACACATACGAACAGTAAGTTTCCAGCCAATAGCAAGCAATGTTTATGTTTCCAGTTTCCAGGCCGGTGAACACAGATGTGCGTGTGTGCTTTTTTTTCTCACTGTGTTTATACGAATATTTTGTTGCTGTTGTCGAAATATTTCCTCGGTATTTAGTTATTTATTTATTTGCTTTCTTTAAGCATATCTGGTTGTAGGTAACGTTGAAGTGCGTTTTATTGAGTGAAATGTAATATTAATAGGCAAGTATTTACAGCTTCGTAAAACTGCTCGTTCCGCCATTTTACTTAACCGCCGTCCGCAGTGGAGCGACAAGAATATAATTTACGTTTCTAAGTTTAAGTTTGTTGGTTTTAGGAAACGTGCGCAGTGTTGATTTTACTTAGTGATTCTGCAAATAAGTTACGTAATGCTAGTGCCCAACAAACGTGATTTTAGAGAAGTAAACTTGCATGGATTTCCATAGAAAAACACTTGTTGAAAGGGTTGCGAATCTTACAAACAGTAAGTGTGCGTGTTTTGTAAAAATTGTGTTAAACCGTTATTATTGAAATCCACGTGTTCTGAAAAAGCCTCAATTTCAACACTATTGTTGTGTGTAAATAATATTTGTTTATTTGCCTATATTGTAAACTCAACGAGAAGGTAAACTTCGGCCAAAGTGTGTTTTTATTGTCTGCATCTGTACGAATACAACAGCGACGTATGTACCGCGTTTTGTTTTTTCATTGAAGTTAAAATTTTCCAAGTTACAATAACTTGAATGTTATTTCCATACAAGCAAAATTTCCCACTGCTCCATCAAACAAATATGCAACTCAAAATGCCACACACTCGTAAGAACATAAGAAAAAATGGCGTCTCACGAAAGACGTTAAACTAAAGCCCTCACCTCCTCACTGTTTCCTTTTCTTTCCCTCTAAATAAAATAAACAGAACCCTATCAAACTTAACTTTGCAACTACAAACAGGTTGGAATGCCATTCCTACATTGATTACTGGACGGAAGTAAGCTAATTGCAGTCTTTCAGCGCCTGCCATGACAGGAAACACAAGGAAAGTGTGCATTGGACTCAAACATTTGTTTACAAACGTCTTTTCCTTCAGTGACAATACAGCTATGGTGGAAGTATACATTGTGACCATGCTACTTTTCTAGAACTGTAAAAATTTACTCAATTTACATGAAATGGACAATATCTGTAAACTGCAAATATTGTATGTTACCATACCTACAGGAGTAAAAACTGAATAGTTATCTTAGCTAAATTTGGATCATATAATGTACATAAGTGTATGAAATAATTCTTTGAATTCTCGCAAATGCCATAAATGCACGAAGCACTCCGCAGATTAGCTTATTAAAATTTTTAATATAATTTTCAATTAAAAGTCTATTTATGAAAGTCTAGCATAATTATTCAATTTAAAAAACATTTCTTTTTACCTGTAGCGATTTAGACACGAACTAAATATATTGCATTTTAGCAACACGATGCCTTTACAATTATTTTGCACATAGGTCTACGCTATATTGAATCAAACATGTAAGTAAAGCATAAAGCAATAAAGCGTTTCACTTTCTCATTTTTTATAGGGTTTAAAGTGGCACTGCCTGTTACAGAGAGTTTGTGCACTCTTTTGGAATTATATTGCAACTCAAAGTGGCAAGAATCTCCTAATGCTTTGAGGAAGAATCCCTTTATGGGTACAACTGCAAATAGAGACTGGTGTTGTTCACTGTTAACAGTATCCGAGTTTTAGTAGTTATTGCTCTGTTAATGAAGTAATTGGGAGCTTGCGCTTGTTAATGTTCTGCAAAAATCATAGTTAAATAAGTAAACTAAAACAAATCTTAACTACTGGCGATATTTTCAGTACAGACTTCAGTCTAATTCTATTATGGTTGACGCATTGCCAACATGCAAGTTACCGCTTAGCTAAACCTCTTCCCAAACTTTAACCTACTCTGTTCTGTCGACACTATATAACATTGCGAACACTTGGTATTTTCGCAATTTTTAAAATGTCCGGAGTTAAATATAAAAATAAGGTCCCATTTATTGCGATGCATATATATTTTAATATAATTTTTTGATAACATAAATTCCACAGAAACAAATATTCGTATTTGGCATATTGCATTCTGTATATCGTACAAACTCTTCGGTGTTTGCATCTCATGGCCACCTCAATCCACGAGAACATTAATGTAACTACCATTGGTACTAATGGTTTCTACGGACTGTTGTGTGTGAGATGGCTTTGTAATTGCAGTGAGGTTTTATTTGTGATACAGCATTCTTTGCATGTTTATTTATTGTCGATAATTTTCAAGTTTGTTTTTTATGTAATGAAATGCGTCTAGTTGTTCTTGTAACACGAGGTGAGCCATAATGTTAGATACAAGATACAATCCAAAACACAACGAATTCCAACCTAAAAATAGTTGAAAATGAAATAACCAGCAATGAAACGATGACAAAAAATTTCGTGTGTTGTGGCAGCAAATGTCGAACATGTTTTCCATTCCCGAACCTGCAGCGGGGCTTCCAAAACTACAAATTTGTAAAACTTACAATGAAGTGGAATTATAGAACTACAAATTTAAAAAGAGTTAAAAAATTACATGCTCTTAAATGCGACTGTTACAATCACTGTGCCAATTTCCTAATGTAGTATGCGACATTGCCTTTTTCATGTGTTCCACATAGTAGTAGGGCGCACGGGTCCTAGCCCATCTTGGCTCAATTGGGATTAATTGACGGATTACCGATTTGATTGAAAGGTTAATTCTTAATCCGATATTAATCCGATCAAAAATTGAAAGAGTTAACTTTAATGAAAATATAACATTGATTGAAAGGGTTAAATTGATCGGAAGGGTTAATTTTATTTTTGTGTTTGGTGCAAGAGTATACTGAGGGTCAATTTGATTATTTTCTATATATTTTTTTGTTATGGCGAGCAGGAGCTCTGGTAGATCCTCATCCTGTGAGCTCTGGCAAATGATAGAGGTGTGGCATATTGGGGACGGGGTATATATATGTGTAGAGTCTTGTGCAAGAGTGGCATAAGTGTATTTTTTTTTGGTTTGGTGGTGATCTTGCTCATAGATGGTGTTGGTAGATAGGCGACTTTGAATGTTAGTACTATTCCAAATTCAATTAAACATTACATAAATTCAGAGTGTTTTACATATGAATAAAATCACACACATGGAATCGCAAATTTCAAACGACCATATGAATAATAAGTGGAATTATAAACTCTCCAGTATGAAATTAAATGTAAAGAGATGAATTAGTCTACCCCGAACTGTATGGCAGCAATATAATTTACACAAGAGAGAAGTATAACGAACAAATACAATTACATGAGTGTGCATTATGGAATTAACGATCTACAACAAGATGTCCCTATAAATTAAACACAATAACAAGATATATGCAACACAACTTGACGCCTCTCGAACATACCTTATACGTCCGTCTGCCTGTGGGACTGGTGAGGAGGAACTGTAGAAACGTAATCCACATGTAAAATTAAATTAATTGATTAACACTCATAACAAAATTGCATCTCTCCCAAAACATGTCTGTCCAGCTGCGAGCTCAGTGAAGCACTGAGTCGATCCTATGTCGAGAGCCTGAAAATATATACGTGGAGCATGTTTGGAGGCTGACAAGTGACTAAGGTTATAGCTACTCGGAAATAGATGTGAATACGATTAAAGTGACAAATGGATAAAAATTTTGTTTATGATACACATACTAATATATAAATTAGACTAGTCGAATTTTAAACAGATACAATAGAAAAACACATAATGAAATCGCACCAGGAGCTCCCGTAAAACACATCCGTCCATCTCGGACATCAGTCGATGAATGAGTGGATCATATGATGTGCACCTGCTTATATGCATGTTTTGTGGCCAGCGTCTTAAAGGCAACTGAGTTTAAATTTACGACTGATAAAACCTATTTCCCTACCAAGCTATTAACAGTTTGATTCGTAATACAAGTACTTAAATGAATAAAAATGAATTATTTAAAATAATGGATGTACTACAAATTTCCACCAAGTCTGTGAAAATCACGACATTTGGTAATAAAAAAAACATTAGTTGAAAATACTATGAAGTTCTGTCAACAGAACACAGAAGCGGGGTTTGCATGATAAACACACTATCACACGATAAATGAAAGACTTGTAAAAAAGAATTTTCACATTATAGTTTACCAAGACTGTGACGAGATCTGAACCCCAGGTCATATAATATCGCTTAACAAGAATCACAGTTATCACACTCCAAAGCCCAATGTATATGAAGAAGCTATTGAGGCATACATCTGTCTAGTACAAGCTTCTATAAGGAACTGAAGATGGCGGCGACAGGATACAGGTGTTCATATGGCTCCTGACCTCCCCCACCCCTTGCCAGAGTGTGCTACTCTGTATTTGAGGTTACTCATTCTTCTGCCCTCTATTGTCAATTTTTTCGGCAATGCAACAAGAAGGCGATGACTGGCAAGATACAGCCATGTCACTCCCGACCTTCCTGCACCCCCACCTCCCATCTCTACCCCTCGCGAGAGTGATTTGCCCTGAGGTCAAGAACCTAGACCATCCCTCCCACCTCTCCAACACAGAGTTCTTTTTTCTGAGGGCGGTACACCCTGCTGTCGGTCAAACACTGCAAGAACCTGTTTATCGGCAAACACTCCCTCTGCCCACACTGCCCAATAACTGTCACTCCCAACACGACACATTGCAAAGCCGCCTTCTCAAGGTAAGAAAGTGTTTTTTTCAGTTGAATGCCCCTGTCCATGGAGGGCACTAACGATTCAGGGCCACACACTACCCCTCCCATTACAGCACTCAAGTAACACATTTTTAGGATATCTCGGGAACTGGCCAGTCCCCCTCCCTTCACCACCAGAGCGCTGCCTCAGCTATGAACAGAGGCTAGCTTCAAGGTCAAAACGACAGTTTCCCTAGGGAGGCAGCAGCAGATTTTCAACTGACCTGTACTAGCTGCCTGCCCCTCTCTACACTTCACTCCTCTAGACAAACTGCTATTTTTGTTGGTACATTGATGCTTACTCCTATTTTTCGAGACACAAGAGCCTGGAGTATTCCCACAAAATAAAATTTTACTACCAAACTTCTGCCAATATAACTTTATATCCTGGAAGTTAAAATGAAGTTTTATTAATCCCATAAAGATAATCCCCAGATTTAACATTCCAAGAAAAACCTAATTTTTTAAATCTAATAAATTGAATTCCATTTTCCAGTAAACTTTACTCCCATTTCCAGCAAACAGTGTTCCTGTTTCTTTACTACTTTTAATTAATAAATGTTTAATTTTGATACCAACACAGCTATAAGACATATTTTTGTAAGTAATGACAAACACACATCTTTATTCAATTTTTTTTAAAACTATTACGATGTAAGCAAACACTCAATTTAAAGTTTATTTTTCAAACATTAATAAAATGTACGTTAAATAAACTTGTTCGATAAGTTTTCTACTTTCAATATGTTTTTCTAAAAATTTACGTGTGACTTTTGAATTTCTAACAAAAAATGTGTATATATGCAAATATCCAGATTTAAATTACTGCTTACAGAGCTGAAAACGGTTAAATTTCTCGATATTTGGAAAAAGACACTGTTTTAAGCAAATTTAAAGGAAAATGGCAGCTATTTGGTATCCATTTCCTATAAAAGGAGCAATAAATTAAATTTTTTCTCAGTGTTAACTCGGCATCTGCTAAGGTCACTTCATGTGCATATGAGTGCGTGTAAATAGCATTAGCACTAGCGAAACTTAACGCATCTACAACTCCAGGCGAAAACCATATTGAGTCTAGAATGTTCCCGACTGCAAGTGTTGCAGAAAGGATTTATAATTTATTGTGCAGGCCACGAAATAAAACTAGTGTATCCATTCCTGGCTGAACATTTACAAGCTGATGAGGATATTGCATCCTATTTGCCATGTGATGACTGTCCTTATGGCATGTCTGCCTTTGCTAATGATAGGAACTTGCAACATATGCTGAGGAATAGTATGTCGTGCAGGCTGGAACAGCTACTTGAAGCTAGAATCATCCCAGGTGTTGTAATTGATGATTCAGGAGTCGATGAAGTAGATTCCGAGGCGAGCACTGCCATATTATAAAATTTATATGAGAGAGGCTTTTTTTTTGTAAATAGTGTATAAAGTATTTTACGTTAAAAATGATGTGCTATGGTCAGGGTTTCGAAAACTACCAAGACAACTCCTTTGTAATTAAGGAGCTTGCTATTTCTTATGCAACCAATGCTAATGACTCTAAAGTATTATGCTTTATATCTCCTAGAACTTGGTATAGTTTAAAATCAGAAGTTAAAATGATGTTCCAGGAACAGACTTAAGAGATACATAACCTGAAAAGGGAATCTGGTGACATAGCTTATGAAAAACATTTTCAATATATAAATGATGCACTACTCGAAGACTATCCCATAAACGTGCTTGAAAAAATGCAGAAGGAAATTTTAAAATCTTTAACCAATGCAGGAGTAATACATATCAGAAGATACCATGACTGTTCGAGTATTAATTCAATTGTCAAACTCTATAATACTAATCACTGTAACATTCTGCTCACAATGTAAACGCGAAGCTTTAAGAGAATACTTGTACCAACATCCTACCTTTGTGTAGAGATATTAATTTTTCGAAAAAAAAATGGAGAAATTCGACTCAGAGAAGATGTATTCCAGAATTTTTCGAGGACACAAGAAAGTATGGTTCCAGTCTCTAGGCAACATATACTTTCAAACACAGATGTGCAATGGAGATGAACATAGAATTTTTCAAAAAGTTTTGGAGAAAGCATTTATACAGAACAAGTGTTGTGTGAAGAAGAAGACTGTCCTGTTTTTAATATGCGGCCTGACAGCGAACTACCCTGTCCTTCTTGGGACCTATGTTATAAAAATAAAAGTGAAGAAATAACCAAAAACCACGTTTTCATCAAATAAAATTAAAATTGATTAGAGAATTTTATGACAGCCCCACCTTATGGGCTGAAACATGTAATAATAAGGAACACATCACACAAATACAAGGCAGTAGCAGCATTTCAAGAGTGCCATGTGGAATGTTTGACTGTGAGGTCTGGAACAGCTTTGTTTGTGTTTGTAAATTTGATCTAACAAAGTTATCGTTAAAGAACTAATTTTACCATAAAATGGAAGAACATCTGTCTATATATATAAAGAGAGAGAGAGAGAGAGAGAGAGAGAGAGAGAGAGAGAGAGAGAGAGAGAGAGAATCGTACACCAAAGTTTCACTTACAATGGAGAGGTTGGACTCATCACTTCAGTATGCTAGTGTTACTCCAGGAGTCAGGCGAGTGTGGTTTAGAATTGAAGATGCAGATAGCCCATTACAGATTCATATGTGTAATGTAGATGAACATTGGTGTTTCTGGTTGATCAGTCAAACAGAAACTTTACAAGTGTTCGAGGTGTGTTGTGGGCGAAATTATTGTCCTTTGAATAATTTATGTCCTGACAGCAAACTAATTGTAATGAAGGTAAACTAGAATTTGAAGCTCAAAGTGCTTACATCACCAAACACAAGTCCTACAAGAAAATCAAATACATCATGCCGAAGGAGTGTAGTTGTTGTCCTCTTACTACAGTTTGGACAGAACAATGCAACAACATGCAACATTATACATACATTGGTGACCAAGAATTAACTTCTCCCTGTGGCACATGGCAATGCATAATTTTTCAAAGCAGGAACATCTGGCAGACTATATAAAGGAGAGCATTCAGTATAAAATCATAAGTCATGGCTAGAATCTTCGACCCTACAGATGTATACAAAGTCCTGCAAATTGGATACAGAAGAGTTTATAAAAAACTGTATGATGGTATTCTACAAGTTCAGGTCTGCAACAATATAGAACATTGGTGATACACTTTCGACAAGTCTCGGCATTCGCTTCGGGTCAAGGATTAGCATGCAATGATTGTGCTGTGAGATATCTTCGCCCCGACAGTGACTTGCCAGCCACATTAGAAGATTTGATGATTGCCAGTCATAGCAAGGAAATAGAAGAGGAACAGGGAAACAGAATAGTCGCATACCAGCTCACCAGACCTCACCAGTTAATCACCATTTGTTGGAATGAGACCTGTGACAGAGACATCCACAACTTAATTTTCGAATAAGGAGGGTTAGTGTTTCCATCCATGTGTAATTTATATGCATGCAAAGTGGCTACTTCAGTATAATGTTCTATCTGATTTGCAAGTATGCATTTATTACTAAAGGTTTGTATTCTGTAACTTATGGGATATCATATTCACATTTTATTGTTAAGGAAATGTTTGAGTCAGACATCTATTTCAAATGTATGCATTTCTCTTAAGCTTTTACAGCACATAGTAAACCAAACAGTTATTATTCCACTTTAACTAATTGTAACAGTTATGCATGTCTTGTAAACCAGTACAGATTGCACAGAGTAAATCACAGAGTAAACTTAAGGGTGAACAAATTGAAGTGTCATATTATAAGGAAGAAAAATTCTTGATACAGATTGTTTATAATACAGACACTGTTTTACTCTATCAGTATTTCGAAGAATGTGATAATAATCTTCATGTTATATCATTATAGCAAAAACAAGTTTGGTTATACGTCTCATAATGGGCATGATTCATCAAAATATTACATACATCGAGCAATAAAATTAGCAAAAGTAAGATTTAAGCCTAAAACATGGTTCCACTTGCAAATTTAGGGAGAATGAATGTATCAATATAAAACAGCATTCCTTGCTAATTCTTCTCAGTCAGTTGGATTTCATAGTAGCAACATTATGTATTTTCATCCTGCAAATCATTGTCAGTGTCAAACTAGGAAAATCCAATATAACTTATGCCTTATGGTGCAACGGACTTTTGCAAGAATTTACAGAGACTTGCGACAATGTTTTTTATTTTAAAGTAATTTACTTTCCTCTAGGAGATGAAAAGAGTCACAAACTCATACACTGCAGTGACAACAAGAAATGTTCTGTGTTTTATATGACTGCAAACACACCTCTTCTATTTATTATTGAAGATGTATACCCTCATTATGTTGAATCAAATCCAGATTTGGTTGAAAGCATTTTTTTACACTCCCCTACTTGTAAAGACATTTTTCCACAAACAGACTGATTAAAACCAGGGTGTAAGAAACGCTCCCTCCTTGAAAGCAGAGGTCAAGAAGGTGATCTGGATTGAATATTAAGAAAATGCTTGAAAACTTTGTTCATGGAAGTTGCTAATACTTTATAAAAAAATATTTGTTTTAAAGAAAAATGTTGCATATATTTTTAACTTGTTGATGTTCAATGTTTTGTTTTACCCTGTAGTTGTTTTTGGAGTAAGGTGTAATGGTTGTACATACATTTTTGGATCTACCTGTATTTTTATAATAATACTTGTGCAATTTATGTGACAACCTGTACTTGATTATTTTGAATATTCCTATAATTGAGTGTTTGATGGTATGTTTTAGGACGTCCTGTGGTTACTTGTATATGTTTTGAAACATGGCATATTTAGTTTTGTCGAAATAATAATAATAAAAATATGTTTGTATGTATTCTGTAAATAAATTAATGTTTTAAAATGAATCTCTTTCGTACTTGTATTTAACCTATTCCTTTTTAAAACTGAAAATGTTTTCCTAGGAAAAATTTTTGTCCACAGAGAATGAGAAAGAGAGAGACAGAAAAGTACATTGAATTATCATGAAATGGAGGTGCAAAGAAAAAAATAGATAACAAACAAACTATTTGTTCACCACAAATGACTATTCAACTAAGGATATATATCTTGAATCCAACAAAAAAGATGTCTGCTGGAAAAAGTAAATACATAAAATGACTTGTTAAATGTCGCCTGCCTCCACAGAGAAAGCAATTTATACATGGATGCTCTGGGTTCGAATCCCAGATAAGGCACATTTAATAGTAATATATAGTTTGTGGGTTCGATTCCTGGGTAAGGCATGGTTCATATAAACTGGATTTGAGTCCCGGTTAGATAATGTATAATTGTAATCTACTTTCTGACTTTCTGTGTTGGGTAGCTATGAATGTATTACATAAATTCTTGGTTCGAGTCTCGAGTTAGGTACAAATATAACCTTGTAAAAGGAATAACGAAAGTAACTTTGTTAATTTAGAAGTCTATACAATAACTTGATAATCATTTGTTTGTGTTAGGGATGTAAAAAACTGAGTATTAAATTAATTTCATCTCATAATGTGAAAAGTTGGTATTGTAATGATAATTGTTTGTATACATAATCGCTAAATAAGAATGTAATTCAAACCTAATGGCTTAAAACTGGACAAATACACATTCAATTCTAACATATACATGCCAAATTTCAAAAAATTGAGTAAAATCCTTTTAAAATACATTAAATTTGTTAAAAAAATATTTCAAAACAATTTCTATTATGCATTATGTAGGTTTAATACATTTTGAAAGTGAATTACGCAATATCAATTTTTTGGGCAAGGGAGGGATGTGGGTTATAAATATAGAGTGCATGCCCATTGGAGCTCATTTTCTGCTGTGACTTCATTGAGGTAACATCTCCCACCCTCTCGTGCTCAGACACTCTGTGAACCAGTCCGCACTTTTCAAGGACACCGGTTGCCTGTCCCCCAGCCACTGCCGGGACCTGACACGACGGGGTTGTGCCATGAATCAACTTTTACTGCTCGCTGGGGAATTCGCCCACTTATTTGGGAATTTGGTCGGCCGCATGTCTGCTGGAGCAACCACCTCAGACTTTCGTCTGCCTGGATGGGGTAGCGCTCATACAGCTTGACCTTGAGTTCAGATTTTGCTCGAAGCCTACCAGCTTCGCTACCAAAGTTAAAGTAAGTGGTTTATTTCCGACTTTTTAATTCTTTTGCGGTATTTTGTAAAATTATTTAAAAAATTATTTTGACTGCATTTTTCAGAAAATTGTCTTGGAATCGTAATTTTTTTTTATCAAATTGAATGACGAGTCTTTGAAATCATAAAACAAGTCTTTAAAATAATTAAAATTTTTATAAAATTGAATGATGGATCTTTGAAATTTTAAAACAAGTGTTTAGAATTTGAAAGAATTTTTTTTACATTTTATTAAATTGTTTGCAATTGAACGATGCTTACATAATGTAATGTATCATAACGTTCTATCATAATATATTGTACCAACATAACATATCGTAATGTACTAACATAAAACTATAAATGTAGGTGATATATCATTTTGAAAAATAATTGTTTATTAGTCTTAGTTAATGATAAGTCGAATGGGTTATTGTGATGGTGCGTGACTGTGTGCGTGAGTGCAGGGGAAATGTTATATAATTTAATTCCAAATGTAATTTTTTAATATAAATTTGAGTTTATTTAGCAGAGTTGAGAGGGAGATACAGGTGAACCGCCAATGGTAGGTACTGCACTATATGCAAGAAGGCCATGCCAATAACACATAGCCTGGCCCTCTTTTCACTGTTTAAATATTCACAAAGTATGTGAAAAACATCTAGAATCTATCGCCGAATACTCCAAGAAAAGAAAAATTTTGGTCATATAGGTGGTTGAGTGTGAGTGCAGAGTGACTAATTGTATGTGTATGAGAGTGTGTATGATATATATAGAGAGAAAGATTTTTCAAGTATTTTTAAGTTTCAGATAATTTTACTTCTTAAGTGCAAGTATACAGGATTGTATAGTTGTAAAAGTATTACATGTATAGTTTTTGAGCATAAAATAATTGTGTTTTAATTATTTTTTAAGAATTTGTTTAAAATTTAGACAAGTTTTATAATGTCTTGAGTGTAACAGATTAATTAGCCTTGCTAAAACTTGCATTATTAAATTAACTTTCGAAAAATTTTAAAATTTTTTTCACAGTGTAAACTAATTTTTTCGGTGTACCCTAGAACGTATATTTTACAGTGTAACAATGTACTCTAAAATGTATTTTTGACCATGTAAATTATTTTACTGTATAATATTTCATAAATGTTTTTGACAGTGTAAAACTACTTTGATGATGTAAGATTTAAAAAAAAAATAAAAAAAGCGAAAAAAAAAAAAACTCATTTAAGATGTAAATTTTTTTCGTTGCAAAAATAATATTTAAACTAGCCTTAAACTGCAATGCATTAGCGGGAGTTTAAATTCATTCAAAATGTTGTAAGCTCAGTTATCTTGCTTTAAACTTGTGAAAGACAGGCGAGAAGCGGCAGGTCGCAAAGTGCTGAGAATTATGTAGTGGACATGAGCTGCAGACATGTAATTCATGCCGCAGAGTAGTCGACAGAGTGGCACAGGCGGAGAGGAAGGGCCCAGTCTCCCTCCTAGCCCTATCGTACATGCAGCAGTGGCGCATGAGTGGTTGCGACCCCCAGGCTCTGCTCTTGAAGTGATGGTTGTCGGGCCAGGCGAGGATTTTGTCTGCTTTATAATGCTCGTTGCGAGTAGTGACAGCTTAGTGAAACATTCCTTCGGCTGCAGCTCCGCGAGCGGCCCAAAACTCCTGCCTAAGCACAATCGTTTACGATGCTCCATACATTCAACCTCATCGGCTCTCGAGATCTGAATTTCACTCGCTCCCCACATACTCAATTCTCGGCTATATGCTAACTGGGTTTGTACACGATGTTTTAGAATGACTGGTCCCCATATCTTTTGAAAAAAACATGTAGCAATAGTTGAACGATTTTCCTAAAAAAATTAAAATTCCCTCAAAAATATTTTTTTCGTTTATAATAAATGATAGTATTAATTACAACTATGATGTGATGAGGGAATTAAGTGTTGTTATTGTTTCGTGTTTTTCAGAACAAGAGAGTTACTTCAGTGTAATTTATTGTGGTATACTAACTATTGTAGAGCAGAAAGTAAAGAAATTTTGATTGGGCAAAATGGGTGAGCGTAAGCTGTCTAGTATTGATATTTTGCTTGAAGATCTTTATGTAAGTGATTCAGATTCTTAATCGCAGATGCAAAAACACTCTACAGCAAGCTGTCGAGACAGTATCCCTTCGCCTAAGCGGTCACGAGTTAATCTCTTGGAGGATGATCTCTACTTAAGTGATTCGAGCACAAATTCACTTATGGAGAGATCATTAAAAACAAAAGGTCAAAATGTGTGTGCTTCCTCCAAACATGACAAGGTTGATATTTTGAATGATGACTTATTTCTATCAGACTCTGAAGATTCTTGTGATTCACAGTCTGTTTCACAACCGACGTTTGAGTCGATTAGAAATATTTCGCCAAAGGGAGTCGGAAAATAATTCGTTTTCCGATTCCACAGCCTCAATGGAGCCTTTGCCAGATCTAACATACGAACTGGTGGCTACGGCGTTTGTGGGAAGACTGTATGACATGCGTACATTTAACAACAGGTTTGACAGTGACGAGAACTTTTCCAGTTTTTTCGAGAGGTTTAAGGTCCCTTTATTACGCTTAATAATGGTGTCACCTCGGCCTGTAAGTGTTTAAGTTACCATAGAAGGTAAGTATTTTAAATCCCTCATGGCGGATGAAGGCGCTATGGAACCTTTCATTTTCAAAGTAAAGCACCCCCTGTCCTCCATTCATCCAATGTGATTTAATATATGATGATATCGTTCCTTCTCTCATAAACAGACTTGCGGTGTTTAGTGCGCGTTGATCTAACTGAAGTCTCCAAATATTGCCAGACATGCATGTACATGTGAGCCAATATCGGCCGTTCAATGTCGGTGCTGTGTACACTAAACTGCCTAAGTTTATTGTAAGTAGGAAAGCTCGTGTCTATGTACACTACTCAGAGGAAATGTGCTTCCACTACGCCATAATAGTATCTTTGTATCCTGCCACACAACATGTTTATAGAACTTCTTCATATCCAAATCATCACGAGGTTTTGAATACCGAAGGTCTGTCGACACCTGTAGTCATACAGGATATTCGTAAGTTCGAGGAGAACAATTCTATTTATATCATTGTCTACTGGGAGGTGTTCAAATATATCTATATAATTGACGAAACCTGAGATAAGGGTGTAGTTGTAATACCCATGCATATTTCTCCTGTTCGTCATGACAAACATGTAAACATTTTGGCGATTCGCACGAGTGGAAATGTCGCTCATATGTAGCAAAAAACAAAAGGCTGTTTGCAGTACTTTCTCCACTAGGAACAAGTACATGGAATTTAAATATTATAGTAAACAGCAAAGATTGGGTTTCGTCGTCTACTGCGACGTTGAAAGTTGCCTGAAACCCATGTCCACTTGCTTGCCTTGTAATGAAACAAGTAATACAACTACCATAAACCAACATGTTCCATATGAATGTAGCATTTTGTTGATCTGCTCATACAATCCGAGTTTATCTAACTATTTTGAGTTTGTGGGTGCTGATTATATGTACCAATTAGTTGGTAAATTATTTGAACTTACAAAGTTGGTTGCAGTAATCTACAGCATGGTTGTTCTGATGAAGCCAAAAACCTCCACTGATGAAGTTTGGTTGGCAGCTCAGAATAGTTTTCACATTTGTAAAGAACTGCTTGGAACATATGATATTGTGGTCGATCATGACCATCTGATGGGCAAAGTCAGAGGTCGCGCACATAATAAGTGCAACTTGAATTTCAGACTGTCCAAAAGACAACTTGTTGCTGTTTTTTTATAACCTGCAAAACTATGATGCTCACTTACTCATAAAGCCCCTGGCTGAACATCAAATACCACAACCCGATATAACTGTGGCAACCAAAAACCCAGGTAAAATTCAAGTGATTGGAATGACCCTTGAAAAATGCAAATGTATTACCAAACAAATTCCCAATGGGATTGATTTCAATGGAAAGGTGCAATATTTCAAATTATGTTTTATTGATTAGTTCTAATTCATGAGTGACTATCTGGAAACTTTGGCAGGTAATTTACTAAATGCTCAATTGAGTATCACCTGCTCGATGTTTCCAGACAACACCAATTCGAATTGGCAAAGTGGAAAGGAGTTTTTCCTTATGACTTTGTTAAGTTGCCAGACAGTCTGATGTGCAAGTCACTGCCACCAAAAGATGCATTTCATAATGTCATAAAAGGTGAAGGTATTAGCGATGTAGACTGCATAAACTTGCTGTAGTATTCCATTCACTACTAATGTGTATTCAATTGTTTGTTTGCTGATGTTTTTGAGAATTACAAGACCGTATGTTTGGCTCATTACGGTCTTGACCCCACCATGTACGTCACATCTCCGTCTCTTTAATGGGACACTTTACTGTCAATGATGTGCACATCTAGAGTTGTTGACTGATCCAGACATGTATCTTTTTGTAGAACGCTAGGATTGGGGCATTGTCCAGGTTTCAAAAATACATGCGAAACCTAACAATGTTTATATGGGTGAATACTATTACGACCCCAGTGTGGCATCAAAATATAAATGCTATTCCAATGTCATCGGACCGTACAGTTATACAATGCGATCCAAGCTTTCGATCTGCAATTTTGAGAGAGTTGAGGCTGCCCAGATGGCTCTGTACGTCGAATTTAACATTGAGAAACGTGCCCAGGATGCGAACGAATTCGAAAAATCGTTTTTCAAGTTAATGAATAATTCCATTTATGAAAAAACCTTGCAGAATGTCCGCCGGGAAAGGGAAATCATAGTTGTTTCGAGGTATGACACAATCTAAAGGGCTGCAGAGCTGCTAGAATGTCCGACATTCCAGGCAAGACAGATTATCAATGAAAACTTTGTCTTTATCGAGATAACAAAGAGTTCTGTTGCATTCAACAAACCTTTGTACACTTGTGTTGCTATTCTAGATCTATCAAAATAAACCCTCTATGAATTCCATTTTCAGTACATGTGTACAAAATTTCTTCTGCCAGCCTTACTCCTCCTTTTTTGTGACACAGATTCCTTGGTAAATTTTATTGCTTGTGAGGATATCTATAAAATAATTACCCCAGTTTTAATAGTGTGGTTTAATACATCCAACTATGTGCTCGATAATCTGCAAGAATTCCCTGTCGAGAACAAAGGCTGTACTGTGGTGATGAAAGAAGAATTTATTGGTCGCATCATCACACACTTAGTGGGTTTATGATCTAACCTTAATGCAAGCATTGTTGGGAATGAGCAATGCATAGGTAAGGCGAAGGGTGTAAAACCTAATTTGTTATAGTCATCAGGTATGCGAATTATCGATAATGCCTTCGAAAATTGCACAAGGGTTCCGGGGACTCGATATCAGCTCCGTTTGCATGCTCATCAAGTTTACACCAAACACATAATGAAGGTAGCGTTGTCAGGTATGGATGACAGAAGCGGTACATAGAGGTATTCACACAAAAACCTTTTCAGGGCCAGGTAGAAAGAGCCCTTTGCACCGCACTACAATGTTTCTCCACTGTCCTTGAACTGGGAACATTGAACCAACTTTTAAATTAAATAATATTCTTCTCACAGCAACAAGATTACAACTGTTGCAGCTGAGTATCAACATGACAATGTCTGGTGGTGACAAAAACATAGTCATATTTTACACAAACTCAGAAAACATAACTGAAAACTTATTTAAAAAATTGTAGTATGTCCATTATTTTTAAATAATTCACTTTTATACATTCACATACCTGTGGGACGAATCAAGTAGTTAATAGTATATTAGTAGGGAAATAGGTTCTATCATCATAAATTTAAACTCAGTTGCCTTTAAAATGCTGGCTGCGCTACAAATATATAAGCTGGCACATGTCATACGATCCACTCATTCATCGACTGACCTTCGAGATGGATGGATGTGTTTTCCGGGAGCTCCTGGTGCGATTTCACTATGTGTTTTTCTATTGTGGTTGTTTAAAATTCAAATAATATAATTTATATATTCGTATGTGCATCATAAACATAATTTTTATCCATTTGTCATGTTAATCATATTCACATCTATTTCCGAGTAGCTATAACCTTAGTCGCTTGTTAGCCTCCGAACGCGCTCCACATATATATTGTCAGGTTCTCGACGTAAGAGCGACTCAGTTCTTCACTGAGCTCGCAGCTGGACAGACGTGTTTCGAGAGAAGTGCAAATTTATTACTCGTGTTAATCAGTTAATTAATTTTTACATGTGGATTACGTTTCTACAGTTTCTTCTCACCAGTATTACAGGCAGACAGACGTGTAAGATATGTGCGAAAGGCGTCAAGTACACTTTTACTCCAAACACAAAAGTAAAACTAACCCTTTCAATATATTGAACTCTTTCTGTGCATTTAACCATTCTAATCAATTTATCCTTTCAACAAATTTAACCCTTTCAATTTTTGATCGCATTAAGATCGGATGAAAATCATATTAAGGATTTACCCTTTCATTCAAATCGATAATCCATTAATTAATCCCTATTAATCCAGAGTGGCCTAGGATCCTTGCGCCCCTACTACTTCTACTTGTAATCGAATGAAAAGTTTTCATTAAATGTGAAACATAATCTCTCAGTATACAATACCTACTCAGGTTAATTATTTCTTTTACTGGTGTAATAGGAAATGTGTATCATAACTATATTGAATTTGTACTTCAATATGATGGATACGCAGCCACCAAATAATCAATGGGGCCCTAGCAATTGTACGGGGTTAAAAAAAGGTCCTTTGATCATTCTGGCTCTATTATTCCAATTTAGCCTAACCCCATGGATGGTGTAGTTTTCTGTATCAACATTTTCTTCAGAATAATATTCTTACATATAATAAACTGGTGTACTTTATAGAAAGGCAGTTAGTAAAAAATGTGGTGTAGTGGAAGTTAAAAGTTATGCGAGAAAACAATACTTTACACAGTACCGTTCACATAGTCATTCATCATTAGCCAGTTCATACAAGTTTGCAGGTGTCAGAAAACATTTGGATGCTACCTTAAACACATAACGGACTCGTTTCCTTTCATGGCAGCTGGCCACTGCTAGTAGTTGCTGAATACGCCACCACACACAAGAAGCACCACATTCTCAGTCAAATTTACGTTTATTTCAGTAGTTCAATTGTCTTTCGAAAACTACTCGTCCTATCTACATGAAACCCAAAACATATTAAAATGTTAAGTAATATCTATGGTTTTTGCAAAATTTTGTGCTTCCAAGTTTTTAACTTTATACTGTATGTCCAAATATATCAATTTGTTAAAAAACACTACTTAAGATAATACTTTATTTCTGGACTTTTTATTGATAATTTCTTACGAGATTGTGAAAACCCCAGACGATTATTTACTCTTTTCTTAGAAACAAATTTGGTTTGGAAATTATGTTTAGGAAAAAAATACTTCTGAACTTAGCAGAAAATTAACAGATTCAAAGCGATTTTTAGCATATACTTTTAAAAATTACTGTGAAATAGATTTATTTCGTTATTAATATTTTCCGTAGTGTATAATTGTACTAACGTCTTTCAAATACAATTTGAACTATAAAGATAGTATAATTAGTTTTGATACTAAATTAATTTAAAATTCGTGTGGTGTTTACATGTTTTGGTGGCTACGGAGTGACCAGGATACCAGTTCCAATTCAACCTCAAGGTTGAAGTAAAGTAACTGCTTATGGAGCACTGAACCTATCTGTACACTGTGAAGAACTCCTAAAAAAGTAGTAAAGATACCACAAATATTGCCAGAAAAGTAGAATTTATGCTGTATATGAAAGAAGAATATACATTTTTACAACTTTATAAAATATTTTATCAATAGATAATTTTTAAATGTAAAAAAAAAAAAATCGATCGATAGAGTCCGCATTTTGAACAAAATTGAAGCGCATTTCCGTGTTGGATGCTTTGAAAGCAGAATTTACAAGAAAATCTTGTTCAAGAAAGATCGTTATAACAGTTATTGTGATCACTTGTAATAAAATCATAGTAATAATGTATCATATCAATTTTATAATTTACTTATTTTTATGACAGTTTTGCCATAAATGTTTGTGACAAATGGACGCACATAAAATCAATAATAAAACTTATTCCCTACATTATTATTACTATTTTCTCACATGCAATCATAGTAAACCTTATGACGATGTTCCATGGCGAAAATTTTCTTGCAAATTCTGCTTTCTAAAGCATCCAGAATAGAAATATGCTTAAATTTTTTTTAAATGCGGACTCTATCGATCGATTATTATTTTTTATTTGAAAGGTATATTTTAGTAAAATATTTTATAATGTTGAAAAATATGTAATATTTCATATTCTTCTTTCAAATACAGCATAAATCGCACTTTTCTGATACTTTTTATGGCGTCTGTAGTACTTTTTGATGAGTTCATGTTGTATATTCGGGTGCAGTGATCCATAGCCAGTTGCTTTACTTAAACCTTAAGCTATGTTTACATGGGGCGGAGGACTATCCTGGAAGTAGAACTTTAGCAGGGCTTCAGAAAAGTCGGATGTTTGTAATCGTAAATAAACTAGATTTATTTAATTGAATGAACGCAGTGCTCTTTTACAGTAACTATACATACAGTAGCAAATACAAACACAGAGAGGAATACAACATAAAGTACTTTTGGTATTACTATCTATTTCAAAAATATTTACATAGTATGTACAACCCATCGGATGTCTGTCCCTATTTTAACAATGTAGATATAGGCTATCCACGGTAAAATGAGCGCTTTTGAAAGCCCTGCTTAAAATCTACTTGTTTGCACGTTATGTATTCTTCCGCCTTATGTAAGATTAACATTGTCGTGGGCCTCATCACATTATATTCATGCACGGTCATGTGAAACTATGAAATTATTAGGAAAGTAAACATATTATATTTCTGTTATATTTTACACACTGATGCATTAAAAAAACAGAAATCGAAATAAATAATTTAAGATATCAGAAATAGTTACCTAACCCTTTATATTCAATGTTAAGATACGGAACTACTTCCCATCCGTCGTTGCCAACTTTACTGGGCGCATGTCACTCAGGGTGCCCATTGAAATATATGCATGTAGGGGCAGTGACTTTTTTCTAAGGTTTATTTCAAAAGTGCTCCCTTTATTGCGAACAGCCTTTAGTTCCTAGAGCAATATTAATTTCTCAGTGAATTTATACTGGCGACCTGTCTATTAAAATACGCGCATTTATAAGCGGTGACAATTTCAAAGAGGCTGGTTTTTGAAATTCGAAATTAACCACGAACAAATTATAAATCTCTGAATTCAAGGTCAATTCACTTCCGCAAAACAATGACTTGGTGTGTGTGGGCCGAGCCGATCGCTGACGTAGCTGCCTCGTACACGGGTTACGAGTGTCTGTACTCACAGTTGACGAAGATGCGTATTACTAAAGGCTGTTCACGATAAAGTGAGCACTTATGAATTCAACCTTAGAAAAATATCACTGCCCTGTCTCCGCACTGAGTGACATGTCCTAAGTATAGTTGGTAACAATGTATGGAAAGTAGTTATATATCTTAACGTCGAATAAAAAGTGTTAGGTGACCATTTGTGATAACTTAAATTTATTTTATCGCTTTCTGTTTTTTTTTTTAATGTGCCGAAGTGTAAAAATCAGCAGATATATAAAATACTTATTTATCTAATAATTTTACAGTTTCGCTTGACCGACGTGAATAAAGTGATGAAGCCCGTGACAAATATTAATTTTACACAAGGCACAAGAATACACAATATGCACACAAGTAGATCTTAAGCAGGGCTTTCAAAAATTCTCACTTTATTGTGAACAACCTAAAAGTATGACTTGTGGGGGTAGGGGCTGGGTGTTCAGATCGAAGGGGATGCCGATTTGATTAATTGGATCAACCCTTTGATATAAAATTAATCGGTTTAGAGATTAATCATATGTTAATACGATCACATTTCTAGTCCAATTTTAATCCGATGGGATTAATCCTTAATCCGATCTTAATCCAATAAAACGTGATCAAAGAATTTGATGAAAAAGTTTGATCAGATTTCTTTGATGGATTTTTTTGTGTAAATAGGTAGGTGCGCTTTATTTTCTTTCTTTCTTTTTGGGTTGGGGAGCGGCTCTGGTACGTCCTCACCCTTGGAGCTCTGTCGCTGTACTGAGGCGTGGTGTGTTGGGGAAGGGGTGTATATAAGGGAGCAATGTTCACCATCAGAGCTTTGGCACTCGACTGTTATGTGATGTGCTGGGGAAGGGGTATATATGTGTTGAGTTTGGTGCAAGAGTGGCATAAGTGTTTTTTTGAGAAATATTACTCGTAGACGGTGTTGGGAGATAGGCGACTTTGAAAGATAGTATTTATATAGTGTATGTTACGATTATTCCATATGAATGACTTATAGTGCATATTTTTGGGAAATGAAATCTAGCCCATCTGATTAGATATGCATTTCGAAATTAATTAAACAAACACAAGTATGTGACTATCACTAAACAAATTATGGAATTGTGCTACCAGGTTTTTTTATTAATGGAATTGTAAATGGAGGAGAAACACATCTGTTTGGCTGGGAGATGTCTGAAGCAATGACTACAGTGTATGATGTGCACAAACTTATAAGCTGTTAGATATGTGGAGCGCAGCCGGCATTTAACAGGCGACTAAGTTTATAGCTACTCTGAAAGATACGTGAAAACGATTTACGTGATTAAATAAATGAAATTTCGGTAGGCATATATAAATTACACTACTTGAATTAAATTCATAAAATCGCACAAGCACCTCTCCCAAAACACATCTGTCTGGCTGTCAGATCAGTCAGACATGGAGCTTGCGGCCAAGTTGAACACACAATTACAAGAATCGAAAAAAATATATTTACGAATTAATATTTCCCTAGAAAATGCTTTTATCACCCATTCTGATAACTTAAAGATGGAATAAAGTTCGCGCTCAAAATATACAATTTTACTAAGAACTGATTTGAATTAAATTTTAACCAGACACACTAGTGTAGTAGAGATACATGTATGTCTCCCTCTCATTTCTACACATACCTTAAATGATTTTAAAACATGTTCGTTCGTAGTGGAGTCTGATGCACAAATGAGTTGAGCGCACCACTTCCGTCAACTTATAAGCTGTGTGTCGAGAGTCTGAATATAGACGTGGATCTTGCCTGGCAGGTAACTGAGTTGAAATTATGGGAAAAACTCAGAACGCGACACAAGTACTTGAATTTCCAAACTAATTAATATTTCCCTAGAAAACTCATTTTCTACACGCATCAATACTGTGCCACCCCGCAGAGAAGTAGTCAGAATACTCCTGCTTGCAAACTCCCTTCCCCCTTCTGCACCACAGAGACTGTGTTTTCGTATAGCTGGAGCACTACCTGCCTCGACTAGGAACCCCTCCTCTGCCATCACATAAAACCATCTTTGTCCATCACAAGATCTGTCTAATAGCTTACTTACCCTCAGGAAACCAAGTTGGACTCTTCCAAAATGTTTATTTGTTTGCAAAACTGACCACTTCTCATGGGCTGGTGAATTAAAAGCTATTAAAAAGCAATATCCTTAAATATGTTAATGTCTTTACAAAATTGTAATTTACCAATTCCAAATAATTAAAGCTAACATGATAAATAATTTATATCACTTCCTATCGAAATCTATTAACTCTCAAATCGCATAGTGAAATTTTTTTATAAATTTTTGTTGTAATTTTTAGAAAAGTAATTTAATTTCTTCCAGTGCTAAACTTACATTTCCTTTGTAGCATTAGATTCGCTAATGATAAAATTGAAAGCCAATCCTGCATATAGTATGTCCTAACCCATTCCGAATGTTTAAGGGAAACTAAATGAAAGTCTTGTTAGGAACACTGAGTTAGGTTTTCTCTTATCTCACTTGTTGTCCTCCCCTCTCTCTTCAATTTGTTTTGTATCTGATCGTTAATGCAGGATAAATAATCCCTTTCCTTTGCCATATACACTGTAAAAACTTTGATTTTACCCCTAAAAAATAATTTTTTTCTGGTAAAAATAGAAGAGAAGAAATAAATAACTTTGAAAAACTATATATTCATCCACATTAGAATGAGTTATTCAATTATAGATGATTTTAACTTAAATGATTTTCAAGAATTACATTAATAAAAGGAAATGAATGCAGTGGATTACCGCTTAAATGCTAGTACAATGAAAGACAATCCAGTCAACAAGCAGATTGATTGCACAATAAATTGCATATCCAAACACCATTGATATTGATAGGTTTATTAAATAAAATAACACATAAAATATTATTTTAATATTTTTATTTAGTATCATAATTTTTCAAACATTGTATTAGAATATTTTAAGTCCTTTATTCTTGACCCATAAGTTGTGTGCTTTTGAGAAACCCCTTAATAAAACCAAGGACTTTTTTTTCCTTTTAATGATTTTATCAATCAAATATTCATTTGGAGAACTAACTTTTTTCAGTTCATGTTCATAAAAACTGCCTTTTATAGGCTGTCCATAATAGGTTCCTATGTAATACACTCTGTGATATGATTGTCTAATTGAAATAATTTTAAATTTTTCATAAGACCAATTAACCATAAATTTTTCTCAAAGATTTCTTACTGTTTCGAGATAAGTATATATTCGCCAACTTTGAACTTTACTTTCTCTCATAGATTACTTTAAAATTATTATAAATTGTTTTCATCAAACCATTGTTTGTAACTTCGATTTACTTTCATATGTTTTTAAACAAACCGACAAAACAATTTAAAAGCAGATGGATCAATATTCGATCATTGTGATATGAAAAATATTAAACCACATATAAACAGCCAAGCTGATCCCTGTGTTGATTTTAATACAAATTTTGATAATGGGAAATTCCTTATTTGCTATGATATGTATACAAAGTTTCAATAATCATACTATAAACAAATTAGTTCACCGATACTAGAGCCCAAAACCTTTAAAAGTAGAGAACTATTATTTGTATTTGATGTAGGCAAACAAAATGACACAATTACCAATAGTGTAATTGATTCACAAATTGAAATAATTGCAAATAGACCCATTCTAGAAAATACTCAAGTGATTGCTTTGATAATTCACAATAGTTTAGCAAGTTTCCATGTAAGAGATAAGCTGGTAAAATAATGGATTGAGTAAGTAGGCACCGAACCACAGCTACGACAAGATCTTTTGCAATGTACAAGAATTTCAACCTCATGAAAAATTTCTCATTAAAGAATTGGATATTACTGATATGGAAGCACTTACAATGGTTTTAAGCTTCAAATACACCTTTCGACTGGAAATATCTAACTCCCAAATACAAGAAAACTAATAGGGGTTATGCAAACACCAAATGGAAGAGTGGATGTATGGAATATGAGAATATTGAATGTATTTGCAAATATTACCTAATTAATGGTAAAACATATGTAGGTGGAGTTGAGCAAAAACATATTTTCGAAAGTGTGTGGAATGGGAAAGTAACATATATTCAAAGAGATTACAATTGCCCATCGGTCAAACAATTATCCATAACACACATATCTAATTAAACATTCTTCTCAGCAGAGGAAAACTCTAAATTAATGCTAACTTGGGTAATGATGTCTGACTGGGGTGAAACATAATATGATTATTCTCCTGTTGGAGTAAACCATTTCGACTTAGTTTTGGAAAGAAATATTTTTTTTTTACATTTTTTAACAGCCTGTAATAACAAAATGTACATAAATTTGTGAAATATACCATATTTTTACATATTTATGTCAGTAAAATATATTTTAAAATGAATTTGTACTTTTATTAATAAAATCAATGTTGTTGTAAAAGCCAGATGCGCTAAATTTTATAGATACTTTAACCTAAGTGAATGGCTTCAAATTACTAAACTTAACGTGTTTCCAAATGTCTCCAGACATGTAAAAATCATTGTGTTTAGAGCTATACAGGCCTACCAATGTTACCACCCCTTGTCCAGGGTCATAAAATAATTCAAAAGTTTATATTCAACATCTTACCAGTGCTACCAACCACAAACCAAGATCCCAGAAGGTGCACGTCTGAGCCCAACAAACCATGCAGAAAGAACTTCGGTTTTATAATACCCTGGAGACAACCTAGACACCTAGCTTTTCACGAAGCAGACAGTTAAGGCCGTCCACATCCCTGCTAGGACTCAGGTCAATGATTTAGTCCTCGAGCATAGCAAGACGAAAACACCTTACCTGGATGAAATTTTCGAGCAAAATATATATTTTGTTTTCCTCTTAATAAAAATTAAAACCACTTTACAACCTGCATTACGCTAGAACATATTCAGAAATAAAAAACAACAAAATATTACATTAATTCGAAACATAGTCAATACTTATATCAAAATATTATTTATAAAACCAGCTTTGTTCCACTCGCACACCAAGTTTTACAAAAATGTTGCTATAAAATATAATATTAATAATAGTGAATAATTAACGTATAAATTAATGGAAGTTATTTGTAGATGTTTATCCTACATAATAATAAGAATATACAGTATAAGAAAAAGGGATCCTAATTTAATTAAAATACTTTTCAAAATAAATATTTAATTCAATAATTGGTGGGGTAAGGATAAATTTATTTTACAGTTTACAGAACTATTGGGTAATGTGTTAATATTATGTAATGTAATAGTTCATGTTATTAAAAAGAGATTTCATCCAAAGCTTAAATATAAACAAATAAATAAATAAATAAATAAATATATATATATATCTAAAAGGTAAAACTAATCTTAGAAAAACTTAATGTGGGATTATTGTATACAGATAATGCTTTTTTTATGGCTTATACTAGGTCGTGTAAATCTTCAACATGTAAATGAAATGCCTTTATTGATATGTATCATTTTAATATTATTGTTAATAATCAACCAGAATTAATTTTTTAATATACTTATTTGTAGTGAAACATAAATAATTTTTTATTTATGTATTAATTTATTTATTATTGAAATCGATTCATTTTCATTTCTTCGAAAACGAAATTTAGTAGAGAGGTTTGTTTCAAAGGTTGGGATGAGGTGGTGAAGTTATTTGAATGTCAAGGGTGTGTGAAGGGAAGGGGTTGTTTGTGTTTCTTACCCTCGGGTTGGAGGGGAGAAATGTAGTTTCTTGACCGTTTACCTAGGAATTTGAAATTTTTTATAAATAGGAGTTTAGCATGTTGCCCCCTTCCACTGTTTCCAGTAGTTAACCTGTGAGGTTCACATTGCGATGTCACATTCCTACGGAAATTTTTTGCTTTTATTATTGAACCAAGACTTTGATATCGAACTTGAAAATTTTAACTGGGACTATCTTGATGAGATAATGAATGGTTCAGATCCTTTAATTATAAGTTTGACGAATGTGGTCCTACACTATAACCATTGCTATTGCCAATACACTCCTTAGGGGTATCACAATCACCTCTGGCATCAAAATTGTCTACAGCACCGCCTCCGGCGACTATATCGTCGAGAATAGCTACACCACCACCTTAAACATCGATAGGAATTGGAGCGCCATCTCCGGCGATTACAGAACCGAGAATAGTTACACCACCGCCTTCAACATCGAGAGGAATTGGAGCGCTGCCTCCACCACCCCCTCTGGTACTGAGATTGTCAACAATGCTGCCTCCGACACCACCTCCGGCGCCGAGAGTGTGTACAACACCACCTCCGATGCCGCCTCCGGTGCTGAGAGTGTCTAGAATGCTGTCTTTAACATCGAGAGGAATTGGAGCTCCACCTCCGGTATCGAGAGTGGTTACAGCGCTGCCTCCGATGCCGTCTCCGGTGTTGCCTCCGGCGTTGAACTTGGAAGCTCTAAATTTAATATATACTTTCAAATCAAGTGAGCAACATGTAAAAAAACCAAAAATTTGTTCTTGTTGCACCCCATTAGGCTTAAGGGTTATACCCTTAAATTATGCACAGGAAGACGTATATAACAACTGTTTATTCCAAGAGTTAGAATAATTTTTACATTTAAATTTTGTGTCTTCACCTCCTACAAGTCTGCTGTATCATGAATTATTATCACCTGAAACACTGCAACATAAATTAATTTCTCCACTTCCTCCTTCATTCATGCATTTACCACAATAAATAATATATACTCCTATATTATCACCAATATCACCTGCTACACCACCACTATCTGTTGTTCCATTAAATATACGCAAAATGAGTTTATCTCTTAACCCAAAATGAAAATTATTGTAAACATTTAAATATAAATTGTTTAATGATTTTTTTGCGGTTGTATGATGATGTAATCATATTAGATTTTAAAAAAATATCCTGTGATATAATATAATTTACCAACTTAAAACTTTTTGAGGTGTAATATGAAGTGAAGTTTTTAAGATGTCAATGATTTTGGACGTAATATGATGTGAACATATTCCAACTTAAATTTTTTTTTAAAATCAGAGCATGATTTTTAATGATAATTTTACAGTTTAAAGATGTAGGATAAAGTATTTGTTTTAAGCTTGTAAGGCATTCACACATAAATGTTAAAGAAATATTTAAAAGTTTTTCAGTCATAACATGATCTGTTATGATAATTTTACAATTTAAAGATATAGGATGAGGTATTGGTTTTAAGTTTGTAAGGCATTCACATGTAAATCTGAAAGAAATATATAAAAGTTTTTCAGTCCTAACGTGATTTGTTATGATCATTTTATAGTTGAAAGACTTTGGATGAAGTATTGGTTTTATGTGTGTAAGGCTTCCATTGGTATTATATTGAAAATGTGTGTAATGAATTTTAATTAAATTTTACATTCATGGCATAACATGAAGTAACGATTTTTGTGTTTGTATTGCTTTCATAATAAAATGGTAAAGAAATGTTGGAAAGTTTTTCAATCATAACATGATTAGTTGTGATTATTTTAATTAAAATTTAATGATTTGCAATGTAACATGAAGTAACAATTTTTAAGTTTTTAGTGCTTTCACATGTAAATGGTAAAGAAATGTTGGAAATATTTTCAGTTGTAACATGATTTGTTGTGATTATTTTAATGAACTTTGAGATGTCATATATATGGTCTTTATTTTGTAAGTGTTAACTAGGTTTTTCATCAATTAAAAGGAATTATGATAAAAAGGAGTAATTTGACTTGATATTTATAAGTTTGTTATTCCTCATGTCATTATTTTGTGTATGATGCATGGATAAAACATTTAATACTACTAAAGCGAAGCTTGGAACAAAAGAAAACTTGAAAAGAGTGGGTCACTAGTAGTAAGCTTTTCAGGTGTACTTTGTATTTAAACTCAGATAACTGGATGTCTTTCACAAGAAAATACAAGTTTCTTTGTTCAATCTTTGTGTGGGAGAAAAATATGTTTGTTTATAAATTTATAAACAAGCATTTCAATTACAATTTAATCAAACTACTCTGAAAGACTGCGGAGGAATTACAAAAGTGATGGAGAAAAGAATCGAACATCTGAATAAATAAATTTTAAATGAAAGGAGAGGGAGCAGTATATTGAGAAATCCTCCGTCGCCACAGATCAACTTGAATGACCCTGGGGGATATGAGAAAGGGAAAGTAGTTTGACAAAAATACCTTTTCAGAGGCAGGTACAAGACCTCTCACCATTCCTACCTACAAGAACATTTCCCGCTTACCTGAGTCTCTACAGGAGATAGTGGCAGAGTCCAGTGAACTTTTACTTGTAACTAAATATTTTATAACACAAAACAGATTACAACTACTGCTGCTGGGATTCAACGATGATGTCTGGTGGTAAAACAGAATCCTACTTTACACAAACTCAGTATTCCTCTTTGCACTATTTTTTTAAACCAAAATTGTGTTAAAAAGGCTACCAATTTCCTTTAAATTTGCTTAAATTTGGACTTTTTAGGAAATACATGGAATTGAACAGATTTCAGCTTCGATAGCAGTCATTTAAAGCTTGGTTCATGCTATTTCATTAATATTACATATAAAATTAGTTTTTTTAAAGATAAAATAAATTTATATTTGCTCAAATATATGTACTTTATGCACCATAGTATAGTCAAAATTCTAGGCAGGGAAGCTTTTGAATTGAAACTTTGGTTATAAGTAAATCTCAGTGTTGTTGAGAAGTCTACATGTGGAATACGTATTTTTCTTGGCTTTCCACATATATTTAAAACAGATTGAAAATTTGAATATGTATGCACGTCTCATGTCTTCCATCATAATAGTTGAAACTTAGGTAAATTGAATGATATTTGTTTAAATAAAGGCTGTTCTTTGAATAATTTAATTACATAAAAAAAGTCTTAAACTCTCCTAAAATTTATTAAGTGAAAATATCTATTGTATTTGCCTTTGGCAACATTATTCACAGTTTCCTGGATTACTTTAAACTTAAAATTAATATGTTTGCTGGGAAATGGGATAAACTTAAAGTTTATAGGATAAAAAATATTTTTTTTGGAATTAAAATTAGTTTTAACTTCAGGAAAATAATTTCATCATCAGGACTTGGTTAGAATATTTTATTTAGCTGTAAGTAAGCCAGAGTTTCGAGAATAGCATAAACCTCCCTTTCGGAACAAGTCAACGGACAAGCGAAAGTGAAAGTTTGAAAGGCAGAGGGGGAGAACTTTACAAGGGTCAATGCTTTCGGGTGGGTTCAAATTTCGCCGGCCTGAGGGGTGTCCGGCAGGTGGAGAGTGTCCGACGTGGTGAACAAAGACACATTCTGGGCTGGAGGATGGGTGAAGAGGAACCTAACCAAGGCAGCTCTCCAGATACGCGAAAATGTGTTCTGGGCTGGACGTGGATAGGACACATAGTGGGTTCAAGGAATCTGTTGTCTCGGACAAAGACACATTCTGGACTATAGTGTTGGATAATTGGAGGGGGAGGGGGTGCATAGCCGAAAATGCAGCCTGCTCTAAGTGAAGGGTTGGGGGAGGGGGTGTTAGCACTCTTCGTGGATATGGCAGAGGTTCTTCCGCATGCAGCTCAGAATCGTCATTTTAGTTTGATGACAAGCCTCACCCTGGATTCACGCAACACCCGTGTCTGGCGTTCTGGCGGTGTCTTGTGTGTCATTCGAAGGGGTAGCAGAGACATGGCCAGCTGGCTTTGTAGAGCCTAGGCATATCAGAGGCCTGACTGTTAGCCACAATTCTCACTAAGCATTAGTATCTGCTATCGGCTTCAGCTATCATTTTAATATAAACATTTTTGTAACTTTGAATTTATCTGGGGAAAAAACAAATTTTCGTGTGTTAAGCCGATATTGTGCGTCCGTAATTTCAAATAATTTAATAAGCATTTATTATGTAAATCACATTTCTGAGCTCGCTCGACGATAGTTCATAGGATTTCCAAGTATCGTTTCGTAAACTAGTGCGGTGAATTTCCCATACTTAACAGACATTTGTGTTAATATTTTTCTGGTCGATGTAGTATGTCCATTATTTTAAATAATTTTTCTTCGAGGAAATTTGTATACTCAAATCGTGAATATATGTTCTCAATAAGTACCTGCGATTTCGGTTTTTAAGTTATTCTTTGACACAAGTCAAACCTCGTGCTAATCTTCAACAGAAATTAATAGTGAATTCTTCTTCTTATGATAGGGAAATTTATTCGCAGCAGTAAACCACTTCTCTGGAAACGTCCTTAAATAATGCGAGTGAATTATTTTTTCCAGGGCAGGTAGAGAAGTGTTAAAATTCTGGGTAAGTTTATCACTGTACTAGTATGTTCATGCTAAATAATTCCATAATGTGAAATGTTTTCTGTGCGATGTCCCACTCCTAAGGAAATTATTTTGATTGATTAATAAATGTGCTTACATCCATACAGGATTGATGGGGGTGGAAAATGAGTTTTCAAGGGAAATATTAATTAGTTTGAAAATTAAAGTATGTGAGTCATGTTCTGAATTTTTCCCGCAATTTCAACTCAGTTGCCTGCCAGGAATGCTCCCCATCTATACTCAGGTTCTCAGCACACAGCTTATAAGTCGACGTAAGTGGTGCACTCAGTTCATTCCTAGGTCAGACTCCACAACGAACGGACATGTTTCAAAATCATTTAAGGTATGTGTACAAATGAGAGGAAGATGTGCGTGTATGTCTATTATGCTATTGTATCTGGTTAGAATTTAATTCAAAATGCGAGTTTGGAAATCTTTAATAGTACTGTGGCTTAGTGTGTTGAAATCAGTTCCTAGTAAGTTTGCATATTTTGAACACGTTCTTTATACCATCTTTAAGTTATCAGAATGGGTGGTAAACGAATTTTCTAGGGAAATATTAATTCGTAAAAATAATATTTTATCCATTCACGTATTTGTGTGGTCAACTCGGCCGCAAGCTCCACATCTATAAGTCATTCCTTGAATGATCTCACAGCCAGACAGACGTGTTTTGGGAGAGGTGCTTGTGCGATTTTATGAATTTAATTCAAATACTGTAATTTATATATTCCTACCGAAATTTCATTTATTTGGTCACAGAAATCATATTCACATCTCTTTCCGAGGAGCTATAACATTAAACGCCTGTCATACGCCGGCCATGCTCCATGTATATCTAACAGCTTATAAGTTGGCGTACGTTATACACTGTAGTCATTGCTTTAGTCATCTCCTGACCAAACAGGTGTGTTTCTCCTCCATTTGCAATTTCATTAATTAAAAAACAGGATAGCTGTGTTCCATAATTTGTTTAGTGATAGTCACATACTTGTGCTTATTCAATTTATTTCGAAACACATATCTAATCAGACAGGCTAGATTTCATTTCCCAGAAATATACCTTATAAGTCATTCATTTGGAATAATCGTAATCTACACGACGTAAATACTATCTTTCAAAGTCGCCTGTCTCCCAACACCATCTACGAGCAATATCACTCAAAAAAATACTTATGCCACCCTTGCACAAACTCAACACATATATATCCCTTCCCCAGCAACTCACACTTCAATCGAGTGCCAGAGCTCAGAGAGTGACCATCGCTCCCTTATATTTACCCCTTCCCCAATACATCACACCTCATAACAGCTACAGAGCTCTAAGTGTGATGACATACCAGAGCTGCCCCGCAACCCAAAAAAAAAAGAAAGAAAACAAAGTACACCTAACTATACACACAAAAAAATTATATCAAAGAAATTTGATCAAACTTTTTCGTCAAACTTTTTCATTAAATTTCTCTGATCACATTTTATCGGATTAAGGATTAATCCCATCTATTTAAAATTGGATTAATTTTTTATCAGATTATGATCTGATTAACCATTAATACTTTTAAATTGATATCAAAGGGTTATTCCAATTAATTAAAGCAGCATCCCCTTTGATCTGAAACCACCTGGCTCTACTAAGCCTATATTGAATAGAGCTACAGAATAGGACAACGAAGCCAAAATCAATATTCTCCAACTATAAATTTATTGATACTTTACAACATTGGAATTGGTAATGTATTGGTAAGACGTGTTTTCACATACATTACGACAACCAATAAACTAATTTCTCTCAATATATGTTGGTGTTGTGTCCTAGATACTTTTTAACCTCTAGTTAAGAATTTAAAAAACTTCTGGTCTCACCAGGGTTATTTATTTGCTTTATGTCAGTAAAACTGCACTGCATAATGCTATACTGTGCTGTATTCCTTAATGTATTAATACATTATATTTTGCTACTTTTAAATTGTGTTTGATTATCATCATGTGCGAAATAACTGACACAGTTAAGTTATGCCTTGAAGACTATATCATATTGCACATTTTTTTTTTTTTTTTTTTTTTTTTAGCCATTTGTTGAATCAATATACATATTACATAAAATTACGAGCAATGTTGCAGGATGATTTTCTGTTACATTGCACAGAAATGTTACGGCAATTGACGCGCATTAACACATACCAGTTTTTGTTCTAATTTCCAACATAACATAAAATCCACCATACAGACCAGTACATATAAACATTGCAAACAAATATTCTACTGTTAAAAAATAATAGGCCTACTTAATTCCACTATTAATTCCTCCGAATTGCATGCCTTACTTAGATGTTAGTTACCTCAAATGGTACAAAAGTTAATCGAATTCTTATTTTAACAACAAATAATTTATGCTGAATTATTTATATATTTAATTTCTGGCTTAAAAAGTTTGGTTTCCATACATCACGTTTTATTTATTTTTAACGAAATCCTTCCAATATAGGGTAGAGTGGGGCAATTCTGATCACGGGGCAAATCCGATCATAATAAGAAAACTGGCAACACTGCAAGCAGCAAGCAGGAAAAAGACTTTGTCATCCCATCAGTCGCAAGTTAGGAGTCTTGGTGTTCAGTTCGTGAAAATTTTTCGCCGGTATCATTAAATTTGCAGTTTACAAAGATGCCAATGTCGACACCAAGGTAAATTACATAATTATTATTTATCTCTAAATAAACGTTCATGTTTCAAAATAAGGCCTCGCAGGCACAGAAATTGATATTTTTGTAGTACCTTGGTTTTGTCTTGTAGCCTACTCACTGAAATGAGTGTATTTGTTCCGATAAAAAGTAGTTTCCACTTAACAGTTAGGCCTTCAGAGCTGGAAGTCAACAAAGTGGGGTAATTCCGAATAAGATATTGGGGCTATTCCGATCATAATAAAAAACACATTTCTGTGCACAACATAAGACGGAATGGGCTGTAGTTACCTCCAAATCTTAATAGCTGTTACTTGTTATTGTTTCATAGCCACTTAACTCAACTAACAAAGAAAAGGTACGGTTGGTGTTTCAAGTTCAGTCCAGACGATAAACCTTACCTTAGTGTCTCCTAGCTTTCGCCCTTCGGACAGTGGTGATTTTTATATGTTCGATGGGGCGCATTTCTAGCGACTAATGGTTTCGCTGCTGCTGATAATACTGTGGCAGGTCACCCCCTATATCGTTCAAGAACAGATGGGCTGGCTGGTCGCACTCAGTATAGGCCTAATAATTAATATTTTCCATTCAGTAGTTACAAGAGCAAATGCATCACCCATTCATAAAATGTAAGACAAGAAGCATACAATAATACAACAACAATTTGAGGATTGGTCAGCATACTGAAAAATTTCCTCGGCATCCCTACAGGGCCTATTCAGTAGAGTTTTCAACTCTCGTCAATGTGAGTTTGGAATTACAATATTAATAATAACCAAATTTGATCTGCGGAACCATCTTGGCAGAAGATTTACCAGGATGCACATCCATTTATATTAGTTTATTAATTTACCGTCCTCAAACCCCTTCTGGAATATAAGGCAAAGGCACTAAAATCCATGCTCCCCAAGTGATTAGGTTAGACATATAATCTCATGCAATGCTTACCTATTTTTTCGTGTATTTTACAAGAGCTTTACTTGTGATGAAGAAATTATGATTGCAAATCAACATAAACTGGTGTCTTTATGAATTTTAGATGGTAAGAAACTACAAACGAAAAAACGCTACCCTTCAGTGGTCCGAGGAGTCGATGTCGCAGGCTATAAGCAGCATCTTCCATGGGGATACAACCATCAAAACATCTGGTAGCGTAAATCAGAAACCGTTTACCACACTTCAAAATAGGATCCAAAAAGTGAAACTACATCAGTCATTTGGAGCCAAGGGGAAAGAATATAAACATGGAGTAGATCATCCATCTGTATTCAACACTGAGGAAGAAGAGGAACTGTTTGAGAGACTGCTGAACTTGTCGAAGAGAGGCTTTAGTATTCAGGTAAGAATTGCAGCATACGTGTACATGGAAGTGAAATGTTTCGAAGTTCCCTGGAATAATTCCGAAAAATTAGCATGTAATGATTGGCTTGCTGGGTTCATGGGCAGACATCCTCAACTATCTTTGAGAAAACTGGAAGGTTTATCAAAAATGAGGGTAGCTGCCATGAACGAAAAAGAATTTAGCAGTTTTTATGAGCTCTATGGAAATTTAACAGGTGAACTAGGACTCGGTGAGAAGCCAGAGAGAATTTTCAATGTGGACGAGTCAGGGTTTCATTTAAACAACAAACCATCGAAAATAACTTGCGAAAAAGGCCAAAGAGATATCATCAAGCTGACTAGTGTAGAATGTGGTGAAAATGTGTCAGTAATGGCTTGTTTCAGTGCTAGTGGGATATACATACCACCGTTCGTGATTTTCAAGGATGTTCGGTATCGGGTGTTATACTGTGCGAATTTACTATCTGGATCTGTAGCAGCAATGTCTGAATCTGGTTACATAAATGAGGACTTGTTCCTCAAATGGTTGCAACATTTTCAGGAACACTGAATCCCAGGGAAGTGCCTACTTATTTTGGATGGGCATGCATCGTACTGTCCACTTAAATATCTGAACTTCTGTACAGCCAATGAAATTGAACTTCTCTCTTTGCTACCCCATACCACACACGTCCTCCAGCCTTTAGATCGAACATTGTTCAAACCATTAAAGACTTTATACCACCAAGAAGCAACTACATTTATTCACAACAACCCAACACAATCAATTACCAAGTCTGACTTCGGAAATATTTTCACAACAGCATGGAACAAGGCTGCATCCCATGTTAATGCTATCAAAGGGTTCCAGTGCACTGGCCTCTACCCATTTAATCCTAATGTAATATCAGTGGATACATTTCTACCATCCGCAGCTTTCCAAGCTAACTATTCTTCAATCCCAACATGAAGTCCTCCTACTATACCCACTGCAGGTTCATCTTCTGATATTTCTCGTGAGTGTTCCCAGACCATGCTAAAAGTAAGTCGTATTAACGTCATTCCACATCTAAAAACACAGTTGATCGTTCCATTTCTCAAGCTTCACCTACCTTGTTTGTACCAGCTTCTACCTCAAAGTCTTCCAACAAGCCGACAAATTCTCTATATAATAACATCATTCCAACTCCACGCAAATCATCCAGAAATCCAAACATCCCGCAGTAAACAAGGAAGAAACAGACAGCTCGACACCGGACATCGGAAGGAAACATCAAGGAAACTGCAGAAAAAGTTAAAATTGCGACAGAGAAAAAGAAACAGGTGGATGGCGCAGTGAAAAGGCGCAGACTGTTTGCAGAAAAAGAAATGCGCTCAAGCAAAGAACAAAACCCCCTTAATGAAAGATTCGAATGATGCACCATGTGGTTTTTGCAACAGAAGATGGAGCCAGTCTGCCAACAGAGGGGATTGGATCAAGTGCCAGAAATGTGGAAGCTGGTATCACGAAATCTGTGTTGGTGCCGAAGGACGAAAGCATTTCATATGTGGTAGATGTCTGTGATAATAACTGCCCCACCATGATCGGACTTACCCCACTAATGATCGCAATTACCCCACCAAATTTTGTGTATCCTCTAATTTCATCTTTCACAAAAAAATTTTTTTGTGAATGTTTAACATATTATTGATAAGCATATTAATTGGTGGTAGCAAATATACATGTTGAAGTTCACGTTCATGTATTTTTATTAACTAATTATTATTTCCACTAATTTTATTTACAAAACCGTATGATTTGATCGGAATTACCCATCTCTACCATATAATATATAATTTTTCCTGAAATGTGTAGTGGTTCTAAATAAAATTTCTTATTTTATTCCAAAACATTCGGAAAATATTTGTATTCCAACACAAGGTATTTCTAACCATACTAACCAAACACCAACAGTTGGAGGCGATGGTTAGAATACTCAAACATTATAATACCCATAATTTACATAAGTATATTTTGCAACTAGTAGGCAAAACATAACCAATTATATACCGTTCATTTCTAAAGGATCTTCTCAGGTAAATATTACATCTTAGTAATGTTTCTAAAATTTCGTGGCAAATATGTACTTAAGTCAAACTCAGAATTCACCACTGCCGAAGCTAATGATGAAAAAAGTAACAAAACATGTATAACATGCATTATAAAAATGTAATATAGCCAATACAAAGGAAATAGGGAACACAATATCATCAAAAATTCTGCAAAATAATTTCGCAAAATAAAAGTGCAGTATTTACGCAAAAATGGAGATATCCAACAAAAAAATAAAGTAGAAAAGGACGATGTTCGACAGAAAACGCAATATAGATACCATATATGGATACGAATAACCCAGTTGCGAGTTTGTCAAATAAAATATAGAGAACCGGGGATATACAAAAAAAAAAACGAAAAGAAGGGCGACAACAGAATAAGAAAAACACAAAGCGAAAAAAAATTAATTTTGGTTCATCTTTCTCGTAATCACTTTTGGGAATGCAGAAAGTCCGACAAATTTCTGAGTACAATTTCAGTTAAATGTTGGGCGACAGGATTGGCTCACTGCATCACTGAACGGAAATATAGGCTGTTCATGGTAAAATGAAAACTTTTGGAAGCCCTGCTTAAGATCTACTTGCATGCCCGTTATGTATTCTTCCGCCTTATGTTAAATTAACGTTACCAATGGCCTCATCACTTTATGCATGCGTCGGTCAGGTTAAACTGTGAAAATATTAGAAAAGTAAATATTTAACAAATCTGAAAATTTTTACACTCCGGTGCATCAAAAAACAGAAAGGGAAAAAGATAATTTTAAGTTATTACAAATGGTTACCTGACACTTTTTATTTGACGCTAAGATATGGAATTACTTTCCATCCATCGTTGCCAACTTTACTGTGCGCATGTCACTCAGTTCGCCCGTTAAAATATATGCAAGTTGATTTCAAAAGTCCTCACTTTATCGTGAACAGTCTTAAAAAATATTTTGCATGAGAATTATTGCTTACCAGGCGTATCTGTTTTTGTATTCGTACATTGTAAAAAAGTGTTGTAATTTTACAAATACTTGTAACAGTACAAACATTTCTCTTGTAAAACTACTCGTTTGTAAAACTACAAGGGCCGTGTTTGTAACATACCTCAAGAAATGTTTGTACTATACTGACCTGTGTCCACGAGCTTCAGCAAAATGACGGACACTCAACAACGTAAAACCGTATAAAGCTGTTTGTGCAAAATCTATGGATGATATAAAGTATAGTTGCGATCAAAAATAAATGTTTTTATTCATTAGAAATATATTGCAAGTTTAAATAACGTAAAACACTTAAAGCAACCCAAATAGTGATAATAATAAAACGACAATTTCAATAAAACCTAGCCGTATTACTCAATAACAATTAGGTCTAATGTTTCCTAGCTACACAGAACTCTTTAAAATGAAATCATTGTATTATTTTAAATTAAGCAACTTCCTTAATATTTTATAAGTACTTGAATATAGATTTATTTTTAAAATAAGATTTTAATATCTTTAGTCTAATAATACAAGGGATGTGGGTTCTAGTCCCTGTGCTGCTGGGGAAGTATTTCTTTTTTCGAAAATTATACTGTGACATATATTTAAGTTACTCTCTGTTATTAATTCATCAAAAATGATTCCTAGAGGAAAAAAAAAACTTTATATACACTTCTCCATAATGTAAGTTGTACTACAAGGCTATCAATTTATCTTGCAGATTTTACAAGAAAACTGTAGTTTTACAAAGAATTTTTTTGGCAACTGGGTAGAAATAATTTCCAGAGTGTATTAATTATAAATTAAATATTATAATTTATGAATGAAATATGAGTACGAGTTCAATTTAACCAAAAATAATATTGTGTTAACAGAAGTATTAAACTCATGTAATAGCCTACATGTCATGTTCAGGAAACTACCCAGAAAGTGGTATGTACAAGAAGTGATTCTTCAAAGGTTTAATTCAAATAGGGTGAAGATACTGGATTAGACAATACACTTTGTTGCGGCCATGGTTATTCATGACGTCATCAAACAGTAAGCTAATATAGTATGTCTAAGAACAAAGAGAGAGATTTGTCTAATGCACAAGTGAAAATTAACATTGTTTCAGTCTCTGGCGTAAATAATTTTATTTCGATGAGACTAGCAGTATACGATGGATATTTTTAATGTTGAATTTGGTCGTCCAGGATTCGTGGAATACACGTCACGTTTTGATCACAACAGTAACTCAGTTATGTTTTCTGCATTGCCTGTATAATAACGTGTTTTGTAGACATCTATTGCGTAACAGCAAACGCGTTTTACCGAAGGTTAAAGAGTGGCCAGTCTGATACTAGCGATAACGGGAAATCACAGCGTGGCGTCCGAATTGTATAAAATATAATAAACTTATGCTGTACCTTCACTCACGTAACGTAACTATTGTGAACTTAATCACGTTCATACAACAGCGTAAGTGCGGTAGACAGTAACTTTTGAAGCGCAAAAATATAGACTCTATTTACCGTAGTGGTTTGCAGACTACGCTGTCCAAACGGGTAGTGGAAATGTCTGGGCGGCTCTTAACAAAGGGGCCTTGAGGGTGAAGTGAGGTGAGTATGTCGCAGCGCCGGAATGCAAGGGCGAGGGAAACGGGAGATCTCCGAGAAAATCCGCCAACCAGCGGCATCGTCCGGTACGATTCCTCTGTGTGAAAATCCAGGAGCGACCTAGCTAGGAATCGAACCTGGTTCTCTTTGGTGTCCAAAGGGGTAGTTTTCCTTATAAACATACCTATGCACAAAATGTTTTCTTTTTGAGTAAACACTGTTTACGACCTGCTTGTATTTGATGTTATCCACCTACGTTACAATATTTATGTACTGTACACATGAGCTGATACTGTCGGCTTAAATCCGTACTGAAATTTATTCATAAAAGTGAACCATTTTGAAGTGCCACTGAGATTATTGTAAATACTCGTGATATTGGATGGATACTTGTAGATACGGGGATAAATGTATCGCTCAAAGGCTTGCGCAGCTTCATAGTGCATAACAAAACATAACACAAAATACAAGCAACACTGGCAAATTTCCAAACTTACCTGTTTGAAACACAACTCACGACTGAAATACACAGACTTACGAGACGTTACTGATATAACTAATGAGCTACTTTCCTCTAAATTGGGCGCAATAATTTCTAATGAAGTTTTTAACAGCTTGTAGCAATATCATTATAGATCAAACCAGAAACATATGCAACAGTACAGAGACAATTACCAATATCACACATGCCTTACCCGGGACTCGAACTCACAAAATTTCATGAAAATAAATTGGCTTACATCGTGGGGGCAGGATTTAGAGCATCAACTCAGTCTGATGTTTTGCACGATAGGGTCACTAACCTGAAATATATATTTACACGGCCATCATTTGGAAAAAAAGTGTATACGCCACTTAAATCACACAAGGTTACATGGCCTACCGTGGCGTTACTCGTATGAAGAATTTGGTGGAAATCGGATCAATGGTTGCCGAGATATGGAATAAAAATATTATTTTCTTAATCGGTTATACCTTACAAAGCTGCCTAAATGAGTTTCTGTATGCGATGTTACTAATAGACAATGTTTGCATAAACATTTTGGTTGACTTTGGTTAAATTGATAAATAGATATGCCAAAATTATTAAAAATATTTATGTGGCCACCATGTCGAAAATTAATGTGCGACTCCACTTAGTTCATGTAATATTACATGGCCTGCTGTAGCACTAATGGTGTGAAAATCTGAAGGAAATAATTTTAATCGTTCCGAAAATATGGCAAAATGCTCATTTTTCTCACCTGGCGCTACTTTCCAAAAAATATCAGCAAAAGAGTATCTCTGTATGCATAATTAATGCTCCTAATGAATACTGTTGGCGTACAAAATTTGGTCTGATTTTCTTGAATTGTTTCATAAATTAAATATATTAATCTAAATTATTTATATTAACATAATTAAAAATTTCTGCCCCACCTGAAGCACGTTAGTTTATATTCTACTGTACACTATTGGCGTGAAAAATTAGTGGGGAATCGGTTGATTGGTCGTCGAGATATGGCATAAAACCTCCACTTATGAATGTGACGTTCTTAATAAATGGAAGACAAATAGGTTATGTATTAACATATTCGAATAAACTTGAAAAAACATCGGAAGTATGTTTGGTTGTATGTGATCTGTGTTGCAATCCTGAAATTTTAAATAAATGTGTGGGTGTTATCTTTTATTTACGCAATTCTCAGTTCACTTGATAATACCGTGGCGTGTATGTCACTCGCTTTGAAAAATAAAGCCATGAAAATGTTTTATACCCTATAGTGCACGTGAAACATTCCTTGAGTGTTAGTAATACGTTAAAACACTATTATAACGCCTATCCGAACGGTTTAATTTGTATGAGCCGATATATCAAACAGTTATGTGGGGCAAAATTAAATTATGCATTAAATATGTAACTGCAGTTTCATGAAATGCATTTTCATCAGCTAGGTATTGTGTTTTTAGTATTCTGGAAAAATTACATTTCATCCTCTTTATAGGCTAACGTGCGAAACGTCTTGGCGTTATTTTCATAACTGGAAAACGAATAATGTGTAACTCTTCTGCTATTCTGTTGACAACCTATACCAGAAATATTTACTTATGACCTCAGAAGTATTGACCACATAAAGACATTACTTTATATCTAAACGGTGAAATAATTGTGTACATCAGTCAATATTCACTAACCAATATTTACTGAAATCAACGTATACGTGTTTATAGTGCTGTTTACGACTTTCCGTTGTTTATTTAATGAGCATGCAGTGGAAATTATATGAGGCAGCTGTTGTAAATACCAGCAGAAAATCACACGACAGTGTTTATTTTGATAGGTGCGCGCAAAAAAATCTCAACCAATGGGCTGAAAGTAGAAATTTAGCAGGGCTTTCAGAAGGGCCCATTTTATCGTGAACAGCCTTTCGTTGTTTTGCGTGATAGATTGCACAGTCCACATTTAGCTGAACACTTTCCAAAGATCTGCTTTGATTCTTCTTTGAGCCCACCGTGTATACATCCGCAACACGCAAAAATTAACATTACCACGGACATGGTAACTAGTATTCATACGCCGTTCTGTTGGCGCTGGAAAATGAGTTTCTTTTACACCAGTTATTACACTAATGTTCATAAAAATAAGAAACAAGTTCCGTGGCCACCAGTTTTCAACATCACACTTGATGTTATAGTATACGAATAACTGCTTTTCATAGTCAGCTGCTAACAGTACTGTGGGCTAATAGTTTACACTAAAACCTATGCCGTTACGAGAAGGGAATTATTTCAGAGGTTGGTAAGAAGAGTACTCAATTAACCGAGAACCACATATAATCAATATATATTATCTACACACTCCCAAGTTATTATAAAAAAAAACTTTTTCTTAATTATCGAGCATTAAAGCCCCGGAGAAAAACTGTGGTAACTGAATTCCACTTCGTTAAGAGCTCTGGTATCCAGTAAAAAACTCGTTTCAACAGATTTGAGATACTGGGCTTATCGAGTGGAAACTAAGGGGGCAAACAGACAACGGGAACGATTCTGTTGGCAAGGAAAGGGAGTTTTGATGGGAAGGGGTCGCACCCAAGTAAAAGAAGTAACAAGTCAATCCAATTGCTTTTAGTGACATTATAGCTTTGTGTTAGACACGGGGTTTATTTACTGCATTTATAAGTCACTGTTTTGGTATTTAAATTATTAATGAACATATAAAATGTCTTATGATTTATTTGACAAAATTCGACGCACAATAAATATCAAATACACTTTCTTTTCATATTCATATAGTAAGGGGCTAATTAATTTCCCAGTTTTCATCGCTGAAAAGCTGACTTCTCTGGTACGACGCGTCATTTTATTTGCCAAAAAGAACATAATATTTCAGGGACATCAGGAAAAAGGACCAGAAAAACTAGACTCCCCTTTTCCTCGTGAGTGAGCCCCTGGTGCCAACAATGAAAATTTAGCTAATGTTTCGCGTGTAGCGGATATGACGTAAATCCCGTGCATCGAAGCGCTGCCACGCAACAATATATCTCGCCACCATTGCCCCAGATCCGCTGCTGCTTGCATTCGTGTTAGGCGGGAGATAGCCTCCGATGCGACATCATATATTCGGATAACAGTTGTCAGGGCCAGAAGGAATCTCCGCCTGTTGTTTCCGCGAGCAGCTGGACGAAGCAAGGTTGTTCACGGTAAAGTGAGCACTTTTTAAAGCCATGCTTAAGATCTACGTGTATGCGCAGTGCGTATTCTTCCACCATATGTACAATTAACATTGCCGTGGGCCTCATAACTTTATTCATGCGTCGGTCAAGTGAAACTCCTAGCAAATTTAATATTTTACTAATTTGCTATTTCTTACACTTATGAATTAGAAAAAAAAAATAAAAGAAATAATTCCAGCTTTCACAAATGTTTACCTAATACGCTAACCACCGCGGCCCTTAATACAATTGTTATCCGGGATGAAAAAAAAGGAGGGGGATTTTCAGGTTTACAGTGTATAAGTATACGTCTAACACTGGTACAATACACATATGCATATTTATGCTCACACCACACGCTTACATATTAAGATGTGAAGTGCTGGAACATCGTATTGTTTATATCTCAAATAAAAAATATACTTCAAACGAGATCCTCGCTTTATTGGAAAACCCTAGATTAAGTGCAGTATAATCAAATATGAATATTATACACGTGAAGCTAAATGTTTGAAATAATTCTAATGTGACTGCAACTGAACGCGCTGGTGAAATGTTTTAGGCGGCAGAGGGTGACTTATTGCACCCGCCTTCACCCTTTCCCATCCCCATCCGAAATTCTATTAGTTCTCAAACGTTTAAACCAAATACTATAGAGACTAATACTGGACAGTTGGCGATTTTCCGTGCGAAAAGTGATTGCCCTGCGCTCTACCGGCTTGAGGTGGCGACACATTTGTTTACATTTACCGTCGTGCGTTTTAGACTGGGAATTGCTTGTGTTTTATATAGTTTTAATGAGTTTAGTGATTCACATTCATTGAATTACCATGACAGGTGGCATTTGCACTGTGCATAATTGTTTCAGTTACACTATTAGTTCTGAAAAATCTATTCCATTTTCGGAATTGCTTTTCCACTAACAAATATATTTGTTAAATTTTTACTCGTTATTTACAGCACATACATAACATGAAACGCAAGTTTTCGAAGCTTGAGATTCATGTTCTGGTATAAACACTTTACTAAACAAAACTTCACTTTAGAATTGAAAATAAAAATGTGGTGCGGACAGACACCAAATTTGCCCCCCACCCCCCAATGCACTATTTATAAAAAAAAACGTGACTAGAAACGTGACTAGATCCAACACTGGCCAGTAAAACAAAAATATATGGTATTAATATGTCCTCGATTTAAAAAATGGGAAGTGATAAATATTAATAATTAATTTTCCCTTGTTATCTGGGACTACAAAGTCGTGGATCACAAACATATAATCACCACAAAGGCAGCTTTCAAGAAGCTAATTTCCAAAAAAAAATTTCTGCGTGGGAAATAAAGTTATTTGATCATTTTAAATCTTTGATACTCGTACGCTGGAGATGCGCATTAAATCGGGATTTAGCTACAGAGACTACTCATACTTGCTAAAGTAACAAATTTAGTTTTATCACCTTTTATTTTTGTAATGAGGAAGGTCACTAATGTTGTTTTTAGAACATAATTTTTATATAAAAATTACCAACACAATAGTATTATTTCGTGATAGATGTTACGAAACAATATGTAAAAAAAAAACGTATGTGTGTTGTAGGTTAGGTATTAGGCCTAGTGAGGAAAAACAAGCATACATTTTTAATGTATTTCTGTAGCATACACACATGCACAAAAATTGAAAAGAAATCATGTTTAATCACGGCGTGTTCGAGATCTTCAGGTGCATCCGGAACATTACAAGATAAAATTTTACAGTTATTATTGTAAATATTGTAGAGTTCACTTATTAGTCGAGATTTTCGGCATTAAATACCGCCTTTAAAAAGAACTACTGTACACGCGTTAAGACACCTGTACTAAAATATAAAATAAAAAGAAAATGTTCCAAGCAAAATACTTTGTAGAAAAACTGCATTTCGAGCACAAATGCACTCGTTATATCCACTGTACGTATACACAGATTCAAAGTTCGCGGGTGTTTGCCACCTCAAGCCGCTAGGTTCGCTGCTGCTGCTGTTCACACGCTCGTCCGAGTTGTTCGTATTTAGCTGTCCGGTATTAGTCTATATTGTATTTGTTTAAACTCTAAATGCAACAGAAGACGTAACGTATGTTGACTTACGATTCCAATGCTACGCGCAATAAGGTCGACATCGGTTTGGCAGAGATGAGAATACCAGGACTAGAAAGCCAAACTTTTCCCAAGCCCACACTTTCTTGGGAGTATTTTTTACCTCTGACGGGAAACAGTCCTACCTATTCACTCGAATCGAGCGTGCTTACTAATATTGCAGATTTATTAGGTAGTGGTTGAATTAAATATTACTCTTCTAATAGGAGAATCAATTGTGTGAATTTTTCGCTGCCGATATTACTGTTAAGTGTGCCAATTGCTGTTCACGTTGATATACATGCCCACTAAAATGTGTTCAAATGTACGTTAACCGAGCTGGGTAAACTTGGTAATGACCAGTTAAGAATGTTATCGGTATACAGTTGAGCCGGTCCTTTGCTGACATGGAAAACGAAAATAAGATGGAAGCCCATAGCAAACAAAAACAAATAATATACGAAAAAAAATAGCAGCCTACGACATGCGACGACAATGACAGATGAAAACAAGATGGTAGCCTGGAAAGAACGTCAGATGTAAATAACGTGGTAGCTGGAAACAAGATGGCAGCCAAAAACAAATGTCATATGAAAACAAGATGATGCTCAAACAGTTGTCGGATGACGATGCATTCTAGTTAGCAGTTTCAGGGAAAGTGGCTTCCAATGACAATACACTCTAAAAGTCGACATCGGAAAAAAATGGCTGCTGATAGCAGCATGCACTAGCAGGCAACGACGAAATCAATGATGGAAAGTGATCAGACGCGAGTAGTCAGTGCTCCTATTGATCAGCTCTAGAAACACATATGGTGGTTGGAAACAAATGACAGACAAAAACAAGTTGGCGACATACAGTAAATGTAAAACAAGATGGCGACAACCCTAGACTTTGATAGCCTTATTCCTGTGCTCGAACATTTATATAAAACAAGATGTCAAACTACAATGGTTGAATGAAGATGGTTAACAGAAACAAGGCGGCCTCCAGAAACTAAAAACATATGAAAAAAAGACGGCGTCCGAGAAATCGGCAAACAACTACGTATCCTAGTACACAAATCTGAAAACAAAGACGGGGGACGAGTGGGTGGCACTTGGACGACTTAAAGAATAATAAACCGTTTCCCTGACGACCAACTTCATCGACAAATATGGCTGTCGGAAACAAACGACACACGGAAAAATGTTTGTGGTTGGAAACAAGATAGCTTCTGGACATAAAGTACAGCCGGAAACTAAGTGATCGCTGGAAACAAAATGGTTCCCGCAAGGATAAATTTATTACGAACAAACAAAATGTGTCTCTGAAACAAGCGATGGGCAAGTAAAAAAAAAAAAAACTATTGTTATGTGTCGCTGGTCTGCGCTGCTGACCTTGGCCCGGCCCGCGCGAGCGGCCGGAAGAGAAGGACAGAGTAGTGATACGATCGTCAGGGCGACTGATACAGAAATGTGACAGGTCTACGAGCTGGAAGTTGTTGAATGGATGAGTTTTAGCAATAGACGACTAGCATGACCAAGAATTAAAACCAAGAAAATAACTCTTGCAGGTACTTTTTTTTTTTGTAAAATTTGTCAGCATATATTTTAATTTAGTTGTTGGTTTCTTCAGTACAATATCTTGCACCGCTGTGAAATGTAGCTACAAAATTTATAGAATAAAAATAAATAGCGCGACAGAAATATGTATATCAGTGTGGCAAAATTTGCTCTTTCACAGTTTCAAAACCGGTGCAGAAATGGCCGGAAAATCATCTCTATTTTGAAACATGAAATGATTAATTTTTTTTTCTACCTGGCTGAAAGTTCTTCCTAAAAATTACATCTCACATTAGCTGCTAGTTAGAACACACATTCAAATGACTGTGTTGTCTTGGTTTATTAAAATACAGTATGGAAATAGTACGTATAGTGTCTAACTGAAAGTTGTAAGGTAAAGGTGACTCAAATAAATAAAATATTTAATTATTCGCAAGGTAAAAGTATATATATTTTTCATTCCATTGTAGGCTTTGAAATAAAAACCCACAACTTATCCATTGTTTTATAGTTATACCAAAATAGTGCAAGCTCTAGAGTGAAGATCTCCCATACTAACGGCAGGAGGTCAAAATAGGCTGGTCTAAGACATTTCATGTTAGTGATAGTTGACTTAAAAGACAGCAAACGATTTTATCGCAACCGATAGCCTGCTGTTATTTGCAGTGGCTTTCTTATCTCGCGAATTCGAAGGTATCTTTTTAAGTTTAGGTGAGGTAAAACACGTACACATTCTCTGATGGTCGAGTGCAGTTGAAAATATGATTGTCGGTTAGGAGAAGCAGGGCGGCTCTTGACAACGAGGTCTTGAAAGCCGATGAGGGTAAAATGAGGTGAAGATGGAGAAGCGCCGGAATGCAAGGGCGAGGGAAACGGGAGATCCCCGAGAAAACCCGCCAACCAGAGGCATCGTCCGGCACGATTCCCACTTGCGAAAATCCGGAGTGACCCGGCAGGGGATTGAACCCGGTTCGCATTGGGAGAAGGCGAGTAGTCTAAACGCTCAGGCACTGCGGCCTCAAGAAGCAGGAAGTGAACACTTCCTTTATCAAAATACTCGTCGAAAAAGTCATTTTCAGACATCTGTGTTGATCAGGAATGTTATTTTATTCGTTATTTAATTAACGTTTTCTGTTAATGCAGTGCAGATAATCGGAGACACTACGTACATCCTGGCGAATGGATTAACTCTTCAAGAACGATATTTCGAGTTATAATCGTCCGGTAAGCTTATGAGCATCTTATGAGTTGAGAAACAGGTATAGTATACTACTACACCGCTCAAAACACTGACTTTCTTGTATTCTACAAATTCCTTTTTGTTTTAATTTAACAAAAAAAAAAAAAATCGAGGCCAAGAAATCCTACGAAACTCTTTTATAAAAATATTTCCGCTTAAATGGCTTAAACGTGGTGAGTTTCGCAGCAGTTGTTTCCATTTACCACACGAACGCCATGACTCAATTACAATATAAATACTGAATTAACTATACTCTTATAAACTTGAGAAATTGTACTGAAAATTATTTACACAAAACTTTAAGAACCGAAAAAATTAGAAAATCAAAATGGGAAAGTAGTTTGTGCTATCTGCGATGTCTTGTGAGATTGCAAATAAATAGATATGAAATGATTTGATCATCGTCATGGGCTGACATAGTGGTGAACTATACGATATGTATGCAAGATATAATTGGATAATACCGACGACCCACGACTGAAGGCTCATCTCTAAGAATCTGCTGTGTAATCATGTTTAATTACAAGAAGAACTACAGCTGTTGTAAAATGTCATTTATGTTTTTTTTTTTAAATCAAAGTCATTGGGGTTACCATTGCTATTTTAGAATGAATTTCGTAATGAGGAAGTAAAATTAGTTTCTTAACAATAGATTGTTAGTAGCATGTCAAACTTAACTAAAACGTCGTCTTGTTTCTCTGAAACCTGCCGTTTACGAGGAATTCGCGTACACGCTGATTTAAAGACCTGCGTTATAGGCTATTCACGGTAAAATGAGCACTTTTGAAAGCCCTGCTTAAGATCTACTTGTATGCACGTTGTGTTTTCTTCCGCCTTATGTAAGATTAACATTGTAATGGGCCTCATCACTTTATTCATGGCGTCGGTCAAGTGAAACTGTGAACTTATTAGAAAAGAAAATATTGTACAACTCTGTTCATTTTTACACTTCATTGTATTTGAAAAAAAAAAAGTGATAGAAATAATTTAAGTTATCAGAAATGGTTACCTAACACTTTTACTCGACGTAAAGATACGGAACTACTTTCCACCGATCATTACCAACTTTACTTGCCGCATGTCACTCAGGGCGTCCGTCAAAATATATGCAGGTGGGGACAGTAAAATTTTTCTAAGGTTGAATTCAAAACTGCTTTTTTCGTGAACAGCCTTTACATTTGAGATTCCTCGTGAACTGTCTTACAAGTGCGTCTATCTCACGCTACTCGATAACCTCCATTATAATACGTGTTGCAGACACTCACATCCTCATTAAATTCTGTATAGAAACTTCATGAAATCAGTGGGATTAAAGGAAAAAAATATTAGCTTCGTTAATTGCTAAATCCTTTTATTAATAATACGTGTAAAGAGAATTGAATAAAATCCCGATACATAAATTAAAAAATACGCTGTCACGCCACGAAATTAAATTCGAAATAATGGTGGTAATCCTTAGTATTTCCAAGAACTAATTTTATGACAGTGACTGATTTTTGCAGAGATTCGTTCAACGATCATTGTATAGACGTTTTGTCTTACTCTCTTTTGCGATGATTTAGTGTTTTGGCTACGACTTAATGTTATTGCTGGGAGGTTTATAGTAAAGTTCAGTACAGGGATTTGCACTACCTTCGTGGGAACTAACTCAGAATATTTTAAACTACGATATTCTTAAAACGTAATTTTCTGGCCACATTGAAGAGGTTCAAAACAGTGTTTGCGATAAGCGCGATCTGTTTAAAGTTGTGAATATCTCGCTCTAGTCTGAAATGTTATTACTTTCCGTGTGCAAACAGATCGTGCACGCATGATACAGTTTGTTTTGAAAACGCGCCTTGCGAGCACAACAGCCCAGTTCGAGCGTCAGATGTGGACGGGCGTGTAGAGTTTTCGTCGTGGTTGCATCTGCCTATTGTTATGAAGTGATCAAGCCTTAGCTGAACGGCCTGCCTGATCACACCTTCAAGCATTGAACCAGGGTACGAGCGTGATTGCAGTAACACCTTGCGAAATACAGTTGCAGAAATCCCCTTCACCGGCCAGTAAACGGGTCCGAAAAAAAAAACGCGATCGATATAGGCCACCGTAACACTGGGAGCGGCGTGTTTTGTATTTGCATTGGAACGAGAAGACCACTGAAGATGGGGATGTCCGGCCGTCGTTAACCGCCTTCTGGAATCAGCCTCCTCCAACAACATGAACAAGACGAGGATTTTCCAACTAGGTTGTAATAATAGTGACGCGTGCTAATATAACTTATATTGTAACACTATGGGACTTCAAACGGTCGTCCTACGACTCTATTGGTGGAAAACGTGTAAAGGCTGTTCACGGTAAAATGAGCACTTTTAAAACCCTGCTTAAGATATACTCTATGCACGTTGTGTATTCTTCCATCTTAGGTAAAATTAACATTGCCATGTGCCTTGTCACTTTACTCACGCGCCGGTTAAATGAAACTGTGAAATTATTAGAAAAGTAAACATTTTATAAATCTGCTAATTTTTACACACTGAGGCGTTAAAATAAAACCGAAAGCGCAGGAAATAAATTAAAATACCGCAGATGGTCACCTAACACTTTTTATTTGATGTTAACATATGGAACTACTTTCCGTCCATCGTAACCAACTTTATCGGGCGCATGCCACTCAGTGCGTATCGTTAAAATATATGCAGGCACGGGCAGCGATATTTTTCTAAGGTTGATTTCAAAAGTGTTCACTTTATCGTGAACAGCCTTTAACAAGTTTCAATGCACGTCCATTGTATATATTTTTTCATATCTCTAAGTCATATGTTATGAAATACAGCGCTTCGAAAAACCCGTTTTTAACTGGAGTGCTTCGAAATTGTGTTCATAATGTATGTGATGTCTTGAAGGCATTCACTAGGCCTCGTCTGATGTGTTTTTCTTGTACTGTGGATCAGCTCAATGGACGTTTAATAGATTCGTTGAAAAAAAACACATTTCAAAGACAGTTTTACGCACTTCACTTGAGGGCGCCAGACAGGCGATCCCCTTCAGCCAGACAATTTATTTTTTGTATTTCAGATATTCCAATGAAAAACGAGCCACTCCCACTATTTCCATGATGTATTCCGGTGTAGGGCAGCGGCGCTCGTTTGGCCATCCCAATCGTTCGTAAGCTTCTACTAGGAAATTGTAACCGGTCGAATTCATTCGTCTGTATTTCTCATACGTTCTGAATCCGGAACGGTGATTGTGTTGGTGGAGAGATTTGGGCGGCTCTTAAGGGGAATGGTGCACGAAAGCAGAAAGCAATATATGTGCCTGATTTTCGATATAAGTCGTTTTCCAAAGGGTTTGTCGAAATTTTTGGCTCGACAAGATGCGAATAATTACTTTCAAAGCTTTCTTACGTTGTTAGATATTTACTGCCTTCATTATTCTCGGAACACTGGTGGAAGAAAAGAAAGCATTTTTCTATTCTTATCTTCAGTCAGTGCTCTGAGAATAACAAACGCAATGAATTTGTAGCAATGTAAGAAGGTGCTCAAAATTGTTATTTACGTCTTGTAGAGCCAATATTTTTGAAAAATCCGCTGCAAAACCAGTTGTGACAAAAATTATACAAATATACGGTTTGCGTGCACCATTCCCCTTAACATCGAGGTCGAGAGTCGATGAGGGTGAAGCGACGTTAGTATGGAGCAGCACCGGAATGAAAGAGCGGGGTAAACGGGAGATCGCCGAGAAAACCCGCTGACCTGCGGCATCGTCCGCCACGACTCCCACATGCGGAAATCCGGGGGCGACCCCGCCGGGACTCGAACCCGGCTCACCTCGGTGGGAGGCGAGTAGCCCTTGAACGGCGTCGTCCAACACGGTGCGATCATTTAGGGACAACGTGGGGATGCCAAACAAGCTCAACTCTGTGCATAAATCCACTTGAGAAACTGAACGTTGGTTAATTAGAAATTGTTTTATTTATCTCAGGCTGCAGTACGTATTTTCCGCGTGGCCCAAAATTATGTAAATTTTGATTTTCCTTATTTATTTTGATTTTCCTTATTTCACGTAGGTATCAGAGAAATTTTTTGGGAATCTTTACTAATTTTCATATGTAATTATTAAAAAAAGTATAAATCATGACATCATGTTTCCTATAAATGAAGGAGCCTATTTGTAAATTGATGTCATATTAGTTTTGCTATTACCTATTACGTAAAAAAGGCTGAGTTATTTGTTTTTTTATGTATGCGAATAATGGCAAGTCTGTAAACGTATTTGATAAAAAGTTGACTTAAAATAATTAAATAAGGTAAAAAATAGCAATAAACCCTATTGCTGTGGGTTAATTTGCCCTTAAAAAGTCACAAGACTACAAACAGATGGCTGCTGTTAGAGTACATTGCGAATACATTACGCGACTGGTAAATCTGCTTGACTTACGATTAACAACTTATTTTGAAGAGCATTATTATTAAAAGGTTCTTTGGCGTATGACCACGGTAGAATACGACATTAAATACATTGAAATAATTGCAATAGGTAACATTAACTCCGCGTTGAGAATATTTCGACTTAGAATTTACGGTTTTTCGAAGTTTAAATCCACACAGGAAGGCTCGAGACACACATAAAATTCTGACTTAGGAATTTACAGAAAGCAAGAGTATTATGTATTAACCCACGTGCTGATCAGATGCATTTCACACTAATGAAATATATTTCTTGTCGTAGAGATTTTGGTAAAAAATGTGATTTTATGGGAGCTCACACTCCAAAAAGCGTCTGTTATAGTGGGTATTAGTTCATCCCACAGCAGGGAAGGGGGAAAAAACATTTAACTCTAAAGTTACGATTATACATCGTGTCCTGAACTACAGAGAAATAATACGCTCTTACAAAGTATGAAGATTTGTAAACTGAATAAATTTACACGTAACCACAGTTCGTTTTCAACATTCGAAATTAAAACATGAGATAATAAAGTCATTAATAATTGCAATTACGTGACCTTGAAATTATTTAATTTTATTCTTATTCGAATTGAACATTGCGAAATGGCGTCCCTTGACAACTGCGTCAACACTTAGCGTATTGTATTGTATTGTAAATGGCTTGTAAGCTTCCCCTGGTTTTATGCTCGAAAGCTTAGCAGGGGGGAGCTTACAGACTAACTTAGAACCTAACTTAGTTTAAGGGCCATGCCTTGCTCGGGACTCGAATCCAGAGCCTCCCGCACCACAGATCGGTGGCGCACCAACCGACTGCGCTACGGGAGGTAGGCGACACTTGTAAGTGTAAGTGAAGGCGAGCCTCCGAACAAAAACCTGTAGTTCGTCGAAGGGGCGTGTCTGCCAGCTGTGAGAACGTAAGCTGTGTCGTGGAGCGGAGAATGACATGCCGAAAGTGTCGGATGCGGTGGTCGGGGAAGTCAACAAGAAGTCGAGTGTGTGTCTGTCTCTGTCTAGCGTCGGCCAAGGCCGCACGGGGAAGTCCTACTGCGACTGGTTATATCGCGGCGCGCAGCGGGGCAGCCGCCAGACAGCACCGAGCTGCGACAGCGACCAGACATGCATAGCACGGACGGAGCGCGCTTCATCGGCGACAGCCGCAAGATCCGCGTCGACACGAACCGCGGCAGTCTCATCGTCGTCGGCGACCGCACGCGCCTCAAGGTCAAGGTGAACCTGGGCACTATCGTGTACACGGGCCGGCATGGGCGCGTCGAGGTGGGCGACAACCTGGGCAGCGTGCGCTATGTCGGCGACGGAGGCGTCGTCGAGGTGGTGCGGGCATCACGCGGCGTTGTGCAGTACGTCGGCAGCGGCGGCAAGGTGGTGGCACCGCCTCCGTTGCCCCCGGCGGTCGGCCTGCAGGATTGGTGCCTCGGCCTTGCCACCACCGTCGTCTTGGCCGCCTGATCTCCTCCAGCCACTCACGTCGCTGCTCTACCACTGCCAACCGTCTTGCCGACAACACGTCCCTTCGGACTTGCAGTGTCGTCTGTACGACGACTATTCAACCCGCCAACCAAGTCGTGGTCCGTATGTTCCTGCGTCCTTCCACAGTAGTTCGGCTTTAGTGGATCGACACTGCCCATGTGTGCGTATTTACGAACACTGCAGTCTTCTTCAACTGGTTCTTCTGACGGATTCGGCCTTCTTTGTTCGTGGGAGGAGCTCTCCATGTTCCATAACTTTGCATCATGTTCCTCAGTGTGATCAACGTAAGAAATGCTTCCAAATAAGTTTTGCACAGAAGTGCAGTGCTCGAGTGCGAAAAGGATATATTACAACATATTTATTTGAGAATTAAATTATAGCCTGGATGTCATCTTGCCTTCACTCGACATGCCTACGGTTAGGAGTGTATTTGTGAACGACAAATAATGCTCTGCCTCGTACATGCATTGTTACCAGTGTCAAGGCAACCTGAGTTTAGTGTTGACCAACTACTTTTTTTGTGAAGAGAAAAAAATTATTATTTCAGAAATTTGAATTGACAGATACAAGTGTCATTTTTTATATTTAGTAATTATGACTCTTATGAATGTTGTTTGCTTAAAATTTTTATGATTTTTGGTTAGATTCATACAACTGTAATCATGCTTGCAATTGTGGATGTAAAAGCAGTACTGACTAAACAATACTCTTTGGAATTGATATCTTTTTATTTCAAATCATATTATATTTCCAACAAAGACGTCAAAATAATGTCTCTTTCCATTAAGACGTGTATTTTCAAAACTACCTCATATTATTTATTTATTTATTTATTTATTTAATTATATGTAATGCTTGTGACTATGACGAATGATGTATCAAATTGAATATCTATATTTAATCAATTAAATCTTTATAATACTATAATATTATGCACTGTTCTGATTTTAAAAAAAAGCATCCGAACTAAAATTTTACATAATTGAAATTTTAACCCAACTTAGTCAACATTTGATTCTTAACTAAACATTTCATTAGAAAAGAAATATCTTTATAGTTATAATTCTAAAATATTTAATAAAAGTGTGGACTGTTCCAAATTAGAAACAGCATCAAAAAATTCATTGATAATGTATGCATAATATACACGAACTTATTTGGAAATCGCACGTAATTTATCCAACACAAAAAATTAATGCACTGGAAATATAGTGTTTAAGAACACATTTACTAAAAAATTTCACCCAAATGACAGAATCTCTTACAATAAATTTTTATAGTTTTTATCGTCAGTTTACTTTCGAAAAATATATTTAAAGTTGAAAAATACCAACCACATTTTAAGAACTCTCAAAGAGAGAGAGACAGAGGCAGAGAGAGAGAGAGAGAGAAAGAGAGAGAGAATTAAATGTTTACAGATAAGTTGTTTTCAGCTTACATTTACTTGACCAAAATAACAAGACAATCGTTGCATGAATTGTTATAAACTTCGTCAAAAGTTTCAGAGCTGACACATATTTCTTACAGATCTGTCCCTAAACAGGGCTACATATTAAAGTAAACGCTTTATAAAAAGAGAGATCAATGTTAAATTATGTTGCCACGAAGCATGTTCTGATATCAGTAATGTAGGCTATTTATGGTAAAGTGAGCACTTTTGAGGTCTTAGCTACTTTTTTTCCATTAGCCATTTTTTAAATCCTTCATTACTGGTATAAACACAGTATGTACATACTTCACCAAACTCGAAAGTTAACGTGTAAGGCTACAATAAAATATATTTATTGACTATTATTCCAAATGAGAGGGCTTCAAAAAGCCTACATTTTTCCTTTTATAAAATTTCCATCTTCTTGCTGCTTTTCAATATAAACATTGCTATGTGACCAATAAACACAGCGAATGTATTTCACCACCCTCAAAATTTAATGCCTGAGGCTGCAATAAGACGTATTTATTAGTGGTCAAAGCCTATTGGGAGGGCCTTAAAAAGTGCTCACTTTACCGAGAACAGCCTATACTTTACCGCGATTCGCCTATAACGTTGGTTTATATTTCCCTACGTAATTAAGTGACACATACAATATAGAAAAACAAGCAGAAAAATTTTGAATTACACATTGTATATGATCTATCGAAACCAGTTTTCCTCACGACACAATGGGAAAATATTTTTTCGAGCATAATCATATTTCTCCATAAGGTTATCATAATGTTCTTTATTCTATGGTTTTATTGAAGGATGGATCACGAAAGATGTTTTATGGCAAGCCGTGAATATATCAAATAACTTTTGTATAATACTCTGCCTGCGTTTATCTTTTTAGACGTAAAGGTGCATAAAATGGTTTCCTTCAGCGAGGCTACTTTTTTACTTGTCTTGTTCAAAAGTGGTTCTAAGGGTTCGATTCACATGGGTCACCTGTTCTAAAAACTAGAATAGTTTACTGCGCAGCTTATCTTCAATTATAGGTTTTCACGGTAAAATGAGCACTTTTGAAAGTCCTACTTAAGGCCTACTTGTATGCACGTTGTGTATTATTCCACCTAATGTAATATTAACATTGTCATGGGCCTTATAACTTTATTCCTGCGTCGGGCAAGTGAAACCGTGAAATTATCAGAAAAGGAAGTATTTAACAAATCTGCTCATTTTTACAATTTGATGCATATAAAAAAACAGAAAGCGAAATAAATAATTTAATTAATCAGAAATGGTAACCAAACACTTCTTATTCTACGTTGAGATACGGAACTATTTCCCATCCCTCGTTACCAACTTTACTGGGTGTATGTCTCTCAGGGTGCCCGTTAAAATATTTGCAGGTAGGGGCAGTGACTTTTTCTAAGGTTGATTTTAAAAGTGCTCACTTTATCGTAAACAGCCTTTAAACCTTAGTGTTAGCACGCGGGCGCTTTGAGAACACTAGTCATCGGATAACTTCATCCACAGTTTTTCGGGCGTGGTTCACGGTCGCTCTCCATGTATTCATTTCCTCGAATAGTTCTTCTTTCCCCCATTCCTTCTCGTCCCTCCCTTCCTTCGCCCCTCCGGCGGTGTACAGACATCTTTCTCTCGACATCCATACCCTTACTACACCGTCTTCAAATTCGCTTATTCACTACTGTGCAGCAATAAACATAGCGTTGAATAGTTCATGCATTTATAGGTGTAGCTGGCTTAACAATTCGTAGCAGTATATTTATATATCTTCACACAGAGCAGGTAACTCATCAAATCTCTGATCAGTAAATTTCATTTAATTTCAACAACCACTTATATCAAATGGCCAGTAATACCACTAGAACAGGTTCCACTTCTTGTTTGATCCGTGGTAATTACAGCAGTATCACTATTACTAGTCCTCTTGTCCTTGCATCGCTATTACAAAATTATCAACTACAAAGTTCTCGGTGGAACCGGCGCTGGCCTCTCCATCCTCCCCTCTAGGTGGCCAATGCCTATTAAAAGGTCATACCTAGAGCGCTACTTTCTAACCTTTACTTTAACCTCCGCAAAAGTAGATGTATAAAGAGAGGGCTGGACCACCCCTTATTTTCATCGAAATTTCGAGGCTTTTTGCTCCAAAATCAAGGTTTTTGAGGCTAAATTTAGGCTCTAAAAATTTTAAGAAAGGAGCTCTCCAAAACAAACAATTTTCATCGAAAATAAAGCAATTTAAGCCAAATCAAGAAAAATTTTCAATTTTGCCAAAAATACCATGTCAATTTGTGCCACTTAAAAACATCAAAATTTAAGCAAAAAAACATGCAAATTTTTCGCTTTTCAAGCAATTTTTCACGTTTTTTTTTAGAAATGTCAATCTTGCAAGCAAGCAATCTAAATCAAGCAAATTAAGCTAAAAATTATATAAAAAGACATAAATTAATGGAATTTATAAATTTATTCAACAAAAGTAAAACAGCATGAAGATTTTTTAAAGTCTAAAAATAAAGGAAAATCTGAAACATAACTTTACTGATTCCATAATCCCAACCATCACAACATTCCAAATCATAAACATCTTCTTTAAAATTGGAAAATTGGTCTGGTCTTAAATCATTTTGATTGATTGTTAAAACAAGTTTGAAATGAACAATGTCCACTTCTTTATCAATGGAAGTTGCTGTTTTTATAATTTCATATCCAATATCCCAAAGTTCTAAAAGGTCGATAATTTGATCCATTTATAATATTTAAAACATTTTTATATGTTTTATAAAATAGTAATACCATGAGAAAATTTTATTAGAGTAACGATTTATTATTCGATAAAATAATTCATCTATATTTCTAAAAATTCGTAATAGTTTTAAATGTAACCAGTCAACTATAAGTCTAAAATATTTTATTAAAATATCGAAATAATTTGTTGGTTCTTCCCTTTAATGAAATAAAATTCATATATTTTCAGTAATCGTCTCTTTCAAATAATCATAAGTTAAATTCCGTTGGCTAACTAGAACATTACAAATCGTATATGCTTCAACAGTTTTGTTAAAATCAACACACATTTTTATATTTGTTTTATATTTAACTACAGTGGCTTTTCTATATTAACAATCGCCCCCAAAATGAATAAAAATTGGTTTTTACCGCCATAGTTCACAGTAGGTTTATAATAAAGTTCATTGTTTCTATAGTTGGTATCTAGTTTGGTTTTTGAATTTCTAAAATCATTATAAGCAAGAAACTGTTTACTGCAAAGACCCTTTTCAATATATAGATTTCAATTTTCCTTTGGAAAAATCTCATTTTGTATATTTTTAACACAAATATTTCTCACATTACAGTGATCAAACATAGAAGCGCCAACATACTGTTCAGCACGATTTTTTTCTATTAATTTGAAAACCTACAATTACAAAATCAGGCATACCGAACTGTAAATTATTAAACTGATCTTTTATATCAAAGTTAAAAGTTGTTCCTTCAGGTACTTATTTTACTAAGAATTGGCAATAATTAAATTTAATAGGAATTTTAGGCTATTTGTATATTTTTTTCTTTAATTGGAAGGGCTGTGTTAGATTCGTATTCAACAATAGGCCACATAATTTCTAATTTTTGAATATCAATTCCACCTGGATCAGCATAACTTGTCGGAGGCGTGACAACTGACTCTTCATATACAAATAAACAATTGTTATCAGATGAATTACGGAAAAAATGTGATTTTATAACCACCTTTCCAGTAAATTTCAGCATTATCTCTGATAAAGCCAAACAGATATCTTAATGGGTAAATAATTTCATTTAGTCTATAACTATGTACAGATTTTACTCGGTGTTTATTATCAAAACCAGTAGCCTCTAAATAATTTTGATTACCTGGGGATCTTAACAAAACATTCATTATTGTTGAAGTTAATCCAGGATTGTCAACCGCTTCAATAATATTACCATGTTTTGAGGTTTCTTCTCTAGAAAAATTATACGGAAAAAAGTTAGAACAAACATCAACATTGTCTTCTTTTTTACATTCTGCATCAGACCCCGCTTTATCTCTCTTTAATAACTTAAATTGCTCAAAAATAGAAGCATCATTTGGGAAAGAAAAGCCATCACCTATAGGAATATCAAACTAGATTCTATTATTGTAAACATTTAAATTCCCCCTAGTTTGATCTGTTGGAGGAAAAGTTTGCCTCTCGAAGCTCTCAATACTTTTATAACTCATTTATAAGTAAAAAATTTATATATAAATGGCAGAATCAAATGGAGTTTCTCAAGTTAAATTACTCATTGAAAGATATAAAAAATATCAAAAACGCAATGAAAAAGAATATGAAAAAATAAGAAGAAAGAACTACCATTAATTGATGAATTACGAAATAGTGGTAAAAAAAAGTAGAAGAAGTAAGTGAAGAATACAAAAATTTAATAACAGCACTAATTCCTGTAGCAGCAAAAAAAAAAAAAAAAAAAAAAATTGAGATTATCCGCCAACACCAGAAGAAACATCATTCGAAAGAGAATATTATTCTCAGAACAAAAATCTCCTAATTTGGAAGAGCAACTGGGACTTGTGTCATTGAAAAAATTACCATATGCAGCGTCTAAATCTACTATAAATCTCGGAACAGAAATTGCAAAAATAATTAATGTTATTGATGAAATATTTGGTTTACATGGAGTTGGGCAAGAATTTTAAATTTGTGATACACAAGTAATGATAAAAAATGATACACTATTTGTTAAGGAAAAATAATATATATTAACACCAGGACTTTGTATGTAATTTGTTAACAGAAAATTTACAAGCAGTCCTTGAGGGTAAATTCACTGCTAATAACTATGAAAATTACGCAGAATATTTTAGAACAACCAATGCTGCATTCCAAAAATATAAACTTAATAAAAAGGTAGCTTCGAGTGTAGGTTGAAAATACAAATAAATAATTAAACCGATTTATGATAATTATATAAGATCGGCACCAAACACACCAGAAAATAAGATTTCTCCAAGAACTGGCGATGGCATAAAAAGATACAATAGTTTGCCAGAAGAATATGTTTGGATGGATGGTGTTCGATAATTGGTTGAGAGATTATTAGTTATTCACGGTGAAGAAAATGCTGGAAATAACAATCATTACAATGAAAAAGTAAACATAATGAATATGATAAACAATACATTTATACCCAATCCCAAAAGAATTCCATATCTAATAAAACTTTTAAATGTAATTCCACAATCATTTTGGAATTCTGAACATCACTGCAACGAATAATAAATTGGGCACTAAAAAATTTAAATTTGCCCGAAATGCATTTGCCGGGTTATATTAATGTGTTCCATTTACAAAATTAAACGAAAGACTAGAAAGAGGAGACAAAGGTATAAACAAATTAGACGAATCATGCAAATATCACGATATTGCTTATAGAGCTCATAAAGCTTTAGAATCTAGACACGATGCTGATAAAATTTTACAAAAATAAGCAAAAGAAATTATGTTAAATAGAAACACTCCAATTGGTGAACAAATTGCATCTACTGCTGTTGCTTCAACTATGTTTAAAAAATGAAAATTAGGTTGGGGAATTAAAATGTTTTATTGATTATATATATAACTTATAAATGAAGATAACAAATATAACTTCTGATATTCCCTTTGAGGAATTAAAATATATATATATATATATATATATATTATATATATATATATATATATATATATATATATATATATATATATAATAAATATAAAAACTGAATTAAAAAACTGATCATTTTCATTTAGATAATCAATTTTTCTTTTCTTTTTTATAAACTGTACTGTTTATAAAATCATTTCTGATAATTTACCTAATGATATTTTAACTGTTATTAAGGGTTCCAAAAAAATTGATTATAGTAATCCATTTGATAATAAAAGATGTGATAAATTGGTCTTAAAAATAAATAAAATAAAATATCTGAATATTCTGATGGGTTTATAACTATAATAGGAATATTCGTGAAATATAAAGAGTATATATATATATATATATATATATATATATATATATATATATATATATATATATATATACTATTAAATGGAGAACACTTGGCATTTGAAGTGAAAGAAAGTCACTAAAAATAATAATATTAAAAACTGAAAATACAAAAAATGGACTATTAGTTCAGAAAAGTAAATTTTATGTATTCAATTCTAATAAATCAACATTAAAATTTAAAAAAAATGCTTAATGTAAGAGAAGGCATAATAAATGAATCATATAAACCATCAAGAATAAATTTCTCCAGAATGAAAGTAATTTCATATGGTATTGATGATTTATGGCTAATTGATCGTGTTGAAATGGATATTGGCAATTTGAAAGGCATATCACATATAAATATCTTACGACAATTATCGAAGTATTTTCAAAGTTTGCATTTGCTGTAGCTATTAAAGATAAAACAGCTAGAAATGTAGTAAATGCTTTAGAATCTATATTGAAGCAAAGAAAGCCACGTAATTTACAAAGCGATAATGGTTCAGAATTTTATAATAAAACATTTAAAAAGCTTATGCCAAAATATAAAATCAATAATTATTCTACATTCAGCGAATCAAAAGCCAGTGTTGTAGAAAAATTTAATCGAACAATGAAGAATAAAATGTGGAAGGAATTTGCTTTGAATTGCAATTATAAATGGATAAATATATTAGACGATTTAGTCAAAGAATACAAAAATACAAAACATAGAACTATAGGTTTGAAACCAATTGAAGTTAATAAGAAAAATGAAAAAAAATTATGACAACAAGGTTTTGTGAATGTGATTACTAAGCTGAAATACAAAGTTTGCGATGTTGTCCGTGTCTGCAAACTGGAAAGAATGTTTGAAAAAGGACATACTGCTAATTGGACAACAAAATTATTTACTGCTGTTAAACTGTTAAATTATGATATACCGACTTACAAGCTGAAAGACACTAAAGGAGAAGAAATAATGGGTAGTTTTTACCAATATGAAATTATGAAAACTGACTATCCAAATGAATATTTGGTTGAAAAAGTCTTAAAAACTAAGGATAATAAAATATATGTTAATTTGTTGGGTTTCGATAACTCTCATAACTCTTGGATTAATAAAACAGATGTTCTGTAGATTAAAAACTAAAAATTAGCATTTTATGCAATTCAATTCGATAAATATTATTAATATCATTAATCAATTTTTGTTGAGTATAATTATTTCCAGCAATATTAAAATAGTTGTGAAAACACTATATATATCTGACCATTCATTGTTTCTGTCATTCTTTTGTATAAATTTACAGAATTTGGAATATAATCAAATCGCAATAATTCTTCAGAATTTGGATGTCTGTCTTCAATTCTATACAATTGTCTTGAACATATTTTTTGAGTTCCAATGAAATAGTAATCATATTCAAAATCATCATCAAATAATCCTAAAAGAACAAAAAATGTATTTAAATTTTAATTTTGTGTTTGTGGTACAATGGGGTCATTTCTCTGACTACTTCATTTCTGCGAACTATTCCATCTAATGCCAGATCAATTTACACTTTTTAATCTCTAATATCATCTTTATTTTTTATATCTTTTAAATGCTTTATCTGGCCTTTGTATAATTGCCTTATATATTTTTAAATCTTATATTCGCCGTGTTTTATAATTAATTGTAAAACTTCGTGAGTAACCCATTTTTTTAAATTTTTATCTTCTTCTTTTTTGAATGATAAAACCAAAAAATAAAACCCCTATTCATTTATATGAACGGGGTTTTGCTTATTATATGATAGGTTGCTACTGCATAGCACCCCCTTATATTTTTTAACAATGCCCTAACTTCAACATCGATGTTATATCTTACAGCCTGTTGAACATTGCTGTATTATAATATCTCAGCAATATCATTGGCTTTAACGAAGGATTATTTTTCTTATCAATAATCACATAATCTCATTTACCATTGTAAATAAGTTTGTTGTTTATGTCTAGAATTTACTCCATAATTTTATGCGAAACTATGTGCAAGTGAAATTGGTGATTTGTAATAAGTCTTTATATTAATATTCTTTTTTATAAAGAAAATGAAAAATTAAAGAACATAATATTAAAGAATACAGACCAAATTCATTGAATTATATAGCTCTCAAGGAGTTAAATTTTCTAAGTCATCAACAATATTTTTCATTTTATTTATGATTTAGTTATAAGATTCACACTTTATACCAAACATGGAAATACTATTTTTACCAACTCTAGTCATGTCCTTTGTGAATTCGTTATATTCCATGATAGTTCCGTTGCTAAAGAAATACAGCAAACCATTTGTATTTCTAAAAGCCGAGTCTATCATATTTGGTAAATGAGGAAATTTCTTGCTAATTAGACCATTCTCTTTTATTTGGAAATGACATTCATCTATTTCAGCATAATGCTCCTTTTCATAGAATATAAAAGTTTTTCCTGAATATGGATTAAAAACTGCATTTATTTTATATTCATCACTTATTCCAAATTAAGAAAATCCTTTTGGATATCCATTAATACATTTATTTGTAGGGTAATTAACCATATAAATTTCACCCTCTACAAACAGAACTAACTTACCTGATGGTCTTCGATATATAAAAAAAATATTGGAATCCTTTAGTAAAAAAAGTGAACCAATCTGATATCAAAATGGTTTATTGATTATTTTCTCGTCATTTAAGCATTTATCCAAACATTTTTATTGTAAAAAATATTCAAATCACTACTGATAATTAAAAATGTATTTGTGTATTTGCCTTTACATAAATCAATTGGTTCATCATCATTAAAATTATTTTGTTGTGGTGGTCCATAAAAGTTTTGAATGCTTTGGATGTCATCTAGTTGCAAATCAAACAATTTATTGTTAAGAATTTGATACATTACCACATTTTTATCACTTGTATGTTGAAGACCTAATGGATGGCCGATTTTGTGGATCAATTATGGTAATAAATTCATTTTATTTTCAGGTGTGTTTCTTCCTCCATTATACCAATATTCCTGCTTATTGACATGAATTTCAACAAGAATATTCTGTTTATTTGGAAAATATGCATGAGCCAGTGCACTACCGAATGGATATTAATGTATAAGGACAAACCCCACGTAGTCTATGATTATTATGTTGGCCTTCTTAATATGATAAAAGTATGTCTGGAGATTGCACATCGTAAACAAATTTCAAATTTGTGTGTTTTTGCCAAATGCCGAACGTCTCTTTTGCTAACTTTGTAATTGATTTATTTGCATATGCAAAATTCCATTTTAGCAAGTTTTCAGTCCATTTTGTGGTTAATGAAAGGCCAACTAGTATCTCATCCCTAACACATCTTGGTTTATTGATTAAATTAAGCATTTAATTATCTAATTTACCATAAATTGAAGAAATGTTGTGATATTCTTGAAATATTCTTAAAGAACCTTTGAACTTATCGGTATCAATTTTTGAAAGCGAATTCGCATCATCCTCTAGATATATATGTATTTAAATGTTGATCACACATTCAGTTCGATTCTCTTTTTTGGGCAGCCCGAAATTTATTTTTGTAATAGCGAGAAAATTTTATAAGTCTTCATTTATGTACAAAAAGTTTTAAATCATAATAAAATCTTTAATTCTATTTCTATACTTTCCTTCTTTTATTTTTCTACTCAAAATCGATTGTAATAAATCCATAATCTTCGTCCCAACATTTTGAACAAATTTCTTCAAATTTTTCATAAGGCATGTCTTCACCAACAAAATCACTATAAATATTTTTTAAATTAGAATCATCTTGTCTAAATATACAAAAAAAAATTAGTAGTATCTCTTATCAATATATTGTTTTTGTACTTTTGAATAAGTTTGAGCTAAATAAAATACATCTAAATTTTTATGTCTTTCCCTAGTAAAATAATCACAAAATATGTCTTGATTGTCTAAAATAACACCATCAAGTACAATTAGAGAATCATTTTCACATTCATTTAAAGGAGTCATGTCATAATTTTTATTTATTTAACATTAAATTTTTGGATAATATACTAAAATCATTTCGTAACTAAATATATTTTGGTTGATTTAAGCTTTTTGAACAAACATACAATTTATTAAAATTTATCCATCCTACATTATAAATAAAATTATCGTAAAATTAGTTTTTTCATTATTGCTTGAACCTAGTATTATTACACTCATATTATCAGGCACTAATTCTCCATTCTTTTTAATTTAGGAATTATCTTCATGTATTAAAATACCGACCCCTATACAACTTTCTTCATTTAATAACAATAATTTTTGTAATAAATTGATAATAAAATATTTAAATTATGAAATAATAATTCCATTCTAAGGAAGAAGCTTCATTATGATACCATCCATGATGAAAAATCGAATTGCTTTGGTTAGTTTTCATACAAATTTTTTATCACCAAATATAAATAACAATTCAATAACGACAATTGATAACATGAGTCCTAATGTTGATAAAAATGAAGTTACAACTATCCCTAGAGATCAATACAATATCGAATCATTAAAGGAAACTATAAATTCGATTGATCCATTTGCAACAAATAACATTGAATTAACAGCAGATAATGTAAAAAATAGAATATCGATCAAATCTAAGTTTGATACTATATTTGACGACCAATTATCTGATATTCTTAGTTTTGAAAGAAATATGACTATTAAAAAAGACAAAGTGGTTATAGGTACTAAATTACCTAATTTAAACCCATTTAAAACAATTAATGAGTTCTGTGACTTATATGGTATGTTTATCAAATACGATGAATCAAATCATTTAGAAACATATATAATTGCCAGTTTTCCACCAAAAACGATGTTTGGTTTTAGAGATTCTATTATTTGTGAACCTGCATATCAAATTTTTTATCAAATTAATAATGAGAGGTTTAATCATACTGTCTTGGAATTAGAAACAAAAATGGTAAACTGATTGATTTTGACGGTGCTGATATTGATATCCTTTTAGAAACTAAAGATGTTTATGATTCTCTGTTTCGATAACCATATGGCATTGTATCTATTTAATTTTCTAGTATATTCTCTTGTCATCATAAGGATTTAATGCTATTTTATTAACTTCTACTGAATATATTTTGTGCTTTTCGCTTTGTATTTAATTAATTGTTCTATATTGCATTCTTTCATTAAACAAGCAATTTTTATAATCGTCAAAAGTAATTTGCTTGTTAAAAACACATTTCTTTACGCCTTTAAGTTTTTTGTTTTCTTTGTCGTCAACTCTATTTGCATACATTTTTGCTCTTAAACCAACAAATTAATTCATTATTTTGCAATTACATTCATCTTACATTTTACATAGAACTTTCTTGTTTATTTGATGTATGTTTTATATATAATATATATTATAAATAAATATATATATAATCATTTGGATAATCACTCGTGTCAAATTTGTTTATCATTGTTGTCATATCGTCATAAAATCTTCTGTTTTTATATTATTTATAACTATAGGTATCTTGATAACATAATTCAGTTTTATCTCCATATTTTGGTTTCATAACTTCATAATGGAAATCATACATAAATTCCTTTGATATGTCTAAGATCGAAATGCCAACATAAATGGGTTTGATTAAATTTTACATTTATTTTATTCATATGTATAGCTGCAATGTATTCATTAAATATGGCACTTTTCTTAAAATTTGACTTTCCTATTAATTTTTCACATTTTTTTTTCGTTTGCTATTAGTTTTATGTCCATTCCGTTTCATATATTCTCCATTGTTTTACCAAACACAGAATTATTCATCAGCTTACAAAAAAAATGTCCAATCATTTTTAGTGTTAGTTCTCAACATTGTATTTAAATCTATATATTTCTTCAACTAATCAAACTGATAAGACTTTAATATTCTATGTATTTTATTAAGTTTTAATCCATTCTTTAAGCATTGTTTCAAATTATGATAGTGTATTACTTACTTTGCTTTTTTATGTAAAGTTGTTAATAATTTAGACTGCAATGTTTTTTGAACTACCTTATTTTCTGAGCAAAAGGGTATATCTTTATGTCGTTTATGTAGTTTTTAGGATATTCCAAATCAACCTCTAATATATAACCATAATTAGAATCATAATCTAAATTTAATATATGTTCATTAGAAACCACCATATGGTAAACATTGCGACATTTCCCAACCATATAAATTATTAGCATCAAGATATGCTAAATAGTTGAACTCTTGATGAGAGTCAAAATCATCTAAATATTTATTATTTGCTTTAACGTATAGTTTTCAGCATTGCGATATTCCACCTGTAATTCCTTTTTCTATCATTAAAATCATATCATAATTGTGTAATAAACCTAGTGGTTGTTTTGTCATTTTTAACATTCCATCCCAAGTTAATCCTGGTGCTGACAAATACCACGACGGATATAAATCGTATGCATTAATACAGATATTTCTAAAGTTTTCAAATTCATTTGCTAACAGTAATACATCACTTTTTAAATATAAATCATGATATTCGCCAAGATTCTTAATATTAAATTGATCTCATACAAGTCTTGTGTGTGTGTATAATCATCATCAGTTATGCAGATTCGTTTAATTTATTATAAAATTCACTTCTTGGTGGAAGATTGGTTTCGTTAAATTTTGTAAAACTATCCATATAATTGTATGGATAAGCACCCTTTCTCATGACTAATTCTACTTTATCTATAGGAAAATGTTTTTGGGTGTGTTTAATTTTATCTTTGCTTAAATTCGATGATAATTTAGCTAAGCTACTGGTCATAAATTTAAATGTGTCTATAAATTTAATTTTTAAATGTTCTGTTTCTTTCCCAAAAGTAATAAACTTTTCTTCATAACTTGCAGTAAATGTATATTTTCTTCCATCATAGCCTAGTTCTTTAATAAATAAATGAGCATCATACTCAGCTAAATTATGGAAATAAATTGGTACAAAGTCGGGCAATTTTAATTGTCGTTTACAATTATTACATACAGGATTAATGAATTTTCCACTTATGTGATGATGATGACGTACTTTTTTATTTTCTTCTGTATATACGCATTCGCATACAGTACATATTTTTTATTTACTATATAACACTTTTTCTTATTTTGTTAGTGGATGCAATGGTTCAATTTGTAAATATATATTTCCCCAATTTTTTCTACTTCTCTTTTAATTGATTGCATTAAAATGTTATGAGCATTTGGGCCTGGATATACAACTGGTGGCTTATAATCACCATAATCAGATGCAATATAATAGCAAAAACTGGATGCTTCATTTAACTGATATTTCATTGTGTATGATTCATCGTTTAACTTTAAATCAATGTTATTTATTTGATCATTAGTAAGATTATATCTTCCTTTAAGTATTTCCTTATAAAGACCATTATCGATATCATTCTCGATTAAAACGGGATTTATTTTTATTAATTTAAACTTAGTTATTTCTCTTGGATTGGTCTCAACTGTTTATATTTTCTTTAAAAAATTGACTCAAAATCGGCATATATTGCAAAAGGAACCTTCATTATATGATTATAATTTTTGAAAAAAATATTTGTTCTCTTTTTGAAGCTAACTCAATTTTTACTGCTTCATTTTTAAAGTAGTTTCTGTATGTTTACTTAATTTCTCTTAAGAATAAAAGAATTGAAGACACATATCACATATATAAGTTTTACCACTATGATTAGATTTTTGTGCTGAAAGCAGCTTCGATAAGTCTTTAATCCAATAGTAATATGATTTATCGCCTTCTTTGAAATAAAGTAAATTTATATGCTTATCCTTTTTATTTTTCGTAAATTTTAGTGGATATACCATGGATTTCTTACCTTCAATAGAGTAAACCTTTATAGATGTTTTAATTTGGTTATCTATTTTCGGTATGTCATAAATTTTAATCGGATATTCATAATTATCTAATATTTTGTCAATATTAAACCATACATTTGTATATTTAGTAACTCTATCCGAAAGACTGTCTGCAGGAAACAATGCAGATTTTATTGCCCAAAGAAAGCATTTTTGATCATTATTCTTTACATTATAACATGCTTTTTTTGTTCTTTATCACTTCTGATAGTTCAATATATGATGATCCATTTAATGGATTATACTTATTTAGTGCTAATTGTATTCCAAATACTCTATCTAAAGTCCTTCCAGAACCTCTTTTTTTAAATTCAGATAATTGTGTAACTATTTCTTGGTATTTGAATTTATAAATCCTTTTAATATCTCCTTCATTCAATACTGTATAGTTGGATGATTGGAATGTGAATAATTCTACTTGATTATTTTCTTGTTTGCGACAGTTGGTTTATAATTTAATACTGGTTTTGAACCCTCTAAATGTTCTAAGATTCTTGCATATTATCTCAAAAACTATAGTTTTTATAGAACATAAAAATGTATTAGGCTCTACTAAATCAAACAAATTTTCATTGTTATATTTTAATATACTACTTTTAAAGGCTGTATTAACTAAGTAATTTTTATTGGTTCTTCTACTTATTTTGTTAAAAAATGAATTATTACAAAATGGAAATATTTCTGTTAATTCTTTTTTATCTTTGGGATATAATTCATTGTTATTTGCATCAGCCAAAGGTAAATTTGTAAAAATATTCTTTGTTGGCCCTTATTTTACCTGCTGGTTTTTACTTCTATGTTTTACAAATATATTATTAGAAAATGGGAATATTCCTTTTAATTCCCTTTTATCTTGTTTTACAAATAGATCACTAGAGAATGGAAATTTTTTTCAATTTATTTTATCTTTCTTATATAATTAATTTACATTGGAATAAGAAAATGGCGAATTTGCAAAGTTTCTTTTTCTTTGCTTATTTATAATAGCTGTAATTAAATCTGCTTTCCTTAAATAATTTATAATTCTTATGTTAAAGTTTTTGTTTTAGTTCTTAACCCTGCAACTGTTAAATAATTTAGAATTTCTCCTGCTTGACGAATTTTTGTAATAATGCTTGCAATGAGATCATGTTTACGTAATTTAGATAATTTTTTAATGTTTAATTTTCTAGCTATAATTCTCAACTCAGTCACTCTCCTTTCTCTCAGATCTGCTACTGAATAATTCGTAGCCATATTTGTTTATTTATAAGAAATAAAAAATTATAAACGTTTTAAAAATAAAGAAATGAAGAAATGTAAAAAATAATGAAAATACTGCAATGAAGTGCTTAAACTATTGATAATAATTAAAAAATGAACTTCTTCTGTGATAATGTTTCTCACTACAGCATTTTTGCATATTGTTGTATGTTTATCCTTAGTATTTTAATGAAGAGAAAATAATTTTATAGATTTATTCTCTTTACATACTATACATGTTTTTGTTGTGTAATCATTGTGTTGAGTTTCATTTAGAATATATACTATTGTATTGTGTAATTCGGTTTTTTATGCTCTTTGAGATATATGATACAAACATATTTTCCACATTCACACAGTATTTTCTCATTAAAGCATGTTTTACATTTTGTGGTATGTTTGTCTTTAGTTGCTTTATGAGGATAAAATGAATCTATAGATTTGTTCTCATTACAGCTACACATGTCTTAGTAGAATAATCATGTCGAATTTCATTTGTATTGTGCGATTTACTATTTTTATGATTTTTGAGATATAGTTTAGAAACCTTTTTCCACATTCACATAGTACTTTCTCTCTTTAAAAAAAAAAAAAACTCATATTGATTTTTGGCATATTCAGCCGAAAATTTTTATAGGTGCTAATATGTTTATCTTTTGTGTATTTATGTGATGCAAAACTTTCAATGTTTAATACTTCTCCACAATTTTTAAATTGTTTAGATATGGTATTATTTTCCATTTCGAGCATAGTTTCCATTTTATTTATTAAGAAAATTAATTTATTAAGAGAGTGAAAAAATATTTTTTCGTTAATAATTTCTTAAAAATAAACACAAAAATGGAGGCTCTGCTTAACGAGTTGAACAATTCATATCAATTCACTAAACTAACGGATCTAGAAATTGATAAATAAATGATATGAAGCCACAGATTTTCGCATTTATGAATCTAAATTCAGTAAAAAACTTAATTGTATTCTACCAGATTGCTATGCAAAGATAATTGATGAAAATTATATACAATTGATAAATGAGAAACAAGGTTTTTGTGGCATATAAAGGTTTAAAAGAAGTGAAAAATGGAAAAACTAGGCATGATGTTGTATTCGCATAATAAATTAAATTATATTAATTTGTATCTTTTTATTTGATTTTTAGCTTAATTTGCTTCATTTAGATTGTTCGCTTGCAAAATTGACATTTCTAAAAAAATCGTAAAAAATAACTTGAAACAAGAGAAATTTGTATGTTTTATGCTTAAATTTTGAAGTTTTTTAAGTGGCACAAATTGACACGGTATTTTTGGCAAAATTGAAAATTTTACTTGATTTTAGCTTGAATTGTTTGATTTTCGATTAAAAATTTCTTGTTTTGGAGATCCCCTTTCTTAAAATTTCTAGAGCCTAAATTTAGCCTCAAAAACCTTGATTTTGGAGCAAAAAGCCTCGAAATATCGATGAAAATAAGGGTGGTCCAGCTCTCTCTCTCTCTCTCTTTATACATCTACTCGCAAAGAAATAGCTAAATCAGCTTTGATCTTCAGGGTCTACAGGGAACTTTGCAATTTTGAAAACTTCATGCTGTCCGAAAAATTTAAAGAAACACTACACTAGACTACTCACTCACATAACAACTACCGCGTTCGAGCTTATCCATCTTTCACGCTAAAATGAAGCATGCTGGTACCACATTTTCTGCTTTCGCGGGCCAGTGCAACAGAAACATGAATACCTCTTTCTTCGATCCGTTGGTGAAGGTGTCACATACTGTACGAAGGCCGGGATAGAAAGCTGCATCAGGCATACATGCCCCGCGTGGTGTTATTGCAATGTGGGGTGGAAGCAGCCAATGGACCAACAAATATTGACTTAAAAGTCCTCAGAGCTGTTTTTACCCGGCGGTCACAAACAAGCTTACAGGGCGAGCCAGGGGATAAATAAGCATTCTCGGGTGTGGTAGAGGGGAGAGAGTGGTCTGAGCTCCAGCACGACGATGAGCGGCATTATCCGATGAAGTTCAACTGACAGGCAACCCTGGCTGACCCCTGTGAGCTTGAGTACATCAATTGAAGTCACTTATTTTGTATTTGGTAATTGTAAATCAACTATTGAATGATAAGTAAAGGCTGCTCACGATTAAGTGAGCACATTTGAAATCAACATTAGAAAAATCTCACCGCCCCTACCTGCATATGTTTTAACAGGTTCAATGAGTGTCATGTGCCCAGTAAAGTTGGTAACGATGGAGGGAAAAGTAGTTCCATATATTAACGTCGAATGAAAAGTGTTAGGTAACAATTTGTGATAACTTATTTTAATTTTTTCGGTTTAAGATTCTTTAATGCATCGAAGTGTAAACATGAGCAAATTAAAAAAAGTTTATTTTCCTAACAAATTTATATTTCCACTTGTCCGACGCACGAATAAAGTGATGAGGCCCTAGCAGCGTTGATTTTACATAAGACGGAATAATACACAGCCTCTTTTAAAAGGGAATTGCGCAGACAAGCTCCAAATAGGCGTTTTACTGCCAATCTTACGATTTTTTCTTTTCGGACACACCTAATTTGATAAAAAAATATATATATTTACGAGCTTATATCGTCGGTTTTTACCTTTCCTAGCAACAAGTGGAATTTTCAGAACATGTATTTACTGAGACACGCACGCGTATTCACGCAAGCAACGAGCGCACGCCTGTGAAAGCGATGCACGTGGGCGATAGGCGCATGAAAGGGAATGAACCGTGCAGTGGTTGCCCGCCGACTTCTGGGAACGGAATGTTTTGAGGCGAAGATGTGTGAGTCAACTGTTAGTGTGCAGTCCTTCACGGAAAACGAACCAACTAGGTTACGACGCATTCGCTTCTAGCACTGTACCGCCACAGGACGCCTTGGTCTTGAACGTGTAGGTTTGTACTATTCTTAAATAGAAATAAAAAAAATTAGGAGACCTCGTAAAAGGGCGTGGCAAGGCTATAGGCTGTTCATGGTAAAATTAGCACTTTTGAAAGCCCTGCTTAAGATCTATTTGTATGCATATTGTGTATTCTTCCACCTTGCGTAAAATTAATATTGCCATGGGCTTCATCACTTTAATAATGGGTCGGTCAAGTGACACTATGAAATTATTATAAAAGTAAACATTTTATAAATCTGCCCATTATTACACACTAATGCAAAAAAAAAAAAAAAAAAAAAAAACAGAAAGCAAAATAAATAATTTAAATGATCACAAATGGTTACCTAACACTTTTTTTTCTATGTTACGATATGGAACTACTTTCCATCTATCGTTACCAACTTTACCGGGCGCTCAGTGCGTCTGTTGAAGTATATGCAGGCATGGACAGTGATTTTTTTCGAAGGTTCATTTCAAAAGCGCTCACTTTATCGTGAACAGCCATTATTGCTGAATTTGATTATTCACTAGTTTACTTCCTTAATAGAAATCCCCAGTAAAAAAAAATTTTAACGCCTCGAGGTCACGGGGGCCGTGGTGGCAGAGTGGTTAGCCTGCTCGCCTCCCACCTTGGCAAATCGGGTTCAATACTCGACTGGGTCACTCCCGGATTTTCGCACGTAGGAATCGTGCCGGACGATGCCGCCTCCCGATTCCCCCGCCCCATCATCACTGCACTGCTCCTTACTCACCCCAATAACCCTCATCGGCTCTCAAGACCTCGTTGTTAAGAGCCGCACACATTTCCTCACTCATTCAGGCCACGTCTGGTTATAAGGGAGCGTCGCGAAGTTGCTTTCCCAGAAAATCTAATTTTTCACGATTTGATCGCTAACAGTAGGGTATTATAACACGCGATATAAGACAGTGGCTTAAACAACAGATACCACATTGTAATTTTCTCATTTTCCTTGAGGAAAATTGGCAGGAAAACCCAAAAAATTATATTTATTGCAAGAATTTTTACCATATTTTTCTCTTGGAATATATTTAATAAAATTAAAGTAAAACGAAGTGGCTGCAGATAATTGTTTTTTTTTTTTTTTTTATAATTTTCTCCAGAAAAAGTAGAACCTGCTAACATTGAGTCTATAGACAACATTATTTTACTAGGGAGTCTACTTGGGATGGAAGTCGTAGTTAGTTGGTCTTTTATTTCCTTCTGGTGCCCATATCAATCAGGATTTTTAATCTACTGGGCGAAGAATTGTGAAGGTTCATATGATTCAAGTGGAGAAGCTACACAGGTGTCTGCCTCAAGCGGCGGAGGCAAATTTCGTGGGAAATACCACCACTCGTGCAGTCTGTTGGAACTGAACTTACAACCTCCCGAATGCTTATCAGATACGGTGAGGCAAGAGCATGGTCAAAATATGCTCAGTCGCAGTTCGTCGGTCACAAGACAAAACAGGTTTCGGAACGCCTGTCCATAAATTCATAAACTATTCAAACCAGTTTCCGCTAGTTGAATTTTTTCTTTTCAACCCACTCGTTCCAACATTAATTTATGGTTGCTTGTGTCTCAAATAAGAAATTTATTTAATGCTTGCAGTACTTGAGCTGGCAAAGAACTTTTTCCGTTATCACAAACACAAGATTTTGTGTTCGATGGTCAGTGGCGTCAGTCATAACGTAGATCAGTAAAGGCTGTTCACGATAGTGAGCAGTTTTAAAGTCAACCGTAGAAAAAAGTCACTGGCCATGCCTGCATGTACTTCAACGGGCGCACAGAGTGACATGCGCCCGGTAAAGTTGGTAACTATGGATGGAAAGTAGTTCTACAGCGTAATGTCGAATAAATAGCGCTAAGTAACTATTTGTGATAATTTAAATTATATGTTTCGCTTTCTGTCGTTTTAAAGTATCATTTTGTAAAAACTATAAGATTTAAAAAATGTTTACTTTTCTAATAATTTCACAGTTTCACTTGACCGGCGAATGAATAAAGTGATGAGGCACATGGGAATGTTAATTTTACATAAAGCAGAAGAATACACAACGTACATACAAGTAGATCTCAATCAGGGCTTTCAAAAGTGTTTATTTTACAGTGTACAGCCTATAACACTTAACGAATCAGTCACTCCTAGGAAAGATCATTGGTCATTAAACTTCGCAGTACACAGTACCTGTCAAATATAACCTTCCTGTTCAGCATGTAGACGATCGTCTACAATGGACATGAGAGTGTTAAGGAATATAATTTTTTTATGGGTTTTTGTTCTTTTGTGGGAATTTACCCACGCAATATATTCCTGCAAACTCGTATGAACCGCAAGCGATCAACCTGGTCCACCAGTGACGTAACTAGGGATCAGTTACGCCACACTCGCCAGGGTCAGTGGACGTATTCAACGGCACTGACTGGTGACTACCGGCGGAAAAAATTATTACATTTTCTATTAGGGGAATATTTCCCTGAGCGAGAGCTACTCACTCCATCAGAAAATGTCTTAAAATGGGTTATCTCGAGGTCAAGTTTTGAAAATTTTCCCGGGGGAGGACCTCCCGCTTGCGGGGGATATTCCGTACCCCCCTCCTCTCATCACAGGGGCCAAGATGGTGTAGTGGTCAGATTACTCGCTTCCACCTTGGCGGGTTCGATTCCCGACGCGGTCGCTCCCGGATTTTCGCATGTGGGAATCGTGTCGGGCGATGCCGCTGGTCGGCGGGTTTTCTCGGGGACTTCCCGTTTCCCCTCGCCATAACATTCTAGCACTGCTGCATATTCACCTCGCCGCACCTTCATCGGCTCTCAAGACCTCGATGTTGAAGAGCCGCCCAGACATCTCCACTCCTCTCCATATCCCCCACGCCGCCTGGTAGCGTGTCACTCCCCAAAGCCACTATAGGCTGTTCATGGTAAAATGAGCCCTTTTGAAAGCCCTGCTAAAGATCTACTTGTATGCACATTGTATATCCTTTCCCCTTACGTAAAATTAACATTGCCATGGACCTCATCGCTTTATTCATGCGTCGGTCAAGTGAAACTGTGAAATTATTAGCAAAGTAAATATTTTAAAAATCTGCTCATTTTTACACTTTGATGTATAAAAAACAGAAAGCGACTGAAATTATTTAAGTTATCATAAATGGTTACCTAAAAATGATTATTCGACGTTAAGACTACTTTCCATCCACCATTACCATCTTTACTGGGTGCATACCACTCAGTGCTCTCGTTAAAATATATGCAGGTAGGAGTAGTGACTTTTTTCTAAGGTTGATTGGCGGATAGTTACTGTTTTAATGTATCCTTGTGATGCTACCGCTCTACACTCTTGGCGCATGCAGTGAGAATCAATAACCACAGGGGAGCCTATGCGTATTGATTATACAGAGGCGATGGTTTTATCGCGGGATAAGCTGACTGTTTGATAGGATTCTGCGTACTGCATACATGGCCGACAATTTTCTTTCTTTATTGGCTGTCGTGCCTGTATGAAGCTACTGTCCCATTTCATTGGAATACTGTAGTCTTTGATACTTTAAAAGGAGAACGTTAGTGATTTATCTGCAAAGAACTTAGCTGAATTAAAATATTGATCATCCAGTCGTGTAAGGATTAGCCAGCTAGAGCGTAAGCGAAGTTATGTTGTCTCGAGAATTTTCGCGATTTTTCATTGTTTCCATGAATATTATTAGAGTTTTTTTTTAAAGTCAATGGGCTGAACCAAGTTAGTTAATGGATGGAGGTCTTAATTAAATAAAATAGTTAAATATAATATCCTAATTTTATTTACAATAACTACCAATAATATTCTCTCTACTCAACATCTCACAATTAATTGATAACACTTGTTTTACAATTAATGACTTTAATCAATATAATTTACAATTACCTCAAAGAAATCAACACAATTAAATAAGTAAATATTAGTCCCAATAGGCAGTGAGACAAAACCTATTCAATTATATTTACAACTTATATGCCCATATTTTAGAATTCTAATATTTACAATAAAGTCCGTATCACGTGTTATTCAGTCCCACCTCAGTTTAGTCAAGGTCCCACCAGTCCGTAATGTTCTAGACTTCTTGAGTTCGCCGAGCACCCTCACGCACAGAGGGCTTCACTCATCGGGTTACACACCCTCTCGTCCATTCACACCACGAACACCTCGTCCACCGTCGTCTCATAATCTCCCGTCGTCGTCCGTCCCTCACCGCACTGAAATTCTCTCCCACACTCAGTCAGATGGCCTTTGCCAAAGACTGCTGACCATTGGACCACTGCAATATTATAGGATCGTAGGCCATCGCCTAGAAAGTCTCTAAATTCTGTGTTGCGCCGAGGTTTCTAATTCCCAGAATATGCTTGCGCATCCTCTACACTTGTTGCTTCTCCAGCAGAAGACCATCCCATTCGACTGAGGGTGTAATGCTGTGTTACGGATTTTCTTCATTCCTAAAATTCTCATTAACTCTTGGAAAAGAGTTACTTCAATATTCCGTCCTTGATCAGAATGAAGCTCAAGTGGCACTCCAAATCCGGATAAAAATGCTCTACAAGTGCATCAGCTACCGTGCCAGCTTCTTGGTTTGGCACCGGTATGACCTCGGGCCACTTTGGAAATAGTCTTGTGCTACCAGAGGTACCAATTCCTCCTCTCAGTGACTGGTAATGGCACGAGAATCTCCACTGCCATCCTCTCGAATGGGGCCCCAACATTGTATTTCTGAAGGGGACCTCGTTCCTTAACCTTCGGATCCACCCTCGTGGTACATGCATCAAACAGATAGCACCACTTTTCAACATTCTTCCGAGAATGCAGCAAATTGAATCTCATTCAATCTCTGTCAAAGGTCCTATTTACACCGAAATGACCACCTGCTGCTGTGTTGTGCTGTTCTATTAGCACTTCTGGGATTCGGAACTCTGGTAGGACCAATAGGAAATGACTTCGTCTCGTGTCATTAATTTCCCAGTTCCTGTAATGCACACCATTCTTTATAACATGGGAATTCTACTGTGCCCAGTATGACTTGATTGTCATGCCTAGGCTGGATATCTCCTCCCATCTTGGACGTCACCTAGTTCCCTTCCACTTCAATATTGGATGCAAGGTGGGGTCACTTAGCTGATCATTTCTTATGTCCTATTCATCCCATGTAGGTGACCCATCACAAGATACAGGGACTTGAATTCTTGTCCTCCTTGCTTTCCACGATACGCCACTTTTTTCCTCCTGGCATTCATAATGACGACAGAATGGTTCGCATGGTCTCCTGAAAGTGCACCTGCATTGCTGTGAAGGCGTCCAGGCCTGTGATGCATTTCAAAATCATATTCTTGCAGGTGATGTATCCACTGGGCTATTTGACCTCCGGGTTCTTGAAATTTAGCAGCCAGCCTAATGAAGCATGGTCAATTCTTACGATGAAGTGTCTGCCATAAAGTGACGGGTGAAAACGTCCAATTGCCTTCACCACTGCCAGAAGCTCCCCACGTATCACACAGTAGTTCCTCTCAGGCTTGTGCAGCAGCTTACAGAAGTATTCCAATGGCCCCTCCTTTCCATCCTGAATCTGAGATAACACAACCTTCATCATTAGCATCAGTATCCAGAAGGAATTCGCCCTCTCTACTCGGGAAGCCCAGTACTGTGGGAAATATCAGAATTTCCTTAAGTCTATTAAAATAAATTTCACACTATGGGGTCCAATAAAGTTCTACTTTTGCCTTAGTCAATTCATGCGATCGTGGCAAACCCGGGCACAAATCTATGGTAGTAAGCACTTAAGCCCAGGAAACTTCCCATTTAAGTTTTATCCTTTGGTAGAAAGCAATCTATTATTGCTCTGGTCTTCTTCGAGTCTGTTTCAATCCCATGGGTCAACATAACATGGCCCAAGAAATAAATTTTCTTTTGGAAAAGGTGGCATTTCGTAGGAACTAATTTCAGGAAGCTGCAGCGACTTTCTTAAACACAGAATTTAGGTGTGTCAGGTGCTCTTCAAATGTTCTTCTTACGATCATAATGTCATCTAGGTACACCTGGCAAATGCCTAAGGGCAGAAATTTCTCCATCAGTCGTTCGATGGTGGCAGTGGCATTGTATAGCCCAAACGCCATTCATTACCTTTAACTGCCAGGTTCCTTTCCCTTGGACACAAAAGGCAATCTTTTCTTAGTCTTCCGGGGCTACCTCTCAATGCCAACAAGCAACCCTAACATGGGTTCCCCCCTCTAGACGCGGCCCTGGTAACTATCTTGTGTTCTGCGAGATTGTGAATCCTGAAAATGAGAGAAAAACCGGCGTAAAACATTTCATTAAAATTGTCTCAGGATAACTTGTTAGGAAAGAAACACATTATTATAGGCTGGTCACGGTAAAATCAGCATATCTGAAAGCCCTGATTAAGATGTACTTGTATACACGTTGTGTATTCCTCCACCTGATGTAAAATTGCTATGGGCCTCATAACTTTATTCATCCGTCGGTCAAATGAAACTGTGAAATAACTAAGAAAGTAAATATTTTACAAATCTGCTCATTTTTACACTTCGATGCAATAAAAAAGGAAAGCTAAAGAAATAATTTTAACGTATCATAAATGGTCACCTAACACTTTTTATTCAACGTTCAAATATTAAACTACTCTTTATCCTTCGTTACCAACTTTACTGGACGAATGTCACTCAGTACGGCCATTAAAATACATGCATGCAGGGGCAGTGACTTCTTTCTAAGGTTCATTTCTATAGTGCTCACTTTATCGTAAACAGCCTTTATGATGACATGGCATGCCTTAATTCCACGGCCTGCCTGAAAGCGCCATCTCACATAGAATTGCAATCAGGTCAGCGGGCAGCAAATTAAGGGATTTTGTTGCCAAAGCCTGTGAGTTGACACAACAACTCCGCCGAACTGGGAGCCCAGGCACTACTGCAAGAGGCAAAGAGACAATACAGACCGCGAAGACTGATGTGCCGACCGTCGAAACCGCACGTATAACTCAGCCTCCATCGTCGAACAAAGTTGGGACTATCGTGGCTCAATGTTACTCAGGCAACAACTAGCAATAATATACGTTATATGTTCTCCTGCGTTAAAGGCTGTTCACGATAAAGTGAGCTCTTTTGAAATGAATCTTTAAAAATATCACTGCTCTGCCTGCATTTATTTTAAAGAGCTCACTGAGTAACATTCACCCAGAAAAGTTAGTAACGATAAATGGGAAGTAGTTCCATATCTTAAAGTCGAATAAAAAGTGTGAGATAACCATTTGTGACCACTTAAATGATGTCTTTCTCTTTCTGTTTTTACACACCGAACAGTAAAAACAAGCAGATTTGTACAATATTTATATTTATAATAATTTCACAGTTTCACTTCACCAACGCATTAATAAAGTGATGAGGCCCATAGCAATGTTAATTTCCCATAAGGCGGAAGAATACAAAACGTTCATGCAAATAGATCTTAATCAGGGCTTTCAAAAGTGCTCATTTTACCGTGAACAGCCTGTACTAAATAATACCAATTTTAACAGTTGTCTTATTTGCAATTATGCTTTTCTATATAACACTTAGCTTAATTTCAATTCCCTCGTATACTAGCTCGTCCTTAAGCTATCACTGAGTTGAGTAGGGTTGATAATGACAATGACTTTAAAAATCCCACCTATAAATCCTCAATTTATAACAGCTCAAGGCTAATCATTTATTAAATGTAACAATACAATAACGGAAACGTGTGTTCACATCGTATTGCTAATCCAAAGGAATCACAGAAAAAAAAGAGCGTCACATGTACGCCAAATGATATAATTAAATTCATTGCCATATAACTAACATTTTATTTTTCTAAATAATATTTCGTTATTGTACTAAAGTTTTTGAAAATGCGTAAAGAGTGCATGCAATAAATTGCAGCCGTCTCAAGCTAAACATCGTATTTGTAAGAAACCAAGAATTGTAGGGTTGACTTCTTTATGAATGGAAGGATTTTGAACACAAAACAGTAATTTGTGTCACAACAACGTAGTGTAACAGAGAAAAAATATTGTTGTTAGCATTTACCTATGTCCACGTCATTTTATAAGAAAACAAAAGATCATTATAAATATTTTTAACATTCATAATATGAATATGAAGTATGAATAGTATGAAGAAAAATAAATACCGTAAACCAAGTTTGAATTCACTTTTATTTGTGTGAATTTTCAGTTAAAATACCACTAATTTTAAGTAAAACATGTTATTACAGCATGCATTAACGAGTGAACAGTCTTTGTCAGTACCGGAAACACTCTTTAGTCTGCTTATCATCCATGAAAGTGAATCTGTAAAGGACATTCTTGCGTCCTTGGACTTGAATTTACCGTGTTCCTTGGTAGATACAGGGCGTATCTCGTGCAAATATTCACCGCATGAATGTTCCCAGAATTGCATCTCTCACATCTTTCTTCAAGCAGCATGATTTCTTCAAATTGACGTAACATTTTTAGATGCATCAAACTTTATACTACAAGACGAAAACATTTAGTCGTAAAGACACGTGGGACATCCGTTTATTTTTTTCAGACAGACAATAGTTTTGGTGGAGACGTATGTGGCTCAAGTAATAAACATTCCAATAGTATACCATAAGTATTACAGTAGAGCGTCGGTATATGCTATGATAACTCTCGCTCTCCAGATGAACCTACTGATATAAATATTTAGGAACAGACAAGAAGCATCAGACAAATGGAGAGCAAGACTACGGAAAAAATGAAATCGGACACAGACAACAACATCTAGCATGTAAAACCACTACACTCGCTTTCTGCCAGGACCTTCTTTCTATCATCAGATAGTCTGCCGATGGCAAAATGTCGCACTTTTAAGCGAAGGTCACATTACTTGCATTATTTATAAACGTGACGCTACTATTTTAAACAAGTTAAAAAAAAAAAAAAACTTTAAAGAAAATATTATTCATTTTATACTGTCAATATGTTGCCAAACAAGTCGAAGATTTTTCGGAAATTGAATTCTTACGCTTTAGTTAGTTGACAGCAAATCATCTGAAAATAGCCTGTACGTATATGCCTACGTTATTACTATTACCTTGCTCTGAGATTTGACTGTACGAACTAACTATAAATTTGATCTGAAAGTTGTCTTTATGTATTTACTACTACGTTGATCTGGAAGTTGTATGTACGTTATTACTATAACAGTAGCGAGAGCGACGGGCTCCCAGTTCACTTAGCACAAGAGTAACCTAAGTCGCATTTGGGGGCAAGAGTGGCGCAAGTGACTAATTAGCATATTGATATACACATGAGATTAAAGAATTATTTAGATAATATACTAATTAATTAGACAAATTAGTCGATTAATTAGATTGATCGATTAATTAGTTTCATTAATGATATTAATCGATCAATAAAATAATTCTTTAATCAAATTTCTTTATTGTTTATTATCAATTTTTTAAATTATTTTATTGGTGTTGAAAGGATTATGTGTCATAAGGGTGATATTGGCAGAGCAGCAACTGTGTCCTCTGTGAAGTCCTGGAGCTGATTGACCAGAGGAGTGAGTTGTAATTAATTATATGTGTTGATGTTGGTGTAAGAGTGGCATAAGGGACATTTTTACTTATTTGTTTGGAGTACTTGTGACTCATACAGGAATAATGAGTTGAACGCAGTTCTGTGCAGGTCGCTCTCTGGAGGCATACTGAGGATTTAAATAAATGTTTTTGGTGAAGTAAATATATATATTTTTTATGAAAAGAAACGTTCAAATAGGTTCCCGAACGAATTACTTTAAACACGATTCACTTAAATTGTGCGATTACCACAAATTCATTAGACTGACTTTAATCATGCGATTATGGAATGAAACTATTTCAAATGTAACTGATCATTAAACAAAGTTAATTAATCAAAACACATACGAATCAATAACGACTAGAACCAAGCTAATATAAAATTTACAACTCACAATTACTTCAGGTGTCATAAACCCCCTCCCCCTGACAAATATCCCATCTCAACTAGAGTATAAATACGTATTTTACTCCTCCTCTCATCGGCTCTCAAGACCAATATTCTAAACACGCAACGAAATACAGGTTAAACCAGACGAACTGATTGATTACACTAATAAATGAATTTAACTTACCCCAAGATTGTAGAGCCAATTGCAGAGCCAATTGCAGAGCCAATTGGGGAGCTAAGTGGTGCTAATTGCGGTGCTATATGAGGTGCTGCATGAGGTGCTAATTGCGGTGCTAGTGAGGTGCTAATTAAAGTGCTGATTGCAGTGCTGTGTGAGGTGCTATGTGGTGTTAAGTCTTAAGTGTTAAGTCTTAAGTGAGTAGCGATTGAGTAGCAGTGAGGAGCGATTGAAGAGCAGATTGTGGAGCATGTGTAGCAAGGTGAGGAGAGTGTGGAGCAAGGCGTGGAGCAAGTTGTACAGTCTGTTGAGCAGATTATGGAACATGTGGTGGTAGTGTGGTGCTATGTGGTGCTATGTGGTGTTAAGTCATAATTCTTAAGTCTTAAGTGGTAAGTATTAAGTGTAGATGTGGAGGCGAATGTGGATGTGGATGTGAAAAACCAGTGTTGCAGACTTTATAATGTCTCTTCAAATTGTAAAAAAAAAAAAGAAATGTAAGCACATAGTTGAATATTATCTCTTCACAGCCATAGTAAAGTTAAAAGTTGTTTTTTAAGTGATTGATAAAACTTGTTGAAATTAATATTTTGGTTTGTTATATGGCAAAGTCGATGCCACTTAGTGATGAGAGGCTCGCCCCCTAAACATTCCTTAGCCTTGCTCTGCGGGGCAAGAGTCCATTTACTTGGTCTTCTCCAAAACCATTAGCAATAGTGTAGCTTGTCTCAGCATTGTGTGTTTCAAGTTCAGCTAGGGTTTCACAAGATTCTCCCTCGTTCCATTACTTTCAGAGTTCATTCATTTCTCGACCACTTCCATTTTCATACATATTGGTTTTCATATGATGTACGTAATGTTGCATAAAAACAATAATTATTACAACTCACCCACAAATACTCACAGTTCAATTATTATATAAAACTGTGACAAAGGGAATTCAACTATTAAATAACAACTAACACAATTTCCTTCACCAATTAAATGTAATTTTTTCAAAGACATCATTAAAGCTATATTTACAACAAATATTTACAAGTTCACAAACATTTCATACAAGTTCCAAACTTCCTGAAAACATTTTAACAAACTTTCATAAAACATATACAAACCTTTACCAAAAACATTCCTTAAAATTAGACTGCATTTTTATTACTATATTTTACAACACTTAAAAAATATATATACAAACATTCACACACATTCATTCACACATGTTTAAAATTATTATTTACAAGCAGTAAAACTAAAAACTATACAAATTTACATAAAACGGCACTTCAGAGTGGCATCCATTACAGTGCTATGTCACATCCGCATAAATTTGGTAAGCAATCACACACCAACACCTGCAATGCCCCCACACACAAAAGTAGCGCTTTGTAGATTCGTATATCACATGATGCGATCCCATGCTGCGAAGAGTAATTCCTGGGTGACATAAATGATCACAGGGGTTATTGGGGTGATGTTGTAATTTCTGAAGATCAAACCCTGCAGCTAGGGCAACGCAGTAGCTTTGAAGAAATATGTGGGAACAATATCTCGAGTGATGTCTATGCTTATGCAGTAGGTTTGAAGACAGCTGCGATGCAGATTGCGGTGCAGAGCAGGGTGTGGTGTTGGTTGCGGTGCTGACAGTGGTGGTGGTGGCAGACCTGTATTTAATGCAGTGCTAAAACTAAAGTAGATGGGGAAGAAAAATTTACTGTGGGATCTTATAGTGCCTCCAGGGTAAAGTCGATACTCCATCTGGCTCAATGAAGCACTTATTGTCTAAACCTGATAACACTACTTTGGTCACGCATTCGGGGTAAACCTCATGACCATGCAAACGGAACTGGTATTGAGTCACCAGAAACCTGGTGAAATTATCGAGGCAATCTCAATAATCCTCGTAACAGAGGGATTGCTACATATTAGGTTTTGCATCCTTCACCTTATCTATACACTACTCATTCAAAAGAATGTATGCGTAAAACTTGGAATGTAAACCTACAAAGTGTGTGATGATGCAGCCGGCACATTCACCCTTCATCACTCCAGTACTGCCTTTGTTCTTATGAGAGAATCCTTGCGGGTTATCGAGTGCATAGTTAGATGTATCAAAACACACTTTTAAATCTGGGGCAATTACTTTATAGACATCATCGCGAGCAACAGAGTAGACCAATGAATCGGTATCGCAGTATAGAAGGTGCAAGCCTGGTGGAGGAAATTTTGTACAGATGTACTAGTAATGAAATTCATGCAGAGTTAATTCGGAAAGATCAAGAATGGCAACACCAGTGTATATAGGCTTGTTAAACATAACAGAGCTCTTTGACATTTCGATAAGGACAATATTCTCATCGAAGATCTATCATACCTGGAATGTAGGAGGCCCTATAAGTTCTACACCTTCATATAAAGTGTCATACCTGGTAACAACTCTTATGACCCTTTCCCGATGGACATTCTGTAATTAGTTAAAAAAACAATTTATCAATTCGATCACAGCCTGGGCACATTTCTCAATGTTAATCTCGATGTACAGAGCCATCCATGCCTACTACTCAAAGAGCAAAATGCGATGGACAGAGTCAAGTTTGGCTCCATACATCAAGTACTGCCTCAGTGTTTTCCCATGAATAACATAACTCTTCCGCATCGCAAATGTCAAAAGGAGTTTTTCATGTGAGCTGTTAGGAGGTATGCAATTTACTGGAGCCAAAGGTAGACAGGATAGCACATCATGACTTCCACAAAAACGCATGTGTCCCCATCATTCACCCTGTTCGCAAAATCCCACTATGAAAACATGTCTGCTTCGACCCATTCAAAATTGCCAATAGGAAGCTTGCTTTTAATAGTGTGGCTGTACAGGCTATTTACGTCGAAATAGCAGATATATTTCGATGCCACACTGGGGCCGTACTCTTCACCCATGTAAATGTTATTGACTTCTGCACACCTTCTGGAAACCTGGGTAATGCTGCCCCTAACCCCACCTTCAAAAAAGGTACATATCAGGGTCGGTCAATAACTCTATCTGCACATTTGTAATTGACAATAAAGTGTCCCATGCAAGAGACATAGCTGTGATGAACATGGCAGGCTCAATACCATAATGAACCAAACATATGGTCCTGAAATGTTCAAAAAAATCTGGCAGCAAACAAGTGTCCACACATAAATTATGAATTGCTTACCGCAGCAGGTTTATGCAGTGTAATGCATCCCATGCGGCTCGGGAGTGAGCGTAATCCTCATCGCTGATGCCATCGACTTTCATGACATTATGAAATGCATCCTTTGTTGGGAGTAATGTGGGCATCAGACTGTAACAAAGTCATAAGGAAACACTCCCTTCATATTTGCCAATTCAAATTGGGTGTTGTCTGGAAAGATCGAGCAGGTGATATTAAATTGCACAGTTTTCAAATTACCTGCCAAAGTTTCCACACTCATGAACTGAAAAGGACCAATGAAGCATAACTTGAAATGTTGCACCTTTCCTTTTGAGTCAATCCCATTGTGAATACGTTTGGTGATGGACTTGTAGTTTTCAAGGGTCATTCCAATCACCTCGATTTTACCTGGGTTTTCAATTACCACGGCTTCATCTGGTTTTGCTATGTGACATTCAGGCAATGGCTTTATAAGAAAATGAGCATCATAATTTTGCAGGTTATGAAAGACAGTGACAAGTTATTTCTTGGACACTCTGAAATTCAAATTGCATTTGTCACGTGCATGGCCTCTTAATTCCCTGGTCAGATGGTGATGGTCGACCACAATATCTGTACCGCGTTCCTTCTTACTAATGTGACAACATTTCTGAGCCACCAACCTAGCTTTGTGAGCTGGAGTTTTTGACTTCATCAGAACAGTCACACTGTATATTCCTGCGACCCATTTTGTCAATTCAATCAATTTATCTATTAACTAGTTCATACAATCATCACCCACAAACTCAAAGTAGTTAGATAATGCTGGATTGTACGAATAAACCAACAAAATGCTACAGTCTTATGGACAATGTTCGTTGATGCTATTTGAATTACTCATGTTATCATTGGGGAGGCAAGTAGACAAGGGTTTCAAATATGTCTCTGTGTCGCAATAGACGACAAAATCCAATCTTTGCTGTTTGCTGCAACCCTGAAATTGCAAGTACTTGTCATTCCCAGTAGGGAAAGTACTTCAGACAGAATTATGCTGCTGACAGAGATAATTATGTTTTGTGATTTTCTCCTCACTACTAAAGTATTGGCGACGACGATTGCGAACATGTTTTTTGTTTCTTCTATTTCCCAACTTGCTGTTAAGGAGCCTTGACAAATCCTTATTGGAAACAAAATGCAAATGTGCATCATTAACACAAGTGTGAATGGCCAATAAATTTATGTGATATGCATGTTGTACAGGAGAAATACCCATTGGTATGATAACCCCTTGCTTATCAAACGAGTCATCAATAATATTACTATATTTGTCTACAGCATGATAGAGATTGATAGAAAAACCGTTGTACTCCTCGAACTTTCGAATATCCTGTAACACTACAGGATCTGACAAACCTTCATTATCCAAAACCTCGTAAGGATTTGGCTATGAAGCCATTTTGTGGTCATTCTGTGCAACAGGAAGCAAAGCTGACATAACGGTGTAATGGAAACACATTCCCCCCAGGAGGTGTAAATCAATACAAGCACTCTTATTGGCAATTAACTTGGAGAGCATAATGTGAGCAGTACCAATGTTTAATGTTCTAAACTGTGATATGTGAACATCCATATGCAGAATTATAAGCAGACTCCAGCCTCCAGCTGCTACCACGGGCACTAAACTCATCAAGCCTGTTTGTGAGATAAGGTTTAGTTGTCTCATCATAGATTTTGCCCACATTGGTTGAATGAAGGATGGGTAGTGATTTTATTTGAATGTATAACATCTGCATAGTGCCTTCCTCAGCAAAAAAGGATTTCAAATATTCAACTGCTATTCTGACACTAAGCACTATTGGCTGGGATGAATACGTTATTAACTCTAAAAAAGGGGATCCTGCACCTTATGAAAAATCTTTCAAAATCTGCATCAGATGCTACTTGAGCATTACCATTAAATATCCACACATCAATCAATCTACATGCGAACACCGTGGCCAATACCTGATATCTCAATTCAGGCAATGAATCTTCTACTGAGTTAGAGGAATCGGAAAACAAATTATTTTCTGTTTCCCTAGACAAAGTCTCTCTAATTGACTCGAAAATCGACTGTTAGATGGATGAAGCACTATCCGAATCACTCGAATTTTCCGTGTCAGATAGTAAAAAATCATCTAACAGGAGATCTACTTTTCCATGTTTGGAGGAAATGATTCTGTCCCAATCTGTTGCAGCTGATGGTCTTTCCATATGTGAATCAGAGTTCGAATCACTGAAGAATGTCTCAATAACAAGAGATTAAAATGATGCAATTTAGGGGAAACAACAATGTCCTGAAAGCTTATACTAGGTGCTCTTTTTGCTAACGAATCAGATTAAGGCTCTGTGTCACTAACGAAAAGATCACCCAACAAACTAACAAAACTTTGACGTTTTCCTTCACTAATTTTAACTCCTAACTAAAGTTTTTGTTTCCCAATACAATAATTTCAGTACCACATAAAATATAAGGTGCTGCATAGTTCTGAAAAGAGAAGAGAAACATTATTATAATGTCTCGAAATGAAGTTGTGTTGCAGCTGAAATAAATAATTTAATTAAGGATGCAAACATAAAATATTTTATTATAAGCAGAGGGAAAGATGTAGTAAATATTACTTTCAATTTTTAAAATTACTTTTACAAATTTGGGGTATCCTAAAAAATATTCTCTTTGAAAACAAGCACGCTGTGTTTACAACACATTTAATACTATTACCCCTGTATTGAATTTAAGCAAGTTATTTTATTTTGAGTAGCAAAAATACTTTTAAGTCAAAACTTTAAATATTAATTTAGTATTAAAATATTTGATACTGTAAAAGTATTTGACACTGTAACAACATTTGATAAATTTCATAACGAATTTAATCTAGAAAGATGTAGCAATGGGAATTAAATCAGTTATACTCTAAAACTAAATATTTAAATCATTTGTTGAAATTCTTAAATTATACTAGAATTTTAAAAGTTCCAAAAATTACTTAAATTTTACATATTTTAGAAATCTGTAACATTCTATACTCTTACAACAAAATAACGTACTTAATACATAATTTCAAATACCAACATATTTGCAATCATTCCACAATCATTAGAAATACTCATGTCCATTTGTTCGTCATTCAGTCACCCTTCACCAAACAATCATTCTGAATGTTGACATAGGTAGGGCTGTGTACTTCCAAACATGCTATGCATAGTTTGGCATAGTTCCCAAATCTTTTTCTATGTTCCATAATTCACTCCCATGCACACTTCTACAAAGATTGTCTTAAAACTAACTAAATTAAAAAATAGAACAGCTTTCCCCTCACTCATACTTGCAGTCATATACCTACTCACTAAATATTTTTCTCAGAGTACTTGGTATTATATTCTAGATGGTTTTTACATATTTTTGCTGGTATTTAACAGTGTAGAAAGAGCCTTAGTCTGTGATATTGTCACACAGTCTGTCCATTATAAAGAAAATGGTGGTTACTGATTATCTCTCTATCTACTCCATTAAAAACCCTCAAATATAAATCAATAACACACCTAGAATCACTTACAATACCTTTCCCCTCACTCATACTTGCAGTCATACACTTTGAAAATTAAATGAAAAGCCTTAACTTAAATTTTAATTATCTGCCCAAATCACCCCTTACCACATCAAAATATTCCATTTATTAGAGTTACTCAATGTTCATCCATCCATCATACAGCCACCCTTCACCGAACAACTCATTCTGAACAAGCTTGAGAGTTAAGACTATGTGCCTCCCAAACATGCTGTGCATAGTCTGGCTTGGTTCTCCTTGTTTTAGCTGTTTCATAGTTCACACATCAGTCATAACCAAAATCCACCCTAAATCTCTTAAAACTACTTAAAACTAAATTATATGCCCAAACCACCACATCACACATCAAAAACTTTCATTTGTTAGAGTTACTCAAGGTCAATTGATCCATGATACAGTCATCCTTCACCAACAACTCATTTAGAACAAGCTTTAGAGCTAAGGATAAGTACCTTCCAAACACACTGTGCATAGTCTGGCTTAGTTCTCCCTTTTTTAGCTGTTCCATAATTCACACCCAAGCACACACTAGCCCACACTTAAATATCTTAAAACTACTTTTAAAATGTAATACTACTTTAAAATATGTAAAACTACTTAAAAATACTTTAAAACATGCAAAACTACTTTAAAATAAATAAAACTAAAAAAAATTTAAATATTTTAACAAACCGGAATACACTTTTGAAAAATTATGAAGAAACTGTAATGAATTTAAACAAAACTAATTTAAACAATTCACTAATAAAGTTTCAGCAAATGCTGGTTGAAATCAAATGATTTTAAGCATATACTATTAATTTTGAGCACTTACCAAAAAAGCAGAATGATTTTAACAAAAAAGTTAAACTAATTTATTAAAATCTCGATAGAATTTATAAACAAGTTGAAGAAATTCCGAAAAAAAAAAACGAATTTAAATGTATGTAGCAAAAGTAATTAAAAATACTCCTGGTAACTATTCTCAACAACTGTGCAATATTAAAAAATAATATGTGATAATTAAATACAATTCATTACACAAGCATAATATTTGTTAATGCAATATCAAACAGTATTAAAAAGCCCTAAATATTAATACTATTTACTTACATAAAGTCTAGTAGCGAAACTGCTATTCGATGAAGGAAGCATGAACTCCCAGTTCAGATAGCTGAGAGCCTGAGCGAGTCAGTCAGCTGAGGGCCTAACCGGAGCCAGGCGAACGAAGCAGTCGCTGGCCGCATGTGGCTACCTGCTCAGGCCGGTGCTCTGCTAATCCCATCCCAGGCTAGCAGAAGGTGTCTGCTTGCTTAGGCTGGGCTGCTGTCTGGCTAGCACCATCCCGGCATGGCGGGAGGGATGCAGCAGGCTGCGGGGGTCAGAAGTCGGTCGAGCATTGACAAGCAGGAGCGGTTCGAACCCCTCGGCAATTGGATGAACAATGACAAGTGGTGCTCCTGTGCATGTATATGCAAGTCGACAACCTCCTCCCCACCCTCCCTGGGGAACCCATACAAACAAGGGAAATAGTCTGATTTGATAATAAAATGCAATTCTATTAAATAAGTATGATTTCCTTAATGAATTTAATGATATTAACCCAAAATTATAAGATTTCTAATGAACTAATGTGTTTTCTGAATTTACTCATTTACAATTGTATTTATTTGATACTTTAATGTGAAATGTGCCTATTTCTTTGATAATAGCATTTGCATTTACATTTAATTTGAATTTATGTACATATTTCTTTTGCAATATGATTCCGGAATGTAATAATCTTTGTACTCCAGTACTTATTGTTTCAAATAACAATTAAATGCATATTTTTAAATTTTTATTCTATAACTTGTAATTATATGATTACTTTCAAGCATTGCATACATTAGTGTATAGGCTGTTCACGATGAAGTGAGCGCTTTTGAAAGCAATCCTAAAGTAATACTTTCTTGCCCATTATGTATCCTTCCACCACATGTAAACAAACATTGCCATTTGACTGCCATGTGAATGCCACATGTTAATAAACTCAATAATTACATCTCAGGATTACTAAATGTAACATATATGATGTATATAACACACAATATATATGCATATAAGTATGCATATATGTATATATATTGTAAAATATATATTATATATATATGTAACATATATAATCATTTGGGTCATGTCAAAGCTCCGATAGACAAAAACATTACACAACAAACAATTGAAAAATGAACACCGTAGCGATGAAGTCATGGAAACTGTGAAATAGCAAACATTTAACTTGGGCGGTGAACACGGACCAACACAACATGTTAAAGGACACACATTAGTTAAGCTGGAAAATTATTTGGAGGGGCAGCCAAATCCAGATTTCGCAATAGACAAGCATTGCCCACCCAAGGCACAACACCACTTGTCACACAAATTAAAAATTAAAAATTTAAAAATTGGTACTGAAAATTTAACATTTCCCATGACTCACCATTTTCTAAGTTCCCCCGTCGCTCTGTAGTATGACTAATAAAACATCAGGTCGAAAACATGATAGTTGTTTTTGGCCTCAGCTGACCAAAGTGAAGTGAAACTAAGCCATCAGGAAAAAAACATACATCCTGCATGTATAAGGTGACGGCGTAATGCAGCATATAAAGTATACAAAATGAGGCCACGCAAGGCCTTATATATACAAACATGCCAAATAAAAAAATAACGTTGCACAAAGAGGAAAGGGGAAGGCAGGAAGGCAGAACAGTGAGGAAAAACAAGGAGATCTGAGCCGAGCAAAGAGTACACCACTCCACAGAAGTAGATGGTGTTAGTAAACTTAACATGATAGTGATTACTTGGCAGTGCATAAAAACATGTAATTTATAAAAAAGTGAAATACATAAATATGTTCATGTATATGTACATTTTAAGGATATTTTTATATGCACTTTTATAAATGGAGATAAATATATTTCAACTTAGGCCTATTACATATACTTAAATTAAAAATTATTTACACTAAAAATATAAACTTATTAACAAATGCACTTGTGTATACATACATATTTTTCGAGACCGTTACTCTGTGTTTGTTCAATTCTGAGACCCACCAAAAAAGAATTGGACATTCGTACTGTGAATTGAAGTGATAACAGAATGGTATACCAGGCTTGTAACTGGCACCAGCTTCATTTGTACAAAATAATTCTAAAAATAAAGAGTATTATTCAAATCTAAGTGAAATCCAGATCTGGTGATGGCCCCAATTGGGCCACAAGAGACACCAGCAAGGTGTCTCTTGTGACCCAATTGGGTGCGACATTTCCTTTATGTCAAACACACAGAGACCTCAAGAAACAAATTTCACAGGTAAAATACATGGACTCTCATCATTGTTGTGGTTCCTTCATTGCACTGATGGCAGCCAAACTGAAAACTTAAACAAAAAAATTATATAAAGAAAAGTACAATACTTACAAAAAATTGTTCATGCATGCACACACAAAGCTGAATGATATGTCTTATTATTTATATAAAACCAATAAATATCCACATTTGACAAAAAATTATAATGTAAAGGACAAATTATCAAAGTAATACTTACAGGCAGTGTTCGATTTTAACACCTGTCCACCTGCCCAAGACAGACTGTAATTCGCAAGCAAACCGGAGCTCTGGGAGTCCGGGGTCTTGACTATGCAGTGTAATTTACAGTTATACAAAATTTCAGTAACTACAATATTTTTGCTGCCAAAGTGGCAGATATAACCAACAATTATGCCTTCTTAAGAATGCATACTATCTCCATTGATATTTCTCAAAGAGAGCAAGGTGTCTTGTTGAACATCCATTTCGAAATTTAAACACAGAATTATTCTATAACACTTGACAAACAATTGTAAATACTTACTAAGTCTTATTATGACAAGCATTACCAAATAAATCAATTACACTTGCATCAAGAAAGAATGTCGGGAACAAACACAGCTATAGGTATATAAATAAATAACAAAACTAGCTTCAAGATTTCATAGTTTATAGGACGTTGGAACACCTTTGGTGTAGCATAAAAATTGCGACATTTATGTTATGTTAACAATAGTAAAACTTACACTGTAACTTGAGATGAATAACTACATGAACACAAGTTTGAGGTTAGGCCTATATTACAAAATAACATAGTAATGTAGAAAGGTGTAAAATTAAGGTATAATTATTGATGAAAAAATGTGTTCTTGTTGTCAAGGCAGATTTAAGAAAGGTTACATGGCTAGGCCTAAATAGATATCTACAGATGTATTTGAGGTTAGCCCTACATTACAAAACAACAAAGTGATATACAAACGTGTAAAATTAAGGTATAATTATTGCTGGCAATATTTGCACTTTATTTAAAGGCAGATTGAAGAAAGGTTACATGGCTGGGCATAAATAGATACATACAGACATATTTGAGGTTAGGCCTACATTACAAAACAACACAGTGATACAAAAAGGTGCGAAATTAACATATCATTATTGACTGCAAAATTTTCACTTATTATCAAGACAGATCAAAAAGAAAGGTTAAACTGATTGCCGTAGGTACATAATTACACATAACTTTTTATATTATTTGTCAAACTTAGGATATAACATGTACTTTGCAAACTCACATGAATATATTAATGTTGCCATTTATAATATCATGTTTCCAACTGTCCATTAATAATTGTTCTTTCTCAACAATTTACTTCAACAATGTACCGTGGATAAGCAGATAAAATACACAGTAAAACCTGTTTGGGGAAATGTGTTGTAAAAACACATTTACACTTACCTCCGGACAGTTGCAGTTTAAATTTTTGTCATTTCTGCAATTCATTCTATGACCTTGCATGGCTTCATCTCTCCTCGACTAATTAAAGAATTAATACTTTTGGCAATATTTATAATGTCTTCCTGACACTGATTATACATACGTAGTTTGCTGGAACTCATGACTTTACACAAAATCACTACAAGCCAATTAAACACTATACTACCCATAATAAAGTAATGATGATTGCAGATATGCTGAAAAATAAATGACAAATATTAAAACACAACTTCCAACTTCCAAATTTGTAGCTTGCCTCGCAAACCATTCCACACAAGCAAAGCCAAGCAACAAGCATGAAGGAACCACAATAATGAGCCGTTAGTTTTGACTGTTGCACCGATCACATGGCACAATATAATTATGAGTTACAGTAAATACATTATATTTACGCCAATAAGTACTTTAAACTTTACAAAATAAACTTCAAACAACTTAACTAGCCATAAATTTAAACATTGCACTTGCAATACAGCATTATTTCTTAGAACTACTTTCCAAATTTCATTGCCAACTTAACTGGGTGTGTACATACCCGGAGTGTGCGCTAACACACATGGTTATACATACACAGTTGCGGGCAGTGATTTTTTTCAAAGGTTCATTTCTAGAGTGTTCACATTCACGTGATCTGCCTGTACCATCTATTATTGTGTAACATTTATAAAGATACTGATTTATATTACCTGCGAATCGAACCCAGCTCATATTAACCATGTCTTACCTGGGAATTTAACCCAGCTTATATTAACCACGTCTTACCCGGGAATCGAACCCATCTTATATTAACCAAGCCTTACCCAGGATTCGAACACAGAACCCCACATTATAGCATAATCTGATGTCGTCACAGGGTTGGTGTTGTAACTCAACAATTTTTATGTACCTGAGTTGGAAATTATATATAAAAAATATTATGTGCGTGTTTGAGCTGTTTGTAATGGATTTGGGCTTGGTCAATGTCAGAGGAAAGGCAGGGGACTGATTTCACTGGGTGTTATTGTTAGCCATACAAAAGGTTTTGTAAACTATCGGCACAGCAGGGAAGACAGTGTCGGGGAAATGGAGAGATTCTCTGTCCAACTGTTTAACATTGTTTGAAAGCAATCCTCCTTCTCTGTCCGTGAACACGTCTTGTAATAAAAGTGAACAACAGGGTTACTCTGATACCTTATAGGTAAAGTGGCAGAAACTGTTTTAAATTACCTTGTAAGGGCATTATGTAGAAGCCTTTTTCATATTTGTCTGTAGAATTGATATACAGCACTTGAGTCGTCTTATTAAGGATAGTATGACATTTCTAAAGCTGCTTTTACTTCAGGCATAAATGCACCTTAGTATTTTTTCTTAAAATAGCGATCGAGTATATTTCATTCTTACCTGCTTAAGATACAAGTTTGTGTTGGTAATGAGGTGTTTTCTAGTTAAGAACTAACTGTTAAGTAATTACTCTCATAGTTTATATGATTTTTTAAACAGCAGTTGTTTTTTTTACAAGCAGTTAACCTTCACTTATTTTCATTAGATTTTTCACATGAACGATGCACTTTTTTTTTTAGAAAGTTTAAGACTTTTTCTCTCTTTATTAATCAGAGTAATTTTTTCTGGTTCTATAAGGAAACCAAAACATTTCACACTTTATTAATCAGAGTAATATTTTTTCTCAAGGAAACCAAAACATTTTTGTAAAGGGGGAAAAAAGGTGTAATAAATATATACATGTGCATTCATTTTTAACACACATATTTATTTACTAATTTGTACATCTAGGATTTTTCTTTAAAACAGTTTGTTTCAAATACATATTAAACAACCAATCATTTCAATATTACACACATATAGGAGGTTCCATGACATACAAATCAGTTCATTTAAACATAGATTGTTTCAAATATATATTAAATGATCAATCATTTCAAAATATACCTCATATTTCACAAAATACAGGACCTCATAATATATACACAAACAGTCATTTAAAAGCAGATTGTTTTAACAATACATTTAAGAGGTATAGGATGCTTCAAAATATATACATTTTTTTAAAGAAACAAACATAGTTAGCAAAACTTACACAAGGTATTTCAAAAAGCACAAATATTTTAATACAGGGTGTTCCACAAATAGTTTAACACAAGTTATAAGCTATTTGCAACTTCAGTAAACAAAGTTTTCAGACATTTTCGTAAAATTGGATCCAGATACTGTTCTTCAGGTCTACTTTCAAGGAGAGAGCATTTCTTATGTCCTGGTTTTTTCTTGTCTGTTTGAATATACACTTCTTTACATTCAGGGGTGTGTAACACAACACTTTCAACAAAGTCTGGATATGTCTCGACACAGTGTGAATGTACGTCTTCAATACTAGATTGTAGTGGTGTTGTTGCAGTCATATAAAAACACAGGAAATTTTGTTGCATCACTGCAATTAATTAATTCATGGCTTTTTTGTCTGCCAGTGGGAAATAAATAACCTTAAAATGGAACATACCACCACAAGACTCAGTATATTCACAGAGAATCTTGCTACACCATTATATATACAATACAGTAAACTTACCTGGTTTCATGCTTACATAAGGATTTCCCAGATGAAAACATTATGTTACTCGTACTAAAACCAATTCTCCAATGAGAACTAATTAGTAAGGAAAAATCTATATATATATTTACCTTGTAAAAACTCCTCTATATTTGCAAGTTAAAACATGTTGGAGGACTAAAGTTCAATTTTGCAAATTTATTGCTCTTTGAACATAACACTTTGATGAAACACACCCAGTATTCGATGTATAACCAATTTTTTTGCTGTAATGATACAAAATTTGAAGATCATTGTTACATTCATCAAAATATTGAAATGACAAAACATTATCTGTATTATAAATAAGATGTTTAAAACATTTATCTTCCTGCCAAAAGCTTGTTGCAACATGCTCGCCCTTAATCTTACACTTACTACCTACTTTGTGAGGTCTAGACTGATTTTCAAGACAAAGCAAACTGTTACAGTTAGTCACACTGAAATCAAAACTACATGGTTTACTACATGCTGACAAAGCTTCAGAGAATTATGAACATTTGAAATTAATGTTCGATTCACTCATTTCCTTAAAAACATGTGAATATGGTATGTTATAAGTCACAGAAAACAAACCATTTTGAATAAATGCATACTTACAAATAGGAGAGAACATTATTCTGAATTTGCCACTTCACAAGCATATATTAGATATCGATGGAAAAACTACACCTCCTTGCTCGAAAATAAAGTTGTTAATGTCTCCGTTACACATTTCCTTCCAATGAATTGTAGTTCCCTGATGAGGTCTGGTGAGTTGGAAGGCCATTACCCCATTTCCATGCTCTTCTTCCAATTCTTTGGGAAGGCTGGCTAACATAAGTTCTTCGAATGTAGATGGCATTTCACTGTTGGGGCAGAGATACCTCACAGCACAATCATTGCATGCTAAGCCTTTGCCAAAGCAGATGCCGAGACTGGAATCGAAAGTATAGCACCAATGTTAAATATCATTACACACTTGAACTTGTAAAATACCATCATAAGGTTTAAAGAATACTCTTTGGTACCCTAGTTGCAGGACTTCATATGCGACTGTTGGCTCGAAGATAGTAACCATGACTGCCAATATAATATTAAATGGTATCCTTTATATAGTCTGCCAGATGATATGTTCTTGCTATGAAGAACATTGCATTGCCACATACCACAGGGAGACTTTAATTCCTGGTTAACTATATGTGTAACATGTTCCTTGTTGTAACATTGTTTGCTCCACACTGTAGGAATAGAACAGCAACATTCATTCTGCATGATGTATTCAATTTTCTTGCATGATGTGCATTTCATTATGAATTATAATAAGGCTTCAAATTCTAGTTGACTCTCACTGTCAGGCCACATATTATACAAAGGACAAAATCTTCATCCAAAACAGACATCAAAAACTTTTAAAGTATGTGTTGGTGTTGGGCTATATATATCTATTTTTTTCAAAGAAAATGTTTACACATTTTGCTGGGGGTGTACCACCAAATAGGTTTAAACAACATCTTGAAATTTCCCTAATTTCAATTTGGTAAAATCGAATTTACAAACACAAACATTGCTATACCAAACCTCACATTCCCACATACCACAAGGCAATATTTTTATGCTGCTACTTCCTTGCATTTGGATGGTGAGTTGCTAGTTATTGTATGTTTCAGTCCACAAGGTGGGAGTGTTGTTGAACTCTCTACTAAATTTATATTTGATTTTGTCTAAATCCTGGTTCTTTGATTATTTCTTCATTTCTGTTTGTAAAACACAGATCCCAAAACGAACAGGGCAGTTCGCTATCGGGTCGCATGTTAAAATCCGAACAATCTTCTTGTTAATAACACAATACTTGTTTTGATTATTTATTTCGTCTAAAACTTTGTTCAAAGTTCCAATGTTCATATCCATTGCACATCTGGAATTGGGAGTATATGTTCACTAGAGAGTTGAACCACTCTCTCTTGTAACCTGGAGTAATACTCTCATATGTCTGATCTGGATTGAATGACTCCATTTCAAAATTTTTAAACAGGTTTGAACCTGTAACAAACCAATTTTAAATTATTATCTTTACATGTAGTTAGAATGCTGATATAAATATTCTCTTAAAGTTTTGGTTTTTGCATTGCAAACATAACATTTTTTATCATAATGATTAGTACTATAGCATTTTACTAGCGAATTAATGCTTGAACAGTCATTACATCTTCTAATGTTTACAATTTCTGCATTAGTCAGACTTTTTAATTTTTACTTCTGCGTATTTCCAAGCATGTATAACTGATAGTCTTCGAGAAGTGCATCATTCACGCACTGGAAAATGAATTTGTAATCTATGTCACCCCACCCCAGTTTAGGTTATGTATCTCATAAGTTTGTTGCAGAAACATAATTTTAACTTCAGTTTTTAAATTATACCAAGGTTTGGGAGCTTTGAAACATAATACTTTTATGTCATTAGCATCACTCTCAAAGAGATTGCAAGTTATTTAATAATAAAACACTTGTCTTGATAATTTTCGAATCCTTCCACATAGCATATCATGATTAGACTGTTTTATTCATGTTTACATCAAAGTTTAACAAGTCTAATTTTGTTTACAATAGTTCAGTTGTTGTTTCCGAAACAACCTCATCAATACCGGAATCGTCTCTTGGTAAAACAGGATGATTAACAAGTTCCATTACATTTTGCCATCTTCGCATTACACAATCTCTTTTCAGATGGATTGTGTTTAGTTGATTGAAAAAAGCTTGTGTACCATATGGGCAATCTTCATCACAAGGCAAATATGAGACTATGTCATCATCACCTCTTAATTCCTCTGAGAGGAACAGATGCGCATATTGAATTTCGTGTCCCACAAAAGTTAGTATAAAGGTATTTAGTTAGCAGCAAGAGGTTCTTAATATCTAAACTTATGAGCATTTTGCTTTGTCTGTATGCTAAAATGGGGTTAAACACTTTAACACATTCTTCATAATAGTTTTCATAGTATTGACCACTATGCATATTACCTGCTGTTGAAGTTGTAGACTGGTGAACGCTTCGGAGAAGTCTGTTGATTGATGTAAACCTCTCGGAGACATTTGTAGTATGCCTCGGTGCAATCTGTTGATTGGTGTAAACCTCTTGGTGATACACTCTAGACACAATCTGACTTCGACAACTGCTGGCTTAAGACTGAGAGAATAATTAATTTATTCCTTCTTATACAATATACAGATCTAAAATGTTTGCCATTTTACTTCAATTTTACTTAAAATAGGGTTTCTTGTAATTTTGTTGTAATAACTTTGATTTTGTCATTTAAAAATCATTTGAGGCTGGAATCATGGTATTTACGTATATTTGTCAAAAATATACACATTTCTGATATATTTTGGTGGCAGCAATTGTAAAATAAACTTATTAGAATCAGAATTGGTGTTTTGTAGAAAGGTATATATATATATAATATATATATATATATATATATATATATATATATATATATATATATATATATATTAGTCATTTCGAAACTCGATAGGATTTTGAGAGATAATGTATATATGTATATATGTGTATATATATATATATATATTAATTATATATTATACACACATATATATACATATATACATTATCTCTCAAAATCCTATCGAGTTTCGAAATGACTAAAATTCAGTTTTTAATGAAATATTGTTACATTGCAATAACCACTCGAATTAATTTCAACTTTGAAATGTGGTATTTGGTTAATATTCGCTTAAATATATACATTTGGTATAAATGGTAGAATGATAATCTTAGTTGGAAGCATTTGTAAAATCATATTTAATTTTTCCATATACAAAGATTGGTTTAAAACATATTTTAGAAAATTTATACGCATGTTTAAAATGTTTATCGAATTGTGTTAGCTAGCAACAAAAATTTGGATAGCAACTTGTTTGGTAGCAATATGTTTGAAGAATGGAAAAATGGATTTTGAAACATTTGGTATTGAGTGTGATCATTGAACAACGTAATATTTTTGTCGATACTTGGAAATATCTTAAATCGGTTTGTTTGTGGGATATTTATTTGGGTAAGAGTTACCTGGATTAAAAATATTTTTAAAGGAAGAAACATAGTTTGCTGGAGATGTGAAAGGGATACATTTCATTTTGCTGGGAGAGTTGGTTATCACTGGTAGGTGACTACTTCCCCACCAGCACGATGCTACACCTGACATGAAGTGATAAATTGTGCATAACTCTTTGTCATTGTCGGCAGCATGACAGAGGAGAGGGAGAGTGCGACAGATGACAGCAGTCATGTCGGCTGGCGCGTCATGTATTCAGGGGTGGTTGGGGGAGGTAAAAGCCATAACTCTCGAGGCGACACTTAGCGCAGGATATGGTGGCCATGTGGGGAACGGAGGATGGGTGGGAAGCGTGCATGCATGGAGGCGAAAGACCGGGGTGGGGGAACGGGATGGTAAAATGCCGCTTAGTGCTGGCGAGTGTTCAGACAGGCGGGCGTGATGGAAGGGCGGGGAGGGGAAGGGGAGTCTCCGAGGCCGTTATTTGAAAGGCGTTGTTCACTGGACCAAGTAGTTAGGTGAATAATGTATTACTTTCTTGGCAGTGTGAGAGTCAGATGTAGTTCCTTTGCCCCTGCCGACATCGTGGGGGGGGGGGGGGGAGAAAGAGCATGGCGACTTGAGCGTACAGACAGCTGAGATTGATGGACCATCTGGCTTAGACATGTGAAAAGAGGAGTGGAGTGATTTGTGCGCCTCTTATGCTCTCTGGCGGGAAATTCTGAACTATGCATTTATCCACGCTTGCTTTTGTGGAGAGGATCAGGAGTTAAGCAATGGTGTAGGTCTGTCCTGGTTGAGGGATGGGGATTGGAAGACCAGATCTTCGCTTGTTTCCACCGTGCCTGTGCAGTACGCGTTTCGGGGTGAGTGGAGAAATTGCTACCCCCATGCGGTAGCAGTTCTACCCGAGCAGGCGAGCTGCCTGGATCAGTGATCACATCCCATATACAACACACTACTTCCCTCTCTCGCATGTTAGGATAATTATTAGGTTTGATTAATTGAAACATTTTTATTATTAATTTACGTGCGACGGTCTTTCGCAACAGGCGAGCGATAGAGACGCCACGTATACTTTTGTAAGAGCAGCAGTACTGCGTTTTCACATGTGATATAACAAAGTACGTGCATGCTGTTTAATTATATAGTGAGTTTTAATAGTATATGCGGGGTTTGCGATTTGGTGTTACGATTAATTTATTAGTGTAATCAATCAGTTTGTCTGGTTTAACCTGTATTTCGTTGAATATTTAGAATATTGGTCTTAAGAACTGATGAGGGACGGAGTCAAATACGTTTTTATATTTGTGTTGGAAGGTGATCTTTATCAGGGGGAGGGGGTTTATGACACCTGGAGTAATGGTAAGTTGTAATTTTATATTAGCTTGGTTCTTGTCGTCATTGATTCGTATGTGTTTTGATTATTTTAATTTATTTAACTTTTTTTAATGATCAGTTATGTTTGAAATAGTTTCATTCTGTAATCGCATGATTAAATTCGATGTAATGAATTTGTGGTAATTGCATGCTTAAAGTATTTTGGTCAATCAGGTTAAAAGTAATTCGTTCGGTAACCTATTAGAATGTCTCTTTTCATTGAAAAAAATATTTAATTCGTTGAAAACATTTATTTAAATCCTCAGTATGCCGCCAGAGAGCGACCTGCATGGAACTGTGTTCCACTCATTCGCATATCAGTCACACATGCTCCAAACAAATAAATACATAGAAAATGTCCCTTATACCACTCTTGCACCAGCACAAACACCTATATAAGCAATTACAACCCACTCCTCTGGTCAGTCGGCTCCAGGCCATCACAAAGGATACATCGATGCTTCTCCACCAATAATACCCTTATGACACTTAACTCTTTCAACACCAATAAAATAATAAAAAAATTGATATCAAACAATAAAAAATTGATTATAGAATTATTTTATTAATCGATTAATCGAATTAATCAAATTAAGGAATCGATTAATATAATAAATCAATTTTAATTAAACAATTATTCAATCTCATTTGCAAATCAATATGCTAATTAGGCACTTGTACCACTCTTGCGCCGAATGCGACTTAGGTCACGCTTGCGCTAAGTAAATTGTGAGCCCGCTGCTATCTCTATTTATTACATCGTGAGCCTGTTAAGTCACCCTAACATGGGAATAATTCACAATAGCGTTCTAGCCAAAACACAAGGCCTAAAGAATACGATTAAAACACATACAACTAAACCAGCAAAAATAATCACCCTGTCGCTTTCACCTCGTGCCGACACAATCGCTTGAAGGCCAACTATACTTAGTTAGTATCGGCAAACTTGTTCTGCACGGTGCAATCACAATAGAAGACCTCGCTTACTAGCTCACTTCACCCAGATACTTGGCTGCAAACACAGTTAAAGGAGGGTCACGACAAAGTGAACACTTTTGAAATCAGTATTAGAAAAAAAATCACTGCCCCTATCTGCGTATATTTCAACGGGTGCACTGATTGGCATACGCCCAGCAGTGTTGGTAATGAAGGAGGGGAAAGTAGTTCCATATATTAACGTCGAATAAAAAGATTCAGGTGACCATTTGTGATAACTTAAATTATTTCTTTAGCTTTCTGTTCTTTTTAATGCGTCGAAGTATAAAAATGAGCATAATTGTAAAATATTTACTTTTCTAATAATTCCATAGTTTCACATGACCGACGCATGAATAAAGTGACGAGGCCCATGACAATGTTAATTTTACATAAGGCGGAAGAATACATAACGTGCATACAAGTAGATTTTAAGCGGGTTTTCAAAAGTGCTCATTTTACCGTGAACAGTCTATAAGAGCACGAGCACTACAGAGCAGACCTTAATCACGTCTTTACCACAACGTCTGGACAAGCATGACTAGCAGGTTTCCGTCCTTCAGGTGTGCCACTAAATTAATAGGCATACTCTATTAAAAACTCAACAAGAACTCTCCCTAAATGAATGCGGCCTCCGACAGTCAAAGTGCCCTCTCCCGGCCTTCTGTCGGCTAACTGACGTCTTCTTTGTGGCTGTCTCCTCGTGCTGGCAGTCCCTGAGGCAGCTGGCCGTAAAGATGAGCGTTATTTAATGTAACAGTTATAATAAACTGTTACAATTTGGTAACGTGTTACACGAGTAACACGTTCCATCATTTATACCGTAAATTCTAGAACGTCTTCGGTTGCCTCACTTAAACCAACGCTTGAGTACTGCGAATGCGTAAAAGTTATATTTTGGAACGTCTCGCCGACAAATGTGCGCATGCGTAAAAGCTATTTTTTGGAACGTCTTGATTTGCAACTGTGCGCATGCGCGGACGTTATTTCTTGAAACGCCTGGCTTTGGAACATTGAACCACTTAATTGTTACATCCCGGAACGTCGGGACCATAGACTAAAGATGAGGTAGACCCATCTCGCTGGCTGCGCACAACCAATCTCCGTGTCCCATCATTGAACTGGTTTTCTGCCAACATGTCTAGCGAAATCCGCATGGTTTGAATTGTTGGTTAGAAACTGATTTGTAAACAAATGATTTGAGATGTATGTATACTTCTCTAATCAATTTGTAAGGTAGTTTGAGTAAATTAAAACTGGCAAAAGTATTTTATTCATATAATAACGCTTGCCATTTAAAAATTAAGATTTAAACAAACACGTTCATCACTGTTGACAATGTGACTTTGATGACAGCTGTGTTCCTTTGGGGTACTAGATCAATGTTGGGTACATACGCAGAAGACGAATAAGCGGTCTACCTCATTTTTAGTTTATGGTCGGGACAGGCAACAAAAATTTCACAGTAACCTGTTACAAAAATAACACGTTACTGGAACGTGTTAATTACTTGGAACTGGAACGATGGAACTCGTTATATGGAAGTAACTGTTTAGCCCATCAGTGTCTGCCTTGCACTCCTGAGCTGTACTGAACGCCTCTTACATTCCGGTTAACATATAAAATACATTTTTCTTCTAAGTTTTTTAGAAATTCATTACACCCGAGATTTATTTTCTAACCATGCTCATTTCATTCAAAGTCAATAAACATGCCATGGAAAGCGCAAAGGCTCGATGGTGTCTAAGCGCAGAGACACGCAAAACCATAATTTAAAAATTAGTAGTGATTGTGGGCCAACTTTTCCTTTGAAGATTTAGCGATCACTATATAGGGTGTGACCAAACCACACAAACCCGCGCCGGTACAAGGCCTTAGACTAAAGATGAGGTAGGACTATCTCGCTGGCTGCGCACAACCAGTATCCGTGCCCCAACACTCAACTGCTTTTCTGCCAATACGGCTGGCAAAAACGGCGTGGATTAGATTTGATGATAGAATACTGTTAAAGGCTGTTCACGATAAAGTGAGTACTTTTGAAATCAACCTTAGGAAAAAGTCACTGCTCCCACATGCATATATTTTAAAGGGCGCACTGAATGACACGCGTCCAGTAAAGTTGGTAACGATAGATGGAAAGTAATTCCACGCCATAACGTCAAATAAAAAGTGTTAAGTAATTATTAGAGACAGGAAAATTTCGCGAGTTCAATGACCTGTAGGCTAGAACGCCCTGGAAGAGGCGTACAAGCAGTACGACATAGCCTATTCCCAGTACATGGATCTGCAAGCCAAACACTGGGCAGACTGGAGCCTCAGCTGTGTGTTCATTGGCTGTTGCTCCACACCTGGCAGTTATGGGATTCGCAAGGTGTTTTCTTGCACGTCTGCTATTGGCTCAGAGGAGCGCAAGGCGGGTCTAATAAACTTGGATCCAAATGCGAAGGTGACTTAAGTATATATGCGTTTGGCGTCTGTCTTGTCCCGAAATGAATTCGAAAAATTTTCCTATCCCTAGTAATCATTTGCGATAACTTAAAAATGTTTCCTCTGATTTCTGTTTTTTTTTTCTAATGCATCTAATTGTAAAATGAGCAGATTTGTAAATTATTTACTTTTCTAATAATTTCACAGTTTCACTTTAGTGACGCTTGAATAGAAGTGAGGCTCATGGCAATGTTGATTTTACATAAGGCGGAAGAATACACAACGTGCATACAAGTAGATTTGAAGCAGGGCTTTCAAAAGTGCTCATTTTACCGTGAAAAACCTATAGTAAACTAGTGCTTTCATAAGTTTGTATACTTCCTTAACAAATTTGTAATACAGTTTGATTAAATTCAAATTTGTGAATGGATTCTATTAATATAATAGTGCTTGTTATCTAAAAATTAAAGAACCTCGTTCATCACTTTTGATCATGTGACTTTGAGAGTTGTGTTGCTTTGGGGTAGGTCGATGTTGGGTAAATGCGCAGAAGACAAATAGTCGGCCTATGTCATCTTTGTAAAAGGTTGCCGCGAACTCGAACCAATGGGCAGTTCTGTCAACTGGCAAGGCAATATTGATTCTTGATGTTCACTTCATATGAACTAAAACTGTTGAAGTAGGAATTTTGTTGCGGATATAGACGAGCAACTGGAGAGCAGTTGGGTTGAGAGACTTCTTGACAACTATCAATATAAAAACGAAATGAGGCGAGGATGGAACAGCGGCGGGATGCAAGGATGGCAGGAATGGGAGAACCTCGAGAAAACCCGCCGATCAACGGCAAGGCCCACCACATTTCTCACGCCGGACATTGAACCCGGTTGGCCTTGGTGTAAGCCAAGTATAGTGCACTACACCAACACGGCCCTTCAACAATTGAAGAATTTAGATTCATCTATTCGTATTTGACCACAGAGGCTGTGGAACATCCCTAACAATAGATCTATCCAACATCAGTGGGTGTATGTACCAAGTGCTTTTTCCTTCCAAATATGTGAAGTCAACGTAATTTATTATCACCTGCCATTGAAAATAAATGTACATTCACATTTATGGAGAGCGTCCATTTATTTTCAATGACGGGCAATGGTAAGTTGCTACGTCTGAGGCACAGCTGGAGAGACATGTGCCAGAGGCAATGACAACATGGATTCCTGAAGGCATATAATGACTGTTGCGGCAGACATGAAAATAGAGAAGAAACGACAGCTATAATCAACCCAGCAAAAAAAAAAAAAAATTATAAATGGAAAACACTTAATTAACGACTGGTAATTGTGCAACCAACTACATACAGACTGGTAACAGACGTGAGCTGAACATGCGGGCAAAGTTAGGTGCCGTCCTCCGCGTATGAACATTGTTGCCGTAACACCCGCACACGCTGAGGACATAATTCATTCAGGGATTTAACACTCCGAACTAGAGTGGTGGAAATATCTTGGTTCGATTTCAGTCTCGGGCAGGAGTGAAAGAACTACAGGCTGTTCACGATAAAGTGAGCACTTTTGAAATCAACATTAGAAAAATCACTGCCCTGCATCATGCAGGCATATATTTTAACGGGCGCACTGAGTGACATTCGCCCAGTAAAGTTGGTAACGATGGATATTAACGTCGAATAAAAAGTGTTAGGTAACCATTTGGGATTACTTAAAATTATTTCTTTCGCTTTCTGTTGTTTTAATGCATCGAAGTGTAAAAATGATTAGATTTGTAAAGTATATATTTTTCCAATGTTGTCACAGTTTCACTTGACCAATGTATGACTAAAGTGATGAGGCCCATGGTAATGTTAATTTTACATAAGGCGGAACAATACATAACGTGCATACAAGTATATCTTAAGCAGGGCTTTCAAAAGTGCTCATTTTACTGTGAACAGCCTATAAATGAGGCTAATTCAGCTTCTTTTGGTAATACCGTACTTAGCATGCTAAGGAAAGTTCTCAAGTAAAATGCGGAGGCTAAAAGCGCCCATTAAAACCAAACAGAAAAGAGAGGAACTGCATAAACTGTCTTAGCATTTATAAAAAACTATTCGAAATAATATGCCACAGATGAGTTGTTATAGTACAGCAGTGTTGTAATAAAAGATTTATACTGTGTTTCCCTTTCGGAAATACTTGTTTCGTAGCTGAGTAAGTGCCAAAAATTGATGTACTTTTGTTTCTTTTCACCGTTCTAAAGGACGCAGGTTCAAACATACAGTTCAGTCAGTAACTACGTTGCTCGGAGATTACAGTAAACAGGATGTCCTGCTCTCTGTGCATTGCTACTGAAATATGTCAAACTCAATCCAAGGTAACATCCGTTGATGAGACGCTTTCCGGTCACAAGGTTCCGTGTTTGAAACCCAAACAAACAATGTGTGTTTCTGTCGGGCGTAGAGGTAAATGTATGTTGGTATACATAGAATGCAGTTTCCATACTGCAGTGTTCAAATAATGGGCTAATTTGAAAGAAGGCCTTCCTGCAACTTCGAAACAATCGTTTTTTTTGTAGTTTTTGTAAACAACAAAAATCAACGTTTTTGCGACGTTATCTTAACTCTGTACATAATTTTTATGCAAACGCGATCGGCTAAAAAAAAAAAAAAAAAAAAAGTGCGAGTGTTAATTTTGCTTTTCCTACCCTCCTTTAAGTGTCCACTTTATGTAACAGTTTGATGCTCCATAGACAAGTCGCGCATCACATACCGTCCTGTCTGGATGACAATGTTTGCCAGGTGACTCATGGGGAATAATCTCAGTATTATCTCGCACGGGGATAGTGACAGATGTAAACAGTAACACCTCTATTGCCCTTCCCAGCGCAAAATCCCAGTCTCTGTCTCAGGTTGGTTCCTTTAGCAGCATACACAGATATTAACATCGTCATACACACCATGCCAGTTTTTTCAACGATATCGCGTGCGTTCCTAATTATTGGAAAGACTCCCGAAAATATTCTCATCAGCGCTAAATATGCAAAAGGTTTTGAGTTTACTATAATGCAGATATGTGATTTAAAAAACAGACAGCATGACACGAAATACAATCGTTTGCAAAAGAAATGATCACCATGAACGAATCGCGCGAGTAAAACAATGGTGGTTCTCACACAGTATCGTCATAGCCCGACATGTGTCCCATTTGCGTTAAATGCTGTTTGTTTGCGCAGATGTGTCACCAAGGGGCTTACATGTTTCTCCATTATTCATAGCTTCAAGACAGCGAATAAGGCCTTAGTAGCAGTGTGGGCCATAGAGCCAAGTTCAGTGAACATGCAGCAGGTCCCAATGGAGCTTTCGACATCCCTTTGCTCAGATGGATGAGTTTGAGAGAGGCCGCATCGTCGGCTTCCGAAAGGCAGGTTAGATGATTCGTTGAACTGCTCGCCTCTTGAACCGTTCTGCCTACACTGTGAGTCGGTGTTGAACGCAGTGGGGACAGGAGGGTACACACACACACACGTCAAGACGGCTCGGGTGGACCCCGGCGTACCACCAGCAGGGAGGATCGTCTCATCGTGCGACTGGCTGTAAGCCCTCCACAGGCGTCGCTCCGCACATGTCACTGCAGATGGGTCTGTCGTCACAGCGTCTCTTACGACTTACGACGTCTACCATTACGACCTGAGTATCGCGCGAGTCCGTGTGAACTGCCGGCAACGTGTAGCATGTCAGCTTGTGGAGTGGCGACAAGTGGTGTTCAGCGACAAATCACTGTTCTGTTTGGAAGAAGACGACCACTAAATTCGAGTTTGGAGACGTCCTGGCCAGCGCAGCGATGCACGCTTCATTGTGGAGTAACACACCGCCCCAACGAGAAGTGTCATTCTGTGGGGTGCCATTTCCTACTATTCTCGCACCCTACTGGTGGCATCGAAGGAATCCTGATGGCGCGGCGATACGTCCAGAAACTTCTGCGACTGTGTGCGCTCCCCTTCCTGGCTCAGCTTCACAGCCCCATTTTCCAGGAGGATAATGCCTTGCCTCACACAGCAGCGGTATTTCCGGCATACCTTCGTGACGTCAACATGCTTCCTTGGCCAGCAAGGTCCCATGACCTCTCGTCTATCGAGAACATCTGGGGCCAGACTGGACGGCGACTTCGGCCAGCGGTAACTACGGCGGATCTGGAGAGTCAGTTGCGCCAGCTGTGGCAGGATATATTTCATGACAACATCTGACGTCTGTACGCCTCCAAGCCCGACGGTATCGCCACCTGTCTTCGTAGTACGGGTGGTCCAACACCATACCATACTAAATGCATCCTACACGTGGGCCACCGAGTGAGGTGGCGCGATGGTAACTCACTGGACTCGCATTCGGGAAGACCCGAGTTCGATTCCCGGTCCAGCCATCCTGACTTCGGCCTTCCATGGTTTTCTGAAATCACTCCAGGCGAAAGCTGGGATGGGTCCCAATCAAAGGCCATGGCCGATTCCTTCCCATTCCTTCTTCACTGCGCAACTTGCACCGTCTCTAATGACCTAGCTGTCGACGAGACGCTAAGCCTAACTACCGACATACCTACAAGTAGGCCAAATGCATGTAAACAATTATAAAATACTTGGACTGTAGTCTGCCACTGGTTTCCAGTTATAAATCCGTCTCATGTACACGTCCAGGTCATTGACGAATTTATAACTGAAAATCAGTCTAGGCTTAAATATCGACGTCGGCTAACTCGAACTTACCGTTGGTAAAAGGGAAATGGTTTAATAAGCATATTTTCCATGTTTTATCGATCCGGGTTAGTTCATCACGGGCCATACCCTACACTGCACGTGGGCAACGCAGCGGGCGTTGCCGAAGGTTTTACTGGGGATACTCTCTTTTCCTGTCACCCTCGCAGTCCACCGCCAGAGTACTCGACAGTACAGAGGCGGAACAGCCGAGGTCGAGGGAAGGGCCCTAAGATTCACACCTGACTAATTAAAATAAGTGCCTGCGCTAACAGGAATTCCCGTTTCTGAAGAATGCTCTGCTCCACTGCTAATCCCCAGTAAAACCCCCAGCAGAGCACTGGAGTGCCAATAATTAATTTGACATATCATTTGGTCGCATGTTTAAATATGATACATTCTAGGAAATTATTCGGGAAATTTACCATACTAGTGTATACGCTTAATGAGAAAGCAGGAATGGTAATGTTTCCCCTATATATTCATTGTAGCATTCCTACATTTACTCAGAAAAGAGTCAAATGCGTAATGAAGTTTCCAACTTTGTATAGTAGCGATGCTAAACATTCATATATCTGCAGCTTGATGATGTGTGGTATTATTACCATACAGTGTATAGGTTAAAAACTTCCGTTACAGTTTAAGAAGTTTACCAGAAATCTTTTTAAATTGTAACATGAAACTTGAATACAGGCTGCACAGAAATTTCCCTTACGAACTTCTACGACTTGTAGAGGGGACTGAGTAGACTATATTTTGACTAGGAACCCATGTCCGGAAAAGTACCATTTCCGTGCTAGAACCATTTCAAATCAGGTGTATCACTCGTCCACTTCCGCTGAGGGTAACCGCAAACTCTCGGATGTACCTTTGTTGGTATAAAACCGGGTAGGCAGTACATTACTTCAGACAATCACCTTGCACCAAATATGACCCAAATTTGTAAAAGACAAATAAATAAATACATTGATGACAGGTACTTAAAACTAAGAATAAAGTATTGCATTAATCAGGAGTAGTTTCAGAAATTTATTTTGCAAAACTTTTCTCCTTTCAAAAAGTATTAACTAATAAACGGACGAATTCCTTGTGAAATAGCCCACTATATACAGTAGCCAACTCCAATAAATTATCACAAAAGGCTTACTCGTCCTATACATAATTATTAAAAATATCCAGGTTTATTTTCTTACGTACCAAAAATATTGTGGCTCCCCAAAAACAGACCACATTAACAAAATATTTAAAGAAAGACGTAATTCACATTCAGGTACTTGGACTGTATAGGATTCATTTATAATTTCTTATAAAATAAACGGCGTGTTCATTAAACGACACAAAGTTTCATATGGTTCCTTCAAAAAATACCTAAGAGCGGGTTCACACCTTAGCGAACAGCTACTTAACTTCCACTAGTTTGTGGCTATTCTCACACTAGCAACGTGTGCTGAATTTACGCAATAGAAATCAGAATAACGGCTGTTTCGCGACAGCGTTATTTTCTAGTTTCAGATTAGCAATCAAAACATCGGGACGTGGTTTTGTCGTGAAGGCAGCAACACGCTTTGCCTCGTTAAATGCTCGCTCCGAAGGGGCAGGCCGTTGGCTTTCGCACGACGTCAATACTTTGGAAATCGCTCACACAAGAGCGGAATCTAAACCCAGTGAATTTTAATTTGAAGACACAAAAAGCCAAGAGTAAATTAAATATCAGAAGCAATATAAACATATAAACTACGCGACTCACGGCCACAAAAGAGCGTGTAGTGCCTACCACCCTTACACACGTCATTCAAGTTTACAGAACATGATTGACTACTAAAATATATTTTTCTCCCCTAATTATTGTCACCCATATTAAAAGGACAACACTATTAAAGTCCAAACACATTAACCGAAAGGCGGCGGCCTGCAGCCCTACCAAAGCTCCTACGGTTTAACTATTTAAAACGCAGATCAAAATGTTTACAATGAACATTCTATTCAGGGGCGCCTGTATAAAATAAATGGTTACAGGTAGTACATAGCCCTAAATAGAAAAATTGAACCACCAAAATTTAATTGAAAAAAATTTTCGACGAGTGAGCAGCGGCGCTATTCTAAGATGGCTAATTTCGCCTTGGCGTGACTTACGGCTCCCGACTACCCGCCGTCCATTAAAATCGGTATTCTGAGACTGCCAGAAACACGGGTAGTAGTGAATACATCTACCGCATGCTTGTCGTAGCCTATCGGAGCTGTCGAGCTGCGCCAGGCGGGACGCCTAGTGGTGAATGCTGGGCCAAAAACACTCACGGATTCGCTCGCGCCATATTGTTTTGGTTCTGATTATCGCCGATATGTATTTATTGTTGATAAAGAAGACGGCTCGGGTGAAACATTGGTACCAATTAAACCAAAAATACAAAATAAGATAAATATTTCCCTCATCTAATTTGTCTTGGTAGAACAGACGGTAAGGTTACGGCATGATATCGAATTAGTAGAGGTGTGTGAGTTCAATCCTGGCAACCTCTAAAACTTTTTTACATTACGGTAAATCGCGCAATATAAATAGTAAATTAACGTAAATATTATTTGGCCACGTTCAATAAAAACAATAGTTCATTAGCCACTGCAGTCGGCCGTCACTTATTCAATCAGTGAAGTTGTTTCATGTCAATAATTCAATAAGTCAAATTATTTCACTGAAACAATTGTATGTTACATAGTTTTAAAATAATGGTTTTGATGTTTAATACTAATTTCACAGTGTGATATGTGGGTGAGTTAGCCTAAATGCATTCCATCGAAGTTCGTAATGTTTATTTTTTGATACAGTACACTGTCCTGAAACGACATAAACTGTTCAGTCAGTATTTGGCATTTACCGTACTAGTGTTACACCATTTTCTCTTATTTTAGGTTGTACAAAACAATGCAGAAAACATTACGGTCTCTTGCAAAAATTAAATAGCTTCTCCCGCATGGTCATAAACGCTGCCCGATTTCCGATTGTTGTTTGTTAAGCCATCCCTACACGATACCCAGTTTCTGCTGCCTACTATTATATCCATGGGCACAACAGATGGCATACAAGTTTCAATAGCAGAAGAGAAGAAAGAATGCATCAGTTCATACCCCCATGTTACCTAAAGTGCTAACAGAAATTTCAAATGGCAGGCAAAAGCTACTCGCAAATGGTAGACATTCTGCAGTTGGCAGGGGCACAAATTCAATAATATATTTTATGTAGGTGCTTTGTGGCACATACAAAAAGTACGAAGATTACTTCCCCCCCCCCCTGAAGACTTCATTTATTTAAGTTTCTGAGTACAAGCACTAGACTATTAATGCATGGAAAATGATGTTAGTAACGGCACTGTTTTTGTATAAAAAAACAAGGTCCTAAATTCACATTCATGTACATACAACGGACATTTAAGCGACTGATTAAAACATTATTAAATAATTTAAATATTTATCTTTAGCAAGCATAAAAATCAATCGTGTGCTTTCCGTAATTAAAGAAACGTATACGACTAGAAAACTAAATCAAAGCAAAAATATCACAATACTAATAATAAGGCTTTTATGTGTGTTGATTAACATTACTCATACTACAAAGCTCAAATTATGTTTTTACACAATCAACTCGTAAGTTGTGTGTGTATAGCTCAGTGAAACAGTATTGCTGTTTATAATTTAAGTTATTGCCAGAAAACGTTTATGTCTAGAAGGTCTTTGTCTAAAAGCAATAATACGCAATTAACTGCACAGTGAAATCGGCTGCCTGTGGTTATTTAATTTAGCTTCGGTTTGTTTTATTTGTTAGTATTATTGCTTTAAGACAAAGATATAGAAATGAACGTGTTCTGGCAATAACTTAAATCATAAACAGCATTAATGTATCGCATACAATAAGTAAAAAAATTCGTTGTACAGCGGAGATTTGAACTGTACAGTAAATCCTAAGATCACGCAGCGCGAACCCGCGCACCAACCCAATTTTTTTTTTCTCGTTTTCCTTCATTTGACACTGTTGTGGCTTTTGACGTTGACAAAGATCTAATGAAACCGACTTGCTGACAAATTCCTAGTGCGGTAAGCCAGCTGGGGATCTGCTGCAGAGGGGCCGGGGCGCGGGGCCTCGGCCCGTCGACTGCAGGTCGATCGCCCTACCCCTGAGCTATGGGTCAGGGCTCCCACTGAGCTATGCACACAGCCTGCAAGGTAGCCGTGTAAAACGATATATACATGACACAGTCCATATTTATCACGTATTTTTTAAAGTTGTGTTTATTGTTTTATTATGACAGTGCGAGTAAATTGAACCATTTCCCGTAACTTACACGTACACTAACTTTCATTCTGTGCATAAATACGTTTTACAGAACCCGTAATATTTTCATAAATTGACATATACGCCTTTAGGATGTTACTCGGGTGACCACCATCTTGTCTGTCGCAACTCCGTTGGTATAGCAGAAAATTAGAACACGTTCTATTACGTCACGTGCCCCAAAATTGCTTTCTGATTGGTCAGCGAACATAACCTTCCGTCTGGGGTGTTTAAAAATGGATGATATCTAGGCATGATCGGCGACCTCCCGCCTGCGGCTTTTCATTCGTCTCCGAGAATGCGACGGGCAGACTCACAGGCGGGAGCACGGCGTACTACTGCCGCCAATCTGAGAATCGCGCCCCAGGATGCGGGAAGCACGCTTCTCGTACAAGCACACAAACAAGCACGAGGACACGCGCGGAGGGGTGGGAGGCAGGCCCCCCTCCTCCAACAACACTTGCCGTCACACATGCATGACGTATTTGGCGGTGCGTGCGGCCCGCATGGAGTTCAGCCCATTCGTTCCGCGGAGCTGGCGACGCTGTGGTTCCCCCGCTAACTGCCGTGACGTCACGCGAGGATCCTCGCACGTCTTCACTCCCCTATTCTGCTTAGACCTTCCTCGTGGGGCCAACCAGGCGGCTCGTCACTCCCCTCAGTCCTACATACAAGGTTATGCTCCGTCTTTTACAATGTAGCTACACCCAATCACAGCGTCGATAAACACACAGAGATTATATATGGCGTTGCGGTTACTATTGTTATGGCGTGGGCAAGCCTTGTCTATGTCGCTTGCTCGAACGTGCCATCCGACGTGCAAGAAGGGTGAGGCCACGAGCCGCCGGCGCTAAGCAAACAAGCTTTTATTTATTAAGGCTACAATCCTTCATTTCTACAGCTTTTGCGAGAATTAATTTTTTTGTACCCGAACGGGAGCCGTTATTGTAAAATCCTCTTTTACAATTTTGTTACAAATGGTTTTTATTTTGCAGTCTAATTTTTCCAACACAAAAAGTGTATACTTATATCCAATTAATTAATTAACAAAATTTTGTTTTATTTAATAATTAGTAAAAAATATATAGCGCAGTCGGTCTGGGGTGCGGGAGGACCTGGGTTCGAATCCTAGGTAAGATATAGGTGTTAGTTTAAGTTAGGTCATAAGTTAGCGTATAAGCCGTCCCCTGATATGCCTTCAGGTATAACACCGGGAGACGTTAATCCCTTTCCAACCAAAGCAACCAATTCCATTCAAGTTTGCCTAACCCTGAATACATGATTAATAACGGAAGGGCAGAAAGATATGTTAAAAGTTATAGAGCAACTAGATATATATGTTTAATGGTTAATTGAGCAGTTTTGAAATCAATAATTTAGAAATAAATATCTGCCCCCAATTGCACATATTTTATAGCGCTTAGTGTTGGCGCCAATATCACGGAAGTGTGCGTATGCTTTTTTTTTTTAAATTAAAGACGACGGAAATCAGATTTTTTTTTTTTTTTAATAAGCAACAGAACAACGTTTAACTCTATTATATTTCTAACAATTTCACATAGTCACGAACGGCACGCATAGTTACCAGTCAGTCGTTACATGCATTACAACAATGTTGGTACGCGTATATCGTAAGGATGATACACAATTTTCTTAAAGATAATTAAGCAGGGCTTTCAGAGTTGCTTTGTTCGCAGCGAAATAGCTGTATGAAGATAGCTGCCCATGGAACACCGGTGCCGTTTGCCTAGGGATGTGTTGAAAAGGGACCTTCGGAGCTAAGGCGGAATTTACCTGTTAATTTTCGCGTAAACTGCGTTGCCAATATGTTGGGATTACAAGTTTTAATAAGAAACTACCGAGTCTATTACAGTAATATGTTTTTTTTTTTTTTTAATAATTGTTTGTCATGGACTCGTTCACTTTCTAATATTTATATAATTATTTCATAACATTACCACTTATATACATTTCTTATTGGCTCTTATTCTATAGGGGGTTAAATTTGTACAAATAAATTCTTATTACTTGACCTTTAGTTTTATTCCAAGACATTACAAACATCAACATCTTTAACCCAAGGATTATTACTTTAATCGAAATTAAATAAATGTTTACAATTACTGTGTAATAACATAATTTCATTACTAAGTATTATTATTAAATTTAATAATATATTTAAATTGAGTTATTACAATATTTTACCTCCTTTTATGAAATATTTTAGCATTTATATATTTAATTACTAGTAGTATGATTTAGTAGGTTCAGGCATAAGGGCGTGGGGCGCAGGAGTACAGGAACCAAGGAGCCGCCATGTTTCGTCACCGGCCACCATCTTGATGTCATTGACCTTTTATCCCTGACCCATATGACCTTGGACATTGACCTCAAGGAACTTTGACCACAAAAAAATTTAAAAAAACTTTTAAAATAATCTAAAAAAATCCTCAGAAATTTCTAAACAATTCCGAAAGAACTCATTGATAAAAATTATTACAACATTATTAAACATTTTTAAAAGGATTCTCAGAAAACCCTTAATTTTCCCGGAACAGCTGACAGGGATCAGCGACCCAGGTGATCTTGGGGTCAGGTAACCGAGATCAGGACCATTGACCTTGAATATGAATTTTTTTTTAAATAACAAAAAAATAAAAAAACCAGAAAAAGTAGATATTAAAATTATTAAAAATTACTCAAAAAATATTCTTAAAAATTATTAAAACATGATTTAAAAATTATTCAAAAATTTATATATATATATTTTTAATTACTTTTCCGAAAGTACCCCCAGCACAAACAAATACTCACCTCTGTTCGACTCCAGCAGGCAACTGACTCTCTCTCTCTCTCTCTCTCTCTCATCCCCACCTATACTAATTCCACCATCTTGATTTTTTCGTTCGTCATTTGTTTATACATTACTGGAGGCCACCATCTTAGTAGGCGTCCACTATATTGGTAGGCGACTACCATCTTGGTATACATCGCCCATCCACCATATTGGAAGTCAATGACAATGACCTAGACCCCGTGACCTTGAATGACCTAGAAAACAAAAACTCCAGGAAAAAAACCTAAAAGTCAACTGACATAATACATTACAGACTACTACAATCATATTAGATGCATACGACCATGATCTAGACACCATGACCCCATGACATTAACTGTTTGGTAACTAACTACTGTTTTGTAACTAGTGATTGTATTAATTTTATTACTAGTGTTACGTAATTAATATTTTTATCGAGTTTTTATACTTATTTTTTTTAATTAGTGTTTTCAAAATTTTCCTTTATTAGTTCATAATTATTTTACATAACTAGTGTTTTGTAATTATTATACTGATATTGTACAATGATGTTTTTGTATTTTTTTGTTCCTAATTATTTGGAATTATTTTTGTATCTTAGTGTTTATATATAGAGTTTTGTAACATATAAAAGGTTACATTTGTTATTGTTCTTCCAAAAGGAATAATGATACAGCATCAATTTTTTTTTAATTAAATATAAAATAATTTATACACTGCCTGACAGGGAAAATGCCAGTGCAGTACAACAAAACACTCGGAGTGGATGTAAATATGCTTGTTATGCATTTAATTACTATTTCTGGCCAATCACACGAACCACGCGCGTGATATAGGCAGACAACCAGCACGTGAAACCATCATCCAAGACATCGTAATGGCCGCACGAAGGGTATATTTTGGCTGTTACTGTGTCCAGAGAACGAACGAGGCATATCTACAGTAAGCCTTATGTGAACGCCGCATTGTAATGCCTTTAACGGCGTACATGCGACGGCGTACATGCCACCTGAATTCCGCTGGACAGTTATGCGTGGCTGTTCGGCAGAGCCGCCGCAGTTGTAATCACCACAGGATGCTAGCCGGCAGCGTTTCCAAGCTGAACAGCAGCGCGCAGTGAGCCGTCGCGCGATAATGTGCTTCGTCGCGTCGTTTCGCGCACATAGCTTGCTTAAAGGCTGTTCACGATGAAGTGAACACTTTCGAAATCAACCTTATAAAAATATCACTGCCCCTACCTGCATATGTTTTCACGGGCGCCCTGAGTGACATGCGCCCAGTAAAGTTGGTAACGATAGATTGGAAGTAGTTCCATAACTTAACGTCGAATGAAAGGTGTTAGGGAACCATTTCTGATAACTTAAATTATTTATTTCGCTTTCTGCGTTTTTTTAATGTGTCGAAGTGTAAAAATGAGCATATTTGTTAAATATTTACTTTTATAATAATTTCACATCTTCACTTGAACAACGCATGAATAAGCGATGAGGTCCATGACAATGTTAATATTACATAAGGCGGAAGAATACGAAACGTGCATACAAGTATATATTATGCAATGCTTTCAAAAGTGCTCATTTTACCGTGAATAGCGTATACAGATGCTACCGCCAAGGTATATAATGAGCTCCAGGAAAAACGACTTAATAATATATGTATTATATATATATATATATTAAGTATCCAGGAAAAACGACTTAATAATATATGTATTATATATATAAAGTATGTATACATAAACGTGCAAAGGTTTGTATGAAAGATAGGATCATTGTAGGGAGCGACCTTTACACTTTGTAAAGTCATACTTTCTTACGTGTGCAAAATTAAATTGTGCGACCATACTAAACTAGGGAATGGAATTGGTGGCAAATGCCTGCAAATGCGCCATTTTCTATATGGAGTCTTCGCATAGAAAATTGTACCAAAAGTAAATAATGAGTAATATTACAAGCTGAACGAAGCTTTAAAAAATTCGCATAAAATCTTTCGTGAATATTTTACAAACCGAGAGACTATAATGCTGCATTATAAGTGTGGCGACAACAAACCCCACATAACATGAACTCCGTCACTACGCACAGTTCAGCTGACCATTTCATACAATATGATATGTTAAGACCACGTTTCTCATTTACATATGTAATAACGTCATTATATGCATACATATCAACAGATATACAGAAAACATATACTGAATAATATAGGTAAAGAGACGTCATTTATGAAAACTAAAGGATCTGTTTGTAAAATAAATATTAAACTGTAAATAAAATGTACGTGTTACATGTTTCATCTTATATTTATAGGTACTCACTCTTTTATTTGAGTGATACATATCACACAATTTTAGAATATTACAAATGTAAAGTACGTTTTCAGCAGAGCATTTAGCAATTCATTTTAAATGTTGGATATTATCTACATCACAGTTCATGTGCCAATATCCATCTAATTGTTGACAGAACTAGCTATTTAAGTATCATTTCATCTCCTAGTTATATTACCACTAGGTATTGTGGCCATCTATTTTGTGGTGGCTACAGTTTTTTTTTTTCAGTGTGCATTTGTATGTGTCTTTTCGATATTACAGTGAACTCCGTAATAAATGTGATTATTAATAGGGTAGAACATTTAGAACAGGCCGAATAATTATATGAAACAATCAGCATACTTACATTAAACGTAAACGTAAATTTTCCAGTCACATGGCTCGTGTTATGGTACTAATTCCTAACTGATAATGGTACTCTTCAGTACCAACCCGCCGAACCCAGTAGAGTTCATTGTGCAGTCTCGTGTTAACGGTGTACTGAAGATCACCATATATGATTGCAATGACCCTGGCCTCTGGGCTTGAACAACTCCACATGTGACCACATTTATTAAACATTCATGATTAAAAAAAATAAAAAATAAAAATCATAATACGATCTATAGGAAACTCGTTCTACTCACGCTGTTATTTTAATTTGACAACCACAATATTTAATATCATTGGCGTAATAAATACATTTTCAGCAAATAATAGACTCAATAACAAACCAATAAATTACAATAAAACTGTATGAAAATGACATCTACCGGTAACAGAACTCCGAACCCGCAAAAAGGTACCAGCAAATACGAAAAGAAACGAAAATATACTACGTAAAATAATAAAATAGATACTAACCCATTTAGGACATAACTTCAAACCTCATAGAAAGCGAAATATAAACGTCCCATTTAAAATACATCCACATCACACCACGGAAGTAGCCTACAACACACAACTAAGCCCGAATCAGTGGTATCAATCTGTGAAATAACATTAATTGAAAAAACAGTTAATAAGCTGCTGCCGACTAGTGAATCAAGCAAATAAACTGGGAACAAGTAACTTGTGGCAATGGAATTCTTGACATTCAGTAGGAATCACAAATAAATCAGTGAAATTCAGTCATCGTATTAATTAGTTATCAGTAGAATCACGAGTATTTCGCGAATTCATTCGGTGGCGAGGTAGACTCCAAACACGTGTTATTTTCTTCTACTGTTCTGATTGGACGACAGTTGTTTAGACACGCTCCGTTCAACTGTGAGCAAGTAACAAGCAGGAAGCAGTAGTGTAAGTGAGTGTATAGAGTGTATAGAGGGCTATCCAGCATAGCTTGCTGCCAACTTAATTGCGCGAAATACTCGTGGCTCTAGTTATCAGGCACTGATTACCAGTCACTCAATTTTCACTGGTTTTCACTGAATTGGCTTAATTCCCACTGATTCAGGTTTAGAGTGCACCGAGCCTCGTATACTACTTGTAACATACAGTACGTACTACACCAGAGTTCGCATTGAGTGCATAGAATCGTTTGCGCCATCCAGCATAGCTTAATGTAGGGAACACCATTTTAAACACGGGGCCTTTGCTTATTTCAATGTCTTTTTCGTCACTTGCAGCAACCTTCATTGCGTCGTCAAGCTGCTTTTCCCAAACTTGTAAACAACGAACGCTTAATGACATCTGCGAACATGACTCTGTTACAATACTGGAGCTAGCCTCAGTAATCCTGTATAGTATTATAACGTGTATCTGCAATGCTGAGCAACCAAACATAAATACAATTGAACTATATTGAGCTTTACTTAATACCTTATTTACCACGATAGGTTTGTATGGGTGCTAGAAACGTCAGGGTTTGATTAGAAATGTTTTCAGTCTGCAGTCTCTAAAATATCTCAATCATTGTTATGTGCAGGTGTAGTCACCTGGTATATGTCAGTACTTCATTTTCTATTTCCTACTGCTGAAAATAATCTCGTGGAAGATGATACACAAACTTTAAACTGGCGACGTACATAAAAATTTCCACATATAATGTATGAAGAAAAGTCGCGGGTGGAGTAGGCGAAAGAGTGTGAGAGACACACGCTACAGTTCGATTACCATTGAAGAATAAGTGATATTCAAATCGCCCACTGGATAGCGCATGTGTGTGCAAGTGTGACAGACGGAGTACAGAGTGTATACTGAAGAACACTCTTTACCCTTGTTGGAATTCTTACGCTGTAGTTTAGAATATCTGAGCGCCAATATTAAGGGTGATTTCTCTTGCTTTAAACAGCATACAAGAGGAACACTGACACTTAGGACCAATAGGAAAGCAAAACTACCAACAACTCTACAAGAAGACTGTCCGTAGGTGAAGCAAACTGTTTAACTGAATATGCTTTGCTGGGTTCAGGGTATTAAAATAAAAATAATTATTCAATGAAATATAAAAACAGCATGAAAATGCAGTTCACCTTTGCCTGTTGCAAAATGTGTGTAAATGTGTGGAGAGATTTGGGCGGCTCTTAACAGCGAGGTCTTGAGAGCCGATGAGGGTGATTGAAGTGAAAATGGAGCGGCGCCGGAATGAAGAGGCGGGGGAAACGGGAGATCCCCGAGAAAAACCACCGACCAACGGCATCGTCTAGCACGATTCCCACATGCGAAAATTCGGAGTGACCAGGCCCGGGAGTGAACCCGGTTCGCCTTGGTGGGAGGTGAGCAGTGTAACCGATCAGCCACCACGGCCCCTGTTGCAAAATGGCAATCTTCCTAAGTTATCAGGCAGCTGGCAGCTAAAAATCCTAGAAGTGCCAAAATTAAAGTGTTCTTTAATGAGATGCAACTCTGAATCAGTCTTAACATACAACATGAAGTTTTTACTTTGCCTGGCTTTATGAAAATATTTACGTCGGTAGAGACACAAAATCATAATCTGAAGTTATCCTTGCAAAATAACAAGGAAGTACATTTTAGATGTTCACTGTCTTTTAAGACTTGGCTTCACGGCAGGAACACCAAAATACTATTTAGAAATGATGGATAATTTGTACCATATCTTTGCAGTCCTCGCGCAGTGCGGTGGCTATCATTTTCTGATTGAGCAACATGTTTGAAGTCGATGCCGTCTTTTCACAACTTATTTGATGGATACCACACAAGGGATCAGGAACCCTGGCTGCCCTATATGATGTCGCACAGAAAACAAGATGGAGACTAGGTCCATTCATATTAATACAATTTTCACTGAATATTCCAAATTAAAAATAGCATAGCTGGTATGGGACTTACTGAGTAGGCACATTCAAAAACCCCTTTAATTATGACGGCATGCGTCGCTGCCAACTTGAATGGAACCTGTTACCAATACGTAACAACATAATACAAAATATTGACATTTAAAGCTGCTGCGTATTAACATAATAAACAAAACGGAAAAATAATTATACAGAAGAAATTACCTTACATCTCATAAAAATAAATATTATGTTAAAATAAGCACGCTAAGAAACAAATAAGTAAACAATGCACGTACCAGTCTATGCCAACATGAATGTCATTGAGATTCAAAACAGCCAGACTTCACAGTGTTAATAGGCAAACTTCGCCAACTTAATTCGAATAAACGCGGTGTTATTACGACTTCTTTGTATTTTTCAAAGTTAACCATACTTCTGCGAATACATCATTATTTACAAACGTTACGCTGTTTTCTCTCGTGAATTCAAATATATCTAATTTTGATTGCCAATACCCTTTAATTTTGCATAACCTACAAATTTTATAATTTATATTGACATAATTAAAATTCGATAGTTGACAGATACACAATGTGTACTATAATGAAGCAGAAAGACTGCCCTCCTCATCAAATAACAGTCCTTAGAAGCCTATATAGTGGAACAAAGGTATGCATGGAGTTAGACTCCCATCAGTCTCAATCAATAGAAACAAGCCAAGGCTTGAAACAAGGTTGTAGCTTATCCCCTACTTTATTTAACATTTATATGAATAGTATCTTAAATGACCGGATGTCGTTAATAACTTCAGAAATTAAGATAAATCGCAATAGATACGTCAATACATTACTGTTTGCAGATGATCAACTTATAATACAGGATAATGAAAACGACCTTCAAAAATCTCTACACCATTTAAATGAGTTGTGTAAGAATTACAATATAGATATTTCAAAGAAGAGGACAGAGGTTATGGCATTCAAAGGAAAACATACAGTTAGGACAAAAATATGTATAGATGATTTGCCCATAGAACAGGTTTCGCATTTCAACTATTTAGGTTGTGACACTGGTTATGATAGAGACCATGACATTGACAACAAATTACATAAATTTGGATATACATGCTGGACAATACAAAGGACAATTAAAAATGAGACAAGGAAAGCTACTATGCTAAAATTCTACAAAATAATGGCGGTACCCGTTATTACTTATGGCTGTGAAAACTGGGTCCCCACTCTCAAGCAGAGGTTTAAAATACAAGCTACTTAAATGAAATTTTTGAGAGGGGTTAAAGGATATACAAGGTTGGATCGATTGAAAAATGAGGACATGCGGCAGGAATTGAATATATATATTTCGAAATACTGAAAACAGAATATTTTAATGTGTAATCTGAAGCGTATCGACGATTTTAAAATCATTCTGGATATTTACCTTTACTAGCAATACTTCCGCTGTTATTTATACAATACAATCATTTAAGTAGAAATAATTTGTATTTTATTTCGTTTATACAGTTGGGATGAAAACACTTCATTAAAAGAAATTGTTATTGCTAACAAATTATAACTTCAGATAACCCTTTTGCACGTTAAACAATATAATTCTTACAAATTATATAGATTATATATATATATATACACTTAATGATAAAATTGATCAGTATAGACAAGAATGGAAGGAACATATCACACGAATGGATGAGAGAAATCTTACAAAGGAGATAACACTATAATCCTAGAGGCAAGAGGGATGTTGGTCGACCAAGAAGAAGGAATGAAGTATGAAGCCGGAAGAGGCAGTGGCCTAATCCCTGAAGTGTAAAAGAAGATAATTAAAATAATCTTCAAACAGTTCACGTATGTCTAAAAAAATGTTCCTTACTTTGTAAGAATTCTATTGTTTAACGCGCAAAAGGGTTATCTGAAGTTATAATTTGTTAGCAATAACAATTTCTTTTAATGAATTGTTTTCATCTCAACTGTATAAACGAATGATTTTAAAATCGTCGATACGCTTCAGATTACACATATACAAATATTCTGTTTTCAGCATTTCGAAACATATTTTTAAATAATAATAGTAGTAAGATTTAGTATGTTCTGGTTCAAGGGAGTGGGGCGCCAGAACCAGAGTCGGTCAGCCACAATATTGTTACATCACCCATCTGCATTCTTTGACCCACATGACCTTGACATTGACCCCGGTGACCTCACCCTAAAACCCCAAAAGATTGCAAAAAATTTCTCAACAATTTATAAAAATAATTATTACAAAAAATTTAATTAAAAATCGTGTAAAAATCTATAAAAATTTACTATGAAAAATCTAATTAAATAATGTTAAATTTATATAAAAACTTAAGTATTAAAAATAACTTAAAAAATTGAATTTAAAAATAGTTTAAACATTTGTAAAAAATTATAATTAAAATTTTTTACTAAAAATTACTAAAAAATTATTTAAAAATATAAAAAATGTATTATTAAAATGATTAAAAATCATTAACATTAAAACATGTAAAAATGTATAAAAAACTTTTTGCCACTGCCTTCATATTGGTAAGCATAATTTGTTTGGAAGTTTATCTATCATATCCGTTCGACGCCATTTGATTGGTGCAACCAAGGCCATATTGGTAAATGCTAGTGAATTAGGATATCCACAATCTTGGTATGCTCTCACTTATGGTCGGCCAATTAATCTCATGCACTTCACTGATTATGTCACATTCGTTCCACCACCATATTAGTAAGCTCTCACTTATGTTCGGCCACCATATTGGTATGCACTAACATTCAGCCGCCATCTTGGTAGGCATCAATTAGTCATGTTCACTTCATCCCCACCAGACAACTAACACCCCCTCCCCCACCCACTTCGACCACACAATATATTTAAGTGTTCAATTAGTCTGTTCCCTTCCACCCATGCAAATGAGTCTCATTGGCGAATTGCCGCCCCCTATCCTCACCATTGCTTCCATTGGTCAATTACTGTTTAGTCGGCGAGCCTTCACCCCCTCCAATATATCTAATTGGCCAATTTCTCGGGTGTCTTCAGAAACCTTCGTGCCGCCTATTTTTTTCATTGTCTAATTAGTGTTTAGTCGGCAAGCCTCCACCATGCCTGTTCCACCCGGCCAATCAGGGATGTTCACTCGAAATATACCATCCCCTCTAATTACCCTTCCAATATATTTAATTGGCTAATTTTTTCGGGTATCTTCGGAAACCTTTGTTCCACCAAACATATGCATTTGCATCCTCCCTGCCAATGCTTCCCATTGGCTAATTACTGTTTAGTCGGCAAGCCTCCATCTCCCTTAAATTCTGGCTTTATAAGACACGTCCTCGAGGGTCTCTGGAGAAAGTTGTACCTCGCTATTTTGAGAGGAGATCCTGGTGATCATTTCGTTTCAAACGCCTGTTACAGTAGCCATGTCATCAAGTACAGAAGAAACCATCAGCAATGCAGAAGATAATGGAAATAATAATCTTCATCTCATCTGCACAATATTGGAACGAGGAGCAACGTCATCCATGCCGTCGACTGGCATGAACCTGCTACCGCCAGTAAACCTGCATTCATCAGTGAACTCGCACCAGCCCTCAGGATATAGTGTATTCTCACCCAGATTTGCAAAGAGTCCCATCAGCTCCGACTTCGAAGACAGCGACATCGAAGAAGTGACTGTCGCCAAATTTTCTCCATTCAGGTCAGAAGTCGTGAGCAAGTACAATTAAATTAATTGGGGGTACCGGCATGTAAGTTTTCGAGATGCTAGTAGCATTCTGCAAATTCGATTTTGTCACGACGCAGTTCACTGGCTATGCTGCTAAGATGAGTTCGAAGGCTGCTACGTGCTAAACACATTAACATGCCAATATAAAAATTGTTAGACCTACGTCTACAAATTATATCCCGACTCTACGCTTCCTTGTTCGCTGGAGGAGTTGGTATAACAAAATTTTAATGTTTACATAAGCAAGAGCCAAGAACGTAGGAAAGTGCATTATACGAGCTGTTCCGAAAAAGTAAAAAATAATTACGCGTGTAAATGGCAGGAGAAATGCGATAGACGTAACCACATCCTGAAAATCAAGGATTTCCGGACTGGACTTCCAACTGCATGCCTTTTGCATGCGAAGTGTACCTAGGCTCGAGGCCGAGACAGTTCACCAAGCCTTCTCATAACGATGGAGCACGTCCCGACGACAAGTTTAATCCAGAGAAAAAATTCACAAGTTTATCTCCTCTACTGCACTGTGTAACCTACATAGACCAGCCATCAGCTACCTTGATCGTGGAGTGATGTGACGAAAATGTTCATTTCCTCCTCCTCCTCGAAAGAAGAATCATTCATAGTAAGGCATTTGCATTAACAGTGCAAGATTGCGATAGTGACGAGTGCACAGTTCATTTGTACCACCCACAAAGTTCCCAACAAACATTGGAAATATGAAAAAAGAAATTGCGGGTGAAAGATGCTCAGCCAAGTACGACATGGAAAATTGCAAAATTATCAGCGAAAAAAAAAAAAACAGATAAACTCTTAAACATATGTTCGGAACCATATGGCTGTGCTTGGCTCAGTTTGGAGGTTACAACGTCATTGAACCCATGGCCAGAGGTGCTCGTGTGTGCTTGTGCATATGAGATTTGCTCTATCTATAAAAAACCCAGATGACGGAAACCTCCCATTTCCCCCATATTTTTTTTTGTACAGTGGAAGAAACACATTGTGTAAACAATATATCGACGTACGTGATTAATAGTATGGATGGGGAAAGAAATGTAACTTAGGTGTAAGAAAAATCATTATTATGTACAGAGAAATGTAGACATGTTTTATTATTACATACTTTTCTTTCACATGTTTTGTTAAAAAAATTTTTCTTAAATATATATGTATGTTTATCTTGTAAAAGATTTTCTTTCACATGTTTTGTTAAACACATATTTATCTTGTAAAATATTTTATTTAAAGTGTTTTGTGTGTAAATATGAGGTGTGTTTGCTTGGTTTGCTATTATGCTAGTTTAGTGCTCTTTCTGCTAGTTGCTGTTAGTGTTACCGGAAGCACATTTTGTATGCTGCTCCGTTGGCAGTAGCAATTGCTATTTGTGCTATAAAAAGCAGTTATTTATGCTCTTGCTCGCCGAGGTATAGCAGAAATATCAAAACAAGCAAGGTGGAAAAAAATTGACCGCCAAAATGAAATTACAAACATTGAAGTGTCTTAAGAGTGAGGGTTGCGAATAGTAATTTTCTTTTACGCAGTTTGATGGAGAGAATATGTTTGGATATCCTGTAAGAAGTGCAGCAGAAAATAAAAATAACTAGACACATTTATCCTCGAAAGTGAGTTATATTGAGTGAAAAAAACTTTCAATACATGCAAATTACACAGGGGCAATAATGATTATCAGTATTTTAAAAATAACATTTTTGTTAATTTATTTTTGGCGCGTTAATTTACTGCTGTTAGTCGTTCGTGTCGTCCTGCCAAGACAAGAATAACTGCTGTTCTTGCTACTTTTCGGCTCATGAAAAATAACATTTGCTCTCAAATAGAAAAAGCATACCACGTGAACAAACCTATGATGTATGTATATATTTTTACTTTAATTTTTTTTCCAAGTATGATGTATGTATATATTATTTTCTCTCAAAGGTTTTTGTAAGTATGATGGATCGATATATACTGTAAAACAAAAAAATTTTGTTACACGTATTTGTGTAATATTTTTTTATTCGTATTGAAATAATTTTTTTAATATGCCTAACTATTGCTGCTGCTGCTAGGTACGGGCGATATAGAGAGACGCTGATGTTGTCCTTGTGGAGCATGGCAGAAAGAAGTTCGCTGCATAAGCACTTCCCCTCCGTCAGCATTCTTGCTGCCCTTTCGTCTTCACACACTTTCGAGAGGTAGTTGATGTAGGTCAGGAACAGTTCCATTATGCTGAGCACATTTTTTAAAAGTCAATACCCTTCATTAAATGGCTATTTGTTAATAATATCGCTCAAGTTATTTGTTGTAATAATGAAGACAGAATCTAAAAAAATGTGCATAAAATTTAAGTTTTATTAATATTACAGGTAATAGGGACTGTTATAAAATAGATATTGCACGTACTTCAGATTGTTTAGTTATTATTGCATATACTTGCCCCTTATCCAAGGGAAAAGCAAGCACAATAAACAGATTTTATAAAATAACTATTTGCACATAATTGTCCCTTCTACGAGGGAAAAGCAAGCGCAATATCTACAGATAAAAGAAAAATTTCTTACGTTTCTTTTTACACTGACAAAAAATTAAATTACTAAACACACACAGTTATACATTAAATTACATGCTATATTGAACTCAAAAACCACATACAAATGACACACTAAAAAAATTAGGATAAATGTGTCTTTCTTTAAACTCGCATTTGTTTTACATTCGTACGAATGTCTGAATTGAACTGCAGACGCTCGGTCGGTAGAAATCTTTCACAAGTCGTTCCATGTTACATTTCACCTCGGTAAGAATACGCACACAAGACAGTTCTATGTGCACATCAGCAGCATCGTTACATAATGCGAGTAACCTTGCTTCAAAGTTATTTAAGCACTGGCGAATCTCATCACCGTCGGGCCGAAAGGAAGGAGAGATACCATATGGAGGCAGCGGAGACTGCATTGTCTCCCATCTTTCGGCATTGGTATAATTCCATCATCTTGGATGTCATTGAACCGTTTATCCCTGACCCATATGGCCTTGACCTCGAGGACCTTTGACCCCAAAAACACTAACAAACCTTAAAAAAAATCCCATAAAATCCTTAAAAAATTCTAAAAATTTTTTTCTCGAAAAAATGTATTATTAAAATTAATAAGAAATTATTTTAAAATTATTAAAAGGATCCTCAGAAAACTCCAAATTTTACCGGAACAGGTGAACGGGAACAGCGATCCAGGTGACCTTGGGTTCAGGTGACCGGGATCAGGACCTTTGACCTTGAAAATGCAAAAATCCAAAATTAAAAAAAAAATCTCAAGAAATCTAAAAAAAAAAAAAACAACCAAAAATGAATATCAATAATTAATAAATAAATTTAAAAAAATTTAGGAGCTTATAAATAAAAAAAACTTACATTTCCGAAGGTCCCCGCAGCACCACCATTTTTCACATTCGTTCCATCCTCAGCAGTCGACTGTCTACCTCACCCCTACACCCCTCATCTATACACAATCCGCCATCTTGATTTTTCGTTTATCTGTTTACACATTACTGGGGGCACCATCTTGGTAGGCGACCGCCATCTTAGTAGGAGACCACCATCATGGTAGGCGACCACCATTTTGGTAGGCTACCACCATATTGGTAGGTGGCCACCATCTTGGTAGTCATCGCCCCTCCGCCATATTGGAAGCCAATGACCATAACCCAATCCCATGACCTTGAAAACCAAAACTCGAGAAAAATGCACAAAAGTCAGCAAGCATAATACATTACAGACTAACATTGCCACATTAGATGCATACTACCTCAACCTTGATTTACCTTGAAAACAAAAAAAAAAACTCGTGAAAAATACTTAAAAGTCAGCAAGCATAATACATTACAGACTACTACCACCATATTAGATGCATACTACCTCAACCATAACCCCATGACCTTGATAACAAAAAAATCGTGAAAAATTCATAAAAGTTAGCATTACAGACTACCACCCCCATATTAGATGCATACTACCTCAACCTTGACCCCAAGACCTTGAAAACAAAGAACTCGTGAAGAGTAGTTTCACATAGGCATAATTGAAGATGTGCCTGAAGATTAGTTGTACAATTCAAGTCACTACCTTCCTCATCATCCAGTGGCGAAGGAAAGGTATGCCAGGGCAGAGGTGGTGAAGAGCATTGTTTGCTACCCCAATGTTTCCATTTAGAAAATAGACCCTAAAATTCTTGTTCAAAGCAGTGGCTAGAAACTGATTAGCAGTTGCCCATTACAAGTTTAATGTTAATTATTTATTTATTTATTTAAGAATATATACAGTTTATTTTTTACTATGGGCAACCATTTAGTCTTAGCCGCCCAATGAATCTAGTGTATGGTCGTGTGTGGGACACCTCACCAGCTACACAGTAACGCTGTTGATGAAGGCAGTAAATTATGCAGTGTAAAGTTTCACATGTGATTAAAAAGCCAAGCAGTTTACGAAGTCGTCATTTCTTAAGGCCGTCACCACCTATTTAAGTGTTGGTACTCTTTTCTCTACTTTACAGAACCAGTACACCTTTTGTATCATATAAACTAATGTGAAGTTACCAAATTCTGTAATATTTTACTTAATATTGTTTGCAGCTGAAACTTCAATTCTCCTATATATTTCATAAGTTTACACTCTTCAAAATTTATTTTCAGTAACAGTTTATGAATGTTTTTTGCAATTCTTGTGGAGCCAATAATGTTTGGTTTTCATTTTTTTCGCACTGCAATACTGTAAACAATATTCAGATGGACATGTCCTACTCAAAACAGACATCATACAAGAAAGTTGTCATTTAAGCAAAAAAATTAGTTACATTAGATACAGCCCATTTACTGTATTGCAGTACAACTTTATACAAAGAAATAGTCTTTAACGTAATTAACATAACCTAAACCTTTTACCTACTGGGTTTTAAAATTGCTGCTAAACATAAGAGGGCATTGAATATAAAAACTCATAGACTACGTTATGCATTCTGTAATCACAGTCACTCCAACATATCATCATGTAAACATGACACCAGAGCACCCAAAGTTCCCCTGCCCTATGTTTGAAGAGTAACTGACCCTTTACGCTCGCCTCAAGATTGACATTATGGCACTGGGGTCTTCACATCCTGTTCGGTAGTTTGTCGGAACAGAATGCAATGTTGTGTGCACGTGTTGTTTCGTCTTTATTGATAATACCGTACATCATGCAGAGGGCCAAGTCGGAAGTGCATTGTGAAAAAATAAGTGTTTTTTCCAAGATGATAAAAACTAATGGTGTTAAAATGTTTCATACCAAGCACTTGCTATTTGCTCATTTTCAACTGTGCAACTGCGCCTGACATAGCTGTTCGACCTTGCTGTCGATCCACGCAGTCTTTCGATCACAAGCTGTGCGCACTACTAGTAAGGTTCTTTCATGGATGTAGTTTGTATCACTCGCCTCAGAGGGCAGAAATGTAGGTTACAGTTTTTGTTTACCGAACAAGGTGGCACAGTGGTAAAGTAACTGACTCTCATTCAAAATCACCCAAGTTCGATCCCTGATTCAACCATTCTGGTTAAGGTTTTTCTGTAGTTTTTCTAAGTCACTTAAGGCAAATGCCAGCTGGTTCATTTCAAACAGGGCATGTCTGATTAACCCCCCTCTTCCTATCTGACCATGTTTTGCTCTACCTTCAATTTCTCCATTATGAAATAAAAACAAATATAGTCGTACTAAAATGTAACACAAAATGTTGCATGCTTTAGCATCTTTATCTTGTTCCTGTCCGAGAATAACATTTCATTGGCCATCTCCAATCAGTCAGTACTATATTTTCTGTCTGCATCATTAGCATTTGACGTGACAGGCAGGCCTGCCCAGAGGCTTCTCAGAGCCAGGGGCAAACAACAGTGTTTCGGCCCCCTTCCCCATTTCTTCTCAGGACAGGTAATTCAACAATCATCCAGGTTGCAATAAAAACTAATAAATCACTGTAATTTTTTAAACTGTGTTGTAGAGGAGACACGTGGGTTGGAAAATAAGAGAATATGCAAAATAATAGAAAACAATTACATATTACAATGTGGACAGTATTGTGGTGCATATTGTAACACCACACACTTCTGGTCCTGAGGTTGGTATCCACTTATTTATTTGAATTATTAATATACTAAAACCAATCTAAAATGCAGATGCTTTGGTGGTTGTATAGCACATAATTGATATGTAATCATTAGTACCTTTAGATGAAGGAGAGGAGGTTCTTTCACAAGCCCACTACATGATGATGATTCAGTAAGCTCTCACCAGCATAAAATGTAAGGTTAATTGCAAACTACATTTTATGTACGCTTTTAACTGTACTTCAACAGTACTTAAATATGTAGTGTAGTGGTTAGACTACTCGCCTCTCACCTAGGCAAATCGGGTTCAATTCCCGGCACGATCGCTCCCAAATTTTTTCATTTGGGAATCATGCTGAACAATGTAACTGGTCGGCAGGCTTTCTCAGGGATCTCCCATTTCCCCTGCTCTTTCATTCTGGTGCTGCTCCATACTCATCTTGCTTCTCCCTCATTGCCTCTCAAGACCTCAGTGTTAAGAGCTGCCCCAAATCTCTTCACTCACGAACTTCAATATGTACAAACTGCTCTGTCATTAATTCAATATGAACCACACAGCAATTTTTGAATGCACTAAGTGGGGAGCCCACATCTGCTACAAAATACCTAATACAGGTTTATTTGTACCACTTTAGCTAAAGTATCGATGTTTTGCATAGTTAATGCCCAAATTAATAAAGATTGATCACAGATAAGTTATAGTATCTATCTGTCTGACATCTGTCTGTTTTCAATAATACTAAACATTTTCAAAATGTTTATTAGATACACACTTATGATGCGCGACTCTTTTCGACAATGATTAATCGACTTCGCCTAATCAGTGCACATGACTTTGCTACTCAGTTCTATGGAGTTCGATTGTTGCCACACATCACGAGACATCAGGAATTGTACTATCTACCCAAGATAAAAGACGAACGCACCATGCCAGATTGTATTGTTCACCGGCTGAGCCACCGAAGATATGCACCGAGATCATCCAAGTACTCCAGCGCGCAGCCAGATGGCACCACCAGTACGATTGCAGAGTCGGGCATTCGGAACCAGCACCGGCCACTCATGTCACACTCCAAGATATTCTATGCCAGCTTACCCCCTCCACAATTCCGGTCAGAGTATAAATACCGGGTCGCAATGCTTAAAAGCCACTCTGTTCTGTTCCTTCACCGCACGCTCGTGCTAAAGGAACCATCGGATCCCTGGTCTCCACCGCAACTTGTTGCTGGAGATCATCTTAAACTACCTTGTCTTCACCGCAGTTTTGCCAAAGACTCCTTACCAACACCAAGCCTAGTCTTCACCGCACATTGTGCCGAAGATCCCTACCATCACCAACATCGTCTACACACTAGACAATGCAACCCCTTCAAGACAACATAGTGGAGTAGTCCAGTTTAAGCACCTATAGATTCCCTCGGAATCAAGCAGCGATGTGACCTTTCAGCCTCCAGCCCCACCACACAAACCAAGGGGACCGATACAGCTGCTACAACTGCAAGTGGTATGACGCCCAGCCCCCGATCGATCTACCCACAAAGACTCTAAGCCAAGCCTGATAAGCCCGATTTCACTGGAGGCAACTTCAAGAATGTGAAAACGAACCAGCAACAATCGCAGCTCCAGAGGTATGGCAACTGCCATCCAGAGAGCAAGAGTTTGAAATTCGAACCAGCCAGGGAACCATCTACTCCATGCGAATGCAGGTGGAAATCCCGAAGTCAAAAGCAGCAGATTCTGTACAGACACTGCTCTCAACTCCCACCGAGTTTAAACGGAAGTCCACCAACTGACACGGAAAGTGAACTCCTAGCACCAGTGAAGTTTCTTGGCGAAGTCCCTTGGATATAGATCCATGCTTCAAACGGCCTCACCCAAGTCCAATCGCCAGCACCACCGGCTCCAGCAAGCCACACCCAGTGAGAAGACTGCAGCATCGGACGACGTCGCAGTGGCTGCCGAGACACCACCTCCCACTAGCAAGGCCCCTACTAGAACTGCAAGCCAAGATGCAACCCTTCCTAGGGCCCTACATCAGCTGGTACCATCGGCCGCGATCTACCTAGATTGTGCGGCCACCCAGCGCAGCGGTCACCAGCTCCAAGGTGCTGGTGCCACCCAGCACCGAGGCCAACTCCCAGGCCCCTCTTCATGGACGTGAAGGAGGACGACGAACAGAAGCTGTCGAGGTGGAGGTCACCACCCGAACTCTGACTCGGGCATCTCCAGTCAGAGGAGCAGGTAAAGAGGTACATCCACTGCTCCAAAAGACTTGATGTGGTCACGGTGACGCCTGACTTCCAGATCCACACCAAGAGACAGCTCCCTGGACGAGTGAAACATATGTTCCAGCTGCCAATTGAAGGGGTAGAAGACAAGCAGTCACCGAGACTACCCCAGATGGTCATCGAGACTTCAGCGTCACCCGACGCCAAGGCCATTTTCACGACCACACTTACCGAACGAGTGGAAGATGTCGACGATTCACCAGCCGGAGGTAGCACAAGACAGTCAGGCTACAAGCCTGTCCCAGACGGTCGACGAGAGCCTCGTGTCACCAGACACATGGACTGAGCTGCCAGCGCAGCTTCAGAGGAAGAAGATCCACAGCGAACCTGCTGTCGAACTAGAGGCCATCCCTAGGCTTCTGGCTCCGGCACCTGTAGCTGAGGACGAGACAGCACCAGCAGAACTACTGCCTCCACCGCATATAACAACCAGGGTGACATCAACCAAGGGGGTAGGCAACGCAGTCTCCAGACTACCCATGTAGGCAACGAAGACACCCGACAATGTGACCAAGACTCAGGCCCCTTGCCCTGGACGAGAGGGTGAGCCACAGTTCAGCACGATGACGCAGCCACAGCTCGTCCCCTGGTACCCAGAGGTCAGTCTACGACCTCTGCCAGGGACGGCCCTGCCACAATGGCCAACCTTCCACGAGTGGAGCTGCCCTGCGCCTGCCAGGCCAGCTCGGTACCGGATGTGTGTGTCTAGAGGCTCCCTGCAGGCCCACCGCACGCTTCAGCTAGCCGTATCTGCAGCGTGCGGCCTTACGTAAGTGGGGGTGACGACCGAAAACATTTTGTGTACTAAACCAGTGAACACGTACCGCCATCGTACATTATCTAGTAAAAAATGCAGTTATTAAATTATAAACTTTTTCTGGACAATTAACTTAAGCGCAATGCTCTAAGGCGACTCACCTCCTTACAGCCATATCAGCTGTTTTTTTACTATTCTCCTCACTAACCTAAGTGAAATTACTTAACTCGCCAGTGCAGTTTAATGGCTTGTAAATTGCCATTCACGAAGTTTTTACGTGGACATATTGGACACCCATAGTGCCAGTGTCACATAATGCGTGTAAAAATATTTGGAAGTCACCAAATTCTTGTTGAAGAGAAAATTGACAGAAATTGTTAAAAATTTCTGCGTATTGTTGAAAGCAGTTTTAAAGACTTTAAATTTCAACTTGCTTTATATCGTCTCCCCAAGAAAATTGCCATAAATTTTTTTTTCTAAGCATTGTGTAAAATCAGTTTGCAATAGTCTCTAAAAGCAAACTTAAGTTCAATTTTTGTATTTTCTCAAAGCATTCTTTTTTTTTTTGTATAGAATCACTTCAAGAAACCTCAAGCCTATCTTATTATGCTGTAATAATCATGAGCATTTTTTTTTAATTAACAAATTTTGTATTGTGCAGAATCCCTCAAGAAATCTCACTCTACCAGAGACATTCTAGACCAGAGTATGTTTGTGATAGCAAGTCGGACTATGGCGTAATATTTTTTAAGGGTGTTCTTCTATGCATTCTATTTCTTTATTTGTAAGGTGGTGTATAGCACACATTTTTATTAAAGGCTGTTCATGGTAAAGTGAGCACTTTTGAGGTCCCAGTTACTTTTTCCTTTCAGTAATGTTTTCATCATTTAACACCCTTTTTAAATATATATTGCCATGTAAGTAATAAACACAGTGTGTATATTACACTGCACCCAGAAGTTAACGTCTGGGGCTTAAATAGAATATATTTATTGACTTTTATTTCAAATAAGAGGGCTTTCAAAAGAGCTCACTTTATCATAAATACAGAACAGTTAACTTCACTGCTATACACTGGTTTTGCCAAGTTTAGCCAATTGGCTGAGACCACGGAATCTCTCAGTTTGACTAAACTCCTTAGCTTTCTACTACACTAAATACCAAAAAGTAATTAGGCACCCATGAAGATAGGTAATTCAGTACGCCAGTTCACGTGTGTTTCACGGCCTCCGGCATAGGACCGCTGGTGTTTGTCCGTGGTAGCATGAACACAGAGGCCTATTGTAACATTCTGGATAATGAAATGCCACCAACGTTGTGGCGTTTTTACGGAATGGACCCGTGATACTTCCACGATGACAATGCTAGATGCCATGTTTCAAGGGCTACTATGCAGCGGTACACCGACAACAATGTTCGCCGATTGGAGTGGCCCACTGCTAGACTTGGGAGTCATTCTTGTTCATCTCTCGCGACAGTCATTCTTGTTCATCTCTCGTGACATCCCATAGCACTGCTCAGTGCTGTGACCTCCAGAGAACTTCGAAGCTTTGAGTACGCCCTCTGCAGCTACTTCGTCGACGATCATTCAACCTGACAACCGGTGAACACACTCACTAACATGTTTAAACTCACTTTGTCGCCTCAAGACATCTTCATTAGAACAGTTTAGAAGTATTATATCTTTTCTTGTTTAGATAATTCTTTCCCACATTTCCATTAGAACTAGGTCACCTACACCTGGCCAGCGTAGTAACCTTCAGCACTCAATTGCATGGTAGGAGGTAGCACGTGTCGCATGTTTATTGAGACTTAAATAAACATACTTTTGTTTCCTACCTTTCGGCTGTTATTTCTTAGAGTATCTGTCTGTCTGCCTGCTAGATACAGGTTGCTACGTACACCACTGACAAGAACCGGGTAATTGAATAACCAATTTAACTTGTAACTACGGGCGCCCTTCAGAGGTTCGTCATATTTTCTTACACACCCATTAGTCGGCCATTTGTTGCTTTCCAACTGCCACAGCACTGTACCAGTGCCGGTGGAGAGGAACAGAGGAGCCACAACCAGTAGGAACACCTTCCACCCAGGGAGAAGTGACAGTCTCGAGTTATTGCCTTATCCCACAGCATTGTTAGTGCTGGGATATCACATAGCTTGAGACCTGCCATCCATTCCTGTGTGGACGCACATCCAGTAGCGGCACTGGTGACCCAAACAGCTCTCAGTCTCTGATCAGCATGCATAGCATGAGGGATCAATGGATACTTTACAGAGCCTGGTCAGAAAGCCAAAACCAGACTAACACTATAAATTGTGTTTAGTTTGTTCACGTCAAGGTGTACCCAGTAAGTTGTGAGCACAGACTCAATGCCTTAGGGCCATAGGCACGGCCAAAAACGTAGGGGACGAAACACAGCGTTCCTTGCCGTCAGACGGTCGAGTAAACTTCCTCAACCTACACAAAAGAGGCAGGCGGAACGGGACCGCGTCGCCCAACTCGGGTGCGAGTCAGTATCGACTGCTCTGGTACCTATATTATTAGTATCTCCGTGTCTACGAATTCACCCCTCTTGCCATTCTGTGGTAAAAGGGTTGTTAATTGGTACTGAAGTAAGATTCGGCTGGGATAACATCCACTTCTGGACCTACAAAGCTCACCTGTGGAATCGCCAATTCGGCGTGGGCCAAGCTCGCTACGTCTGGGTAAAACCCACCATGACCACAGCATCCAAGAAGCAGGAGTAAATACATACTAACCAACACCCCTCGCTTCTCACCGTCTATTTAATCTAAACCACCCCACTTTTGGTCTAGCGGATGAAATCCTCGACCATTGTGTCTAATAGCCTATCTGGGCACGCGTCAGTAATATGTGCGGCACGCATCAAGCGCTATCAATTATTAGGTAATTAAGTGTAAACAGTGAAGATAGACTTGTAAAGAGTAGCCGTAACAAAGCTCTCATCAAGATGAACTAGTATCCCGTAACACGTAGGAGCTGTAGATTAGCCCTAGAGATGAACAGAAAATTGATAGGCAACAGTCAATAAGTTGCCAAGTAACCCAATGTGTGAGAAATACATGTAATATAGACAGACTTAAAACTAGGAATTAGCATTGATTTAGCTATTCTCAGTACACCAATAACACTTGTATAGGTACTCTCACAAAATCACATCCACGAATATTAAGTGGCTGACAGCCCACTTAGTTACAAACTGTAACAGTGATAGATGCTCTCCACAATGCCAGTGATCACATGAAGAAAAGACTTCACCATTTAGATAGTAGTGACGTAGAAATGAACTCTAAAGTGGAGATAGATAGCTAGCTTAGTTTTTTTTATAAATTATTTGATGTGTAGGTACACCATTATATGTAACTATACACTTTTAAGTGTATTATGTGATACAGTTGATACAAACGATGCAAATTACGCATTTTGCAGTTTGTGCTCAGTTAAAATTTCATGAGGTGGAGTTAGTAGCAAAACTACTAGTAACATGATAAAACACTTAAGTAAACACGGTGAGTACAAGCAAATTGCCAATAATGATGTTTCAGAAGATCTTTTGGGCAAAGATGCGTGTAACAGCAAGTCATCCAGTGTCCCTGCAATTTAAAGTGTCCAGTAGAAGCATTTTCATTTAGCAATGCTAAATGAAAGGTTACATGTATTTCAGTTTCATTACTGAATAGAATCAATATTTGTGTACATATTGGTTAACTTCATAAGTTTACCTAAAATATTGCATTGAGAAGTTGTGTACTTAACTTTTTTGTATAATACTTTGTCTATATTCTTTTAAAATAAATCATACATTTATAAAAAATACTGATATGAACTTGTTAGGCCTAATTAGACAAGTCTGAATGTTACATAAATATAGGAAATTAACTTCACTTAGCAGACCAATTGACCTATAAAACCAAAATTTCAAAAGGATATATTGGCTGTAGGCACATGTTGATAATCACTATATCCTTATGGTATCGGAATCGAGGTGGAATCGAGTGAAAGGTTTTGCAGTTGGAATCAAGAAAAATCAATATTTTGCCATCCCTAGTTTTTATTAAAGGGTATTCGTTTTGAATCAGTGGCTAGTCAGCTCCAGATAACGGAACGCCTGGGGTTGGCAACCTTCCATTATGTCACACGTAGCTGTTGTACTTGTGGTGAGATCCATAGGTTGCCTATGAAAGAATGTAGGGTTTCCTCCAAACTAATACACCACCACAAGCAAATTGATAGTTCATTTCCTCCCTGCCTTTCGCGAGTAAGGCATTATATATGTATTTTATTCCCAATCGTTTTTATATGTGTGTTCTTTTATGTAAACATTTTCCCACAGGAAGTGTTGTAAATAATGTTTATATTGAGTAACTACAGCATTTATGCTGAGCTTGTAAACGTCATGTATAATAACGGAGGTCAAGGGACACCCGGTACACCGTGCCATCATTGGCAGTAATTACCAAATCACAGGGGGGGGGGGGGCATATTAGCAGAGCTTGGACACCAGCCGGCCGGGCGAAGGGGAAGAGAAAGAAACATCATGCCAGAGAGAGAAAGAACTAATGCTGCTCCTACAGAAGCAAACCAGTCTATAGTCACATGTACCTGACTCATAGAGGCAAATCTGAGAATTCACTTTCTACACTCCAAGATGGTCCTTCGTCGAAACTGAGGAAAGGCGATTAACATGCGATGCATTTCTGCGCTTCTAGGAAGCACCCTCTACTGTACGACTCCACTCCATCATGGAGAGCATTAATCCTTATGGGGCAAGTTACATTAATTGAAAACAGTAATTGAGGTGGGACATGTGACTACAGTGTACATTGGCAAGCCCAACTGATACTACAGACATGTGATCCTAGATTTTACTGTTTGCTGCAACTTGCAAAGAACTCGCCACGTCGACACCCCTCTCTGAAAATTGTACTATCTACCAGATTGCCGGCTGTCTCCCGGATGGCCTCACCAGTTCGACAGTGCACCAATGGAGAGCAGCACGCATTCCGCTGGATCATCATAGTCTCCATGAGCACGCCAAGGTTTAAGATATGTCAAAGACTCTGTGCAAAGCAGATATGGGATCCAGGCACTCATGTGTGATGTCAAAACTTCTATTGCCCCCCAAGGAGTGGGATAACTTCCCTTTCATCCTTCAGATGACCTACAAGCTAAAATTTTTGGCATAAAAAGGCTAGCAGAGCAGGCCTCAGGGCAGTCTGCTGCACCTCTCCACTGTGACGGCCTGATGTGTCAATAAAAGGATAAGTGCTCGCCAACCCTGTTCCCCACTGTAATGGCCAGGAATATCTCTTCGGGCAAGTCCAAGCACTAGATCCTTCCGTGCGTCAGTAGCCAGCTTCCTCCAGACGGTCCTCAACAATCTACAGCAGCCAGCAGATCCAGAGAACCACAGCCTTCCAGAGGGTCTCCACCTCTTTTGGCGACCTCCAGCTCCAGAGGCCCCGGATGCCAATGCCAACCAGAGGGTCCTGCCAACGCTGCTCTTGTTGACCCCTCCCACCTCACTGGTCATTCACCTCGGGGTAATTACACATCACAATGACGACATTCCCCTCTTTGTTCTAGTCAGACCAACCTCTTCATTACTCTTCTGGTAATGAACCACAACTTGTTAGGTTCCTCCTGAACAAGACCACATTAAAACTAGGGAATTTAATTTAATTGGCTCTAAGTAGAATTAACTTTTCTCACCAAGTAAATCAGCATATATACGTAATTTACTTTGCAATCAGATTGCCTTCACCTGAATTTGACGCAATTAATTATCAATTAATGATTATTCTTTTATTAGGAGAATGCGGCCCCTCGTGCTTACAAGACATGCTTAATAAAACGTATTTTATCTTTAATTAAATTCCTTTCGTTCTCATCGTAGAGTTGTACCTTTTAATTTAAGCCCTTACTGCAACATTAAATTTATATATATATATATAATATATATATAAAAAATTAGCCGGCAAAACAGTGTATCAAGGCACTAAGGCAGGAAACACCCACTCTAAGAGGCAAACCAAAATCTGCCACCAGATATTTCTTGGGAGTGGCCAAAGCACTAGGAACACAATCCACAAGTGGAACTGAGTGACAGAAGTACCTCCTTACTCTGCCCCGGCTGTCATGGTTAGGCGGAGTGAGGAGTGCACTGACCACCTGACCCACTGTGGAGCCTCACCTGGACACGCCTGGTTCCCTTCGCTGTAACGACCGGAAGTTCCACCCACCGCTAAAAGGCAGGGCCGGAACAACAGCATGTGTGGTCCCTTTGAAAACCAGCAAGTTCAGAAGTACACGCTAGGGTTTCGTTTGTACACCAGCTTATTCTCAGGAGCTTTAATTTCTGCTTACTCATGCCTTATACCAAGGAAGGTGGGACAAGATATAAACTAAAGTTGGAATTGAAATCAATAGTGAAAGAGCTAGTTAGACTAGCAACCTTAGCAGCAGAGGAACCCACTCCCTTATTTGAACATCCAACTCAGCTACCTATTGGATCACACCAAATTCAAATAGAAATAATTAGATATGGGGATGCATTGTTGGGACTTGACCACCAGTGGGTGAGACATCCCCCTGAACACACCTACCCTCCTACGACTTTGAACAGCATCTCAGCACCACTTTGCCGTAGCCAACACCGGCCACCTGCCCCAGCCAGCCAGCCTGCTGAGAAGAGCATACCACCGCCTGGCATTCACAAGGTAAGGTCTTGGGAACGTATTGTGCTGGTAACCCCAGATTTTGTTCCCGTGAAGAAACCTACTACGTCTACAACGGGGAGCGAGGTTTCTGTCCATGCTGAACTGGCCTTAGGACACTTGCGTTATCAGTTGACAGCCCAGTCAAACTCCCTGCCTGGCAGTGTCCTTGGATCCGATCATGCTTGGGTTTACATTTCAACTCTGACCTGCATCAGTCAATTTCATTACTGTGAAGTGTATCCCTATTAGGACCGATTAACCTTTGTTAATCCATTCTAAACCTGGAGAACCAGGCGACAGTCCTTAAACAGTATTATAAGTTCTATTTAGAATTAAATCATAGACTAAAATACTTATCTCACTACTACTGTAACTCATTATATCACTTTGCACAAATCACAAAAACATAAATAAGACAGTTTTCGGGATTTTGGTAAAGGATGTCACAGACGTTGTCACAAAGGAACAAATTCTGTAGTTTCAAGTTGCAAAACAAATGGCGGTGCTTTGATAGACTGATGCTAGGATAAAAATTAGCTAAACATGACATTACAAGTGTTTATTTCTCAGCACAATAAATTTACTATACATATATCAGGAATTTCTGAACCAGCAGAAAACCCCGAAAGTATAAATCACTATTGCTGTACCAAAAAACTAAGCATTTTAATCAAAATCTGTACACTTATAAACAAAATACTGAATCAAAACCACTTATCATTTACATTAAGAAATACATTATTCATTCACATAGTTCAAGCTATGCTTTCTGTTGCTTGGCAATCACAGCCTAACAGTAACTTGTTGCAATTAAATTACAACTATTGAGGGTGTTAAAACACATTTCAATGAGATATAATTTTTATAAAAGAGCACCTACTGCATTTTATGTCTCGCCGTAACTTACAATAAAGTTCTTTACCAACAACACAAATAACAAAGTACAATACTATACCTTAAAGAGTGCACCTACCTTTTGCTCTTTTTCTGTGTTTGAGGCACAAAAGCAGAGGGGACACTGGCACATCCATCATATACGTACCTGCACGTCATTGTGCCAAAAACATGTCAAATGGCACACAGTCTTGCAGTTTCCAGGTTTAGTTCAAATCTTTACATTTTTGGCAAAAATTATGATAATGTGTGCTCCAGAAATATAAGCTTTAAACAATTCACATTCAAGAACAGAAATTCTTACATATGATTACTGAAAGTGGAATTACAATATTCAAAACACGATACAATTTTTAAATTTTGTTTGTAAATAGGTCCCACTTAAAACTTAACTTGAACACAAATTTGGTCAAATCATACACGATTTCCACTAAAAAAATTTTTCCACCTGGCAGGTTAATCAAGTCTGATAAGCATTGACACAAACACAAGACAGTTTCCAAGACGAAAAGTAAAAACAAGAGCATAGGGCTTTACTCAAGAGTCACTTACTGATAACATGAATCAAACATAATTATCAAGTCTGATCATATTAGTTATGTGATAACAGCAAACATTTGAATGGCATACTGTACTTTTTATATAGGATCTCCACAGTTAATGTAGTCGTCTACCTGAAGCTGTTTTCGTATTTGAGGCAGAGAAGCATGGGAGCGATAAGGGAGAGATTGCCATGTGTATCAAGTGCGCCATCACCACTACGGGCAGTGTCTGAGCTGGCACATAGTGTTCTCACGTTGTGTGTACCTACGATACTTTCAAGAAGTAAACTTAATTTTATTGTTGTAAAATATACAAGAAAGTTCCAAACAGGCACCTATCATAGTTTTGCTGATGTCCGGGTAGCCGTCTGAAAAGGCTGTTTTTAACAATGTTGGAGCCATCCCCCCCAAGATAATATTTATAGCATAGTACTATATGGCCCTCTTCTGGGATATGCTTTCTTTTCATAGGTAAACATATTGAAGTCACGTTCAATTGTTCAGTCGAAATATGTACATGCATTTGAAACTGCTGCACTGCAGTTCAAGTGCCAAGTAGACGACTGCCTTAAGAAAGCACTTTCTGAATGCCCTGATTAGTTTTGTCGCTTTGCCCACTGAACATTGATGCGTGCTGCTTATACACCTAATCTAATACGATTATGACTCATCGCCTAGAGTACCTCTTCCATCACTACAGACGTGGGTGACACGTTGCCTACCCTACAGGCAACGGGAACTTTAAGCAAATCCTTCTCACCTGGAGGATATGCAACTCTGCAGACACCCCCCCTTCCCCGCGCTGAGAGCCAACAAGCTGCCCAGACCTTGGGCAAGGATGAGCATCTACGACGAGGCATGAAACAAAATCGCTGACCAGAGTACTCCCACGCCAACCAGGGTCAGAGGACGTCACGCCTCCCCCACACCACGCGCCGGCAGCCTACAAGCTTCAACTATGTTAAGTCCAGATGCTGCCGAGCTTGGGAATCATTCTTTTGCATCTCTAGCAACCTCCCACAGCACTACGTCAGTGCTTGGGATCTTCTGAGAATCTTGTTACTTTCAGGTACACCCCAGCGACTACTTACTACGTACGTCGGCGACCAGCGAACATTATCACATATTTATTTAACTTCACTTTGTCTTCTCTAGACACCTTTTACTTAGCAGTTTAACTTTAACCAATTTGTATTCGTCTAGAACCAGCTTTTCCCTTTTCACTTAGAACCAGGTCGCCTACACCTGGAACCGCAGTTACCTTCACCTCTCCACAACTTGGCAAGAGATAGCACAGGTTATGTGTTTATTGAACCTTCAATAAACACTCATTGTTCTCTACCTTCCTGTCTTTCATTTCCAGGGTATTTATTTGTATCAACAGTTGGAGACAGATTATGCAGTGTACGGTCAACAGGAACCGGGAGTTTTGAAAATCTAGTTAGCCTGACTGTGGATCCCTTTTCAGGTGTCTGCACATCAGAAGACATACATATTAGACGGCTACCTGTTTCTTCTCAGTCACACATCAGTATTAAGTCAGTGCTCGTGGGGGAGAAACAGTGATGCCACAACCACTAGACACACCTTCACACCAGGAGGCACGACACACTCACGTTGCTTCTCACCACCTGCATTAAGTCAATGTGCGGTGACCGTAGCCTGAAGTTTTGCTGTGCATCCTATTGCGAACGCACAACCAGTAGAGGCTTGGCGGCCCCCATGGCTCCACATCCCTGATCAGTCCACATACTATGGGGGATCATTGGGGACTCTTTATCGAGCTCATGATGGCAAGTCACTATTGGGTTATACTGTTAATCTTCCTGTCTAGGTGCATCGTGTATACCATAGAACTGTTTGTCCTATGCCTCAAGAGAGGAAGAGTGGTAGAAAATGCAGGGAACGATATCTGGCTCACTCTGCTCTTAGGCCGTGGATAGTATTACCCCTTCCTACGCAGGAGAGACAGGTGGAACGGGACTGCGCCGTTGGACTTAGACGACAATGCACCTGCACCAGTTCTGGTAATTGACTTCCCACCGTGCATCTGCATACATCTTATGTGTCATCCGGTTGTCAAAGGATTCCTGACCAGTACTGAAGTATGCCTAGGTTGAGACAACCTCAAATTCTGGTCTAACGAAGCACACCTGTGGAACCTCAGTTCCGGCATAGACCGAATTTGCTGCATCTAGGCCAAGCCTACCCCGACTACACCATCAAGAAGCGGGAGTGAGTAAGTACTAGCCAACACCCCTTGCCTCACGCTAACTACATAAACCAAACTACCTCACTTTTAGTCTAGCGAACAAAATCCTCGACTAACGTGCCAAGTCAGTCTAATAAAGCATGCGTCAACATAAACATCTCAATTAGTAGCTCAAGTGACAATAAGTACATACTTATTTAGTCGATTCTAATTCAGATGATTATAAACCAAAAAAATAAAAGAATTAAGACGGCTACAAATTTAAAATTTAGAGTTTAATAAGACGTTAAATAATGAAACAATTTTCCATCATTCAGTGCCACCATTACAATCCTTGAATTACAATATTGTGTATGTTGTTATGAGCAGGGCACATTTTTAAAAGTTTATTTTAAAACTGCTCAGTTGACTGTTAACAGCTCGCACTACAATCATCCTGCTCCACTAATGCACTCCGATCTTTGGTGTAACTAATAAAATAATAGCCAATAAAAAATTAACTCTAACCAGCAGTTCCACATGAAAAGGTTTACAAGTGATAAACAAAGCATTTCCAAACAGCCACCTTAAAAGTGTATTCTGAAAGTCTGCAATCAAAACTGTATACTGCTACTACTAATTTTCCCACTGCAATGGCTAGTAACTGATTAGCAGTTTCCCACTACAAGTTTAATGTTAATTATTTATTTAAACACACCATGGTGGATTTTAACACCAGGGTTGTGTAGAGAAGTGAAAATTAAGAAAATATACGGGTTATATTTTATTATGGCCAACCATTTAGTCTCAGCCGCCCCATGAATCTAGTGTATGGTCGTGTCTGGGGCACTGCACCAGCTACACAGTAGCGCTTGTGATGAAGGCAGTAAACACAATTACACCTGCAGGGACACACCAAGCAAAACAAAATTCTAATGTAATAATTTTTTATATAAATAGCTAGTCAAGTTCTTAAACATCTTCATCTGAATCATTAGATGCAAAAAATATCAGTAATCTGAATTCCACAAACCATAGAATTATCAATTAATGCACAAAGACATGCATTCTGGAGGCTTGCTCACTCATCTACTCTTAGTTATCTTAGTAATTTTCAGGACCATCACCTCTAAAATTCTTAATATTTCAAGTATAAACTGTTTCCTGTGTCAGTTAATTGGCTAGTCCAGTGTTAATCTGTCTGAAATTTTACTTAAGAGAAAAATTTCATTTGAGATGCTGCAAGAGACTGAACAAATACTGATGTTATAAGCAAGAAATGAAAATCTGAACATTGTTATATGCAGAAAATGTAAACATTAAAGCCTTATGAAGAAATGGTGGGACCATGAAATAATGGTGTTATATGGAGAAAAATGTTACATGCAGGAATGTTATAACAAGGTTCTAATGTAAATTATGCATTGAAAAATTCCACATGTAGTACAACATGTACGAACAGAACACATTAATACACACCACTCTACAGTACAAGCACAAGAGCTGATTTAACAGTTCGCAATAGGAGTGAATTACAATTTGTTAGACAGGTGGAATTTACAACAAGTCCAAAGTGTCCACCATCAAGCTGATAAGCAGTCTCCATGCATGCAATCACAAATGACCCCTTCTTTGTGAAGTGTCAGCAGTGATCCACATATAACAATACACTAGCTAAATTCATTGGGCTGTTGTAACAAGATAGTTGGCCATAATATAAAATTACCTATATATTTTTTCCGCAGTTAGTTTTCAATACGCTACACAACCCCAGCGTTACAGTCTGTCACTTTTTTTTAATGTTTTTTATAATAATCTGTGCATATATAATACTAAATAACAATGTTTTAGTTTTTTTTATTTGCAATCTAAGTACTAATGAAATAATCGAAAGCAAAAGTAAATTTACAAACAATTTTCACAGGTTTCAAGGGTAGTGTGTTGACATTTGTAACAAAATTATAATGCTGTTAACTTACTGTATCCTTCTGTGAATACGCAGCTAAATAGAACACACGTACTGATAATAACAGAAATGCCAGTTTGTATTCATAAGTTTCTATTATATTAATAAAACTGATTGCTCAAGACATAACAAAACATTAAAAAATTTAGTGCTAAGCAAATATTTATAATTAACAAAAAAATAATTGTTACAAGAAAACACAAATTACATTTTGTAATTAATTTTTAATATCCAAGTAATTGTTGAAGGTAAAAAGCAAAGCACGAAACTGTTTCCGTGCACTGAATATACAAATTAAATATAACATATTTCACACTGCAGGAACTTTAAAAAAAATTTACCCACAAAATAAAATGTCAATCACTCTATCCACTGCTTCATCAAACCATTTAAGAACGAGATGTTACATAATATACACAAAGCACATACCTATGTATTTTATGGAATATTTGTAAATCCCATCAGAATCTGTAGGTGTGCTGTTCTCATTGCTGTTCCAGTGTTATTACTGTCAAATGGCTTTCACATTACTTTTGACTTAACTTGACTATGAGTAAAGCCCTCTTATCAGTTCGAGTAGGCTGAAACATGCTGGTTTAAAAACATCTTAAATAATTTAATCTAAATTTTAAATATGGTCAATGAAAAAATATGATAAAAGTAACACCTGCCTGTGCATGCAAGATGTCATTAAAATGATGAAGGGATGAAAACTGAAATGAGATCTACAAACAAAATCAGCAAAAAAAGGATATACAAGAAAGGTAGAAAACAGCAAACAAAAAGAGACAGTGACACACAGTACATATTGCTGAATACAAAACACCGAACTGTAAATAACAATACAGAAGAACTATGACGTAACACACTTACTGACAAAGGTTATGATTAAAAAATACAAATTTCAACAGAACACAAATACTGCAGATTGGAAACAATAAAATAAATTATCATTGACGGATTTCAAGTGCAATTCTCAGAAAATTCTAAATACACATACAATAAAAATTGAGGTAAAGTTTGCTTAAGTTTTCTAACTCTTCAATAATAATTTAATATATACAAAATAAAATTTGAAAACATTGTAAGTGTCCTAGAAACTTACAGAAATACATACTCCGTGCAATATATTTTTGAATTTGCAAGGCTACTTAACAATGACATCTCAAAGTGAGAAATAATCTCTCTCCAACTGAAAAAAACACACTTGGTCTACATATCAATGACCTGAAAAATACATCAGCCAATTGACAATTTTTTGGCACAACAAAACAATTTGGTAGCTAACAGCAAAATTCTGCACCAAGTAAAGGCATTCACACGATGTAAACAAAACTATAACTTGTTTCAATCCATGGTCTTTACTCATTACATATAAATCTGGCTTACTTATACACCTGTATATAACTCATTAACTGCGTGAAAGTTTTTTAGATTCACTTCTTTACCCACTCAACGAAATGTGAGATTTGAAGTTGACATATTTAAATAAACTGGAATTATTTTAAGAGACCTTTTAGAACTCACATAATATACAATACATACACATAAATAAAAATCAATTACTTCAGTTTCTACTAAAAAAAATGTGTGTACAGCATATAAGCAACTGTAGTAAAATATTACTTTACTTTTCATACTCCATGATGCTGGTTATGTTTTCACCTCTAAACTTTAATTGTATGGAACATTTTTTAATAAAGAGTGGGTGGCACACATTATAAATGCTAAACATGGTAACTTAGTACTGACATAAGGTAGACAATATAGAAAACCAATAAAAGGCAATCCTACCTAAGTTTGTGCTAACTTACAGAGTGAATATTTTGCCAGGTAACACATTTCTTTTGAGCTATTTTCATGTAATTTGTACATTTCATTGTGTTACAACACAATATACTATGCTAAACTGCTAAATAATATGTTCAAAGGAAAGTGTAGACATAAGTATGTACGCTAGCAGGCACTAATAGGGGCATAAGAACCTTTTTCTGGCATTTTTGGGAAGAGGAGGGTGGGTAATTTCCTGTAGAATAGTTTGCCTCCCTGGAGCTGCAACATGTACCCCCCCCCTTTTTTTTTATGCCCCTGATGCTAAAATATTATATAAATCTTTCTGTTCTTGACAGTCAACACACATCTGTTAACTTTAAACCTGTCCGATGGCTTCTTACAAAGTGTGAGGAAAAGACAAACAGTGGCAGTGGAATGTACACTCCTCAATGACATATCTTTGTCAGTCCCGCCATAACTGGTACTTCTCTCTATATCTCTACCTCTCTCTCTCACTATCTATCTATCTCTCTCTCTCACTATCTATCTCTCTCTCTCACTATCTATCTATCTCTCGCTATCTAACTCTCTCTCTCTTCCTATCACAATCTCTCTCTCTCTCTCTCTCTATGCCTAGTTCCTGAATATTGTTTCTGGCTAAACCACTCCAACATAAACTTAACTAATATTTTCTCAAAAGTTTCATTTTTTATTTTTGATGAATTATCAACTAAATCTTCTCTAATTTTGTTTAATAAGATTTGTTCCTAAGTTTGAAATAGTGGTTACTTTCATTATACATTTAGCACCTGTGGAATTAAAAAATAACTGCTTTCAAATATGTTACCATTTCAAATTGCTATCGTACTTTCGAAAGAACACACTTTCTTTGATAGGCATTTACTTGCTGAAAAGAGCAAATAAGTTGAAAAACTGGAAAATGATGGGTTTGTAAAAAATTTTGGGCAACACTTCTTAATTTTTGGGAAGTGCATTATTTTAATGTGAATAAATTTAATTAGTCTCAGTTCTGCATAATTTACTTTCATTTAGATTAATTTCCACATGAGAGGATTTCCAATTCTTACTTTTATTTCAAGACTCTCAAAATGTTTTCATTAAAAACCTACAACCTGTTTTGTCTAGATGAGATACACCATGTACATGTCCAACCACAGCTTACAGACCAGATGTCAAATGCTGTATTTGTTCTTTCTGAATAAACTGTATCACACCAGATTTCAGGTAAATAACTCCTCATTCCTGGAAGGTTAGCAGGAACAGTCACATGAAACATTAGCAATTTACAGGTAATGTCATGTGATTTTACATATACACTTGTTAAGGATTGCATGTCTGGCTGTCCTCTGTCTATTTTTGAAATGCATGCTCTACAGGGTAACCATTTTCAAAATTCTTTCCTTTTCAATATTTTTATGAAGTTTAGTAAAAATCATGAAATTGTAGTGATGTGTATTATTCTACAGCAAGATGTTACAACACTAACAAAGTTACCTGCACTGCAAAATGTGTTTCTATTTTTGAGCCAGGCACAGTAATGACCATAATTAGGGTAGTTTTTGCAAGAGGTTAAACAGTATTACAGCATAGAGTTTCTGGCCCGCCTGCTTGGAGCTTTTTTTTTTTGGTGTTTGAGGCAGAGAAGCGCAAGAGCTATAAGGGCTACACTGGCACGGGCAGCGTTCTTGTTGCACTGCGTGTACCTATGAGACTTTAAGTGGTGAACCTATAATTTTATTGATGTCGCTCTAGTACTTTTGTATGTATATATATAATGTATATTTTAAGATACAGGACTTTGAGAAAAGAAGTTTCTAAGCACGTTGGAGTGCTTTGAAATTGTGTTTTTAATATGCATTATATCTTTAAAAGTAATTGACAGGTATAGTCTGAAGTGTGTGTGCTTTTCGTAGTTCAACACAATGAACGCACGTTTAATAGTTTCGTAAAAAAACCCTGGATTTCAAGCACACTGCAACGCAGTTCGAGCCCGGTGAGCTGAGATTGTACTGCCTGCCTTAGTTTTTTATTACTCACCTGCTCACCATACCTGTGCTAGGAGACTATGCACCACTAGATAGCATTAGTAGTATAATTGTCTGCCTCTTGTTTTCCATCCTCCAGCCGGCGACGTCAGATAGGCAAGTAATTCTTCCGCTACCCCTCGCTGCTTGACCACCTCTTGCCCTCATGACATGGCCAATCAGCAGCGGGCCACCACCCACAAGGAGTATATAAGGAAGAACCGTTCTCCACCCCTTACGTTTTTCTCATCAGTCTTCCCGCAGCCTCTGCTCGGAACACTTGTACACTACTCCGAAGCCTAGCAGCCTCTGCTCAGGCAAACTACCCCGCTACTCTAGCTTCTCCTAGAAGTTTCTGCTCAGGAACAGTTAGGCCCTTGTAAGATAGTGGTTCTGACCTCTTGGCAACGTGTTAGCCAGGCACTCTCCTCTATGAAGATCCCTGCAAAACCTACCTCTTGCTCAACATGGAAGTATTGCAGTACAGAATCCTATACCCAGTCCTTCTTAGGACAAAATCCTGTCTGCCCTGCTTAGTCTCCCAGCGTTGGTATCCAGCAGAATGCACCGCCATGTTAGGGAACTACGGCTCAACAAGATCAAGTACACCTCGCCGCCTGTACCTTCACACCTTAGTGCTCCTGTGCACACCTGATCTACTCAACCACTTGCATGGTTCATTGAAGGACTACAAGCTTCCCTGGCATACCAACCAACACATGAGGCATACAGAATAACCAACACATATAGTACCTCATCCCACAAACCAAACACCATCTAGCCAACCAGCACTCCGCCCAGTCAGATGCCAAGATGTCTCCAAACCCGCTGTACCTACTAAACGCCCGATTGTACACAAAACAGCCGATTTTGTGCCCTGTCGGCAACCCACGAGACCAGTATTGTACAACGGAAAGCTCTCGACCAGCCCCAGCTAAAATCCCACGACCCATTCACAGGAGTGTCTGGACAGCTCCTGGCCAAAAACTGCAAGACAGGCAGTGTCACTTACTTGACGCTGTAAGTATTATGGCACTCTCTTCCCAGTCACGCGTCAATGTATCTGTTTGTTTAATGGAATACTACATGTGTAGCTATTACATACCATTTTCCAATTTGCATAAAAAAAAAAGTCCACTGGAAAAATTCTCACAACATAAACTTGGAAATTCAAAATAACATTGAAGCTATAGTCCATTTGTTTTCTACATTTCTATGGAAAGTTTTGCACTATGCTCTTATTCACTATTTAAAATTTATTCCTGTGTATTGAATATTATAATTTTTTTTTTCATGTGAAGCAGTTATACAACACTGCAAATAACTTGGAGTTTGTTGCATTTCAAAACTTTAAAAGTTAAGAAATAAAAGTATGTACTGAAATTCATTGTAAAGGAAATTATATCAATAATATTATTTCAAAGACTACAGAAAGTGTGGCTACACACAACACCAAACAAATGTGCTAAATAATTTTTTAACAAAATTCATACATGAAAGTTGCTTGTATGCTATGCACAACTTAACTAATCAATTACATCAAGTTTTAAACTGGAAAAGTTTACGTAACATTAGCCATGATTAAGTGACCAATTTTGATGAACAAAATTCACCACTTCAAACAATTCAAAGGTCTTGGAACTGACACACCCGTGATCTCACAATTAAATTATGCTCCAATAAGAAAATGGAAGCACAACAGTTACAGGGCATAATTTTTTTCCAACACATACACGAATATAAACATTTAAAAACATTTCTTCATCACACTTAAACCTACATATTTCAGTCTGTGCTCAACCTACACTTCAATTATTTTGCAAAATTTTGAACGGGAGCAAAGAGCCAAACAACACATGCTGTATTACTGGGAACTTGGCCAGCACCTAGAGACAAAAGCACAACGAACATTTAGTTAAGACCAATGACAAACTTCCATAAGACACATATTAATATAAATATTGTATTTAATGCCATATGTACATGCCCTACAGATATATGTATAAATCAATAAATTGGCTCCCCGAGTGTGGGCAGTCACGCACCATAATAACGGCCAATAACTGCAAATAACTTGGAGTTTGCTCCATCCTGACATAAGACCAATGTGACAATTGCATTATCATTAGTGGTGACCTGATCAATAGTACTTGACAATGGGACAACTCTGAACTGGATCACACACATAACAAAACGTGATATTTTCTGTATGATACACAACTGAAGCGACAATTGGTCAACTGGAAATTGCAACAACAGAAAATCAGTGACACAACAGGTCAAAGGCTAGGCGATGCTTGAACTGTTTTTATGACACATTGATAGAGACCTGAAAAATAAACAAATGCGATAAAGCGAAAAATAACGTGAATTTTAACATAAAAAACTAAAATTTGCGGTTTTTGAGAATTTCAGCTGTAATTCACGAATTGTACAAAATCCTGTAGTATTTTCGCGAATTATTTTTGTTTTATGTCATATAGTTGCTTCTTAAGACGTATTTGATGTGTTTTTGGATATTCGAATATGAATGCATGCATAAGATGGTCAGTAGATTTTTTCGATTTATGACCTTAAACAAAAACATATTTACATTCCATCACGTATATTTACAACCATAGATAAATTGAGCACAAGTGATGATGCAACACTTTGAGTGAACATTCTACTCACAGCCCTGCAAAAGATTGTTCATTAGGAAAACACGCCATTGTAGTGTTTATGTCCACCAAGCACCATATTATCTATGGAAGTGGACTGTTTACATTCGTATCGTAGCATCGTCATGTTTTAACCAACAATTCTTTATTATTTACAAAGCGAGTGAGCGGTGCGGCGGTGGAAAATGCGTTTCTATGCATTTACTTACATAGAATATATTTGTAAATCAATTTATCAAGTATTTTAAACTTATATTCGTCCAGTGAACTGTACTTTTTATCATACACATTCTCTGTAAATATATGCGGTAAAAAATGAGACTTTTGAAGAAACAAAAGTTTTGTCAGCGGGCCTAACGAAGTTTACGTTATTCATCTTCTTTTCATGAAACAGTATACTCTTGCCAGTGCACTGCGACCGTTTGTTGTTCCAGGTAACAGGCAGAATACAAAATCTTTAGTAAAATCTGAACTTGTTTTCATGTTGTCTGTATTAAAACCGTAACTGTATATTTCCTTGGGAATTATTTTGTACGGAAATAACAATTGATAAAAAAACTCGGCTTATCAATCCGAATAACATTGCCAATTTCAGGTTTTACGAATAAAGTGACACATCTCAAATTATGTATGTCTTTATAATGAGCATATAAAAAATTGGAGCAAATTTTCATGCAGAAACCTGCCTTTTGGTAGCAAGAAAATAACCGTTATTTTTGACAAAAATAACACTCTTAAAAAAAAAAAAAAAAAAAAAACATTTTTGAAAAAACCTACTTTTTCAGGTCTGTACTCATTGAGCATTGTTCATGTGGAATTCATCCTGTAAGGAGCAACTGTAAGCATGGCTATTAAGAGAAGATCCTTCGCCATCTATGCAATGTAATTCACTGTAAGCATCCTGAGCTATGGTGAAGGAAGAACTGGTTGTTGGTACTTGACAATGCCCCTGCACATCACTCTGAGCTTGTCCAAGAAGAACTGGCAAGGCACTGTGATGCCAGACCCTCCATACTCACCTCATCTCGCATAATACCATTGCTTTCTCTTTCTCTGCTTAACAGCACAGCTTTGTGGGCATAGAATTAATTTGGCAGAGAAGATAATAAATTGCCACAAGAGAAGCCATGCAGGATCATCCGGACATCTACCTGTAGTGTTTCCAACTGTTATACTAATGTTGGCAAATGTGTATAGTGGCCAACAGTGACTATTTTGAGAGACAATGTGCTTCAGTGTAAGTGGATGCTGTTTTGCATGGCTGCATAAGAGTGTGGCGCCAGTCCATGAACATAATGACTGTGGTAGCATATAGGCGTGTGTGTCTATATACACACACTATACATATATTTTTATGTATATATATGTGTTGAGTGTACATGTGCGTGCATGTGTTATTTTTTATTTTTACACAAACTATGACTAACTACATAAGTGCTGGGCACAATAAAGGGTTAGTCACAGACTCTGCAAATAACTCTAAGGAGCAATATATCTCACAATGAGAATCATACTTTTGTCAGTCAACCCATGTTCTGTGATGTATTGTTTAGGAACTATGTGACATCAAATATAAAATCAGGTTTTAGTGGCCCTTATATGTATGATATGAATGAATTATTTATTAATTTCTATAAGTACCGTTCCAAACAGGAAAATAGCATCTAACATCTCTTTGAATGGAAGTGTAGTGAGTGTAGAAATTTGGTTGGCTCTTAACATCGAGGTCTCGAGAGTCCATAATGATGAAGAAAGGAGACTATGAAGCAGCGGCGGAACGAAAGGATGAGGGGAAACGGGAGATCCCCAATAAAACCCGCCAAACAGCAGCATCGTTCGGCACAATTCCCATATGCGACCCCACCAGGAATCTAACCTTTGGCATAGAAGCTAAATAATACAGATATCGAATAACTTTCTCTACCTTCATCCATTATATCATAATATATACCCATCCTTTATATGTTTCTGTTTCAGTACTATAGAGATAATCAAGCCAAATTCTCTTCACTCAGTTGACATTTGTTACAGATCCTGCTGCTTCAAGTACACCTGGGTTTCAAACACACTTCAGCTGATACTTAAGCTGTGAGCTGGTCACAGACTGTACAAAACATGCACATGAGAAAGCACTGTGCAGCTCTACTAGGAATGTATCCTTATCACCAGCTAATGATGATGCGTGACATTGATTACAATGGCTAAGATGTAACTGTCACACAATGGTTCTATAGTACCGGTTAGAGACACTGGCTAACTTACTGTGGTGACATGTGGAGTAATTACCGCCCATAGGTCACCCTGCGGTGGTACAGGTTAGGGCGAGTAGCCCAATGGCATGGCACAAAATCAGGTGTGGTAATGGCGGTTCTGTACTGTTGGTGTGGACAGACACACACTTTTACTTGCAGTGGATGTAACCCGGTGTAGGTCCTGGCTCAGCTGCTGGAACTGATGCCCTGTCCTGGGGTGGCGGTGGTTCTGCTGGTTGGGCCAGTTGGCTCTTGTGGTGGGTTGCTGGCCCTCACCGTCCTGAAGTAGGGGTTGGCAATCCCCAATGGCATTGGAAGTCCCAGTCGTATGTGCACCACGAGCGGGTGCAGTTCGTTGGCGATTATGTGGGGTGGCTGGAAGAGGAGCTAGAGGGAAATGGGAAGTGAGACCTCTCCAGTTGTCGGGCGACGTGAGCTCGGTCCCGTGGGGAGGGGCTGCTGAAAGCAGACGGCACTGGGTTGCAGTACAATTGGCAAGGTTGAGAGGCAGTAGCTGCCCTGTTAGCTCTCCCCTTTGCACCACTTCTATGGGTGAAGGATGTATGGGGAGGTACTACGGTCTACCACATTAACGAAGCGCAGGCGACAAGTTCCCTAGCTATGAGTGCAGCCAGTCGGGACTGGGACAACCAGAATCAGACCTGTAACTCCAACTGACGAAGATAGCAATGTAGTGGATGAAGCGGAGGGTTGATCTGGATGTCCAGCTGCATCGTGGTGTGTGGTCCAGAAGGGAGTAAGTCCAACCAGAATCAGTCCTGTCACTTGCAATTGGCACAGATAACAATGCAGTGGATGGAGTGGATTGGCTGATCTGGAGATATAGCCGCTTTGTAGAGTGTGTTATGAGTGGTTAGGGTTTTGCCGTATGTGCACAACAGGAACTTTTGCATACCTGGTTCACAGTATGGGTGGCCGTCTAATGGGTGTGTATTGTGATGTACGTATGCCCGGTTAAGGGAGCCCACGGTCCTACACTAGTTTCAGCAAAGAGGTTTCAAGATGTGGTCTCCTGCTTTTCCTTAATAGGTTGGGCGAAGGTCTAGAAGACTTCTGGAGGGTAGCGGTGGTCCTTCGTGACGAAGGCGGTAGGCAGAGAGTTGGTGGAGCGAACTACTGAGTATCACCTTGCGTTACGGAGCTGTACGCGCAAGTATATTGACGGCCGGCTGCGGGTCCTTCAGCTCTCTTTGGCCAGTCAGGTATCTTTGGGTTAGAGCTCCTCCTTTAGCGGAGCAGGCCGCATTCTCTCGGGGGAAGGCTGGAAGTGCAGTTTTCCTTGTGTGCGTAGTTGGATTCTGTTGCACATGGGGTGATTACTGGACACGTGACGTTTGACATACTGGTGTAGACAGCCTTGGCTGCCGTGTCCTTGCCCCCCCCCCCCCCCTGTTGCCTAGGGGCGTGCAGGCTGGCTCCGGAAGCAAGTCGTCATGGGTTCAAACCCAGCTCGGGGTGACGTGACATGTCAATTGCACCCCCCCCCCCCCGCCCATCCGTTGCGACGTACACTAGCCTGGTAGAATTCTGGTAGGCGAGTAATGCAGCACTGCCACTAAAATTTGTCTGGATTGGCTTCTATAACACTCCTCTTCTGTACTTGCTCTCTGCTTCGGCGAGTGGCAGGTAACTTTCCCTCTTGTAGTGCTGAAGGTTGTGTTTTATATACATAATTTGACAGAGTTTTAACCTGGAATACTCCAATTACAGATGTACATGTGAAAAAAAAGTCTAACACTGCGGGGGGGGGAGGGGGGTGTCAACTTATTGCTTACCTGCTGTGGTGCTGAAGGCGTATTAACTGGCCCTGCTCTTGGCCTCTTAACCAGTCGCACGGCAGATAGTTTACGTGTGACAAGTTTCTACGCAGGCCGGCTCTAAGCCTTCTTACTTAACTAATAAACAACATGAGTTACCCTTTTAAATTTACTTACACTACCAATTGTCGTACAGGCCACCTAAAAATAATAAAAAAACATATAGAGTACTCAAAATATTACATGACTTACAAAAAAATTCGGGTGTACCAACTATACACTTTGCATTATGACGTCCATTTTCATTTCCCATGACTGTCGTTCAGCGTGGGTTTAACTCAGTGTGGGAAGTCCTGGATTTACACAGGTGGCCTTGCTTCCTGCGTAAGGCCCCATGTTGTAGATACAGCTATGTGAATTTAGCTGTGGTGTGCCATGGTGACTCCCTGTACCGCCCCGGCTGACTTTGGGAGGCGGTGCAGGAGTGGGGAGGGGCACCTCACGTTCGGATGGTCATGGGTCGGCTGATGGGCTCATCGGGGTATCGGGGTTGTCCTCGGCAGTGGCCAGCTCAAGGCCACCAGACACAGAGGCACAATTGGTTGTCCCCTCCTAGAGGGGCAATGTTAGGGTGTCTGTCAGAGGCAGGGATTTCTCTGCTTCCCTTGTCCTCTCGGCGCTGCTGGGCTTATCCTACTGGCCGGAAGGCGGTGCAGTAGTGGCCTCACTGCCGTCCAGCATCGAGGCTCGGTTGGTTACTATGTCCACCCAGGATGGTCGCGGTCGCCGTCGGAGGGGTGGGGGGCTGGCTCTTCAGGCACCCTCACCTCAACGGTGCCGCTGGGCTCATCCTTTTCGGGAGTTGGGTTGGCAGCTGTTGTCTCGAGGCCGTCCGGGATTGAGACGCCGCGGGTCCTTCTTGGGAGCAAGGTCGGCAGCTGGGGTCTCGAGGCCATCCCACATTGAGACGTTGTGGGTCACTACATCCTCCTGGGTGGACGCGGTCGGGTTGCAGTCTGAAGTAGGGGCTCTTCGAGCTACTCTACTTTGTTGGCGTGGTGGTGTTCACCTTCATCCTGGATGGTGCTGGGTTGCTGAGGTCGTCGGCGGGGCTCCCTGCCCAAGTGGCTCCGCCACGAGAGTTCTGACCTGGTCGGGGTCAAGTGGCCGTGTCTGATGGAGTCAGTTGGGGTCGAGGGCAGCATCCTGGCGGATATTGCTCCTTGAGGTGCTGGACATTTGTTCCTTACTGGCGTGAGTTGGATGCTCTTTTGCCAGATGTCCAGGTGTGGTTCGGGGTCCCAGCAGGCTGATTCCTCCCGGTTGGCTAGCTTTGGCGGGCATTTGAGGCGGAGGGTTGTCCATCTCCCCTTCTTCATTCACTCCATCGTCCGGTGCTTCAACTTTGAGGTCCCGTGTTCCTGTGGGGTAAGGGAGCATCTGCCCCCTGGTTACGAATGCACCCTCTGACATCTTCTGCCCAGTGCACATTCTCCTGGTGCCTTATGACCATGTAGGGTCTTTCCCATTTGTCGGCTAATCCTGCGCTGAACAGTCCTTTAGCCTTGCTGAGCGGGAGACTGTGGAGGAGCAGGGCTTTACCCATCCGATAACTTCTTACCCCTGTACTTGGCTGCGGATAATTCCGGGCGATGTATTGGTCTTAGGCATCGCACGTCTTCGTGGTTCTGGCTAGGGCATCTAGTCCGATGTCTTCGGGGTTGTGGCATTTCGGTGGGGGGTTGTTCCTAATGCCAGTCAGCTGGACGGTGGAAATTTTGTCCTCGGAAAAGCTGGCTGGGGCTGGTGTTCATTGTTTCGCCTTCTAAGGGTAAACAAGATATCAGGCAGGTGCTTGTCCCAGTGGAGGTGATCGTCTCTCACACTGAGACAAAGACTTTTCTTGAAGTCTTGATTTCTTTGCTCAGTGGGGTTGGCTTGTGGATAGCGGGGAGGGGTGTGGGAGGAAGGGGTTGTCCACGTCTCCACCCCCCAGAGGTTGCAGGCTGTCTGCCATTTGCGGCTGGTTAATTGCATGCTGTTGTCAGTTAAAATGGCTTGTGGGTATCCCCAGCGGGGAAATATTTCAGTTTCAAATTTCCTTACTATGTTCAGGGTTTCTTGGCTGGGTAGTAGGAAGGCTTCAACCAAGCGGGAAAACTGGTCTGTCACCACTAGCAGGTATCTAATGCCTCTGTGTTACTGGAGCAGGGCCCCATTAGATAGGCTGCTAAATGAGTCCAGGCAGTGTGGGTCGACGGGGTTTCCGCCTTGGTTGGGGCACGGGGTAAGCCTTGCAGTGACAACACGCCTCACAGCTGTTTACATACTGCCGCATGTCTTGACTCATCCTGTCCAATGTATATTGCTAATTGATGTGTCTAAGGGTTTCTTTGATGCCGGGATGACCGGCCTGTTGGTAGTCGGCAAAGGTTGGCCCTTAGGTCACGTGGGACCAAGACCTTACCCTGAATACCAGGTTGTTTGCTTCAAGACCAGACAACATCATCTCATAATTGAAACCTCTGGGGTATGTCTTTGAGGTGCTGGCCATCTGGGTCTTTTTGTTGGTAGTAACTTATCTGGTATCAACTGAGTTGTACCAGTAGAAGTTGAATGTGTTCTTTGGGGTTTCTGGGTGTGGCCAGAGAAGGGGTCATCCTTTCCCATTTCTCGTCTTCCTAGGTGCCTCCTCTGAGGTCTGGCTGGCAGGATAATGTGCCGGGCAATTCATTGGTTTTACCCGGGTAATGGTGCACTTCGAAGTCAAACTCTGTGTGAAACATCTCTCTCAGTGCAAGAGGCTATGATGCTCCAGTGGAATGAGTGCTGCCTTACTGTAGCAAACGGTGGAAATAGCTATCTTCTGGAGGGTGTCTATGGTTTGTCGAACAGTAAAATCCAGCGTTGGGAGTAGGGAGACCGCATTACTGCTTTTGGAGTAAACAGTACAATTTCCCAACCACGTGTCTGTAGTCGCTCTTGACGCGCAGTCAAAGGACTCTGTAGGCACGTGATTCCTTGTACTTGCCCATATGAGCGCTGGTGCATGATGATAGGGCGAAGTCATAAAGTAGAGTGCGCATGCCCAATGTGCAGAAATGTGTCACGCATCAGTACCTTCAACTACATACACCTTCCCCTTCACATCAACAAGACAGCTGTACCACCAGTGCTCCAGGTGAGGTACCCAGGCATTATAGAGAGAGATGCACACATGCAAAGCAGAGAGAGACAGACATACACACACCAACACCTATGCCCCCTACCCAACCAATATTACAATCAACGGGACTACTGGAAAAACGAGACGAGGCAGTAGACTCCCTAAAGCTCCAAACACACTCTGACATTGCTTTCAGATGGCGAGGCACTGGAACAACTACTTCTGGGCCATCTCAGAAGGATTAATGTTAAAGTTTATAACATTTTGCTGCTTCCCCCAGGCTGAATCTGCAAGTATGAAAAGAGCCTTGAATTTCAAGCTTTTAGCTCCTTAAATCTCTCATTTATAGGATGTCAGCTGTATGACAAAATAAAGCAATAAAGGCCAAACATTTTAGTACCTAACATTAAAAATTAACAGTTCTGTATACTACAACACGATAAATTTTAAATAGTATGTTAAATCTTACCTCATTTTTATACATTTTGATAAGCCCAGAATTTATTTTTGACCATGAAGGAACTGCACTGATATTCCATAACTGATTTGAATGCTCAGCAAACAAGCCAGTCTTCACCTGAAACAAAAATACACAAAATAAATTCGATTCTTGGAATTACATACAAATTTTACTGCTGAATTGATAACAATGAAGAAGATAATTATAATGACAATATAATTTTGCGTATTTTTTATTAATTTATTTGAGTGCCAGCCAAAGAGCCTGAAAGACACTTAATGACCTACACATATAAAATAAACAAACACAAACACTATGAAGGCAAAATATAATAAAAAGGATAAACCATTACCTACTACAGTAGGACCCCTTTTTTACACATCTCAAGGAACTATGGTAAAATGTTGCAAAATGGAGGAAAATGTAAAAAGAGGGGAATTTATGCTGTATGAGCATTACATTGGATGAAAGAAAAAGTGTGCAAAATAGAGGAATATATAAAATCAGGGTATGTAAAAAAGGGGTTCTACTGTACATACACATGAATGCTGCCTCAAAACGAAATGAAATGATTGTAAAATTACTATAATAGTGCACACTAATAATTATTTACTATAATATAATAAAAAGTACAATGAAAGCCGAGTAAAAATGTCCAAGTTCCCCAATGTTCATTTCATGTAGTATTGTCTCTCACATTTTTTAATTTTATCTTTTTATATTTACAAACTACTATAATTTGAAACATTAATTAAAATTACAGTATTAAAACTGTGTGTGGTGAAATACTTTTGCCTATGATTCTTAGTGAGACTTTTATTTAAACCTTTAAAGATATTGAGTTACATGAATCTCGACATTATTCATAGTTTCCTAGCAATTGTAAACCGAACATCAATAAGTTCTCTCTCTTTTTGATAGTATGAATGTTTAGAGCATGAGTAATACTTTCACATTTAAAATAAATAACTGTATGTATTTGGTTACTGTTAACAGTGATCAATCTTGAGAGTTTATTTTATACATTTTCAATTCTTGTGGCACCAGTAGCCATTAATGAGCAGGCACGGATCCAGATGGGGGTAACACCCCCCCCCCCCCATGCGAACTTACCTATATGCCATTCCCAAGTAATACAATAGTAAAGTTAATAATAAAAGAGTATGTGTATGTAACCACCACACTAAAGACAAACAGCACGGGAAGGACGATACTTCACGGCTCTTCATCAACTTATTTTAGAGACAGGTGCTATTTATTTGAAAACAATCTCTTAGGCCAAAATGTAGTCAAATTTTAATACCCTAAAAACACCACTTCAAAACATTTAACCAAAAAATATGACAAATTAACAGTGAATGTATTATAAACAAATACACTTGTATCTTATACAGAGCCACATAATTTTTTAATGTTTATACTGATTTCAACATGTCCTAACCTATTACTGGATGAATCATAGATATACTGCTCAACCATGACTACATAAATTGTTAGCATTTTTTTTTCATCGTGAAAAAGTAACATTTTCCTAAAATCACACATTATGCTTAGAATAAGTTGCTTCCATTAAAAATTGTAAATCCATGTGCATAATGGCTTGCAACATTATACATATGCATAATTTTTTTTGGCATTTGTCTAATTGAGGTGCTATACAGCAACAATTTTTAGAGAAGTGATATTTTTATGATTGCCAGATGATTCTTTTTGAAAGGGTGACTGAATTTATACCAAATTCTAAGCATTTCTGCTCTATTGAAGGTGCATGTACACACACAGCCTTGACTGATGGAGCTTGAGAGAAGACACATAAGGCTGCACGTGGTGGCATGCCAAATTTCCCCTAATTTGAAATATTCAGACTTCACAGATAAATTGTACTTGAGGGCAATGGACACATGCTGGTACCACACATGGTGGAATGGTTCAGGATGATCCTGACATGTCACCAGAGGAGGAATACTTGCTTGTCTGATAAGCAAGAACAGAACCAGTGGCCTCATTATCCACCATTCAGAAACATGTAGTAGCTTTATCAAGAGCACTGCATCTCTACCAGAAGCTTCCCAGATGCCTAGCACAGTCATCTCTGTGATTCCAAATACAATTTCGTGGTCTGCTATTAACACCTCAAAATTATCGCCTTTGCTTTCAGCAGTGTCAGAAGACAGAAGCACTAAATGCTAGTAACTGGCAATGTATTGTATTTAAGACAAATTACACTTTTCTGGCATCCTCTGCTTACCGCAAATTCTTTATGACTGACGTTGCTTCAAAAAATTAATATGTGTTAGCCGTGTGCGTAAGACGCACTGCGTTAGCTGCTTCACAGAAAATGCAAATGACATGTCAAATGTGCCATTATCCTGTGCTGTATGTGGGGGGAACAATCTCCTGATACACTGGCACTGTAGTAACGTCTTTCTTCTGTTTGTAACATCACACTAATTAAACTTTGTTTTATCCAACCATTCCTTCTGTGTATACAAATTTTTTATTAATGAATTCATTATGTTTCTAAAACTTTTCCAATTATATTAACTATGTTTGGTATACAACTACATATCACTTTAAAAGGCACAAACTTAATTTTATGCTGATGTAGTAGATATTCATTTTTTCAAAGTGGCTTTGGTTGTTTTCATTTCCAGTTTGTTTGGAACAATTACACACTGTAAGTAATCTTCCAGAAAAAACTCCCAAAAATTTAATGAAGGTCTACATTGTGTGGACAATTTACCACACATCAGGCAGCAAATACAGAAATTCTACTGTACACATATGGAAACTTTACTACACAATTGACTGTTACCTGAAAAACTAGAGGAACGTTACCATTATGTATGGAAAAGTAATTTACCATTTGTGCTTTCTCTGCATGCTTGCACAATAAAGTGGTAAATTTTTAAACAATTTCTTAGTGCACTGATTTAAATCAAACCTGGTATACTGAGGGTAAATAATGAGGAAATTAATTAGTCTGTTAGTAACTTTTGTAAGCTGTTTTGGGAGGTATTGCCAAATAAAAATTTAGGCTTTCATAATATATATTTTTCGAACTATTCAATAATTCCAACTACACTGGTTTAAAGAAGTGCTAAGAAGGCTTTCTGATAACTGATCATCTAAATAATTTTAAACCTGTGGTCTTGATATGTTATCATGATATATTGTACTATAGCTTCGGAAGTGTAAGACAGATTTAAATACAACTTAGAACACTGGTAATACCCTGATGCATGATGACTAACCCAGAACCATCATCGCTGCAATAACACCTCACCTGACCTCCTCCCACTGCATCTAAGAACATGAGATGCCCAGAACGAATGTTGCTCAGTCCCTAACCGAACGTAGATACCACCTGCACGACCGCCAGTTAACATTTCGCAATCCGGCCTACCTCGGCCACCGCTTACAACTATGTCCCTCTCACGCACAGCTAGCCTGTGGGGGTCAGAAGAGGCTGTTTGTCAACCCGCGCATTCCTAGTCCTCAATGCATCTGCCGCGCCACTATACATTGAGTTGCAGCTCCGACAAATGCCAGTTGTTCTACATCAGCCATCACCTACACTTCTCTCTCTTACAAGCACCATGCTACTCCACTGCTTACTAACCACTAGCCAACTGTCTGACTCGGACAAGCAGTTATCGCACTTAAGTTGACCTGTGGTGCTCTGAGACCGTGCTCGCTGACATAATTGCCACTTGCGAAAATCTATCAGCAACTCGGCTGAAGATTGAACCCGGTTCGCGTAGGTGGGAGGCAAGCAGTCTAACCGTTCAGCCACCACCGTGGCCCCGAGACTTACACAGGTAGTGTTTCTAACTGAGGAATATTTTGTCAAGTATGAATAAAACCCTACAGCCCTTTATTCAGGAGATTCAGCTTGTTATTGGAGAGGGGATATTCTTGGTTGACTCTATATCAACAACCCGTAGTTACCTAGTAACCTACCACATTCACAGGGACGTCTTGGATAAGAGTAGGGTAACCGGACATTCACACACTGACAGTAACAAAACTTCCAGTAGCAAGCAATTGCACCTCGGGGGGATTCCCATCACAACTTGACGCCCAGCCACAGCTCAGGTGATAAACAGCAAGCAGAGTGAGCTTGCACAGCAGCAACTAACATACGAACACCCTCAATATCAACCAGGACTCTTCCAACCACCCACAAAGGCCTCAGGTGTTTGCAACCCATGGACCACATCTGACCAAACACAATCCCAGGGCAGGAAATTTGTATGTACAGTCGAAAGAGACCATGTCAGTGTGGAAAACACGAGCCCTCTGGAGCCAGCCATTCCCAGAGGACTGTTCTTCCCACCCACAAAACACTTGAGCCTTGAAATCTCTGGATAGGACCAGAGGTCCCAAATAATAAGCAGTCCCGATCCTATAGTACAGATGAGATGATGCATAAGTAGTCCATGCTGAAATGGAAACAGCTCAATGCCCCTACAAGCTATATCTAGGTAAACATAAACTTAATATCAAATTTAAATTTTAAACATATTTATTATTATTTTCAAACGTTATTTTGGGATATAGGGGAACATAAGCTTTATGAAAATATTGTATATTACTTTTTACAGCTATTGGACATTTCAAAGCAAAAATTATATTCTCATAGTGTAATGGAAAAAGACAAATAATTTAGATTTTTTTAAAACAGAAAAAAAAAAAAAAAAAACAGTTTTGTGGAGATGCTTTGGTATTGATTTTTTGAATTACCTCACAATGATAAGAATATAACTAAGTTAAACCATTTTATTTTGAATGTGTCTTAGTGCAGGGAATTAAAACTAATTACTTATATGAAAATAATAAATGTATGTGAAATTAAATTTTTTCTTGTTTGGTAATTACTAGCCTATTGATGTTGATGCGTGCCCATGGCGGATGATGAACGACAATTACTTGGAGGGGCTGGACGTGTCAAATATTGATTAAGACCTTTGGGGTTAAAAGTTATTGTGACCTTTGTCACACAATGTTTAAAAGAGTCATTTTCACTGTCTTATTTTGTGATGCCAGAATCAAGAGGTTGAGCACCTTAACGGTGGGCTGGCAGACGACCAGTATAGACAACATGTCATGTGGCCTGTTTTAAGGGGACAAATTCCGAAACCACTGTCACAGCCCTACGAGTTCTGACCCTTAGATGCACATTTACCTGGACATTGGTGATTCTTTTTAGGTAGGGGTGTTGCTACCAGCTGGTGACTCTTATTACTCTGTCGTGGGGTAGACTGGTGGTCGCCTCATTGACTCTTGGACGGTGACATTCTCTGAATCTGTGTTGTACTACAGGCAAATACTGAATTGGGATTGGGGTCGCACAACCAGGGGTAGGCTATACGAATGAGAGCCCTTTACCCCTTAGAAGAGGAGGTTTTAGTATGGGAGTAGGAGGGACTTCAAGATTAATTAAAGGTAGAAATAAGCTCCTTGGTGGAAGTGCAAAGTGCAACTTCTGACTATGGGTCACAAAGTGGTCTAGATTCGAAGGCAGCAGCTGCAGCTTCAACCTTATCTGTCCACCTCCCTTCCGAGTGTAAGGCATAGGAAGTTGAGGGTACAACTGAGACTGCACGAAAGTAGAGCCGATGCTTGTGAGTCCCTACTTTCACATAATACTGGCACCATAAAGTTGGCTGGAAGGACAGTCCTCGAAGTCAGAATCACTGCTCCAACCGACATTTCTATCAACATCTCTTTCTCAATATTCCTCATTAGGACTTGCAGCTGCTATAGGGGAAGCTAACAGGCATGGCAACCCAGAGGTTACGCCATACGAATAACGTTAAATTGCTGTCTAAGGGTGGCCTTTTGTTGCTATTTGCTCAACAAATTGCTCCTTATGAAATTTCCTGTCGCGGCCGAATCTAATAGAGCTAGTACCCTTTTGCCATTTACTTCCAATTCAATGTGGGAGGCAATAGGAGTAGGTTCCTCATTTACACGTTGAATGCTGGGCCATGGTTGACCAGTGGCGGCGGACTGCTTTGCACCCTGGCTGTGGTGTTTCCCGTGTTGTGAGTTAAGGGCGTTCTGACCTGTCGGCTTGCGTGGACAGTCTTTATGCCAATGGCTTTCTGGGCAGAACCAGAACTTCGGTGCGAACAAGGCGTGTGGAGTGGGAGTAGGGAAATTCCTCTGTGTCTCGAATGACAGAGTTCGTGAATAAGCTGTTTTAATTGTCCGTGGCTTATCAAGGGCGCTCCGCCAATGGTCAAAGGCTTGGGCACGAGTAGCACATTCTGCTAATTGATCGCACTGAGCTCGCTTCATCCCCCTCCAGAATTACTCGACAGAACATCTGTTCCTTTCTTCGTATAAATATTTTGATCTCATCCCCTGGTACCTGGGTCTGGCTATAGAATTGCGTGGTAGGTTTGATTAGTACTTCTTCACCAGTAAACACAGTCACCAACTGACTACAGAACTGCTTCCAGTCCATTATAAATTTGCAGTAGTGATCCCACCATTCTAGCGCTTTGCCTTGGAGATGTGTACGTACATTGCTAACCCACTGTTTTGTTGGGATGTCAGATTCTCTAAACTCCCTCTCGCATACCGTGGTGAATACAACGGGGTCCTCGTGGGGTCGACCTGCAAAGTCCGGGACCTGGGGTTCCAGGTCGCATCCCGTGGCAGGATATCCCAGGGCTGTTACAGGCTGTCTTGATGAACAGGATCAGTGAGGATGGTTTTCATAGGCTTGTCTACATAGCTTGCATCTGACGCCAGTCCAGGCTTGATAACCCTCTCGTCGGACCAGCCTATGCAAGCATGGTGGTATGGCTCATTACAAATTGTGCAGCGTATTCTGTTAAAGCCATACCCTGGACACGTAACCTGATTACAAAATGTGGTTTGTTGGGCCCGACAGGCTTCACATCTATATTTGAGTCCCTCGGTACTCCTTTCTTTGTCCACCATCCTATGCAAAGATAGTAGAACAATTTGTGGCAGTGGGCGCATGTAATGTGGAATGTGCCAGTACCCTCACAGTTGGTATGGCTACATTTTCTGTTGGCAACGTCCGCCATGTTATCGGTTGCAGATTTGGCTACGTTAATATCTGCTTCTGACATTGTGGTGGTTTGGGTGCCACGAGGTGTTTCAGGACTCCCCAAAGTCTGGTTACTGGATCCCGGTTAAGTCTTAACTCTCGGAGTCATTCTGACCTGAGTCCTATTGTTACTGGTTACACAGTAAATAATGCTCTGCCCCCACGTTGGATGCCAGAAAATCACTTGACGCGTGTTGCCCTATAGATCTACAGACACTGTCAGTGTGGTTTATGTGCGCTAGGTCAGGCACTCTCGGGTTATAACAGGAGATATGCTTTTAGTTAGGTTTTTGACTTGCTACTCGTACTGGTTGTGTCGGTTGGTGACTAGGTACAAAGTTAACCACTGCTGTAACTACGATAGGTCTAGTTGGGACACTGGGTTGCTTTGGTGTACCTGTCTTACCAGGGACTGCTTCAGTCACTGCAGTTGACCAACACTGTACTATCGGTTTCACTCTGCTGCTTCTTGGCTCCAAAATAAGGGGTTGGCTGCTCCGTACCTAACCTCTGTGCCTGCGAGAAGAGCATGTACCATGGGATGGTTGTCTTGGGCTAGGTGAATGTGTGCAGGGAAAAACACGAAAGTAAACACTGGAGAGGAAGGTCTCTCCAGTTGATGGGCGGTCTGAGCTCTCTCCCGTTTGGCTTGTCTGCTAAATGCAGAGGTGTTTTACATGCACACTCACCTGTCCACACTTAAGTACACTTCCCGATCGATGTGAATTCGAG